>OX276362.1:17271103-18531103 GCA_946251885.1 Cosmia pyralina
TAAGGGCGTGGTTTAGCTCGCTGTGTAAGTGAAATGGCGTTATGGCTGTCTAGTATGACGCGCGAGGGCGAGATAGAAGACTCTCACGCGCACCGGAATTTAAACGCGCATTCGTTTAAATGTAGTTATGACAAAATGCTATATTAAAATCAATTTTTAGCTTAGTAAGTTCTTAACATATTTAAATACCATCGATTTTAAGCAAATTTTACTGCACAATAAGGAACTGTTTACGTATAATCGTATAAAACAGAAAATAGCCGGTGAGTTATGGTTTTTTTTCTATTGACATATTTCAAGTAATCATGGTTCGGTTTTAGTACAACAGTAGACAATTATATACAGGGTTAGTTTTCAATGACCAGCCAAATTTTCACAGGGTGTTCTACCCATGATTATGAACAACTTTCACTATGGGACCAACTTTGAAATCACGAAAAAAAAAATCAGCTGTTTCATACATTTTGGTCGAGTAGGTATTGAACTTTTGTATGAAACAGCTGATTTTTTTTTTCGTGATTTTAAAGTTGGTCCCATTGTAAATGGTCATTGAAAACTAACCCTGTATATAGGGTGACTGGTAATTAGTGACCGATACTTATACACATGATTGTACTCATGATAACAAACAACTTTTACTATGGGACCAAACATTAAATCGCGAAAAAAAAAATCTGCTCTTGCATAACTCGTCAAAATGATCTAAACATTTTTTTTTCACGATTTCAGGTTTGGTGCCGTAGTAAAAGTTGTTTGTTATCATGAGTACAATCATGTGTTTAAGTATCGGTCACTAATTACCAGTCACCCTATATAGTCAAACAGCACATAGAAAATCCAAATGATTTAACCATATACATTTGGTTTTATAGGAATTTTAAAACGCAAAATTTTTCGATGTATAATATTTATCCTTGTTATGATTTTGACATAGATTAACGGGTCTTTCCTTGAATAGAATAATACATATATTATGTTGTATGAGTATTGATAGGTACCGTACCTATTTAGGTACGGTACCTATTTAACTAGGTATTGAGATTCAAATTATTGGAGGATCTCGTGACAACAACAACCGCATAACAACCGCAGGGTCGATCCATCAGGTTAAGCTACGCTTGCCGGGGTTGGTCCGTGGATGGGTGACCATCTTTATATAACGCAAAATCCTCCGTGCCTCGGAAAGCACGTTAAGTCGTTGGTCCCGGCTGTCATTCGTAGATTTTTGACAGTCGTTACGGGTCGTCAGAAGCTCGAAAGTCTGACAACCAGTCTTACCAAGGCATATCGTATTAAGTAACTGGGTTGTGGAGGTCAGATAGGCAGTCGCTCCATGTAAAATACTTGTATTTAGCTGCATCCGGTTAGACTGGAAGCTGACTCCAACATAGTTGGGAAAAGGCTAGGCAGATTATTTTCGAGATTCTGACTGGAAAGTGGTATTGTTAGTGACGCAGCAGAGGTTAGGTGGTATCAATACAGTCAGAGTATGAGTTAAAAATTTAAGGGTTCCGTTTTTGCCATATGGCTACAGAACTCTAAAAACTGTGTTGGCCTAGTAACTTCGTAAGGGCTAATCACAGAATAGATTACTTATTTATCTGTTCTGTGATTTTAATGATATCTTTCTGGAGCTGTCGAGTGTCTCGTTAACGATAAGTAATAATAACACTAACCCGTGATATCCCGCGCTCTATCTTTGGTCTGATTTGCGGATTGTGCAAAGTGATTTTTCCATTAGAACATTCTCAGGGCCTGCTTGAAATTGGGTGTGCTTGTGGATTAATGCGTTTTGACTTGGGACTTGTATAAAAACTGGTGAAATGTATGATAATATCAATACAGGCATGATGTTTTGTTATAAACAAAAAAAAAACATTTAGTTCAGGAAAACCCATATTACATAAAATAAAAATAACAATAAAATTTTACAATACTGCAACAGAATAAATCAGAATAGAGTAATGTCATGCAATTAAAATAAACGATTATGTAGGTACTTATAAAGGTAACAGAATTAAAATAAAATGTGAAATGCAATTAAAATAAACGAATGAGTGCATACAAAATTATATGGGTCACGGAATTAAAATTAAAATAAAACGTCAAATTATAAGGGTCACAGAATTAATGATAATTCTTAAATTATATTTTTTTGTAATCTCTATAATGACCTCTACTTTGTATTTACATTTGCATGCTATTATATTAAGGCAGAATGTACCTACATGGATCCTATATAATTTAACAACTTATTTTATGTACCTAAATTCGAAGCAAATAAAGACCTATTCTATTCTAAAATTATTTTAAAATAAAAATTTCATATAAAAACAAGTCTTTTAATATAGGTTACTGTCAATCAGTTTAAGTGCCCTGGCTGCACATGTCTGTCACAGCATTTTCGTATATATGGGCAGTCAAATCGCTCAGCAACCATTACCAGGACAGTATTGGAGCTGGCCCGCACCCTGCGCACTAAGGACGCGAACCGCTTGCGCATGGTGGCGTTACGTTGTAATTCAAGGACGTATGTGATCATCAAAAAATCCTCCAATCAGTGGCTATTACAAATTACGCAAGTTTATTTGACAGCGCATCGCTAACTGTGCGAATGTTTACCGTCTGGTTAGCGCTAACTTCAACTGTTTGTGGACAAGCTTCCTGCTCTGCCTATGCAAATGATTTATTGGGGCTTTTGGTGATTTTTATCCGGCTTTGAAGGTTTTAGAAATCGTTACGTAACGAAAAAGTATTCATACTTTCAGTGGGGCTCGTAGCTAAGTAATAACTGCCGCACGGGTCGATGGAGCAGGCTAAGCGACGCTTGCCGCAGTTGGTCCGTGGGTGGGTGCCCATCTTTACACGCCGAGGGACCCCTCCGTGCCTCGGAAAGCACGTTAAGCCGTTGGTCTCGGCTGACAGAAGCCCGAAAGTCTGACAACAAGTTTTACCAAGGGGTATCGTATTATTACCTAGTAACTGGGTTATGGAGGTCAGATAGGCATTCGCTCCATGTAAAATACTGGTATTCAGCTGCACCCGGTTAGACTGGAAGCTGACCCCAACATAGTTGGAACTCGAGCGGCTGTTACTACTTAGCCACACCCCTCAAACTAGTAACTGCTATCATTAAAATAGTTTAGGAAAACCTTGAGAGTTAAGGCTCCCCCAAACAGGCGCGACACGCGATAAAATAATAGTGCCTTACCCGGAAAACGATTTACTAATAGAGCATTTGCCAGTAATATCTTCGGTTATATTATTTCGATTACCAGATCTGCTAAATGTTCATTAAATTAACATTATCTAGGCATTTATTCATGATTAATGTGCTCACTGACATTATAAATCATAGTTTCTGTCAGTTTGTTTAAATGTGTTTATCTCGCGAACGGTTGAGCTAATTTTTATTCGGTTCTGATTGGATTTTGAATAGGCTTGTTACGAAATGTGTATTAATCTAAGTTTGAATTCCTTCCTCCTTATTAGGTATATCTCCTTATTAGGATCGACCCGTGCGGCTGTCATTAAAATAAGTAGGTACCTTATTTTAATAACAGCCGCACGGGTCGATCCATCAGGTTAAGCTACGCTTGCCGGGGTTGGTCCGTGGATGGGTGACCATCTTTACATACCGAGACTCCTCCGTGTCTCGGGTCCCGGCTGTCATTCGTGGATCGTTGACAGTCGTTACGGATCGTCAGAAGCCCGAAAGTCTGACAACCAGTCTTAGCAAGGGGTATCGTATTACCCAGTTACTGGGTTGTGGAGGTCAGTTAGGCAGATTGATTGACCTACTTATTTTAATGGGCACTGGAGAATTCTTCATTGAATTAAAAAAAAAAAAATTCAAACACAGTGGCTAGCAACGAATGAGAATCACACACGATTTCCGAAATCACGTCGCTAATTATTCTAACCATTTTCATGTCAATTGTCAATCATCACATACATACAACAACAAACACTGCCATTTTTTTTTTTCTTTTTCTTATTCTCTGATCTGACATATCAACAACCAATTAAACCCTTGACATGATATTTATTATTAAGGGTTATCGTGTGTGTAGGGCAAGTAGCATGCCGCCAGGGTCGCGGGTTGTTCGAAAGAGATGCCGTGGCCCTGGCATAGGCAACTGAAGGAACACGGGTGAGTTTTAGTCAGTAAAAGTCTGACACGCCCTCCCGCCCCGCCCGGAGCGGGTGAAGTCATTTGATAATTTCCCATCCACAAAAAAAAAAGGGTTACCGTGTTACCCAGTAACTGGGTTGTGGAGATCCTTAGTTGGGACCACACACAGAGACACTCGACAGATGTTTTTTTTCTTATTCAGCGTACACTGTCCCACTGCTGCATGCTGGGCAAAGGCCTCACCCAAGTCCTTCCAAGAACTCTTTTCCCGCGCCACCTCGATCCACGACGACGACAGTATGTGTCCGGGTGATCCCGCCACCTCATTCTGGGCCAGGGAAATACTGCTGGACTTCTTGCATGCCTGGTGATGTCACGCTAAATAATCGCTTATCTGATTACAAAACAATAAACACGCAACTAGCAGTAAAAATTACTACAGGAGACAATTAAGTTTCTTTCTAGTAATTGTTGTACTAAGAAGTAAGCTTTAATTGTCACAGTCTGCATAATAAGTCAACAATCACTTAGCACAATGGCGCAATCAAACGATAGCTATTGTGTTCACGACAGACGTTCATTCATGAAGTGAGGTTGTAAACTGGGTTATCAGGCCATGGTGGAGTAATACCGGATAATATTCCTTCTAGGGATTATGTAGGATAACAATGGAATATAACATCCCCTTGTATTCCTAGATGGAGTAACAACCATTTGTTTGGGGGATATGCTAAGGTAGCCCGCGAAATTCAAATGTTCTTACCTTTTTTTTTGCAATTTGCAGGTCAGTGTCAGGTTGTATGTTGATTAAAATATGATTCGCAGCCGTAACTAATATGGCTTTACAGAATTATAATCATTAGAATCAGCAATAGAACTCCATAAGTTAGAATTGGCTTCAAATCTCATGATTTCATTTTACAACAAAATCTTAAGTTATTCGAAGCGGTGTGCTAAAATTTTTCGAGCTCGCTTCGCCCGCTCTTGCTTCCTACATTCTCCACTTTCTCAAACTTTCTTCATAAGTCGATCGGGAAGTGGGTCTTTAACTTGCAAGATTAGATAATAGACAGACAGACAGACACCTGCACCCTATGTAATTGCGTAACACACTATCAAGCGGAATCGGTTTCATTTTGACAGTTCAATAACATTCATTACGTTATTTACGTTGTCGCGCAAACAAATTTTTCGACCATATGAAACAATGAATTAGGAATTTGCTTTGAAAATGATTCAAATTCCGATTGATAGTGCGTTACGCAATTAGGGTGCGGGTCAGGTGAAACTAAATAAAAGCTTCTAAAAACCAAACATCGGTTTTTATCGATGCTCCTGCAAAGCTGCATCAATTCTGAGGTGTAATAAAGAGAACAACATACTGAACACAACGAACCTTGCAAACGAATTAAGTAATAATTTTGTCACAAATGCGAGAATAGTTCGTCGTTCGGATGGGTCTTTACATACCGAGACTCCTCCGTGCCGTTGGTCCCGGCTGTCATTTCTGGATCTTTGACAGTCGTTACGGGTCGTTAGAAGCCCGAAAGTCTGACAACCAGTCTTGCCAAGGCGTATCGTATTACCCATCAGTAATTGGGTTGTGGAGGTCAGATAGGCAGTCGCTCCATATAAAATACTGGTATTCAGCTCCATTCGGTTAGACTGGAAGCTGAGCCCAACATAGTTGGTAAAAGGCTAGACAGGTTGATTGACGAGAATGGTACATTACCTCACACCAGAGGACCAGAAAAAACCTGCATTAAGATGCAATAAGTACCTACCTATGCGGTTAAAAAACCCTGCATGGTTTGTAAATTCAGTATATCGTTAGTACCTATTATTACGAGGTCACTGTTCAAAACCTCAAGGTGTTTTGCTAAGCCGCCGGGGTCGCGGGTAGTTCGAAAGAGATACCGTGGCCCTGGCACGGGCAGCTGAAGGAACATGGGTGGGTTTTAGTCAGTAAAAGTCTGACACGCCCTCCCGCTCTGCCCATTTCAGTCATGATTTCACATCCACAAAAAAAAAATAGGTGTTTTGCCAAGTATGTACATACCTACTACCTACTAGCACATTAACTTAATATATAACAGTAACTAAATGTTTTATTACTGCACGTGAACAATGAACCTAATATGTGCATTACATAAATAAACAGTGACTTTGTATTGTGAGGCTATAAGAGCAGCGGGCTTAGGTTATAAACTTTTAGATACAACTAACCACACGTTGACACGTGTCAAAGAATTATGTGATTAAGGTGTGTAGAACTACTAACTAGCGCCACCGTTGAGAAAAACCGGCCAAGTGCGTGTCGGACCACGCACAATGAAGGGTTCCGTAGTTGGGATGAATTATACCCAAGAACAAACTTAACATTGTAGTTGAAAAACATGTTCTCCTGTACATTCCGACTGTAAATGTAAGTTTGTAGTCACAATATTGAGAGATTTACCATGTTATTTTAAGACTATAGACTTCTTATAGGTTTTCCTGTAATCTACTGGTAAAGATATAAGTATTTTCTGTTTTTTTTTTCAAAATTTTAGGTTCAGTAGTTTCGGAAATAAATGAATGGTCAATTTTCGTCTTAAATAACTTTAAAACCATTTATTTTTAAATTAGAAAAAAAATATATATTTGAGACACTCATAGTAAGCCCTTGATATGTCACACGGTATAATTTACCAAACTTTTTTTTATAATTTTCTTATTTGACCCCCAAAAGTGACCTTCATATTCAAAATTCATTTATTTACTTTACCCGTCAGTGTTTGGTCACAGAAATTCATATGTGGACCAAACAACTTCATCGGTCCAATAGATTCGGAGCAAATTGGCTGTGACAGACTGACAGACAGACAGACACACGAGTGATCCTCCACGAGGGTTCCGTTTTTTCCTTTTGAGGTACAGAACCCTAAAAAATAATAAGTCTGGAGATATGGTGGTGCTAGTTAGTAGCTCTACGTAAAGACAATTTGAGGCCATCGTTCTCACTCGTTTCAACACGTTAAGGGGCGTTCATTGGAGCACCGCCGTGTTCTCACGGAGGCGATCGGCGGCGGCGATCTCTCGCGTCCAAACTTGGTCCAGGCCATGGTGCGGAGCGAGAGTGCATGGGAGGCCGTCACCTCCTTCTGCGAATAAGTAATGCCCGCAAAGGAGAGGCGGAACGCGAGAGGGAGAGGCAACAGCCGCGCCCTCGCGCCCCTAGCCGCCGCAGGAGACGCCCTGGGCGGCGGGAATCTATCGCCGATTCCCGGCCACCGTAGGCGCGGGCTTGCGGACGACGAGTAATGGGTAGCTCGCCGTTCGGTAAGGACCAGGCCCGGGTCGACGGCGCGTTGTGTTCCACGCGCGCCTCAAAGAGATGTCAGCAGTGACGGGGTCCAATAGGGCCGAAGCCGCCGGGGTCGCGGGTAGTTCGAAAGAGATACCGTGGCCCTGGCACGGGCAACTGAAGGAACACGGGTGGGTTTTGGTCAGTAAAAGTCTGACACGCCCTCCCGTTCAGCCCGGAGCGGGAGAAGTCATTTGATGATTTCCCATCCACAAAAAAAAAAAAAAAAAAAAGGGGCGTTCATTAATAACGTGAGGCGTTTTTGGCGAGTTTTGACCCCCTCCTCCCTTGGTGAGATGTGGTGAGATTTGGCTGCTGTGGTGTAGAGAGCTATTCAGAAGTTTTGCAGTGGAACTGAGACTGAATGTGGTCTTATTTTCTAACAATATTAAACTAATTGCAGTAATTTAGCATTAATTCAGAAGCATAATATAATCAAGAACATTCTTTACAGAAATCCTTTCGCTTTCTAACCTACTTTTTGCGCAAAGGCGAACAAATACCATCCTTGGGGTTGCATTCCAACCTTTAAAACATACTTCAAGTGCAATTTTCCTCATCATATATTCCATAAATCCGAATTATTTTGAAGCAAATTGCCAATGCATTGCGTCATATGTTGGAAAAATTTGTCTGCTCGACAACGTAAATAACGCAATGAATGTTGTAGAACTGTTCAAATGAAACCGATTTCGATTGATAGTGTGTTCGCAATTGCTCCGCGGGTATAGATACTGCATTACGGCACTACGGCATCGGCACTATATCGACCACCATCTCTCCGACTCTGAGCAGTCGGAAGAGTCGGAGAGATCGGTCGACGTAGTGCAGCAGCGCAGCAGTAGAGCTGCTGCAGCAAACGCACTTACCGCTCGTTTCATAACCACACATAATGACGGCGGGCGATTCTCATGTTCCGCTCGGCATGTTTTGACTAACCTGTGCATTTCACACGATGCTCGTACTACACGGTACACACAGGTGGAATACTAAGCGCCATTTTGTTTGTAGGTCAGGGTTTACGTCAAGATGTAGCTTTTTTATAACTAACCGGTACCTAACGTTGTTTTTGGGGTAATTTATTTCATTTACGTGCTTTTTATGTAAGTAGTGCAGGTATGTTTGTACATGTATATGGGGTGTAAAAATAAATCAAATGTAACATATTAACTGGATGAAGAATGCTAAGAGGGATGTGTGGTGTTACACGAATGGATAGAATAAGAAATGAGTACATAAGAGGAAGTTTGAAAGTGGCACCGGTGACTGAAAAGTTGTGCGGAAATCGGCTGTCATGGTATGGGCATGAGATGCGGAGGAGTGAGGAAAATGTCGTGAGGAAAGATTTGATTATGAATGTCGATGGCTATAAGAGTAGGGGAAGACCAAAGAAACGACGGATGGATTGTGTGAGAGATGACATGGCTAGAAAGGGGGTGACTACCGAGATCACGAAAAATTAAATAAATAAATATGTACCTCCTACATCAGAAAGAAAAATATCTAGTCGTATCCCAAATATGAATGAAAACAAAAACAAACATACACAAATACTTAAGATTTTTAAAGATTTTCCAAGCAAGATGCGTGATAATGATAAGATTAAAAGATTTCCGTTGTAGGTCTGTGGTTCTTGAGATTCTCTGTGATTCATTCATTAATTCTGTACCTGTGGAAGGTCATCTTACCATCAAGAGTTCAAGGCCATTCGTGATAATGTTACGCTGACTGTGTATGTTCCTTCTTCGTTCGGCATTTGCAGTGGAAGCTAAATGTTAAGAATATTAGCTATTGTCATAAGATAAAATTATTTTCTTTGGATTTACACTAAAACAAAGATCCCACCAATAACAATGCTTTTATAAAAAACTTGTTTGTAAAAGACTAGTGTCGCTATCTACCGGGAGTTGCAATAAACAGGCAGTTAACGCACGCAGAGAGCGTGAAGTGAAACAATGAACGTTACTCAGCTCTCCCGTAGTTCGCCGTATGGAAAACAGATGGCGTTGTATTCTAATAATTTTAATGTAAAGCTTAATTTTATTTTTTTTATTTTTCAGGTAAGGGCGGCGGCGTTAGACAGTTCTTAAACATAAAACTCGTGTATTGGAAAATCAAAATCAATAAAGAAAACTTTAAAGTAAGTACTTATGCATTAAAGCGAAGAGAAGGCATTGTCAAAGTTCTTGCATATAATTTATCAGCGTTGTATTTTTATTATCATTGCATAATTAATATGTAAATTTTATTAACAGTGAAGGTTTAAAAATATCTTATCACAGCTTTACGATTTCTCGAAATTAAATTTAATTATTCATAAAGGATTGAATCGATATCGTGAACCAGCTGAATCGATTAAGGATTTTACAGGCATTATCAATTTCTCGGTAAAATATCTATTAAAAGATTATTTCTAGCAGTATCATCTTTTGCTCGGAAAGTCACGTAGGCCATACCTACTCTGGCCATATTATGACCATTTAAACGAGTCGACTTTATTGCAGAACTTAAAAATTAACCATTATTGCATGTATGATGTACACACAGCAGCAGGGCAAGTTACAAACTAAACTGGTTAAACTGTCAAATTTTCTCATTTAATTTTGAACTTAACCGTCAACATTTTAAGGTTTAAAATCATTTGGAGAAATTTGACAGTTTGGCATAACCTGATGTGCTGTTGCCTGTACTTAAGTACTAAAATAATTATGTTTTCCTGAACTGGCTAGGTACCTATAAACTTTTAACTACCTAAGGGTAAACGTGGTTATTATTTGTTATTTAAATGTTTATATAATATTAACCATACACGAACTGGCTGGTATTTTGCTCATCATCAACGCTATGGAACTATAGGTACCATCGACAAACGCCAGGCCTTTCCAATTTTGAAACAATTTTGCTTGTAAATGTTTTAAACCGTTTCGGCTTTCTATTGTTGGACGAGAACAAAGGACCACAGGGGCAGGGTTTCTTTCACAGAACAGATAAAGAGATTAGAAAGGAAATAGTTCCTGATTTGTACTAGAACGCGTGTCGCCGCTTGTCCCCCACTCTGTAACTCCACTACAAGCAAGAGACCAATACGTACGCGCATTACGCACACAAATAAACCACACGCATTTATATCGCGAGTTTGCTATTGGTTCTCACACTAACGCAAACACTGCGCTTGACGTACACTCACACACGCGCAAAAGCAATTTATTTCTCATATACATTACGGCTTGCATTAATCGATATTGATATCGATAAAATATACTATATTTTTTTTACTTTAAGTTTTGCAATATTTCACTTTAATTTCGGGAGGGAGGACGGGGTATGAATAGTGTGGTCTTCCTATAAACATACATAATTAAAAAAATGTCAAATTAAGGGGGAACATTCGATATAGCCGTGAAATTCAAATTTTCTTTAGATTTCCGCTAATTGCAGCTCTGTTTTACGTCATAACTATGTTAAGTTGTTCTAGATGTTGATTGCACCCTGTAACTATAATATATTTGCTGAAAATAATTAATATCATGTCAATAATAATTATCAAAAATCATCATGTTGCTCAAAAAAACAAGTTTTTTTTTCGGAAATAATTATATTTTTGAGTATAGTAAACCTAGAAAAGTGTACTTTCGGCTTTGATGAATACTGAATTTATTATTGAGTAACCGTTACGGGCGCAAATCGCATTTTCAATAACAAAGCTGCAATTTGCAAGAATCCAAAAAACTAATTTCACAGCCTTATCGAATGTTTTCCATTAGACGTAATATATTTATAAATATCCGATTCTGAGTTGGTGACAATGGGACCACCTTGAGAGCATACCTTTTCAAATAAAAAAAGAATTTTCAAAATCAGTCCACAATTGACGGAGAAATCGGTGTACAACATAAAAAAGTTGTATGGATACGCGACGAATTGAGAACCTCCTCCTTTTTTTTGAAGTCGGTTAAAAATAAGCGTAACGAGAAAAGCATCATTTTGAAACTTTAGATTTCAACTATGGATTTTCAGCTTTATGGCTGTATTAAACCCAATAAACACGGATCCACAAATGATCTAGGTGACATAATTTAATGGTAATAATTAGGTACGCTATTCAAAAACAGCAATTAAGTTTTATAAAATATAAATTATTCATGAGTCTTCATGACTTACTGAAAAAAGCATAGCGATGTTTTTATGCGGAGAAGCTCCAGATTTTAAGAATCTATTCCCTGACTTTTTTGTTATGTAATCATTTTCTGTAAAATGTTGAGAACAAAATATTTAGTAGGTATCCGTTCGATTCTACCAGTTGCCTCAATCCACAGTTATCTTGTGTCTGGATCTGTTGGAAACCTAAAAAAACATTAAAAATGTATGGTTTCATCATAAATGGCTAACATCAAACCAAATTTTAGAGGAAAAACCCACTCAGAAACTAAATTGGTAACCCACAATAAGCAATAATTGGTGGTAATAAACAAAGTTATTTTAATTGTAATATTACTGTCAATAATCATTTGTATACATACACACAATATCGACATTGATTACAACTTGGTACAACCCTATCGATACGCATGGATTTCGCGGAATTCAAGCGTTGGCTCGGCGACGCGACTTTCGCAGTGAACGCAACATATTGCGCGATCGCTCACGAAGTACAAGACGGTACCCATGCATTGCAAGCAATGTATAACTGTGCATCTGTTTGCGATTGTATCGCTTTTATCTACAAACTACATAATACTATTGTAATAATTACAAATATCACTTGTATTTTAAGGTTTTTGGACTTACCAGTGAAAAGAAATCCCTTGTCGGGCTACACTACACCACTTGCTACTTTTCCGACACGTTATAACAGCGCAACAAGGCATAATCCTTTTTTTTAGCGGAGCTTCGTACGTTGTCACAGTGAGAGCGCGATTACTGGCCGGTAAAACAAATTTCGGCTGAACTTAGTGTGTCTACACATACATGCGGCGCGCCTGCCCCGCCCACAAGGCCCTTCTAACCTCTTTATCTTTTCTGTGGTTTCTTTGATGAATCAGTGTACATAAACAAAAAGCAACTTTCAGGTGTAAAGGCGTCCGTTTTGTCGATAGTACCTATGGTAGACATTTAGACAATAGCATAACTATATATGTGAGCCGTGATGGCTCACATTTTGCCAATTACCTTTACCACAGTCCCATGTAATAGGGGGCGAGCCTATTGCCATCAACCGTGCAAAAATACAGAGTCAGGACTGCTACTGAGAATTTCTAGATGGATAAACCCAATAACATTTCTGACCCTGACCTGTCAAAGCACATAACAAAACAAATAATTAAAATGAAAGAAGTTTTAAAAACAAAACGTAAAGTATATTTCAAAACCTATAAACTCTTAACAATACCAATCCATCAACAGTAGAAAAACACTGCCGCTAGGATCTTTTGGCGCGCGGGAAAAATCGGAACTAAAGCCGCCATCTCGATTTTACATTTTAGAAAACAATGAGGGTTTTCATGAAAATTCACGCCACCAGTTGGCGCCACTTTGGCAAGAGGTCTTCCATTTCGACAATGAATGTAAAATATATGATGACGTTAATCATTCGTTTCATTCATTCCTTCATCATTCAATCACGAATAAAGAAAATATGGGCACTTTGACACTTTTGACAGGTGTCCGGACCTGACGTTTCAGTGCTGCCACCTAGTAACCTTCACCATTTCAGAAAACCCTCATTGTATAAATGTTTACCAAAAGCGCCCCCCTGTCATTCGAGCGCAAAAAGATCCTTGCAGCAGTGTGTATATGACGTCATAACTTGGACGGTACACAGTACACGCATCTTTTTTACGACGTCACAAAGTGATAAAACCTCCTTGACAGACAAGTTCTTCTAATTTTTCTTATCGGCTTCTTCCTTCTCCTTGTCGATCTCTTTCATTATGCTCATTACGGCTGAGTATTCTAACATTGTTACGGGCTTGCCTCTCTTTATGACAGCCACCTAAAAAGATTAAGAACAAATCTTGATGACTATTCTTTCATGTTCAATTTTGTTTGTAAATTTTCATTAAATCTATATTTGGTGAAAGTCGGCCATGCTGCTCCCATAAATACAGTTCTAAGATTAATTTGTTAAATAAATCAACTGCGAGAATGATCGATTTCTATTTTTGACAGTGACAGTGAGTCCTGTAGTCCCTTTAACTGCTATCTTTGCTTCTACTACAGACAAAGATGACCTTAAGAACCCTGAACCTGAGACCAAAGGTACCACATTTTCCCGTAAATGGAAACCACATTCACAAAATGAAACTCAAGAGAAAATGGTATGCCATTGAATTATTTAAAAGCTAATTAAAGTGCAGTTTCTCTAATCACTAGCTATATTCATGTAGTTAGAATAGAATTAACGACGATACTAACAAGTTTGCAGATTTATAATTAACAAGAAATGCTTTTTATTGGTTAAAGGTCGAGAAGTTAGCTGAGGTGTGCTATTATACTGTTAAGTACTAAATACGAGCGTATAACAGTACATGGACGGGAGGTGCGCACCAGGCGGCTTTTCGCTACCGGCTTTTGTAGATCCAATGCTGGTGTGCGCTCACCACTGTACCGCTTAGTCGACACATACAATACGCATTTTGGTGCAATAGACATATTATTCCTAAGCAAATATAAATTTAAAACTGATATTGTTAAGATTCTCAAGGATCGGCTGTAGGCTCCATAGGCACACAATCATTATTAATAGGCTAGGGACCTGTATTGTATATCACGCATGAATTTATTTGTTTGTTACATCTTTTAGAACTTCCTTTTCATTAAGGTAGCCCTGCTACAGTTCACGTTTGCTAATAGCTTGTTTTTATTATATAATGTAGTAATCTGTGGAAAATGTTGTGGGTAGTATATTTGTAAAGTTCTAATTTTAAGACAACACTGTTTATGATTAGTATACTACTGTTTGTTTTCCCAAATGAAATAAATAAATAAATAACGAAGTGGAAATTGTAGAGATATGGGAAAGCATTATCCGTAATTCAAAGTCAAATCGTTTCTTTCAAAAGTACCTTTAACGGCAGGTTGTTCGGGCCTGTCGGCCTTTGAAACGCTACCTCCGCCTCCCCCAAATGTAGCGCGACGTGTTTATTTACGACGCGCTGCCGACGATTTTGCGGAAAATCTATGCTACAGTGTAAAATATTTGCAGTTGATCAACTTAATTAGTTTTTCTTAGGTCGATTTTTTTTCCTTAGGTTTACATTTTATGGTGTCTACGGTGGAGTGAACTAAGATTATTACATAAAATGTCGTTTTGTTTTCACATTATCAGACACCAACACGATTCGATAACAATAGGTACAATTATTATCAGCCCCATGATATTGGTGAATATCGATAACCATCGCGACACGACAAACAACCACACTACTAAGTCGGCGGCAGTTTGAATAAGTTTGTTCAATTGAAAGAATGCCCGCTACTCTCACCCCGCACTGTCTTCGCCGGTAGATATCGTGCCGATATCGGTATCGGCGTGTGTGGAAATCGGTTATCATGGTATGGGCATGTGATGCGGAGAAATGCAGAAAATGTCGTCTGGAATGTTTTGATTATGAATCTGGATGACTATACGAGTAAGGGAATACCAAAGAAACGATGGATGATCTGTGTGAAAGATGATGTGGCTAGAAAGGGAATGACTATCGAGATGACGACTAATAGAGAAGTATGGAAGATAAAAACAAGTTGCATCGACCCCAAAAAAAATTGGGATAAGGGCAGGAGAATGCTGATAATCGGTATCGGTCGTTGTCTACGACGATATAAGTGACATTAAAACACAATGTAAAAGCGAATTATTCCATTAATTCATTGGGCTGAGTAGGAAACGAATATAGCAGATAGTTACAGATTGAACCTTTAAACGGCTATTTTAGTAAACTTTCATCAAACCAAATAGCTTAACGGTTCGACGACTGCTTTGCAAACCCGTTGTTAAAAGTTTGATTCTCAACTGTTATATTTTTTTCGATTATTTTTTTTATATTTTGTTATATACCTACTGTTATTTGATTGTTCGCATAACGTTCACAGAAAACATAAAGTTTAGGCCTCTTATACCATCTATATCTATAATAAAAATAAATATTAGGTATTTATTTACCTATGAAATTGCCGTTCTGCAGTACTGGCCATTTCAAATCAAAATAATTTTTGTTTGGCTAAGAATTCTAATTTCAAATTAATTTTATTTTAAAAACATGGTTTTTTTTCCAAAAGTAGTCATTTGTTTATTGATTAGTGTTACATTTTCATCGCATTTCAATCTTTTTCGTCATCATGGATACGTTAAAAAATCAAGTAATTATGGAATATGAGTACCGTCGTGGCAGCAACGCGACACAAGCGGCACGCAACATCAACGACGTTTACGGAGCTAACACTACAAACCAACGCACCACTTGTTATTGGTTTGCTCGCTTCCGTTCTGGAAATTTCGACCTGAAAAATGAACCTCGCGGTCGTCCGAAGACTTTGGTCGACAATGACGAATTAAAGGCGATTGTGGAAGCTGATGATACACAATCTACGGCTGAATTAGCAGCAGCTTTCGACATTAGCGTCAAAACAATATTGGTCCATTTGCGTCAAATTGGCAAGGTAAAAAAGCTTGACAAATGGGTGCCCCACGAACTCAATGATCGCCAGCGCGAAGTACGCGTCGAGACGTGCCTTGCACTGCTCAACAGACACACAAATGAAGGAATTTTGAACCGCATCGTTACCTGCGATAAAAAATGGATTCTGTTTGATAACCGCAATCAGCAAGTTGGTTGGATCCTGGTTCAGCACCTAAAGAATGCCCTAAACGAAAACTTACCCCTAGAAAAGTGATGGTCACTGTTTGGTGGTCTAGCGCCGGTGTGATTCATCACAGCTTCTTACCAAACGGGGTGAGCATTACTTCAGATGTGTACTGTGAAGAACTGAACACAATGATGGAGAAGCTGGCACATCTCCAACCAGCATTGGTCAATCGCTCGTCTCCGCTGCTCCTGCACGACAACACGCGACCTCATACTGCACAGCAGACGGTCTCCAAGTTGCAAGAACTGGGGTTGGAAGCTCTCCGTCATCCGCCCTAATCACCAGACCTTGCGCCTACAGACTACTACTTTTTCCAGAATTTGGATAACTTCTTGGCGGGAAAAAAATTCAATACCCGAAAGGCAGTACAAAATTCCTTTGAAGAATTTGTTGCCTCCCGTCCAGCTGATTTCTTTAAGAAGGGCATCAATAAGCTGCCACTGCGTTGGCAAAGATGCATTGATTGCATGGGTGATTACTTCGATTAATACAAATAAAAAATGCATGAAAAAAATTCGTTTAAATTTTTTCATACAAAACGGCAATTTCATAGGTAAAGACCTATTATTAATGGTTAGCTGACAGTTAATGAGAAATCCCGTGTGTACAATCTACTGTTATATTTTTTAGCGATAGCCGGGTTCGTCAGAAATAATTTGTAAGAATCACTCAGTGTATTCGTGTTATGCCATTAGGTATTACTCCTGTTCGTGTCGTTCCTATGCAGGAACGACACGAACAAGCGTTTGTTTATTTATCCACTAAAAACGAAAAACTTCGCAAGCAGTGGGAAATTGCTACTGAAGGCTGCGCGTTTCGACCTCAGGACAAGCTGCTTCGTCGTCGATCGCTTGCTCCCGCGTCACCAGTCCTAACTCTCTGTGTATTTTGGCTACTGAGAGAGACCACAACTACAAACGTACTGTAAAGGAAAGTTTTATAAAATGTGGCTGTTGTTTTAGTATATTGTGTGTCTAACTTGCATCCCCTATAACCCCTTTAGTGACTGAATAAAAAAAATTTTTTTTTTTAGAATGGGCTAAAAATGGTCGTACTGTTTTGCTTATGCTGCAAACATATTCTTTTGTTTTTGATGTTGACCACTGCTCATGAAGATCAGTAATTATTGACAACTACATATGAAGGAACAATTGCCGTACTTTATTATCAAGGGATGTACCTACTGCTACAGCTATAATTTATCGAATCTACTATTCTACGACATCAAAATTAATTTAGTATATTGTCTAACCGGCCCCGCTCATGTGGGATTGGCGTCCCATAGGACTATTTACCTAAACAAAAGTGCAAGTGTCAATATGTTAAAAGTTTCAAACCGACAATAGGATACGTCATCGACGAACTTGCTTTCGAACATGGGCACTGAGTGATACGGTTACCGCCTAGCCATGGCTACGTTCACAAAGCGCTATTTTTCGAATGTATAGAACACGATATTTTATCGTATACTGTGACTTTTTGTACTCAAAACTGATCATGGGGTGTCGTTTTTATGGTTTTCGAGGGAGCCAAAGCCGGTAGTGAAGTCAAAATGAAAATTCAAGATGGTGGATGTGAAAATTTTGTGTTTGTGTTTTAAATCATACGTTATAAGGAACTTCATTCCTGACGGTGGTCCCCGACCGCACATTGTTATTTTTTTCTAATTTTCACTGTTGTTGCCAGTGTGAAAGTTGATTATTATTAGTATCCAACCGACAACCGGACACATTGTATTTATATTATGTGTAATTTATGTAGGATATGGTAGTAGACTAGTAGTGAAGACAGTTCGATGGAGAGTGAAAATACTAATGTGGATGAATCTGATGAAAAATCTTAGAAAAATGTGTTTTAAAACTTCTTCATAAAGGACCACGATAAAAAATTATAAACTACTCGCGCTTGACTATAATTTTATCGATAATAATTTGCAATGTGTCTTAGCACTATCGTAAGATGACAATTAAACGTCATCATACCACATATAAATAATCACATTTTCGAAAACAATATTATGAATTAAAACTATAATATAATTACGAGATATTTTTTCTGAGCTGTCGCAATTTCATATATAATGTGTTCGTCTTTTGTTTGAATTTTTTTGAACAACAGCAGGGAGAGCGAATTTTTAAAAATTTTGACACAGGTCCAACCTCGATGACGTCCCGCAGGACTCTGACCGCGAGCGGATTAAGCCAAATTGACTAATTTTGAGTTTATTTAAAAAAAATCTATTAAACTCAAAAATCCAACCGTTAAATTCCCTCTGAAATACGATTACCTAATGGTACATGCAATTTTCATATAATTTTATGCTGTAATTAGGAAATGAAACGGAAAATGGTTTTGAAATCGACCATGTTTTGGATTTTTTTTTCATCGAGGAAATTACAACTTATCGTGTTTTGAACCGTTAATTTCCCTCAAGCAAGGATGTATCTATGGCATATATTTTTTTCAGAACCTTAATACAATAATTTGACCATTTAAAATTGATTCTAAAACAGGTAAAATTCGGATAACCTCCCGTTAATCATTAAAGGTACTTTTGACGGTCAAAAACAAGAAAAATTAAAAATTGAATCTAGTTTTCTTTTCCAAAAGGCAGTTTCGTGGACATGATTGGACAAGAAACTCCATAAGTCCATAGTTACTCTTAAAATAATCGTTTTACAATATTTGGTACGGCCCGTTTACTCAGAAGCTCAGAAAACCAAACTGGGATAAGACTAGCAACAAAGAAATATATCATTCATCATTCTCCCTTATCCCAATTTATGTGAGGTCGGCGCAACATGTCTTTTTCTTCCATATTTCTCTGTTAGTCGTCTTCTCGGTTGTCACTCCCGTTCTAGCCATATCATCTTTCACACAGTCCTTTCATAGTTTCTTTGGTCTTCCCCTACTCTTATAGCCATCCACATTTCAGACTCAAGCAAGTTTGATTGCGCAAGTTAATTTCTGTGACCGACTTGTATCGAGAAATGAAACCACTCATAGCAAGTAATTTTATAAATCAAACTTGCTGAACTGCTAACAGTAAACTGGCAATGAGTACTTCTACAGTTCATATGGGTTGAGGGAGGATGTGATCGTAAACTTGTGAATGGACCTTTCGTTCGCCTGCGATAAGAAGTATCATTTTCCTATGTGATGTTGCGATGTTTCTAGAACGCGACCTCTACAATAAGTGCAACCAGACTAAAGTCGATCTATGTCCGACTGTCGTCGCAAAAAGTTATTTATCACTTACCTACTTAATACATAAACAGCATAACTCCCAATCTTTGGGGGCAAGGTGATCTAATGTCAGGTGTCCTGCCTGAGATACGTGGTTTTAAATTGAGTAATACTTACGTCCAAATTCCTCTGTCCAGATTGCACGACCTCCAGTATAGCCCTGATGGCTAACTTGATGGCTCCCTCATCAGTTTTCACGACTCCTTCGTCATAGTATTTCTCTAAAAACTCCCGAGCTGTCTTGTCATATTTGCCTGTTGTAGTAGCCTAAACAAGAGAAGACCTATCATTATTCGCAAAACCTGAAGAATCAAAGATAATTTTATTGCTGAAAGGTGTTGCTTCTTCGCCCTTCGATCACTGAACATAATTTCTCAAAATTTATTTATTTTATTTATTTATTTATTATTCCCAACACAACTAACATTACAGGTTGCCCCAAATCGGTAGCGTGGCCTCAAACAATAAGTAAAGCAACAATAAGTACTTAAAGTAACAATAAGTTAAGTATAACATAACACATGTAAAGTAATCTTTGTGAACTCATTCAGAGAACAGTAAAATAAATCTACACTTTCCGCGATTTCGTTAAGTGTATGCAAGGCGCGCGTCAAAGGTGCTTTACCCAGCAGGTTGGTCCGGCCGCGACGCACCGCCAGTAACCGCGGTCTCCGACGACGCCGCGTCACGTAGTTATCGGGCACGTTCAGACACACATCCTTTAGCACACCCGGGTTAGAGATCTTACCACGCAGTAACTTAAAAATATACGTAACAAGTGCCAAATCCCTTCTTGTTTGCAGCTTGTTGTACCCAACCATACCTAACACAAATAGGGTTGGGTACATCAATGGATAGAAAGGATAGACTCCGTATAGTTTCATATACCGTGTGAATTTATTCTGTATGCGCTCCAGCATTAGGACATATTTGGTTTCATCAAAATGTCCCTATGATTAACTATTATTAATTTTACATTCTCTTTCTGGCTAACAAACATGCAGTTTAGTAATAGAACATGTATAATGACACGAAAATTTAAAAAAAAATACAGAGCTACTACAACATCATCGGTATTAATCACAGATCATTGTACAGACGCCAGCACATAAAGCTACTACAATCTGTCAAATTTCTTTAATAGATTTTCATCTATATTGCTTAAGCATTAGGTTCAAGGTTGATTGGGAAAATTTTACAGTTTCGGGTGGCTTGAACTGCTGGCGCCTGTACCTACTCATTCAATTTAATGTATGTTCACTGTTTAAGTGCTGACACTACTTTTAACTTAACTCTATGAGTCACACTTTTAGCTAAACAAAGATTTTGTTTTTTTTTTTTATTTATTGTCGTATTAATTATCATTCTAGTAGCATAGAAAAATAGGAAAAAAAATCTTAGATTTAAGTTTCAAATTCAAGTAAAATTAATGTCATTCATTCAAAATATCGCTAATCTGTTGTAATATGTCAAGCAAATTGCGTTTGATATTGATACTTCAACCTTTCATCACTAGATGGCACGGATCTTAATAAAAAAAATCTGAAAGAGGTGGTTGGGTACCACCAAACCCGAAAATTGCACCTGGGATAGCAGAGGCGGATTTGCAGTGTTGGCCGCGCTAGGCCCCAGGCCATGTAGTAAAAATAGGTACCAGCCGCCCCTTTCTCAGCACCCATCTTATAGACGGCATAATTGGCTGGCTGATTGATTGGCTGTATTGCCAAATTTTATCGAAAACGAGTTTATCGAACGACGATTTTTTTTCGCGATTTCAGGAAAGGGTCCAAAGTAAAAGTTGTTCATGTAACTGGATTATTGACCAATATCCTCTTAAGGGGTCAGTGTATACTGACCCCTTAAGAGGATATTGGTCAATAACCAGTAACCCTGTATATACGCGTGATTTAGGAAGATTATTGTTTATACGATGCGGTGCAGTGCGGCCCGCCATAATGTGCGCGAGTCTTTAGAATATTTAGGTACTTTCAGTTATTTCTTGTTACATCAGTTTTTTATCAGATTGGCCGTCCCTAATATCTGGCCTCCCTAGGCCCGGGCCTAATGTGCCTTAGGACAAATCCGCCTCTGTGGGTCAGAGATTAACAGAAATTAATTGGAACCAAATTCTCTAACCACAAAACTACCACCACTGTCACTGTCACGGTCTCTTGGTCTTCTAACTACATAACTAAAGCATCTCCATCTAACCTTCCACTCATAATAAATACCCGAAGGTTCAGTCTGGAACAGATGCGGGTTCCCATCGTAGTCAAATCCCCCGATCAGACAACAGATACCGAAGGGCCTCCTTCCATTGCTCTGAGTGTAGGTCTGTTTCATCTCGGCTATGTACCGCGTTATGTACTCCAAGGAGACCGGGTCTTCTACTGTTAGACGATGTGATTGGCATTCTATTTGAGCCCTGGAAATGGAAAACAAGATTTACTCATTCCTTGTCCCGTTATCACAAATAATTAGTATTAATGGCGATTTTTAGGGCTCCGTACCAAACTGGTAAAAAGGAACCCTTACGGTGAGACTCAGTCTGTCTGTCTGTCTGTCACTGCTGGATATCTCAAGAACTACAAATGCTATCAACTTAAAATTTGGAATAGTTTTAGATGACGTTTGCCCAACTATTTTGCAAATAAGAATGAAATAAAACATACTTTTTTTTTGCAACAGGGACTGAAAGATGGTCTTAAAAATTCGAAGAGGGGCTACTAGGGTTTCTGTGGTATCATACGAAAGAGCGCTGTTTGCACATTCTCAAACATTTTTTTCTTTTTTTTAGGCAGCATATTTTCGACTTTAGATGAAAAATGTTTAAAAAAATACCGGCTCCCCCCCTCCCCCCCTATCTCCGAAGTTTTCATAGAGAAAAATCTCAAATTATTCTATGTGATAGAAGTTTATGTATAGATTACAGGAAAAATAAAACAATGGTGCCGATTCTCTTGTCAAAAATGCCTCTAAACTAGACTAAAAATCACTAAAATTTAGTTTATTCCTGTCAAACGACGATTTCCCATTCTGAAATTGACTAAAGTGACACAACTTAACTATATTTTAGTTTGACAGCACTAATATTGTACAGAGTTATTAATTTAGTGAAAATGGCCATTTTGCTATTCTGAATTTCACTGTTTTCACCTAAAATTTTAGTTGTGAAACTAAATCAGACTATTTTTAATCGCGATTAAAAAGGTGTAGAATAAAATTAGTTATCATGAACTAGAATTCACACCAACACCTTGACTTTAAGTGCAAAAACAGTAGGTACCTACCGTATTTTTTTTTTCTTTTGCTTATATCTCGAAAACGGTGTGTCCTATCGCAAAACTAATGAAATTTTGGCCAACCTTTATAATACCTTTAAACCCCTAAACCTCAACATATAGGTACCAAAAAAAAAATTCCATAAAAAACACGTTGAGCTACCCCCTCCCTGCTCGTTGAACAAAATATGACAAGACTTGTCACTTTTTATAGTGATTTCGTTAGATCCAATTAAAGCCACCGGGTCATATTATACACTACGGGCACTATACCACGCGGAGTCACGATTGTCAAACTCGATTATAGTTGTGTCAAAATTGTTTTTTAATTTAAAGGTTTTTTTTTTGCAAAATATCTCTAAGATTCTCATAGCCAAAAGTAAGGAATTTTAGTGATAGTTTAGTTCGGTGTACAAGAGAATCGGCACCAATGTCTCTACATAACACAGTTTTTCAGAAATCTTGGATAGTGTAAAAGTATTAAGCATCATGAAAGTTTTCCTGATGATTTCCTATTTGACGACTTAGCTAAATTATCTTGTGGTTGGCAATAGTTTACGTCTTTATAACGGGTGGTCGGGTGACTTTCGATCATATAACTTCGGCCCAACGCGTCCGGCGCACTATGAAATCCTATGTAGTAGTAATAGGTAAACGTATATAAAAAACTAGCTACGCCCCGCGGTTTCACCCGCGTAGACGGGATAAAAAGCACCCTGTGTTAATCCAGGGTATAAGCTATCTACATACCAAATTTCATCTAAACCGGTCCAGACGTTTGAGCGTGAAGAAGTAACAAACATTCAAACACACACAGACACACACGCTCACAAACTTTCGCCTTTATAATATTAATGTGATATTATCTGACACTATTCTCTAACATACCAAGGAACTATTGTCTACACTCGTACAATACGCGCCACGAAAGACGAGACTTGACCGCGCCTCCCGCGCTATTTTTGACGCCCGGTCCCGTCCCCTAGAGACCTAAAATCGTCTACTGCGCAAGTCAAACCACGTGGTGTGTCAAGTGTCAACCTTCGTGGCGCGTTTTGTAACTCAGACTTGTAACTCGTATAAAATATCTTTGCACAGCGAGAATATCGGCTTATTCGGCTTTGGCTTTAGAAGAATGAAATGTCAATACCTTGAAATCAGCACCCTGGCATCAGCCCTCAACCCAGCAAAAGCCAGCACCACATGCTCATCTAACGACACGATCTTCTTTTCTGTTCTCTCGTCCTGAAGCTTTTCTACTGACTTCCTCTCTACTGCCAGAACTATGACATCAGGTCCTCTTATACCCACTACTGGGGAACCCCTCCTTACTGCCTCTTGGGCGTACTGAACTTGAAGAAGCTGCCCATCTGGGGAGAACACTGTTATTGCTCTGTCGTACCGCGCCATTTTAAATTATTTTTAAAATAGTTTTAGGATGTATGTTGCCTTTTAATTTCTTGAATAAAATAATACTAAACCTAATAAGAAATTAAGAATATTATAAAAATTAACATCTCTAAAAAATTTCTGATCTAACTTTTGACGTATGGTATTGACAGACTTGATAATTTTTTTAACGCAAAAAAAATAATTCATTCTGCTTTTTATCATGAAGGTTTTAACCGTGGCTGGATAAATTCTCCACGCGTTATGTTATCGAACGAACCGAAGATATGTAAAATAATACATTCCAGACTTAATAAACATCTCCACTTAAACAAAACAAAAAGTATCTAAATTAATTATGAATTCAAATTAAACCTTAACACTAATGACTCCTTCCAATCGCAGTTGAAATTCTTCAATAAATCAGTGTTACTAGTACCGTAAGTCTTGCACACTCGTCGAGTGCGTTTTATTCGCTGTCCCGGCGAAATATGACGACGCTAATGTTGCCAGCTGATTGATTTTATTGACTTTCGCGCGCTTTGAAGTTTAAACATACTGCGGTTGGGGCAAGGTGCTGTTTGGTATGCGAACTTGGCTCGCACTCCCGCAGCCGAGATTTGAGGAAGAGATTTAGGCCCGTGTTTGAAAGATATTATGTGAATCTTGATCCCGATTTAAAACTAGAAATGCTAGAAATCCTCCCTAGAAGATTGTGAGCTTACCTGTTTAAGCTTTCGCCGTCCAGCAATACCTACTGACGGATACGACCTTAAAAAGATATCTGGGATGAGACATGAGATATCATTTGGGTTGTGATTGTGAATGCTGTAATCGGCTGAGTCGATGCCGGGTGAAATACACGGTTATTTTAAATTAGTCAGCTAAACTCCGCAATCGCGATGTATCGATATCTAAATAAGAAAAAAAAAAAAGATTTGATGTTTTTTTGGGGTCAACAACCACGTTAGTGTTGTTAGTTGAAGTACGAGTTGAGCATTTTTGTTATTGCATTTGAGGCGGAATTAACACCCGAGCCGTAGGCGAGGTTGTTTTTGAGCCGAGAAATGCAATAACAAATGTTCACGTGTATCAAACGACGTTTTTCAATACACTTTTGAAGAAATAAAATAATATAACGAAAAATATTTTTGTCATGAATTATTATGAAATTGACTAAAATTTTCTTTTTTTTCCGCTAAGTTGCTGCACTACAGCTACTCGGCAGGCCGACTCGCACGCTAGCTCACACGAAAATAAAAAAATGTTGAAGTTACTCTACTGCGAGCGAGTGTCCAACTCGCAAGTGCGAGTAACTCGTATGATATCTCCACACTGTGTGAGTTGATGCACTGCGGCTACTCGGTAGGCTGACTCGCACGCTAGTTCGCATTGGGTATACTAGCCATAAAAGCCAGTCACAAACATTTGTAGTGGGGCTGACTGCGCTAGAAGCCTTATGGCTGGTTTACACAGTGCGAGCTGCTGCCTAGACAGTAGACATTTGCTCGCGCTGTGTACTCGCATGACAGTAGCTCGACTTGCCTTGGATGTTTACACAGTGCAAGCTGCCGACTAAACAGCGGCTCACACTGTGTACTCGCATTTCAGTAGCTCGGCTTGCCTTGGATGTTTACACAGTGCAAGCTGCCGACTAAACAGCGGCTCGCACTGTGTACTCGCATTTCAGTAGCTCGGCTTGCCTTGAACGTTTACACAGTGCAAGCTGCCGACTAGACAGCAGCTCGCACTGTGTACTCCCATTTCAGTAGCTCGGCTTGCCTTGGATGTTTACACAGTGCAAGCTGCCGACTAGACAGCAGCTCGCACTGTGTACTCGTAAGCCAGTAGCTCGGCTTGCCTTGGCTGTTTACACAGTGCGAGCTGCTGCACTGCAGCCACTCGGTAGGCCGACTCACACGCTAGCTTGCACTGTGTAAACTAGCCATTATACCTAGTCAAAAATCGTCAGCAGTGGAGACAGTCCAAACAAAAGGGTCCGTGGCTTAGGCCCCCAGTGGTCGAAGCACCTGTGGCCGACGCCCCCGATTCGATTAATTTAATATTTTTCTTTTTTTGGGGTTTTTCACTTAGTACAGTAAATGAGAAAAGTGTTTCACCATAATAATAAAGTACTTTTCCTTGCTAAACAAAATTTATCGATCAAATAGCAGAGAGAATAAATCGCCACTTGACCTTATCCTTACACAACTTTTTCCCCATTAAAAGCATATTTATTATGTACAAACATACAAAAAATCAAAAAAAGACTTCATATAAAAGTTACTGAATGTTGTTAATATACATATATAAAAAAGAACAAAGGGCGTTTTTTTTATAAACCCCGTCCCTACCCTTGTAGTATGTTAAGTTTCGGATGGAAACATGCAAAAATATCATAATATCTTTAGTGAAGATAACAAATGTGAACGAATGAATGAATGAATGCGAGAATATGGTATTTTGTGTAAAATTATTTTACTTAATTATTTTTAGGTTTCTGTATTCATTAATGTTTGGGGATAAATAAATAAACGAATGTGAACGAAATATATTAAATTGTATTTGGGCTTTGTACAATAATATCGTCCCAGGCACTTTGCAGGACCAACGAAATTGTTTAAATGTGCCCAGATACCGAAGTACCAGATAATGCTCACGGTATGCCAACAGCGCTCATGCCCGTTAAGCATGAGCAATAATATTCCTTTATGGCAGATCTGCCCTCCGAGGTGGAATCGATCAGTAAATAACTGTAATAAGTTTTATTTGATATGTGCCTCGATGAGATACGACCTCTCAGGAGCATACAATCTTCCGTTTGGATGTCATGCTGTATCAACCTTGGACTTGGTGTTATGCACACTTCCATAATTATTATATACACCTCCTCGCATAATTATGTTCGCTAACATAGGAGCGTGCCAGGCGCAACATCCAATATAAAAGCATTCCTGTCATAAACATAATTATAATTTAAAATTATACATATACCTACTTACAATCAATACACATTTATTATTTATGTAAAATATTTTTGTGCCTGACAGTACATTTGATCAAAAATTGCTTTGAATTAAATGAATCGAATCGGGGGCGTCGGCCACAGGTGCCTCGACCACTGGGGGCCTAAGCCACGGACCCAAACAAAAGACAATCATAAAAATACTACATAGCAACAACACTTTCCTTAGTACCTAATCTAACATTCCGAGCATCAACTAGAGCTATTGAACCAAGTTCTGTATCAAGGTTAATGCCATCACAGGAGACCATATTCGTATCGCCCGCCATTCGCCAAATTACTCTCAAACTAGTTTACATACAAATTGCTAATGGCTGCCAAGTTTTAATGGACCCTTGTCATGAGTTCCGTAGGTAAACATTAATACTTACATTGTATTAGAATCAGGGACCATTTTGGTTATCCATTGAAATGTATTTCGATAGGGTTTTTCTAAGCAGTTAAACGGAAACCTGTACTATGTGGGTAACCCTTTTGAATGTCTTGAATTAAGCCGTTCAAAAGGGTTAAGCTTCAACTCTCTTTAAACGATAACAGCGTAACGTTCCGACTCGTAGCAATGTAATATGATCTCTCGGTGATGGGCAGACGTTGCAAATTGTTAATATGGTTACCCGTACCTACAAAACCCTTCTATTAAATCTTTTTTACAAAAAATCCAACCGACTTCCAAAAACAACACTACAAAGTGAAAAGTAACTTTAATTTCGGAAGTCGGTGTCTAGTTAAATGTGTTTTCGTTTTCTGCCACCGACTTCCGAAATTAAAGTTATTTTTCACTTTGTAGTGTTGTTTTTGGAAGTCGGTTGTATTTATTGTAAAAAAGTTTTTATTTTTCACTTTTTAGTTGTGTACCCCACACAAATTCTAATACTACTATCTGCAAAACAAACTAGAACATCATCCATATAAAAGTGAGGGTAAAAAATACGTAGGTATTATTGAAGCTAACTCAAAAACTACCGAAGCAAAGTTAATCAATTTTATATGGGACCAACTGTGATGTATACCCTCTCGAATAAAACAAAAAAAAAATCCAAATCGGTCCAGCCATCTTCGAGTAATCGGGGAACATACATAAAAAGGTTCCGACGAATTGAGAACCTCCTCCTTTTTGAAGTCGGTTAATAAAGGTTATCTTAATGAAGGAGTAACCCTTTTACTGGGTTTCAAGGCTAAAACCCATTTAAAGAGTTACACATGATAAAGGTAACCTCATAAATGGCTTACCCCTTCGAAAGACTTATCTCTTAACCGGGATTGTACGGCCCCTGCTTAGAATTCCAGGTTTCCAGGAATCCAGGTTCGCCTAGTTTGAATCAAGTAGGAGTAGAGCTTTTTCCGAACTGTTATATCTTCCCATATGCAGGTGTTCACTATAGACTTCTGGAGACACCAGCAATTGCGAGATAGATTGTTCTGGATTACCGCAGTTGTATTGCTGAATACTTGGATAGGGACGAAGCAAACAAATACATATTTTGGTATTTTTTACACATATTCATTACTAGCTTCTGCCCGCGACTTCGTACGCGTGAAATTTCTTGTTCCCCCGACCCACCCCGTCGCATCGCATCGCCTGCCCGCGTTATTACTAACTTCTTTTTTGCTTAGCGTTATTTTTACTTTTTGTCTTTTTGTTCGGCTCCTAAGGGGACTCATAGTTCCTCAAGAATTAAGTTATCAAATACAAAAATATTTTTCAAATCCGACTGGTAGTTCTAGAGATAAGCACGTTCAAACATACAAACAAACAAGCTCTTCAGCTTTATTAATAGTGATATAGATTTTTACGAAACATGTCGGGGGTTGCATACATAATCAATCAGCCTATAATGATCCCACTCCTGGGACACAGGCCTCCTCTCTTCGAGAGGGAGAGAGCTGTAATCTACCTCGTGTGCCCAGTGCGGGTTGGTATATGTCACATGTCTTCGAATTTTTAGTTCTAGGACATGCCGGTTTCCTCACGATCTTCACCGTTTTGAGAGCAGTGGTGATGAAAATATTTACACAAAGTAAAGCGCCTGCCTGGGTTCGAACCCACGACCGATGATTCGTAAGTCGGGGCCGTCACCACATGGTCACTATTGCTCGGGGGTTGCATGCTGCATCATAATAACCGCATCTTCTGCATTATGCATATTATATGCGGGCGGTGCTGCATACTGCATCCAGGCCTAGATCTAGTAATTGCGGAATATTTTTACACGATAAATAAATAATAATAATAAAATTTATTAATTCAACTAAGTTTACAGACGAAAAGATAAAATTAACAATCACCACCATTCACCACCATCACCATCATTTAATTATCATGAATTTGAGGAGAGGAGCTTGTGGCTAAGTAATAACAGCCGCACGGTTCGATCCATCAGGTTAAGCTACGCTTGCCGGGGTTGGTCAGTGGATGGGTGACCATCTTTACATACCGAGACTCCTCCGTGCCTCGGAAAGCACTTTAAGCCGTTGGTCCCGGCTGTCATTCGTGGATCTTTGACAGTCGTTATGGGTCGTCAGAAGCCCGAAAGTCTGACAACCAGTGTTACCAAAGTGTATCGTATTACCCAGTTACTGGGTTGTGGCGGTCAGATAGGCAGTCGCTTCATGTAAAATACTGGTATTCTGCATCCGGTTAGATTGGAAGCCGACCCCAACATAGTTGGGAAAAGGCTAGGCAGATTTGCAGATTGATTTAATTATCATAAATTTCCGTAAAGTAACGTTCGCCTGATTCAATAACTTAAAGCAATTCTAAATAGTTTGCAGTTAAATTATTTGAAATTTCATCTACGGATTCCTAATCGCTTGTTTAAAATGTAGGTACTAGACCGGTTTTAATAAATTGCTTTTATTAAAGGACTGACAAGTTTTATTTGATGATAAAAACGAGTTAATCAGATTCGGAAATCGAGAATTGGAAATTATATTTATTTGTTTTTTTTTAGCGTAAAACTCGTCTTTTCATTACTAGATTCTGCCCGCGACTTCGTTCGCGTGAAATAACTTGTTCCCCCGACCCCGTCGCATCGCATCGCCCGCCCGCGCTATTTGCGTTTTTGATTAGCGTTCTTTCTGACTTTTTTTCTTTTTGCTCGGCTCCTGAGGGTCCTAGCGAGATGTTAAATAGCCTATTGACTTCCTCAAGAATTGGGCTATCAAATGCAAACATACTTTTTAAAATCTGCCGGGCAGTTCCAGAGATTAGTGCGTTCAAACATACAAACAAAAAACAAACTTCAAATTTGTTATTAATAGTATTAGATAATCGTTTCTCATTAAAATATTTTACCTATCTTAATCAGTTAGGTAAGCAAACCGCGCACATTATTTTCTATGAGGAGGTAAGGTAGTGTAGTACTCCTGAAAACTAATAACTTTTACGAAGGGACTAACCCTGAACCCAATATATAATAGTACAAGTACAGAAGATTCACTCCGCAAAAACATTTAAATAAATAGCGACTCTTGCTACGACACAATAAAGTGCAATTCAGGTCGCACAGCGTTAACTTTTTTTTTTTTTTTTCAACAAAAGTTACACAAGAGTATTTTACAAATCTTCTGCCAAACTGCAGGACAGTTTGTCGGCAGTGTTCTCGTGGACACAGCTCTTAAGTTTTCTTAACACTAATAAAAAAGGTAAAAGGTAAGGGGACACATAGTTTTATTACTTACATAGACGTACGCATCACACCACACCCAACTTCACACATACCACCTATATAATTACCTACAGCTATATTCAGATTCACCCAAAAGTTGCCTCTCTTTCTACCGCGTAAACTCTTTTGTCTTCTGACTCGTTAGGGTTGTGTTCTTTTACGACGCGGCGCGTGCGTGAGTATTGAACTAACGTGCGAGCCGTCCGGCCGGTGCGCGGCGGCCCACTGAATTAGCCCGACAAGCCGAGCCCGCCGCGTACTTGTAGCTTCATACATAATACAAAGTGCCCCTGGCCTGCCCTGAATCAATCAATCTGCCTAGCCTTTTCCCAACAATTTTGGGGTCGGCTTCCAGTCTAACCGGATGCAGCTGAATACCAGTATTTTACATGGAACGACTGCCTTTTTTTTTTTGACGCTGAGAAATGCTTTATGCATCCCCGCTCGTGGGGGACGAGACGGGGTATGTGGGACTCCTGTCGGAATGACAGTATACCCACTAAAACTCAGCAGTGTTCCCACATCGCCGTGATGGGAGGGCCATGGGAAGCCGGCTCAGCCTTTACGTCCACAACCCTCCCGGCGCATGCCCGCCTAGCTGGCGGGCCCCGCGTGCCCCCCCGGATGGGGGGCTACGGGAATGACCGGGAACACCTGGCCATTCCCGTCCGACACTGGTGGGGGCCTGTGCAATACAGGCAAGGATGCCCCCACACCCGTTGCCTGCTGGCCCCCACCTGGGAGGAGTCGTCTGCTCCGACTCCTCCTCCGCCTTCGGAGCGGCGCCGCGTGAGTGTCGTCCTCCCGCGCGCGCTCCGCCGCCATTTCGGCCGCAGAGGATAGGGAGAGCGGCCGACGTCATACCGACACTCCTCTTCCCCTGCGGCCCCACCGCGTCCGCCATCAAACGGTGGCGGCCCCGTCAAGGCCGCGGAAGGTAGGGAGAGCGGCGCACCGCAATACCGGCACTCCTCTCCCGCCGCGGCCTCCAATCCTCAGCCGCGATGCCTCCCATAAGACACCGCGGCCCGCCTCAGTTGCGGTGTCGCCCATACGGCCACCGCAACCTACCCGCTGGCCGCTACGTCGTCGGCTTATCGGCAAAAGCCCTGACGAGCGGCCCCCGCATGGGTTCCTCTTCGCTTCACCGTGGGTGACCAAGCCACGGCTACTGAGCCCCCCCGCCTCGACAATGCGGGAACCCTCCGGGGGGGATGGAACGACTGCCTGTCTGACCTCCACAACCTAGTTACTAGGTAACACGATACCTCTTGGTAAGACTGGTTGTCACTTTCAGGCTTCTGACGACCCGTAACGACTGTCAAAGATCCACGAATGACAGCCGGGGCCAACGGCTTAACGTGCTTTCCTAGGCACGGAGGGGTCTCGATATGTAAAGATGGTCACTCATCCACGGACTAACCGCGGCAAGCGTAGCTTGACTTGATCGATCGACCCGTGCGGCTGTTATTACTTAGCCACGAGCCCCTATACTCGTATCAGGAAATAACGCTGCGCTACCTTCATTCAAGTCCATTCATTACATAATATCTTATTTCATTCACAACTTTAAGTACTGGATGATGTAACATGTTTACCTACAATCTGTCCTTCCTATCTACTCACGCCCTTAACGACTAACCGTGAAGTTATTTACTGACCGTGGGCGCAGTGGGGGCGAGCGTATTGCCAAATATGCAGGTTTGATGCCCGCCTGATGTCATCGGTGATATCGATTCAAATGAGCTCATAATTGTGTCATTTACTGTATGGTTAGCTAGAGTCCACGTAAATATTTTTTTTTTTACATTTCGGTGTGAAATGAAATAGGTGTCTATTGAAGTAACATAATCGAAATGTAAAGCTTTGAGTAGAACAAGGGATTTATAAGCTTATAAAATCTTATCAGAAATAATGCGCTCTATAATCGATCTATGTATTAATGACACAGCACAGACCTCCTTTCTGTGAGGGAGCGGGCCGAAATCCACCATGCGGGCCCATTGTGGGTTTGTAGATGTGACACTTCTTCGAAGTTAAGGCGAGTAGTAATGCCAACTAGCGCCAGCATCATCATCATCATCTGCTTAGCCTTTTCCCAACTATGTTGGGGTCGGCTTCCAGTCTAACCGGATGCAGCTAAATACCAGTATTTTACATGGAGCGACTGCCTATCTGACCTCCACAACCCAGTTACTGGGTAATACGATACCCCTTGGTAAGACTGGTTGTCAGACTTGCGGGCTTCTGACGACCCGTAACGACTGTCAAAGATCCACGAATGACAGCCGGGACCAACGGCTTAACGTGCTTTCCGAGGCACGGAGGAGTCTCGGTATGTAAAGAATGGTCACCCATCCACTGACCAACCCCGGCAAGCGTAGCTTAACCTGATGGATCGACCCGTGCGGCTGTTATTACTTAGCCACGAGCTCGACACACGAGCACGAGCCACGAGCCAACTAGCGCCAGCATTGAGAAAAAAACCATAAGTCAGGAGATATGGAACATTTTGTAAGTTCACATTTTTAGTCAGATGAGGTAGGTCAGGTGAGGTCAAAAGAATATTTGGCATTAAGGAGGATGCGCTAAGGTAGCCCGCGAAATTCAAATTTTCTTACGTTTTTTGCAATTTGCAGGTCTGTGTCAGGTTGTATGTTGATTAAAATATAATTCGAGGTCGTAACTAACATGGCTTAACAGAATTATAATCATTAGAATCAGCAATACAACTCCATAAGTTAGAATTGACCTCAAATCTAGTGATTTCATGAAATCATGATTTACGACCTCGCGTCATATTTTAATCAACATACAACCTGATACTGACCTGCTAATTGCAAAAAACGTAAGAAAATTTGAATTTCGCGGGCTACCTTAGCACATTCCCCTTAACTGCTAAGGCTTTTAACCTAGGAGGTAGAGTGTTGATTTTTAGGGTTCCGTACCTCAAAAGGAAAAAACGGAACCCTTATAGGATCACTCGTGTATCTGTCTGTCCGTCTGTCTGTCTGTCTGTCTGTCTGTAATGGACCGATTAAGTTGAAATTTGGTACACATATGAATTTCTGTGACCCAAACACGGACGGGTAAAGTAAATAAATGAATTTTGAATATAGAGGTCACTTTTGGGGGAAGAAAATTAAAAAAAAAAGTTTTGCAAACTACACCATGTGGCATGTCAAATGAAAGGGCTTACTATGAGGGTCTCAAATATATATTTTTTTAATTTTAAAATAAATTGTGTAAAAGTTATTTACGAAAATAGACGAAAATTGACACATTCTAAATACCAACTACAATGTTAAGTTTGTTCTTAAGATAAATTCATCCCAACTATGGAACCCATTGTCTTTGTGCGTGGTCCGACACGCTTTTGGCCGGTTTTTTTTTATACAAAACTTTCTACCTCATCTGACTAAAAATGTGAGCATAGGAAATTTCAAAATGTTCCTCATCTCCAGACTTATAATTTTTTTCTCATCGGTGGCGCTAGTTGGCAGCACTACTCGCCTCAAAAGAAAATTTGCCTCTACCCCTGCTGGTTGCACTCTAACGAGAACGAAACACAATTCAGCATCATTATCATGCAAAATCATTAGAACAATTAGATAATTTGATTGGCTGTTCGAGAAAATTGGCAAACGAAAATCTAAGTAGAAAATTCTCTGTGCCATCCCTAGCGCTTCACAGTTATGTCAAATAATCCTTTACAGTTTGTAATAAGTACCAAAACCGGTTGTAAGTACTCACTGTTTGACTCCCAAAACTGTAACAGCATCCATTCAAGAAACTGTTACCTACAAGTACAAGGCACCGTTACTCCCATTCAAGTTGTAAACTTTTTGCCTCAGTCGCTAATCTCGTCACCATTTAAGGTCAGTCGAGTGACCGATTGGTGACGAAAAAATTATATATAGACGGAACCGTCATGTTTTTCTGGGTATCGGTGTACTGCCTACGTAGGCAACCTGATTTATAGGTGTTAGGGCTGACAAAGTAAAAAAAGTGGTGGTAATTTGAATTGACATTACGTAGTCATAACGACTGTATATTTCCAGTCCTCGGTGGCCCTAGGTTCGGTTCACAGGTCGGGCAAAGTACTGATTAGGGATGTCAAGTTCTGAAGAAGTTTTGATAATTATTGGCAATTTGAATTAACAGTTGATAAGCACTCGTGGGTAAATAATAACAGCCGAGCAGACCCTCCTGGTCTCAATGTAGTAATTACTTCGTTTTCGCTTAACATTCTTTCTGACTTTTTCATTTTGCTCGGCTCCTAAGGGTGCTAGCGTGATGTTGAATAGCTTAAAGCCTTCCTCAGGAATTGAAAAACGATTTTTTCAAATCTGACTGGGACTTCCAGAGATTAGCGCGTTTAAACAAAAAAGAAGTTGTTCAGCTTTATTTTTAGTTTGAACTAGCTGACCCGACAGACGTTGTCCTGTCTTGGCTATGAATATTCTAATGTAAACGCGTGAAGTTAAAATGTTTTATGTTTTTTCTGAAATTTTCAATTTTCTGCGAAATTTTCTTAATTTATTTTTTTTCATAAGAACCTTCTCCTGACAAACATAAACACAACAAAAAAAGAATTAGTTAAATTGTTCCATCCGTTCACGCGTGATGCGGTGACCAAGGGAAATAGGGATTCATTTTTATATTACATAGATTTATGCATATCTCATCTTCGCTAGAGCTGCATTTATATATCTAAGACTAGGACTAAATCTAAGCATATTATGTTATGTCCATCTTCACTAACACTATGCGATAACTAAATGAAAGGCAATAACAGCGCGTTGTTGGATTTTCAACGCTTTTCTTGAAACATAAGTTCTGGTAACATAAGTTCTTGAACTTATGTTACCAGTTGAAAATAATATGAAATCTTCTCACATCTTATGTCATTCTTATACATATTTGCTTGTTGGTTTAGACAGCCCTAATTATTCACATGTAGTTAGGTGCCTAATTGAATAACGGTAGTGGAACATTTTTAGGGTTCCGTAGCCAAATGGCAAAAAAACGGAACCCTTATGGATTCGTCATGTCTGTCTGTCTGTCCGTCCGTATGCCACAGCCACTTTTTTCCCAAACTATAAGAACTATACTGTTGAAACTTGGTAAGTAGATTTATTCTGTGAACCGCATTAAGATTTTCACACAAAAATAGAAAAAAAAACAATAAATTTTGTGGATTCCCCAAACTTAGAACTGAAACTCAAATATTTTTTTTATCAAACCCATACGGGTGGGGTATCTATAGATAGGTCTTCAAAAATGATATTGAGGTTTCTAATATCATTTTTTTCTAAACTGAATAGTTTCCGCAAGAGACACTTCCAAAGTGGTAAAATGTGTCCCCCCCCTGTAACTTCTAAAATAAGAGAATGATAAAACTAAAAAAAATATATGATGTACATTACCATGTAAACTTCCACTGAAAATTGGTTTGAACGAGATCTAGTAAGTAGTTTTTTTTTAATACGTCATAAATCGTAAACCGCAATTTACCTTAATCCCATCATTTAGGTACCTAATTATAATGTTTACTTATCAATAACTTAATTGAAAAAAAAAATATACACTATTATTAAAACATCGATCAAAGTTACAACGAACTACATGAACTTTTATAGTATGTTACTTGCTGCTACGGAACCCTTCATGGGCGAGTCCGACTCGCACTTGGCCGCTTTTTTTAATGTCCCATCACTCAAACGTTTATTGACTGTCACTTTCAAACTCATTCATTCGACACTTAATGTTCTCGGCATACCTAGGTATGTATACCAATTGAACATGTCTGCTCTTCCAAAAAAATAAGTTAGTCCTTTTTGCAAGCATTAGAGCAATATTATAGATCTGGAAGTGTTGATCACGGATCGGGAACTAATAAAGATGCATATAACCAGTCCATTGAATATGTAGTACTTTAATAATATTACGATATTGGAATGAAAATGCCACCGAACTTTATAGTACAAGATTTTCTGCTAACTGTATAGTACCTACTCCATTCAAAATCAAAATATTTTATTTCACATAAACCTACATGGGCACTTATGAAACGTCAGAAGCTGGGTGCACGGTTCCAAATTGGTCGTTGCCTATGGAGAACAGCCGGCAAGAAACTCCATGGTTACTCTTTTAAAAATAATTGGCTTTTACAATATTTTCAAATAACAGTGTTATTAGGTAGGGGAGGACTATGTAGGCCTTTCAACAACTACCAGGTACTTAACAAAATAGAGAATAGTCAACAAATGTACACTCTACTAGGCCTGCAACGTTCTCACATTCACAAAATAGAAAATAATCTATTTAGATGATTAAATGACCAGAAATGACATGATTGCCATCACAACTACAGTAACAAATCTGACAATCATTTACAATAAAATTAGACATTTAAACAAACCTTTTTTTCAGTCCGTTCATCCGATTTTGACTTCTAATGCGTTGGTGGCATAACAAATGGCAGCTGCAGTAAACAGTTGCCCGGAGGACACGGTGGAGCATACAGTGGAGGTCTGCCCGGCTTGGGCGGAGCACCGCCGTGTTCTCACGGAGGCGTTCGGCGGCGGCGATCTCTCGCGTCCAAACCTGGTCCAGGCCATGGTGCGGAGCAAGAGTGCATGGGAGGCCGTCACCTCCTTCTGCGAACACAGTAATGCTCGCGAAGGAGGAAGCGGAACGCGTGAGGGAGGGGCAACAGCCGCGCCCTCGTGCCCCTAGCTGCCGCAGGAGACGCCCTGGGCGGCGGGAATCTATCGCCGATTCCCGGCCACCGTAGGCGCGGGCTTGCGAACGACGAGTAATGGGCAGCTCGCCGTCCGATAAGGACCAGGCCCGGGTCGACGGCGCGTTGTGTTCCACGCGCGCCTCAAAGAGATGTCAGCAGTGACGGGGTCAATTGGGCCGATGCCGCCGGGGTCGCGGGTAGTTCGAAAGAGATACCGTGGCCCTGGCACGGGCAACTGAAGGAACACGGGTGGGTTTTAGTCAGTAAAAGTCTGACACGCCCTCCCGCTCCGCCCAGAGCGGGAGAAGTCATTTGATGACTTCCCATCCTCAAAAAAAAAAAAAAAGCTGCAGTAAACAGTTGGTATTGTAACCACTTTTTTGCCTTTGATGCCATCCTTAAGGCTACGGAATAGAAGTCAAAATCGGTTGAACGGACTGTAAAAAAGGTTTGTTTAAATGTCTAATTTTATTGTAAATGGAGTATAAGTGGGTACAGTACAGCTTTAGGCTGCTTTTCCACCAAAGATGTGCTACGCTACGTTGCTATGGATGCGTTTGATATCCACCAATCATATTCATTGGTCCACATAGCATAGCACTGGTGGAAACGGGTTCAACTAAGCTATATGGAAGGATGCGTGGTATGGACGCGTGCTATGGATGCGCGGATGTTGTAGCTATGTACCATGGACAAAACTTAAGCATGCTCATTTAAGAAAATATTCCTGTGAGAGCGCAGCTAGTGACAAACGAACATTGTGCGATCGAGTCGTGAGCCGTGCTATGCGATTATCGTCTTTGAGGTGATCATGCGGAACTTCGGCCCATAGTACATCTTCCTCGCACAGCTACCTGGCGACACATCTTCATAGAACATCTTACTCGCTCCGCTCCACAGCTTAGCATTAGTTCTGTTCTGTGGTGGAAACGGTCACATAGTTTCGTAGCTTAGCTTTTGCATCCTCGCATCCTCGCAGCATAGCTGCATAGCATCTCTGGTGGAAAGGCAGCCTTAATTCCAGATCCAATCCACTCACAATAAATTTTATGAAACAACTATAACACGTTTACCGTTTATGTAGAGGTTATAAACTAATCTGGATACAATCAAACAAGATAATTCTGATCGCGTCGTAACATATTTGCACAATAACACTTTATGCACATGTACTTTGAATAATTAAACTTGTACAGTCGGGTGCAACAGTATTATACTTTGAAATAGCTGGTAAACCCTGATAAAGACTAAGAGCCTATTTCACCACCTTCCTATTAACTTACTTGGCAGATAATTTCATACAAATTCTGTTCCATTTTTAGGGTTTCGTAGTCATCAAGGAACCCTTATAGTTTCGCTATGTCCGTCTGTCCGTCCGCCCCTTAGCTCAGAGACTCTTAGTACTAGAAAGCTATAATTTTATTCATCACGCCGACAAAGTGGTAAAATAAAATCATTAAAAAAATTTTTTTAGGATACCTTCTGTACACGTAAAATGGGGATGCTTTTTTTTCTCGTCTACCCCATGGTGTGAGGTGTTGTAGAATGGGTCTTTCAAAAATATTGCGGGTTTGTGAAAACAATTTTTCGATTTAGGGATCCGTTTCTGAAATATTAAGCTTTAAAGTGCTAATTTTTGTTAGAGCCAAGTGTCCCTTCCCCTGCTAGCTAAACGGTTAGTTTTGGATTTATAACGAAGTTAAAAGGAAAACTATCACAGCTAAGTAGGCTTTTCAAGTTAACGAGTAATAGTCAACCAACTACGGAACCCTTCATTGTGCGTGGTCCGACACGCACTTGGCTGGTTTTTATTTAATTTATTCGGTGAGTAGTGGCTATTCGGACATCGTGTAATAGGCCCTAAGATACAGTTATTACAAAGTGCATTAAAAAAGCCTTTACCAGTCGTGCTCAGTACGCACCCTGTGTGAAGAAGTGCTACCCCAGTTAATAAAAAAAAAATATCCAGATATGATCCAGCCTGTCCCACCTTGCTGTCCTCCCCAGCGACGCCCTAAGCCGAGGTTTGTACCCCACAGGGGGTGCCTCTAGCGTGCAGTCGCTTAGTTTATAAGTTAGTTTGTATGCCCTGGCTGCTGGAGGTTTTGAGTTCGCTTAAGGCACCCACAGGATTGTCCGGTTAAGTAGTCTCGACATCTTATGGTCAACTACGAGATGCCTTACACAAAAAAAAAAAACCCTGTGCCTTGCTAAGTGACAAACATTTTCACTACTGGAGCTGCTCTCACATAGTAAACAGATCTACAACAATTTGCGAAAAATTCGCGTTCAAAGGACGCAAACGTTTTGCGTTCCATAATTCTGACGCATTTAATGATTAACTTATGTAGGTACTTAATTTAATTTACAGTCAAAATCTTGTTCTCGAAAGAGTTGTACACTTAATTTGATTAAGCCCGGAACTTGCTTTAACCCGTCGCGCGCCAATTAGCAGACACAATTGAAATTCTATTGTTATCTGTACACATGGTGTACAATCGACATTTTAAGAGTTAAATAGTGCACGCGCGCGCAAGCGCTAGTCGCCGCCTGAGGTATGTGAGCGGTGAGAAGGGGGAGGGTGCGATTGATACGATTGGCTGAGTTAACTTGGCCTTTGGCTACCTCCCTCAGGCAGTGACTAGCACTTGCGCGCACTTTACATAAAAGTTATTTGCTACTTACGGGCTAATTAATACAGTCAACATTTTCAATGTCACGATCAAAACAGCTGCACTTACACCTATAGAGAAACCAAAATGCTACCTGGATCCCACCGCCATTGACTAGAAAAAAAAGAAGGACTCCGCACCACGTATATCGAAAGTGAAGCACAGAATGCCGGAACCGTTTCTACAAACACGCCTCACGCGCATTTACATCATAGTGTGCCGACCGGCCGCTATTACGTGACACGAAGGCGTCTTTGCTAAATCACGCACATATAGATCGGTACGGTGCTTTACTTTCGATACGCGTGGCGCGGAGTTCTTCTTATTTTTCTAGTCCGTGTTTGTAACAAACCATAGCCAATACAAAATGCTTCCGGACGTATTGCGAAAAAATTCTTATAAGCCAATCCTTCGCAGGTAACAGTTGACCTTAAGATAAAATTGTTAAAGGGCAGTTTGCACACCTGCGTTTTATGCTCCCCTAGTAGCATGCGGTAGTGGACAGCTGAAAGAGATAATATCAACATTTAAACACATGTTTGCGGTGTTATCATTCTTTCCCTTTCGGAAGGGTGTGTAACCCAGTTTTTATTCTTAGAAATTGGTCGTAAAGAAATTCATTCCATCTTCAATAATATTTCACGATTTGGTAACGACACGGGCCGGTGCATCATACCGAAATATTCTGGGATTTAATAAAATATAGATATTATCGAAAGTTACTTTTTTTTTTGAAACTATAAATAATTGCTTGTCTTTGAATCCAGGGCCAAATCCAGTACACCACCTGCAGGTTAAAGACGTTTAGGCATAAGAGGTGAAACCCCTACTTCGAGATGCGAATGGCTAAAGTGTGGAACTCTCTGCTTGCGTATATGATCCCTTCCACACATAACCCGTTAGTCTTCAAAGCAAGAGTGAGCAAGCATCTTCTGGACATGCTCGTTCCATCGCGAGGATAAAAGCAGGGCCCATTTCGTAATAAAAAACCCGGCTAAGTGCGTGTCGGACCACGCACAATGAAGGGTTCCATAGTTGAAATGAATTTATCCCAAAAATAATGTTAACAATGTAAAAAAAATATTTTTATGAGTTAAAATTACAAATGAACAATTTCCGAACTTTTTCCTTTACTTGTGCTGTGAGACCTAGCTTCTTGCCAAATTTCATGATTCTAGGACAACGGGAAGTACCCTATAGGTTTTGATTTACTTGCAAGTACCAAAATATGTCGTATTAATAGCCGTATTTTTTATTGCGTTGACTTAGAAGCTTGTTTTTTGTAGAACTCCAAGGGACCATAGACTCACGTATTTGATATTAATTTTAACTTGATATCTCCACGCGTTCCTTAGAAAAATGGTCTTGACAGAATTCTAATAACCAACTGCACCTATGCACAAGCAGTTTAATTAAGCTTTTGGATCTACGTAAGACATTCTGTCGTCACATATACCCTTCTCATTAAATCACAGTAGACAGCCAACAGTTGCGACACCCTTTGTTATACGAGTATTCAAGTTAGCAGAATCTAGGCGACTGTGTAGGATGATCGCTTGTCTAACACTTGAATGATGATCAGCATTAATCTTTGAGTCTTGGGACGTTGAATTAATGGTACTGGGAAATGAATCATAGCATTGTAAGGCAAAGGGATATAGAGAAAGAATGAGTATTGATCATCATGCCTGCCATAGTATCCAAGAATGAAACTACAATGGACTGCACGTTCGGCGTGTGGCGGCATCTACATCGCCACATACGAACTACGCATCATTATTATTATTATTTTCTATTTATTTCAGACAAAATCCATATGTGTTAGTAACAATTTTCTTACAAACTATGTTAGTAGGTACACCACAGTAGGTAGGTATGCAGTCCTATCTTCCCGTAACGATTCGCACCCAGTGAGCCTGAATGGGACAGTCGTGGCGAGACGCAATCATTTGCAAAATGCTGTTGGTGCTACCGCGCAGTCTTTGAAATAATGACGCCACTTTCTTACGCATTATAGCGTGAAAACCGTCAACGCGCGCATTTGCGAACATTTGTGACGCACTACAATGTCGCGGTAACCCCAACAGCATCCTGAATGCATTATTATACTGAATACGTAGAACGTTGTAGGCTCGTTGCGTATACCGAACCCACAGTCCGCTCGAGTAAAAAGATTGGCAATAAGCCCTAAAAAGTGTTATTTTTACTTCCTTAGTCATCACACTGACGTCACGCAAAATCCTGCATCGCGCAATCAGAGTTTACCGCGCGACTTACAACGTCCCGACATCAACCGTAGGGCAGTTGCCCACCTGACACGACACCCGTGTGGTCGGAGGATCCTCCCTTTTCTATGGAGTATGAGTGAGCTTTACACCTTTTTTTTTTTTTTATTTTATCGTGTGGAAATCCTCATGGATGTCCTCCACCCTGGGGCAGGAGGAGGGGTCTGTCAGACTTTTACTGACTAAAACCACACAGTGTTCTGCTGCTACCTTTAGCCGGGGTGCTGGAGTGCTTGCGCATTTCGTCACGCTCCCCCGGCTAGGTGTCGGCCCGCATGAATTCATGCGGACCCCGTCACCCTCAGCGGCCTTATACGGCCGCAATCCTTCCAGAGAGGCGCGCGCGGAACACGGCGCGCCGCCGTCTCGGGCCTTTCACTGTTCAGGCAACAAACTCCCCCAGTCTCTTGCCTGCAGGCCTCACCTTAAGGCGGCTGGAGATCATTTCGCGCCCTCCGCCACCCGGTGCGTTTGCTACGGATTGGAAGGGAAGTTGTATCTTCCCTCTCCCTTTCCGCCGCCTCCTTCGCGACCATCACTTCCTCGCAAAAGGAGGCGACGGCGTCCCACGCGCTCTCACCTCCGACCATGGACTGGACCATGCCCGGAAGCGAGAGAGAGTCCGCAGCACCAACCGCCGCGACGAGGTCACGACGCTGCACTGCCCAAGCAGAGCATTCCTCAAGAGTGTGCTGCGCCGTGTCGTCGAGGCAGCTGCAGTGGTGACAACAGGGTGTTGGTTCCCGGCCTATGCGGCACAGGTACTTTCCGAAGCACCCATGTCCGGATAGCACCTGTGTCAACCGGAAAGTAAGGGCGCCATGCCGTCTCTCCAGCCACTCCCTCACAACGGGTCTTACCGCCGCTATGGTAGCGTGCCCTGCGCTGGGTTGCGCAAGTCGCTGCTCCCATTCCACCACTAGGGTCTGGCGGAGCTCAGCCCTGTACACCTCGACATGACGAGGCATCAGGTGTTCGCCCCGCTCCAACGCGTTCCGGCGCCACCGATATAGTGACGCTAGGTTTTTGGCGTCAAGATCCCAGGGTGGTGATCCGGCCAAGAGGCTTGCCGCCTCGAAGGAGATCGTACGGTATCCTCTTATCACCCTGACGGCCATTGCTCTCTGAGGTCTTTTCAGTATTGCAATGTTGCGGACCGTCAGGTTGTCCGCCCATACAGGCGCTCCATAGAGCGCCATGGACCGTACGATCCCGACATAAAGCCTCCGGCAGGAAGTACTTGGCCCCCCCAGATTAGGCAGCAAACGCGAGAGTGCATTCGCAGTGCCCATCAATCGGGGAGCCAACCGCTGAAAATGCGGCCCGAAGTTCCACCGGCTATCAAGGACGAGTCCCAGGTACTTCATCGTCGACTTGATACCGATGTGGACACCTCCTACCATGATGCTGGATCCCGAAGGTGGCGCTTTCCGGGGCCCGTGGAAACAAATGGCTTCCGACTTATGCAGTGCCACCTGGAGACCCGGTCGCCGGATCCTGCCCACAACTTGCGCAACACCAGCTGTCGCTGTAGTAGTCGCCTGCTGGAGCGTCTTCCCCCGTGCCATTACCAGCGTATCATCGGCGTAACAGATGACGCTGACGCCATGGAGAAGCGCACCACGCAGCACCCAGTCGTATCCGATGTTCCACAGGACTGGCCCCAAAACCGAACCCTGTGGAACACCGCACGACATCTGTCGCCGACCCCATCCTTCTCGACCCGGGTAGATGACATATATGTCCATCAGATAAGCCCCGATAATGCGGCGGAGGTAGTTTGGCACCCCATGGTACCGGAGTGCCTCCCTAATGCAACTCCAGGGCAAGGTATTGAAGGCATTGGCAATGTCTAAAGACACTGCCAAGACGACCTCACCCTGGGCCACTGCTTCCTCCGCCAGGACCCTCACGCGCATGATCGCGTCTATTGTAGAGCGCCCCCGACGGAAACCAAACTGGTTATCTGCCAGATCCGGACCCTCTCTTGCCATGTGCTGGATAAGGCGGTCTGCAATAATTCTCTCGAAGAGTTTGCCCACCTCATCCAACAACACAATGGGCCGGTAAGCGGATGGTGAGTCCGCAGGACGCCCTTCCTTTTTCAACAGGACCAGCTTTCCAGTCTTCCACTGGCGTGGAAACTGGCCCCTCTCCAAACATGCGCTCAAGAGTCCTACTAATCGGGGCCAGAGATCCCTAATGGCCAAAACCCATGCACGGCCAGGAATACCATCAGGTCCTGGAGCAGTGTTTTTGGCCTGAAGCCTTTGTACTGCCGCTTTCAGTTCTACCTGGGTCACTTCAGGCACGTCGTCGTCGTCATTTTCTGCGTTGGGCACCATATCAGGCGGAACCATACGCGGTGGTGTGTGCTCTCCTTGTGAGGGGAATAAAGTGCTCACCACTCTCTCCAGCAGTTGCGGCTGAAGGCTACGGGACAGAGGGGGCGCCCACGAGCGAAGTTTGCCCCTAACCAAACGGTAAGGACGCCCCCATGGATCACGTTCTAGAATAGCCAGCAATTCATCATGGGCTTGGGCCCTTGCCCGCTTTATTTCCTGCTGAAGAGCCTTCTTCGCCATTCTGTACACCGCGTATAATTCCGCCTCTCTTACCAGTGCTTCTGGTGTTCGTCGGCGCCTTCGTCGGTGCCTGGTGTACGGGCGTCGCGCCGCCACGCATGCGATGCGCAACTGCGCAATGTCTTGCAACCACCAATACACCTGGCGCCTGGCAGATGGAGACTGAACGCGGGGCATCGCAGCATCACAGATCTGTGTCATGGCCTCCAGGAACCATTCTGCCTCCTCGTCAATATCGACAGGCCTGACTGGAGAGTCCAACCAGGCCTGCACAATTGAGGCCACCAGAAGGGCTTCCCGGTTCAGTCGTTTGAGCGCCCATCGCGAGCCATCCTCAACCCCGACTGGAGCCGCTTGCACCGGGCCACTCGAGGTCTGGGCAGAGATGTCAAACCGGATGTATCTATGATCCGACAACAACTCCACCTCCTCCAATACACGCCAGTCCTGAACACGGCGTGCGACAGCGGGACTAGCAAACGATAAGTCCACTATAGACCCACCCCACTGCCGCACACATGTCTGAACGGATCCCCGGTTTAGGAGCAGTAAGCTTGACTCCACCGCCCACTCCTCCAATAACACACCCCGTGCATCTGTTGCTGGGGATCCCCAAGTCGTGGACTTGGCGTTGAAGTCACCCATGACAAGGACGGGGTGAGGACGGCTTCGACTGATGAATGTGCCCAATTCCGTGATGAAGCTCTCAAAGTCGGCGAGAGGTCGGTTGGGTGAGAAATAAATCCCCACGACCATGATACCTTCGACTAAGGCCGCTACAAAGCCCCGCCCCCGGGTGACGGACTCAAGGGGTGGACTGCCAGCGGCTGGCCTCGAGATAAGCGCCACCAGACCATCAATGTCACTCACCCAGTCATCCCTGGGAGCAACAAAGTATGGTTCGGCGATGATAGCAACGTTTTTTGAGCTTTACACCCTGTTTCTCATGTTTCTATACTGGTGACCCCGACGTGATGCGTATTTCGTATGTGGCGATGTAGATGCCGCCACAGGTGCACACAAGCTACTGACTGGGTGACTGGATAATATTTATTCTACGGCAGGAGCAAAACTAATTGGTGCCGTTAAAAGAAAAGAAGAACTTACCTTACGATGTTTTTTCTTCATCGTAATTCGGTAGTGTCTTTCATAGATGGTACCGGATGATAGGATGACAAAATCGTGCGTGAGATATTTTTTTCGTTGATTCACGGAGTAGTTTGAAAGGAAATCTTTATAGACTACGGCCGAAATATGTTGGCGAGTCTGAACATAGGCACTACGAACTTTCGCGCATGTTCCCTCACTCACACTCGCCTTCAACATTTGGTTCCTAAAAAATGTTACTGCGCAGCCTTCTGCGCTAAGTTCCTAATTGCCAAGATATATACAGGATGTTTTTAAGTAGTGCACAAATTTTCACAGGGTGTTCAACTAAACTTATCCTGTATTTCGGCCATAGTGTAAGTCAATGGACCATGAGAAGTCCTACTTTTAACAGTTATGGTTTCCGTCTGTCATGTCGTACAAGTGATGGATAACTAGTAACTGACTGACTGAGGTTTAAATGCAGAAAGGTCCCGTGGTAGCGGCAAATAATTTTCATCACTTGCTTTTAGGTTACTTGTTCAATATTTAGTAGTCAGAAGCCTGAAATTCTGACAGTATTACCAAGGGGTATCGTATTATCCAATAACTGGGTTGTGGAGGTCAGATGGGCAGTTGCTCCATGTAAAATATTCAGCTGTGTCTGATCAGACTGGAAGCCGATCCCAACATAGTTGGGAAAGGTTAGGCAAATGATGGCTTAGCTATCCGTTGGTATCGTTAAGTGACTCAGAGGTTACTTCCAAAGCAGCAGGGTCCTTTTGTGTAGCAGTAACTACAAATTATGAACTCCAAGAGACATCAGTGTTTATCCCTTTTGACCGTTAGTTGTGCAGTTCCCACGATGTAATTTCCGAAGTGTCCTTTTGGTACCTAAAATGTTTCTGCATTCGATTACCATTCCGTTAGTAGCTGGTTCCTATCATCTAATAAGTTCTTCTCTATCTCGATGTCTTCGAAAACAAACTCCATCAGGAACCTCATATCCTTTTCAATGATCTAGAAACCACTATTTTTATTGCTATATATCTTCATTTTAATAAGCTAATATATATGCCAAATTACACGCAAACTAACAATAAAACACACCACTCTTATAAGGAGATGTGTAAAATATTCAACACTTGATAACGTCACTATATTGGAATGGTCAGAAGGACCATTTGTCATATCATCTGCCTAGCCTTTTCCCAACTATGTTGAGGTCGGCTTAACTGACCTCCACAACCCAGTTACTGGGTAACACGTAAAGGATTAGTAACAGAAGGCAACAGGGAACAGTCTTGTTTTTAAAGTTGCAAGATATTTTTCCAAACAATCATAGTGGTTACCGGTTGTTTTTGAGCCATTACATGGGATTGGACGAGCACACGAGATTGCAGAGCAAAGCTTCTCGGACTGAGATCGGTCGTTCAGCTTAACCAAAAATGGTCAGGTGCTAATAGCTTATGAGGCAGAAATAACTGCGGTCATTGCAATCATCATCTATTTTAAAAGCGTTGATTTTTTTCTGCCTGTGTAGTGACTCATCATCATTCTCCTGCCCTTATCCCAATCTATTTGGGGTCGGCGCAACATGTCCTTTTTTTCCATACTTCTCTATTATTCGTCATCTCGGTAGTCACCCCCTTTCTAGCCATGTCATCTTTCACACAATCCATCCATCGTTTCTTTGGTCTTCCCCTACCCTTATAGCCATCGACATTCATACCCAAAACTTTCCTTACGACATTTTCCTCACTCCTCCGCATCACATGCCCATACCATGACAGCCGATTTCCGCACAGCTTTTCAGTCACCGGTGCCACTTTTAGACTTCCTCTTATGTACTCATTTCTTATTCTATCCATTCGTGTAACACCACACATCCCTCTTAGCATTCTCATCTCAGCTGCATGCAACTGCTTTTCATTTATCCCTTTTGTGGCCCAACATTCTGATCCATACAAGACAGCAGGTCTAACCATTGTTTTATATATCTTCCCCTTAAGTTTAAGGGGAATGCGGGAGTCGCAGATTGTCCCCGTGATCTGCCGCCATTTCATCCATCCAGTGTTAATCCTATGCTTAACCGTCCGATCTACTTCGCCATCGCTTTGCACGAGTGAACCGAGATACCGAAAGTCGGAGCAGACTGGGAGAAGCGCGCCATCAAGCGCTATGCCTCCAGAACTGGAGATACCGCCTGTGTAGTGACTATAGTTTGTTTATGTCTGGATGATGATAATGATGACTAAAGCCCTCACACAACGTGAGCAATGAAACTTCTGATCCCAACTTTGATACGACAACTACCTCATTAAAGAAAACTGCACCATATTCGGTGTCGGCGGATCATTGTCGATCGCGCCTACGAGTAGCCTACGCAGGCCTTAAACATGTTGACGACAGCATTCCTATGAGCTGCTTAGTGACAGATAGGCCTAATGGGCCTCATTAGCGTTTCTGTTAGGCCTTCTCCGTTTTTTATGCCGTTTGTGTGAGCCGTCATTGGAAAATGGGAAGTGAGGGTGGGTGAGTTGTGTAGAATAGAATAGAATTAAAAGCGTTTATTTCGACCAACAAAGGACTCAAAAAATGCAAAATTTAAAAATAAAAGAAATAAAATAAAGCACATACTATTAACATGAACAACGAAATTACATATCTCGATTGCTCATATGTGAATGTGAACCATACAGCAATGGCTCATGTACTGACAATCAAACCTCTGCGCGAACGCCCTTACGCGCTATGGTTGTGCTTGTGTTTGTTATGACATGACATGTGTGCTGTCGAGGTTAGCACGCTGAAAGATAAATCGAACCGTGGCGTGTATTCTGGAAGGCAGAAATCATCTTCTCAGCCCAGAATGACCCACTTGTGGGTATAGCCCTCGCCTTTTTTCTGCCATACTTCCCAATTCTGTGCGTCCCTCATCCAGGTGTTTCCCGCGACTTTGACGATATCATCAACCCAACGTGCTTTTGGACGGTCCTGGTTTCTATGGCCTAATCTTGGCTACCATTCGGTCATAGCTTTACTCCATTGGCCATCTCCGCGTCTAACTAGATGCCCTAGCTAACTCAACTTGAGGCACTTCGCCCTGTCCCCGAAGTCATAGACTTTCGACCGACGTCGGATTTCGGTGTTACGCATTCGGTCTAGTAGGGTTATGTCAAGCATGGCCCGCTCCATGGCCCATTGTACTACTTGTATGCAGTGGACAGTCTCCTTTGTGAGCGTCCAAGTCTCGGCACCATAGGGCATTGTTGGCAGGAGACATTGGTTGAAAAGGCGGCTTTTTAGGCACTGGGGGATCTTAGGGGAAGAAGCAAGAAAACCCTGAAGTGAAGCCTAAACTGACCTTTCCAGATGCTGCGATTGCTAAGAGCAAAACGTGTTGTTTTTAATTTCCCTCAAATAATTGTGTGTTAATATTTTAAACCCTTTTTCAATCCGTCTCTGGGATCAAAGCTGGATCGCTGGATGCCCTGCGCATCCAGTATAACAATATCTTAAGGATGATGTTGGGGCTATCACGTTTCTGTAGTGCATCGGGAATGTTCGCGCTGTTTCGCACTGATGGCTTTCATGCCATCATTTGGAACAAGACGGTGTCCCTGATCTGCAGGATGCGTGGCAGCCGCAACGAAATCTTGGAAGACTTTAGCTGACAGGATCTCATCCCCGCTCTGGAGGTCCTTTGTTAGCCTGGTCATTTATATTTCATTTCCATTTTGCAATTTTTGTTTATTTAATTATTAATCATATTTTATTTTACATTTTATTTCATAATTAATTTTATAAACTACCTATCAATTTTTAATCTATTTTGCAATTTGATTTTACGAGTATGTCCACCCTAATTGCGTAACACATTATCAATCGGAGTTGGTTTAATTTTTAAACAAATTTCTAATCCATTGCTTCATATGTTCGAAAAATTTGTCTGCTCGACAACGTACATAATGCAATGAATGTTGTTGAACTATCAAAATGAAACGCCGGACCTACTTCAGTCTTTTTGTTGTTGTTTGTTTGTAAAAGTAAGTGTTTTGTGTTTTTGTATTTTAGTTATATTATCTTTGGCACCGTGGCAATGTCGCCAGTCTCTTGGGTACTTTACCAGTCGACAGCGATGCGGATGAATTTATCGACGCCTTGTTTTAGTTTTATGTTAGGATATATTTTTGTTATTTTTAGGTTATGTTTATATAATCAAATAAAAGTTTATTAACTGTGGTTGCTAACATAGTTTTTTTAAGTATACCTACTAACATAAATATGGATGGTGTCTGATTTAAACTTCGATTTAAATAAATTAATTAAAGCGTCCAAATGAATGTTACGGTTTGGGACAGATAGGATATTAGATGTTCTTTTACAAATCCTTGCCATTCTCTTACACAGTAGTGTATTTTGTGAGCTTCGCTTACCAACGAGCCCCCAAAGCTTATGTCTCATCGTGGAAAAATATTACCTAATCGTCGGCAAGAAGTTGTTGACGCTGTTCATTCATCATCTGGGCCTTCATTTCTGGAAACGTCTTAACAATAATCCTATAGTACTTTAAGTCATAAATCTATCTTCCATAAACATAGAATTTTATGATAAACGTAGGAAGATGTGATCTGTTTTACATCTCAGTTCGTTCCTAAATCAATGGAATCGCATGTAATTGACAAAGATAGGCTTTTACAGTGTTGTGGGTCGATCGTAATACACACATCAAAAGTGTCTAGGGATCAACATATATTTTTGCAATAACTTTTCTCCTGATTGATATTAATTAAAATTTTCTTTAAGGATTCATCAAATAAAGTGTTTTCGTTTGTCACAGTAACGATAAACCAAGTCACCTTTGCATTAATAAAGAAATTTGCCATTTTCCTAATAAAGGGATTTTTGACATTTGAACCACTAACATTAAAGTTCGAAAAAAAGACTGAAATAACAGTTTTCTTTAAAATTTTATTGGGTAACTTAAACAATTAATAATCCGTGTTTCTACCGCGAACACTAACAACACAAGAACATCGGTTTGGCATACTCAAAATGAGTTCATCCAAATCACGCTGTGGAATGGCCGCCCATGTTCGTTGCAACAACAAAAAAAGGTCTTCTTGCGACTGGATACCCTCCATATTCGGCAGAGCTCTTCTCTGTAGCATATCCCATGCATGCTCAATCGGGTTCAAGTCTGGCGACTGAGCAGGCCAGGGCAGGACATTGATGTTAGCTGCGGCGAGAGTCTGTCTTACAACTCTTGCGGTGTGCGGTCGTGCATTATCATGCATTAACTGAAATAAGGGACCGATTTGCACTTGTAGAGGAACGATGACGTCTGATACAATCGTCTCAGCATAAATTTGAGCGTTGAGGTTGCCTCTGATCCAAATCAACTCAGTTCTTCCGCCGATCCAAATACCCGCCCATACCATGATGGTTCCACCACTATAAGGATGGACTTCCTGGCAGGATTTTAATCGCTGTTGGCGTCCAGGGGTTCTCCAGTGTCGTATACGTCTTGTATCCGGTCTCATACCAAAACGAGACTCATCAGAAAAGCACACGAAACGCCATTGTTCTTCTGCCCAATTTCTGTGTTCAAGAGCCCATTGATATCGAATCCTACGATTGTGCATTGCTATAGGTGGTACCCGTAGCGGTCTTCGGGAATGAAGGTTCACTTCATGCAAGCGGTTTCTGACTGTTTGGTCGCTAATTAAGTTCCCTGAAGAGTGATGAAGCCTCACGGCTAACATCATGGCGGTTATAGTTGGAGCTCTTCGAGTTAAGATTTGAATGTATCGGTCTTGTCTCCGTGTGGTGCAGCGATACCGTCCTCCATGGCGCTCAGCCACGGTACCAGTGCTTCGGTAACGTGTCCAAAGTCGACTGATAACACTCTGACTTGTATTCAGAGCTAAAGCCACAGTACGTTGCCGGGAACCAGCTTCTATCATTCCCACGGCTCTGAGCATTTCTTCCCTGCTTAAATGACGTCGCCGCTCCATAATAACGTTGGTTTTAATCAGTAGTAGGGAAACAGTAGCACTAATAATGTCTTCAATGCGTTGTATGTTTTTATAGGGAAAATATTGACAGCTGATTTTCATCTTTTACTCGAATTTGATTCACAGTTCCTGATTCAAATTATGAAATGCACCAAAAAGGATCCATATAAATTTATAAAATCATAAATTTATTACAAAGCCACATCTCAATCTCAAGAAATCCGCATAAAAATGCTTGATCCCTAGACACTTTTGATGTGTGTAAATGGATGATTTATTGTTTCAACTTTTACGAGGTTACTTCTACTTGTGATTCTAAGGACTATACAGGGTCAAATTAAATTAGTTAGCGAAACTCTGCAGACGTGATGGGTAAAAAAATTAAAAAAAAAAAGGTGATGTATCGATTGTATCGACATCCAAACACGATAAAATAAAAGATGTTAGATTTTTTTTTTGAGGGAACGGCTGCTGGTAGTTTTGTAACTTGAAATATGAGTTGAGTAGGTACCTACTCGGCTCAAGAACAACCTCGCCTACGGCTCGGGTGTTAATTCCGCCTCGAATGCAATAACAAAAATTCTCCACTTGTATCAAACGACGTTTTTCAATACACTTTTGAAGAAATGAAATAAAATAACGAAAAATATTTTTGTCATGAATTATTAGGACACTGATTTAAACTTTCTTTTTTTCCGCGCTTTGCTTTCGCCAAGTTGAAGAAGAAGCAAAGGTAGGTATAAAGCCGATAAACAGCCTAATATAAAAAATTGAAAGTTCAAATATTTTTGTGTTTAGAACACAAATAAATGTTAATTTGTTCATAACCGTTTTTTTTAATTGTAATAATCATGGTTTTTGATGATATTCTATTTATAAACATTATTTAAATATTCAAAAAATATTAACGCCGTAAAGACGCTTAACTCTGCCGAGATTTAAAAAAAAAACATTCATCTCCGAATAGAGACGGTGTGAATAGAGGCATTGAACCAATGTGGACTAAGTATAGGTATAAGTTATCTGTGGCAATTTTTATTCCCGCACACGTGTTGGAAAATGAAAAATCGCATGCGTGTGAAATATATTGCATTGTGAACCTAATCATAGTGCGATATGAATCACTTTTCGAGGAACTGTATTTTTGAAAAATCTGTTTTCTTTTTTATAGTGTTTAGATATCGTCACCCATCCCGTCTGTGAAGTTTACACAAAAATATTTTCAAACTGATATTTCAAGTGACTACAACAACTGCCGTCGATTGACACCATAAAAAAATCTAATCAAAATAATTTCTTTTTTATTTAATCATGTTTAAGGAGAAGCTCTGAAGAAAGTCTGACAACCAATCTTACCAAGGGGTATCGTATAACTACCCAGTAACTGGGTTATGGAGATCAGATAGGCAGTCGCTCTATGTAAAATAAGTACTGGTATTCAGCTGCACCCGGTTAGACTGGAAGCTGACCCCAACTTAGTTGGGAAAAGGCTAGAGATGTGTAATTAAAAGTGAACTACAGATTGCCGACGACCACCATTTTGGTTCAACGTGTGTGCCGCGAATGCCGCGATCTATAGTACCTACCCTTTGTTGGTTTTTGATAGGACAATATTTATAGCTATAATAACATTATAAAACGGTATTATTTTCCGTATATTTATTTTACTGCTTTAATTTACCTTTATTCTGGTTTTAACTTCAATCCGTGACAAACTTGAGTGCTCATAATTATTTATACACTAGCTTTTGCTAGCGGCTTCGCCCGCGTGGATGTCGGAGAATATCCCACGGTAACATACTACCGGGAGATTCTTCCTAATTCCTTGTCTACATTATAAAGGGAACCTCTGAGCAAAATTTCAGCTTTCTAGGTCCAAGGGTTTGGGTTGGGCGTTATTTTTTTCTTTTGTTTATTATACGTGCAGGAAAAAGATTCAGACCCTGTTTATAACCTAACCTTCTGTAATAAAGTAGTAATATATTACAATACAAAATAAAAAACGATACATAAAAATACTCTTATTTCAACAGGATAGAGTTTAAAAAATTTAATGGAAATGAATGTCTTACCTCTACGTGCACTTTAAAAGTTAATTTAATAACAAAATATATCCTATTACAACGCGTTATAGTTCAAAATTGATTGAATTTTTATAGAAATGTATGGTTTACCTCTTAGTGCAGTTTACAGGAATCGTAAAACACTAGAAGTGCTAACATTCGCAAATAGAAATCGTGTGAATGAACTTTAATGTTGATTGAACTCTGATTCCGATGCGGTGTGTAGTGACCTTTATGAGCTATATTTTAAATGTGTTTTCATTGTGTTTGTTAATGTTTACGTTTCTTGTAAGGCCGTAAGGTGTCTGTTTCTTGGTGTCTGTACTCCGTAATGGAAAGCGTAAATGGCCCAGCTTTTGCATTAAAATCTTGTACAATCAGCTTCAAAATCTTAGATCTAAGCGTGGTTTAGCTCGGTGTGTAAGTGAAATGGCGTTATGGCTGTCTAGTTTGATGCGCGAGATAGAAGACTCTCACGCGCACTGGAATTATGTCATAAAAGTGCAAATAAAATCATATAAAATTAGAAATTAACTAATTAACAATAAATAATCCATCACTGGATGCAGTTTGGCATTTGAAAGTTTATGGTATATTTTTAATTATAATTGTTAATTAAGGGATAAACTGCTTTCAAAGATTATTAAGAGGTATGTATGAAGATTTTTTTTGGTGCATTAAAGTATGTTTAATTATGTTTCGAGTTATATCACTGTATGCGAAAAGGACTGTAAAATATCATACTTTTTTTATTTTTCAAAATTATTTACGGTTTATGAGATACACTGATTTAAAAAACCACCTTTATGACCGTTTTCAAGAAATTCCGCCTTAACCCGTCGCGCGCTAATTAGCAGACACAATTGAAATTCTATTGTTATCTGTACACATGGTGTACAATCGACATTTTAAGAGTTAAATACCTTCCGCCAGATAACCGTGCAATAAAAGTCATTGATGCCCTCTACCAATTTATTCCAATATTACAAAACGATACGAAAAAAATCAATTCAATTCAATTCAATTTATTCAAGGTTTTACAATTTCATGATAATAACAATGAATACATAATCTTAATCTAGGTCAATAAAATACATGTGCCTGAACTAGGTAATCCTGTATTTCAGGCAATATGGGCTAAGCTTAAACTATGTAAAATAATCACGAATTAATAGTTACAAATAAAACAGTAATGTATAAGTCGGCAAACACAAAAAGTAAGACATAAATTGTATACGAATTAGTTAAGAGCTTGTGATACCTCAGCTCAAATTCATATTTTGCCCCCACTTCCCCGCGCCAGGTATCACTCTATCCCACTCGCACCGTCAAACTGATTCAGCTAGGGTGAACTACGCTATTTATGGACTAAGCTTGGTAATAATAAACACAAAACAAAACAAAGTAAAACAGTAATGTATAGTCGGCAAACACAAAAAGTAAGACATACTCGTAAATTGTATCTTAATATAATTCATCATCTTCCTGCCATTATCCCATATTACTTGGGGTCGACGCAACACGTTTTCTTCTTCCATTCTCCCCTGACAACCGTCACGCTATCATTCACTCCCTTCTCTTTCATATCATTCCTCACACAATCCATCCATCTTTTCTTTGGCCTTCCTCTGCCTCTCCATCCATCAACATGTATATTCATCACTCTTTTAGTCACATGCGTTTCGTCTCTCCTCATTACATGCCCATACCAAGACAAACGATTTCCTTTCAACTTTTCTGTCACTGGCGCCACTTTCAAACTTCCTCTTATATACTCATTTCTCACTTTATCCATTCTCGTCACTCCACACTCCACTGTATCGTAATATAATTATGAAACAGTAATTATTTCACTACAGTTAATAATTTTTCTGCATCTTCGTACGTCAGATTTTGTAGTCTCCTAGAGAGTTTTTTTACAATTCCTGTAATTTTGAGGATAGATGTTCGCTGCTGCATTTATTCTATTGTAGATTAGCGGACCAAGGAAACCATTAAATTTGGACGTGAATGCATGTTTCGTTTAGTGGAAAACATGCATTCACGTCCAAATTTTCGTGTGTGAAAATGATAAGGTAGTGTCGCCAAAACAAACGTATCGCGGTAAGAGGCGTTCTTGACGCGTGGGCGGGTTTTTTTTTAATTTGCGTTTAAGTTTCAAGACCTTTTCTTTTACAATTGGGATTAATGACTATCTGGCGTAAGGTATACATCATTACAAACTTTATCTTTGAAAACTCTTTTGTTTTACATCAGGCACCTATAGCGCTACAAAGTTCTTTTGGCGTGTGGCCAAAATCTGAACTAATGCCGCCATTTTGTTTTTCAATACATTGCACAAATTACCAACAGCGCCCCCTGTCAACGTCATTCGACCGCCAAAAGATCCTTGTAGCAGTCACGGACTAGAAAAAAAGAAGGACTCCGCGCCACGTGTATCGAAAGTGAAGCACCGTACCGATCTATGTGTGCGTGATTTGACAAAGACGCCGTCGTGTCAAATAATACTATGATGTAAATGTGTGCGTGTGGCGTGTTTGTACAGACGCCAGCAGGTCAAGCCACCCGAAACTGTCAAATTTCCCAATCAACCTTGAACCTAATACTTTAGCGATAAATATGAAAATCTATTAAAGAAATTTGACAGATTGTAGTAGCTTGATGTGCTGGCGTCTATACAAACGGTCCCGGCATACTTACTGTGCTTCACTTTCGATATGCGTGGCGCCGAGTCCTTCTTTTTTTTCTAGGCCGTGGCAGCAGTGTAGATTCAATGGACTGTATTATTTTTAATTACTTATTGAAAGAATTTGACATCCAAACTTTTACTGGCAGTGCAAACTTGAATTTTCTTCATATTTTTATAAGCGTTTGGTAGGAAAGGGGCCCGTGACTAAATAATAACAGCCTCACTGTTCAATCTGGCAGGTTAAGCAACGCTTGCCGAGGTCGGTCAGTGGATGGGTGACCATCCATTACATACCGAGACCTGCTATTTTTCGTAGACATAGCACAGTCGTTACGGGTAGTCAGAATCCCGAAAGTCTGACAACCAGTCTTACCAAGGGGTATCGTGTTACCCAGTAACTGGGTTGTGGAGGTCAGATAGGATCCATGTAAAATATTGATATTCAGTTGCATCCGGTTAGACCGGAAGCCGACCCCAACATAGTTGTTAAAAGGCAGGCAGTTGAAGCGTTTGGTAGGCTTTCCAATTTCAATGTTTGTTTCGAGTTTACGATCTAGATACAAGGATCTTTTGGCGCTCGATTGACGCTGACAGGGGGGCGTGTTTTGTGAAATGTATTGATGAAAAAATAAAATGGCGTCGTTAGTTCCGATATCAGCAACGTGCTAGAAGATCCTTGTACAGTTTTATCAATATTTGAAGACATGGTACAGATAGCAGCACGTGTGATTACATTCCAAAAAAAAAACTTCGAAATATTCCTAATCACGAAGTCTTTTTCTTTTACGTTTCATTGTGTCTATGGTCGTTGGTCTATGGCAAGGCCAAGGCTGTATTTGATCTAATTGAGATTTTATCGCAGCCTCATTAACTTTTTATAACATCAACTCAACATTTCACTTTTATGCTGTACACCAGATTCTCTCGTTAGTCTAGTGGTTACAAGCGCTACTGCTGAGCGTGAGGTCCTAAGTTCGGTTCCCAGGTCGGGCAAAGTGTTACTGTGTTTTTCTATCAGGAATTTCTCAGTAGCAGCCCGGAGTCTGGATTTGTGCTAGGCTCGCCCCCTATTACATCCTGGGACTAAAAATAACTGACGAAGTATGGGTCATACTAAGGCATCCCTGCCTACAACCCTTCGGTGAATTACAGGCGTGATGTTATATTATGTCATTGGGAATATGGCATAGAATCCCATTAATCATTTTGACTCCGCTTTCCGAACTAAATGAGGCTTTATCGGGATCATTAACATCTTTCCCTCATACTCACATTCACACACCCCTACTCTCACTCACACATTTGCATGCTTCTTGTCTAGTTTTAATTTTCTCTTTTTATTTTAAATCGCCTGTTTTTATAACACTTGAAACAAGTAATTTTATGTTAATATTTCAAGTTTTGGAAGAGCGGAGTCTCCTAACACAGGCTTTTTTGCTTAAAAGGAGACTCCAATCACTAGTTGTTAAATTTACTTGTAAAACAAATAAAACATTTTTCATTTTATTTTAATTTCATTTCATTTTCATTTCATTTCCATTTCATTTTCATTTCATTTTCATGTCATTTTCATTTCATTTTCATTTCATTTCATTTCATTTTCATTTCATTTTCATTTCATTTTTATTTCATTTTCAATTCATTTTCATTTCATTTTCATTTCATTTCATTTTAAAACTGCTTAAGGAGGATGCGATGTGGTAGCCCTCGAAATTCAATTTTTTTTGGGTTTTTTGCAGGTTGTATCTTGATCAAAATATGATACGCGGAAATAAAACATATGCATTTACATAATTTTAACCATAAAAATCATCAATACGTCTTCCTATGTTAGATTTCGTGCAGATTCGTCGAACGAACGAAATGTAACGAAGCTGCATGAAATCTAACTTAGAATTTTTATGTTCTATTCCCGCGTATCATATTTTGATCAAGATACAACTTGACACGGACCTGCAAATTGCATAAAACGGAAGAGAATTTGAATTTCACGGGCTGCCACAGCGCGTCCTCCATAAGTACTTCCATTCAGTCTGAGATTTCATTTTATCAAGGAAAGTGCGTACAACAAAAACAAAGATTACAACTTTATAACCAGCAGCTCAGTTGCGAAAGGCGTGGCCAGCGAAAGTGTACCGGTTTGTTGCAGGTTCGATGCCTGCTATGCTAATGTTCAATTTATGATCTAGACCCGCACTGTACTTAGAATTGTATTTGATTAATAATATTGATAAAGACTAGAAATACAGGTTCATACATAATTCATAATCAGCCTGTAATTTTCCCACTGCTGGGACTATACGGAACGCTCTAAAATTATGTCTATGGCTTCGCCCAAGTTCTACGCTCACCCGGAAATAAACCATTAACAAAAAATAAAAAAAAAACATGTCACTTCTTTTTTTGGACAGACGTGTAAAAAGTATAAGATATATATCAATAATTGTTATCTTAAAAATGACAAGCAAAGTATTTACGTAGCAGAAAGGTTTTCTAACAGTGTGCGCGCAAGTGCTAGTCATCGCCAAAGGTATGTGAACGGTGAGACGGGGGAGGTAGACAAACGTCAAGCTAACTCAGTCTACCAATCTTGTCAATCACGCCCTCCTCCGTTTCACCGCTCACATACCTCAGGCGGTGACTAGCACTTGCGCGCTCACCATTGTTCAAGTGTTATCACTGATTTGATGTTTGCAGCACCATATCACGCGGTTCTCCGCTATCCACATCAAATCTTCTGCCTTCTTCAACCCACCAATCTATTTGACTGTGGGAAAGTCTGCCAACTCCAACTGCACCCACCTGCACTACCCTCGCCGTAGTTTCACCACAATCAGCCAAACGCGCAAGTTCACCCGCCGAAGTAGTCGGCTTCATGCAAACTAGACGCCTACACTTGAAGTAATGAGGACAAAGGGCTGCTGACTCACGTAACACCCCTGCAATTTTGATAGTATCATGCATAATTTGAGATACTAGATGTCCTTCTCCGGGTCATGGTGTACCGATGTGCCAAATTTCATCCAAATCCGTTCAGCTGTTTTAGCGTGAAAGTGTAGCAATAGCAAACTATCAAACTCACTTTGGCATTTATATTTATTTAGTTAGGATATCCTTCCGAAGAATTGACAAACTTAAGTGGCAGTGGGCAGGGCACATTGCTCGCAGAAGTCAGAACAGACGACCGATGGAGCTGAAAGGTTCTGGAGTGGCGGCCGCGTACAAGACGTAACGTTGGAAGGCCTCCCACAAGGTGGACCGATGACCTTGTAAAGGCTGCAGGAATCCGCTTGATACGGGAAGCACAGAACCGGTCGAAGTGGCGTGCCTATGCCCAGCAGTGGACGGTTTTCGCCTGAAATGATGATGAGTTAATATTCAGTTAAAGGTGAATCTGCATAAATTTCTCAGATCTTCGATCAATAACAACACATCGAAGCTCAAGATAGTAAAATATCTACTATGAATTTTCGCTGAGCCAGCAAAAAATAAGTTACTATTTATTATTTCCTTTATTACATTTACAAAATGAATGAATGAATGCTCAAAATCCAAATTTAAATGCAATGTTATGGAAATTATTATAACCCAATAATGATAATAGGAAAGTAAGCTACTCTAAACTTTACTATTTATAATATTTGTTTTTTTTTGTGTTAGTTGCCAAGAAATCAATTATAATTTCTATTTTGCATTAATTTATTATTAATGTGATGTAATTATTTATTAGTTTTATTGCCTATCTAGTGGCACTCATTATCATATTTTCTTTTGTTAATATGCGGATAATGTAGTGGGCTGCAATATTGTTAATATTTTGTATTATCTTTTCTCTATTTCAACACATATTGTAGCTGTTTATTGTCCCTGAATAAAATAAAATAAAATAAAATACAAACATATTATTTACATTTTTAAATATTTTTATAAAATCACTAGCTGCGCCCCGCTGTTTCACCCGCGTAGACCGGGATAAAAGTAGCCTATGTGTTAATCCAGGGTATAAGCTATCTACATACCAAATTTCATCTAAATCGATCCTGCCGTTTGAGCGTGAAGAAGTAACAAACATACAAACACACACACTCACAAACTTTCGCCTTTATAATACACTTGCGTGCAAAAAAATTGGCCCACCCCATGGTGTCTATTTGAGAGACGATAGCTCAAAGATGTTAATGTATATTTTAATTGTTTTATATTGTGTGAAAGTAGGTAAGATAAAGTTTATTTACACGTACCCTATACTTTGATAACAGCAATATTCTTGAGAAGATCGACTCGATTCTTCAGATGTTCTCATCACTCACTTTTGTTTGAAAAAACTGCGTGACTTTTTTTTGTTGGTGAAGTTGACATAAGCTAAAATTTGTTTATTACTGTTCGTTTATTGATCATTTAACTTGAATTTTAAACCAACTTGAAAAAAAAGAGGTTCTTCATTCGACCTGTATGTTCTTAAGTTCGCACTTTTCTCATCACTTTTGATATTTTTTTTCACTACCGTAATCTACATACATTCAGGAAGGTTTTAGTACAAATATATTAGGTTATTGTTAATTAAAATTGTTAAATAATCTCGTTTCAAATCGAAGAGAATGGGGTGGATCGATTTTATTGCACGCAAGTGAATTAGTGTGATAAAATAAAAAAAAACATTTAAAAATATAAAAATATTATTAAAATAATATTTTCTTAAAAAAAAAAGTAAGTAGGTAACTAATACTTATTGGAAAAACAATAATCATACGTTTACCTAAAACCATAGCCTTTGCGTTTTAAGTTTGTGGATGATCACCAGTGAGTTCAATTCGGGGTGATTTGCAAAACGGTGATGACGCGCTGTAGTTTCAGTGTTTCATTATTTTCTACTTTTTAGAAGTCGTGTATGCGGATTAACCTACATAACATAGACTTATTCTTTGCATTTGATAACGTACCTACTGCAAAGTTGGACCTATTCCTAGTACCTACTTATTCGAAATGTACGAGTATATCAATCCTTGACATTTTTTATCAGACGTACGAGTATCAAGGTTCCAAGCTATATTCGTCACTAGATTATCTACATCCCAGACTATATAAAAGCGGTATACATATTGTTTAGTTTGATTTTGCATATTGTTAGTACTTAGGCCTCGTCCAGGGTGAAATCGTGGTGACTAAGGCGGTAGCGGGCGCGATTTTACATATGGTCACAGTGACTGAGTGCATCGCGAATTGTTGTAGCGGGCAGAAGAGGCTAAACGTACTTCTGCAGGTTAAAATAAAAGACGATAGCTTGCTAGCTATAAAGGTTGCTCAATCCCGCCCTCCATAGTCAGACACGGAATCGCTGCGCCTGCGCCCGAGCCGACGCCGCTGCCGGGGCACGGCGTGGCGGCGGCGGTAGAAAGGGGACGTTCAGGCATTTATGGGGGTAGGGCGTCGAGCCGAATCTCAACGAATCTAAGTGGGGGAGAGAAGGGGTCTCAGTAAATATCACGTAATTTTTTTTTCGCAAAAAATAGTGTGAAAATGCGAGAAAAGTGGGTAATTATTATAAAAAATAATTAAGCAAATTATGTTTAAATAGGTATGTGAATAAATCCAACGCAATCAAGTCAAGCACAGATTAACGTATTTACACGATTTTGAAACATTAAAAATACGCATTTCGAAACATCTCACGTGAGATTAGGGGTGGAGGGTGGGGGTTGAGCCAAATCTCACGAAATCTTACCAAGGGGGAAACGGGGTTTGAAAAATTGTCATTATCGCCTCACGTAATTAATGAACGCCCCCAAATGGCAGTACTAAATAAAATTCGTGACGTCGGCGCCGAAAGCTCGTTGAAGGCACAACTTCTGTCACGGACCGCCCCATCCGTCAGATTATATTTATTTATTTATTTATTTATTTATTACAAAATCCACAGCTCTTTAACAATTTTACTTAAATAGATAAAACCAATCTTACAGCCAATTATGGATTTACAATTTATAGCAACACTGATTACATGCATCAGAACAACAGGATGACATGCTACGAGTAGAACCATCTAAGCAAGCATTTCAAAGTGTGTGCGGGGATGTGTGTGTGTGTGTGTGTGTGAAGTGTTATAGTAGTGTATGGATTCTTACATTTGAATGTAAGAATGGTAATAGAGTTGACTCTATTTAGAAATATTAGTCAAATCGTTGCATACAGAAGCTACCATTAGTTTCCTGAATGTACCTTTTTTTTTTTTTTTTTTTTTTATATGATATGATATGCTTGGTTTTTATAGAAAGTGTTGTCAAAGTCCTCTTAAAGCAGTGCCTTCCGAGGCGTCTCCGTGCTCTGTGATATAGCTTGTCCACTCAGAAATATCGCGCCCCACCACCACATTTACCTTAGTGTACTATCGGCAAAACTTAAGCATGCTCAGTTTAGAAAATATTTCTGCAGAAGTGCAGCTAGTGACAGACCTGGTTTTGCCCAATTAGAGACAATATGCATTTGTGTGAGTACAGGGCGTGTAACAAAAAATAATAACAAACATTAGCAACAAATTAAATCAAAACCAAACGTGCATTCTATTGGTCTAAACGCATAGATCGGCCGATCGAGTGGTAAGCCGTGCTACGCTATTATGGCCGTAAAGGAGAGCATGCGGAAGTTTGGCCGATAGTACGTATACAAATTTAAGTAGTGGGGCGCCTCATTTCAGAGTAGACAAGCTCTAACTACACTGTGGACGCAAACGGCGTTTTCATAATAATTTAATGTTTGATATTTCGCACCCGCCTTAGCGCCCGCGCAAGGTGCTCACCCTGGACGAAGCCCCGACGAGGCTGTCCGCTTGCGACAGAGGAAGCATTTCGGACACGATGCAGACTAGATTCTAGACTAAATGCTATGTTATTATAATATTTGTCTAATTTATTTCGCATAATGTCACATGAGTCTGCTCTTGTCGAGGCAGGCTGCTTTTCGAATCGCCTACACTGTGCTAAATAGGGCTGTCAGAATGTGTTGTGTGATTCATTGGTTGTTTTGAAACCCTTGCGATTCTGATTATGACGTAAGCCATCCTTTGAATGAATTAATGAACGATTGAGAACAATAATGTGCTTATTTCATGCTTATTTAGTAAAAATGATGCTAAAACTTCTTAGAATTTTGTCTCGTGGAGTTTTTTTTGTAAACAATTCCAACCGCAAAGTTAATAATATATTTTAAGACTTGTTTTTATTGAACCGAAACTAATAATAATTGTCATGGAGTTCTTATTAATATTTATTATTCATTGTAATTGTTACAGAAAAACATCTCTGAAATGACGAATTGTTTGCACAGATGAATCTTGTGTTTTTGCGGAGGAGTGGAGGTGTCATCGTTTTTAAATGCGTTTTGGTTCCTTGCTTTCTTATTTGGTATTTTAACCAACTTCAGAAAAGGAGAAGGTTTTATGTTCGTTTGTATGATTTTTTTTATATGCATAATCATCGGTATTTTCATAAATTGTGGACCGATTTTGAGAATTATGTTTTCATTTGGTAGAGGAAGCTCGCACGCGCGGTGGTCCCATAATTATGAATTTTATTAAGTTTGCTTTGGTAGTTTTTGAGTTAGCTTCAATAATAGAATGATCAGTCACTTTTCTGTTGAACTTCAATCACTGTTATACGCAGCTAACGCCTTGTCTGAGATTATTATGTAGCTAGGTACTATTCGTATCAACAAACTCGCGTTTAAAGAAAATGGTAAAAAAAAAAACTAAATTTTAAAATATGTATTTGACACCCTGCCCGCTATGGTAAAACTGACAGATAAACATCTCTTCATTAACTTTAAAGTACACTCCTACCAACTTATTTGTGAAATGGCGAAAATTGGAACTACGGCCGTCATGTTGAAATGTCTTCGATTGTGCCGACGCATGTCATATTATGTCGACGCATCGACGGTGGCGTCCTCTTTCAGTTCACAGATAAGTTAGTAGGACTGTATTCACATTACCCGACTACGCAAAAAAAACGGTTTATGGGCTTATGTTTTCATTACTAAGCAGGGTGGGAAATTCTTGAACGGGAGGGGGCCCGCCTCAGACGAGGCGTTAACTGGTTATAATAGTGATCGAAATTCACTGAAAAAAAGTTTTGTCTCTTTTCTTTTTACCAGCCCTACCACACTTCCTAATTCAAAGAGAAAGAGGCTCGTTCTCCAAGGCTCAACGGAATCTATTACCAATCTTGCGCTGCGTCAGAATCTGACTAACGACTCCTACGCATGTGCTAATTATTACTTTAACAAGTACAAGTACAAGTGCTTGCTCATAGTTTTGCTTAGCTAGTCAGCCCTGTGGTGTAACACTGAGGGCGTAAGTACCTAGAGTACAGCGCCCAGTATATCTTTGGCTATGGGTGTCACACTGAACTTAACTTTTGCGATATTTTTCCAAAAGTTGGCGATTTTTCGACTCCCCCCACCCGCCTTGGCGGGATATCGTGAGATTCGGCTTGACCCCTCCCTAATCTAACGTGCGATTTTTGAAAATGCGTATTTTTAGTGTAAATATGTAATCTGTGGTTGATCGCGTTGAATTTATTTTAATTAAACACAAATCGCTTAATATATTTTTAGAAATAATAATAAGGTATCCAGACTTGTTGCAATTTTACAATGTCATGCGAAAATAAAATTACGTTATATTTGCCGAGACCGCACGTGAGATTGGGTGAGATTCGGCTCGACTCCCTTCCCCCCTAAACGCCTCACGTAATTAATGAACGCCCTCAATGTGGATAAAAACTGATGAGGCGGGCACAGTAGCGTCGCTGGCACAAGCAAAGAGAGGCGCAGCTATGGATGAAGTCAGGCTGTGGATGATGATAATGATGTTCCCCATTGCGTATAGCCTCTGTGAGCATGCCCCGTGTATGTGTGGATGTAAGCCTTATAGGAAGGACGGATGAACCCATCAAAGGTCCACTCGGGAGATATTTCAAGATTTCATTAGAGACCAATTTTATTAGTGAACACAAATGCTTATTTTTTTAAAGGTTTACTCTGTATGAAATAGACAGTCGTGTTGCTAGTTAGTCCGTTACGCCGCTTCTTCGGACAATTTGATCCATTCTGATTACTTGAATTTGAAAGAGTTTCTCCGTTTGATATATACGATCAACGCCACCTCGAAGGACCAAGCCATATTGGTATGTTTTATGACACGTGCTATACGTTTAGTTACGACGATTTGTAATGCCTGGTAATGCCCATATGTGGGGGATGTTAAATCGGCTATTAAGTGTAAATGCGTGGTTTATGATCCATGTAATGATATCGGTAAAACCCAAAGAAACGAAGGCCAAGATATCAATCAATGGTTAATGATAAAATTGCAGCAAGGATTACTATGGATGCAAAAGATGGATAACAGAAAAACTGCTAACGAAACTCTTGTAAAGTCTCACTTGTGTAATTCACCAAAAACGGAATGAAAGGTACAAAACATGATAAGAACAAAGGAATACGGCGTGAATTGGATTCAATCAATGAGTCAAGTAGGTGTCTCCCAAATTCCGCAACGCTTGATAACTCTTCTAATTTTTTACCGAAGTTTATACAAAACTGTACATTTCAAAAGCTAAAGAATTCTATCAAAATCATCAAATCAATTCTTTTCAATTTAAAATTAACGGTCTTCACCACAATTTGCGGTTAAAATCTCTTCAAAACAACTATCCCTTCCTTTCTTGAAGCCCTACTTATAGGTCATCCATCACAGTCTTGCTATGCCACAGCCTACACAAATCAGTTGGTTAGCAGTACCATAGCAACACTTGATAACATTGCGAGAACATTCTGGGCTGCATATTTGCACCATATTTGAATAGGCAAGGGAAGTGAGCTGTGAGCTTAGAAAAGAAGGAGTTATGGATACGGCACTTGGAGCAAATTTCATCAAAGAAACTGAACGCGGTTTAGATGTGCTAACCGCGTGCAGTTTTATTGGTGAAAGAATCATGGCCACGCTGCTAACATGCTTGGACTAGTGAAATTTAACAAAACGACCCTTGATGAAACATACGTTGTTTCATTTACCTTTAGAATGTAACTAAGTACGGCCCTTCAATATATTTTTAAAAGATGGGAGAGTCGAGTAATAAAGAAATATGTTTTTTGAGGTTAGGTGGTATGTTATTAATCTGTGGCTTTTTGAATTGAGAGGTTTCTCACCTGTTTTTTTACATAGGTTACAAATTATGTCGAATGCAAGCCAGATAAGTCTATGCGTGTCTATATGTGTCTATGCGTGTGTGTGATCACTAATCGTGGTCTTTTACTGACGGTGCATATTAGTTCATATATACATATTAGTACCAAGCAGCACCCTCGGTCGTGTCACAGCTGCAGACTCATCTGGCTCGCACTCTACATATCTGTTAAGGTTGAGTTATCTTCATTCATAAGTAGGTCCCATAAAAGACATGGACAGAAAAAAGAAAAAAAAAAATTGAATTTCGCGGGCTACACAGCGCAATCACCTTAAGCTGCTACTTTCTACTTAAAATATTATCCTTCGCTGTAGCTGCCAACCAACTATTTTTGCTACTCGATTTAATAATTTTTTAATCCCAAATTCTGATTAATTTCTCGCCGCGTTAAATACATGCCTAAAATGATTACTTTTAAACAGTTCACATTGCCTGGGATTTCATTTCGATTAAAAAATAAAATCGATTTAGATCTAAGTTGAAGTATGGACTTCTCTAGTTATGAATGAATGAATGAATGAATTGCACCGATCCCAGCGTGGTTTAACCAGACTCGATCACTCGAATGAACCCAAAGATTCACACTAGCCCCTGTTGCCTCATGTTACATGGTGCAACAGAGACCATTGCATATCAAGGAGTAGACCGGGGGGCGCGGTAATGGTAGGGAAGACATGCCCTTAGGATATGGAGGGGATATAGAGCCTATCCAGTATGCACCGTAAAATAAGCATTGGAATAGTGGAGAGACGGGTGATATAATATGGATGGGCTTTTTTACGACGTTGCTGCTATGTTGCTTCTAGTCCAGCTTCCCCGGTGAATCTTTTGGCGGTTAAACTGCATTTTCGACTCTTTTTATGTCGCTGCTATGCTGTATTACAGGTAATCTGCCTTCTCGACTCTTTTCTTCTTCGTTCTGATAAGTTGTCAGCAGCAGAATGTCCAGGACGCGGTCGGACCGTTCCTCGTTGTTGTCCAGCTCCAACTTCAAATTATGTAATTTTTGTTTTTATTCAAAGTTTTAATGTGCCCAAAAATAAACGAAAATAAGTAGTGTTTTTTTATTTAGTGGTTCTTTTTAACCTTTATTCTGCACTGTACAAATTCTATAGTTATGACTTTGTCCTTCATTATGACTTTTGGCTTCACCTGTGTAAATGTTTATTACTGAGGCAAAAACTTTACTTATTGTTGCGCAGTTCCTTTCATCACTCGGCAAATCCCTATTTCCAGATTCAGATCAATTTGTTTTGGTATAGATACATAAATCTTTTTCTATATCGAAACCACAGAACAGATATATTCTATAGGTATATGTTCTGTAATGGAAACGGTCGCCTTACTGCTGTTTTCCCTTATAGTCGACTGTCCATCAATGCAGAGATATATTATGTAAACATAAATTCTTAGACGAGTCCATCCAATCCAATCTCCATCTCAATTTGCCAAGATAACATATTCACCTTATTTTTAACATCTAAGAAATCAACCACACACATAGTACGCGGTAATAATCATTAATCACTTCATTAACTCCTTCCATTTTTGTTTCTTTAGCTTTTTATTTATTTTTTTCTGGCCCATTCAGCCTGCTATGTGTTCTATCCGGCCTTGTTTTAAAATAATTAGTATCTTGTGGATATAAAGCTCCATGGCCTTAATAGTTTTACCCATATAGTGCGACAGGAAGAGTTATCGTTATGTTACGTGAAATAGTGATTCTGATGGGAAAATATCTTGGCTTTAAATTATATTATAAACATTTGAAAGGGCCTGCTGCCATTTATAGATATTTTGTCTAAACAGTCTAAGCAAAGTTCACATGGATGATTATTTTGGCGTATGCTTTAGAATTACAGAATTGCTAAAAGACTGTTTCAACATCTACACAATCTTTTAGCAATTCTATAATTCTAAATAAGATAAGAATGATATAGTAAGCATCCGAACCCATTTTCCCAAGAGTTAATAAAAATAGCCGATAGGCGATTTGTGTTCAAACACTTGATAATGACAAAAGAATTCCGGAATATAATATTGGATCTAAAGACCACTTCATTAATTTAATCACTCTTAACAAAGCATCTACAAAATAATCTAGCCATTAATAATCTGGCGCCGTAAGTGTTGGTGTCGAAGCTGCTCACTTATTGGTAACATTAATAAACTTATTTGTGTCTGACTCAGAGACTGACATCTGGGCTTCCATAGAATTGTGACATCACATGCGAATCACGTTTCGAGAGTGACTTGAATAGGAAATAATTTTAAAGGAAAATAAACGTGTGCTAGATTTTATTTAGGTCATATTGCAAATGATATTGTATGAGGAAAATGTGTGGAATTCGTAGTATTTAATTGGGTTAGGTTATAATTGTTGTGAAGCTGAAACAGGCACATCTTTCATAGTATTCGGAGAAGAGAATAATAAGGAATGATTAATTTACATGAAGATTCATAAAAAAAATTGGTTGTCATGGAGACTGCCGACTTAAGGGGAATGGGGAATTATATAAAACAATGGTTAGACCTGCTGTCTTGTATGGATTAGAATGTTGGGCCACAAAAGGGATGAATGAAAAGCAATTGCATGCAGCTGAGATGAGAATGCTAAGAGGGATGTGTGGTGTTACACGAATGGATAGAATAAGAAATGAGTACATAAGAGGAAGTCTGAAAGTGGCACCGGTGACTGAAAAGTTGTGCGGAAATCGGTTGTCATGGTATGGGCATGTGATGCGGAGGAGTGAGGAAAATGTCGTGAGGAAAGTTTTGAGTATGAATGTCGACGGCTATAAGAGTAGGGGAAGACCAAATAAACGATGGATGGATTGTGTGAAAGATGACATGGCTAGAAAGGGGGTGACTACCGAGATGATGAATAATAGAGACCGCAAATAAATTGGGATAAGGGCAGGAGAATGATGGAGACTGCCGACAGAAGTAAAAACTTATACTTAAATTATGCATAACATATCGTGGTGTCGGTGTCCAGCAATCGCCAGAAATCGCTCAACGCATCTAAAGAAGTTTTCACTTCAAAGATCTGAAAACATTTCATGGATACAGGTCATGTATCATCTGTCCTGCGTCCTTAGTAACGCCAGTAAATTAACGATCTACAAAATATCATCATCATTATCATTCTCTTATCCCAATTACAAGTATGGAATTGAGAGAAGCTTTCGTCTTCAGTAAAAGCAAAGTGGACTCTAAAGGAAAACGATAGCCTTTTATAAAAATAACCTATATAACTAATAATTAGGTTAAAGCAACATTTGTTGGCATACAATATATAGGTGACAAAAATACCTACACGTGCTTGGTTGAATCTCCTACATAAATTAACAATAACAAGGAAAATGTTTTTATTAACCCGTCAGATGACATTTGTTTTTCTAGAACATAATTCATTTTTGCTTGTTTATGGGTAATAGCCTCCTGACTCCTTAGTAATAGCTTAATTAGTTCGTTATAAGGATCTCTATGGGCAGGTCTGTCTTGTTCTACTGCTTCGATTGCTTTTTCTTTTTTTTTTCAATAGTAGGTGCATCTCCTTAACTTCTGACACGCCAATTGCACCCCATGTGTGCATAAGGAAAATCCTTTACATACTAGGTATATAAGCTTATATATTATATATAAACGTAAAAACACATCATCCGATGGGAAAAAAATCATCATCAGTAATTGTGAACCTATGGGGTTCGCAACTAACTAAGTTTGTTCTTTGGATAAATTCATCCCAACTACGGAACCCTTCATTGTGCGCGGTCCGATACGCACCTGGCCGGTTTTTTTATGCTGCATCCGGTTAGAATGGAAGCCGAACCTTCCGTCTAGGCAGATTGATATTTTCTTCTTATTAATACATATTTGTAACTGATTCAAACGTTATTAAACTTCTTTTTTTTTGTTACAGGTAATTACGAAGTGTTCCAGATACGACTTGGGGCCATATCTATGCTAAGGGCTGCTAAAATAACTAGCCTTGACAGTCTTCCGTTAAACGAAAAATTTGTAGGCTATACATACGCAAGAATCACCAAACTTGATATAAGGATTGCTTTCCGAACTGGCAGTCCTTTTATTACTGAAAAGGAAAATACTGACCATCTTCACTTAGTTTTGCGAAACACGCACAAACAGAGTCACCTAGTTCCTGTCTGACATGAAAATACCAAAACAAAAGAAAATTTACTTCTTTGGACTAACTAAACATCTACTTTGGAATCCAACAATATGATTCCAAACCGTTGCATCAAGGTAAGATCTTAAAAGTTAATCAAAGGACTACCTGAAATCCATTTTGTATATTTTTAGCCGAGGTACGCGAGGTTTTGGTTTCTTTTTCGGTCCATCTTGTTATTTCGACAGCTTAGGTGTTTTGATATTTATTGGATGTTTGGAGTTAGTTCTCAGGATTATAGTGTCTAGGGTCATGGGGGAACAAAAAACAATATAACAAGTTCTTTAGCTTGTTAGAGAAGAACTGACTTCTTAACGTTTTTTTGCAATTTTCGATATTTCATCAGTAACGTTGTAGGTCTAATCTAATTTGTGTTTTGATCTTCTAAAACCGCCCGTTAGAATACTTGCATTATTTGCTTTAATGATTAGCAATTCATCATGTTTTCAAGCGGAAGTTATAGTTATAGCAGCAAAACCTATTACATTATCTTTGATTATATCATTATTTACCTCTTCAGCTTCCACACACCTTCCTTCTAGAGTTCATTATGTCTTTATATTTCTTTCTAACCACTATGCACGTAATGTTCTTCTTTCTCCTAGCTTTATCTGGGCTGCCACCATTATAAACATTTGTATGTTATTAAATATTATGGCTTTGTACACTGACTCCACTGACTTTTTGTATACTGACTCCAGTATCAACATATTTCCGGATTGAATCATCCATGTTATTAATTGCAACACATCCTGGTATTTTCCAACGAGCAAGGGAGAAAGTTGTAAGAATTTTAAATTTTCTTTTTCATGTTTGATTTTTAACCGACTTCAAAAAAGGAGGTTCTGTAATTGACCCGTATGTATGTATCTATTATGTATGTATGCATGTATGTAAGTATATATGTATGTATGTTTGTTTGTTTGTCCGCGATTTTCTCAAAAACTAATGAACCGATTTTGATGATTCTTCCACTGACGTGATCTACATGCTTTCAGGAAGGTTTTAATAATACATTATGTAATTTGTCTTATGTACGAAGTTATATGCATAAATATACTGTATCTCCGGCATTTCTAAGCCGATTTTGTTGGTTCTTCTTTTCGTTCGTCTTGGGCTTACTTATGTAATTGAATATGCAACAAAAAATGAAAAAATAAATTTACTTTATAAAAAGTAAAAACCGACTTCATAAACGAATAAAATAACTTTCTTAAAATACTTAACAGCTTCTGAAGTCGGTGTCTTCCATTCTTCAATACATCTTAGCTTGACACCGACTTCAGAGGCTGTTAAGTGTTTTAAGAAAGTTATTTTATTCGTTTTTGGTTTTGAAGTCAGTTTTTACTTTTTTTTAAGTTAATTTTTCCTAGCATGTAGGATATTGTCTTCCCAGTAGAATATTACAATGGGTAATCTTTTGTCTTACTTCTTGGCATACTGTCTAATCTGTCTTGCCAGAGAAAACTTCGTCTTGGTAACTTGGTTGCGTTCTGCTTTATCATTGGAATCTTGCCTAGTAATTATTCGAATTTTATACTATTGAACTAAATCCCGTTATTGGTAAACTTTTTTGGGGACAGTGCAGCTTTTAATAATCCTTTGGGGATTACGTGTATCTATTTGACTTATAACCAGCTGGCTTGTATTTTCCCTGTGGATTAGATTGTCCTCAAGACGCAGAGCCTGCTTCTGTCTTTGCTGAGTTTGAACTTCTCATGTAGAAATTGTATATTGTTTTAAGCCATGTGTAAATTCAAACACCTGTGCAGCAACAAATAAGTAATATAATAATAAAACATTATGTAACATTTGCAGGACACATTCAAATTTTCTTAATTTTATATTGAAGGCATGTGTCTTAAACTAGATAAAAATATCTGTATCTCAGACTCAGCGCTCTTCCTTATGATGACCATTACATTACTAACATAATTAGACATATTATTAATAGGAGGTATATCATTGCACAGAAAAAAAGAGAATAAAAAACTTTTTTACAAAAAAAATACAACCGACTTCCAAAAACAACTACAAAGTGAAAAATAACTTTAATTTTGGAAGTCGGTGTCTAGATAAATTTATTTTCGTTTTTTGCCACCGACTTCCGAAATTAAAGTTATTTTTCACTTTGTAGTTGTTTTTGGAAGTCGGTTGTATTTTTTTTTGTAAAAAAGTTTTTATTTTTCACTTTTTAGTTGTGGAACCTACCCCACACAAGTTCTAATACCCACTACCTGCAAAACAAACTAGAACATCATCCATATAAAAGTGGGGAAAAAATACGTATTATTGAAGCTAACTCAAAAACTACCGAAGCAAAGTTAATCAATTTTATATTGGACCAACTGTGATGTATACCCTCTCGAATAAAACAGAAACAATCCAAATCGGTCCAGCCATCTTCGAGTAATCGGGGAACATACATAAAAAAAAAAATATATAAAAAAAAAAAAAAAAAGTTCCGACAAATTGATAACCTCCTTCTTTTTGAAGTCGGTTAAAAAGTTTAAAACAAAATAACCAAAAACGGTGAAAACAACCCAGTCACAACACAACATCAATATGATCATGCAAAAATCATCATTAACAATACTACAGCATTACATAATCTTACAAATGAAGCCAAAGTACCTAATTGCAGTGTGGGCAGAATTGCCAAGAATGAGGCTAAACGTGACAGAGAAAGAATCAACCTTGACTTTACTGCAGTTGAAACTGTCAATGTAATACAACCTATGAAGAATAATTACGAGTTTTTATCTACCCACGCTACTGAGTCATTGAGGACTGGGTTGCTATATGCGAATTTTAAAATAACACGTGCAAATTCTGAGATTACTTTGATTTTGACGAAACAACATTTTGACAGTCATGATTATGGTAGATTTGGTCAAAGCAATGGAGATTGACTGCTAAGGTCCTCTGTGTTTGCTGTTTTTAATAGGTAAAGTGGACTTTTTAAAAGTAAATACTTACGGGTTAACATTTTCACTTAATTCAATTGTGCGTTTGTCAGCACAAACTCAAAATTGTGGAAAATAACATTAACGTTCCAAATGGTGAAAACTCGAAAAGTTTTTGAGATATTTTTTGTGAATTGCAATGATGAAAATAATGAAATGGTCCTTCTATTCGGAACAAAAGGAACTAATGATGGTAAAATATCAATGTGATCAACATTTTTATTAGAATGTATATCTCCAACTCCACTAGCACGTCTGGTTTTAGGATTTTAATTTAATCTCTTCGTCTAGATTGACATTCATTTGTTTGAGTCAATTTCACAGTTCCTTGAATTTGCGAGTTCCGGATTCCGTTCTTATAAATATCGCAATAAATCTATGCTTAAAATAAATATCCTTATATATATACGTAATATCATGTTTATGCATAATTAAAATTCCGTATTATGCGCCAGATTGACATTGGATCATTATGAAATAATTTATTAATGTTATTTATTTCCGATTCTCCTAAGATATGTTCCATGGTTCTGGTTAAGTGGAACCCATTATTCGGAAAAAACGAGTTCCACAGCTTTCATCTATTTTTATATTTGTGCCCATCAATCCTTTCCAGTTACTCCCAATTTATATCGTAAAACATAATTCATAGACTTCAAACGACAACGTTTTCGGAATTCAGCCCAAATGATCGCCGAAACTTCAAAATAAACTTGGAAACTAAAAATAGTCGGATTCAGTGAAAATTGTTGTAGCAACACACTGCAAGCAATGGTCGCCCGGTCGGCCGCTACCAAGTTTGTATTGAGCCTTCCATTCAAGCCTTTGTCGCACACAAGCACGGAAATACTTGCACAGTTGCACACACACACACACAGATAAACCAAGCGAGTTTGACAGTTCGCGGCAGCCGCATCAGTTAGTTGGCCGATGCTCGGCGTCGCGGCACGATCGTTCATTGCCGCCATTTTGAATTTACGAAACGCGGGCTATTTTTTTAATAAAAATAAACTAAACGTGTCAACTGTGTAAGTGTGTGCTAATGCTAACGTTCTTGTGGAGGTTTTGAATTTCGAATTTGATTCGGATACGACCCGAAGCAACGAGGATTTCGGTATTCACCATAAAGTTTTTTTTTTTTAACGTGGCATGGACCGGTGTTATGTAAATTGCAAAATAATTATCGGGAAATCGATTTGATCTATAGTATTGTAAGTTTAGTACTTACAATACTATACATATATCGATATCCCGATAATTATGGTGTTGATCATGGTGGATTTGTCCAGGTTTGTCTGTGCTCCGACCTTTTTTAAATAGTTTTGTTTGTGGGTGACGTCCCGGCAAAATGTAGGTTACGGTTAAAAGACTTAAGCGAATCTTGTTGATTGATTAATCTCATTTTTCAAATGAAATTCTAAGAAAATACAAGACTATAGATTCAAGACGTTATTTTTCATTTGTTGATCACTTCTTCTTTGAAGTTATTATTATCACTTTATTATAAATAAACACCTTAGGTCTAAACATTTCTAGTTACACCCGAAGGTGTTACCAGCTATGCATTTCTGATATTAATCCTATATTTTCAATAATAATTAGGCTAACATTGCTCCAATGACGTCATTGGCATTGTTGTAATAATAAGCGGTATTAAGGAAAAGATACTGCATAAATTTATGAAAACGTCACGTTACAAATATAATATGTACTAAAGTAAATATAAATATTACGTTGTTTTTGCTTTTGTCAGAATTATGTCATTCTTTTTTACGTTGAAAAATAAAAAAAGCAAAAAACTAATTTAAAATATTACTGATTCCCTTTGTTAGGTATTTCTACCCTATCATGAGCTGAGTTATTATTTGTTACCTATTTTTAAATAAATTGTCATCAATACAAAGTTCGTAAACATTCTTTTTAACGTTATTTTCATACAAATCTGACTTTGTAGTTTCGACTGAAAAACATTGTCATAATGTTTTGAATAAAACTATTTTAATTTTCATTTATCAAAGCGATGTTTTCATTAACATTCCTATGAGCAAGTACCTATAACAAATGACTCACAAAAAACATATTGTCTATGAACGAAGTCAAACTTTTTTTTACTGAGTTTATTATTTTCGGCTTAGATGAATCAGATGTTGTTAGAAGCTAACGAACGGTAAAAAAACATTTTGAATAGGCATTTACAATTTTTAATTACTTATTCGATTTAATATGCTTCAACATACATAAAGAAAAACATAAATAAATTGACATTAAAAATAAATTCATGGTTATATTGTCACGGTTATGAAATCAAAGTTGGTGATAAAAAAAAACTCATAGCTATGCTATGATAATGGGCATTAAGCCTTGTCCGTCAAAAATCCACTCTCGCGCAAGGTTACGCCAGGGATTTTAATGACGTCACATTTCCCAAAAATCCTAAGCCGCATTCTTTTCCTCTTTTTAGAGCGGTTAGGATCCAAACATCTTTTTTGTACACCTGACTCACAGATAACGTCATAAGTTTGTCATGAAGATGACAAAATTCTGACACTATTATACTTTCAGAGGAAACCCAACCTTACGTCTAAGGTAATAATGATCTATGTACCGTTTATGTATGTACAATGTTTCTATGTGTTAAAATGGTAAGTCAATACTGTAACTTAATACACGGTTTTGATATAGTGATAGATCATTTAGCGTGTGAACATATAGATGAGATAAGTTTTGTGCAGACGGAAAACATTTATACAACTTCTTCCTCGTCGAGTCGATGGTGCGACAGTGAGTTAGATTTTGTTGGTCCAAGACTTCGCCACTTCCACGGCAGCGCAAAGGTCATTATAACTGCATTTTTGGGGCATATAGTATAAGATATGCAACTAATGCATATGTAATAGTTGCACAGTTGACAATAGTGATGGCCTCGTATTTTAATGAAACTCCGTACTATGCTAGGTCAGGTCAAGGTCAAAGTTTAATCACTGATGTGCGGTTGACTGTACCTAAATAAGAGTAAGGAAAATTACGAAAATAATATCAAGGAAAACTGGTTGAAATACGCAAATAAAGTTAGGTTACCTACTGCGAATGCGATACGTGCAGAATGATAAAAAACTGCACCTACTTCATTTAGGCACAAAACAACTTATTAATTACCAACTTCTGCACGCGACTTCGTTCGTGTCAAATTTCTTGTTTTAACATAAATATATACTATGACACTCGACAATACTGTAGCTTCCCATTAGTGAAAGAATTTTCGGAATCGGATCAGTAGTTCCGAAGATTACCCCTACGTACAAACTCACAAATTTTATTTCTTTATAATATTAGTACAGATTTGAGAATATTACTAAGTGTAAGGGACTTCCACCGACATTCTATGTGTTTTGATTATAACTTTATTGAATGCAAAATTGTAACAATCACAATAATACAGTTCAGTATTCTGACAAAAATTTTAAACATTATTTTCCCTATAAAAAGTGTTATCTATCAACAGCTATTACATTCAAAAGTGGTTCAATCAGAACACTCCCTTAGATTGCTATCAAGATAATTTTCGATTGGCTAATCCAGTTCAATTTGGCGAGACCTGTTCTACTAGTTTGAAATAACGTTTATTTCTGTCTACCACTCACTTGGCTTTGCCTTTCACACTGATACTCGTAAAGTGTGGAATGAATCTGGTTCTCGTCCTACGCATATCCTTAAAACTAGAAGGGCTACTGTCGTTTCAGTGAAGAGACGAAGGGTTGGCAAATTGTCAGTACCATTTTCAAAATCACTTAAGCTTTTAATAACGATGTTACTTATCCGGCCGATTGTACCGTGAATCTAAAAACAAAAGAAGATGCAAGATGGTCCTTAGGAACTGTAAGACCATCTTCTGTGATCTTCAATTTATGCAAGGCTAGTACTTTTTTATAAATTTGCCCAGAAAATTTAACAATCTTGATTTTAACTCGCAACCAAAATGGTATCAAGTGCATACAAATTCACTTGAAAAATAAATAGATAGAAACGTCGGTGAATTCACAAAACATGCAGAACAGAAAATGCTATCATTAGATAAGATATTATAACTCAGATATATTGAGGCGGAACTGATTTGACGTAATACTGACGATACGAGTGGTATTTTTAACAAATATGACTACTAAAGTTTATTTAATGATGTCAAGTTTGTGGTCGTTCAAGGACGAGTCATTATTTGATGTTTTCTTAAGTGTTTGTAATCAATGCATAATATTAAACGAGTTCTAGATTAATTCAGTCTGTCTGCTCGATTCAATCTGTCTGTCTGTCTGTGTGGCGCCATCTTCAAAACGACTGATTTCATTTTGGTGCGAATTTTACGAAATGATCAGGAATTATTTGTGGAACATAAAAAAAGAACAGACGATTTGTTTGATACAGAAATTCGGAGAAAAAATAGATGAAGTCGATGATCTGAAAGCCAACGGTACATAAATAAATAAAAGAAGAAGCAAATAAGAAAGTTCAGACTATGACGAAGCATGTATCGGTAAAAATATTGAAATGCAATTAGCCTCAGTTAATTTTAAACACGACGGCTGTAGAGGTGTCACAATGGAATATGTTGACGCTTGTCAGTCACTAGGGCTGGTAAGAAGTAAAACTAAACATGAATTAATGAAATTGGCAAACTGTAATGTGTTTTGGACTGTAATGGCTAGAAAGAGGATGAATACTGAGATGACTGCTGATAGAGATGTATGGACGAATCAAGAAGACATGACCTCAAATAAATTGGGAATTTGGGATAAGGGCAGGACGATGAGAAAAATGGTGAAAATGGTGATAAAACAACTAATGAAATACTAAAGAAATTATGAGCAATAAACTGAAGCTGAGTAGGTTGGAATTAAGGGACTAGTGCAGAAAAACTAGTGAAACCAACTAGTATTATCAGCTAGTAGCGTTACGTTATTATGATAATGTGCATATATTGAGTTTTAGCTCAAAATTATATCAGTTTTGTAAATCTTAATATTATTGTTTATACAGTCTACAATATGATTGTGAACGACATTCACAAATTATGAATGTCATTTGTGAAATTTAAAATGCATTAAAATTATACTTCATCTAACTCAATTAAATTGATGACATTTATGATCATAAATTCTGAATAAGATGTTCCAACTCATTTATTATCTAAATCAGTTTTTAATTTTAGAGTGATTTGTTTATGAAGTTCAGTAGCAACCATATCTGCTACATCCTCTCACTCTGAATAAATTACTGGAGGGCTTTGACCAACTGTTCTAATGTCAGTACTACAATACTTTTAGATTTCACCAGCATAATCGTATGTATTTGCTTAAGTTTTAGTTTCTCTAGTTTTGTAGATTTAATATTTGAATAAGCTTAGGACAGGATGCAGTTAAATTGGTATTTGATAGAAAGCGTGCGAACAGTTTCCTCTTGAGATTTAAAACCACATCCTAAGTTACTCATAATGAATGGGGTTACCCGTCACGCAGAACGTCATTGACTAAGTTACTGAGTAACTATCTACATACATACTGGTGATGGTGATGTTCTTCAGAAAGGTCAGATGCGTAGTACTTGCAACCGGCCATGCGTGTATGACCTGATGCATGAACATAAAGGAGGCAAACAGAGTATCTAAGGATAACGAGGCTTTCTGTAGTTTCTGCCTACCTCCAAGAAGAAGGCGAAGGAAGAACACGCGAGTTTATGAAATATTGCAAAATATAATATTACCAGTAAAAAATCAGGTTACAGATATAAAGCAACCAAGTGTGACCCTCTTACACAGCATAATAATACGATAATTAGTTTTCGCATGTCAGTCTCCCATCTCGACATAGGAAAGTATGGCAGAACTATGGAAAACTTCCCACGTGCCTTACTCGTGCTATAAAAAAGAAAGTTAGGTAATAAAGAGTACTGTATTCTAGCTCAGACTTAGATGGCTTCTTGATACTTGAACACATAAGGTAGATTAGCGATGGAGGTCTTTTATTGGCAGGGCTTAGGCTAGTCCTAGAGACCGATTTATATTGTCAATCCACCAATCGAATTACCCCGTATGGTTGCTTTGGACAAAACTTTTTGTGTATAGTCGCAGTTCTATTGTTATGAAGTGGCTTCCATAATACTAATAAAATTATAGAAAGTATTTTATTGTCATTTTGGGTGCAAAGCCACGTGTTTCAAGCTTAGCATATTATCTTCACAATCTTATATTATTTTAACAATTTCCTGCAATTCGATGCAATTAATATAACATTGTTTTTATTAATGACCGAAAGGACGTCATCGACTAATATAATATAGATTGTATCATTAAACCTCTCGATTACTTAATTATCATTAGCACTGCTCATTAATTTAATTACAGTAGTGGCATTAATGTAAACAAAGTCATCGTTTAATTTGTGTTCTAGATCGATATCTTTATCGAAACAAATAGAAATTCTATGTTTATTCTGTGTGCAATATTTAAGATGGATGCAATGTTAGATAATGCAAATGTTTTCTCTTTTTGCGGAAGAAATAGAGCTTGAAATTGTACTAATTTGAGGTTTGCTGATTTTGCAGTTATTGCTAAAGAATGCAATTATGCATAAATTGTTAGACTATGCTTAGTGACGCATAATAAAAACTGTTAAATTTAAACTGGTGAGTGTAATCTTTGATAAAATACGCGCAATATGTATCTTTAGCAGAAACTGCCCTCATATTTATATGAGGGCAGTTTCTGTAGCAGTAGCTGGTACACTTATAAGTGTACCAGCTACTGCTAAATAAAGGCCATGCTTTCCTCGTTTGGATTCCTATGAATCTTTATGTTAGTCGATTTTTAAACAGTCTTTTACACTCGAGGTTTATTCATAAACGTTGCTTAAAGTTAAGACATTTTGAAACATCAAAACATATATGGTTAACCAGGTGTTAATCATTGCTTAATTTTAAGCAACTTTTATGAATAAGCGGATAAATTATTTTTGACTGGCTGTTATTTTTAAGTAGAATTTCTTTAAATGGGGTCCATGCAGACAGATATATTACACTGCTTTAACGCTTCTGAGTGCATCCGAACGACCGCCAACAGACTCCGGACTTGGTTAGACCGGCTTCCCTCGAGATGTCTCCTTCAATGTCAAATGAATACAGTATATATTATGTAATAATTTACTTTAAATCAGATGCAATTAATGCAAATGCAATTATATTGTTTTCTTTTACTTTTTTGATCAACGCTCCATTTATATTCTCGTTGATCTTTTTAACGTCCGACCCTCTAAAGCTCATTAGTTTTACTAAAAATAATATAACATTTTCAGTCTAGGAGTCCATTAAAGTAATTATAGTTACAATATTTACTCAAACTACTTCTAACAATTCAATCCATTTGAACAAACTACTACCAGTCAGCTTAGATAACGAAGCGCCGGAGTATTCAGAAACGAGGCCAGCATACGATTATATGGATATGTAAGGCGTCCAGATCGCATTTTGTTTTGATACTTTCATGCCTCCCAGCTATATGCTCCGCAGTGGTGATCGTAATGAGCGATACTTACAGAAAGGTGAAAGGTGCATGTAAAAGTCTCTAATTGCACTGCACTTGGAATTATGAAGGAAGAAACGCTTAGCTTAATGACGGACGACTGATCCAAATTGGTTCGTCGATTGAATTTAATGTTCGTAATAATAGTCTTTATCATGCTCTAGTTAATAACGATGATGAATCGCGTTTTTTTAATGATGGGAAGGTTAAAGTCAGTGAAGTTAATTACTTTAATTTTGCGATTGTAAGTCTAGATTCTGTTCTTATTAAGATAAATAATACTGGAAACGATGGGCTAGAAAACTTGAAAGTCGAGCAGATCTTAATGACCATAGTCTTGAACAGCTCTAACCTGCAAAATACCTACCCTCCAGCAATACGTGATCACAACATCTACAACTACCGTATCAAACGCTCGTTTCGTGCATCCCGGCTCAGCAATCCCGTTAGTGAACCGGTCTCGGAATGCCGTGCGTTCCCCACATTGTTTTGACGAATACGAGACTGATTTTAGTTCTCCAATACGTCTTTGTTCTCCTGGTACTATCATGTGCATTTTCCCTATGATCCGTGACGGGGTAAGCATAATAGAAATGAAAACTAAAACAAATGATAGACGTGAATTTGATATGATAAGTTTAACCAGGATAAACTGAAGGGCCATTTCTACTTGCTTAACAAAAAGTCACTCATCACTAGCATAGTTAACTTTCGCAGAAAAACACTTTCGTTTCGTGTACTTCAAAGATTCTATATTTTACTTCTGCTCCCAGATCAACATCAAAATTGGTATGATAAACTGAAAGTGTGGTATAGTAGGCCATAATGTTCTATGGTACACCACAAGCGGTATTCTGTATACAATCGTGATAGGTTCAGATGGAGTAACACATTTCTCCTAGTTTGCTCTAAATATAGTTAAAACGACTTAGTTCGCTCGTTAATATGTACTATGTAAACTGAAATACACATTCCGAAATGTTTTAGCATTTACTTAGTTATTCTCATACTTTTAACGATTTGCGCTTTGTTAAAAAGACTGGTCCTTAATCTCTAAATATTGATCCTTCCGTCCAACCACCTTGCAAAATCAGAATACATGATCTTTGATTCATCTTACAACCAAAAAACTTTTTATCCCAACAAAATATGATTCACAGTTCCAATGGCGATTGTATTACTCACATCTTATGCAATTTCTCTAAGAAAAAGCCAGTTCCAAACCGGTAACTGACGTTCTTAGTCTGTGTGCTTAGAATCTTGATAATCTGAAGATGTAATCCTAGTGGCATGCCTAAGTAGTTTTTAGAAACTGCATTTGCAAAGGTGATAAAGACACTGTTCGCGCGTTGTAATATAATGGGGACTCATTAGGATTGCGGTTAGGTTGTTGACTCAATGAGAAGGTCCGAATTTGAATGCAGACAATTGATTCGAACTGAGAACGGTTAATTTTAATGTGCTGACTGCAATTTAGGGGGCTATGTCTCCTTTGTTTAAGCTTGAGATTTATTGTGTCCAGAAAGATCAACTACCTCATATACCTAAATCATAATTCGTACCTTTGCAATCTGTATAGAATCGCAATACAGTGTTATGAATGCAGTGATGCATCTACAGTCTGATTTTTAATTCGACGGAATTCTGACAGCTGTAATTTTTTTAACTTCAGATATCATAAACCTTTTCTGTCGTGTCCTTTTTATAAGATAATTACAGAGCTAGAATTTTTTGGATATAAAATGACATAAATATGAAAGATCAATATCAAGTAAACTATATGACAACGTAAAAAGTGTTTGTTCTGTGCATTCAATGCACACTAACTAAAATATTAATTTTATACGGCTAAATGGACAAAAAGAGTAAAAGAACATATTTTTTAAATTTAAATATTTATTTAGGTATCATTATCACTAATATCATCATCGTTGTCTGTCTGTAGTTACAAGAAGCGAAGATTTTACAAACAAAAATGTATTCCTAAAAAAGGTTTGTAACCTATGGATTAGTGGACAGGGATTCCTGTGAAAGAAAAATAATTACCTTACTAATTATCGTAACTTCATTAATTTGATAATAAAAAATCTTATTACCATTTTAAAATTATCTGTCAATTTTTAAGTTTTAGTTTTTTTAATTGAAGCCAAGAAATTCAAGATTTTTTTTTATAATTTCGCTTAAGTGCGTTCCGTTTTTAGTAGGACCGTTTTATTATTAGCAACACATCTGAAATGTCAGAATTCCGTCGAATTAAAAATCAGACTGTAGTTATACCTACTCCAGAAGTCGTCTCCCGCTACACTTTAGATATACAAGGATAAAATGCAGATATCTTAAGGCAAAATCTATTCAAATCAGTAAGCTGTCTTGATGAAAATATACAACATACTAAAAATAATATATTTAAGAAAAGATAAGCTTCTAAATTATTCGTTTTCAACAAAGCAGACGGCTCACTTGACGTCAAATGTTTAGTTCTGCATATAAGTGATTTCACGGCTATGTCATGTAACGGTGTGGTGCGGTCAATGGTCATGGAATGGATCTCTTTGGAGCAAACGCTGCGCTGTCACGCACAATAGGTAATTCGTCTTGAGAAATTTTAATTAGTTCGCACGAGACTGGCTGGTTTTTGTTTTAGTTTTTGGTATGATGAAGGGGATTTGGTTTTTGTGAATTTGTCTTAGGTATGGAATGGATTACAGAATCTATGAGTTATTTTCTATCATCACTGACGACTGTGTTATCTTCGTAAAGATATACTACTGCATGTGATTCCGACTTCCAATCCCTGTTTATTACGAGATTGGAGAATTTCACAATTTTTTTTCTTGTTAAATACATAGCTCATTATTTAATTTATTGATACTTGATCTGACAGTAAGTACCAAAATTTTATATTCTGTCAAAATATTGGATCCAATAAACTTTTTATAACAAACATTATTACTTTATGTTTAATGTCACCATGTTATGGGACGTTTCTTTACCCTCATCTGGATCACCGACATCTTAATGTTACCCATTACTAAAGGATCCCGCATATTCTGTTACACATCAACAAAGACCAACATCAACTTTTATTCTTACTTCCCTTCAAATAAAGTTGGTTATTGCTTAATTTTTACAAAGTAATCCGATACATTTGACGGTGTCTTTGGGATTATGATCCTGAGAAACTGGTTACATTATTAAGAGGACTTTGGTCTTGGTGTTATTTATTATGTATGAATATCGATCACTGTTTTTATCCTTTTTTACACAGAGTCAGACCTTTGTGCTTTCAGAAAGCTTTATAATGTTAAAGACATTTTTCCGTAGCTTCATTTTTAAAATTTCGTTTAATCTACTGCTAGAGAAATGGTTGTATAACAGATATCTTGTGGCTAGACAAGGAAATAAGTAAACGTAATAAAATATTTTGGTATCGCGATTAGAGTGTATTAACGACCCGCTAAAAATAACATTTAGTTTATTAGGAAGTGTCCGCTAAAAGCGTCTTATGTATGTCTGTATTTTATTGTAAATACTAGGATCATCATTTTCGTCATTCTTATCGTTATGTTCTTAGTCTGACTCCTGAAGTTTTATTAGCTTAAATGCTTTATTTTTTACGTCTTCTTCTATTTCTCTCACGCCAGCGCATACATATGTATCAATTTTTATATATACTATGTACCTTTACAATGTTGCAGTCCTTTTAAAAATAGGTTGTAGATTTGATTTAACATCGTATAAATCATTCAATACTGTACCTAACAATTAATTGTGTTAGTGAGTCAAGGAAAACAACTAAATGCTTGTGGGTGGCTAGTAATTTGTCATTCATAAGTATAGCATTGTCATGCGTGGCTGTTACTGTACTGTACTGTGGCTGTTGTTGTGTACTTATTATTGTAAAGGATATGCACTATTGCCATAGAGTCTGGGTGCAAGATTTAGCAAGGTGCCTTTATTTTGTGCATTTTACATATTCTGTGGCTCTATATGATTTTCTTCTCTTGTATCGTTACAAACTGTATACCATGCCACTACTTTGTTGGCTTATATTCTTATCGTCGTGGCATGTATATAATGTGGCTATTATTGTTAACGATTCCACGTTTGTATTTGGAACTTTGGATTGCCCAACTAGTTTCAGTCTTAAAATATATTTCATCCTTAGTATAGTCTATTGCCAAGAAATCAAGTGCTTTTGTTCTTATTCTAACTCCTTTAACTCCATTTGGGATTGTACGATTACACAAATTACACTTGCTTCAAAATGCATAATCAGCTGTAATGTATGTATTGTCACGTACAAGTTTTTGACCTACCTCAAAAATATGCGTTTGATGTGTTTGCGCAGCATCTATGTTGATAAATATTGAGTTAATGTCTTAGACAAATATGTGTACGCCAAAATCGCTTACTTACATGGACTTAGATTGTGTTTAAAGGCATGGTAGATGACTTTATGTTAATTTATTGATCAATATGTTTATTATGCTATCGATTTTATGTTTGACTATTAAATTGAAGAATGTTTTGCAATGTTTTGGTTAGATTTGCAGTGTTAGTAGGTAATACAATCGCTAAAGCTTACATTTTGACAGTTAAAGTTCACTCATCATCTGCCTAGCCTTTTTCATACCATGTTGGGATCGGCTTTCAGTCTAATCGGATGCAGCTAAATACCAGTATTTTACAAGGAGTGACTGATTATCTGACTTCCACAACCCAGTTACTGGGTAACACGATACCCTTTGGCAAGACTGGTTGGCAAACTTTTGGGCTTCTGATACCCGTAATGTCTATCAAAGATCTACGAATGACAGCCAGGACCAACTGCTTAACGTGCTTTCCGAGGCACGGAGGGAAGTCCACGAACCGACCATGCCAAACGTTGCCTTGAAGATCGGCCCTTGTGGCTGTTATTATTTAGCCACGAGCCCCTCAGTTGCAATTCAACTGTCAATCTTTTATTTATTCACAAATTCTTATAACAGAAATGGTAAATTAAAAATAACGAGAGTCAGTTTTTTTCAAGATTGGCAAATTACCAAAATATCTGACAAGATCAGAAACGGAATCGAACTGTTGAATTCTACCATATCTGCTTTAAGAATTGGGAAATAAGACTTGTAAGTCCATTTAAGTAAACCCATTGGTAATTAATATCAATAAAGGGGAATACTCGAATGCTTATTTCGGAGACATGGCCGTTCATTTTGGTCAAAAACAATTATCGAAACGTTTTCAAGTTATCAATGAGAATGACAAAAGATACATTTAATATTAGTATATATATAATAATCGAGGATATCAAGATAACTCGGCCTTACTCGTAAACAATTATGTCATTTGTGGTATCTTATATGGTAATAGTCTTGTAGTTATGAGGTAGATAGAGAAAATATTTTTGAGTTCAAGAACTTATGAGTTGTCACAAGATCTTTAAGCAAGCGGCTCTAGAATTAAGCATATAACATAGCTGATGTCAACAAATGGTTCTGCTTAGTGGCTAACAACCAGCAAGCCAATAAAATGATGCTTCCCCCCTTTACCCGGGGATGACTTTGAGGACACAGAGGTCTTGTAATAACAAGAAATTTATCACTATTCAATTTACCAAAACAGTGCAGCAGTGCTATTCTGTACAAATCTCACCGTGAAAACCTAGGTGAAGCGAGTTGTCATTCTGCCTGATGCTAGGGATTGACACTATTGACAGCTCACTCCACGCTCACTTCACGTAAGTTTTCACGGTGAGATTTGTACAGAATAGCACTGCTGATCGAATTCCTTCGACCGTCGACCGTTAGTCAAACCAATAGATTTGAGTTCTGCAGTTGACAATTAGGAGATTTCTACAATGATATGGGACCACCAATATACATCTTCAAATTGTGTGTCTACGATAAAACTGTCATTGGCCTATGATAAAACCTTATCTTCCGAACATCACCCATTTGTCGCCACATTCAGCATAGTAACAGAACTGTTGACAGTGAACTCTGCTAATTCCGCAAGAGAAGCAGGGCGTGAAGATAGCCTGATTTAATTATACTCAAGTACTGCTGACAGCTGCTGTCATTATAAACATAACAAGCAATGTAACAACTCGTTTAGCTATAATTGTTACAATTTGCGGGTTAAAATGCTTTGAACTAGGTAACTACGGATTGCGAACTGTATGTTGTACATAATTTTCATGGATTTTTTTTTTTTTTTGTACTACGATGATTAAAAACTAAGTCAAGCCGCCTGACTAAGTACTATACTTGAACTTTAACTTACTTACTTCTACTTCTTCTTCTTTCTTTTTATTCTTTTCTTACTTTCTTCTTTTACTTTTTTTTTCTTTTACCTTAGAAGGATCTTATTATTCCATGATACATAAAATATATTTCTGGTCCTTCCGACCTGTCAAGGGAAGTATTTCACAAAGATTAATGGCCGGTTTCACCACTTCCTCTTAATTAACTTAATTCATCATCTGCCTTGCCTTTTCCCAACGATGTTGGGGTCGGCTTCCAATCTAACTGGATGCAGCTGAATACCAGTATTTTACATGGAGCGACTACCTATCTGACCTCCACAACCCAGTAACTGGGTAATATGATAGATACGCCTTGGTAAGGACTGGCAGTCAGACTTTCGGGCTTCTGACGACCCGTAACGACTTTCAAAGATCCACGAATGACAGCTGGGACCAACGGCTTAACATGCTTTCCGAGGCACGGAGGAGTTTTGGTATGTAAAGATGGTCACCCATCGATGGACCAACCCGGGCAAGCGTAGCTTAACCTGATGAATCGACCCTTGCGACTGTTATTAGAGCCTCGAGCTAATTAACTTGAGTCATCATTTGCTTAGCCTTTTCCCAATTATGTTGGGGTCGGCTTCCAGTCTAACCGGATGCAGCTGAATACCAGTATTTTACATGGAGCAACTGCCTATCTGACCTCCACAACCCAGTTACTGGGTAATACGATACCCCTTGGTAAGACTGGTTGTCAGACTTTCGGGCTTCTGACGACCCGTAACGACTGTCAAAGATCCACGAATGACAGCCGGGACCAACGGCTTAACGTGCTTTCCGAGGCACGGAGGAGTCTCGGTATGTAAAGAATGGTCACCCATCCACTGACTAACCCCGGCAAGCGTAGCTTAACCTGATGGATCGACCCGTGCGGCTGTTATTACTTAGCCACGAGCTCCTCCTTAGCTAATTAACTTGAGTATCCGGTAAATATTTTCATACAAATCGTCTTCCATTTTAAAATTTTTTTGGGTAGGACATAGTGCCTTTCTGGATATTGTGAAACAGAGATATATTATTCATATTAGGTAAACAGGCCAGCGCATATCGAACTTTTCCGAAGACAGTTTTATGACCTGATAGTGATAGAAACCATTCAATAATCTAAAACCACGGACTAGAAAAAAAAGGACTCCACGCCACGCAAATCGAATGTGAAGCACAGTACTTCAGTAAACCAGACCGTTTGTACAAACACGCCTCACGCAACATTTACATCATAGTATGCCGACCGGCCGCCATTACGTGACACGACGGCGTCTTTGTCAATTCACGCACACATAGATCGGTACGGTGCTTCACTTTCGATATGCGTGGCGCGGAGTCCTTCTTTTTTTCTAGTCCGTGTCTAAAACCTAAGATAATATTTTCCTAAAATAATGCTTAAAATCCTCAAATCTTAAACCATAAATAACTAAATAGCTATACAAACGATCATTTAAACTCAAAGCGGATAGTACCGAGGTTAGTGAATGTAAGACTAAGGAAAAGGCACTAGACCTCAATGTAAAATGTAACGCTCTTTAGTCGAAGGTTATACCAGTTTCCAGAGACATCCTAGGATGTGCTTTTAATCTTTACTTCCTCTTGAAGATCTTGTAAATAAAGTAACTATGACTTTTTTAGTATTTATTTATTAAAAACCTTCGACTCTTCACGGACGGCTGGCCTAATTTTAGCCCAAAGAATTAGCATTGCCATCCAACGTGGCAATGCTGCCAGCCTTTTGGGCTTTTTTCCCATTGACAGCGATGCGGATGAATTTTTTGTTCCCTATGAGCTCTTCCCGTTTTTATTTTTTATTTTATACTCGTACATAATATATATATATGTATATATATGTTTTAGTGTTAACTTGTATATTGTTATTAAGACTTGTTTATAAACCTTTTGAATGAGTACAATGTGCTTCAGTTAAAAACCTTATTTATCATCATTACTATAATATTTATTGGTTAAAAAGACTCGTCTTTGGTTGGTATGGTCAACCTTACCTATTCATCGCATCAATCAATCTAATTTCAGTCACTAGTATTGGTGAACGTCACTAGTCATCGATTTTTTAATCTATTTATTTTTTATTTATTTATTCAATTGGTCTTACGATACTTATAACTTATAACTCGTTCGTCATGAAGTTTTTCAAACTCAAACCATTTTCTTTATCGTTTTTAGTTGAGGAGACACTTACTAATAGGCGTTACTACAGTCTCTAAAGTCAGTATTTTTTTGGCACACGTATTGATGAGGTCATTCAGCTTCGACTATCCTTTAGTGGCCTTTGAGAAAAGCTGGTACCATCTTTTTCCCTGTTCCTTGGTTTGCCTTAAAAAGATGGAGTTGATGGAGAGTATCTGCTAGAAACCACAAATAATGGTCCTTACAATCAATCTGCCTAGCCTTTTCCCATCTATGTTGGGGTCGGCTTCCAGTCTAACCGAATGCAGCTGAATATCAGTATTTTACATGGAGCGACTGCCTATCTGACCTCCACAACCCAGTGACAGACTTTCGGGCTTCTGACGACCCGTAACGACTGTCAAAGATCCCTGAATGACAGCCGGGACCAACGGCTTAACGTGCTTTTCGAGGCACAGAGGAGTCTCGGCATGTGAAGATGGTCACCCATCCACGGAACAACCCTGGCAAGCGTAGCTTAACCTGATGGATCGACCCTTGCGGCTAATAATGGTTCTTACACCAACCTTCAAAAGTTTAAACTGTGCAGTTTTTCAATCAAATGAACCACTCTATTCTCCCGAGTGTACTAGGACACCAGTGGGCGGCAGAATGTCGGCGACTAATTTCGCCGCCCAGTTACTGAATCGAACACAATTTTTCAATTAGCACCGACTTTGGCCGACTGTTGTCGGCGTAACCTAATTAATTGACCACTGGGTACTGAGGCAATGATTTTTAAATGATTCTGTAGTCTTTTAAGTGAATGGCTTGTGTAGTTTCTTTTAAGGAGTTGTCTCTTCTGGTAGGCGGAGTTGACTGATTTATGTCTTCAGCAGATATTTCATTGTGAATTTTTTTAGGGTTCCGTACCTCAAAAGGAAAAAACGGAACCCTTATAAAATCAGTCGTGTGTCTGTGTCTATCTGTCACAGCCAATTCGCTTCGAATCTAATAGACCGATTAAGTTGAAATTTGGTACAGTACATATAGGTATGAATTTCTGTGCCTCAAACACGGACCATCACTTTTGGCGGGCAAATAACAAAAATAAAAAGTTTTGCAAACTGTACCGTGTGACATATTAAATTAAGGGCTTAAGGGCTCTTACTTCGAGGGTTTCAAATAATTATATTATTTTTATAATGTTAAAATAAATTGTTTTAAAGTTAATAGGGGGGCGGGGGGCGAGTTGACCCTAAACTAGCTATTTTCAGTATTTTTGATAAAAATATTGAAAATAGTTCTATATCTATAGATTGAAGTCTATAATCTTAAAATAACATGGTAAATCTCTCAATATTGTGCGTACAAACTTACATTTGCAGTTGGAATGTATGGGAGAACATGTTTTTCAACTACAATGTTAAGTTTGTTCTTGGGATAAATTCATCTCAACTACGGAACCCTTCATTGTGCGTGGTCCGACACGTAGATTATTGAATGAACCGGTATTTTGCGGTTATATTATTCTGTAATGTTCGCCTCGTTGGTTTAGCGGTCTCAAGTGCTACTAACTTCTGAGCAATGTTGTTCGATTGGGTTCGATTCCCGGTTCAGGCAGTGTCATCTCTTATCTGCCAGTGCTTATTTTTAATTTTATATTTTGACTTGTTTTTAAGTATTTTTTATTTTTTTTAAATTGTTCTCACATGTAGAAGCAACGAAAATAATGCACCCAGGATGTTGTATTACTTATCTTGATTTAAAAGAGTGTCCGTGCAGTTTCTTGCCCATTCTTCTCCATCGAGATCTACGTTTTGGAATGGGCATCTAGCTTCAACTTTCTAACTGACCGACTCTTTGACAATTCAAAAGTGCCTGTAATTGGTTTAATTGAAATAAATGCTTTGAGTTTGAGTTATTGGGTTTTTCGTTTTACCATAGGTATGGAATTTCTCGGTAGCAGCCCGTAGTCTGGATTGCCCGGTTGATGGCAATAGCCCCCCTATTACATGGCGAAGTGTGGGTGCCACCACCTGCCACCTGTGCCTAACCATTTGGGGATTACAGGCGTGATGTTATGTTATTCTATGTGTAATAATATGTATCTTTCCAAAAATAAATAAATAAATGTCATTCTGTTCAGAGATGGGGAGGATGTCGGGTGGGAGGGGAGTGGGGGGGAGTTGTCGGGGGGTGGGGGAGTGTCGGGGGATGTGGGAGATGTTGGGGGGGATGTTGGTGAGGGTGTCGGTGGGGGGGATTGGTCTAGGGTAGTGTCAAAAAAATTATTTATTTATTTATTTTTATTGGTTCACCAACAATTGTTTGCACAAGTTTTATGATACTGATAACTTGCAAAAATGTATATGCAACAGTGCAACAATCACTTACAGGTAAACTCCGCATGCATAAAGAAGTTATACAAAGTTTTATATATAATGCTTTAAAAACTTTAATTATAACATTAACATAAAACATTGAGACAAGAAGCACGTACAAAAGTCGCCAAATACAGATCCATAAACAAAATTTAACGACTTTGACCAGAAGTAAAAATTACTTTATTTGGTTTAAGACTCGTCTAACTTAATAGTTAGACGAGTCTTAAACCGCGTACCGGCGCTGTTATTTTTCTACCGATGTGCGCCATCATTATTTGAGTAAGCGATATTTTTTTTTTTCAATATTTGTTTTGTCTAAACTGCTGTATTGGTTATGTTCGAGTATATAGTGCTACTTTTCTTAAGTAAAGAAACGGGCATGAATGGCGTGGGCAGCACGCGAATTGGAATTAATGTTTCTGTGTAGTTTTTAAACTTACCTACTAAAGTGACTTAGGTTTCGTCTTAACCAAATACTCTGTGTATTTGGAAGCTGATAGCTGACACAGTTAATAGCATTTTAGAAGGATGTTTTTTTATTTTTAACTGCAAACTTTTAGTTATTTTTTTTTACCCAATTTCTGTTTCTTTTTTAATTTAAAAGTTTTCTGTGACCTCAAAAGTATCCAGACATACCAACTTTAACTGAGGCACTGTTGGCAATTAACTGTCAGAAGTTGGGTTACATAAAGAAAAACTATAAATAGCAGTTAAAAAAAAACCGGCCAAGTGCGTGTCGGACCACGCACAATGAAGGGTTCCGTAGTTGGGATGAATTTATCTTAAGAACAAACTTAACATTGTAGTTGAAAAACATGTTCTTCCATACATTCCAACTGTAAATGTATGTTTGTACTCACAATATTGATAGATTTACCATGTTATTTTAAGACCACAGATTTCTTATAGGTTTTCCTGTAATCTACAGGTAAAGATCTATTTTCTGTTTTATTTTCAAAATTTTAGGCTCAGTAATTTCGGAGATAAGGGAGGGGGGAATGGTCAATTTTCGTCTATTTTCTTAAATAACTTCAAAACAATTTATTTTAAAATTATAAAAAAAATATATTTGAGACCCTCATAGTAAGCCCTTTCATTTGACATGCCACATGGTGTAGTTTGCAAAACTCTTTTTTTTTAATTTTCTTATTTGCCCCCCAAAAGTGACCTCTATATTCAAAATTAATTTATTTACTATACCCGTCCGTGTTTGGGTCACAGAAATTCATATGTGTACCAAATTTCAACTTAATTGATCCATTAGATTCGGAGCAAATTGGCTGTGACAGACGGACAGACAGACACACGAGTGATCCTATAAAGGTTCCGTTTTCTCCTTTTGAGGTACGGAACCCTAAAAACAAAACCTAACTACTACTTAAGACATGTGTGGCTCAAAATGCTCTAATCGCTCTTTACATGGAGCGACTGACTATCGGACCTCCAAACCCAGTAACTGGGTAATACGATACCCCTTGGTAAGACTGGTTGTCAGACTTTCAGGCTTCTGACGGCCCGTAACCACTGTCAAAGATCCACGAATGACAGCCGGGACCAATAGCTTAACGTGCTTTCCGAGGTATGGAGGAGTCTCGGTATGTAAAGATGGTCACCCATCCACGGACCAACCCCGGCAAACATAGCTTAACTTGATGGATCGACCCGTGCGACTGTTATTACTTAGCCAGGAGCTTCTCCAAATGGTGTCAACTATCCCAGCTTCCAAACACCGTGTATAATCGGGTGTTCTTAATTTTTGTCCTAATTTCGGAAAGAAGGACCGCAATAAAACATGATTAATCGGGGTTGCATCAACACGCAAAAATGTCAAAATTAAAAACGTGTTAAGATTCCAAGCCTGATACAATACAGCGTGTTCGTGATTACGATTTTGGTCCCATGGAGAAAGTTGTTCTGTTTGATAGTCTGTAGGTACCAGACGACCAGTATGACAACACAAGCTGATACAAGCTGTACATTTTTAAACTGAAACTTGATCAAACAAACCGTGAAATAACTTTTGAAGGACGTGCCAATAGCGTCTTATTACCATTTGAATAAAAACCGCAAATAAATAATTAACAATTGCTGAATTTAAATTGCATATTTTCTCTTCGTCTGTGGCACAATAAGGCGATTTTCCACCTCATTACAGTAGGTATTTTAATGAGGCAGCACACTCAATTCTGCAGCCTAGTTACTGTAACCAATACTTTATTTCTACTGGAAAGACAAGATATAGCTGTCTAGGCTATCGAAATCAAAAGCAGATTTCTTGCGAAAATGGAAAATTTGTTTGACCATCTGACTTCCTCGGTCCTATTATATATAAAATAAATATATTATATAGGAAATATTCGTACTCTAAGATATAAAAGCTGTGAGCCATTTTCGGACTGTTTTAAAATAAATTGTTTTAAAGTTATTTAAGAAAATAGACCTTTACCTGTACATTACAGTAAAACCTATAAAAAGTCTGTGGTCTTAAAATAACATAGTAAATCTCTCAATATTGTGAGTACAAACATTTTCAGTTGGAATGTATGGGAGAACATGTTTTTCAACTACAATGTTAAGTTTGTTCTTGGGATAAATTCATCCCAGCTACGGAACCCTTCATTGTGCGTGGTCCGACACGCACTTGGCCGGTTTTTGGATATGGACTCGGGAAGGCCTTGATGTGTTGATCTTCATCTGTAGCTCGTCTCGGCCCACTTTTCCTCTCTTGTGTGCCAATCATCTGTATTGCAACTTTTAGAACTTTTACTAACTCGCAGAACACTGATGGAGTTATTGAATTAGTAAGCAGTTGAGCAGCTACGATTCCCTTAAATATTAAACCAAATACAGAATAAATCATACAGTGATCCGACGAGAGCCCGAGCTACTTACGTAGTTCGTCGAACTTCGTATGCAGCTCGGGCTTCGTCGGACGACTGTATGATGTATAGACGTGGTTCTACGGTACTACCCCGAGCGGACGCAAACGTGCGACAAACAGATAGCTTGTAGTACATTTTTTATTGAACTTCCAATGTTCGTAAGTTGTGTTCAAAATTTGCAAGTTAAAATTGACCCACTTCCCGGTGTTCGATTGAGCTGAAATTTGGCATACGTATGTAAAGTCGGTGACAATGCAATGTTTTGGTATCATCGAGCTGATCTAATGATGGAGCCGGAAGGTGGCCACAGGAACTCAGTAATAAAACGACACAACCCTATCGAGTTTGGGCTCGTTTGATTCGTCTTGACAAGGACTCTGGTCTTACATGATATTCAGAACAATAAAAGATTTAAAAAAAAATAATCTATTTTAATAATACAGTTGAGAGTGAACCTCGTTGTCTTAAATTATAATACATTCATATTGCCACTTATTTCAAGTCTTATTGATACAAATGGTTAATGATATCAGAGGCTGAATATTGATTGTATGAAGTGACGTGTTTTAAAGTGGAGAGAATTGAATTATTTGTGATGATTAGTTCCGGATGGAGCGATGTTTTGTGAAACAAAACATATGTTGGTAAACTTTTGTGCAGGTCGAATTGGATTGCGCAGTTATTTTTTAATTATTTGGGGGTCGAAGAATGCTTGCCATATTCTAAATTAATCTCTCTTTTTGACTGACTTCTATCTTAATAATAAAGCTGAAGAGTTTGTTTGTTTGAACGGTGTAATCTCTGGAACTACTAGTCGGATTTGAAAAAATATTGTTTGCATTTTGTAGTTCAATTATTGAGGGAGGTTATACGCTATATAATATCACGCTACGACGCTTATGAACCAAGCAAAAAAAAAAAAAAGCTAGAAAGATCGCTAAGCGAAAACGAAGTAATGGCGCGGGCGGGCGATGCGATGCGACGCGGTGGATCGGGTGCCGAAATTTCACGCGGGCAGAAGCAGCTAGTATTGATATAAATTGAATTATGTAACTAGCCAAATTGAACTGAAGCTTCAGTAGGTACTTGGGTACTGAAATAATAAACGAAAAAGTACGATTCAAATTAAATAAATGTCCAAATTTAACAATAGCCGTGTAATCAGTTAAATGATAAAAATAAACCAAAAAGATATTTCGCGAATCGAATCGAAATAAACTTACATAATTTATTATTTTGAATTGTGTGAATTTTATAATAGAAAAAAACCAATATTTTTTTGAGAAATGCCAATATTCCGAGAACAAACTATCGAAGTGTGATTGAGTCTCATTCTGTTCTCCGTTTGTGCAGTAGCTAAAGTAACTTCCTCATTGGGAAACAAGTCTAATGTCACTCTTTTTCGTGTGGTTAGTGACTACTTAACCTGCACCCTAATTGCGTAACACATTATCAATCGGAGTTGGTTTCATTTTGACAGTTCAACAACATTTCGAACATATGAAGCAATGGATTAGCAATTTGTTTCAGAATGAAACCAACTCCTATCGATAATGTGTTACGCAATTAGGGTGCTGATTTCAGAGTTTTTATGCCGCCCATGGGCTTATGACTTGGCTTCACATGCCCTCGAGAACTATAATCTCAGGCATGGTCTCCTTACGATGTTTTTCTTCACCGTTTTTTATGCAAATGATAATAATATACAATACGCACTTGAATCCGAAAAGTCAGAATCTAAGTAAAAACTATTATTTAGATTCAATCGATATTAAAACATTAAGAGGGGACGTGGCCTGCGAGGAATTTGAAAAATAGCTATTTGAAGGAACTATTGCCGTCGCGCTGCGCCCGAACAGTGATCAGAGAGTGCGATAGGGACAGCTGCAACTCAGACCGATTATATCACAAAAATTTTGACGAGATCGACGTTTTTTATTCTCCATTTTTCTCCTCGAAAACTGAGCCGATTCAATTATTTTTTTCATTAAAATTTTAAGAAATAGTTTGTCTAGGTTCCTATCATTTTCTTTTATGATAAAAACTTTTAGAATTTGTCTGATAGTCCTCTAATCTCGGCGCGGCGGTAAGTATAGGGCATTTTTTGTAATTTTTGGAGGGTCATATTTTGTTTACTAATTAGTTCCTGAAAAAAAGGAAATGACAGGGACGTGTCTACAGCAGACTTAGATTTTATGGAAAAAAAAAATGATTGCTCTAGAGGAATTATTCAGGGAGAAAAACAGGGAATACATTTGTATGGAGAATCGCAGGCCAGGTCCCCTCTTAATACAATATTTTGACAACTTCTGTAAACTTAAAGTTTCTGAAATACATGGTCTTACCCGTCTTACTTCACTCTTTTATATTTTACTTCTGTGCAAAGTACCGTCATAACGCGACAATAATTATACGCGTTACAAAATATACTCAATCTTTTATAAATTATGAGTATTTTTACGTTTACGAAATATTGTGGTAAATAAGACTTGTTAGTGGGAATTTAGAAGAACAATACGACGGAGAACTACTTCGTAATTGTGAAGTAATTCGAGGCTTTTTAGTAGAGGCTGTAGATGACCTTTCACACCTAACCTTTCTATCCGGCCTAAAGTACGAAACCATGATTTAAATAAATTCTCATAAAATGAAAAGAAAAACTTCTTCCTGTACTGTTTTCATCTGCGAAATCCCCAAATCCTCTCCAACTGCGTTACCTTGACCTGAAGAACTTTTTTTTAACAGATCGATGAAACCGACAAGGATTTTCTATTTCACCATATTATAAAAATCAAATAAGATTTTTTATCTGTAGGTTTCTAGAACTTGATACATTTTTATCCTCTTACAAATTGTTCTTGGCACTTAAAAATCAGCATCACTTGGTTTTGGGATTTGAAAAACGAACAATGCATTGAAAATCCGAACCCTGTCATGTCATTGTCTGCGACCTTAGTTTAGAGTGGGGTTCCACTGACAGCGAAATAATTATGATATTGGCTTTATTAAAAGAAATTTATTTTGTTTTGTGTTCTGCGATAAAATATAAATAATTACCTTAACAATAAGGTCGAAAAGTGGTTCACCGCTTATGTCCGCGATGGTTTCTACCAACAGTCAGCATAAAAATGTGGTACTTACTTACACCAAAGTTCCAAAATGTTTTATGAATGGAAAATTATTTTTTGTTTAATGCATTTTACGCACATAACAAATTATTTAGTGAATCGACTATAAACATACAACAATTTAATCTTTATTCTCCATTGTTTAGACGATTTCACAGATAAACGCTGGAGTTATTTGATAAGATAGGTATATTCCATCTGATAGTATTTATATTATATAAAATATTTCAATCCATTCACAAGAATGTTACAATTAATACAACAATCGCAACTTGAAAGTAAAACGAGTAAATATTGGCAATTAGCCAGGAAGAGTAAATTACTTTGTCATTGCGTAGTTTATAATCAGATTATTACTAGTTGTAACCGGATTCCGCCACATTCTAGATGAATGAATCTTTCACGTGCTTACCGATGATTTCAGATATCTGGCAGAAGGCCCAGAAAAAATACGTGATGTGTTACGATTTCGCATCAAAATAATTTCTTTATGACGTCTAGAAAGTAGATCAATCACCTCTAAAAAGTTCAAAACTCTATTAACATAACAAACAAATAGGAAATTAATCATCTTTTTAGGGGATCAGTCTTTCAAACTGCTAGCTCCATCCATTTGAGCAATATAGTATCCAGTGCTTACAAAACCTTACCATTCTCTCGGCTGCAACTGGCACCCCAACCTTACGATTGTTCGCCGTTTCCCACGGCCGAGTTGGTCAGTGTGGACGAAGGTCGTCCGACCTTGGATTTTTGTCTGCAGTCGGGATGTAGCTCACTGTGCGATTTGGGGTACTTACTGGTATTGTTGGAAAACCTGTTTTGTAGTCTAGCTAGCGTGTGAAACTTGTTTGCAGGGAAGTTCGTTTTGTGTTATTATGTTTTTTTTTTTTTTACATTTACACACAAACTAAACTGGGATCCTTGACAAGCTTGGTATAATAAGTGAAAAATTATTTGTAACTTTGAGTTATAGGTTGTGACATTTTACCAATGCACACCAAAATGAGCATCCTTACTCAATTTTAGTTCGATTAGGCTTATACATAGACAAAACTTATTGTCAACTTACGCTTCGATCTGTCAAAATCACGGTAAAATGCACTGAATTTGACAGGTCGAAGTGTAAGTTTGCGACAAGTTTTGTCTTACTCTAAACCTAATCCAAGATCAAAGTAAAGTTAAGTAGAGAAGATTACCTGTATATCTACGTTATTTTTCTCGTTGAAATAGATGATACCACAATTTTTTCTTAAGCGAATTAGCAGTTCTTTAGCAATGCTTTTCTCTATTCCTAACGCGTGCGCAAGAGCCGAGAGCCATAGTAACGAAGAAAACATACTTAGAACGAAATATTTCACTATAATCAGCCATTCTTATTCCGCACAACTGGATCTACTAACTAATGGAGCGAGGTTTGCAAAAAATCTAGATTAAAGTCGCCATTGTATTACGCTAGAGATTGCGCGCGAGTTTGTCCGTGAAATTGCTCTGACGCACCAGATTTGGTTGTGAATTGCAAAATATTATGATTGTGGGTTAGGTAAATAACTTAAGTTAGCCTTTCTTTTGTGGCTATATTGTAAGATGCTAACTAATGATTTCTTTGGATTTAAAAGTTACGGCTTGTTTTTGGAAGTGGTGAAATGTATCGAGTATTTAAAAAATCAAAGTATCAGATCTGTAAAAAAAACACAGGTTTAAGAGATTTACACGTGCAGATTTTTTTTTTCAACTTATTTATAGTGATGTAGACTGTGAAATTGTGGCAGATTAAATAGTATTACAAGGTCGGCTTGGCAGTCGGTCGATAACCTTACAATCTTAGCCGCGGCTTAGAAAATAAAAACTCGTCTACAAGCAATAAGGGCATTAGAGTTTTTCTTAGTTTTCAGAACCATGAGATTACGTACAAAATCCATCTTCCGATTGATGTGGCGCCAAAATCATCGGTTTTTATCCGAACCGATACTAAAATCAATGCATTCGCTCACTTGCCCTATCGAATTGTATCGATTACAAACCGTCTTGATTTCTACCTATAAGATATGAAACCTTCCGATGATTCGGCCAACTTAAACGATTAAAATTGGCTACGAATACAATAAATTGTCGTAATTGGAATCGATATGACTTTTCGGTGTCTTTACAGTCTTGAAATAATTCGAAAGAAATTAACCAGATCCGTTAAGCTTTACCAATTTTGTCGGATCCAAAATAAGTTTTCTCAAATAGGTATCATAAATATTTTTTGCCATTAAATTTAAAACTGTGCAGTATTATATATATAACTGTGCAGTATTATATATATATATATTATTATAGTATAGGTAGTTGGTACCTACTGCACAATAAACGTTTTGCGGTTATGAGATGACAAATTGACGCTTCTCGGCCTCATGAATGTCGGTTGCGATTCGAGATTAATTCGATTGAGGCTGAGTTCTTGATTTATTAAAGAGTCGTTTCGTTTATCTTGATTACGTGTTAAAGGGAGGAGGTATTTTACTTTTAACCGACTTAAAAATAACAGTCTCAGTTTGCGATTATCTCGAGAACCTTTGGTCATATTTTAATAAGGTTGCGCTATTTAAAAAAAATTAAAATTGAAAACATAGCATGAAAAATAATAATGCTTAGTTCAAACGTGAGTTATATATTCAATATTCTTTATGCTTATTTAAGCTTGTTTTAATAAATAGTTAAATAATATTCTGCAACGTGTTGAAGTTTTACATAATTTAGTTTTATTATTTTACGGCCGTGACACTGATAGGTACAGAAATAAAAATAAATCTTCACCAAATAAAATATACATAGGTTTTATTTTCAAGTTTTTCGTATAATCAATACCTGCCAGATTTTATGTAATAGCTACTATTATTTACTAAACTTAATACTTAGTTCTTTAAATCTCTAATCTTTAAAATAACTTCTCATTTGCTAATTAATTCTTAGTCATGTATTTACCATTACCTAGAAGCAATTAACATTTAAAATGTTTCAGTCTACTTTCATAATAGGTTATTAATATAAGTTATTAGGTTCTTAATGTGAGAACACAGACACAGATTAAGTGCATAGCAAAAAGTCTTTATAATGTTTGCGGTCGGAGCATAGACAGACTTGACTTCATCAAATGAGGTTGTTCACCAAAGTTTTAATACTTATTTTTTACAGTCACATTACTTTTTTGTTCAAGGTCGCCCAAATTACCTAAATCCTCGTTCTCATGGTAAATAGTATCATTAAAGCACCTCCTAAAGAACGTGTGAGTCATTATTTGTATGTGGTAACACAGACCTCGTGAAACGAATGTAAATCATCCGTTCTTTTTGTTTCCACAGGCCGTTTCCAGTTTTATTTACACAAATGTGTAAGAAGCTTTTTGTGAAAAACCGAATACAAGTGATTCACACTTTACAGACAGCGTAACCGAACGGATTTTAATATTTAAAACGTAACCAAGCATTCCAAATTGAAAAAAAAAACTAACGTTTAATTTAGTGTTGCCATATTAACATTAACAAGCTTTTTTAATACTCCATAAGGCAGACATTTAAGTGAGTAATAACAGAAAAAAAAATCGTGTCAAGTTCAATAAGTGTGTGTCAAGGGGTTTCTGCAACTTTCCTTTTGTAGAACAAGCGAACTGGATGACATCGATCGTGATAAAATAGTGGTGAATCGTTTAAATACGACCTCTGTTACCTTACACGGGCTTATTGTGGCTGGATTTTGGCGAATCCTTTCATAATAACTCGCGAAGCAGCAGTGCTCGGACCCTAAACACCAAAAAAGAAGTGCTCACTAAAATAATAATATCAAACAAACAAAAAAAAAAAAAGTGATACCTAACCTTAAATAAAAAACAAGTGAAGTTCAAAATTCGAATTATGAAAAGTGTGTGTGCGTGAAAATGTCAACACAAGCATATTACAAGGAGCGACTGGGTTTCGACCCTCAAGAAGCTATCCAAGATGGCGTAAACGGCGGCGGGGCCTATTACGAAGGCCCTCATCCATCGAAACGGCACAGGGGTGAACATTCGGAGGCCCATGATCAAGTTTACGAGGAAAACTTGACCAAATTCAAAGGTACAACATGCTGGGGGTTCTTTATTCAGCAGTCAGGTTCGTGGTGGTGGGAATATAGAGAATGCGCGTGTCGCGTGTGTGTAGGAGCAAAATAACTGAATGAGAAAGTCTCCATTATCTAATATCTGAACTAAGTCTTAAAAGCACTTCTCTTCATACTCAATCTGTATAGCCTTTTCCTAACTTTGTTGTGGTCGGCTTCCAGTCTGACCGGATGGGATTGAACTGTATTTTACATGGAGCGACTGCCTATCTGACCTCCCCAACCCAGTTACTGGGTAACACGATACCCTTTGGTAAGGCTCACTTAGACAAGGGGCGTCGTTTGGCTATTGTCACTACAGTCTGTAGGGGAATAAGGCATTTGATGAAGACTTGATCAAATATTACAACTCGTCTAAAACCGCGTTATTTACTAGTGTTGTTTTGTATGGAATGTTTGTTATTAACAAAACACTGGTTTGTTTAGATGCAACGGCCGTGTTTTAACATTCTTTGCGCGTTCTTTTTAGCTGTGTAGGGTTGCCATCCTTACGCAAATATGCATAGTGATAAACTAAGTGGATTTAAAAATGATGTAAATAGGATGTTTTTTACAGTTTATCAAGGTGTGGAAATTGTATGAGTACCTATGAGGACTTATACAAACTGTCTTGAAATTGCTGAATCTAAAATAGTTAGGGCCTGTTGAATCACTTAAGATTAAGTTCTTATTAACTTACATGGCAGATAATTTCATACAAATTCTGTTCCATTTTTGAATTTATTCGGTAAGTAGTGGCTATTCGGACATCGTGAAATGGGCCCTTATTTTTACAAAATAATTGGCCGCTCATAAAATCACATTCAGAAGTGTTCTCGAACTCTTACAAATTAGTCCTAAATTAAAGATTTATTTTTTTTCTGCAATCTTTCATTAATTTATATGTCTAAGGTGGAAAAGCAGTGTTCGTCTGCGAAATTAATTTTTTTTTGCATTTTTTGCAATTTGTAGGTAGGTTGTATCTTGATCAAAATATGATTCGCGACTATAACAAATATGTATTTACATAATTATAATCATAAGAGTCATCAATACGTCTCTTTAAGTTGGATTGGTTCTCTTTTAAAAAAAGAACAAATCTTACTTCTGAGAAATGTGTTGATGATTCTTACGGCGAATCATATTTTGATCAAGATAAAACCTGACGCTGACCTGCAAATTGCAAAAAAAAAAAAAAAGAAAATAAAAAATTTTCGGGGTATCACTGCGGATTCATCTTAACCTTTGTATGTCAACTTTTGCTTTTACTAATTCGTATAAAAGCCTGTTTTAAAACAAATTCAAGTTCGTTAAAACGGGTTTAAAGTTTTTATAATTATTATTTGTTGTTGTGTTGCCTTGTTAATTAAAATTCAAATGAGTTAACGACTTTTTAGATTAATCGTTTAAATTATAATGTATTAACTAATCATATTTGTGTTGTTTTGGCATGTCTGTACGTAAATCCGGATTAATGTCGAAAAATAATGATCTGATTTTGATGTGGGTTTTTATTAATAGATCGATTTGTGTTGCTTAATTAAGAAGATAAATCATATTTTTGTGACGTAGTTTACACAAACATTTTTAACCGACTTCAAAAAAAGGAGGAGGTTCTCAGTTCGACGAAATCTTTTTTTTTTTTTATGTATGTTCTCCGATTATTCGAAGATGGCTGAGACCGACTTGGAAAATTATTTTTTTGTTTGAAAGCGTTCCTAGGCGGTCCCATATAAATTTTATTAACTTTGCTTGGGTAGTTGTTGAGTTAGTTTCTTCAATAAAACGTAAAAATTATTTTTTTGTTTGAAAGCGTTCCTAGGCGGTCCCATATAAATTTTATTAACTTTGCTTGGGTAGTTGTTGAGTTAGTTTCTTCAATAAAACGTAAGTAGGACCTATTTTTCCCACTTAGTCTATGTGGATGATGTTATAATAACTTCACGTCACAGCAATTTATACTGCAAGTAGTGGTACTTGAATTTGTGTGGCGGCGTAGGTACCACAACGAAAAAAATAAAAACTTTTGAAAAAAAAACCTCAAAGTGAAAAATAACTTTAATTTCGGAAGTCGGTGTCTTTGGATAATGTATTTTAGTTTTTTGCCACTGACTTCTGAAATTAAAGTTATTTTTCACTTTGTAGTGTTTTATTGGAATTCGGTTGTTGTTTTTTTTTTTTTTTTTTTGTAAAAAAGCTTTTTAATCATTTATATTTTTAGGCCAGCCGATCTATTCTGTAAAAATCTCACCGTGAAAACTAACATAGGTGAAGTGAGCTCTCAATAGTGTCAATCCCTAGCATCACGTGGAATGACAGCTCACTTCAATCTCACTGCATCTAAGATTCAACGTTGAGATTTTTACAGAACAGCAGGACATAACCCTGCACATCATATCATCATATTTTATACAGGATGAATTTTTCAAGTGGGCGTGAATTGCTAAATCCGAAACTATGAGGAATAGCGAAAAGTACTCAAAGCAGTCTCGGGCTCGATTTTGATGAAAACTAAAACTGCATCATTGGATTTTTGAAAAAACAATATTTCTAGCCAGTAATAGAACTCGTTGATTTTGAAAAAAAAAAACAGTATTATGACACCATTCGATAGTGTCGCTAATAAAAATCGAATACTGGGAAGTAATGACATACTTACGGCAAACTAAAGGAAAGAGCTCATTATTAACAAAATACTTTTTTATTTTTCTTACGTTACCTACATATTAAACTTTAACCGATTAATTGTTCAAAATGATGACCATTGTTTTCAATACATAGCTGGATTCGACGTCTCAAGAAATGTACTGCATTCAGCATTACAATATTCCTCATAGTTTCGAACTTGGCCATCCACGCCCACTTGAAAAATTCACCCTGTAAAAGAAAAGTCCTGACTGATTGATTGACTGACTCATCAACGCCCAGCCCAAACCATTGGACCTAGAAAGCTGAAATTTCGCACAGAGATTCCCTTTATAATGTAGACAAGGAATAAGGACGGACTTTTGTTCCCGTGGGATATTTTGCGCCATACACGCGGGCGAAGCCGCGCGGGAAGTGCTAGTAGTATTATAATTACAGAGATTATTACCAAACAGCTTCAGCATCAATTATGCAGGTTACAGCCGCATCTTACGCATCGTTGCGTTTCAAGAATCTTTGAAGGAGGTTCATTTTCAGCAGACGTTTACTTCATAAATATAATGAGTAGTTATTATGAATCTTAAAAGTCACATTCACTTTCTAGAAATACTTTCTTTAAAGATGTTATGTTACCAGATGTTGCAACTTCTGCTGCATTATCAAAATCTAAAGGCATTTATTCTAACTAAGCTGAGAATGAGCACTTTATAAACGTCAAAATTACATAAGACTTAGCTGGGAAGAAGAAGTGGTGCAACAAACTCCCTAGCTAGCGGCACAGCTGTCTGTTCAGTTAGAAAAACAACATTATACAGCTTCAATTCCACGTTTGACACATTCTGGAGTTGATTTTCGAAATCATTCTAAAGTTCAAGTTTTCATCCTCTTCCTGATAATTTAATCTATACATACACACATACATACAAATAAATGAAATTGAAGTGTTTAATGTCAAAAAGTTTGTAATGTCAAAATAACAACTTTTTACTAAATACATAATTATGTTATACGGACTTATACGGTAGGTACCTATTTATAACAAAAAATCAATATTTTTTCTGTCTGTCTTTCTGTCCGTCTGTTTGTTCCGGCTACTTTTATTTTAGAAAAATAATTAGGGTTCCGCGTAAAAAATTAAAACCCATGAAATTGTGAACAAATTGACATCCACGAGGGCGAAGCCGCGGGCAACAGCCAACAGCTAGTATAACATAACAATCACACCTGTAATCTCCAAGGGTTAGGCAGAGGTGTACCTATAGTACACCTACATTTCGGCATTTATGTTTAGTCACATGTAATGATGTAAAGTAAGCCTATTATCTTCGCCGCCGGGGTCGCGGGTAGTTCGAAAGAGATACCGTGGCCCTGGCACGGGCAACTGAAGGAACACGGGTGGGTTTTTAACCGACTTCAAAAAGGAGGAGGTTCTCAATATTCGTCGGAACCTTTTTTTTTTATTTTTTTTTATGTATGTTCCCCGATTACTCGAAGATGGCTGGACCGATTTGGTTTTTTTTTGTTTTATTCGAGAGGGTACACATCACAGTTGGTCCCATATAAAATTGATTAACTTTGCTTTGGTAGTTTTTGAGTTAGCTTCAATAATACGTATTTTTTCCTCACTTTTATATGGATGATGTTCTAGTTGGTTTTGCAGATAGTGGTATTAGAATTTGTGTGGGGTAGGTACACAACTAAAAAGTGAAAAATAAAAACTTTTTTACAAAAAAATACAACCGACTTCCAAAAACAACACTACAAAGTGAAAAATAACTTTAATTTCGGAAGTCGGTGGCAAAAAACGAAAATACATTTAACTAGACACCGACTTCTTTTTTTTTGTTGTTTTTAGTAGTGTTGTTTTTGGAAGTCGGTTGTATTTTTTTGTAAAAAAGTTTTAGTCAGTAAAAGTCTGACACGCCCTCCCCCTCCGCCCAGAGCGGGAGTAGTCATTTGATGATTTCCCATCCACAACAAAAAAAAAAAAGCCTAAATTATCTTCTAAATTACTTGTTTCTTTAGTGAGTAAGGGTTTGCGTAGCCCAACGGAATTATTAAAATGTTATTAAAGATTTATTTATATAACGCCAAATCCACATTCACTTTCAAAGACTCTCACCTCTTCAACAATATATTATTCAAGAAAACGTAGTCATAATACTTAACTTACTTACTTAAGTAATTGTCGGTGACTGTACCATTCCCACCCAAGATAATTTCGTAAACCACTGACTCATTGGGACCTTTTTTTTAACATGTTCCTTCAGCTGCCCGTGCCAGGGCCACGGTATCTCTTTCGAACTACCCGCGACCCCGGCGGCATCGGCCCAATTGACCCCGTCACTGCTGACATCTCTTTGAGGCGCGCGTGGAACACAACGCGCCGTCGACCCGGGCCTGATCCTTACCGGACGGCGAGCTGCCCATTACTCGTCGTCCGCAAGACCGCGCCTACGGTGGCCGGGAATCGGCAATCGATTCCCGCCGCCCAGGGCGACTCCTACGGCGGACTCATTGGGACCTAAGATTTGAAAGTCTTACACTCGAAATTTAAACTCTTAATACTGAATAAGTATTCAATATATTACGATTCGTTAAATTGTGGACTGATTTCAGTACTCGTATAAGTAGCAAATTAATCTGCCTAGCTTTTATAACCGACTTCATAAAAGGAGGTTTTGTATTCGACCCGTATGTATGTTTGTTTGTCCGCGATTTTCTCAAAAACTAATGAACCAATTTTGATGATTCTTTCACTATCGTAATCTACATACTTTCAGGAAGGTTTCAGTATATAATACATTAGGTAATTATTCTTATATACAAAGTTATATGCATAAATGTACTATATCTCCGACATTTCTAAGCGGATTTTGTGATGAATCTTCTTTTCGTTCGTCTTGGGCTTATGTAACTGTCCTAATTGTATATTCAACTAAAAATGGAAATATAAATTTACTTTAAAAAAAGTAAAAACCGACTTGAAAACCTAAAACGAATAAAAAAAACTAAAAAATAAGTTTCATAAAAACTTAACAGCTTCTTCCATTCTTCAATGCCCCTTAGCTTGACACTGACTTCAGAAGCTGTTAAGTTTTTTTATGAAAGTTATTTTATTCGTTTTATGTTTTGAAGTCGGTTTTTACTTTTTTTAAAGTAAATTTATCCCAACTATGTTGGGGTCGACTTCCACTCTAACCGGATGCAGCTAAATACCAGTATTTTACATGGAGCTACTGCCGATCTAACCTCCACAACCCACTGACTGGGTAATACGTCCCTTGGAAGACTGGTTGTAAGAACCACGAATGACAGCCGGGACGAACCGCTTAACGTGCTTTCCGAGGCACGGAGGAGTCTCGGTATGTAAAGGTGGTCCATAGTCACCCATCCACGGACCAAACCTAACCAGATAGATCGACCCGTGCGGCTGTTATTACTTAGTTTCTTTTCTTCTTCTTCTTCTTTTTCTACTTCTTTTTTTTTTTTTTTTTTTTTTTTTTTTTTGCTGTAATGCCAATTAAACGCATTTTTCTTTCTTTTTTTTTTCTTCAGTATAAGTAGCAATAGAGCAATAATTTGGACCACCATTTCGATGTCCTTCAGAAAGTGCACTGTTTCTCTGTCAGTCCTATCAACATCTCGTTTCTCTAGACATCCAAGGACTACCGTATTTCGTCTTTTTTTAGAGGGTCGTAAGTTCCGAAGTATTACACAATAATACCAACCTATTAATTTCTCATGCAGGGCAAAAGTCTCTTTTCATTCAGAGAAGGCACGAGCATTGATCATCCACCACACTTGTTCAAGACAGGCTGGCGATTTTGGTACATGGCGTTGCTCAATTATCGACAGACTCAATTTATTAATTGAGTTTGAGGATTAACCTATTAAATTAAATTGTGTAGGTTTTCTAATTCTTGAGCCTTTTAAGTAGTTTACTTTACGAAGTTAAGGCTAAGCTAATCAATTAATACTGGTGTAGCTACAATGTAAACATTAAAAATCCAATTAACTGTTAATCTCTTACCACTTAATTTATTTTTTGAGGTCCTGTTTCACCACCTACGTTTTCCTATTAACTTACTTGGCAGATAATTTCATACTAAGTTTGTTCCATTTTTGAATTTATTCGGTAAGTAGTAGTGGGTATGCGGATATCGTGAAATAAGCCCTAAGTCTTAAAATGGTTTTAGACGTGTGTTTGTGTGTGTGATATATTGGGTTTGGAGGCAACAGTCATTGAGGTGACTAATTACCATGTCATAGGTACAGTAGGCAGCACGTCAGTGGTGACAAAACCAGTTAAACGGTGTAGGATAGCTTTCACCTATCAGAAGTGGTCATCGTATACCTAGTGTTGGTGGAATATCATCAGGATTGCGCCGGAATATAGCAGTTCGTCGTGGACGTGTTATGACAGCGGCTCCCCTGATATCATCTCTGTCATCACGGAAGGCTAGAGTGTCTGTGATCACCCAGTGTCACTCCTAACCGACCTTTTCGTTGATTCCAGTAACTTCATAACAAGGCTAGATGGCGCCACTTGCTGGGCCATCAAGTATTTAAACTGCTGGCTTCCTAATCTATTGAAACTCCGTACTACGCTAGACCAGTGGCCTTAGTGCGAGTTTTTATACTTACTCGATCGCGACTTCAATTTGTATGGAATAATTGTGTTTCCCATTATAGTCACCAGACGGCGCTTGTTCAGTGGCCTTAGTGCGAGTTTTTATACTTACTCGATTGCGTTTACGTTAACGTTACCTTACGTCAATTTGTATGAAATAATTGTGATTCCCATTATTAGTCACCAGACGGCGCTTATTCAGTTTCAGTACAAATTGACGTTTACGTTAACGTGATCGAGTAAGTATAAAAACTCGCACTAAGGACTCTGTTTCAGGACAAATTGAAGTTTACGTGATCGAGTAAGTATAAAAACTCGCACTTAAGCCCTCTGCTCGAGGTAAAGGTGTAAGCACCTCCGTGCGCTCGATTGTACATTTATAAAATTACCATTTGTGTTAGTTTCGTCTCTGAAAGCCTGACTGAACTAATATTATACAGAGGTAAAATTTGTGAGTTTGTATGTAGGGGTAATCTTTGGAACTTCTGATCCAATTCCGAAAATTATTGCACTAATGGGAAGGCCGATTATCGAGTACCATCGGATATATTTTATGTCAAGGAGGATGCGTTGTAGTAGCCCGCAAAATTTAAATTTTCTTGCGTTTTATGCAATTTGCAGGTCCGTGTCTGGTTGTATCTTGATCAAAATATGGTACGCGGCAATAAAACATATGCATTTACATCATTTTAACCATAAAAATCATCAGACATCTTTCTAAGTTTCATCAAGATCCTGATACGGACCTGCAAATTGCAAAAAACCCAAAAAAAAAAAAATAATTTCGCGGGCTACCACAGCGCATCCCCTTTGCGGACGAAGTTCGTCTTTAATAACTCATTTGGGAAATGGAAATGTTGCAACTGCAACAATAACTACAATATTTATTGACAAAAAAATATCAGCCTAACATCAAGTACGACATAATCGTTATCAGTTCCCTTGTGTACTAAACAAAGATACAACGTAACGTATTATGTACTAGTTATTTACCGGTTCATTAACGTTGAGATTGTGTGTTACGGAAAATTATGTTTTCTTAATGGGTCGAGGATTCTATGAGATTTGTTTGTTGGTGTATTGGTTGATATAATATTTTGAACCGACGATAAAAAGGAGGTTCTCATCTCGACATTTTTATGTATGACCATGCATAACTTTTTACAAAGTCGTCCGATTTCAAAAATTTTTGTTTTGTACGAAAGGGTACCGTTTATACCTCAAATTTGGTACCATATAAAATTTATTAACTTTGCTTGGGTAGTTTTTGACTTAGCCTCAATAATACGGATGTTTTCCCCACTTTTTATGTGGATGATGTTCTAGTTTCTTTTGCAGGTAGTAGTGTTAGAATTTGTTGGGGGGTTACCTTAACCAAAAAGTGAAAGATGATTTTTTTTTACAAAAAAATACAACCGACTTCCAAAAACAACACTACAAAGTGAAAAGTAACTATAATTTCGGAAGTCGGTGGCAAAAAACGAAAATGCAGAAACCGGTTTTTTTTTTTTTTTTATAAAAGTTTTTTTAGTAATGAATATCTCAGGTTCTAGCGCAAGACCAGCCTTTGTGGCAATTCTTGTAGTAGTCCATACATGATTAAATAAAATTTACGATGACCCAAAAAAAAACATCAAACCAATTTTTTTTTTTTTGCCTTGTCACGTTCTTAGATATTCGCAGACGTGATCGTCTGCGGAGTTTCGCTAACTAGTTTGATTTGATTTTGCGTAATGTCCAGTATTGGATGTCTTTTGGCTTATAATGATATTATCTCGGATTGATGCTATGCTATCAAAAGACAACATTTGCACACAGCTGCGTGATAGGACTCAAGGTCTCCCTTTTGCATGTAGGTCATTGTAGAAATATTTAGAGTATTGTATTGCCTCGTTGGTCTAGTGGTTGCTCGCGGTACTGCTATGTATAAGGTCCTGGGTTCGATTCCCGGGTCGGGCAAAGTGTTACTGGGCTTTTCCAATTTCTCAGTAGCAGCACTTAGTCTGGATTTGTGCCCGGTTGATGACAATAGGCGCGCCCCCTATTACATGGGACTTAAGTAAACATAACTGGCGACATGTGAGTGTACTGTAGGTACACCTCTGCCCAAAACTTATCAGGAAATACAGGCGCGATGTATGTTGTTAAGGACGCTGTTACAAATGGGTAGTCAAATCATTACTTAAGTAAAAATTTTCACATCGGTACATTTAATGAGAAACTGTACCTATCTAAAATTATATTTACATATAAATGGTGATGTGTAATTGCTATTGACTTGCCTTCAAGGATCGATATGTAATAGTACACTCACTTTTTCTGTTTACCCACAACACAGTAAAAATTGTGTCTACTAAATAACTTATCTATTTACGTGTACCTACCTTCTTCATAAGTGATTCTTATATTTAGTTTTAAGGATTACCCTGTATTTCTCATATTAAGTCAATTGTATTCTTTTTGAGAAATAAATGTCTTAAACCGTATATTTATAGTTCAGAAGTTCAGAATCGTAATGCACAATTCGGCCAAAAAACATTTTCAGAATGCAAAACTTATGTAATAAACCTTACTTTTGTGTAAAAAAGTAATGATTTGATTACCCATTTGTAACAGCATCCATAAGTTCATGAGTAAATAAATAAATTCAATAAATAAAAATCGGTCCTCATCTTAGACCAAATTCAATCTAGATATTTGAATTTGGTCTAAGATGAGGACCAATTTATGCAACATACCGATTATAGTAAAAAAATATAAATAAATGGGTCATCAATATTGATTAGTCGGTTTCCATTGAAGAAAATTACTTATGTGTGATAGTATGTATTCGTTCTTAGTAGCGGCCGCGCTTATGTTATACATAGCATATATAAATATACATACCTCACACATATCTACATGTATGGTAACATAACACATACATTAGGTATGGAATGTGATAGCCTTACCCAATACAAGTTGTCTTATGTACATGTTAACCTGACATAGGTAATGTTTGCCTGACCCTCGCCTACAAACGGTGGCTTCCCTTCAATGGATTAACCAATGATTTTATTTACATTGGAAAATAGCAACGCAGTCATTCATGAGACCGCAAATCTTTTTGGATTTGAATTTTTACATGTTGTGCAAAATTTTTGTAAAAATATTGACAGTTAATTTTGAAGTCTGTACTTTTCTTTTTAACCGACTTCAAAAAGGAGGAGGTTCTCAATTCGTCGGAACCTTTTTTTTATTTTAATTTTTTATGTATGTTCCCCGATTTCTCGAAGATGGCTGGACCGATTTGGATTTTTTTTTGTTTTATTCGAGAGGGTATACATCACAGTTGGTCCCATATAAAATTGATTAACTTTGCTTCGGTAGTTTTTGAGTTAGCTTCAATAATACGTATTTTTTCCCCACTTTTATATGGATGATGTTCTAGTTTGTTTTGCAGATAGTGGTATTAGAATTTGTGTGGGGTAGGTACACAACTAAAAAGTGGAAAATAAAAACTTTTTTACAAAAAAATACAACCGACTTCCAAAAACAACACTACAAAGTGAAAAATAACTTTAATTTCGGAAGTCGGTGGCAAACAATGAAAATACATTTAACTAGACACCGACTTCCGAAATTAAATTTATTTTTCACTTTGTAGTGTTGTTTTTGGAAGTCGGTTATATTTTTTTGTAAAAAAGTTTTTTTTATTATCATCTATCAGACTTACGGCCTATTTCACGATGTCCAAATAGCCAGTAGTCACCGAATAAATTCAAAAATGGAACAGAAATTGTATGAAATTATCTGCCAAGTAAGTTAATCGGAACTTAATCGTAGGTAGTGAAACAAGCCCTTAGTCATTTAGTATAAGTACTGTTTTGTGAAAAGTATTCAGATTTTACATTGGTCCTGATGTTTTTTTTTTGTTTTACGTGGGTTATTTTCACGGTCACACAAGACGAGTGTCACATAACTCAAAACAAAACGAAGCACTTGCGTTTGCTCCATTCAACAATATTCAATTATTCACTATGCTAACTTTAGTCGTGGCTAAGTAATAACAGCCGCACGGGTCGATCAATCAGGTTAAGCTACGCTTGCCGGGGTTGGTCCGTGGATAGCTGACCATCTTTACATACCGATACTCCTCCGTGCCTCGGAAAGCACGTTAAGCTGTTGGTCCCGGCTGTCATTCCTGGATCTTTGACAGTCGTTACGGGTCGTCAGAAGCCCGAAAGTCTGACAACCAGTCTTACCAAGGAGTATCGTATTACCCAGTCACTGGGTTGTGGAGGTCAGATAGGCAGTCGCTCCATATAAAATACTGGTATTCAGCTGCATCCGGTTAGACTGGAAGCCGACCCCAACATAGTTGGGCTAGGCAGATTGATTGACTATGCTAACTTTATCAATCAACCAACTCAGCGTACATCAAATCCTTTGGAATCTGCTGAATATTATTATCATTTATCTTTCTACTGCGATCTTCAGAATGTGGTCCTTTCTGACTATGATTCGCTCCTCTAGCCGCTTCATCATCATCATCAGCTCATAGCACAGTCCACTGCTGGACATTGGCCTCTCCTTCACTCGATCTTTGGCTACTCTGATCCAGCTGTTACCAGCTACGAGCTCCCATTTTCCTCACCTTCAAAATAACAGTATCATCATGCATATAAATGCAACAATTATGCAATCGCATCATCTGGATTCTAAAGACCTCACACCGGCCTCAAAACTGATTGTATTGACCCCAAGACATTGGAACGAATCGGTTAATTAGTAACAATCAAGTGCCAATTGATATAACGCTTATAAAATGGCGTATATTCCCCTGAATCTGTGGTTCTATGGCAGTTGGTGGTGAAAGAAATTTTGCTAACGGTGTTGGCAATTTTAATTAATAGTAATTGAATAAAATAAATAAGATGATCAGAAAAAAGAGCAATCAATCCCAACAATTTCTTTCTAGGTACTTCTTGTGTCGTGTGAAGGACTAGTAAATCAGTATGATTGGCCAAGATGTGCCGGGCGTTACAAAATCGTGGAAGCTCTTCTACTAGATCCTCAATGTTGAAGATCTTGTGTCCACATTAAAAAAAGCATCCAACATTCAAATGGACAGTATTCGTTCTAAATAACTTTCCTATGAGAAATTCTAGGGAATTCCTTTCTGTAATAATTTGTCACAGAAAGGAATTCCACTTTTTTCCTGTCTCTTGCGGTCCGTCTTCTCCGTTTGATCGTATTTATTCTTAATACTACTAGCATAGCTTATATATATACGTATACTAGCTTGTGCCCGCGACTTCGTTCGCATGAAATTTCTTGTTCCCCCGACCCACCCTCTCGCATCGCCTTCCCGCGCTATTACTTCGTTTTCGCTTAGTGTTTTTTTTTTCTTTTTACTCGGTTCCTAAGAGTCCGAGCATGATGTTAAATAGCATATAGCCTTGAGAATTGGGCTATCAAATGCAAAAAGAACTTTTCAAATCCGACTGCTAGTTCCAGATATTAGCGCGTTCAAACAAACAAACTCTTCAGCTTTATTATATTCGTGTAGAAGTATAGATATATCATTATCCACATCAGCCTTATTTTTTTTAAATTTAACATTCTGATGCCCGCCATGGAATCCCTCTATTACAGAGTTTGGAATATTGCCTAATACTTTAAGCATTTCTTTGAGATGTTTTACAACATAATGTGCGTACTTCTTTCATGTTTTGCTATATTAATAAATTCGTTTGTCGGTAGATTTTTACGACTCGTGTGGGATGCTGCCATTAAAGGAGGTTTTAGTAGATTTCTTTTTATTTCAAATTCCAGTGGAAATAACAAAATAATGGTAATCAGGTGTTATTACCGAAACAATGGAAGCGTAGACACATTTTACACCAACATAAATAGCTTGAATACAGATAATTTCCATATAGAGAGGCTTCACTATATATTTAGCAAAACCACTAATCCTAGTTCTTTTGAAATAGTCCTCGTTTAAACTGAATTGCTTTTACTTAACAATATAGTCGTCATCATCTTAATGCCCTGAGGTACTCCAATTCGTTTAGGGTAAGCGCAACATCTCTTCTTCTTCCATCTCTTCATCATCATTCTCCTGCCCTTATCCCAATTTATTTGGGGCCGGGCGCAACATGTCTTTTTCTTCCATAGGTACTTCTCTATTAGTCGTCATCTCGGTAGTCACCCCTTCCTAGCCATATCATCTTCTTCCATCTCTATTAGCGATGGCTAATACAGTTGATGATATTAGTTGTCTGTATTCCTGGTTCTCTTTCCCATAATACGTCCATATTTTCTTTGCTCTTTTTGTTCTGAAGCATATTTATAACACTTTTCTAGTCACTTCTTATACATACCATACAAAGATACAACCATCCTCTTGCATAATCCAATTTATGAGTAACATACATACTTATTTGTAGTTCAGGAGCTTACAAAGTATGCTTGATCTGATAAACTTCAGGTAGACTATAACTCAAGTCGGGGAGCTAGGCATCGCAGACACAATTTATTAAGCTTTTATTTATAGTTACAATGTTGGAAGTTGTATGAAAGTTGTTTAGTTAGAAGTTTTACAAATAGGGATGATGCCTGGGTAAAAATGATAGAAATTCTGTTTAGTACCGTAGACAGATGAAAAATAAATATTAGACACGTATTTTTTGCTTTGTCATATTAATTAAAAAAGCTCGCTATATCACAATTCAGTACTTATAAAATCTAGCAAGGCGTGACGTCATGCCACAATTTAACTCAACATATCGCCTTAATCTTTTTATTACGTAAAAAAAGAAAAAACACGTTGTCAATATTTATAATAACCTACCTAAGACTAAAAATTTGAATTGAATTGAATTTTTTTTTTTTATTTGAATTTGATAAAAATTTTTAGTCGTCATCCCTATTGTAAGTTATGAATGTAGTATCTGGATAGGGTTATCTGTTGAAATGGAAAGGCAAATAGAATAAATTCTATTCATTATTTATTTTGCTCCTTATGTTCTTTCTCTAAAAGGTTGAAAATTGGCTGCATTCGGTGTATTTTGCTGTGGTTATTGTGGTTTTCCTTTATGTGCAATTTCGTAATAAGGGCTGAATTTAGAATTTAGGAAGTCAGTTAAATTAAAATCAATGCAGCTTCGTATGTATCATTTTGTCATATTGCTACATCTATAGTCAAGAAACTGATAGTGCGCTTGCGTTGATTAATGCGACCGCATTAAATTGTTGTTTATTTTTCTTCACAAGACTCAATCCAACAAATAACAACTTTATTATAACTTGAGCTACGACTGTCGAGATTAGCAACTAGGTCAATGCAGTACGCAATTTGCATTTCTCAAGGCGATAGAGAGTTTTCGACGTAAGTAATTGTCCGCCCACTGATAAGGCTTTGTATAAGGACTACCCACTGCCACCTGACATTTTGCGCAACTTGACGTCCTAGTTTTCATGTTACCCTGGTACTTGTTTTGTTAATCTGGTTGCTGATAAGCGCTTGATAATAATCTTTTTCTGTGAGAACTACCCACTATCGTAACTTTAAGTTGAAGTTAGTCAGACTTACCTATATTTTTGTGTCTCTCGAAAAAAAAAATAAGCATTTTGTACATCATAGTAGTCTTTATCAATTAGAATGAGCATAGGAATATATATTACTTAGATATGGGATGAAAAAAAAAATGTCCTTATCCAAAGTTATTTCTGGTCGGCGCAGTACTTTCCTCTTCTTTCATATAACTCTATTCTCTATTTATGTCTGTCGTTATCACAGTCTGTAGTTCCTTCTAGCCATAAATCATCTTTCACGTAATCCATCCATCTAACACCCATCTCCGAACGTAAATCATGAAAATTCTCTAGAAAAGAAAACATCTATTCTGAAAAGAGAGTTTTAATTTTTTATCTTTGAAAAACATAACGAATGACGCGGCTGTGTTTATCAACATATCAGGAGAAATGATAACCGATGATGCAATTACTGATTGTTACATTCAGCTCACGTGTAGTGGAACAGGTGCACTAATGTATCGCTATCTACATACAGGTAGACAGAGTAGACACAGACCAACATAATACTCGTAATGCTGTACTGAACTCCAACCTAGATCACACAATGTTCGATGCGCTTATGATGTAATCGAAGCGTACAGGACATATTTCTGTTGGATATTTCGGCAGAAAAACAAAAACAGCTTACCGAGATTACATTCAATTTTATTCGTGATGACAATAGTTTATAAAACCAAGAAAATAAGCACAGGCACACTCGACATAAGATGGGAGACTTCAAAAGGAAGGAAGCAGAGGTTATGTCAAACTCGAATGACAGATGACATGTCACTCGTTGTCGTCATAGGTTGCGTTTAGAAATTGGAATACAATTTCAATCCAACAACTTCATGTACTATATTTGTCAATACTTCCCTATTTGAATCGGATGTAGTTCGCAATTTCATGACTATTGTTTTTTTGCACGGAACCCTAATTCTTTTTTTAAAATTATAGGCTTATGAAATCAACTATCTACCAGTGAAAGTCCCGTCCAAATCGTGCCAGTCGTTTGGGGGATTAGCCTGAAGAATCAGACAGGCAGACAAACAAAAGATTTTAAATTTGCTTTTTTTTTAAGTACCACGTATACTTTCATAGGCATTTAGTAAACAGCTGTTATTATGACATTACGAAACAGACACTTCAATTTTATTTCTTTGTATATCCTTTTCAGTTGCTCTTACTTTGCTTCCATTTCACTGTGTAAATTCTTTCCGACCCTGTCCAACTCTTAGCAACATGTTTCTCATTGTTTCTTAGCTTGAAATAATGATTTCTATATGTGTGTAGGTATTTGTTTGAAATCATGAGATCCCATGGAACCTCCCGTTCAAGAACCATCTCTCAAACACAATAGCAAAAATTAAAATCCTCACGTTAGGTTAGTGCTATTAGTACTTTATCTTCCTGTCTGAGGGATATGAAGATCCCAATAATCGTTTCTATTAGGTCAACCGAATATATTTCAAAATTTAGGCAATTCTATTCCCTACAACAAACCCGCACCTAATTTTTAACACACTATTAATTGGAATCGGTTTCATTTTGACAGTTCAACAACATTCGAGCAGGCAAATTTTTCTAACATATGAATTTGCTTCAAAATTATTCAGTTTCCGATCGATAGTGTTACGCAATTAGGATGCCGCACTCACGGCACTCCGTAATAATCTAATCCTGCAGTGTTATTCTGTAGGATCACTATCCTACAGAATAACACTGCAGGATTAGATTATTTTCAGTTCAGTTTGCTGCAATATTCTGATGACGCCAATGACGCAACTTGTCCAGTATACCGTGTGAATGCCCGCAACTAATGCGAAGTAGTGAAGCATGTTCAATTCAATCAACACGATTGGTGAGAGAGCGATGCACTTGCGTATACTTGTGCAATGCTGGACAATGGTGTATTTGCTCGTGAATGGACGTTGGCTTTTATTGGCCGTAAATCAGAGCAAACGCTGGAGTAGTTAACTTTGCGGCCACACAACTGAGTTTGTCATTGGCTGGCGTCCCAATCCCAAAGCAGTTACTTCCATGTCCCTTTTCTGTTCTTACTTAAAGAGACGTTGTCTGTCCATCAGGGGACCTGCAGAAATAAAATGCTATGGTTTATTATTCTATCGTTCAGGTATCATTACTTTTTGATTTACATAAATTGTTAGTAGTTCCATGACTAACACACAGACAACTCACTGCCTGAACTTGCAAAATCTTACTTACTAAGCAAACGAAAAATTGTAATCCACTCCCTAAAAAGTAATGGTTTAAGAAATCTACTCCTAATAATCGCGTAGTATAGTTATACCGAAAATGAATGGTTAATCTGAAGGTTTATAGTGGTTGTATCTTTAGTCCACGTTTATAAGAGTGAAAAATTTCTTACCGAAATCAAAACAAACGAAGTCGCTGGTCGTCAGAAGCTAGTTGAATGATAAATTCTTAAGCATATGCAAGAGCAAACATATCTAACAATAATAAGTATGAGTGCATCAGTAGCTTATCTAATACATAGTGTAGGAGTGAACGAGGGAAATGGGTCGTTACTGACTGCAGGCAATGAGCCAGCTACACTCTGTGTTCTATTGTAATTTGAACCCCAATACATTGTTGTTCAAGGCTACTAGTGTCATCTTTGTGGTCTTTAGATGCAATATTGTTGTTTTATACAGTAAACGAACTTAAAATACTTAAAACCTTTTCATGATCATTACATCATAATGACTCTTTCACGAGTACTTCGTTAGTATTTCTGGTATCGTCTTTCGTGATATTCGCTTGAATTTGTTTTTACATTTGTTTGAGAGAATATCGTCGAAACTTTTGGAATTAGAAGTGCTTTGCTTCTTGGGATAAGTGAGATAGTCTTTTGTTTTTTTCCTGCAAATTTTAGTATTCCGTGTACATTTTCTAAGGAATTTGAAAATGTCTAGCGCGCATAATCTAGATGTTTAGTGTATGACAGTGGTTATTGATCGCTTTTCGTCACTTGTAGTTTATCTGGGATTATCCACTTGACTGGACCGACTGTCAAGGTTTTAGCCGACGTGGTGACCAATTTGTAGAGGAATTCTGTTTGATCCTGTTTTCTTAGTTTTGTGGTTGCGGCTTGCTGGAATGTTTGTTGTCATAAATCCCTGAATAAATTTGTTTCCTAAAGATAACAGGCCTGAGGTTTGTAGCGTTACTTTGGAAGAGCCCAAGTTGTCGCTGTCTATCTTCAGCAATAAATTGCGAAAGAAATGTGTTGATTGAAAGATTTCAGTTACTGCTGCTACATTAGTACCTACAAATTGGAGTTTAAACCAATCATTCATGCATGTACGTATACAAACGTGCTAAAATATCATTTAAAAGACTAGCTGGTTACAGACGCTGGCGCTGGAACGTTTGGCATCACTCATCATTTCATAATCGCGCTCTCATTTGATAATTCTGTCAATTACATTCGCGAAACTGCTAACAGAGGCAGCACTCGATGCCGACACATGAGCTCTTGAGTATAAGTGTGAGAACTCTTTTGAAACCTGTTCCCCTGAGCAATCTTTAGAAAGATAAAGAGCTTCTTGCACATATTCATCCTTAATTATATTAATATATAAAAAGTACTACTTTTTGCATAGTAACTTTGGCCTATTTATTTGTATTAAAGTGGATGCTACTGAACCTCCTTTTAATTTATAGTCGCCTAGTACAACAACATCTGTCTTTGAATGAGATGCACTGACTGTCATTTAGCTAGTACTCTACGCCATCCAAAATAATTTGCTTATCAGACATTTCCGTTGAATCACCAAGTTTCGCTTAATATATCGCAGAATTTGATGATGATTGATGCGCTTTATGTTTTGGACAAAGCTCTGTGAACATCCAAAACTAGTTTTAGCAGGTAATCAAAATAACACCATCTCCACTTAACACTAAAAAATAAAAACATACCAGTTATTTGTCAAGGGTGTGTACTACATCATTAGGTGTGTGTTGAATTGGAAGTAACATAGGCACAGTAATTGATTTGCTTCCATGTCAACCAATAAGCATGGTTAGCGCCAGAGTACAAAATATTGATGGTTATCTGTTTACAATGAACTTGCTTGTTACGCACTTTGTAGGAGCTTTGCCGCGGCTGAATGAGAAAATGACTATCTCTTCACCTCTTACCTAAATTGGATAATGTCCTATCTTGTACTGTTTCCGAGTACAATCTGCTGAAATAATGATATAGTTCGGATTACCTAATAGGATTAATCTAGTAACAGTTTGTCAAAAACTGTTGTTATAGTGTTCTTCTTCCGTTCTTCCTAAACTGTTCTAGGTCTTGCCTACTTTATTGTCATGCTCTTTCTGATGTTCTCATCAGTTATTGTTTTTAACCATATTTGCTCCAAATCTAACCATTTTATTACCCTCATTGTCATCCGAATCAATCACTTTATTAGTTTCTTTAACAACACATCACACCTTATGGTGTAATTTGCTTCATCAAAACAAATATCTGCAATCAATCTTTCTAATCTACATTCAACATAGTCATCATAGCTCTAAGTCGGCGACCATACTTGGTCGGCCTGACAGCCTGGTACGCTAAACATTTTAATGAACCATCGCCACGCTTAATTAAGATATCGCGAAGCTCTTCCGTCTCATTCGCTCCTGGTATGCTTAGATAATTTCCTGTTTTATATCTAGGTTCAATGTTGGTCTACATTCTGCGAGTTAGCTTGTTGTTAGTAGTTATTAAATGGAATTGAACTAGTTTGATAGTTTTTATTATTCGTAAGTCTTTCAAAGATTTATAAGTTAACATTGTTTATTCGGCACTATCTGAAGAGTATTTGTCTTGTCATACATACCATCTTTTCACAGCTCGAAACTTTTATCCTTGGGTATTTTTTGAACTTGTTTCTAACTACCTACCTTTGAATTCTACCTATTCTTTGAATAGGTAGGTAGGTCAATGGCCTTGGTTCACCTCTCAAAAAATCTTTCGATACTTACTAGTTCTCATATATTTTTGCTCATAAAAAATTGATTCTAATAACATTTTTATAACAATGACAGAAAAACCTCTAATAAAAAACGCGTATCCAATATCCAATCATTGTAAAAAGTGTAGACAGTTCCTATATATCAGTACTTCCGATCTAGAAATAATTTGGCAACCAGCCTTGTGTGCCAAAATAGTTCACGTATTATTAGACTAAATAAGAATGTTATCTATATCCAGCCCAAGTTCATTGACCTGACAGCTGTTTAATTCGGCCGTGTTATATTGATAGAATTAGAAAGAGTGCAATTTTTTAACTCGTCGCGCGCTAATTAGCAGACACAATAGAAATTCTATTGTTATCTGTACACATGGTGTGCAATCGACATTTTAGGAGTTACAGGTGATGAATATCATCATCAGCTTTTAAAAATTGCTTGGAATTTTTATACAGCCAATGTTAAATTGTTTTGTTTTTATTAGAATGTTTAATTTTGAATGTAGGGGAGTTATTGATCTCAATTGTTTTCAACTTTTTGCATAAAAAATATTGAACTATTAAGGAATTACAAATGTAGTGAAAACATTCTTTAACTTTTGGTAGGTAAGCTGATTCTTTCATTAGACTGGTACCTAATGAGGTGCCGTAAAATATTTTTTATTGCACAGATTTTCGAGTAAAATTTGATTTTAAACATAAACAATTTATTATTTGTATTTGTTTACTTGTTTATTAATTTATGTTTCTTTAATTTTTCCAGATGAACGTGACGCAATACAAAAGAAGACATTTACAAAATGGGTCAACAAACATCTCAAAAAGGTAAATACAATGTTTCTTTTATCTATATTTTTATTACTACCAACTGTCACAATTTACTTCTTGATTACAAAAACTTAATTATGCGGTTGAAAAAATCGACTAATTGCTAATTAAATAGGCTTGACAAATTAATTTAGATAATAATCCCTGTAATGCTGTTTGATACGCATTTTAGAAATCAATTTATTTATTTAGAATACGGCAATGAATTTGTTTTTAAACGAACCAGACAGAAGTTAGGTTTCTCCTGAGCACAAAGTATTCTTAACTGAAGCGTTAGTACTATTGTTTATTCTGTGAAGTAGTTAAGAATACTTTTTGCTTAGAGGTCTGGCATACATAAACTCACGCATTCTTGCCATGGGGGTAGGCAGAAACTACAACACACCACCTGCTACGATTCTTACACCTCTTTCTTCATTTACCTTAGAATCCGTTCCCCTATAATTCTTTGAATTCTATAGTCCTTTCTACGTATTATTAGAGTATTTTTCGGTCTAGACAAGCTATAATCAAATCTGCGCACGCGTGTAGAAAAATACGAATCTTTTCACGCACAAACGTCACGTGCGCCAATCTTTTGTAACACGCTCTAAAGCACTTACACGCAACATAAGTAATCGATTTGGCGCCTCCACCACATAGGTCATATAAACGGTAGTGCAATACGATTTGTACATCGTAAATATAAGTTTTATATATTATGATATGCAGATTGATTGATATGTTCCATCATCAACATTCATCACTATATCAGACACGGAAATATGAGCACTGCTGGACAAAATCTTCTATCATCATTCATCACAATGCCACAACATCTTGACCATTTAAATTGATATTGATTGATATTTGATTTTAATGGGGTTGGCTGTCTCATTTAGAGCAGAAACGAGCATCAATCAACACGCTTAAAAGAAAGACTTTTATTCAGCACAGACTGAACAAAAGCTTGCTTAATTAGCAATTTTAGATTGTTAACTCCTAAAATGTCGATTGCACACCATGTGTACAGATAACAATAGAATTTCTATTGTGTCTGCTAATTAGCGCGCGACGAGTTAAAAGATCAGGTTTCCTCAAAAATTAGACTCACACTGAGGTGGATTCCGCGCGGACAACTCCTGTTTTCATGTCTATAAAGATGCGTCCCGTCCCACGTCCTGCGCGGGATTATGAGCCGTCGATCACGCGCGGGCTGTCAACGTCGTAGTTCTAGAGGTTTTTCGTGATTCATCATCATCATCATCTGCTTAGCCTTTTCCCAACTATGTTGGGGTCGGCTTCCAGTCTAACCGGATGCAGCTGAATACCAGTATTTTACATGGAGCGACTGCCTATCTGACCTCCACAACCCAGTTACTGGGTAATACGATACCCCCTGGTTGTCAGGCTTTCGGGCTTCTGACGACCCGTAACGACTGTCAAAGATCCACGAATGACAGCCGGGACCAACGGCTTAACGTGACACTCCGAGGCACGGAGGAGTCTCGGTATGTAAAGAATGATCACCCATCCACTGACCAACCCCGGCAAGCATAGCTTAACCTGATGGATCGACCCGTGCGGCTGTTATTATTTAGCCACGAGCTCCTCTCGATTTTTTAATTAAATTTAAATCAAAGGACAATTTCCTCTGACAAATTCTTAGATCGATCGTTGGTATTTATAAGTACCTATGTATACTATTTTTTGACAGTTGTTTAAGTCATAAGTCATTTATTTCATAACAAAATACATTATGTTGAAAATAATAAAAAATAATGTAATATATTAGTGTTGATGTTAAATGAAATAATTAAAACAAAAAAAAAAAAACAAAACAAACATTAAGTAAATTCCTATTTAAAATTTATTACGCATTTCAAAATGTATCAATATCCCTAATAAATAATCATAACTATGTCAATAATTCAGTAGCAATAAATTAAATAAAATAATCACCAACATTGCATTCAAATTTAAAATTAATAATCCAGTAAATATATTTAAAATTAACACATTTAAACACAAACACATATTTCACAAATCATTTGATAGTGGCTGCCGTACTCGTTTGTCATCTATGAACGAATCGTTTTGGTAATTACTCTTCGAAAATAGAAAATAATTGACAATATGTCATTATTTAAGAGTAAATTCCAAAATAACTGCTAACAAATAGCATACATACATACTTATACTTCACTTCGATAGTAATATTACTGTACTTCTTTTGTACATACTGTTATAGCGCCATATTCACTTAGTAAATCCATCGTGTGCTATAAATTGTCACTTTGGCGGAGGACAGACGTCAATATTCATTGGACGGTCGTGAGCCGCTTATAAAACGTTCTCGTGTGTATAATGATCTGTGCCGTACTTGTACACGCACTTGACTTACTTCTGTTAACGTGCAGTGACGTTCAGGTGTGTGGTGGCATGTTGTGTGGGAGGATAATTCAATAAGTTGGAGAACTAGTAATATAGCCTCAACTTTCTGACTGACCAACTCCTCCGAAATAAAAGCTTTGACTTTGACCATCTATTAAGCTTATGTCAATCGTAGATAAGATAGTTACTGGCTCACAGTAGTCACAGTACTAAGATGGTCTAAAAACAAGATGGTCTAAAAGAAGATTAAGAGAACAGAAGAGAGAACTTATCCTAACTATCACACTAATTTTATAAAGACCAAAGGTTTTGAATTTATGTGTGTAGTTTTGTATGTTTGTTACTTCTTCACGCTCAAACGTCTGAACCGATTTGGATGAAATTTGTTATATAGATAGCTTATACCCTGGATTAACACATAGGCTACTTTTTATCCCGGTCTAGGCGGTAGAAACCGCGGGACACAGCTAGTAATATTATAAATGTGAAAGTAAGTTTGTTTGTTACCTTTTCACGCCTAAACCACTGAACCGATCATCCTGAAATTTTGCATATACGTTGTCAGGTGTACAGAAACGTACATAGGGTACCTTTCATCCCGAAAAGAAGTACTGTTTGCCAAGGAAAACAACAATAACGTTTTTATGATAATAGATGGCGCCATGTATCTTTCGAATCATTATTGAATTAAAATTATTACAAGCAGAGTACAACCCGAATTGATTGTCATATTCTAAATTAACGCGAGCGAAGCCGCGGGCAAAAGCTAGTAAGTTACAACGTAACATTGGTAGTCAATGGTCTACGAACTAAAAAAGCGAGAGGGATAAAAATGTAGGGGTACTTTTTTCGGGTGGGTAATTTCTAAAACATAGAATTGATTGAATTTTAGAAGTAACATAAACTGTATAACAACTAGAACAGCCGGTCTATTTTGTAAAAGACTTCCGTGACCGTGACAAATTAGGTGAAGTGAGCTGTCATTCCAACTGACACTATTGACGACGATCACTTCAAACTCCCTTCTCCTAAGTTCTCGCGGTCAGAATTTTAAAGAATAAATTGACAGAACACATTTAGCACCCAATCAACGAAATGTCCCTGAACTTTTGAAAGAATACCAAATACTATTAGCTTATGCCACGTGTTCTTCAGATATGTATTCCCTGTGACAAACATATCATTTGCGTTTCATAAATTTTCATTAAACTCATATCCGTGATCGGATCATCTGTTTAGTATAATCGAATGCGTTAGTAATTACGTGTGGAGCATGCTCATTTGGATCATCTATCAATCAACACAGGATATCGAAGTCCTCAGCTAGACAGGACTCTTCCATATTGCATCATAGCTAGATTTCTCCGCCTTCTGCATCCAGTACACGCGTCAGATGTCAATCATTTGCAGCTTGCACTTTCAATAATGCAATGATGTTCACTGCTTCTTTGGTCCTATGATCGTGTCTGGCGAAAGTTTCGGTTTTGGTTACATCATCTTCCTGCCCTTATCCCATATTACTTGGAGTCGGCGCACCACGTTTTCTTCTTTCATTCTCATTTGTCAACCGTCACGCTATCATTCACTCCTTTCTCTTTCATATCATTCTTGTCATATCATATTATTCACATTTCAGGTCTTGGTTTATGTGAATAACTATTCATTAACAGTCCTTCCTTCAGTTCAGTTTAAATCTAAATGATGTAACTGTACATATACAAAAATTTGCATGTCATTATGTTATGATTAAATATGTTAAGCTGCTATTATAATATACCACCACTGTAAGAACTTTGTAACCATATTTATCTGCAAAAAAATCTTTGACTTTGACTTATAGTTTGGAATAAGAGCCCATTTTTTGACCATGGGACTTAAACATATAACTGCCCAACCCTTCGGGAAAATAAGGCGTGGCGTTATGTGTTATGTATTTAATCGATCAACAAGTCAACTACAACTTCAGCAATATGCTAGCCCTCTTAAGTATTTGGGTTTCGGGTGGACAACCAATGTGATGCTTCCCTTACTTTTTGAGAAATACGGGCACCGTAGTTTAACATAATTTGTTTGCGCCAATCGGTACTGTGAGGGCTCGAACCTTACAGTAGGATATTTACTATACTAATAATGAAACCAGAGGGACTCTAGTTAAATGGGGCTGGTGCCCTCTGTATTTATAAGCTTCGTATAAATTATAATTCACAGTTCTTAACTAAATTGGTTCTACGCGGAGCCCTACCAGAAACTATCTTTCATCCTACAAAGAAAAACGAGGCCTCGTTGTTCTTTCTAGAGCACATTCAATATTTGAATGATTGAATGCCAGCCAGTATAACATTGTCGAGGCTTGACCAAAGCATCAAACCTCTACAGTACGCACCTGACCATTCTGAAGAACTTCACCAATAAGGTGAAAGTAAGGAAGGTAAGGTGGTGTTTCCTAGCGCGTCCCATCCCGGGGCGCGGCGTTTCCACTCACTTCTGCCCTGTAAATACTTTTTGTTGGTCGCCTTTCATTCATTCTCTCAACATGACCAAGCCATCTAAGCATACTCTTTTCAATTTTTATCACTACATCTTCTTTTAAACCGCACCGTTGCCTTATCACATCATTCCTCAGCCTGTCATTCATAGTCACACCACACATGCTTCGCAAGGAACGCATTTCTACAGTAGGTATTTATTCTACTTTCATGCTTCTTTTGCCACACCCAACATTCACTTCCATACATAAGCGTAGGTACTCGTACCAGCACACCACTGTGAACAGCCAGTCGAGTCTTTTTAAAAAAAATAAATTGATGCAACATATTTCACAAAAGTACCTCAAACATAATCCCACCAGTCGTTAACCTGCTCCAGAACAAAGGACCAACAGATCAAATAATGCATTCCTTTGTATGTCTGTTCGTTTGTCCGTCTGTAAACGAACAGGATGTTATTAGCAGACCTTCTTTATTTATTGAACAAACATATTTGTGTTGCTTTTCGCGGTTACTTCAAAGGGGTGATTTTGTGGGTTTGGATGAGTCAGTAAACAGCTTTAACTACTCATGTGTTGGTACTTACTAGAGAGGAGCTCGTGGCTAAGTAATAACAGCCGCACGGGTCGATCCATCAGGTTAAGCTACGCTTGCCGGGGTTGGTCCGTGGATGGGTGACCATCTTTACATACCGTGACTCCTCCGTGCCTCGGACAGCACGTTAAGCCGTTGGTCCCCGCTGTCATTCGTGGACCTTTGACAGTCGTTACGGATAGTCAGAAGCCCGAAAGTCTGACAATCAGTCTTACCAAGGGGTATCGTATTACCCAGTTAATGGGTTGTGGAGGTCAGATAGGCAGTCGCTCCATGTAAAATAATGGTATTCAGCTGCATACGGTTAGACTGGAAGCCGACCCCAACATAGTTGGGAAAAGGCTAGGCAGATTGATTTTGTGTTGGTACTTACTAGATGTTTGCGAGTAGCTTAATATGCTTATGTGGTGAAAAAATTTGGCAGTTTGTACGATTAGTAAAGGGATTCTGCTGTCCATCGTATCGAAGGTTTAGATATATAGCAATCTTCTTAAAAACTACAGTACTATCGTCAACTTTAAATTCGTAATTGAATTGCTAGCCGTATTTGAATTATCTTAGCACTAGCTGCGCCCCGCGGTTTCTCCAGCGTAGACCGGGATAAAAAGTAGCCTATGTGTTAATCCAGGGTGCCAGCTACCTCCATACAAAATTTCATTCATATCGGTCAAGCCATTTGAGCGTTTGAGTAACAAACATACACACACTCACAAACTTTCGCCTTTATAATGTTAGTGTGATTATTACAGAAACGCAGTTTCTTCCAAGCTTATATTTAACTAACTTTAAACCTACTGGCTTCAAATTGAATGGCAATTGTTTTGTGTTCTGAACTCAAACCCAGTTGTGTATGAAAAATCTAAAAATGGACAATGGTGCCGATTCTATTGTCATAAATGCCTCTAAAATAGACTAAAAATCACCAAAATTTGGTTTATTCCTGTCAAACGACGATTTCCAATTCTGAAATTGACTAAAATGTATTAACTATATTTTAGTTTGACAGCACTAAGATGGCACTGAGTTATTAATTTAGTGAAAACGGCAATTTTGCTATTCTGAAATTGACCTTTTTTCACCTAAAATATTGATTGTCAAACTAAATCAGACTATTTTTAATCGCGAATAAAAAGGTGTAGAATAAAATTAGTTGTCATGAACTAAAATTCACACCAACATTTTGACTTCAGGTGCAAAAACAGTACTGTATCTTTTTTTTCTTTTCTTTTACTTTTATCTCGAAAACGGTGTGTCCTATCACAAAAATAATGAAAATTTTGGCCCACTTAATATTATCAATAAACCCCTAAAACTCAACATGTAGGTAATAATTTTTCATATTTTCCATACAAAAAGTAAAAAATTCCATATAAAACATGTTGAGGCTGCCCGGCTCCCTGCGCGCCTTCGGCTCTAAAAACCATTCTCGGGGTAGGGCAAACAAATACCACCGGAGTCGCGATTGTCAAACTCGATTTTACTTGTGTCAAAATTGTTTTTAAATTTAGAAAAAAAAATTTTGCAGAATAGCTTTAAGATTGTCATAGCCAAAAGTAAGAAATTTTAGTTATAGTTTAGTTCAATGTACAAGAGAATCGACACCAATATTTGAGTCTAGAAGAAGTCCAATAACTGCTTCAAACTTCCAGCCAAGGCCTATTACTCGTATTGCCTTATTAGGTTTCACTCAAATTAGAGGACCATCTCGCAAACCACATTCCACCCAAAAAAATATAATGTATGCGTATATACACGACAATTTCACAATCACAAGTGTGTTCGGCACCTAATCCGGTGACTGCTGAAGTGAAGGGGCACGGTGGACATTTGCACAAACCAAATAAGGCAATGCGCAAATGCCAGACCATAGAACAAGACCATTATGCGTTGGATACGTGTGTGTGTAGAAGTAGATTAGTAAGTACATGACGATTCCTGCCACTTTGTGTACAGTTTTGAAATAAAAGCTAGCTTTTCTGTTTCTACTACACGATTGGTTTGAGATTTCTGTATGGCGTTATCAATAAGGTAATGCTACCGTCTAATCTTCTAATAAAGTTGAACCCCTGGTACCTCTTGCTTGTTATGCTCAGGATAAAAAGCCTTTACTACATCTTATTACTGACGCTTTCATATTCAATCAAATTGAGTTATTCTTTCGCTTTCGCATGGTGCACCAGTTTTGTCAATATCCTGATAATTTCTGAATACCTAGTACATTTTAATCATGCAAGCGCCTTTTCCATCACGCAAGATAGGTGTCTTAATCCTGTAACTTCTATTTTTTATCTTCAGCATCAAATGATATTTATCCTTCCAATTTCCCACCCCACATCAATTTCGTCATCCACATTTCAACACATTCGTTGAAATTCTCGTTTATTATCCATACATAATTATTTCTACCCAACTTGGTCGTGTTTATTTATCTGCCTTCAAGATACCATCAGCAATTTTAGCCGATGATAGCATTCGGAACAAAGAGATTGTACTGAACCAGTGAGGAGTGACTCACAGTCGGACCTTGTGTGAAAGTGGTACAAAAAACTTTATACATTGATGTAATGATTATTTTTGATGTGAACGTGCTCCTTGTTCGAAGAGTGTAGGATGTTTGGGTCAAGAAATTTATGAAAGACGATAAGGTTATTTTTAAAGATGTTATAATTTCATGCACAGAAGAAGGCTTATGTTCAAGTTTTGTTAGCATAAGCAGGTTAAGCACGAATATTTGCAGCTTCAAAATTCTTTGCATTAGATCAACGTGCACTGGTAAACAAAGGTGTTCTTTATTCGATCACAAGGCTAAAGACTAGTCAAAGATCAAATAAATTCGATTGAATACCCACTCAAATACCTAGTACCGCACTATCTTCATCTATCTTTAAATACATAGTATAAAACAAAGTCGATTTTCTTATTTGTGTTTGACCGCTTATTTCTTCTAAAGTACACAAAACATTTTGCTGCAGTTTTCACCATAATTTAGAGAATTTATTCTGGAAGCTTTATGTGTCACATCATAATTCTCCTGCCCTTATACCAATTTATTTGGGGTCGGCGCAACAAGTCTTTTTACCCGACTACGGCGAAGCAAAAATGAGGGTTATGATTTTGACCGGTATGTATGTATGTACGTATGTATGTTCATCTGTTCCCTCATAACTTCTAAACTGCTTATCATAATTTGACAAATGAGGTATCGTTGGAAGCGTCTTGATTGTCCGCTGGTTATAGGCTATGTGACATCACATTAAATTTAATGTGGCGCCCTCTAGAGGACATAAAGTCATGAACTAAAAAAAAAAAAATTAATAATGTCGTGTAGGGTATCAAATGAAAGGGCTTAATTAGCACATTTCAAAAATATATATATTGTTAGCTATCTAGCTCGCGGCTTTGCTTGCATGCACCCGATAATTGGGAATAATTTCTAAAATCACGCCTCAAATGTGAGCCAAACTTATTTTCTCTCCAAATTTACCCAAAATACATATAATAATTATTATTCTTCTTTATAAAATATAAAGTGGCTCTGCAAATACTTTATCACGAATTTATAACCCCAAAATAATTTGAACAAACATTAAGTTTAAAATCTAAAACCCGATATTAAAAATCCGGAGAATATTTTCTTGTTTCATACTTTTTAGAGCGCGATTTTTCAGTAAGTAGTCGGGTTTTAGTTTTAAACTTACTTTTTTCTTCCATACTTCTCTATTAGTCGTCACCTTGGTAGTCACTCCCTTTCTAGTCATATAATCTGTCACACAGTCCTTTCATTGTTTCTTTGGTCTTCCCCACGGTGCCATAGCTTAGAACAAAAGTAAGGGTAACATAACCGGCCAGTTTAGGTAGGCTTCTGCTTTGGGTACCTCCAAAAGCTACTACTCAATTTAATAGATTTTTAATTTACTCGTATAATAATATCAAAAGTTAAACTTACTTATTGATAGATGGCGCTGTTCTCAAATTGTTCATGGGTTTAGTTTAAACATTATGATCCATTTTACTCAGATTGTATTAAAATAACAACAATTTATATTTACAAATAAAAAAATTAAGGAGTTGAGACATCTTTTTAATTAATTGTGTTAACTTAAAACGTTTGTTTATATTATAAAATCATCCAATAACGCAACGCTAATTTTTGAAACTGTTTTCAATTGAAGTGGAAAAAAAGGATCGCAACTCGCGTAAATGTCAAATTTGTTGTTAAAAAAATTATTCCGTTGACCCAGTTTTTCTCTTTTCGAGTGAATGGATGTGCTTCGTTATATTATGTATTCGTGGATTTTTCTTGACTTGGATTCTGCTTCTAAACAATGACGGAAAAGTATTGGATACCGACGACATCACTTTATGTGATTGACCCTTACACGAAAATCTGGACTGTTTACTTGTTTGTGAAACGCAGTGATACCTATTGTGTTGTGTTGTTTATAAACATGAACGCGAGCAAATAGTTTATTCATATATAATCGGTGTAAAGATACAAATAAATTATTATGTTGATTACGTAAAGATTATGATGTAGAATACAAAATTCAGGAGTTGGTCTTCATTTAATGTAAATAAAGATTGAATTAAAGTGTTTGGCAGTGTATCTAATGTTTTATTAATAGGAAAATAGGACAGGGCCTACTGCAGGTCTGCAGAATAGATTTGAAGCTAGCTATACTAAACCTAGTAGGCTTCATGGATTGTTGTTTTTACTTGTTGCTAGAGGGCGCTATGAAATGTTCGAGTGACGTCTCTATCCTCCTATATACAAATGTACTCTGTGGTCTTCCCCTACTCGTATAGCCATCCACATTTATACTCAAAACTTTCCTGACGACATTTTCCTCATTCCTCCGCATCACATGGCCCATACCATGATAACCGATTTATAAGACAGGTTTATATATCTAATGATTTAGATGTGAATCTAAATCAATTTCAAACTACAAAAATTGACCTAATTCCTAGCTCATTACAACAATCAGAATAATATTCCTTTGTTACTATACAACTAAGACCTAAGATGTTTACATACCATAGAGCGTTGAGTCCGTTGCATTCCCCATAACAAAGCATGTTATCTATGACTCATCAAGTTGTTATGTTGCAACTGACCGCCTGACCTGGCGAATAAGACTCAAGTCACTGATAGTGGGAGATAAGAAGAGGATCTTTAGGTACGATGAATTTAGTTGAGACGAACCCAGTTAAATTTTAATCTGTAAGGTGTGAATGAGGCTGTTGTTTCTCATATCGGGTGGGCAGTCGTGAGGAAAGTTTTGAGTATGAAAGTGGATGGCTGTAAGAATAGGGGAAGATGAAAAGATGGATGGATTGTGTGAAAGATGATATGGTTTGAAAGGGGGTGAATACTGATGCTTGACAGAGATTTATGGAAGAAGAAGACATGGGGCGACGACCACAAATAGAATAGAATAGAATAGAATAAGCCTAGGGCAGGAGGATAAAGATGATAGCCAGCAAAATGTTCTTTTTTACAATAAAAAAAAAAAACTGTTTGTATAAACGTAATCTCACAGAAAGTGCTTAAATTGAAACTTTTATGGAACGAAGTTTTTTAATGCGGCTTTCGGTAGGAGTAAACTGGTAGAAATCGTAACGTAACGAAAAAGCGTTATGCCCGAAAAAGTCAGTTTCATTCAAGTGTCAAAACTAGATACTCTGTATTAAAAGACAAAAACTTTTGAAACTTGATTTCGTACTAGATGGCTCTGTTAGTACAGGTCTCCCAAAGTGATAATGCACATAGAAATCTTCGTCACTGTTCGGCAACGGTCGTATTCCCCGAGCGTCGGAAGACGATATGTATATAGAGTGGTTAAGTGCATTTTCTTCATGTATAATTTAGTAGAATTATATGTTTTGTGCTAGAGGAGATAAATATTGATTTATCAGTAACGAAATTTTATTCGATAATTCCATGTAAGTAAATAGCGAGGAAAACCACAAAATTGCGAATATGCTAAATCTTTGTTGGATTGATTTACTTCGAAAATTTTATACTACTTTTCAAGTGTCTTACTGAAGCTGGTGTAATGATGGAAGAAAAGAAGGTTTAAATAACACAAGGTTTATATTAGAAGAAGAAAAAATGGTTTTCAAACACAGGTTTACATTAAAATCTTAGAAATCTAATCATTAAGATCTCAGTTCAAAAGTATTTACAGCACTGATAATTCCAGAATAATATTACAATTACAAAAAATTTAATCAGAATCAGAGAGGATCTCTATTCCTGACATCGTAGATTCATCAGAACTTTCATTATGCTCTTGTTCATTTTCACTTTCCCCACTGCTATTACCTGTGTAAATAATCATTTCATCGGAAAAACTATCGATTCTTGGGTCAAATTTTCTATATTCATCTTCGCATTTAACAGCATGATCACAAACTTTTTTCCATTCTTCTGGTCCTATATTATTGATTTTTTCTAATATAGCATCTTTAACTGACGTGACAGTCATTGCAATATTTTTTTTGGCTACGTGGTGCTTTATTTGGGACCAAATATTTTCAATGGGGTTAAAATCGGGATGATATGGTGGCAATCGTATAATTTTATGCCCATGTTCCTCCATTATACGGTCAATGGCAAATTCTGTGTATTTTTCTTTATGTCTTTTTATAATTTCATACAAATCGGGTTTCAGTTTCTTTGGGTCATGCGGAATGTTGTGTTGTTGTAACCAAGCTATCATTTGTGGTTTAGGTGTGTTTGAGTTTGGTGGTTTCACAGACAGCTGATTATGATATGGGGCGTTGTCAATTACCAACACACTATTAGGAGGCAAGTTGGGAATCAATTGATTGCGTAGCCAAGTTTGATATCGTTCCGCGTTTATTTCTCTATGATAGTCACCTTCTGAGTCGACACATTTATGTAACATTAGAGCCCCTGGGACGAAGCCTTTTTCATTGCCTGCGTGTACAATAATTATTCGCTCACCTTTGGAAATGGGTTGTTTGATACCTTTTTTGCTGCTATCTTGCCAAGTTTTACCCTTAGTATGTGATCTATGCACGTATGACTCGTCCATAAACACTATGTTTCTACCAGAATTCCTCAGCTGTTGTATTTCTCTGAGATATTTGATCCTTTTTAAACGTATATCATGCTTTTCCATAAGTAACCGTCTGTTATTATCAGTTTTCAGAAACCTAAACCCCATTTCTTTCAAGATCAGCCTTAAAGTCTCTGCACAGCCTTTGAAACTAATAGCTTCGATCAACTTTTTTCTCAAATTATTTACAGTTGGGAGTTCTTTGAGCGTCAACTGAAAATTGTATATCATATTACGAATAACACAGTAGTCGAAATCATCAAGTCCCAGCCGAAATCTACTTTTAGGTTTTCCTTTTTTCGGTGAGGAAAATTTCATTGATTGATTCTGTTTTTTTTCGTTTAAGATATTACTCAAAGTTCGTCGTGAAATTCCTGTAGCTTTTGTAACACGGTCCTGAATTTTTCTAAAATAACCATCATGGTCTCTTTCGAAAACATTGGCTTCATTTAAGAAATAAAGGTACACATTAAATACCATTTGTCGTGCTTGTGACCTAAGCGGCTTTCCACGTTTAAATTTATCCATTCTGGAAGAATTCGTCTGAAAGAAAATGGTATGGGCAGAGTTACGCATATTTTTATTTATTTGTTGTATTATTGCATTATGTACTAATATTCTTTATAATATTATTTATTCCTATATCTATTTGTTTATTTATGCATGTGTATCTTTCTATTAAATTTATATAAGCCTAAATCTAATTTTTAATATGTTTTTTCGACTACCTAATATGTATTTAACGTAGGTACTTACTTTTAATTTTTGAATATTAAAAAAACGTGAAAAATGTTAGTTTACCTATTTTACCAAATAAACTATTTAAATTTGAATAAGATAATTAAAGTTGAAATTAAATTCACATTTGAAAACAAAACCAAGAAGGGTGTGTAATAGCAGCTCTATATAATTCCACACAGAGAGAACACGTGCAGTCACCACCAATATATAAAGACGACTGACGGACCTTTGACTGACAGGCGACCGCCGCCGACCGCCCGAATTGTTTTCGATTGTGCACACATGATATTGACTCCTATTTCTTTCGAACAAGGTGCAAAATGCAAGTGCATTGTTTAGGGCTCTTACGATTCAATGATTCGGGTGTTTCCGGGAATACGACAATTAGCGAAGATCTGCATGTGCATTATTAATTTGGGAATACTGTACATAATACAGCGAAAAGAACTTCGTTCCAAGCGGGTGTCCCACACCTCCCGATTTTTTTTTATTTAAGGCGCGTAGTGCTGGCTACCAACTAGTGCCACCATTGAGAATAAAACATAAGTCTGGAGATATGGAACATTTTGAAATTCAGAGATTTGATTTTTTTTTTTGAGTCAGATGAGGTAGGTCAAAAAAATCAACACTAAACGTAGGTTCGAAGCCTGATCAGTTAATGCCAAAAACGGCCGCTTTTGGCGTTTACTGCTAATGCTTCGAACCTACTTAGGAGGTTTAGTGTTGATTTTTTTTTTTACAAAAAATTTTACAACATCTGACTAAAAATGTGAGCATAGGAAATTTCAAAATATTCCATATCTTCAGACATAATATATGATTTTATCTCTATGGTGGCGCTAGTTGGCGGCACTACTCGCCTGAACATCGTGTACTAATAAAGGCATTATCATTATTTGTATTACTTGCAACAGTCACAAAAAAGCAATAAATTGAACTCTATGTTTAAAGTTCAGCCTTCTACGGTCGGTCAGCGGCCCACGTGAAAAAAAAAACTGTGAAATCACAGAAATGGCAGGCGGTGACATAATCTTTCGTTTTGTGGGTGTTGAAATTTAAATTTATGATCACTGACCAGTCATATTTGACCTAAAACCATATCGGGTAAGAACCCTGTGAGGACGCCTACGAAAATTGCCAAAGTCTACCCACTTAATAATCTGATAATCTGATGAGAAGACTACCTTCAAAGATTTCTTGAATGTTTCTGAAAGCTTTATGACAGATTTTTCGGCCATGATTTAAATGATTTCTTAAAACGAAGGAGCTGCATGTTTTTCAAACCTAGTTTAATAATTCCATCTGTAACATACTGTGCTACTATATTTTCTTATAATAAAAATGAATGTCCAAATGTGTCGTTAAGCGCAAAACTCGAGAACGGCTGGACCAGTTCGTCTAAATTTTTTTTTATCAAATATTCTTGAAGTTCGAGGAAGGTTCTTGTGATGAAAAAAACTGGAATAGTTGCCGGGAAAATTGGAAAATTCGGAAAAACTGAAAGTGCATTTTCAATGGCAATTTTCTATGAATTATTGAAATTTTGACACGATAACCTCTGTCGGGTCTGCTAGTTATTCATAATTATGCATACCTACTAGCAGTTTTAGCACCTTTATATTTTAAAAAGACATGATGATGCATACGACCCGAGCATTAAAAATATCCTTACACGGCGAAACACACAAAAACTGAAGTTCAATAACCTTTGCAGACTGTAATCTTGAAAGTCATCTTGTAAAATAAAGTTTTCTGACGCCAATAGATTATTAGCTACTGATTACTATCTAAGAAAGAAAAATCTGATAATATATCAGTGAAATCTTCCTGGAGAAAAAACCGTTTAGCGTAACCGTCTACTTTTCTCTGCGTAGTAATTATACATATCTGCAGGAAACTAACAATTAACTATATAGGAAATGCGTTTGTTCGTCATAATTACATCTCAATTGTGATAATTAAGATGCTTGTCATGTTACCTTCATCTCTTTATCTCAAGTGTTTGGGGTCGACTTTCAGGTTCACTAAAATTAGATGTGGTTGAAGTCATAATTTTATGAGTGACTGCGATCCGAATGCCATTATTTACATAATTGGGAATAACGATATAATTGCATTCTTTAGAGTGATTGGTAAAGACACGACGCGACTGCTTGCGACGAAAATCATGCAAACGTAGATGAACGATTTTACATCTTCCCTTATTCAGAGGCAGAAAGCCTCTCGGTGTGCTAGAAACACTAATTAATCATAATTTTGATTACGAGAACGCTGCATTTGCAAACAGTTTGCAGCTATAAGCAACTCAACCAAACAATCAAATTTCATCTACTTCAACATCAGATGGTACTCGTCTTTCTCCAACCATCCATCCATATCCACTTAATCTCCACGATTAATTGAATGGCATTAATCATCAAGCTGAGCTTCCAATCTTAAACATCATACATAACAAATATGGTAACAAACTAATGGAAGTATTAATCATGGATAATGACTCACAGCAGTGCATTCCTTTTAGGAGCATTTGTTTTATGTCCAGTCAATAAACAGTATGGGTCCACTCTAGCCTAATGTGGAGAGAGAATTTAATTTAAGACTAACTGATCGTTTAAACAAAGGATGACGATGAATGAAAAGTGAGAGAATAGTTGATAGCTAAAAGAGGAAGATGGTAGGGAAATTCATATTGTGCTGTTGACCATAACTAAGAGACCAAGTCATGGCCAGGAAGAAGAATATCGCTTTTGCATATAGTAAAATAATAATATCCATGAAATGACATTTTGAAATGGAAAAGTACCTTTTAAAGTACTAGACAAAATTGATAGTCAATAGTTAGCCAATTAAGATCTAATCTACCGCTATCAAACGCAAAACGATCTAATCGTTAGCATTATAATAAAAGATATCGAGCGGCAATTGTTTTTGATAATTGTATCAATATTTTTCATAGCGTTATTAAGACTTTTTATCAGGGTCTAATTTCAGAAATATTTCCTAGTTTATTAGCTTTTATTATTATATCAAATCAAAATCTAATTTTCCAACATATGTCCAACATAATAGTATTTAGTTAAGACAGCAAACAGTCACAGGCTTAATGAGTGTTGCAAATTCAATCTTGCACAGATTATCTATCTAGTAATTCGATGCTAAGGATAGATAGAGATCTAGGCACTCAATTTATGCCTGTTGAGTGTTATTACAAAGATGCAACGAGTATTAATACATCTGTCTAAGATTTAATCATGGCTGTTAGCTTAAAGGAAGTGGTACTTAATTTGATTGATGGTAATTTATTAATTAGATTGGCGAGTCATAATGAACAACGGCTAAGTAGGTGTTTATTCATACTTAGAGCTAAAGTAGCTTAGAGTACTAAACTAAGGAAAGAGAAGATTGATGAAACTTAAATTGATGACATACGAGTAATGTAATCTAAGAAAAAGATTACAGTGTCTGCCCTAACTAAACATGTTTCTAAAGATCTAAGAATTACCACCGGACGGACTACCAATTCATCAGCTACTGTAATTGCGTTAACTAGTGATATAAATTACCCGTCTACAGCACTACCACTACTAATACTCATTTATAACGATATCAATTTAGATACGAATATAAATAGAGACAATGAAACGCCCATTCAATATGCCTTAACATTTTCTTATTGTGTAACCTCATACAATTGATGTAATATTCGGGTGTATTGACCGTGTTATTTTTTACAAAGATTTTTTACATGTAATCAGTATCCAAGCAAATTGTGACAGCAATTTTTACACTTGGCAAAATAATTTTTAACAAAGTTATTTTGTCAAACGAAACCAATTTTCACTAATATAAAAGTCTATATGTTTGATTTTTTCATCGCTTGTCATTTCGGAATGGAGCAGCACTGGAAATATCTCAAGGTCTGTAGTATACACAGCATTCGTTAGTTCGTCTGTTTTTGCTTAGGCTCTTTTAGATAAATTGCCATGTTTCCATTCATGTTTAAATTGCTCCTATAAATTGAATTAAAGCTATATTTTGGAAGTAAACACGTAATGGAATTTGGCAGTATATCTATTTTAGTATTTTTCACAGCTTTACACTGTGTCGTCTATTCTATCAACTCTGAACAGTTATGTACACACTGTCGTGTCAAAGAACTCATCTACTTCTGTAGAAACAAAAAAAACTTTAGATAAACGAGCTTAGCAGTATTTGCTGGTGATAAATGCATCCAAATATGCGATAGCTAGTTTTTTAATGTTTATTTTTGTCCAAAATATTTCGGTCATATATAAAATAAATACACAGAGTATACTATCATTATGGGAGAGGATAATATTTGCAGAGGCATCTTCACCTAAAATATGTTCAAATTAAATAGTTTTTGTCATTTATAAGCCATTATATGTTTATTCAAAGACCTCAACGCAAACATCAATAAATATGTTATGTTTACTTTATTCACGAGTTGATGGACTAGTACCGATAGAATCATCATGTGGATAGATCGATCATCTTTATATTTTTGGTTTGCATGCTCTTCGCCAATTTTTTCAGTTATTAGTTCTTTTATTTTGATTTTAGTTTCCACACATTCACACACGTGTTATGGACTTATGGAGCTATCTTTTTAGCAATATTTTTTTAAAACAATTTTTTTTTTTTGCTTAGTATTTGTTTGTTGTGTTTGTTCGTAAACAGGTAAGCTAAAATTGGCTTAAGATTACAATTCTAATGTTTCTAAACATGTCAAGTTAATAAACTGAGCGTTACAATGTGACAAAATGTATTTAACTCCACATCCTGTTCCAGTTTTATAGGTACACAATCGTGTCTTTTATGAAAACATAAAGCTGTATCTGGATTTCTTGAATAAACCAAACATTCTAATTCATGAATGTTGAAAAAGAAACTAATGTATTTAAAAGAAAAAGGTGGTAATTCGTTTTCAACTGTATCATTACCTGACCCTACTGTAGGATGATTGCAATGTAATACCCTAATTTCCTGTGCTGACCAAACTATCACGCGAGAAAACATAAAAGTATAATTTTTTTTACGTTATTAAATTGTAGTTCTCATTCTTTCACAAAATCCGAATTATAAAGTAAGTAATGAATGACCGTTTCGAATGCTTATCTTTGTTTTAATTTCAACAATTCTATTGAATTGTTGAAATTAAAATTGAATTACTTAAAACAAAGATAAGCATATACGATAGCAGATAAGCATATACGATATTTTACGATTTAAAATTAAGATCATCCCTAAGTAAAACTTAATTCCCCTTTTTGAATGCATCGATAAATCTGGATTTTGTTCAACGAACCTATAGAACAGTTTCTTGATCTGAACATAAAATATTATCTATGTATTTTGTCACATTGTCTCCAACCTTGTGTTAGGGTCTGTGTTCACTCATATACTCATCCAGGTGTTTACGTTACTTTGTCAAACGCTGCTCGGACAGACCTACACACGTCTCCACGTCTGCGAGGTCATCAACAACCAACCATGTTGTCCGCCACAGCAAGTAAGTTCGTTGTGACTTGTTGTTGTTAGTTCTTGTTGTTGTTTTTCGTTGAGTTTGGGGAAGGCAATGGAAATTAAAATATACAATTAAATTCTAGTGGGGTTTAAACTTTTATAAATGATTGGCTCGCGCTTGAATGGCGGTAAGCGATGATGTTGCACGCTCTATACACTTATTCGGGTCTGCATGATTCGCAACAACCGGGCGGCAAAATCGAATATAATATAATACAGGGTGGCACGGACATACGCACAACCTGTTACCATCGATTCAGTAGATTCTGGACCACCTGAGTCGAAATTTTTCGTCAGTTATAAAATAAAAATATAGCTGTTCCATACATTTTAACCGCGAAGGTAGAACTGCTGATTTTTTTTCAACAGCCTACGAAATTTCAACGCATAGGATCATAATGTACTGAATCCATGGTAAAATGTTGTGCGTCGATGTCCCTGCCACCTTGTATACTTTGCCGCCCGGCTGTGCCGGATCGTCACCCGAACAAGTGTGTAGCACGCCAAAATAATATAAATGAATTAGATACGCCTAATATCGGATTTGATTTTCAGCAACATCAAAAGTGAAACTTAACCCAATACTGCTTTCGAACATTTTTCCCAGATTACACGACTTCTATTCCTTGTATTTGATGAAATTTTATCTAGGTCAAATCTTGTTATACAATTTAAGTTTCCAGCAATGCTGAAATTGAAAGTTAACCCAATCCTCCTTTCTGCTTAAAAACACATTTCTTAGATTTTATATAATCATATTTAATGAGATTTTATTTAGGTCAGTATTCTACAGAGGCCAACTAGACTAAAGCAATATTGATTTTTCTAATATTGAAGTAGTAAATACAAGACCGTCTTCGTCAAATGTATGTGTAATATTCAGTAAAAAATGGGTTTTTTTTTCAATTTGACTGCCTTCCCCTAATTGATTAAGTTTACTTATAGCACAGTTTATAGTAACGTCTTTCTGATTGAGGCATGCAGCTTATTTGACGTCACAATTTTTTTTCTTTTCATCGTTTTTGTTGTCTCTACGTATTTTGCTTTAGTACTTTTTTTTGCTGTATGTCATTCTAGTGTCTTTTGATTGTTTGAAGTATCTCTTTTATTAGGTTTATTTTTTTGTTTGTTGTTGTTGTTTTTAGGCTTCACTTATTAATGTTTGGCTGCTATTGTTGTTTTATTAACATTAACATCATCGTTGATTCTATACTATGTCTTGGTTCAATGTAGTGCATCATTTGTAGGCTTGTAAGTATTTATTGCATTTGGGAGTTCAAAGCGAAAAAGATTGAAATATAGCACATAAGTTATGTCAACCATGATCAACGAAAGCTCACACACTTTAGCTTTAAATTAACTAAACAATTTTTAAGCTATTGTGGACTAGCTGTCTTTGGGTCTCGTATGGTAGAACAAACAGACTACTTACTCCAAAACCCGTGAGGCTCTATGACTATTGAAACCCTCAATGGCTACACTTTTTAAGGAATAAGAAAGCCAATATAGAAGATAAATGGATGAATATGTCCACATATAGAACAAAACTCTAATATAATTTGTTTGTCCAGGTGAACCGTCACGTGAACGACCTATTCGAAGACCTGCGCGATGGACTCAACCTCATCTCGCTGCTGGAGGTGCTTTCTGGCGAACACCTCGTAAGTATACTTACCTACATTATATTTTTAACAAAGTACAATTAATCATGGAATGAAAGCCCTCATCTAGGCACAGGCGGAAACCTATGCCTAACAAGAGACTATTTTTTTTTGTTCGCCTACCTTAATTCACTCTGCTGGGCAAAGACCTCTAAAAAGACACTATGAATAGGATAAATAGTAAATTGTAGAAAAACTGGGCAAAGACTAGGACCAAACTTCATTGGTGACGAAAATTTGGCTAAATATATAAACAATTTGGGTGATGATGGTATCCAAGAATCCAGTCAATAATCCGTAAGTTTTGTTAAGCAATGTTTCGTTACCAACAGCAATTCCATGCTTGGAATGCCTAATTGAAGTACAATGCAGGTGGTCTTACCGCCTGGTTGCTTAATTAAATAACTTGCCTAAGAATTCATTAAAGGAATTAGTTAGTGTTAATTTGATCAGTGTTGATTTCTATCCCTTGTGACTGCTTAGTAGCTTAATTTAACTCCTAGCTTCATCAGTGTCATTACAAGGCTCTATATATTTTTTTAAAATTATAATCATACTCTGTTTAAAACTCTGTGACCGCCATGGCCCACGCACAATGGTCCACATGGAAGACTAAGTGCGGAAACCAAATCCTCTAACATTGATAGATAGAACATAGATATAACTGAAATGGCCAACTCGTCTTGAGCAAGCGTGGTGATCAATGCTCGTGTCTTATCTGAATGAGAAGAGGCCTCTGGCCTGCAGTGGGACAATAATAGGCTGGTATTTGTTATTGTTGTACTCTGTTTGTCCCAGTTACTCTTTATTATTTTAACCTTTGCTAAAACAAGGGTGTGAAGCATATATGATACCCTGATGATGGTCTGTAACGAAATTAATTTGTAGTAACGATATTCTCGCGTGCTTAAGCGCTGACTCGTGTGCTACGGTACCAAATAAAGTTATTAACAGTAATTATTAAAGTTAGATATCCGTAAACATAGACTTTTATGGGCTTTTTTGTGGACGTATGTAGTCTTTTTGGGCCAAATGCTAATTGAAGGAAATGTTTAATTATCATGGAAGATACAGCTATTCATTGCAATAATATTGTTTGTATACTATTCTGGTTGGATATGAAGGTTTTCGACTTGTGTGGAAATAACTGAAGGAAGGTTCCCTTTATTAACCGTATCTACAGTACCGTCTACTCTTCTGGTACTTGTGATTTCGCTGCTGTCTACAAGTAAACTGTTTATTTCTCTATAGTTATTTCATATAATTATCTACTATTAGAAATTGCTTACATGATATCCCATTTTGTTTTCCCTTATCACCTGGTAACCAACAACGTCTCATCGATTCACCATTAACCCAGAAAGGGGAAGCAGTTACCTAAAGGGGTTATCTAGATCTATGGGAATTAATCAGGCCGATCGCAGGTGTGGCTAGGTAGACGATAGTACCCCACCCGAGGTTCACCGGTGTATTTGGAATTATATGAGTGATTAATGTGATAGTTTGAACGGGGTGTAACAGTTAATACTTTTTATTAAACCAATGATTTGTTGAGCTTCAAAACAATTTTGACAAAATCAAATCAAAATCGTTTATTTGCTTAAAATGTGGTGGGACAAAAGATGTTACATAATTACAAAATTTAGTGCAAAGACACATTCTGCCATGCAGTGATGGCATGCAAATATTTGAATGGATGGTAGTCAGTTAAACAGTAACATACAATAATTATAGATAAATTTATAACAATTTTTAGGTATTAAATTCGAGTTTTAGCGTAAAGAATTCTATGAATGAAAAGAACAATTTATACAAGTCGATACCAATTTCAATTAAAAATTTAAACACACATTACATATTTAAATAGTAGGTAGGGCAAGTAACTAGCGACAAGTTATCTAACTTACCAAAGTAACTAATTAACTAAAAGTGACTACAATGCATTCATGAAGTAGGACTGACATGATGTGATGACTAAAAATTTTGATTTTGTCCGTCATTATTAAAAAATATTGGACACGTATTTTTTATTATTTTACTCGTACGTAATCAAAATATAACAGCGATACATTTGAGTTAAAATATGGCATGACGTCATGCCTAGATCAATTTTATACGTAGAAGCGAGCCCCCACTCCTCAACTTTAATGCGTCTCTGTAAAAATCAAAAAATACGTTTCAAATATTTTTTTACTATCTGACTGACGGACTAATAGATTTTTTTTTTTTTTACCCAGGCATCATCCCTATTCGCTGATTGAATAAAAACTATGCGATGTCAACCATTTTTCCAACACCACACATGTTCTCTCTTTTCCTATTATGCATTTTTTAACTATTTCCTTTGTACTCCTTCTCCCATCCACATTGTTGAGGTCCTTGGTCCTTCATTATTTCCAATCCTTTGCTTACGTTCATGAGGCAACAAGATGTATTCTTTATAGATTTGTAGTTATATGACCGACTTCATTCGTTACAAGTAAGTAGCGAAATTGAGGCCCGTGTTGCTGAACCTCACCCAAGACTCAAGCATAACTTAAAACTCGTGCCATTTGAGTGGTTGAAACTAGTTGTATGCTTGAGTCGCACACTCAAAGATAGACGATAGATCAATCAGGCCAATTGTAATCCTAGAATCAAGCAAACATTTGATATAAACACTTCTTCCAACAAATGTCTAATACACTATAACTACCCACCTTCCAGCCGCGCGAGAGAGGCCGTATGCGGTTCCATATGCTGCAGAACGTCCAAATGGCCCTCGACTTCCTCCGGTATAAGAAGATCAAGCTTGTCAACATCCGGGCTGAAGACATCGTCGACGGGAATCCCAAGCTGACTCTCGGACTGATATGGACCATTATCTTGCACTTCCAGGTCAGTGGCCATTTTGTTTATGAAGCTGTCAATGTGATGCGCAGTTGTTTTAGATGCTTCGAAAGGCTAGTTCAAATCACGAACTTCTTTTTATATGAACTTGATACTTTTCATCATTTATTTCTATTAGATTTATTGCAGCAATGATTTGCTTTTAGAACTTGGTGAGATATTTTATTATGTTCAGTTGCGTTTCGTGAAACTGTAATTTTGTAAGCTCTCCACAGTTTATTATTTTACGTGTTACATTTGAGAATTATTGGAAATTTTAGCGACATCCTTATGATTACGTATGCAACCCATGAGTCACAAAAACTAGAAACATTCAATGGCGTGTATTGACGGCTAGCGTCACCTTGCTTTGTAACTTATTTTGAAAATTAGTATTCAAGCGATTAGTGTGAGGCACGCTTTTGTGGATTGATTTTGACGCGATCTAGCGTTATGTATGATAGAAGATTCTATGACGCATACGTGCGTCATCAGTGATGATGGCACATACGATGATTTATCGGAATTAGGTAATTTGCGAATAGGTTTAATACGTACACGCGCTAAGGAGTCTTAAAGTAACATTGTAGAAAATGATGAAGAACCATAGTTAGGAAAAAATTATTTTTATTGAATACCCATTCCCGATTTACGCATATAATGTATGTAGTTCAGACCCTTTCTTTATCGATTTTAAAGAAGACTGCAATAATTCCAAATTCATCTAAAGTTCATGTTTAATCACACAAATACCTCTTCACATATAGAATTTATGAGACAAATTCATAAAATCAAGTTTTCCTCTGTAACTTATCTTCAAAAACATCGAATAAAATTTTCTTCAGCAAAGCCTAGATAGCAAATCCCGCTCTTGAAACTGGCTTCCGACCAGAAGTCAGCATTTTTGACACACTTGCTGAACCGGACTTGGCAGCAAACAGCTTAGTACCGTCAACAGCCCGTCTATGATAACAATTTGAGTTTAACAGAGCGAGACGAGACTTTATGTCGTTGCAGTAAAGACGATTTTCGTAGTCCCTACTTAAGTGTGTTTGACAGTATTTACGCTCAAGCCAAGGATTGCCACAACATCGAAAGTCGTAACGTAGATCAGCGTATCTTCACAAATAGATCTGTGGGACTAATCGAGTATTAATTGATCGACATTTCTATGGAGCATTCAATGAATAAGTTGTGATAATTAGTAAGCATGCCGTTTGATCGGATTCATTGGTTTTCTATTAAAATAGTTTGATGCTCTGTCTTGCTTGTTCAGCTAATAATTCTAGTTATTTTATTGGTGACTTACCTACGCGTTTTAATTATGGCCATTTATCATTCGAGAGGTTTCTAATGCCACTATTATTTATATAGAACGTGATAGTTTAGTTTTTCGTCTTTCGACCATTCCACTCGATAGCATAATTCGATATTCTTGTGTCCTCACGTGCACAAGCGCCCAGACAGGAAACAAATGACTGATTGCTTTAAAGACTGCAAATATTTTTGCCCAGATCTGGAGAACCATCTTTTTAACAGTCGGCGATCTGCCCTGAACTGCAACACTTAGGATTCAACATTTGTCTAGCCTTTTCCCAAAAGGCTTCCAGTGTAGCTGAATACCAGTATTAGCGTTATACATGAAGCGACTGGCTGTCAAACCTTCAAATCCCAGTTACTGGTTAACACGTTACCCCTTAGTAAGACTAGTTGCGAAGAGTTGTGCAATACTAAGGAGTATGATGCATTGTTAACTGGCCCACCATTAAAGCTCTTTTACAAATAAATTCGTGACAGCAATCATACGACTTATAATATTTATAATAATAACACAATGGCGGGATTACACAAATCCTATCAGAACATTGCTTAGCATTTGAATCTAAATCGGATTAAGATATGAATAAAATTAGATTCAATTGTCATGACTAGTTTCTATAAGATTGTTTTGCGAATTATGTTTATTATGATTCTCTATACAGAAGTCTTGGTCCTTTGTCAATGTATATGTGTTGTCTTTAAGTCATAAGACTTTATCGAGACTTTCTATCTGTATCATTGGCATTACTACGTTGTTTTCCTCTATTGTGCAGTAGTGGCCCAGTGGTAACGTCCGCGACTTTAGAGTTGTTGGTCGTAGGTTCGAACCCAGACAGGCGTTTTACTTTGTGTAAATTATTTCATCACCACTGCTCTTAAAACTGTGAAGGAAAACATCGTGAGGAAACCGGCATGTCCTAGAACCAAAAATTCGAAGACATCTACCAACCCCAAACTCAAACTCAAACTCAAAGCATTTATTTCAAATAAACCAATTACAGGCACTTTTGAATTGTCAATGGGTCGGTCAGTCAGAAAGATGAAGCTAGTTGCCCATTACAAAGCGTAATAGATCCCTATGGAGAAGAACGGGCAAGAAACTCCACGGACACTCTTTTAAATCATAATATTTTTACAAAATATTGGTTACATCGTTCAAGTTGAAAATATACATGTGAGAACAATGTAGAAAGACGTGCACGTTAAAAAGCGTCCGTAATAAAAAGATAAAAACTAAAACAACTAAATTAAATATTAAAATTAAAAATAAGCCATGGCAGCTAAGAGACGACCAGTCCCAACTGACGGCGCCCGTTCACGAACATGACGCATGGATCAGCACCAATTAGCTCAACCATTTTGAAGGGAACTTAATGATCCAACCCGCACTGGGCCCACGTGGTGGATTACGGCCCACTCCCTCTCACCGAGAGGAGGCCTGTGTCCCGGCAGTGGGAACATTATAGGCTGATTTCTTCTATTATTATTGGGAACTTGAAAAAATTCTTAAACCTATGCTATGGAGAAATCAGTTGTGTTGTTCCTATAAGTACACTTAATTTCTGAATTCACGCATGTTATTATTTTCACAATAATGGTGGTCAATTGCCAAGGGGTATCGTGTTACCCAGTAGCTAGGTTGTGGAGGTCAGATAGGCAGTCGATCCATGTAAAATACTAGTATTCAGCTTCATCCGGTTAGACTGGAAGCCGACTTAAACATAGTTGGGGAAAGGCTAGGCAGATTTATTGAGGTGGTCACTGCCAAGGTTCACCGTTCTACTGTACGTTTCTGTTATGGTATAGAAATCATTCACATCAAACTCAAACTCAAAGCATTTATTTCAAATAAACCAATTACAGGCACTTTTGAATTGTCAATGGGTCGGTCAGTCAGAAAGATGAAGCTAGTTGCCCATTCCAAAGCGTAGTAGATCCCTATGGAGAAGAACGGGCAAGAAACTCCACGGACACTCTTTTAAATCATAATATTTTTACAAAATATTGGTTACATATACATGTGAGAACAATGTAGAAAGACGTGCACGTTAAAAAGCGTCCGTAATAAAAAGATAAAAACTAAAACAACTAAATTAAATATTAAAATTAAAAAATAAGCCATGGCAGCTAAGAGACATATTCAACATAGTTACTAATTGATATTTTAAGTTATCGATAAAGAAGTAATTTTTTTCCGAATACAAATTCGGATGCACAATATTCCGATTGCATAAATTTTTCGTATTTTACAAAACTGGAGCAAGACACTCGTTTACGACATTCTAAATTAACTTTACATTAAATGACTTGAATAGAGAGACATCATTGCGGAAATATTTCAGGCAATTAACGTCTAATTCTTATTTTTATTCACATTGTAATTATCTAAACTTCTAAAGAGAACGTAGTCACGAATTATGAAATAAGTTGTTATTTTTAGAAATGCTATATCTATCTCTATTTATGAACAAAGGAAGTCGAGCTGTAGATCGGTTCATAACATTATTTCATTGTATATTGGTAATAGAATAGAGGCTCTTAGTGATAAACTTCATAAGTACGGGGAAGCACAACACCATAGCAATTTCAGGAGCCAAGTGGGTCTCAGTAAATAACAGGAACAAAAGATTTCAGCTTACTCTCAAGTCATCAACGCAGTGGCCTCTTGAGTATTACAGTATACAGATATCGATCAAATTCAAGAGCGCTTCAGTTTTGACTGTGGCTGCTCATGGAATCTGTGACAACGTTGGACAGCAGAGTCCTCCTATCCAGTAAGAACAGCCTCGTGCTTTTGAGAATCTCATAGCTGTCTTTGGGAGGACTATGTAAAACATCAACACATGATTCTGATGATGATGATGCTACTAAACGAGTTTAATTAAATAAACAAAAGATAAAAACCGGCCATATATGTTTAACAATCGCAAAGATAACTTTGTATTTCATAATGATACTGTGAACAAAATACCTTATGAATGGCGTTTTTAGTATTGGTTGATTGAATACAGTATAAATGGTACATGATATACAGAAGTTTCAAATTCCTAACTTGTTTAATTGTTGCGATATAGCTCGTACAAAAATGGTCTAAAATTTACAACTTTTACAGCAACCTATTTCTTCATGTTTGTAGATAAAAATATATATATACACTTCTGGACACATCTATTGGCCCACCTTAGAGTTTAGGTTTCGATGGCCCCTACCGAAATATGATTGCTAGATTGAACAAAAACTGTTGATGCAGTTTTAAACCTGATACATTTTACCATCTTTTTCGATCGTATTGTTTTAAATTTGAATTCAGAATACCATACGACATGGAGCTACGCCTAACAAGTCGGATATGCGCCTTGTTAAAGGCAATTGATTTTTGAATAAAAAACATGTTTTATCAAATAAAGGTTTAATTTAATAACGCGTGTTGCCTCCATGGGTATCTACCACAGCTCTCATACAATTAGGCATAGAGTTTATCAACCGCTCTATGAAATTTTGAGGGATCATCTCCCATTCCTCTTCTATGGCAGTTTTCAACTCCTGCATCGTCTGGGCAACTGGCTGACGAGCCCTAACACGTCTTTTTAGCTCGTCCCACATGTGCTCAATGGGGTTCATGTCTGGGGTTCTGGCTGGCCAGTCCATAACTGTCATGTTCACATCCCGAAGATATTCCCTGACGATGCCGGCCGCATGGGCTCTTGCATTATCATGCACAAAAAGGAAATTTGGGCCCACATAGTCCGCGTATGGTATCACGTGAGGTTCTAAGCACTCACGAATGTACCTTTCAGCATTTAATGTTGGCAGCCGTGGTCCTGTAACAACCTCAAGTTGAGTTTTGCCGCTCGCGGATATACCGCCCCAGACAGTCCATGAGCCACCGCCATAAGCAACCCTCTCTACAAAGCAGCATTGTGCAAAACGCTCTCCCTTACGTCGGTAGACCTTCTTCCTTCCATCATTGCCATGTAACACAATTTTAGACTCATCAGAAAAGAGTACACGGCTCCAATCTTGCTGTGTCCAATTTAAATGACTGCGTGCGAAATGAAGGCGCGCTGTTCGGTGGGCTCGCGTTAGTTTGGGGCCATTAGCTGGCTTGTGTGGTACCATATCGCGTTCTTTTAACCTTCTCCGAACAGTTCGAGCGCCCACAGATACTCCGTGGAAGTCGCGAAGTTGGTTTTGTATCTCAATGGAGGTAAGGTGACGATTTCTCAAGCTGGTCGTCACGATGAATCGATCCTGCCTTTCAGTTGTGACCCGAGATCGTGGCCTTCCTTGGCGACGAACAAAGCCGCCAGTCTCTAGGTACCTCCGATAAACATTTCGGACCGCAGATCGACTTAAATTAAGTTGAGCACTCACGTTTCTTTGGCTGTGTCCGGCCTGAATAAGTGCCACAGCTTGGGCGGCGACTTCAGGTGAAGTATCCATAGATTATTGATAGAACCTCACCTTAATGTTAAGAATAAGTAATGTTTGTTGCAAAACCAAAGATATCAATCTCTTTTTCAAGAATTAAATCCAAGTAAACCAATAAAATCAAGTTTTCTTAGTATTCGATTGTTTGATATCAACAAACAGGCTCCAAATTGTCTTTTGTTTCTTTAAATTCTGTGTTCGAAATTCAAAAAAAGACTATTGAATGAAATTGTGAATGTGCCAGGTTCAAAACTGCATAAAAACTTTTTGCTCGACCTAATATAAAATTTTAGCTAGGACCAAACGAAACTGAAAATACAAGGTGGGCCAAAAGATGTGTCCAGAAGTGTATATATTTGTACTCTACTCGATGAGTTCTAGACGGACAAGGTAAGAATTTTTTTATTTCAAAATGAAAAGTTTATTCTAGGGGGGGACCTTTATTTCATTTTTATTATTTGTTGTTATAGCCGTAATAGAAATGGTACACAATCTGGAAAAAATTCAACTGTCTACCTTTGACGGTTCATGAGAGACAACCTTAAAAATGATGAGGAATTGAGGATGACAAGTACCCATAGAAATCCCGATACAAAAAACCCAGTAGTATCCGCTATGGCAGCAAACAAGGATAAAGTAGATAAAATCTCTCGAAATAGATGATATGACACATTGTACGTGTTAGTTAGAATTGATCTGAATGCTTAGGGTGATGTATTAGGTTTAAGGAATAGGGATTCAATATTTAGTGTATGTTTTTTGACTATATGACCTAGTATCCTAGAAAAGGAATACAATGAAATTTTCTCGATACAAAAAAAATGCAAAGCTTATATATAATACTTTTCGGTTTTTTTGAGTACCAAAGCGTAACGCATATGAGTTATTCAATGAAGTTTACTTTAAAGCGTAGAGAGTAGTCGTATCAAGGTTTAAGGAAAACAGTTTTAGTTTTAATAATACTTTTTATTTAGAAAAGATGGCAATTCGATTTAGCACATACGTTGTTTTATTCCGAGCGTACACACAATATCGCCATCCCTTCTTTTGCCTATCAAAAGTAAAGTCATCACTCTCATTTATTCAAAGATCAGTCGCCCGGTGGGGCTCGTCGACGATGAATCTATGGCATTTTTATATGACTGATATATTATTTATATTTATATTTTGATATGATCGGTAAGTCATGATGTGGGGAAAAGAGGTCACACTATTAGAAGGGAAATTAAGTAGTAAAATGTTTTTTTTTCCTTAGAAATCAAAATTTTGCAGTTAGTTATGTTAAATGATCATCATCGTCAACCGTAGGACAAACAACAGGACATTACTACTATACTAAGTTACCACAACTTAAATTTTAACTATGTATAGGTATACAAAGTGTAATTTTAATCACCGCTAACATCTTAAGGGATCATTTGACTCATTATTATGAACAACTTTTATTATGGGACCAAACCTGATCGCGAAAAAAATCAACTGATCCCGACATTTCGACGAGTTATGCAAACATAATAAGGGAACAGCAGATTTTTTTTTTGCGTGTTCTGGTTTGGTCCTTTAATAAAAGTTGCTCATAATGATGAGTACAATGACCCCTGATTAGTAAAACTAAAATATGTGGTGGTTAAATGCGGGACTTAGAATGAGATTTTCAAAGACATTTATTAAATCCTTCTTCCTCCTCCCTTTTTTCCCTTCCTCCTTCCTCAATTTCTATCATTTGTCTATCAGAGATGTGCTGGAAATAGGTCTCTTTCATTCATCATCAGAAACTGTTCTTTTTATTCCCTTTCGCAAAAAATTCAGTTGACCTTCTTTTGTTTTACATTTTAATATTCCCACCTTATCAAACTGCACTTCATATCCCTGCATCGGAACAGCTCCTTGCACAAAAAGGTTAAAGAGATGTCCCTCTTAACACTCACAGACACCAGATCCGATGATGTCACCGCTGTAGATATCGATATCGGCGCCTTTCAAATTCAAATGACTCGATTTTAGTACGTTTGTGTCCAAATAATGGTCCATGTAAGTGATGTCATCGTACACACATTTAGGACACTTAAGTTTATAGGCAGTTAGACCTCTTCGGTCATTTTGCTTGTAATTTTCACACACTACATTACATTCGGATTAGATATATCATAAACTCTACTTGGAATATGGTAGAAGTGGATGCGATCGGTACAGACCATGCAGGATATGGAAGGAAACTTATGCATGCAGTGGGCCCATCCATACGGGGTCAAAACGGTGACGGTTAAGTTATATCAGCTCGAATAATGTCCTGCGATGAAAATGTGCTTTGCAATGATCGCTATAATGAATCACGGTTCAGTTCATTTGACTAAATGAGAAACGTCATATCACGTTTGATAGTTTGATTAGTGATCCCAATTTGTGTTTATCTAGATATCCGCGACATAGGCTTGTAGTAATATCCATAAGAGTTGTACAACCACAAGTAACGACTTACTAATACATAATCGCCAAACAAATCACGTAGCCAATAAAATATATACTCAAGTGTCCTTCCAGTAAAGTAAATATTTGAATAGAAATAGCTCGTAGAAAGGTTTCAGGCGTTGTGCCAAGAACCCTGGCATGTTGACACAAGGCTTCACTAGTTACGGATTAATCCTTAGCTCATTAGGGCTCCGCTATCAATGAACTTTGTCTTCGTATGGGTACCATAGTTCATACGAGACAGTGGTCGTGCTACGATTTATGATCTACGTGTTGGTAACCTTCTTTTGTGTACTTAAGATTGTCAGAAACTGTATTTCGCGAACTATCATCTTCGCCTGTTTAGTTACGAAGCGTGTGTATTATGTGGAAAGTACCTTATCGTCACGCACCAAAGGGCTGAATATGGAGCTAGATGATAATTGGCTAAAAATACAGGACAATTTCGATGCTTTGAATTTCTTGATCTTCCAACTCGGTAGTCAATAAAATGCCTACTTCTTGAATGTTTTCGTAAAGGCTGTCTTGATTTTCTGAAATCATCAAAGCTACTCTTATCATCGTATTAATTTCTAATACGTTGACAGAAATTGAATTCTCCACGTAATCGACAAACGATAACTACGCTTCCTTCTTTTCATTTACAAAAACACACACATAAAAACCTCTTTGTATGAATGAAATAATCCCAATTATCTAACAAAAGTAGTATTATTTTAGACTGAAAGCTCCATCCAATCACTCCCTATATCAGAAAGCTTTTGAACTCCTAAAATGTCACGTTACATAAAGTGTCTTCATGTCGTGTTGCATCAAAAGCTGATTGATCGCTTTCTCTTTCACTCGTGTTACGTAATGTACATCCTGTGTTTCCGTCTTTGTCACGCGATCAGGATGTCACGATTTTGAGGAGGAAATCGGAAATGCATCGATGCAGCTATATGGTTATTAGACTAGACTGTTTATATTTTGACCACACACTGAGACATCGTGTATACTTAGACTCGCAGTCGAAAGTTTTTGATATAACGATGACCTCCAGATTAAATAATTAACTAACTACCGAATGTTATACTCCAGCTCTAATTAAAAAGACATTTATTTTAAACCATGCACTTTATTTTATATTATACGGTTTTGTTCTTCTTTCCTGTACTTTTCCAATCTACTCCATATTTCGTAAACCCGCGATTGCTATCTTGGGTTTCTGCAGCAACACCTACAGAAGTAGATTCACCCTGCTCAATGATTATATCCTTATTATTTTCATTCCAACATTCAAATTCTACATTATTCATTCTTTAGCTAGCTTTGTATTTCACCTTCCATCCTCCTTTGTTACAATCCTTAGAATTTCTACTTTCAATTGTTATTGTTGTCAAGTAAACCCGGTACTGATCACTAGTATATAACTGTGACTCAACGGTGATGCAAGCGCATTGTTCAAGACCGTCCGAATAATCACTGCTTCAGCTTCACTTTCGCTACGTATATTATTATTGTTTGTAAGCCGCTTTGCGATGTCGGATATGAATCTGCAACTGGTTTTCCTTTGTGATCTGTAGAATGAATTGTAACACTGGAAATAATATTTGGTCCTCCGCCTTTCCCATTTACACCCACAGGTTTACGACCTAAATCATCACTGCTTAGGTTAGCGTTAGCAATTTCTATTCCCTCATTTATTGATACTAAGTATACAAAAGTAGTGTTTTAAAAATATACCTTTGTGAGGCCGGTTTCTGAACTGATATACTGCTTATAACAGATCAGTTTAATCTGCTCTAAATTCACAGGGATCTCCCTCAGTTAATTGCGATTGACTGGCGGAAATAACAACAATGCATGAAATCACTTTACTTTTAGATTTAAATAGGCTTTCAGAAAACAGTCGTTAGTATTTAAAATCAAGGTGACCAGTATTAGCTTTAATAATAAGTAATTTTGCATACAAAATGACAGCCTGTGACTTACAAATCACGTGCAAATTAGATCTCGTATTCAGACTTCTGATCTCACCTCTATAATTTTTTGCATTACCTATTATTACTTGGTCAACATAGACATTAGTCGATGTGTTTGTAGTAAAATTATAAGTTATGAGATCACTCGTACTTCAACGATTGGAGTTTTTGCCTTACAAGGCGTAAAGCGCGCAGAAGCATCGAGGTCTTCAATGATAGTCATTAACGACTGGATTATGTTATGTGTTTAAAGTCTTGTAGAGATACTACAGAAGTTTTCTCTCTAGATATAAAACATGTGATGTGCTGCTCTCATCTCGAGCAAAACGAGAATAGCTCCTGGTGAAAATGATAACTATTTGTAGTCAATATGGTTGAAAACGCGACTAACTGTAGTTCCCAGGGAGCATCAGAGATACTCGAGCATCGTCAATACTGGAGCTCTTATGATAATAGTATAGGTATGTAGGCACGTACATTTGCATATGGTTGGCTGGTTGGATAGTCCCAATAGTTACAGATTCTTATGATTAATTTATTAGTTCCACTGCTGGTCAAAGAACTCTCACAAGTTGTGCTACAACTTCTATAATTCCGCTTTCCGATATAACTCTTGTTACTTTATTCCAACATAACGCGTCATTGAGAAAAATCCTGACCCAATTCTTCCTCGGTACATCAAAAGCGAAAGTAATTTGTTGTCCAATATGAATAAATAATTCGGTAATGAGGAACGTCTTATGTACAAGACTTGTGGGTAGTAGCTGGCACACTTACCGACTACCCTTATATGGAGCGGCGCTTACATAACGGGTGTTCCAAGTACGAAACTTCTTTTTAATTTTTTTGTTCGTTCGTTTTTTAAATGGACTTATGATTGACGGTGATGGGATTTTGTGGTCTGGTTTCAATTTAGTTAGTGAGCGTTCAGTGCGTGATAAAGGCGTTTCTTTAAACTAGGCTCATGAACTTTTAGAATTTAGTGTTCCAGTTTTATCTAAACAATTTTTTCTACATTTTTAATTGAGTTCTCATGGATATCTAGCTTCTGTGGAAGGCATACGATTTTTCATATTATTATTTCCATCATAATGCCTAGAAAAGCATAGAAACAATTTTATCTAACCAGTATATTACTATGATTCACATTTTGCACATCCTTTATTGCACCACCAACGCATTCTGCATCATCCTTACTCAATACAACATTATTTTTCCCAAATACAAAAATCTGAATCAGCCTGTACACGCAGCCTCTCGCTCCTTATAGGGTGATGTCATTTTAAATAATAAAAGATCTGTTTATTCATACAAGCCGTTTACTTTACATTGTGTTTTGTATATTGAATATATTAGTATTATTACCATACTAATGTGGCAATGAATGGTAAATGAGAGCAGTGTTGCTATAGTGGAAAAACGACACATTGTTGGGCATTTGATGCAGAGGAATACATGCTCCTCGCATGTGACAGGAAAAGGATTAAGCCATAATGTGGATGACTATATGAACAGAGGCAGACTATAGAAGATGGACTGTGTGAAAGATGATATAGTTAGAAAGAACTTAGAAATTGAACACGGAGATGACGGCTGATAGAGGTGTGTGAAAGAAAAAGAAAAGACATGCTGCGCCGACCCCAATTAAATTTGATTGAAGGCAGCAAGATGCTGCGTACACCATATAAGTCTTTTTCAAAGAAAGAATAAGGTTGAAAGCACATAGTGGTACTGCTCCCAAGATACTAATGTTACACTGTTATTCGTTTTCTATTTCTTCGATTACATCATGATCGTAGTATTTACGACATTGTAGACTTACTTGAAATAACACGTGTATGTGCTACTTGTCCAATCAATTAACTATGTTTACTGTTTACGTCAGTATTGGTTTTAAAGGTTAAACTCCTCTTGCTTCTAATAAACGTCAGACAGTCGTTATTTCACGTGTAAATCTGGTGTCAATTTCATGGGATTGAATATTAATATTTGACACTGGCCAAATGCCATCTGATCTCCAACCAGGATCTCCACAAACTAACTAACCAGAGAATAATGAAGCACTATTAGAGTTGCGAGTCTTTTGAGTTTTTGACTTCTCGTAGATAGTCTCGGATTGGGGCCGCTTGACATGGAAATGACAGCAACCCACCCAATTATTGACTGATCGGTTTTGTATAGTAATTTAGCCGGGAGCCTCTCTCAGATAAATGGACGTATTTTCTGGCGTTCCATTGAATAGAAAAGCGTCGTTTTCTCGTTCTTAATATCTGTGTCTACTGCCACTTTTTGTCAGTCCTTTACATACCTAGGAATTCAGTAGTTCACCTCGTTATCTCCTTCTGCACTTGAAATATTACATGTTGGACATATTATTATGTAATATTCAGATTCGAATGTAACGACTTTTATTGGCCTGTGATGAGTCAATTGAAGTTTTTAATAAATTGCTTCGGTTGAGAGGTCATTATTTATTGTATTGTAAGCTTCGGTTTATTTCGGTTTGGCTGCCAAATATTGAATTAATGTATTTTTATTGAGGTCAAAGGCTTGAATCTTCTTTTGAAATGAAGCAATGCCTGATAAATCTTAATTAATTAATTTTACATAAAGTTACTTCTTGCTCAAGTTTTGTTTAGTGATATCATCGCTAACGTCATTTTAAATTTATTGAAGAAAATCCGTTACGGTGATTAGAGTACAAACATAATCTTTGTTAGCTTAAATAATTTAACAAAAAATATGCAAGAAAAAAATATTCGGCTCTAGATTTTAAGCTTCAATAGTCCAATAATTTAATAAAGGACGGAATATGATCTTAGCCAACCACAAACCATTCTAATTTCAAACCCAACATCCTAAGCTCTAAATTCAAAACAGAACAACGTCATCTAGAGTTCCAATAATGATTGCAGCCAGTACTATTCCTATACCAGTTCTCATTAAACATTCAATAACTATAAGCATTTCGCTATAACTCTTCGCCAATAGCCAGAAAGCCGGAACTGCTAAATCTGAAGTATTCCGAAGTTACCGTCGTTGTATGCTCAAGAGCACGTACAGTTACGCGGGTCGGGGGTCAACGACCGGCTAGTAGCCACGCGTGTAGTTACTCCTTTTTTAGTTCTAGCCTAAAAGGTGACTCAAATTTTGCGACTGATGTTACATAAAACCAGAGACTAGTTCCTTATGTTTTCAAATAAATCTGTCTAGTTTCTAGAACGGCTAATTCTCGCAGATTCGAGAACCCACCTCAGTATGTGCATTTATTAAAGTCGCAATGGTAGGTTAAGGTCAGTAATGACCTTCATGAACATATCAAAAACAAGGAAATTGAAACATTTATCCTGAACTAAAGTTTCCAGGCACCTTTAAAATATCCAGAACACTAGACAACAAAAGCCTGATAAGTAAACATGGCTGTATCGTGATGACGTCGCCCTGATTTGACGTTGTCCTTGTTTATTCAAGGTCTTTGCCATTTTGTGCCCCTAGCGCCATCTAGTTTCGATGGCCGTAAACAGAACTTTTTGCGAAGAGAGTTCGTGTTTGAGAAAAGGTTTCGATCTTTTAAATAATGTTGCATGTTGCAAAGGTGAACTGCATCTTATAAACTGGCAAAAAATGATAAAGGTAACAATAGTAATAAAAAATGATGCATAATAAATGATATTGATTTCTATGAAAGTTCACGGTCAGTAGACCTTGCACTGTCGCAGACAGACAGTGATTTGTTATTTTTTTTTAATTCCTGTTTAAAATCGTGAAATTCTTTTCGATTAAATTTTAGAACCAACCAACCAACTTATTTCGAAAAGCATTCAATTTTGGCTGACAACGCCATCTATGACAAAAAGTGAGAACTTATTTCCTTTTTTGCTGCGGTTTGCGTCAGTTATTACGATTTTGATTATTGATATCCGGTCTATTTCATTTGCGGTGGTTTTTACGTTGCCTTTGGCTATTAATTTAACAACACGTTATTGTGTTTCTTTTTTTGGACGATTATTTTCATTGTTATGCAATGTTTCGTTATATTCGTCATGCTTTGTTTCTTTTTGGGAAAGCCGTGTTTTGACCATAACCTGGGTTATTTTGGTGTCCATTTTCCCATGAAGGTTGGCCCCGTTAGTTACGAGTATCACAGTTATTTCACTAAATAGGTAATGGAATAGTAGCTATAATTTCTAAATTTGAGTTTTGGGCGCGAAAGGATGCATATTTTGTGTTCTTAGAACACAAAATATGCAGTGTACGCCAGCTATTTAATTTACATCTCTCCACCGGAAGCAACCCAACTTCAAAATCCTTCACATGTCTCAAGTTAACTTCATGGACATTAGCAGCATTCTTCCTCTACCAGTAGGCAGATAATTTGCATACTTATCAGCACCACATTCCGGTTCAGTATCAACTTCAGTGACGTCACGGTCTTCAGGGTGACCTATAGTCCATAGGGTCTATGTAGGTCGGTACGAAGGCCGTACACCAGATGGCAACACCTACGGTACGCCCTCGCACCCTCTTGTGTAACAGTTTCTGAATATTTTTCTTATGTCCTGTCTTTTGTATGATTTAGTAGTGTTTCGTCACTTATTGTATTTTTATATATATTTTAATTCCCTTTGTCTAAATGCCAAGCCTAAGGAAGCTTATGTACCTACCTAAGTGATAACTGTCAGTCATTCTATCAGCTCTAATTCCTATTATGAAACTGCAAGGATTAGTAGGACTCGGTGTCCCGTTCATACTCTTGGATTGGCATTTCGGAATGGTTTGAAAAGGACGTTCTGTATACGTTTATTTACTGCATTTATTTGAATCCGTTCTGATATGAATATTTAATTAATGATAATTTTACTGCATATTTGAAACAAACACCTTCAAATCTAATTCTCTAAACCACTTGATTTGTTTAGTCGTTCACATTGTTGTGTTTGACAAGCCAATTGAGATTCTATTCAATTTAAACCGCTCTTTATTATTATTTCTATGAATCTTATTACTAGCTACATATTATTTAATAGAACTGACATTTACGTCCAACGTCTGATTTACGAGTTACGTAAAGTTGTTTACGATGTTAACTTATGTTTACGTTTTTTGCTACAATGATTATAATATGCCAAGTGAGTGTACTTACATGTTTTTGTTGTTAGCTGCGTAAATAAACGGTACTATTATTGCGAAGATGATTTAATATTGTATGTAATTTAATTTACTACTAACTGTAGTCTTCACGTTCTTACGGTCCTTGACCAAAGGTCACTTCATCCCAAATAACTTCGTCAGACACGACTAAGGGCTGACTAGCATCTTTCTGTCCATCGTCTAACTTTTAAGTGTTAGCTTCCTTATATTATTTCAATTTTGCAATGACTTTTTTGTCAACTTTCAATCCTAGAATGTTTCTAACATTTAAGAAACATTGTCATTTGACGATTATACTGTATCATTCATTTGGATAGGATAACAAGCAGCTGATGTCATTAAAATTACTTCCGAGGCAAATAAGTATTAAGGTGTGGTACCATTTGCATATGTAATTCTTGAGTTATTCATTCCGGTATTTGTTCGTCTAATCTAACAACTTCGTAGTTTAAAGTGGTAATATCTTTAGGTATTGTGGGCTGAGTATCGACTGGTGGATCAATTTATAGATCGTGATCGACCATCAGTTAATCGACTATTATTATCGATGTCTAATCTATCAAAAGGTTAAGGGATAAAATGTTTGCTGATGAGCATTTGAAGAGTCACCTATTAATAGAATTTAAAGTTGACTTTAAATGCCTCGCGTTACAGAAGATTCAACATCATGAATTTCATCGAAATCAGGAAACATCTTTTTAAAAAGCAATTCAGAGGAAATGTAATTCTTAAACTAAGCAAAAAGCTATGTGTGTGAAGACTGGCTAAGCTGAAAAAAAATCCAGCCTCTATTTACTATTATAAGCTATTTTACTATGCACGTAATATTTTATACTCACACACTTTATTTGTACATGCGAACCTCTGGCCAGACCATTATGGTAAGTAGTCAGAGCAAAAAAAAACGCGCCGAAAAAAAGCTTGCTCGCTTGTTGATGTTATATACCAATAGATGGCGCTGAACGGCGTGTGCCGCTGTGGAGGTTCAGTACTCAAGTTGCTTCTCTTCGCTTTACTATCGCCTCAACAGATGGTGTTAGTAGTCGGTATGTCGATCGTCGATGGTCGTAGTAATGTTATTGTTTAGTCAAAACTATATCGAGCTTTTTAAGGCATGTAGTTACTGTTATTATGAATTATACGATATAATATACGTATACATATATTTAAGTAAAATTTATTGTGTGTAAGTATTATGATCTATACTACTATTTATTTATTGTTGTCTTAGATAATATTATAATTTGTATGTATATGCTCAAAGCTTTTTATTTAAACGTTATTTACTTGTTTTGCTTCTCTATAATATAAATAAGATTTACAATTCTAATGCAGCACAGATCTCTTTGCATAATTGTATGAACCGCATGCATTAGCATTGAAGACAAAAAGTGGTGCCACAAACAAACTGACAGGTGGCTAGCTTCACGATCCCACGCGCGGGGTAGGCAGACTTACTGGTTTATTTAAACGTTATATATATCTTTTTCTTTGAATATTTATTACTTAGTTATAAGTACTTACAATACTTACCAATTATTTTCAAATAATTTTTGCGTGATTTAATTTAAATTGATTAAAATCTTTTATTTTTTAAATTTAATTTAATAAAGGTCAAAGCAAAAGTATTTAATTAACTTTTTAGGTGTGACTAATTTCTAAAACATACTATTGTTAGTATTGATAAAATTGCGAAAAAAAAATCTATTTCGATCAGTGGGTCAAGCAACCTTATTTAATGTTAAAAAACTTTTCAGCTACTTTTAGCAAAATATGACAGTATAATAATTACCAATAATTACCAATAATGCTTGCATCTCGGATAAATCAAAACTTAATTGTCAAGGCGACAGGTAGGTAGATGATCGAACACCGTTCTTATAATGTTAAGGTAGTTATAGGCGTAGATGCCTCTACGGTGTCTACGAGACTACGCCGTGCTACGCAATCAGGCGTAGCAGGGAGTAGGGAGGTACCGGGAATTCATGAAATCATGCTACGTTCATTTGTTTTGAGATTGGGCTGGAGTTGATGGATGGTATGGAGTATAAACGTCCTTAGGTACCACATGGCTTTAGGAGTAAAGAAACACGCCTTTTGGAATTTTTGACGCTTCTACGGGCTAATTTTTCAGTAGTTAGATGACTTTTATCTGCAGAATAATATGACCTATTTCATAAACAAAAACCGTCAAACCACAATATTTTTCCTTAGTTAAAAGTTGTGTGGCTATTTAAAAATCAGCCCTAAGGCAAACTCAAAAGGTTGACCATCTCGCTATGTCACGGTATACGAGTAGGTTGTCTAGGTAGTACCTATGTGTGGTACATCACTTGTGTGTGATATGTCACTTAAAATTTGCACGACTAGAAAGTCGAATATAGTGAAACCATATGTAACTTTACCATAATCAATGTACCTATATTCTGGCAAATAAAGTATTCATTCATTCATCACTTTTAAATTGTAGTTACTATACAAAGTAGGTGCTGATTTAGGATTTTCCCAATTTATTATAATTACGAAGATTACAAATGATTGTTGTAATCGCATAAGATCATTCATTAAGTGAAGTTTTCCATAGTAGTCAAGTAGTACTTGTAATAAATACATCAAAGTAATACGATCTTCTACTCAATGTTATCAATGACATGAAAGTGTGTATGACGTAGGATATAGGTACAAACATTTCAGCTTTCCCTTTTTCACACATTTGCTTTCAGTAATTTTCAACTCACTGCTACTGGTAAAGTAGATAAAATGGTTCAAAGAAATATCTTAGCCAGATAAAGATCTAATTATCTAAAATTACATAATAAAAATCATCGATAACAACGTGTACATTATAATTCAATGCAACCTTATTGAAATTCATAATCCCACGTACGAAATACTTTATTTTTTTACCAACACAACCCGTCATGGGTAACTTACCGTACATTTGCGCCGGCGCAGCCAGTCACCTGCAAGCTACCGGCACAGACGCGCGCGCACCGCGTTCGAAAACAAACATTCAAAAATCGACTCCGAACACGAAATCGAAAAATTAACACGACTAACCGACTATTAGTGTTTTGAAAATCGAACTAGTGGTGTGTAGTGAGTTTTTTTGTGTAGTGATGTGGATTAGGGATTCGATACGATTTTTCGATTTTTATCGATACCGGTGACAACTAACGGTTTATTGCGGCATTGTATTTTTATCAATGAGTTTAACGAAGATGCTCGGATTTTGAAATATCTGTTAATTGGTGGTTTATTAGTTACAAGGACTTGCCGGCTATGTTCATTCTACACCTCTAATTCAGTTTTACTTAGCATTGTTTTGACTGGTTCTGTACAATTGATTTGTTTGTTAGCAATGACGTCATTGCGTCGAATTCGAATATAGAGCCTAAGGGCGCATCCCACGCAGTTGTGCAATCAATCCTAAAAGGAACGGTGTTGAAATCAACCTTCTAAATTGATTCCCTTAACTTTGCACTTCTAATAAAGTATATAATACCTACTCTTTGATTGCTTCAATGAATATTACTCACATTGGCCTAGAAAATAATCCCTTCACAGTCATAAACCCTAAACCCCTTCATTTATGAACGTTACTTAAAGTGAGTAACGATTACCGACTCATTAACCATACATTTTTGACGTTTGTATCTTTTAATAGAACTAGAAACTAAATATAATATCTTAAAGGAGATATCTATGCAAAATACAGACAACGATTGAAGCAGATTTGAATATGTTTATGTAAGCAAAAACAAAGGAACCCTATTGACATTGTAAACTTTTGATTAGTGAATGAATCTTTGGTTTAGTTTTCAGTCTCCTTGTTTATTTGTTTGATAATAGTGCATATAGATGCTTAGAAAATGAATTAAAAGAAAAATACTCCTCTTAAAAATTGATCTAAACATCAAACTGTTTACTGATTTTAAATATAAAGTCATTAAGCCAATTCAAGTCCATTAAATTTATTTCCATGGCATAGCTGCCTCTTAAGTGTTTCTTGCTCAATAGTTACCTATGGAATTCATTTCATAATTTGATATTATCATAATGCCATCATCAGTTTCGTTAGTTTGACAGAAAAACGACATTAAAAAAAAAAAATGTCAGTCGCACAGTTTCTTCTACTTCACAATCTTTCGTGCCTTCAGTTTTCAGACCAACAATTGTCATATCACAAAGAAACTCCAATCCTTCAATAAAAAATGCATTATGCAAGAATTCCAACGCCCAATTAAATTGTAACCGACAATTATGCTATAAAATGTCGTCTCCATATAAAGTTAGCCAAGGTCCAGCGATGTGGGAGTCACCATTGAATAACACCTTCGTAAAAATCTATTTTACTTGTCTCCCACACAGGATATCATTAAATATAGACTGAACATGATTTATATTGCAACAAACAAGTGTTAGAAAAAATTTGACATGAATATTGTTACTAAGGTTATTCAAAATTATTAATTAATGAGGATACTCTAATAGATTTTGAGGAAGTATAAGCACTAGAAGATTAGGTAATTGGTGATTCTGTTTGAAATTTCGAAACAATAACTGTAGAAAAAAATATCAAAGAAATACAAATTGTAGACTAAGCAAAACCTGTCCTGAAAAGAAAGAATATGTTTAAAATAAACAAAAGTTAATGTCAATGTTTATTTGCGCTACCTGAAGTAATACCTACTAATCGCACCAGAATTATCACTTGACAGCAGATCTTATGTCATACGGAAAGTATCAGAGATAGTACCCCAGAAATGATGTAACTATTACGATAAATATTGATTGATTCATTGATATCAATTGCAATGTCAACATGCAAATTGATAAAAGCTTATGAAGAACATGCAATCATTTATTATTAGATTTTTTATTCTGTTATGTTGTTCCTTATTCGAAGATTTTTTATTCTGTTATGTTGTTCCTTATTCGATTATTGTTTTAAGTCCACTCTCCTGTTTTTATTCTACGAGTATTAGTCTTCTTCATCACTTTCATCAGTAAAATTCTAAGTAGTTTTATCATTTGCTTTCACAAAAGCAGTAAGCTTTAATCGAAGATTGATTAACGTCCTTTTTGTCTCTCTACTGCTTTCAGCCAACTTAGTCCTCTTTGTCTGTCTCATTAGTAGTTTCCTTAGTAGATTTATCGTCATCCTTTACAAAAGCAGCAATAAGTTCCATTTATTTGCTATAAAAACAACAATATCATTATACCCATCGATGCGCTTACGAAGCTCTGCCACCGATATTCAAAACACGTATTGCACAATAGCAAGTGGCATATTTGAAGGGGCCTCGACATAAACAATAGTAATTAGCACATTTACCTGGGCTGGCTCGTTAGCTATGAACAATGTGTGGTCATGGCGCAAATATTTTATTTACCGATGATCATTTTAATACTTAATCACAATAAGCCAGCCTTTGCTTTCTAGTTTGTGCAATCTTCTTATTCATGTTTTCCATCCAATAAAGATCGAATTTTGAAAATCAATTGATTTTCCCGTAATACAATTGTGACCTTGATCCTGCCTGATGGAAAGCGATGGATGAGGTTGAGGTCTATGATGGAACGAGACTATTCTCACGAGCTATGTGGAAAACTTTATGCCAATTTTTATCTTTTGAATTTTACGAGTTAGGAAATAAAATATTATCTTCACATACTATTGGAAAACATGAACACATGACTAATAATACGTTTAACTATTTCCTATATGTGATTTAAAAGTTATGGCCTCAAAACTGCATATCCGCTCTCTCATGAATATAAACCTGGAAGTATTTTTCAATGACGATTTGTTTTAAATCTTTGCACGATTTATTAATAGACCGATTTTCGTTCTCGATTAGACAAATGGTTTATTAATAAAAGTGGTTTAGGCAATTTATTTAATGCTGTCATTACAAACCTTTTAGAAATAAGTCAATGAACAATAGACTAGACGTACTTATTAGAAAACAAAAAGATATATAGTATATGTAGATGCATTTAAAATTATATTAAAATGCAGCAGACAAAAGTCATCCAAATATAGCAGACATAATATTGTTTTTTTTTTCTCAAAATCTAAAATACAATATCTTTGCCTCACGAACAAGCGTTATTTCATCAAAGTGTAACCAGTTGCTGTTATGTAAAATGTTTGCTCTATCATTTGGGTCAAGTTTAGCTGCGACTTTGACACTGACATTCTTTATTTCTTTTAAGTAATTAAAATACTGGTTATGCTCTTTTGTTTATTTATTTAATTCGTTTGGCATTTCAACTTAATCATCTTTGTTTTCTATGGTAATATTGACCTATAATGTTCAAGCAATGTTTCTCTTACTTAAATTATTATTGTACTTTCACTTGCATACTTGTACCTCAATTCTTTGTGACCTTCAAAGCGTTGTAATTATTTATTGATCAACACTAGTAATTACATTTTCTCTTTCATTATTAATTCAAAACCTTTTGATCAATACTTTTTTTGTATTTATTCAAGTGGTCTTTGATCAATTAGATTTCCTAGTTTATTTTCTATCCTAAAGTTTATTAAACTAGCATCATTAATAGTCTGCCTCTGTTTAGTAAAAAAACGGTTTCTCCACGGTCACGGAGATTCTCATTAAAATTTAAAATCTTGTCCTTAAGTTTCCTGCTTGCGTCCGGCGGAAGGGCTCCGCCATACTTGTGGCTCGTGCGGGCCATATATGGGCCAGTGCCGCGCCTAATCCGTCGCACGTTTAACAGTATGACCACTCTTAGTTTCAAAACCTATCGGTTTACTTTCATGGTTTTTGCCTTCATTTAATTTTTTGTATTAGTTTTTAGTAGGAACGATTCTAATGTTTTGATTATCGACCTAATAGATGTAAAAACTGACGTCAGTGTTAAATTTTCATACACCTATTAAATAAAAAAATAACGTAGAAAGCAGTAAAGTAGCAGTTACCGTTGTAAGGACATTTTAGCTACTCGCAGAACGAAATAACATTACACAATATTACAAAAGAATAGCTTAGCATACCTTTCCTTAATGTGTTAAGAATTCACACCATAAGTTGTCACCGGTACATGAATAAGTAATCGCGACGCGTATCGAATCCGTAATAAGAGTGAACTCCATTGCAGAGAACAGTATTATGTGTTACGAGGGCCTTAAGGCCTGAGCGGAGCGAAGATGTCGATGTACCGATTTGTGAAAGAAGGCGGAAGCAGCAAGCGTCTATTCGTTCAGGGGACGCTAGAAAGCGATGACTCGAAACCTCTGAAATCAAGCTTGAAGAAATCCTCTCCATCGCCCGTCGGGTCACCCATAACCACAAGTTTGAACTTGGCTTCTGTGCCTAGAAGTTTGAGAGAAGGGTTGACTAGACATGAAACAGTGTACGATGGAAACTATCCAGGAATGGAGCGATCATCCAGCTATCGTTCTGGGTCCTACCGAGAGGAGAGCTACAACGGTAGAATTGTACACGATGGGAATCAGACTCACTTCGAGTATGATGGAGAGAGCGCGTTAGCCGTGCCGACGTCAGCCGGTGGCCTAGGATTGTCAGAATTGCAGGAGATTCACACGAACAAGAGAATGTCGACCGAGGTTCTAGGCTCTTCTTTAGAGTCGACAAAAATATCGAAGAAAGACGATGTCAGTGGTCAACGAAGGATCACCACAAGGATAGTTAGAAAGGTGACCACTTTGACTAGAGGAGAAGAAAAGGCTTTAGCAGAAGATGTTAGAGGAGGATCAATGCACAGATCCGCCGAACATTACAGACATGTGGAAATGGAATCATCGCTACCGAGAAAAGTCAAGGTAATGATGATGCTACTAACAGATGCTTTTTAATAGTTAATGACGATCAGTCATTAACTACAACAATTCTAATACATATATGTATAATTTGTGATTTCATTAAAATTTAAGTAGACGGACGAATGATTTTACGAGGCTTGTAAAACAATAGTTAAAATGCTAATAAAATAGTTGTACTGTACTTTATACTATTATTGCAGTTAACAATTTTATAAGCAAAAAGAGACCACTTGGCATAAGAAATGAAAAAACGATCCTAATGGAGATAGCAATACTTTAAACTGTAATGATAGACATTTCTTTCTTAAAACAACGATGAGAACTGAAACCATACAATTAGTTCCTAGCGATCATAATATCCTATCACAGCCATAACTGATGGCGCCTGTCAAATTGATAGTCTCAATTTAGTATTAAATTACAAAATAAGAAAGATATCTGTTAGTATAATTAGTGAATACAGTGTATAAATGGCTGATATTTTGAAGACTGTTATTACATAGATACACATTTGGTTAGCCTAGATTTTTATGAAAAAATTATATCTGACTTTTAAGAGGTATCTATTGGAGAGATCGTTTTTAGCTATTGGAAAGGAAGGGATGGGAGGTTGAAACTTGATTAAGAAATTAACTAACCGTACTTATCTCTCAATTCAAAATGAAAAGCTCTTTATGATAAGTGCCTTGAAAGAGCTTCTTTAAACTCAAACAATTAACAAGTGGAACCCAAGAGCCAACTCCGTCTTTAAATACACCACTTTGATTCCCAATTTCTAATCCAAAAATAAAACATCATTTATGCTCTTTAGAATCACTTGAATGCAATTCAAAGAGTTCGTCTGTTACATTAATCTTCTCAATTGAATGGAGAGAGCTTCGCTTCGATCGTGATTTTGTAAGGACTGTTTCGCCATATGGCAAGTCTTTGTTGGGGAATAGGTTAACCGATTCATATCTGTGTCTATGTTTGTCACATGCCACTGATGTCACAGCTTGTGGACTTTCAATTTTAAAGATGGCATTTTAGGCTATATCTAAAAACAAAAGAGCATCTGATTTCGTACCTTTTGCCTAGTGACTTGTTACAATGAATGCTACATTGTGAGCTTTGAGTTGTATACTAGCACTCATAAGTGGTATATTTATGTCTATTTTATTAATTTGCGTCCTTAGATAACCCTCTCATTGCGTTTTATCTTCATTTTGATGGATTTAAAACATTGTTTCATTGACATTAACTTTTTGGCCATTATATCTGTAAACTGTTTACTAATCTTTTGATGCAGTTTATCAAAAGCTTACCTCGAATCAATAGCATGCAATTGAAATGGAGAATTTAAATTGTATTTTGCAGTCAAACAATTCTAAATCGGAACATAAGCTGTGCTGGCGCAGGCTAATCGTCGTCCATATTGCTATGCAAATGACAATAACGAAGTGCGCACGAGTATGACCCATACAGCCTTGATGACGCCACCTATGATTTTATCGATAACCTTACTACATATAATTTAGGCCCGCTTTGGATTTATTTGTAGGTAAATATTATGGGAGGATTTTTTACATGTTATTGAATGTAAAATTCCTTATTCTAGTGCTGTTAGATAAATAACATACGCGAAGGTTGCATTTTAAAAAAATTGGCAGATGCTTGTCTGTATTGATTCCAGCTATTCCCGTTGTTTTGATAACAGCTATTGCAATTGAAATTAAAACTGGGGAACAGATTTTTAAAGTAATAAATAACCTTTAAATCAAACGAGTAATGAATAACAATGGTTGGCGCTCTAACTAACAATAAGGTGCATATAGCATCCTGGCGCTAGGCAACTATTCATTTTGCATAACAATTATTGCGGTAAAGGTTATAAGTTTAGATAACTAGACTTATATAATCTTTCATATAGAAAATGGACTTATGTTGTTATGTTATGTTGCGGTAGAAAATCAACGTGCACTTTTATAAAAGTTCGTCGTTAAGGCGACTGCCTTAACGACGAAATTTTAAAACCGTCGAAAAATCACCAAAGAGACTTCTTTGGTGATTTTTCGATGGTTTATTAGAAGGCTGACGTTCAGCTGTAGGCGTTTGTTTGTTGCAAATTACGAAATATTCAACTAAAACCTCTGATTCAATCATCATCACCATCATCTGCCTAGCCATTTCCCTTCTATATTGGGGTCGGCTTCCAGTCTAACCGGATGCAGCTTATTACCAGTATTTTACCCATGAATAATACTGGTATTCAGCTGCATCCGGTTAGACTGCATATCTTACCTCCACAACCCAGTTACTGGGTAAGAGTGTTTATCAGATTTTCGGGCTTCTGACGACCCGTAACGACTGTCAACGAATCAAAAATTACAGTAGGGACCAACTTCTTAACGTGCTTTCCGAGGCAAGGACGAGTCTTGGTATGTAAAGATAGTCGCCCATCCACGGACCAACCGCGGTAAGCGTGGCTTTACCTGATCGATCGACCAGTTATTACCCGTTATTATGCTGTTATTACTTAGCCACGAGCTCCTCTGATTCAATCATTTCGATTGTAGAAATGAGTAATTTACCTCTGCAAGCCTTGTTTTCCTTCAGTGAAGTGGATATCCTTGCCCTTCTAATAATGATTGATCATCATCAAATTCGTATGAATATTTATTTTAGTTAAAAACTTCTTTCTAAGGTCACCGTTTAATGGTATTAACTGTATAGTAAGCGTTGTTTATGCAATATCTTGATTCAATTTTGAATTGCACAAAAAAAAAGATGTTGGTTTATTAGTCAGATATTAAATGAGCTAAATATGTATTAGTGTATCTACACGTTCATGGCTACAGTTCAACAGAAAGGTGTTCTATCCGCTACCTCTCTGTTTACAATATAATGATTGATTGTAGTTGTAGTATTTACCAGTTATATTTTTTACTACAATTAATATTATAACGTCATTATTATCTTATTTGTACCGACTGCTACCTTTAGCAGTTTTATTTCTTCTATCTCTGTTCCATGATCTGCGATATTATTCACTTCGACGCTGATTTGTGTTACATTGTATATTGTCTTGCAGTCAAAGACTATATAACCTACTATATATTATACTATATTTTGAGAGATCTTATCATTTGTGCTAAAAATGTTACTACCTCTAATTTAGTTTTACTATCGGATAACAAATTAGCGAATCAAACAATAGCATTGTGCTTAGATGCCACCAACCTGTGCCAGAGCCCTTTTTGCAGCCGATAGAAAGTAGATAAGTCAATTGAACTGTAAAGTTCAACTCTTGAAATAAACTCAGTAATGTCACGATGGAGCGAACACTTCATGGAAATACCAGTCTTACAACTATTAGAATAAAGATGATATTCCGATGAACGTTTCTGGTATTTCAGTAACCTACTTTTGACACTATATGATCGCATGCATGCAGAATGCGATGTCGGGTTGAAGATTAAGAGCCTCTTGCGTTTATTGTTCGGATTCGGAAGTATTTATGTGAAGGGAACGTTTTGCCTGAAGAGCTAATGTATTGTGGATAAAGAATGAGGATGAAGGATACTGAAATGTAGAATGACGAAGATTGGGTTAAGAAATGATGTGGTTAGGAAGAATGAAGAATTTTATTTGTCGGGGTTACTTTAAAATGTCCCTTGTTTGTCATAATTGGTCAAGTTGCACGTGACATGTGTGCCTCTGGATTATTCTCGTAAATCTAAATAAAAACATGGTCCATTTGTGAACTGCAGCACTTAGTGCAAGGTCAATATTTTATTCAATTAACCCCTGGACAAAAATAGTTGTAACAGGATTTTAATCCTAAAATAAATCAGCTAAATATGTTTGCCCCAAGACTGGACAAGGTGATGTCTTCATTACAGCAAAACTAAATGCAGAAACGCTAGGCATATACAATATGTGGACACTCTAACCAATTTGTACATTAAATTGACCATGAGATACGAGCACAGCATGCAAACAGTTTTTACAATCACACGAACGTATCCCAGAATTGTGACAGTCAGTACAATAGATGTACTAACACTTTGTTTGAACGGGATTCTCTCAGTGGTTCTGAAACTTTTGTGACCTACTCTGTAATAATTTGGTTTTAATCTGGTTTCTTTTTTCAATTATCTTTGGTTGAATTGAAACTGCTTGGCTTAGCTCAGCAAGGGTCGGTAATATTTTTGGGACAGCATGATGTTTGGTTAATATTTTTTCATTGTTGTTTGTACCCGCCTCTTATAATTTTACCATCACTTAATGGAGTAGGACTCTATAATTTTGGTCATCATCGTAACAATTTTTCTATACAAAAATTTTCAAGATTTTTAGGACCTTTCAAAACTTGGTTTTCAACAAAGTTTTTTTATATTAACTTGAATGCTTTGGTTTTAAAACCACATCTGGAAAAATCTTACCTAAGTTAATAGTAAGCAATTATGACGAACAATAATTATGATGTAAACATAGTACCTATTTTTATTCCACAGTCGGTCACAGGTCTCTAGGTTCAAGACTGCTAAATAAGAAGTCATTAACATTGTAATTGTTTAAGAAAACTTGAACATTATTTGTATAGTTAAGTTTAAGAATCGATTATACACTTCTGGACACATCTTTTGGCCCACCTTGTATTTTCAGTTTCGTTTGGTCCTAGCTAAAATTTTATATTAGGTCGAGCAAAAAGTTTTTATGCAGTTTTGAACCTGGCACATTCACAATTTCATTCAATAGTCTTTTTTTGAATTTCGAACACAGAATTTAAAGAAACAAAAGACAATTTGGAGCCTGTTTGTTGATATCAAACAATCGAATACTAAGAAAACTTGGTTTTATTGGTTTACTTGGATTTAATTCTTGAAAAAGTGATTGATATCTTTGGTTTTGCAACAAACATTACTTATTCTTAACATTAAGGTGAGGTTCTATCAATAATCTATGGATACTTCACCTGAAGTCGCCGCCCAAGCTGTGGCACTTATTCAGGCCGGACACAGCCAAAGAAACGTGAGTGCTCAACTTAATTTAAGTCGATCTGCGGTCCGAAATGTTTATCGGAGGTACCTAGAGACTGGCGGCTTTGTTCGTCGCCAAGGAAGGCCACGATCTCGGGTCACAACTGAAAGGCAGGATCGATTCATCGTGACGACCAGCTTGAGAAATCGTCACCTTACCTCCATTGAGATACAAAACCAACTTCGCGACTTCCACGGAGTATCTGTGAGCGCTCGAACTGTTCGGAGAAGGTTAAAAGAACGCGATATGGTACCACACAAGCCAGCTAATGGCCCCAAACTAACGCGAGCCCACCGAACAGCGCGCCTTCATTTCGCACGCAGTCATTTAAATTGGACACAGCAAGATTGGAGCCATGTACTCTTTTCTGATGAGTCTAAAATTGTGTTACATGGCAATGATGGAAGGAAGAAGGTCTACCGACGTAAGGGAGAGCGTTTCGCACAATGCTGCTTTGAAGAGAGGGTTGCTTATGGCGGTGGCTCATGGACTGTCTGGGGCGGTATATCCGCGAGCGGCAAAACTCAACTTGAGGTTGTTACAGGACCACGGCTGCCAACATTAAATGCTGAAAGGTACATTCGTGAGTGCTTAGAACCTCACGTGATACCATACGCGGACTATGTGGGCCCAAATTTCCTTTTTATGCATGATAATGCAAGAGCCCATGCGGCCGGCATCGTCAGGGAATATCTTCGGGATGTGAACATCACAGTTATGGACTGGCCAGCCAGAAGCCCAGACATGAACCCCATTGAGCACACGTGGGACGAGCTAAAAAGACGTGTTAGGGCTCGTCAGCCAGTTGCCCAGACGATGCAGGAGTTGAAAACTGCCATAGAAGAGGAATGGGAGATGATCCCTCAAAATTTCATAGAGCGGTTGATAAACTCTATGCCTAATCGTATGAGAGCTGTGGTAGATGCCCATGGAGGCAACACGCGTTATTAAATTAAACCTTTATTTGATAAAACATGTTTTTTATTCAAAAATCAATTGCCTTTAACAAGGCGCATATCCGACTTGTTAGGCGTAGCTCCATGTCGTATGGTATTCTGAATTCAAATTTAAAACAATACGATCGAAAAAGATGGTAAAATGTATCAGGTTTAAAACTGCATCAACAGTTTTTGTTCAATCTAGCAATCATATTTCGTTAGGGGCCATCGAAACCTAAACTCTAAGGTGGGCCAATAGATGTGTCCAGAAGTGTATAACTTCTCTTGTCTCTAATGTACTTTAACGGTTATTTGGTCAAGGAAATAAGATCAGCTGTGGAAAATGTTTTAAAGGTGCATCTGTCAAGCACAGATGGCAAGGCTAATCATACGAACAGATCTAGTGGAGTCCTCATAAATCAGGATGACTAAGGGAGATAATTGCACGGGAAGATTCGACGAGTTCTCTGGGATGATTTTTCCTGTTTAATTATAGAAAGTACGTGTATAATACCGTTCAATATAATTTTTGGTCCTTACAGGCCTCTTCCATCTTTCGTATGATTGGAATCAGTATCGAGATTTCCAAGAAGTAAAGTAATGTCCTTTCCTAAAACTCCTTTTTATGCTAACCATGAAAAAATACTTATTTTAGCATTCATATCATCAAAATGGAGAAGTTTATATCCCTGCTGGATATAAACTTTATCCATTTTATTATCTATCATGCCATCAGTATTACTAATAATTAGTTAATTCATGTCCACCTGTTGATTAGTCTGGCATGCAAATTGTACACTTTCAGTGGCGTGTCTGATCTCACGGACCGATGCCTTTACAATTACGGAGTAAAAAAAATGCTAAGTATAATTAAATAATTATTGCGTCTTATTTATTGATGATTTCCTTTTGTTGTCTAGTCTAAGGTTTGTTCGGGTACATTATGTAATTATGTGTAGGGATGTTGTAAACATTTCAAAACTGTTTTTATATTTCTATGGTCTTGGCTATGTAGAACTTCTTTCTTCATTAACCACTCGAATGGCCGGTATTCTAATTAGAAAGCCATTGTGTCTCGCGTAGATTTGTTTTCGTACGAAGGGTTTAATGTTTTATAAGGGGTTTCATCAGTCTTTTCCTAATCCTTGTGTAATATACCTACTTGAGGCGAAAGCGCCAGGGGAGCCCGCGAAATTAAAATTTTCTCACGTTTTTTGCAATTTGCAGGTCAGTATTAGGTTGTATGTTGATCAAAACAAGATTCGCTACCGTAAAAAGTATGTTTTTACAGTTGATATTGCAAAGGTTTTGCAACTCCCAAGAAAATAGCTTTACTGAATATAATGTAACTAATAAAAATTTTTGAGGTATATTCAATTCCGTTCTAAAACTTACTCTCCAACTTATCTCCTACGCTGTAAAAGATTCCATCTACTTCCTCTTTCTGAACGTAGAAGAATAGTAGACTTGGCGTTTTTATTTAGAATTGCTAACGGTTCCACCGAACTTCCCGAATTGCTGAACAAAATCGGACTGCGGGTTCCTTCTGCTTTTCTGCGCAATCCTTATCTATTACATACTCTTGTGGTAAGAACGAATTACAGACGAAGTTCATACTTAATCAGAGCAAGCCATACGTATAATGCGGTCTGTCAGGGCGTTGACATCGATATTTTCAATACGAGCATCTCAAAATTAAAAAGGACTCTTTGTGCTTTCTTTTTTGATCACGTAAACTAATTGATTAGAATTTATGCTGTTTGAAACTCATTTTGCTTGATATTGGTTTTGCTTAATCGCTGTCTACCTTCTCAAGTATTTTTTTTTATATGCTCTTTTCTATCTGTGAAAACTTTTAATTGGCCTTATTTTTATTATCCTCAATCTTACAAAATGTTTAGCTGTAAGTTTTCCAAAAACTAAAATAAAAATAAAATACCGAAAATTTCAGCATAAGATTCCAACTAAATTAAATGAGATACAATAATGCTTTTTACTGTAGTTCCTCGCGGTACTTAACGTTACCTCCGTGAAAGCATTCAAACAAAAACAACAAATTACATTCAAGGGAAATTACGAACTTCCTCTCTGCATATCCTTGCATAAAAAGTTGACCAGCGAACCAGTGGTTTTAGGTCCGAGGGAGCATCGAACTATCGAATTGGAACTGCTGTTACAGTAACTTTGCGTGGTCGAAAGAGCACTGGTAATTCTACAGTGATTACCCATGTTTTTCAGGTGAATAGTTAAATCTTTGACATCGTTTATCTGGCGTTATATCTCTCTGTGTATATTAAAAACCTTAAATCTGAGTATTGCTCAGCGATTTCTTGTTGATTGTACATTTGAATACAAAACTGATAACAGTGAACAATGATGCGTGTGAAAAATGTCTCATGAATGTCTCGGATTCTTCGGAATCGGAAGTGTTCTCACGCGATTGTTAATGCGTTATTGCTAGGCGCGTTATTGTTCGAAGACTTAGAAGCTACAGGCATTAGTATAGTTACGATTTAGTTTAAAGGCACTTATTCTTATTGACTATTTTGTTTCATTAATCCTCTTTGGCTTACTTGACTGTCTAAATGACTGACCACGCTCTTACTTGCCTTGACCTACGTTATTTCCGTTTAGTGGTCATGTTGAGTTAAACACTATTCGCATTACTTTTTGCGTTCCACTGTACACTTGCACATATGATTACCTGCATGATAATCAGGTATGAGTTTTTGTCATTTCTTCATCGAAGAAAGTTAAGCGGAGCGTTGTGATGGCCAGTTTTTTTTTCGCCGCCAGTGTAATTTGCTGGTAGGTGTATATTACTTTCTTAGCTGCCATGTTGATAGATTAATGTAATTTAAATCTTAATGGTACAGCAATAAGCTTTAGTATTAACGTTACCTTGTAATTAAAGGTTAACTAATCATTGGGGAATTGCGAATCATTCACTAAATCGTTCATTGAGTGGGTGTGCCTAATTGAACTTGTGGAAAAAAATATTTTTGAAGTGGATTTTGCGCGCTGTATGTACTTTTGCAGCTGTTTAAATGTTCAAAAGATATATTTGCTAGAAAGATTTTTTTTTTTTTTTTTCAAACATTAGGTACTATTTTACAACCTGGGCTGGAATTGGTCAGAAATACGGGATCGGTTGGAGACTTGCGAGTCCAACAATAGCCTGACCGAAGGCTATAGGTTATAGAATAATCCTAAACTTCATACAAAGCATGCCTCTGGCAACGATATCAATTGCTTGCGATCCTCAAATTAATCTTTGATTGATTGCCTTTACTTTAAAATCAAAATTCAGTTCGGTAAAACTTGAACCTTGCCATAACTAGACAATAGTGTCGGTGTTCGTGACTCGAGATTACCTCAGGCATGTCAAGCACGTGTTCAGGTATTATTATTATTAATAGTTCACACGTGTAACTATTGAATAATTTTCCTTATTATGTTTTGTATTTAAAGTCTCTGGAACAGTGTTTCGACATGATTGTGGACATATGTCCACCTAGCTGGACAAACTCGATTGGAAAAATAAATTGTTCCTAATCGTATTATATTCCGTTTGAACTTATTGGCTAGATTAGAGCACTCACGACAAAGTCTGACTCATCTTTTTGTGCACTGTGCAGTATTTTTATGGATATTAATATGTAATTTTACTAAAATCTACTGTCTGAGACTGTATGTTCTAGTTATATTTTGTACGTAGTGTCTTCATGTCAAATCCAGTCTCAACACATTATTATTAAGACCCGTCCATCCAATGATAACATGACGAATGAATATGCAATCACAGAAGCGTGAGACATCTGATATAGCGACATCGGCGAGATTTCTAAGATTCGTCGTAGTTTCGCGACGAGCGAGCGAACATCGCAGCGCATGCGGGGTTCCGCCTCGCTGCGTTGCTGTTGAAACAGACGCAATGTAGGGTTTTAATAACACTATGTTTTTTCTTCAAGTCTTGAACTTAGCACTTTTCTTTCTCCTGCTTGATGGAGGAATAAACTCCCTTTTCTTACTCCTCGACTGTTCTTTGGAATTAATCTATCAATCTGGGACAAAGACAGTTGAATCATTTCTCGAGCTCTCGTTAAGCTTCATTATTTCTCCACTTTTCTGGTTGGTCGCTACTATAGACTCTGGCCATCCAAGCATAATCGTACCTACGATTATGCTTGGATGGCCAGAGTCCACCTGCACCTGCATCTACGTCTATTTCTTTCGCATTTATAATTTTAATATTTTTACCAGACCTGAATTGCTCACAAAAGGTCCTGTAAATTGAATTCAGAACGCCACAAACATTAGCGGTTTTTTATATTCTAAGATGGCTGCCACTCCTACGCTAGCTTCACATATAAATGTGCTATCTCTAAACTGTTTATTAACCCGCGGTCTGCACGGTAGCTCGGGGGTTAACGGTGAGCCGTGCTTGCTCGGCGTATCGTGGCCCCATAATGCACATGTAATTTATTATTACGGATGTGAAGTGACGTTTTGTTGGGATCTTGAACGTCTGTGGCAGTTTTATAGTAGATTGGAGTTTAAGTTTTGTGGTTTTTGAGGGAGCTTATAGCTTATACACTGGTCTCTATAGCTTTGTAAGAACTAATTTAAGAATTCTAGGCACCCGAATTACATAGCACCATCTTATTAGTAGGATATAATATTAAATAGTACTTATTCGGAGCGAACGGAATAGCATGGTCATTCTGACTTTGTCACTTTGGTGTCGGTTCAATATGACGTTTTCGCTAAACCTTATTTCACCACTTATCGTAATCTCAGTTTTTAACTTTGAATCTAAAGACTAAAATAACTAAAACGCTAAAAATAAAAGAAACCACAAAAGAACTGCCTCTAGCTGTCAAAACCAATTAATCTAAATCTTCACTGCTGAGGCTTCCTAAAACAAAGGTCTGTTTTCACAAAGCAACAAGTGTCAGGAAATATGTTTTCTGAGAATGAATAGAATATTGTTCCGAATTTTACCTTTGACCTGTTGCTTTACTGAGGCGGTTGATATTCGCAACTTAGTTATGAATGTATGATGTGAAACATTCATTGAGTTATAGGAACTTTGTTGTTAATATTGCCTTGGAACTATAAAACTAGTCAAAAATATTGAACTAGGCAAAGTGTATCCCATAACCAGTTTTAAAAGCTTTTTCTATATTTTTTTATCCGATATATCGCTCGCTGACTGCACAGTATAAGGGTTCGCAGCACATAACCGGCGGCGCAAGATGGCGGACAGGAAGCACGTACAGGTGTGCTGCGCCCGCACACATGACACGCGCTTGCGCGGCGATGCGTTAACGTGAACTTGACGCGGTGCCGTATGCCCGTGTGGACGGATTTTAAGGATGGGTGCGATGTCAAGTTTAGAGGGGTCCGGTTTGAAAATTGATGGTGATATAAGTATATGTAGGTTTAGGTTGTAGTGGGACTGAGGGAGGTCTCGGTTTGATTAGTTTTATTCTGTTGGTTTGCGACTAATGAGTGAAGATCTGTTCAAGTTGTTTTTGGGTTCGAAATGAGGTAGCCTTTCCTTTGGTCAAGTTGTCAGTGGAAAAAAATTGTTTGATGAAGTTTTGTGTACGAATCGCTGGAATTAAGTATTAAATACTCGTATGTGGTGTTAAAAAGATTGTGGACGGTGGTTACCAAAATCTACTGAAAACTGCCCTGAAATATGCATTGAATTAGGTAGTTTCAGAGTGTTTTTGTAAAATCTAAATCATCTATTACTTTAGCTCACTTTCCTTACCCATCTCTAAAACCTAACGTGTCATATAACGGATATAACATAGGTAATGCTAAACCTAATCCTAGGACACAGTAACACGTAACATCGAAAGTGGCGGTTCCGCGCTAATAACTGCGCCGGCGCCGCTTAGAAAGCAAAGGGCTGGCTCACACTCTGACTGGGAAAGTGAGAAGGCGATAAATATGCGACACTATACCCGTGTAAATTCGGATTTATAATTGGACATTTGGATAGATTTGCGAATTATTTTATGTGGGCGTATGCTTGAATTCAGAATCATAGACCAATTTGATTGAGTCCTGTTCAGATGGGTTCTTGGAGCTCTTTGTTTCCTCTGATGAAGTTGGTGCCGTTGTCGCTCATCATTATCACCTACATTCATTGTCACTCAACTATCAATGGGTGTAATACGTTATTAGCGCCAAAATCAACTTGAGAAATGGAGTGATAAAAATGACCTGGTTGCAATGGAATTTGAACGTAGTCATGTGTATCATTGAGATTGTTTTTCCAAAACTCGATAAATATCTGATATTATGAATTGAAGGTTAGTACTAAATGCATTGAGTGAGAATGTTGTATGATGAAAATTAAAGTACTATAGCGTTGCATGTTGAATTCGATAATAATGAAAGTATGTAGGCTTGAATGAATATCGAATCAAATCATTTGCGTTCAGGCTAGTGGTTAGGTTTGTTCCGATTTATCATCATCATCATTATTTCAGCCGAAAACGTCCCCCTGTTGGACTTAGGCATCCCCCAAGCGATTTGCAAGATCGAATTCATCAAACACAAAGTAATTTATCTTGCTTTTCATAAAATTATCTTCATCCAGCTTTATCTTTCTGTAATGGTAAACGGTCTCTTGAGTTACGTGTCTCCATTCCTCTGTGGACTGCTTCAGTTTATCATCTCCTCCAAAAATGCGATCAACATGCACACGGAAACCTTAAAAACTGTACTCAACAAACCTAATCTTTGATCACACATTCTGCTCGTTCAAAACCAACATTTTTTGCGGCGACATAAGACAAGAAACATTATATTTTGAAGTAGCGATTAAACAAGCTCCAGGCTGCAGATTCTGAGAAATTGCAGTTATCATGTCAGTCACTTGAATCGCGAATGTAGGATTATCAGAAGTGCCACTTAATTTGATAAGGATATGGAGATTAGGGATATTAACGCCGGCGCTGAATTAAACAGCATGTTATGGTCCGTTTAGGGAAGTCAAATTAAAATTAATACGGCCAGTATTTTAAAGATGACTTCTAAACTATTTTATTAAAAAACACTTACTGGTTATTCTGTGCGCTCATTCTATCAACTGAGTACTCTTGAACTAAAAGAGGCGTCAGTAGCGCAATGTGTATTCCTTATTTCACGATCTCTTTTTCACCAATCCGGTATGAGTCCGAGTGTTGTCATTTTCGGAACTTATGCTACTTTCAAATTTTCATTATACTATACGATCTATAATGCAGCCCGGATTTGAGTACTTGTCGGTCTTGTTGTATATCTATATAAACTGTTACGATCCGTTGTTTGGAGTGGTTCTTTTATGACTCCTTATGTTGTCCACAACACAAAACTGGTTGAAATATCCGCAAAACATGCAAATTTTAGCCCACCTAGAACAGTTTCCGTTGCCATGACATCACTGGCTATATTTATTGGTGCACCGTTAATCTAGTTTTCCGTTTTAATCTAGTTTAATGATCTCAGAACGTTTATTGATATAAATTTGAATCTATAAATGTTTTAATCATTTTATCCGAGTTCAAGAGTAATTTTGTCAGCGCTTTGTTTGAAATTCTGGAAAACGGTATTTTCAAGTCTGATTTGAACTGATCTGATAACAAATAGATTCTGTATTTGTCATTTCCTTTTAGACTATCTTGTAGACTGCTTTATAATGAGTTGTTCAAACATTGCTAAGTCCGTCACCATTGCAAACTTCAAGCAAAGTGCTTTTATTGGTCTCAACCATAATCTTTAACATTGCAAATTTATTCATCAATAAAATCCATAAATATCAGACACAAAAAAAACCTGTTTATGTATCTCAATTAACTTTGTCCTCTTATGTCTTTAATTTGACTTTGATTGACTTCTTTGCACTTAACAACCAATATCCGCTGAGATTTCCGCTATATATTACTCATTACGCGTATTACTCATCCGTGCAAATCGAAATTCACATTTCAAAGTCCCACTAAAGTGTCAGTTTATCTTAGAGTACTAAATCTTCTCACATGTGTAGGTACCGTTAATGCTGAGGAACTAGAATTCTGTATATGGCATGCTCTGATGAGATCCTGCTGGTTTCACACATGATGTCATTCTAACTGTATTGAAGAATGTCTTTTGTGCCGGGTTAAACACGCGGTGAGCTTTCCAATTTTTGCTGGTCAATGGTCAAGTTGATATATGGCACAATAGTACATATATATGGTGGTTACCAAAAACTATGTAGTCCGACTGTCATGAGAAGTTGGTTTTTGATCCATTTTCTAGTAGACATAAATGTAGACAGGAAAATGTTTGAACGGATGCAAAAAAACAACGCCAATATTGGCAACATATAAATTCTCGTTCTTCATGTTAAAGTTCCAAATAGGTACAGGCTTCCAGTTAAGTGTAAAGCTCATATTATTAGCAGTAATGCGAAATTTCAAGTTACTGGAACTGATGGTTCTTAGAATTGATTAATGCAAGCAGCTGCGACAAGACGAGTTTTCGTCCAAATAAAGTTATTCTGGATTCTAGTACCGATATTATTTTTTTGCCAATTTTATGTCTCTGACTGTCTTTGGTCTTTTTACAATGGGTTCGAAATATGTTGAATGATAAATGTAAAGCAAGTAAGCTCATTCCAAAAAAAAGGTTTCATATATGCATGTGAGTGTCCTCTAGTGTAAATTATTCTCAAGTTACAACCTTTAAATTAGCTACTAAATCTCCCCACATCTGCAATGTGCACGGAACCAAACACATTTATTTTCCAGATTGTGAATCTTCAAACCTTACAATTAAAACCTCCATTGTTTTTACTACTAAATCTTCACATCCGTATATCATAGCTATAAATATGTTAACTCCTACATGTATTTCATTTAACTTTTTGATCGTACTGTACTGCTGTCCATATATGGGCATGATGTCAACGGAGATATGATCTCATTGGTCAGTACTGTCGATGATGTTTCATCGTTTGTGGTTTATGCTTTAGTTTATGGGGTAATCTGTATCTTATGTGTATTTATTTGCATTAGCTGCTAATGTACTACTACTAGTCATCTATGCAGTTTCAGATGACTGATTTTATATGAGTTAATTGTATGTTTCTGTTTTTTTTTCTTCTGAAATATTTTGCTGTCCCATTTGCTCTTAAGTCATTCTCGGATCTTATGCTAACTTAGATAGCCTTTACGACTGCTTGGCATTAAAACAAATTGAAGAAATATGTCATAAACAGGAGAATAAATTACTACAGAACGTAAATCCAAAAGCTTGCTATCATCAAAAGTGTATTTTCATCCCTAAAACCCTGACAATATATGCCTTTCATCAAGATGTAACAAAACCATCACTTAAAACGTAAACTACAGCTCAAAGCACAAGAACACCATTTAATACACGCAGTAGATAAGGCTAACAATCGGGCGATTCTTCAGGCCGCCACAATGGAGGGAACGGAGGGTTCCCAGTCTATCTACCGACGATCAGTTGTCTGTCTGACGGTGACGGTCTTTCACTTGCATACGTGTCATGTAATTGGGAAATTGTTCTATCAGCTGCTTCGAAATGTCTTTTATGATTGTATATCCGGTACGGCTCCATAACCTTTCCATATCGCGCCTCCCGGTCTACTCCTTGATATACAATGGTCTCTGTTGCACAATGTAACATGAGGCAACCGGGCTAGTGTGAATCTTTGGGTTCATTCGAGTAATCGAGTTTGGTCAAATCACGCTGGGATCGGTGCATTTCATTCATTCATTCGTATGATTTTGATTTGAACTTTTGGTATACATGATTGATTCCTTCTTTTCAAGAACGTCTTAGCTAAAAGAAAAGATCAATTTACTTTAGTTCTTTTTGGGTGTTATATGTTTTGGCATTGAATTTTGCCTTATCTTCCTGACTTTATTCCTCTTTTCCACGCCTTTGTATAATATATCTTTGATTTTTTCATCTCGATGTTATTTAATTATCGCCATCTTGTTCAACAACTTTTGTTATCTAGTTACTTCACATTTTCTAATTACCAACTAGACAATCCGTTGTAACTGATCCCTATTCGGCTGTTTTCGCATCGTTACTCTGTGTATATGTACAGAGGTTTATGGCCTGTAAACGCATTAGCATAAGTGGTGTGTGAAGAATGGGATAGTATTAAATCTTCGATACAATACCGACAGGCCGTTGTGAGGATTCTTTAATTATATCTTGATGAGAATGAAGATGGCCTTGATTTTTTAAGATAGAAGTTTATTGAAGTGTGTGAAAGATGTCATAGGAATAAAGACTTGAATGGTTAACTTGAAGACGCCTATGTTCAGTAGTTACAGGAAACTGTGATTTGAACATTAATAGCAGTAGAAAAGTGACTACGTAATTTATGATTATTAACAATTGAAATTTTCTAAACGGCTTTGTTATGAACAAGTTATTTTTAGACTTGGCAATTGCCTTTAAACATTGCACCAACCTCTATGTTAACAGATTTACAAACCCTTTTTTATTACCTTTGAAGCTTTGAACCCGTTTGTCGGAACATCTAGTTTGGACAGAGGTCAGTCTGAACTTATCTAAAACGCTCACGTTTGGCACTCCTTGCCTTTTTTGAGTCTGTCTAGGCAAACCTTGGCCCCAAAGGATGTTACTACATTGTGCGTGTATGTCAATTTTAGCAGCACGTCTAACTAGTAAAAGTGTACTGTAATATTATGGCTTATGCGTCGCGAATATAAAATTTAAGGTCATTTATGATGTGTTTTTGGGCCAATTTCAACCTTGCTGCAATTGAAGGGTTGTATTGAAAGATTGGTTTTCCCTTGACATTATCAACGCTTAAAAGTAGTAGGAATTCATAGCATAGCTAAAGGTGTATGCCTTTTATTAAAGTCGTCCCTTGCAAGTTGGCACTCCTGTAAGTACGCGTTCGTGAGGGTAATTTTCTTTATCGATTATTGTCGTGTTACTAGATTCTATAATTTTCTATTAACTTTTAGTTCGCATGTCACTCCCGCTACTAAGTATTTCCTCTGTAGTAGTGACGTACCATTCGTGGGCAGATACTTATCGGTCGATCACGAGCGCGCCTCACGAACCAAATCCACGCCACTGATATTTATTTGGAGCAGCCTAGTTGATTATGGTGCCCTGGTACTAACGGAATTGCAGTCATGTAAAGAAAGTTTTGTTTGTTTGTCTTCCTCGATAGCATTGATATAATAAAACCCCTATTCTAGCAGATTCTCCGATATTTCCCCTCTTTTATTGACCGCATTTTTGCAGACGTGGAACTGTTTAAGTTATGTGCACGTTATATTTTACGGAAAAAAATAATAATTATAAGTGTGCTAGTTTTGCTCTTAATCCACATTTCCAAGTTTAGTACTTACTAACTGTATTTCACACTGCAGTAATTTCCAATCTAAATGTTCACGCCCCTTATCAAGCTCAGCAACAAGCACTCCCGATAAGTTGATTAATCCAACCCGCTTCGTCTGAACAAGCTCTTAGCTTGTCACGAAGTCTCCAATACTGGTTGCAACTGACGCCTAGTTGATTATGCACTCCTGGTACCGATGGAGTCAATTCAGTGCAGCGTAGGAGGCAAGAGTTTCAACATATTGCAAAAGTGCATACGAGTTAGTTGACAGGCTGTTATAACCTGTCTGTCAATTCTTCGCCTACGAGGTGTTGTGTAATTTGAATTAATCTTTTAAAATACTGATCTTACTTACCTTAAATGTCTCAATGGTTATTGAAGAAACTATCATATAGCTTTTGACCGTGATTTCGTTCGCATATACTGCAAACCTCCGGTTGATGTAAGGAGTTTCGAAAACTCCTTTCTTGAGCACATCTACGCCCTCTAAGGCACGGTTTCTTAATTCATACTTAGTTGTCACTCAGGCTGTGTCCAGTCTTGATTGCCCTTTACACAGAGTAGAATAAGTATAAAAAACAAATTCTCACTCAGATTAGTTTCGTGTCTATTCAAGCATTTGCACAATAGTATCTATACTGTAATTGATGGATAAAAACAATTCAATAGGTTCGTTGCCCTCAATACTTGAGTCTTGAAGTTCAATGCTGGACAGAAATACATCGATTGGATCAATCATACCCGAAGATAAATTTAACGAGTCTGAATATCTTTGTTAGTATATAGCATTCACTCTCCTTTGCCTTTTATTATTTCGGTAGCCTTTTTGAGGTCGGTTTTAGATTGTATCATACGTGGGAAATAAAAATGAAATGCTTGACAATGACAAAAAATATGTATGTATCTTTACATAAAATGAGATTATGATTGTTTTTGACTATATTGTGTCCTGAAAATAGAGAAAAGAAAAACACTCAAACAAATAGGTCCCATTTACGAATTCTGTTTAGTTATTCAATACAATACAAACCAGGGGCCTAGACAAAATCCCTTTTCTGTAAGTGTTAACGCCAACGACAAGATAAAAATTGTATGGATTTGACATTAGCTTCAGAGATGTCACGTGACTGCTGCTGTCAACTCCATACAATTTGATCTTTCCGTTGGCGTTAACGCTTGCAGAAAAAGGATTTTGTCTAGGCCCCCAGGAAAGATTGGCACAAAAGGGAGGAGGCCTATGCCTATACTCATCAGAGGGTGGGACAAAGCTGCCAATGGCGATGATGATGATGATTCAGTACAATAGGATAATCTTAAGAAGAATATTGTGGAACCCATTTGTTAAAGAATAAGATACCACTATCACCATAGCAGTCGACTTTCATAATAATTTATTTAGAACGTCTAAAGTATCAAACCCAATATTCAGACCAATCCAACGTAATCTTCGTAGAAAATCGGCCGAACAAATTGAAAGACCTGATGATATTTTACGCAGACAAGATTGAGCGAAATGGAGCCCCGAATACCCGTCTAAATAGCGTGATAGGATCTTGGGCCGCCCAACCTTATACCACACAACAGGTAGGTACAGAAGGTCGACTTAATACAACGAGCGAAAACGTACGTACACGTAATCACGCTTCACGCACAGCGAGTGCAAGCGCACTCGCCACTGGTGTTCGGTTGAGATCGCCCTACTAACGCATCTGTGCGCGTGCGCCTGTTAGCGCTCGTAAGTTGTTTGGCGCCGAATTTTTCTACCCTTTTGTGCTTTATATTCAGTAGGTTGTATTACGAATACAATATTACTGTTCTCAGAAATACGGGCAAAGATTTCTGTTTCACAGATTTTATGAATGTTAAAGAAAATAAACCACTGAGATTTTGATCTGTCATTTCTTGCGCAAATAATTTTTGTGGCTCAGACTAACACTCAGATTTGGAGTTTTTAGTATTTTTAGGTCTACTAGCGGAAGTTATAGAGGATGTAGATAATGATTTTTAAAATCTTTGTATTTTGGCAAATAATGTACTGTTTGAGGCTTTGTGATAAGATTTAGTTAGGCGCCACAAATATAAGAAACCAAAGATGGCAAGGCTAAACAAAAGACAGAAGTTGACCATCTCAACTTGGTTAGTGACAGCAAAATACCAGAAAACAATCAAAATGTAACTATTATGTTGTATTACACTAATCTCAATTCTAAAAATACCTGTGATTCAAACAACAAAAAGTCTTTCCCATAATTCACAGAAATACTATTTGTGCTATTCATTTTTGTGGGCAAACCGCAAACCGTTGACAAAGTTAAACTTACCGTCGCATCTACGAATTTCTACCTTCTTTCTTCGGGTAATACTGAAGATGGTAATTTTAGGAACGCAAATATAACTTAGTTGTTTCCTAGACCATGACTGTACGATTTCATTAAGATTCGACGGCCAATAGCGGCCATTTTTGATATACTTTTAAGTCATTGATATGGATTAAGATACAGTTCTAATTACGACTGATATTAATATTGTTACTGGTACTCACGGAGCTTGTTTTACACGAATTAATTGCATGGTATCATGTCGGGTTGTGATTTTATTGATACAGTCTATCGATATTGTACCGACAGCAATGGTATATATTCTTTCGGAGATTATAATAATGTATTTAGGTCTAAAAACTGAATTAATTAGGGATAATAATGAGATTTCATCATCAGAAATCCTATGCATCTATTTGACTTCAAGCAATGTCATTGTAGATATAACTGTATTTTTTTTTATCATTAAAGACGATTGATTTTACTAGATGTAAAGCAATTTACCTTATATTAAATCCTGCCATTTGAAGTGTATACAGGAAATCGACTTGTCGTAACATTGACTTATAAATTGATTTATTATTAGATTTCAAAGAAGGTTCGAATCTTACTGACTTACTGGCAATAAATATCATTGGCTAATTCCAAGAAGCAAGACACGATGAGGCTTTGAAAATATTTATAGCAAAACATAATAATATACGACGAATCTAATAAACTTATAATAACATTACTATTAAATGGTAATATAAGTAATAACTACGAAGTAGTAACGCAGTTCTATAAAGATTAAATATAGCAACAGAAATCGAATAAATAAAGCTAGCAGCAGCTAAGTAATTTCCCATCAATCCTTAAAAATCCTGCGCTTTCCGAAGTAAAGCTTAAAGTTCCAATCTAAAATTAAACTCTGCACACGTAATCATTATCATTTTTTCCACTTCGTTTCGTCCGATTCTCGCTTCGCTTAGGTCATCTTCGCCACTTTTTTCGACCATGAAATCATCGTTTCTCCAACACTGAACATTTTGAATACTGATACCATCAGAATTTACAATATGGCTGTCGTATGCAGAACAAAGGATCTTATTCCTTCTAAGTTGAAAAGGTTACTCACCGCGGTGATTTATTGAAAGTCAGTATCTTGGTTTTTACTTGGACTATTATTGTTCTGTGTTAATTGTTCTGTGTGTTCTTGGTAGATAAAGACCTTGAGGTGTTGTAGTCTCACAGAAAAATAAATGGTAACATTTTCTTTAATATGCATAATGCTGGCAATACACAAAAAAATGGCAAGATGGAGCTCTTAAAACCCTTCAAGTCAAGTAATAAGGTATTTATCGAAGACGTAAATCCCTTATTGCCGATTTCTATGAAGGTAATGGCAGAATTTTAGCACTTAACATTTATAATGAAAACAGACGATTAATAAACTCTCACTTATAACAAGTAATCATGTGTACATAACCTCGCAATAACTTCAAGGTATTTACATAACTTAAACATATTACACAGCCTTACTGAGTTTACATAGTATAAGCTGTAGAATCAATTTATGATGATGTTAACCTGGAAAGTGGGACGAAAGAATTGATTTTCATTTTGATTTGGGAGAGTAAGAACATTTACTATGTTTGTCTTGCACATGATTGCGAGAACAATAGTCTGTAGTAGATAGCATTACTACAGCTTACATTGATTCTTTATGCTTTACGTCCTTATTCAAACTTGATAGCATCCTATTCGTAAAAAAATGCTTATAAAGTCTTTCTTACTTAACGTCGAGTCGTGAGTCGTATATACTTATTTCTATTTTAGCAGTTGTTGATTCACTCATTATAGGTCGATTTCCAAAAAATCCTGTTACGCTTCTTAAATTCCCTTGAAGTCTTCTATTAGTACCTACCGTTAATCCAAGATTTGTAATACCAACACGTCCAAAGCTTTTCTTAAAACTGACTTTAGTAATATTGCTTCTTTTTTACCAAACAATTCATCACAAAGAAAAACCAAAACAAATTCTAATATTTTTAGACATTGAATTCAATCGCAGTCAAAGGCTTCCGTTAAATCCATTAAAGATACAAATAGCTAATAAAATAAGTGAAGACTAAGTAAAGACCCTGACACCGTCTGTATGACATCATGGATTCCACAGCCTCGGCCAACCGCCCACGCCTTGGCAACTTAACTTTACGTACCAACAAAAATAAACCTTTCCTTATTTTGACAGTGATATGGACGAAAATTGAATGACAATTTAGACAATTAGAGGTTAGAATAATTTTGCTTATCTTGTTTATGTAACTTAAGCATTACATTGATCTTGTGAGTACAATTAGTTAGGGCTCTCGCAGACAGGCGCGACGCGACTCTAGTAGAACAATTTCTATTGCGACGCACCTGTCTCCGGGAACCTTAACGAATTTTGTTGCTTTTACTGATTTAAGATTTTCCGTGGATGTGTATACCACACATATTATATTTTTGCAGTACCTATCTAATTTATTTTGTTTGGACCTGTAGAAATATTATGATGAGAAAGCTACGTAGATAACTTTTTGGTTTGAATTTACCTTGAAGTATATTCCAATCAATCCAGCTAATACAATATTTAAACGTACGATTAGCATGAGCGAAAGTTGTACAAACATGCATAGCTATGCTTTCATGGACTGATTCCCGTGGGCCAAGCCAATGAACACGATGATTGAACTTTCTTGATTTTACAAATTTTTACTACGCTACTGGTTTTACGTTGTTGCATTTTGTTTGAATGTGTTTATTTTGCATTCTTCTTACTTCCGACAAAGTTTCTGTCTTCCCACGGTAACGTGTCATCAACACTTAATAAATTATTGTCAGGCTGTTCTTGATATAGAAGCTAATTATTCCATTGATAACACCGTTCTATAAATTAATAGTTTCTCTAAAGGTTGTGCAGTTCATACAGCAGTAGTTACTAAACATGCTTCGCACGACCACTAAGTTTAAACTAAGTAAACCCTGTGAATCTTAGGATACATTATAATTTTGCAGTATGGAAAGACACACATGGATGAGTAGCTCAATTGACCAATCTTCCGATCTCACAAAAAATCTATTCCAAACATTTCTTGTTACAAATTCTTCGCCTCAAATCACTATAATTATAAACTCTTCAAAATATCAGTACGAATTATGTAGGTACCATGTCACGCAAGGTCAGACATATTAAACTTGTTCACTAACACGTCCCAAAAGATTTACAAGGTCAGGAGGCGGGACCAGATCCGATTTTTCTCATGGGATTTTTTTTTAACTTTTTTTTTCCATGTGCATCCTCCAGCGAGCACAGCTACTCTTTGTATTTACACGATGACAATCAGTAATTTTCATTAAAGTACGTCTTTTCTCTTGAGACGTTTTTGATAGCTGCGCGTGGTTAGACTCGCCGCAAGTACGTTCGGATGCTTTTCCAGCCGCTTTTGATATTTTTTTGACGAGGCCTGAATTTCCTCTTTAATAGTGGTCATATATAGGTGAGCGTGGAAGAGTACGATTTGACACGAACTTGATTAAAATTAAAATCGAGAATAGTGCAAGGCCTCTTCTCTGTTAAAATGTTTGTGCTAGGCAATTGTTGATCATGATTGTTCTAGTGTCTGCGATGTTACTGCTTTGTTTCTTTAAATCGTTTAATTTGATAAGAACCGAACAACACGTAAATAAATTTCAATGTCTCTATCACTTATTTGCTATTCTCACGCAAAAGGAATCGCTAGATTTAGGTTCGTGGCCCAAGGGCTGGCTTTTACCTTGGCCAGAGGCTTAGTATTGCCATACAACGTGGCAATGGCACCAGTCTCTTGGGTACTTTACCAGTCGACAACGATGCGGAGGAATTTTTCGATGCCATATTTTAGTTTTTTTTAATAGTTTTAGTTTTGTTAGTATATAATTTTGTTATTTTTAGGTTATGTTTATAAAAATAATGATATAAAAATCCAATAATATAGGTTCGCAAGAAATAAATTAACATGTTATCTTCATTTGTTGGCTCAGTGAATGCACAAATTAACAGTCAGCATATATGGAGATTTAATAGTCTTTTAACTCTTTTGTAAAAATTCCTTACTTCTAGAAAATTACCAATCTAAGTTATTTACCTAGACAGACTCCAATCTCCAATTAAGCCTTTCAAGGAAATTGAGGAAAATGTCAATTCCCTTTTTCGTAACGCCGTCTCAAATGCCTTTGCCAAATCGTAGTTTTAGACAAATTGCTATGGGAGCTACGTTTCGAGACATGCGAGTTTAGTAATCCAATGCTGCAACTGGCATTACTCTGCTAATAGGGCGTAGTTTTCATGTTGCGCCACCACATCTAATTGGTCACCTTCCAAGTCAAGATGGTGACATATGGTTTCGATTCTCTTAAGTTATAACTTGGCAAATATAGCTTTTACCTGTGACCTGCATGACAGAAAATGTTTAACCCCGCCTCCGGCGTAACTCCAAAGCGTTTTCCAACTTTAGATATACTTCAAATCATATTCATTTTTCTTTATTTTCGGAAGGCTTACAGACTAATAACATTATAATAACAATAATATAAAACTAAATTGCTATTTACAAGCCTCCACAGATAAATACAAAATTATTACTCCCTCATAGTCTCAGTTACATCTTATCTGTACTTATACCTACATTATAAGCAAAACAGCGATTTCTATTCTATTTCATACAGTTATTTTCTCAGAGTTGGTAAGTGAAACTAATTTAAGCCAATCTGGGCATCAAACGGTTCACGTGCAGGCAGGTGCCTCTTGTACAAAAAATGGCTTAGCTAAGAGCTTCCTTAGTGCGCTTCATCTACTAATATAAAGTGTTGGGGAGAACGAGACCTGAAGTGTCTTTCAGTCGACCCCTACCTTGACAGGTTGTCAGTCTTCACAATATGATGAGACAAGATATTTTTGTTATGACAGGTCGTCTAGAAGAATCTCATTCACAGTCCACACAATAGCGTGCCGTAGCGAATTTGTCACGTACACAAAAAGTTTTCTTTTGTACACAGCAATGTATATAAAAACTGTTTTTTATTCTAATGTTGCTGTATACAGTGATGATTATTTAGAAAAAAAACTAGCTTTTGCCCACGGGTTTGACCGCGTGGAGGTCGGAAATTATCCCACGCGAACGTACTCCGGGGTAAAAAGCATCCTATATCCTAATCCAGGTAAGGGTCTATCCATGTGCCAAAATTTATCTAAATCCGTTCAGCCATTTTAGCGTGAAACCTTAACAAACATACAAGGATGGTATTACTAGAATAGGTTTTTGTTTATTTGACCGTGATCTTGTATTCTCATAATTTCTGTATTTTTTGTGCCAGGAAAATATTTGCAGCGGAAAATGTCATGTCTGTGTCAGTTGTCAAAGTCAAGGGGGGGTGTCAAGGGGTACGTGTTACCCAGTAACTGGGTTGTGGAGGCCAGATAGACAGTCGCTTCACGTAAAATACTGGTATTCAGCTGCATCCGGTTAGACTAGAGTCCGACCCCATCATAGCTGGGAAAATGCTTTTTCCCCTGCTATGATTGGTTCTATTTGGTTTTAGCTTTACAAGTAGTCTTTTCAATAGCTTGATTCAATTGTTTGTCGGAAAGTGGAACACTGTCTCGGTTATCATCGCAACCATTATGTTTTGTCTTGAGCAAAACTCCAAACGCATTATTGCATATCTTTTCATCTTCCAAATGAGATTAATTACACTAAATAAAATTATCGCCAGCAACTTCCTTCGCTTCAACCTAATTAACACTATAGCAGTTTTATTGTATAGCGGACCCGCATTACCGATTAGTTTTCTTTAATACGTAATTGTTCGGAATAAGGTCATTTGGACCCATTCCGTCACAGTTGCATTCAGCTGCTCATCGAATCGTTTCAACGCCAAACAGTTCGTTGAACCCGTTGGTTTTGATATTGACTAGTACTACTGAGTCAGAAGGTTCACTAATTAGCCATTCACTATTCTCTCTCTCGTATCGATGCTCCTCTAGGTTTTGAACTGGGAACAGTTTTATGTGAATGGTAATTCCTTGAAATAATTGGATTGTTTTATTGGTTCACAAGAGCGTACATCAGATTTGAATCATTATATCGTCATCTAATTTTCATCAGAGACCGAAGGACAATATCGCTATTTATGTGAGTACTGCGTAAAGCGTTAGTATTGTAATGTTATTGCAGTTTGAAGGCGTATTTTTCTTCTTCAAAATGCTCATTTCTCATTGCATCTTGTAAAAAGTAAAGTGGAACTACTGCTTTTCTATATATTTTCTTTCAATGATTTTTGACAATAACGGTGATTTTCGATCTAAATGAAAATATCTAAGTTTCTTACGCAGGTTTATGAATCGGTTCGGGGCTTTTTTCTACTAAAATTTGTTATTTTTTGCCTGAAATAAATTACTGTTAAATAAGTTTGTAGTTGACGTAACCATAGTTAGCGGAACTGAAAGTCTAGCAATCTGTTTGATGTCATAAGTTTTGAGAATGATGATAACTTGATCAGCATATTAGCTTTTCGTTACGGTTGGTTGAAATTACTACCCTCCTCAATCTGCCTAGCCTTTTCCCAACTACATATGTTGGGGTCGGATGCAGCTGAATACCAGTATTTTATATGGAGCGACTGCCTATCTGACCGCCACAACCCAATTACTGAATGATTATATTACCAATGAAAGGTAAATTATCTTCCTTTCCGCATTTTGGCTTAGTCTTATCTTCTTGTTCATTCCATAGTATTCGCGTATTTCTGGAAAAACTCTAGTTTATTCACAGAATTCTGTGGAAATTGGAGATTGAGGCCTTTGCCGTTCAGTGGGATCATACAGGCTACTTAGATTAGATTACAAAAGCTATTTGGCTAAAGCTTATATTATATCACACAGTATTTCCCCGTCTCCAAACTTAAATATGACGTGGTTCAGCCACCAATAAACACAGTGGCCCACTAATACATCGCTAGACGCATTTCCTCATACTTCCAGTCTATTATGGGGCTGGATGTCAGCCAGACTGTCCGTTGAACAGGACTCACTTTCACTGAAACTTTATATTTGTAATGATGATGTTTGTGGAGTATTTAGTGTCATGCGTTGTTGTAATTGTTCATTGACACGGCCTATTAGTCTCATATAGGCCGCTTAGTACGTGCTTAAATGAATGTGTTACAAAGCAACCTATAAAGTTTTCGAATTGATACGAGGATGTGGAAAGCACAGGATCGTTTGTGTAGCAATGCTTAGGGCAAGCCTATGCTCAGCGTTTACGTCTTTCAGCTGAGATAGTGGTTTATGAACTTGTTGACTTTTGTCCCAACTGTTTCTCATTTTAAAGTCGGTCTGTTTCGTTAGATAAGTCCAATAATTTCAGTTTGGAGCACTAAACAGGGTTAACTTTGCTTGGGTAGTTTTTGAGTTAGCTTCAATAATACGTATTTTTTCCCCACTTTTATATGGATGATGTTCTAGTTTGTTTTGCAGGTAGTGGTATTAGAATTTGTATGGGGTAGGTACCACAACTAAAAAGTGAAAAATAAAAACTTTTTACCAAAAAATACAACCGACTTCCAAAGACAACACTACAAAGTGAAAAATAACTTTAATTTCGGAAGTCAGTGGCAAAAAACGAAAATGCGTTTAGCCAGACACCGACTTCCGAAATTAAAACTATTATTCACTTTGTTGTGTTGTTTTTGGAAGTCGGTTGTTTTTTTTTTTTTTTTGTAAAAAAGTTTTTTTTTCAATGACCAGTCAAATTTTCATAGGGTCATAATTTCCATGAATATGAACAACTTTCACTATGGGACCAACTTTGAAATCACGAATAAAAAAATCTGCTGTTTCATACATTTTGGTCGAATAGTTATTGAACTTTTGTATGAAACAACAGTTTTTCAGGTCCCATAGTGAAAGTTTCCATATTCACGGGTAGAACACCCTGTAAACCCCCCCCCCCCCCACCCTTTTTAACTGTATTTCCTGTGCGTGTCCCAAATAAAATATTTTTCTTTCTTTCTTTCTTTTAAAAACTGGACTGGTCATTGAAAACTAACCGTGTATTATGATTTCTGTTTCTGGCCTACTCACAACGTAATATTAGATCCCTATAAAATCTGTACATCTATAAAATTGAATGGAAGCAAAATTTTAGGAGTTATAACGCATTTATATTTCGAAAGCTAGTATCTACTTCTTAGTAATTCCAGATTTCTATCTTGTCAGAAGCTGCTTGATTATTACATGCCACAGATAAAATCATTAAGAAATAACAATATCATTTTTCTATTCCACCTTCCTAAGAAAGTTGGCATATCTCTAATCTACAATTCTACAAGATTGACTGCAACACAATATTTAAATCATAATCAAGATAATGATCTTAGGTACTACATAAACTGTTCAATCATAGTTTCCTAATTTACCCAACTATTATCAACTCTACTACTTTCTTTTAAGGCTGAATTTGGAATGCAAGCGCCAATATTTTTACCAGCCTTTGTTGGTAATCGCTTAATTGGATGTATTCTCACGTGTTGTTAAATTTTCGCGATACAATCGACGTAGATACTGTTCTGGTTTATGGTCTTTCATATTTTACTCAGTACAGAAGAAAAATACAACAATTATCAAAGAATAATGCACTCTATTCCTTTGGGTTAAGTTACCTATAATGTGCGGTGTACTCGATTTTGAAACGAAAATGATACAATAATTTTGCGAATCTGTCGCACTTTCGTCTAATGACATCTGAGATCTACGGTTATTTTCGACAATGTAACGTTAATTTATTAAAAAGAAATTACACAGAAGTGATCAATTAAAAACGTGTCCTATTCACAATAAGACAAAAAGCGATTTTCAGAAAATCACAAAAAAATTCGAGCCAAGTTCGTCGCCTCTTTTGTATTTTGTCACGCAATTTTATTTTTAGAACAGTATTTTCGATATTCTTTTGTTTTTCAAAATCTAACCAATGATTCTTCTTCTTTCTCAGATATCCGACATCGTGATTGGTCAGGAAGCCAATGTGACTGCCCGTGAAGCGCTACTGAGCTGGGCTCGACGCTCCACTGCTAAATACCCTGGCGTTAGGGTCGCAGACTTCACGTCATCTTGGCGCGACGGTCTGGCCTTCAATGCGCTCATACACAGGAACCGTCCTGATCTGATAGACTGGCGTAATATCAGGTAATTGTCAGATTATAGCCTTACGAGATCATGAATATCCTTGTAGCCTTTGATTTAAATAACAGCGGGTACGATTCCTTAAGGACGCTGTTACAAATGGCTAGTCAAATCATTACTTTTTTACACAAAAGTATATTTATTAAATAAAATGCTTTGCATTCTTAAAATGTTTTTTGGCCGAATTGTTGATAGATATGCTTGTTGATAGATAGATAAAACTTACTGTTCTGAACTATAAATATAATTTTAGATAAGTACAGATTCTCAATAAATGTACCGAAGTAAACATTTTCACTCCGGTACATTACGGTATACGGTATAAAAATTTTTGGAATCGATTCAGTTATTTATTCTGAACAAATCATAATCAGGTTTTGCATATAGGTACTAAAAAAAAAAGGGGTATAAGATCGAAATTAATGTAATAATATACTTAAAAAGCTTCCGGAATAAATAAATTCTCTAAACCATAGTAAAAACCGCATCAAAACCCGTTGCGTAGTTTAGAAGAACAACGCAACCACACAGGCAGTCACGGAAAGCGACTTTATTTTATAATAAGTATAGATGGGAAAGTTAGGATTAGAAACTATTTCCAGAATGTTCTCATAGGATTTTTGAAGGTCCATTGACTCAATTAAATAGTGGTTATTACAATTTATGACCAAGACATCAGGGTGACTTGGGGAGAAACTTTTATCATTGGAACGAATTTCTATAACGTGCCTTGTGGGAGGAGTAAACTGGCAGAAATTGTGTCGTCACGAAAAAGCGTTATGACGTCAGTTTCAAGTGTCAAAAGTTTTGGTTTTTTAATATAGAGCCATCTTATAGTTTGAGACCACAATTGGCTCTGTATTAATCTATATAAATAAAAAGAGAAGTCCTGACTGACTGATTGGCTGACTCACCAACGCCCAGCCCAAACCCTTGGATCTAGAAAGCTGAAGTTTTGCACAGAAGTTCCCTTTATAATGTAGACAAGGAATAAGTAAGGAATTCCCGGTAGTACATTCCCGTGGGATATTTTCCGACATCCACGCGGGCGAAGCCCTAGCCGCTGGCAAAAGCTAGTACGGTCAGCAACATAAATCGATTAACACTGCTACTTTTTTACACAGCATGTAAATTCATACTCCTTTTATCCTAAAATACCTAAGAGTCTAGTAGATCTTTAAATTTTACTTCTGTTCCGATTTTAATTAAATATCTTGCTTAATTAAGATTTAAAAAACTGAAGTGTTAATCGAATTTTGTTGCTGACTGTACATGAATATAGCGAAAGGAATTTCGTTCCAATCGGGTGTCCTACGCCACCTCCCGAATTTTTCCCATCAGTTTAGTAATCAATTTAGTAAAAGAGCTAGGTAATTTGCTATTTACTAGTCAACGTCAAATTAATGACACGAAGGTTTTATTACTACCTGAATTCAATTTATTGACATTTTTTTTTCATAGGTCAAGACAAGTCCGTGAGCGTTTGGAGACAGCCTTCCACGTAGTCGAGAAGGAGTATGGAGTTACCAGACTACTGGACCCCGAAGGTGAGTGACGATCTTTATCTAAAACCAGTCTGTAACTGCCCTACTGTACATTGAAATATGGTTTAAATTACAATGATTGCCTGTTAACGTCTCGTACGATAGGGAGCTCATGGCTAAGTAACAACAGCCGCACGGGTCGATCTATCAGGTTAAGCTACGCTTGCCGGGGTTGGTCCGTGGATGGGTGACCATCTTTACATATCGAGACTCCTCCGTGCCTCAGAAAGCACGTTAAGCCGTTGGTCCCGGCTGTCATTCGTGGATCTTTGACAGTCGTTACGGGTCGTCAGAAGTCCGAAAGTCTGATAACCAGTCTCACCAAGGGTATTACACAGTCACGGGGTTGTGGAGGTTGGATATAAAATACTGGTATTCAGCTGCATCCGATTAGACTGGAAGCCGACCCCAACATGGTTGGGAAAAGGCTAGACAGATTGATTGATTAATCTATTTTTCGAACTTTAGCAAAAAATAGGCGGAGAAATGTAAGAGGGTTGATTTGGAGTTAAATTTTCATGACGATCCATCATCGATAAAAATAAGTTAATTATTTACAAAAATACTGGTTTAATTAAAATTAATTTTCTTTCATTAAAACTTTCAGAAACAAACAGTATTTCTCTGAGACAAATAAACCAGACTGCGGAACAACTTGGCTGTCATTTTTTACAGACATAAACCATCCCATGCAAAGTGTGTTCACGGGTAATAAAGCGCGATAATGTTAGCGGATCGAATGATTCGCGCCAATGCGTAACGTGCGCCTGCTAGTGGGAACTAACCGCGCCATGACTTAGTCTGTATTGTACTACTCTGTCTGTGTATAGTCTACAACTCTACATCATACAGTCGTCCGACGAAGCCCGAACTGCTTACGAAGTTCGGCGAACTACGTAAGCAGCTCGGGCTCTCGTCGGACGACTGTGTACAGCCGGTCGATTCTATAAAAATCTCACCGTGAAAACTTAGGTGAAGTGAGTTTGTTTTTGCTAGGAATTGACACTATTGACAGCTCACTCCACGCTCACTTCACCTAAGTATTCACGGTGAGATGGTTATACAGAATCGCACTGCTGATGCTAGGGATTGACACTATTGACAGCTCACTTTAAGATCACTTCACTCATGTTTTCACGGTGAGATATTTACAAAATAGCACTACTGTGGTATTAGTGAGGTATCGGCATGGTATCGGAGAAAATACAAGGTGTAATTGAAATGTCAGAAAAACTTTTAAGGGGTCATTGCACTCTGTCATTATAAACAACTTTTACTATGTGACCAACCTCAAGAGCGAGTGCGCACTACGACTTTTTATCGTGCGATTATTTTGTCGCAGAAATGCAACGTATTCTACTATCCTACTAATATTATAAATGTGAAAGTTTGTATGTTTAAATGTTGGATGTTTGTTACTCAATCACGCAAAAATGGCTTAACGGATTTGGATGAAATTTGGCACACAGACAGTTTATAACCTGGGTTAACACATAAGATACTTTTTATCCCGGTAGTACCTACTACCCCCGTACTCCCGTAGGACAATTTCCGATATCTATAAAAGCTAATTGGTTTATAATTTTATTTTATTTACCAATACGTTGCATTTTTGCGACAAAATAATCGCGATATAAAAAGTCTAGTGCGCGCTCGCTCTAAAATCGAGAAAAAAATATCAGCTCTGCTCTACACTTTGTTGAGAACAGCAGATAAATAATATCCAACATAAATGTATGGAGTAATTGTATTTTTTTTAATAGACCAAACTTTCTCAAAACCTGCGAGTGGCAGAAAGTGATACTTAGTAAAAATATTATCGACTTAAATAAATCAATCAAACAAAGAGATTCCTCTCTCCCTGAGATTCGCGGTAATTTCAAACGCATCTAAAAGAGACAAGAATCGTTTAAAGCCAATTAAAGCTTTGTAACAGTATATGCTTAGGTGAAGGTAATGTAGTAATGCTTAGACCATCGTAATTAGTAAGTAATTACTGACCATAATTGGACTGTTGCACTCCTCTAGAAATGTTTTTGCAACATAGGTACTTGATTATGTCAACTATGACTAAATAGTTCTGCGAACAGTAGACTTCGCGAGCACTAACATATTGCTTTTAAAGCCTCGTTTTAGAGAATTCTGATCATTATTTTCAGAATTCTCTAGTTTTGTGATGAGAAGATGGTCCCAGGTGTTCCATCAATCCATACATAGTAGTTAAAGGGCCGATTCCTCTGGTATAAATCTAAAAGTGAGCCATTTCCTGCATTTTGAGGAGCTTTTGTGCTCATTACGCTGAAGATCTTCACCAAATTTTTATGAGACTAACTTGACAGTTAGTCTCAAAAACTTACCTTTCAAATATATCCAGTAGCCCCCTTTTTGCCTCTTTTTGGAGGAAGTACCCCCCCCTCCAATCAAAAATCCGCGAAGACAAAAAAAATCGAAGTCGTAAAACCTGTATACCAAGTTTCGTCCAGATAGGTTGTAAAATATGACCTGTAGAGGAGTAGCAATAAACTGACAGACGAAAGCAAATTTTGTCAGACTTGAAGCAGAAGCAAAAATTTGAGTTGGTTGACTTTTCTTGGGAAAACTTTTATTTATTTATTTATTATTTCTAAAACACGTGCCTATTACAATTTGGGTTTAGCCACACAACGAAAACCTCTCAGGGCTTATCTGTGTTATTTGAAGACTTTCAAGATGTTTTTCAGTTTTTTTTAAGGTTCATGTGATTATTTATATTATATTTAAGTACTCTTCATTTGTTAATACTCGTATACTCAATTATTTATTGGATTATAGGTACAATGTGAACTTAGGCGGCAACTTCAAATTATATGAGATCGTTATGAACCCTGTCGGTTACCTACAGTGAGATATTAGTTATTGTAATACTCGTATATTGTCAGTTGTTCAAAAGGTTGAGTTTTTTGCGAACCAACCAAAGTTGACCAAAAGATTAAAAATAATTGAAAAGAAAAACAAATCATTTTATTAATATAACGCTCTCTAATTTTATTATTTTACTGTTAAACATCATTTCATAATCTATTAAAACGACTTAAAAAATGGAGGAGGTTCTCAATCCCACGGATTTTTTTTTTATCTTTCTGGCCATTCTTTTAGCCCCGCATAGTAACACACCCAAATACCTTATAGATTCTGATCACGAATTGAATCAAAGTCTACTAGACAATATTAAATTATTAGCCAATACAATTGGCAGGTTGCAGTTCACGTTCAATTGACGTAGTTTACGATCTATTGTTCACAATTCGGCTGGACAAGTGTAGGTGATCTGTGACGTCAGCAGTCAAGTGTGGTTGTTTTTTTATGGTTTGATATGATTTGGTAATGACGTGGAAAAGTGAGCCAAGTTTTGTTAGTGAGGAGTTTCGCTAGCTAATTTAATTTGACCTTGTATGTTTACTATAAAACATACACAGTCAAATTAAATTATATCTAAATTATGATAAAAGAAAAAAATATTTGGCGTAATGTGATGTTTTATCATGTTCAGATATCAGTCGGAACCCATATCGACTGTCGAGTTTTGCTAGCTAATTTAATTTGACCTAACATTATGCGTACGTCATTAAAACTCACGCCTTTTTCCATGGGAGTAGTAAGAAACTCAACCTCAAGTGCTACCTCTTCTTGTGGTTTGTCCTCGTTCATGTTAATAAATAAACAACGTTACCAACGTTTTGCTAGTATTAATTTATTCTAATAGGAACATTGTGAAAAGCATATTTGACACAAGTCATTGACCTTAGCTATTAACATAAAAATTACAACTTAATAGACAAATTAATAGCAATTATAACGTACTAGGTTTTGCCCGCGGCTTCGCTCGCATTAATTTAGAATTTAACAATCAATTCGGGTTGTTCTCTGCTTGTAATAAAATAATTCAATTATGATTCGTAAGACACGTGGCGCCATCTATTATCATAAGAACGTTATTGCTGTTTTCCTCGGGAACAGTACTTTTTTTTGGGATGAAAGGTACTCTATGTCCGTTTCTGTACACCTGACAACGTATATTATGGGATGATCAGTTCAGTGGTTTAGGCGTGAAAACACACTTACTTTCGCATTTATAAAAACAATACCAATTAAAATCACATGAAGTTTTGCTAAAATAATCGCTTATACTAAGAGGCCTAGGCCGTTCTGCTTATTATCTCAATTGATTGTTTAGACTTAACATTTTAATAATAATACTTGAAGCACCTTCGAAGTAACACGGTGACAAACAAAAGAATAATTACATTTCAAATCGGTGCAGCTTGGCGTGGATAATCGGTGCAGCCTCGAGTGTGCGATTTTATTGTGCGATTGTCGTGTCGTTGTGCTACTAATTGCTATAATTTTGTAAGTTTGCGAGTTGTTCGTGCGTCTAGTTTTATTTAGGACGCGGTTTTCAGTAGGATTTATACTGGAATACGTGAAATTTAAGAGTGGTGGTAGTCGCCAGTTTGATCAATTATTTTATTTATTTATTAATCACTTAATTGTACACCACATAAAACAAAAAGGTCAAACATAATTAAAACTAGTTTAGGTACAATTGATTAGAACTTCTTGTGAAGTTTCCATAAGGCCAAACCTATTTGCTGGCGGTATACCTTGGCTATTTACCTAGTGGTATACCACGATGGCATGGCATACCTCGAAGTAAGGTTCCAAAAAGAGCTTGAGTTTTTTCAAGCTCTCTTATAAATCAATCAATATTAAACGGTTGAGACCTTGAAGCCCTAGGTGCAAGACCAAAACTTGATATTTCCTTGAACTAATTCTAATTCTTCCTCTCTCCCCAGATGTGGACACCCACGAGCCCGACGAGAAGTCCCTCATCACGTACATCTCGTCCCTCTACGAGACGTTCCCCGAGCCGCCGACCGTGCACCCGCTGTTCGACGCCGAGTCGCAGCGCCGCGCCGCCGCTTACACTGAGCAGGCCGCGCTGCACCGCGCCTGGCTGCACGAGAAGTGCGCCCTCATGCAGGTAACATTAGACGTGCTACGAGACATTTACAGAGCCGGTATACGGTTCGACGCCTGTTGCGTTACACACCATGGTGGCAACATACAGTTTGTTTCAAGGTATACCAGCGGTTCGACGACTATTGCTTTAAACACCATGGTGGCAACAGACTGTTTGTTTCAAGGTATACCAGCGGTTCGACGACTATTGCGTTAAACACAATGGTGGCAACATACAGTTTATTTCAAGGTATACTGGCGGTTCGACGCCTATTGCGTTAAACAACATGGTGGCAGCAACTAGTTTGTTTCAAGGTGTACCGGCGGTTTGACGCCTATTGCATTAAACACCATGGTGGCAACATACTGTTTGTTTCAAGGTATACATTTTTAACTTTACTAGGGCAGCACGAACTTGTTCAAGAGTAGCATGACTTGTGTTACTGTTTGTAAATTCTTGCTAGAGCAATATTTTCCAATTTGCAACTTCTGAGCACTAACTACTTACTGTTCAGAATACTTACGGAAATAACATTTCAATTTCCCTTTTCATACATCAATTTTATTTTAGCAATGAAACAAGACAAGAGGTAGTATAAGTATTGTGCATCCTAATTATTAAACAATACAGTTTAAATTATTAGCTCCCAAACAGAAAGACCTAAAAAATTGTTCGCGAAAACCTTAAAATTTCTCTCGATGAACTTTTATTCGGATTTTTTAACTGTACAGAAGACGCAACCTCAAAAATCACATTGATGCAAACCGAATTTTAATGTTAAAAATGCTAAGTTTACTATTACAATAGTATTAGTGTCAATGCTTTTTCCTTGTGATTTAACGAATGTATTAAAAGTTTTGTAATACTTTTTATTTTCCTTAAGCCCTGTAGTAAACAAATAGTCCATGTTCAAAAAAAAGTTTTGGAACCACTGCTTTAAATGGTCGAATTCCCGTTTTCACCAATCCTAAGTAACACTTAAATGAATCCCTAAATATTATTGCACTGTTGGATTTTCAACGCTAGGCTTAACAGCGTGAGAGTTGAAAATCCAATATCAATCTGCCTAGCTTTTTCCCAACTATGTTGGGATCGGCTTCAAGTCTAACCGGATGCAGCTGAATACCAGTATTTTACATGGCGCGACTGCCTATCTGACCTCCACAACCCATTAACTGGGTAATACTTATAACAAGGGGTATCCCTTGGCCCCTTGGTACGACTGGTTGTCAGACTTTCGGGCTTCTGACGACCCGTAACGACTCTCAAAGATCCACGAATGACAACCGGGACCAACGGCTTAAAGTGCTTTCCGAGGCACGGAGGAGTCTCGGTATGTAAAGATGGTCACCCATTCACGGACCGACCCCGGCAAGCGTAGCTTAAGCTGATGGATCGACCCACGGGCATTATTCTTGTGAATTCAGGTAACAACTAGCCTAGAGTACCTAACTAACTCATCTCCTTTCTTCCAGGACCGTGCTTTCCCGTCAACTTTGATCGAAATGAAGAAGCTGCTCAGTGAGAGCACGCGGTTCCGCCAAGAAGAGGTGCCGCTCAGACAGAGGGAGAAACAGAAGTTGTTCCATCATTACAGGGAGTTAGAGGTGAGGAATAGTTGTAAGCATTTGGTTTATAAGGAGTGGGTTGTTGGAACGAGATCGAGCAGAAACAAAGATAGAGTTTAGTACCAATGTTTAGCGGTCTACGTACACATTTCATGCAATACTCTTACATGAATCTGTGTTCCATCAATCGTATGTTAAAAAAAGCGGCCAAGTGCGTGTCGGGCCACTGTATACTGTTCCGTTGTTACACAATAATGCGGACTAAGAAGAGGGCTTTTTGTTGTTTCATGAATATTTTACTATTACTCGTAAACTTGAAAAGCCTACTTAGCTGTGATAGTTTAACTTCGTTATTATATACTACTACCGTGAATTTTTTCACCCATCCAAAACTAACCGTTTAGCTGGCAGGGGACAGTTGACTTTAATAAGACTTAGCACTTTAAAGCTTAATATTTCAGAAACGGATCCCGAAATCGAAAAATTGTTTTCACAAACCCGCAATATTTTTGAAGGACCCATCCAACAACAACCCACACCATGGGGTGGACGAGAAAAAAAAACAGCCCCATTTTACGTGTAGGTAGACGGTACCCTAAAAAAAAATTTTTTTTCATGATTTTATTTTACCACTGTCGGCGTGATGAATATGTATATCCATGCCAAATTATAGCTTTCTAGTACTAAGGGTCTCTGAGCTAAGGTGCGGACGGACAGACGGACGGACATAGCGAACTATAAGGGTTCCTTGTTAACTACGGAACCCTAAAAAACCAGGGATGGTAAACAGACTATAAAACAATGCCCTGAAAAAAAAATCGCTCACTGAACCAAAGGTCAGACGCTGAAAGTTGTGGGTGTAGATCTAAGTATCAGCTGTTTCTCGCACGGTCAGTTGTATGTGGCTCTGTCACGGGTTAGCAATCCTAGGAGCCTGTATGCTTTCATCCCCGATGGCCATACGTCAAATATCGTATACAAAGAAGCATTACTGTAAAGTAAATTTTTAGCTACCCAAACAACGGTATATGTAATTCAAAATATGCTGCCCGAAAAGTCACTATTCCACGCGGACGAAGTCGCGGGCACAGCTAGTAGAATAATATTATTTTGAAAGAATCTAAAGTGTAGCATAGATTTCTGCGTCTTCTTTCTAACTTATTTACATCAATGTTAACGACCTCTTTCTCCAGAAATACTTCGAATCAGTGGGCGAGTGCGACATCGAGCCGACCTTACGACCAGACGCGCTAGAACAGGCGTGGTCTCGACTGCTGATGGCGCAGCAGGAGCGAGAGCGCGACCTGACCGACGAAATACGACGACTGGAGCGACTGCAGCGACTCGCTGAGAAGTTACACAGGTATGTAGTAGTTGCTCATAGCGATATATGTAATGCAATCCTGACTTATGACTGGTGTTGACTGATGTGGTCTCTTCTCCATATTTTTACCTTTTGAGGAACAGTCAATCTGCCTAGCATTTACACAACTATGTTGGCATCGGCTTCTAGTCTAACCGGATACAGCTGAATACCAGTATTTTACATGGGTAATACGATACCCCTTGGTAAGACTGGTTGTCAGACTTTCGGGCTTCTGGCGACCCGTAACGACTGTCAAAGATCCACGAATGACAGCCGGGACCAACGGCTTAACGTGCTTTCTGTGGCATGGAGGCGTCTCGGTATGTAAAGATGGTCACCCATCCACGGATCAACCCCGGCAAGCGTAGCTTAACCTGATGGATCGACCCGTGAGGCTTTTATTACTTAGCCACGAGCTCCTCTTGCAGGAACATGAACCGTAATGTTTCTCAACCATAGGACATGCCTAATGGACAACCAGAACGGTGATCGTAGTAAGCTATTGCTTACGTTATCATTATGATACTTCTGCTCAAACCCTTTTATCATCTCTTACGATGTTTCTCAAGGGAACACAGTATGGTTACTAGGTAATAGTTGCCCAAAACACCTAATAGGAATCATTCCAAGATTCATTTGGATATTTTACTAACTAAAACCGGTCAAGAGCGAGTCGGACTCGCGTACCGAGGATTCCGTTCCGATTTCTGAAAAGTACTATTTAGAGATCGTTTTATTTTTCCTGATATTCCACATAGAATAATTTCAGATTTTACTCTATGCAAATTCGGAGCAAAGGGACGCCGGGGGAACGGTATTTTTTTTTAATTTTTCATCAAAAGTCGAAAACTATGCGGCCTAAAAAAAAGAAAAACAATGTTTGAGAATGTGCAAACAGCGCTCTTTCATATGATACCCCACATGCCCCAGTAGCCCCACTTTAAATTTTTAATCCCCCTTTCAGTCCCTGTTGCAAAAAATATATAGGTATATACCTTTTTATTTCTTTCTTATTTACAAAAAATAGTTGGGCAAACGTTATCTAAAATTGTTTCACAAGTTTATAGTTTATAGTTCTTGAGATATCCAGCTGTGACAGACGGACAGACAGACAGACAGACTGAGTTGCACCATAAGGGTTCCTTTTTAACAATTTTGGTACGGAACCCTAAAAACCAGGTAGTTTTATATTAGTCAATAAACCATGTCCATAATAATCAATTTATCTTCTCAACAGGGACATAAAACAAACGGAAGCCGGCCTCGACAGCGTAGAACGCCACATCGAGAGTGAGATCCGTCGCGTCGAACGCGGCGTGCACCCGGCAGACGCCAAGCTGGCGGTCGAACAGATCGAACAGGAGCTGAGGGCCATGGAGCATACCATCCAGGAGATGTTCCAGGACTGCCACGTGCTGAGGGAAGGAAGATACCCTCAGGCCGCTGATTTACATCGACGGTTAGTAAACTTGTGAATTTTTCGTGAATTTCCCGTGGTAGAGTAATGTAGTGAGTACGAATCCAGGCAGGCACTATACTTTATGTATTTCATTTCATCATCATTGCTCTCAAAACGGGGAAGGAAAACATTGTGAGGAAACCGGCATGTCCTAGAATAAAAATTTCAAAGACATGTGACATCTACCAACCCGCACAGGGCCCGCGTAGTGGATTACAGCTCACTCACTCTCAGAGAGAGGAGGCCTGTGTCCCAGCAGTGGGAACATTATCGGCTGATTATACTATTCCCGTGGTATTTTCATCAGGAATCGTGCATTTTTTTTTCAAGATTAAATGTATATGTCACTCTATCCATAAATTATCTGTATGCACAAACTCACGTCAATTTGTAGCTCCGTTGCTGCGTGATACACGGACAAACAAACAAAAACAAACTTGCATAGTGGCGTTACTTGAGAAGTCCTGGTGAATCGAGCTCCTGAAATGATACAAATATTGTAGAACCAAGTCACAGTTTGTCACATAAAACTCGTTCTGACGCGTCTCATTAACGTCGCCATTTTCTTCGTATAACAAGGTTCTAAGTATGGTTAGGGTTTTCGTAAGTTGACTGTATAGGTATTTCACTTTAATCTTAGCTTAAGGCGTATCCTCCTAATATCCAATATGGAAATTAGAATTTGCGACATAAATTAGGAAGCTCGCTGCCTCTATAATCATTTCCTTACATAATTGATGAAAAAGTGATGATTCATCAATGTTCTAATCTAATGGAATTAGTTTTCTAAAAAATTCGTCTTTACTATCATTTAACCCGTCAAACGTCAAACCGCAGGTCATGTCAATGCGTGCTTGAATGCAACCGAACCCCACAGGTGTACAACTATTATGTCCGTAGTCGCCATTGGATGATGGTATTTTACGTTTATATAATATATATAAATGAATATAAAATGTATAAATATATATAGTATATTTTGTATAAAGTTTTTTCTGATGCTCACGTGGTGTGCGTTCGATGTTTGAGTCCTGGTGGCACATAACTGTCTTACTAATATAAATTTATATTTTCTTATAGAGTCCAACAAGTCCATGACCGCTGGCTAAACGCCCGCCAGTCCTTCACGGGCCGCTTGGTCCCTCGCCTGTCTTCTGTCCGGATGCCGGTCCAACAGACCACGGTCCGTAGGGAGACGCGCACGGTGCTCGAGACACGGGTGCATGATGCGGACCCCAAATTCCAGCAGCTTAGTGAAGCTACAAAGTGGTGTAAGGAGAAACTGGTGAGTACATGTTATAACAGCTACAATTTCGGAAATAAAAGTCAAAGTCACATAATTTATTTCAAATAGTCAGTTAGAAGGCACTTTTTAACGTCAAAATTTACAAAAAAAAAAAAAAAAAAAACATTCTAGTCACCCCTTCCAAAAGGTAGTTTCGTATGGAGAAGAATGGGCAAGAACCTCCACCGTTACTCTATTAAAATGTTTTACAATATTTTGTATGTACATTAATTATATTGGTAGGTATATGAAGACGATGTACCTAGAATAAAATTACTATTTCACATAATTAATTTATCTGTCACTTAGATAAATTAATTATGTAATAGATACATGGTATATCATTATATCAATATCATTTGTAATTCTGATTCTGTCTACTTCGGGCTTACCATAACATGGCCGTAGAGTTACCATGGCATGCCTTCGCTACACGAAATTGTGGGTAGCATCGGCTTCTTCTCCGGAATTTCTAACCAGCAGGGTAATTGCAGTGGGCCACCCAGTGGTATCGGCCCCGACTTACAAGTTGTAAATCGTGAGTTCGAATATAGGCAGGCACATTACTTTGTGTATTTAATTTCATCACCATTACTCTCAAAACGGTGAAGGAAAACATCGTGAGGAAACCGGCATGTCCTAAAACCAAAAATTCAAAGACATGTGACATCTACCAACCCGTACTGCAGTGCTATTCTGCACAAATCTCACCGTGAAAACCTAGGTGAAGTGAGTTGTCATTCTACCTAATGCTAGATTGGATTGACACTGTTGACAACTCACTTCACCTAAGTTTTCACGGTGAGATTTGTACAGAATAGCTCTGCCGGGCCCGCGTAGTGGATTACGGCCCGCTCCCTCTCATCCCGCATCACTATCGCATCCCTTCTGTAAAGCACAACTCCAAAGGCTAATTGTCTGGCAATCTCGTCAATGTCAGACAAGTTCCTTTAAATTATATTTTGACCGAGACCATGGTGCAGTCTGCTGATTACTATTAATTTTAAGATCTTTAACTGACCTATATTTTGTGTTTAGTTTTTGTTGTAATATTAGAATATAAATACCCACTAATTTATTAAAATAATAATGTTAATTTCTTATATTATAATATGACACAATGTTAATAATTTGTATTGTATGCCCAAAGGGCGGGACATAGCTGATCAAATTCATAACACCTGTATGTCTTTCTATACCTATGACCCACAATAAACATGATTGATTGATTGAACCTCAAAATGTTAGTGTCATGAACTAATTTCACTAATTTGTTTCCAGAAAAAACTCCACGAGTCGGACTACGGCTCGGACCTGCCGTCAGTGCAACATGAACTAGACAGGCACCAGAGAGAACACAAACAGATCGATCAGTTCCACGCTAAGGTGCGTTACATACATTTAATCTCATTTTAGGGCCTTAGTACACCTCCGCCGCGAAACCGGGAAACCGCATGATATTCATGAGAGTCAGTTGAATTCAACTACTGCCGTTTCGCTGCTATGGTTTTGCGGTGAACAAAGAAGTTTCGATACAGAAGGTACTCAGACGATGTCTTAGTAAGCCTATAGGGACGTCGTAGACCTAACGAAGGCAAAGCAGAGCAATTGCCTCAAAATATCGACGTTGTGTTAATTTAAATAAAGTCAACAGTATATTAAGTTAACCGTAGTGCATCAAAACAATTAAAGAGGTGAACCGTATTATTGATTTGTTTTCCGACTTTAAATCAACATAGGCAAGGTTCATATTTGTTAGAGACTTTGAACACGAATAGTTCTTTTCAAAACCAGACGTGGATTTTTATCAAAATATCTAGTTGTACTGATATTTGCCATTTTATTCTCATTTCTCAGGTGGAACAATGCGTGCACAACCGCTCAAACTTCAGCGGAGAAGAACTAAACTTATACAACCAACATCTCAGTCAGCTGCAGAAGTTGTATGCTGAACTGCTCTCCACCAGCACTAAACGGTAATACATAAACATATAAATAACTCTATTGTGTTAGGTAAGGGGATGCGCTGTGGTAGCCCGCGAAATTCAAATTTTATTGCGTTTTATGCAATTTGCAGGTCCGTGTCAGGTTATATCTTGATCAAAATATGGTACGCGGCAATAAAACATATGAATTTATATAATTTAAACCATGAAAATCGTCAATACATCTCTCTAAGTTAGATTTCGTGCAGATTCGTCGAACGAACGAAATCTAACGACTCTGCACGAAATCTAACTTAGAGAGATGTATTGATGATTTATGTAAATACATAATGTTTTATTTCCGCGTATCATATTTTGATCAAGATAAATCTGACACGGACCTGCGAATTGCATAAAACGCAAGAAAATTTGAATTTCGCGGGCTACCCAATGTGAACTTTATGAAGATATGAAAAAGGTGAATTTGTTACAATAATTGTAAAATGTATGTCATGTTACCCAGAGAAGAAAATCTGTATCAGTGTTGGCTATGATAAGTTACAGCAGAGTTGATAGCGTTATAAAGGTGCTTAACTAAAGCCTTAAAGATGGACGTTATTGCACTAGAAATAAAAGTTATTTTGCAGTGAACTGAAGCAAACATCAACGTTTCATTTTAATATGAATGTTATTGCAAGAAAAATAAAGTTTAATTTAAAATTGTCATGTTTTGTTCTAACGTCATTTTCATTTTCTCACCCACAGCATGTCAGATTTAGACGCCCTCCAAGACTTCCTTCAATCAGCGACTGCTGAACTGAACTGGCTGAACGAGAAGGAGCAAGTGGAACTGTCCAGGGACTGGGCGGATCCTCACATCAACCTGCCCGCTGTACAGCATTACTATGAGGTATGGTAGTCGCTTGTAGGAATTTCAGGTGTTCTCCTTTGAAATCCTTTAGTTAGATATATCTTGCTATGAAATTATTTATCGTTGAGAAGATTAAAGGTGGATGGCCTTTCCAGCAGATGGGTTTTCGCCCTGTTTACTATCATTTGCAGATAATGGCCTGAAATATTACGAATTTAATTTGAGGCCACTTAAACTCCTTTTTAGTACTTAATATTAAAGTTTATAAGAAACTAGCTTCTGCCCGCGACTTTGTCCGCGTGAAATTTTTTATTCCCCCGACCTGCCCCGTCGCATCGCATCGCCTGCCCGCGCTATTACTTCGTTTTCGTTTAGCGTTCTTTTTGACTTTAATTCTTTTTGCCCGGCTCCTAATCGTGATGTTAAATAGCATGAAGAATAAGAATTGCAAAAAGAATTTTACAAATCCGACAGGTAGTTCCAGAGATTAGCGTGTTCAAACAAACAAAAAAAACTAACTCTTCAGCTTGATTATTAAGTTAAAAAAAAAAAAAAAGTTTATTGCATATTATATTATTAGTTTAATTATATGCTCGAATACAATTCTCTCTCTATTCATGCACTGTATCGGGATAGCCCGACTAGTTTCGAACTCCTCCAGAGCCGTTATTCATGAAATGATCACCGAAAAGGTCGCGCAACAAAAATCAGAATATTCGATTTCCCATTTCCTTACCATTCCATTAGAAGCCATTTGTCATGTACTGTTTTACAATAAGTTCAAACAATTCGTTTGTTTTCAAGCATTCGTTTGGAGATGATAGAGAGGTTGGTTTTACACGTTTATGTTATACATTGTTAAATTAATTTTGTGTTGGCGATTTTATTTTTCAATGTGCTTTTTTTGTTAAGAAATTCATGTTGATGTTTAGTTAGATTTTAGATGAAGAATATTTGAATAAATGTCTGTGTTTATGTTATCAAAGTTGACTATCAGAAGAATATTATCTAGTAATTTGGACAGATAGGCACTGGTATTCAGCTGTATCCGGTTACATTGGAAGCCGATCTAACGTCATTGGGAAAAAAAAAAAAATGTTTATTTCAATAACTTACAGTAGTTACATTTATACTTTTAGGAATGACCCTTTAAGCAAAATAAATGCTTGTGCTAGGACAAAAGGCTAAGCAGATGATGATATCTAATATGCTGTATGTTAGATGTAGGCTAGCAGACAAATTCATAAAGTTTTGCGCTAGCATAGGAATAGGGATGATGCCTGGGTAAAAAAAAAAAAAATCTATTTAGTCCGTCAGTTGGATAATAAAAAAATATTAGACACGAATTTTTGCTTTATCATATTAATAGAAAATGACTTATATAACACGCATTAAAGTTGGGGAGTGGGGGCTCGCTACGTCACTTGTACGTATAAAATCTAGCTACACGTGACGTCACGCGATGTTTTTACTCAATGTATCGCCGTAATCTTTCGATTTTGTAAAAAAATAAAAAATACGTGTCCAATATTTTCTAATAATCTACCTATATGACGGACAAAAGAAAAATGTTTTGTCATCATCCCTATTGTATCCCCATCATCTATAAAATGCGTTATGTTACGTAAAATTATCCAAACATATTGTCATATACAGTTAACTATAGACAGCAGCTATTTTTGGTGACACGTCAATCATAACTTAAAAACAAATAGAAAATTGGTTTTTCAACATCAAAAAAGTGAAAGAGAGAGAGTAACATACACTTCATATAATCATCACATCATGTATTCACCTCTGCCAATGTAAAATCACTCTTACACCCTACTAATAAGATTAATTTCTCCATAGCAACTGATGTCATCTCTAGAGAAGAGAGAACTACAGTTCAGCAACGTCATCGACCGTGGAGAAGCACTCATCGCTCAACATCATCCCGCTACAAAGACTATTGAGTCACATCTGCAGGTTAGTTGAAATTATATCTTAATTGTTTAGATTTAAGGTCTATATTTCCTTGTACAAAATGTGTTAAAAAAAACGAACGATTCTTATGAATCCCTATTTTAGTCATGAAATAGCAGTATTTTTTTAAAGCAAGTTTGTTACTACCGCCACAGTTTAAACATCATACAGTCGACCGACGAAAACCCGAACTGCTTACGTAGTTCGCCGAACTTCGTCAGCAGTTCGGACTTCGTCGGACGACTGTATGATGTATTGACTGTGTTACCGCAGTACTTCATCTCGGTAACTTGGCTGGCCAAATCATCCCTTACTTATCCTTATTGCTTCTTAGGTGATGCAGTCTCAATGGGCGTGGGTACTTCAGCTGACGCTGTGTCTCGAAACACATCTCAAGCATACCACACAATACCACAACTTCTTCGAAGAGGTCAAGGAAGCAGAAAAGTGGATACAGAAGTAAGTTATAATAGTGCTGAAAATTAAAATGTTCCCTAAATTGTGGGGAATAGTGTTCAAATTGCAATGTAATGACTCAGATTTGTTGTCAAAGTTTGGATTTAAATTTTATTGAGGCATGTAAATGAAAATGTGCTTTATGTTGTACGAAATAGGTTTCTAAATGCAATTTGATGAGTCACTTTTGCTGTTAAAGTTTGTAATCTGTCACAAATTTCATTGTGGTTTGAAAATATGTTTAATGCTCTTACTTGTGACGTGTAATCAAGGCATCAGCATATGTAGGCCAATTTAATTGGCAGAATCGATTTTTTAATTATTTGTTGATTCATTAAAACGATTCTAATTGACGTAATATCCTTCAACAAATCAAAATTCATCCCAGGTTAATACATATATTCATAAATAAATTCACGCCTTCATCCCATGGGGGTAGGCAGAAACTACAGAACGATAACGCCACCGCTACGATCCTTATATACTCCTTTTTCCTCCTTTACGTTCATACATCTGGTCATATACGCACGCCGGTTGCGAGTACTACGCACCTGAACTTTCTGAAGAACATCACCAGTAAGGTATATATGTCTTCCTAGGGCGTCCTGCCTTGTAAATACCTTTAATATAGGATAGCGTACCAGGGTAATAGTTTAGGTTTAAGCGTTTAATATTAAAAATGTCTCACAAACAAGATCAATTGCTAATCAACATCTCTTTTCCAGACGCGAAGAAGCTCTCAACACAACATTCTCCCAATCCGAATTCACCCTAGACCAGGGCGAGCGCTTATTAAAGGGCATGCAAGAATTGCGCGAAGAGCTCAATGCTCATGGAGGCCTGGTATCTCGTCTGGTTGAAGACGCGCAGGAGATCCGCCCTGTGAAGCAACGTAGAGCCCCTATTACAAGGCCGCTAAGGGCGGAAACTGTTTGTGCTTATAAACACGCCAATGTAAGTATGAGGGGTTTTAGTTTCGACTTTATGACAGTGTGATAAAAGTCATGTGGTTTGAAAGGGAAACGCCTATTCTTGGCCATGTTTTGCCCATCAATGTGACAAATACAAAAAAAATACCCATTTAGTAACTAAAATATTGCTAGTACTTATTTGTATTGAAACCTCCGGAATTATAAGCCGATTTAATCAAGAAACTCAATCGTATTTACACTTCCGGTCGTTGGTCAAACCTGTCAAAGTAGGGATGACAACATTTACTGAAAAAACGATACACTAAAACCGGTTACCAAAAATACGTATTTAGGAAAATCTATTTTTGACATTATATAGTTGTTTCGCTTTTATTTTCTTTAGAGACAAAAAAAATGTTTGTCTATTTTCGGGCTTCTAAATACGATCCATTTAACCGATTCCGTGTTTCAAGTTTTACAAAACTATAGATTTTTCGATAAATCGATTTCTTAAAGACATCTCTACGTCAATAATAATCGTAATTGACAACTGATTGACATTGACATTTCACATTTTGTTTGGTGCTGTTTTCTTGCGACTCGTGATTTTTTTCTCTACTGCGTTTTTCTATTTAATATTCCGACGACTTTGATTACGATTATAGACCCTGTAACCACTTCCGATGACGACCTTGGCTTTATATTGGATTCTGTACCCGCCTCTCTCGACGACACCGGCTTGCCAATGGATACCGTACCTGTTTCTCACGAAGGACCTGACGCGAATATGGAACCTGGGTTCTTGGGCTGGGCAAGGTTTCAATCAAATATAAATCCCCCAGCCCAATTTCTAGATGAAGTGCTCGTCATATATTTAAATGAGAACGAATAAAAAATCGGAAATCTTTAAGTATGTCTTTTATTAACCTTGAATTTTTATACTTTGATTTTTAAAAGTCCAACCGAGTTCTATGTAAAAAATAGTGTTTGTATCTTTATTTATGATGTCAACCGTAATGCCTCTAATTTCTTTCTTTCGTGGGCGTCACTTGGCCAAAACCTCTTTATCAAATGGGCATTTCCCTTTATGTAGATGTTTCTGGCATAATGTGGTCACGGAGAAACATCATCTTTTGCAAAAAAAAGTTGCAAAATTATTCTTTCGCTTCATTTAAATAAAAAGAGAAGTCCTGATTGACTGACTCATCAACGCCCAGCCCAAACCCTTAGACCTAGAAAGCTGAAATTTTGCATAGAAGTTCCCTTTATTATAATGTAAACAAGGAATAAGAAAGGAATTCCCGGTAGTACGTTCCCGTGGGATATTTTCCGACATCCACGCGGGCAAAGCTTCTGACAGTTTTTTTTTTAATTCTGAAGTTTTATGAGAACTGAACTGGTATTGGGCTGAGTACGTTTATTTTGACGCAACTTGTTTTAAGGCTACTTAAAACAAGTAAAAAAAACAATACTAAGTGGTTATTTATAAAGTTCTCATACAGAAAGGCTTTACCGCATCCTAGGTTTAATTCCAGAACCATCCATTATTCCATTAGCCTTGCAAGTGCCTCATGTATTTTTATGTTATACAGGTGGCGATCGAGAAGGGCTCAGCAGTGACAGTGGTAGACAACTCCGGTCGCAGTCGCTGGCGCGTGCGCCTGGGAGGAGCCGGTACTGACGTGCAGCTGCCTGGCGCCGTCGTGGCGCTCCCACCTCCTTGTCAAGAGGCAATTGACTCCGCAGCCAGGCTGCGAAGCTCTTACGATAGAGTGAGTAACTGAATACCTTATGATTATCATTCTCCTGTCCTTCTTATAGCAAAATAAATAAATAATCACATACATACTTGAACCCTGAAAACATTACACTCCTTTTTTGGGACAGTCGTGTAAAAATAGGTTTATTTGTCATAGAAACAAGTGCGTACAAACAAATGATGTACAAAACAAAAGATACTGGCCAATAATAATGCCAGCCTATTTAAGGTGTATCTGTGTTGCAGAGAAAAATGTAATAGCACAACATAACCTCATAAACTCATGCGTTCTTCCTATGGGGGTAGACAGAACGCCACCTGCTACGATCCTTATATACTCCTTTTGCGTTTACGTTCATACATCTGGTCATACACGCAAGCCGGTTGCGAGTACTACGCACCTGACCTTTCTGAAGAACATCACCAATGCCTCCCGGTGTTTCCACACACATCACCTTGTAAATACCTCTTGTTAGTCGCCTTTTATTCATCCTCTCAACATGACCAAAACATCGAAGCTAAAAAAAATGTACTAGGTTTCTCTCAAAAAAGATTAGTAAAAATCATGCTGCGCAAGCGCAAAAAAGGTGCTCAAGTAGATCAAGTCAGAACCTCATCGTTCTATATGAAGACGATGGTAGGTCATTTTTAAGACTTGCTTCCTAAACAACAAGTAAGCAGTGAATTTAGTTGATACGAGTAACTCATGGTTTTATGCTGATTCTCAGACTTTGATTTTATCAATATAATGATGATGACGTATTTATTACCTTAACTTTTACTGATCACAAAGATACAGCAATCATCACGATCAAGTAGAATCATGATTGTAGCATTATTTAAGAGGATTCCAATGTGACACTTACTTTATCCCCTATCTACACTATTAACCAATCCCAACATATTAAAATATTATCACCGTTTTGTCAAGTTAATGAATGATCAACAAGTGATTATCAAAACATATACATTGCCCAGTTTAACTGTGATGTCAGCGCGATGCGTCTCCTAGACTGTTTGCAACTGTTCGTGTATTGTGTGGGTGTGTTAATATGGTATGTTTTTGTGAAGGTGATACAACTATGGCAGAGGAAACAGCTGAGGATGCGGCAGAACATGATCTTCGCTACTATCAAAGTGGTGAAGGGTTGGGATTTCCCGCAAGTGAGTATTATGTATTATTAATATACTCGTATTACTCAATAATACATTTCGGTAACTACTTAGCATTGAAAGTAAGTTCAGGTCAGAAGGTCTATTATACTGTCCACGAAAGTAATTTTTAAAAACGGATCCCTTATGGGATCACTCGTGTGTCTGTTTGTCTGTCTGTCTGTCCGTCTGTCACAGCCAATTTGCTCTGAATCTAATGGACCGATCAAATTAAGTTTAAGGGGGTCATTTTTGGGGGGGCAAATAAGAAAATAAAAAAAAAAAAGTTTTGCAAACTGTACCGTGTGACACATCAAATGAAAGGGATTACTGTGAGGGTCTCAAATAGATTTTTTTATGATTTTAAAGTAAATAGTTTTAGAGTTATTTAAGAAAATTGACGAAAATTGACCATTCCCCCCCCCTTTATCTCCGAAACTACAGAACCAAAAATTTTGAAAGAAAAATAAAGAAAATAGTTATATACTTGAAAAATAAGAAGTCTATGGTCTTAATAACATGGTAAATCTCTCAATAATGTGCGTAGGTACAAACTTACATTTACAGTTGGAATGGATGGGTGAACAATTGAACATGTTTTTCAACTACAGTGTTAAGTTTGTTCTTAGGATAAATTCATCCCAACTACGTAACCCTTCATTGTGCGTGGTCCGACACGCACTTGGCCGGTTTTTTAACTTTATCCAAATGAACGGCGCTTTTAATTGTTTTCGGAAATATTTTTAATGTTTATAAATTTCTTGCCCGCTTTCAATATTATTTATTAACTAGCTTTTGCCGGCGGCTTCGCCTGCGTGTACGTCGGAAATTATCCTACGGGAACCTTTTACCGAGATGAAAAGTATCCTATGTCTTAATCCAGGTTATTAACTATCTGTATACCAAATTTCATCCAAATCCGTTCAGCCGTTTTTGCGTGATTGAGTATCAAACATCCAAACACTTTCACATTTTTATTTAGAGATTATTAGTAGGATTAACCAAACGCAACTGCCTTTAATGCTAGATTGCTATCTGATTGCACTAATGTGTTTATTTCATAAAAACTGGGATCAGCTTTACACTGTAGCTTTAGAAAACCTTAGTTTCTCAAATGAATCTTTTTCCACCAGTTCGTCGCAATGGGCGCAGAACAGCGTCAAGCGATCCGTCGCGCGCTCAACGAAGACGCAGAGAAGCTGCTAGCAGAAGGCGACCCCGCCGACCCTCAGCTGAGGAGGCTGCGGCGAGAGATCGACGACGTCAACCGACTGTTCGACGAGTTCGAGAGGAGAGCGAGGGCTGAAGGTACGTGGAGAATATTAATGAGTCTTATAAAAGCAAAGACAGCAACATCCAGATAAACCAAAATGGCGGTAAACAATATTCTTGTTTTCTAAGTAGTGCATTACTATTGGATATTGCTGTTTTGGCAGCAAACCTATAAATTAAATGGTTATTTTCTAAGAGATGTTGCTGTTTTTGTTACAACCTTATTAATTTGTTAGAGTAAGACCATCTTAGACACCGTTCCCTATCACGGGAGATGAGGAAAGCATTGGGCCGACTCCTAAAGTAGCAAGGACAAGGGCAGGCAATAGAACAAGTGACCGTTTCACATTGTAATCAAAATCTTTTTATTGGACGACTTTCGGTCCTCGTGGCTAAGTAACAACAGCCGCACGGATCGATCAATCAGGTTAAGTTACGCTTGCCGGGGTTGGTCCGTGGATGGGTGACATTCTTTACATACCGAGACTCCTCCGTGCCTCGGAAAGCACGTTAAGCCATTGGACCCGGCTGTCATTCGTGGATCTTTGACAGTCGTTACGGGTCGTCCGAAGCCCGAAAATCTGACAACCAGTATTACCAAGGAGCATCGTATTACCTGGGTAATACGATGCTCCTTGGTAATACTGGTTGTGTTGGGTTGTGGAGATCAGATAGGCAGTCGCTCCATGTAAAATACTGGTATTCAGCTGCATCCGGTTAGACTGGAAGCCGACCCCAACATAGTTGGGAAAAGGCTAGGCAGATCTACTAACTTCTTTATTTAGTATCAGTAACAGCCACAACCACCAAGCCAACACCTACGCAATCTTTCAGTTCTGCGAGATCTAAGAATAATGGCCAAAAGCATTTTCTATTTATCGTCTGTACAATCGTAAGAATAACTGTCACCCATCATTATATCATGAAGGACGTAGGCCACAAAAACATATTATTATAGACATAAGATTATTATCGAAGCAATTCTTGCGAACAACTTGTCCTTCAGAACACTTCAATTAATCTTTATTGTTTAATACATACGTATCATAGACAACAAATTACGGTACTCGTGCGTTAATGTGACACATGGAGTTTTAGAAAGAGACTGTCTTACAGGTATGAGTGAACCCCCGTCCGCACGTTTGATTTTTTATCGCACACTGGACTTTGAACTCTAGGTGTGCTTTGCAGTATGTTCAAAATCCGGTACGCGATAAAAAAATGCCCGTCTACAAAACAATTTTTTCTTTTCTCAAACTTGAAGTGCGATATTTACGGTGTAGCGACCCTAGCGATGCGATTTGCTGAATTACATTTTTGACATGGTAAAGGAAGGCCAGCGCGGGGCTTGCCAGTCGCCTTGCCACGTCATAATTTTCAGTAGATTTGAACAGTACGGGATAACAATCAATTTAGGCAAATGCGAATTAGGGAAAACGGAAATAGAATTTTTAGGCTACAATATATATATATATTTAATAGTATAAGGGCGGAATAAAGCCGCTAAAAAATAAGGTCGAGGCCATACAAAATTATCCGTGGCCGGAAACAATCGAACAGTTCTTTTCTTCTTTTCTTAGGCATGGTAAATTTTTACAGGGCACATACATGCCACAACCATGTAAAACCATCCATCCAAAACTATATAAACGAATGCCACCACGAATGAAACCATGTAACCATGTAAACCATATCCATGTAAACGAATGATACCGTACTACGTAATTAATCAGTTAGAAAAAAAAAAACTTTTTATTGGTTTAATTGAATAATAGGAGTTTGAACAATACACACGGGCGTCGAGAATTAAGATTTATAACGTAACGATATTCTTATTCCGTGATGCGTTAGGGTGACCTTAAAATAGAAGATAGGATGTTGAAATAATTTTGGTAAGAATTTTAGGTATATAGTCGTCATAGTTCTACAGCTGAATTATCATCATTGATAGCCTTGTTCCAGTCACTGCTGAGTATACCTTCTCCCTTTTGTGCTATGCTTCCCTGGTATGTGCGAGTCGCAACTAACTACCCCGCGATCATCCATAGTTTCTCCAGTAATCATACTGCTGAATATTGACCTCAACCCCTAATACCCTAATATAGTTTAAGGTGAAAATTGCTACTGGCAGACGAAATGTTGGACTTACTCCATCTTATTACAAAACAAGATCTAAATTTCCAGCCAGTTTTTGTATAAAACTGACAACCTAAATAACATAATAAGTAGTCAGTTTTGTAAAAAGAACTGTATTTCCATTACTGTTAGGTTCTTATTTCAAAAACATGCTCGATTGTTTCAAAGGTTCAAACCATGTATAAAGAAAAACCTTGTTTTGTAAAAACCAAAAATTATTTGCTGTTTGCTCTTCATTCAGTTTTCGGTCAGAATTGCCCGAGTACATAAGTTCTAACAGGTAAATTTATGCTACAAGTGCGGAAAATAGATGATATCCGATGAGTTTATAAGTCGACACGAGTCGGAAATCATCTTACGCATGTGTTTTATACAACGGTTTACCACAGACTATGCATTGTGCGAGGAAATAAAAAAAAAATATTGAAAAAGTATTTTTCTTTTGATTTAGCCGGTAAGAGGCTGTTGTTGGCACTTTCCGAACAATTTGGCTGCTTTCGAAAACGCTCTTTTCGAGCACATGCATTGTAAAGTATATTAAAGGCTCTTGGCACTTGAATCTTACCTTAAACGTACAACAATAAAGTATTGAGATAGAACACAATAGAACATTAGTGCCAACTGTAACCACCCGTAAATATACGACTACGAGTACCTAATAAATATTCTGAAGGACCCGTATCATGGAACGTCAAAGCCAGGGGATGTACTGTCAGTTTCAGATACTATAGCCCATAAGTATTGCGTACTGCGTGCGTTTAAGAGTCTCTGGTCCTATACTGGAAAGATTTTCATTTGATGGCAACAGAAAGTATCCATAGGAAATGTGCAAAGAAAAAATGGACCTAAGGTCCCGGCAAAAACCGCCCATACTTAAACTTTCTTCAACATGACATAACAACTATAAATAGCTGATAGCCAGATTGTTTACTACACGTCGCATGGCCACGAAACAGTCGCTCGATGTCCCGCGAACTGTTCGATAACGTAATTTATAATTTATCTAGTGCTTGCACCTTGACACTTTTATCAATGAGACGTTTTGATACTTGGCTTTATATTTTAAGGATTCCTTGTGTTGCACTTTGTTGTTTACCCTTTCAACTAAACTAAATATGCTAGGGCTATGCCCGTTTTAACCAACACTGTACACTGTTGGATTTCCCGCCGAGCGCCGAGAGTTGAAAATACAACAGTCCAATAATATTTAGGGATTCATTTAAGTATCACTTAGGGTTGGTGATAACGGGCATATGAGTGTTTAAATCCTACAATAAGTGGGTATCGAATCCCGTAAACCATAAGGCTATGATCGCAAACTAATCCTGGCTTTAGCTTTTAATTTGTATAAAAAAAAACATTCCTTCGCCAACGATCTAGAACGACAAATAGTGCTTTAGGACTACCATTTCATTACTAAACTACATAAATGCTTATAAATTTAATGTGTTTTTTAATTAAAAGACCATTTACTTGATTTATAATGTCCCGTTAACAGTAAGATAATGTCATTTATTTGTACCTTGACATTATACTATGCAAACGGTTTTGATACTTAGGTAACATTGTTATTTATGTGGGATTTACAATACATTTGTTACTGGTGTAAGAGCATCATTGCAGAGCATTGGTGGTAATTTAAAGGATATTGAAGTTTTCTTGAACGGAAAGTGCTTCAGGAATTGACTCCATGGAGACAAGTTACATTTCAGACGTGGTCTTGTTTGTCATTCATATTTATTTTTCTAATAAAATAGCCCTTCGAATCTTGAGCCATTGATGAAATTAACTAAACAAACATAGCGAACTTTGTAATCGATCTTTTAAGATCATCATTCTCCTGCTTTTATTCCAATTTATTTGGGTTCAGCGCAAGATGTTTCTTTCTTCCATACTTCTCTATTAGTTCCATAGATCTTAAGAGAAGTTCTAAAATCAATTAAACATATGCATAGTGTTAACCTTTCAAAATAGCTATGATCCCCGTAGTCAGACTAAAGTATCAAAACCACTCATCCCGCAGCACCTCAATAATAAAATCGATGTCTTACGACAAAGGACGAATCATCTCGGTCCTACGGGCTACAGGCACTACGGGCTCTCGTCGTCAGTCGTAATTAGTGAATCGTTCGAACTATACTAGTGTGAAGTATTGTTTGTAAAAAATAGATCGCGAATAATAGTAGTTCGTAGTGTTGTGGACACTAGGTGTTCGACGATTTTTGTGCGTTTTTATTATCGATAAATCTAAATAGTGTTAATTTTTTTGGATTTTGAATTTTGAAATAATTTTAGAGATTTCACTTTATTGTTGTTATATATTTTTTTTAGGATTAACAAGAGTGCATATTATAACGTTGGAAACAGTTTTAGTTGGATTATAATTTGTTTTTTGCGTCTAACGTCTGTACCTACTCTAAATGATCATAGGCATTTATCATTTTTATTACTCATTGTGACATCCCCAGTCTCAGCGATAGATTCGCATAGAGAGATATGCCACACAAAAGGAAGCTCTCTCATAATAATAAATAAATAAAACAATAGACTCGAAGTTGGTCAACACCTGCTTATTGTTCTAGGACAGATTGCAATGGTGCAGACAGGAACAAAAAAAAAAAAATACTCATTGCAGTCATTATAGTAATAGGCAGGTACTCGTGTATTTAGTGACAAAGAAGAGATAAATCAAAATATATTTAACTTCGCTCTTTTTATATTAATACTAGCTGCGCCCCGTGGTTTCACCCGCGTAGACCGGGATAAAAAGTAGCGGTATGAAAAATAGATGTTAGCCGATTCTCAGACCTACTCAATATGCTCATAAAATTTCATGAGAATCGGTCAAGCCGTTTCGGAGGAGTACGGGAACGAACATTGTGACACGAGAATTTTATATATGTGATTATGTACCGACCAGCCATAAATAGTTGCACCCTTTTCATTCTCTTAAGGCTCCCGCTCCGGTAGAACAATTTCAATTAATTTTCATAGAAATACTTGTAGTTCCACCAGTGTAGAGTTGCGCCTGTCTGCGGAGCCTTTTCAACGAATTTTTGTTTATTTACAAGTGATATCAAACAACTCGCACGCCGTGATAGATTAGCAAATCGATTTCGCAAAAACGTTTCGTATGTCATGAAACAAGTAGGTATTAACTTTTCACCATTCTTCGCCCCCCCATAATTGGATCATGGTCATCTCAATATAAAATTCCTTCCATGACATATAATAATTTTCCACACAACCCGAATTATTTTTCGTCTTTTTGGCCTGATTCTAATCTTAATAAAAATGGTGCATCGCTCCTTATCTGTTGCGGTTAGGTAATGTTTTTGTTAGCATGACCTGCTAATATTATGTAGTTCAGTTTCGCAATGTATATACCTACTGGTATGGTGATGCTAAGTCAGCTGCCTAGTTTCCAAAGTCGCTTGGAGCGAATTATATTGATTCTGGTGAAGGTTATGTTTTTATAAATTCGTATTTTAAAATTCCGTCTTCTTTTTTGACATTGACTTTTCTTTGATCAAATACAGATTAATAAAGGTCAATTTAAAAGCAATCGGTAGAGTAGCTTTTGCTGAAAACTTCTATATTATGAAGCGTTTAGGTAGGTGCATACCTACTATTGATTTGGACAGCGTAGCTAATTGTGATCTTCCAAAATAAAAGCTGCTTGTTATTAAAATATATTGTGTGTGACCAAACTCGTCCCTATTAATTTAATTACTCTAATATTAATGGCACAGTGCTCCAGTAATTGCCCAAATGATATGAGACTAAATTCTATAATTAGTTCACTTTTTTCATACGAAATCATACGCGATTCATCCTTGGTGCGTAACGTTCAGTTTTGAGACGGATGTCCGTATTTTGAATAATATTTTTCGATTATTCGGTATTTCATTCAAAATTGTTACAAAAGGCCTATCCTTTTGTTTTATTTCTAAAGATTGTTACCTACTTTAGGGGAAAAAATATCCTTTGTCACTACAGAAGGATCAATTGTTTTCGTCCGATAAATGATCGTAGATAAAAAGTTACTTTAGAGCTCCTGGTTTAATTGATATTTAAATAAAACTTCATTGTTTATAGACTCAATATAAACAAGTGAAAATGTTGTAACCCGTGACTGTGAGGTGATTCGACTGACATTGAATTAAGTGTTTATTGCAAATTACAATGAAGAAAATTAAACGAATGTTCTCTTTCGGGAAAGGAGGTAATGTATTAGTCTAATCAACTCTCTTTTTATAAAGCTATTAACTAATGACGCTGTTCTCTCTCATTTTCGATGCTACATTCGTAGCTCCATTAACTTGCACGCAATCTGAATAAATTGTTTCCTAGAAAAAAAGCTTCTAATTCTGCTCTTAAATGATGGTCTAGAAACCCGATTGAATGTTTGGAAATTGCCTACAATTAAGCTTATTTATGCTTAACACAGACTTAAGGTGACGATAAAATACTTTTAATGATTTTAAACTGAAGATCACGTCTAAACGAGTAGTGCTAATGATTTGGAAAAACATATATGTTAAATTAGAGCATGTTTAATTATATTACATAGTGTAACTAATTTGTAAAGTCATGTCTAACGCGGATAAAATACTGAGAATCACGCATAAACTATCAAGCGTATTTTTATGCAACCTTCACCATTTTAATGATAATTTAATTATTTATCTTTTAGTATAGGTACGTGATTTAATACAATACCTTTTATTTTATGAGTAAAAAAATAATAATGCATCTAATTTGGGACAGCGCTCCTTGATGGGCGGCTCCTATCCTATTACTGGGTGGATGTATGTACGATGCGTTGCGTGAGCTCAGCACAGAACACGCAAGCCAACCATTCAAGGCCTTTGGCATATATCTGCGTCTTAAGTCTTTGATGTTTTAGCGCTCTGTTAACGCGTATCATGCCTTAACAGTGCGTTTAAACATTACTGCCTCGTTAGTCTTATCTTAAGGTCGCAAGCGCTACTGCTGAGCATGAGGTCCTAGGTTCGATTCCCGGGTCGTGCAAAGTGTTATTGGGTGTGTCATCTGGAATTTCTCAGTAGCAGCCTGGAGTCTGGATTTTTGCCTAGTTGATAGCAATAGGCTCGTCCCCTATTACATGAGATTTAACGGGTACGTATCAAAATCCCGAATTCTAAAAGACCGAATTTTAAAATACCAATGGACGAAATCCCGAAAATTGAAACGCTGAATGGTTGTTTGGTCGAAAGTTTAAAATCCCGAAAGTTCATTTGCCCGAAAGTTTAAAATCCCGAAATTGTCAAATTGTTGAAATTCTGTGTAAAGGGTTTAAAGTAACCTTACCAAATCTAACCTCGGGGTGCCCTTCGCTCGCTCTTGTCTCCTATGTTGACGAAGCCCCGCTTCGCGGGGGGCTCTGTATAAAGGGTTTAAAGTAACCTAACCAAACCTAACCTCGGGGAGCCCATCTATGAGTAATCGCGGGAACTACGTCGCCGCTCTTTGGGATTTCATCCATCGGTATTTCGTCCATTCGGGATTTCATCCATTCGGGATTTCGTGTTTCGATATAACGACTATCGACATTTAAAACTTTCGGTATTTTGAATTTCGGTGTTATGGACGTCGGTATTTCAATCATGGGTATTATGAACTTTCGGGATTTTGATACGTACCCGATTTAACATAACTGGCGAAATGTGAGTGTACTATAGGTAGGTACCTACACTTCTGACTAACTCTTCGGGGAATACAAGCGTTCATTTTATGTTATTTTTTTTTTTAAATCAGTAGTTACTCGTACACTGTCGATCAGATTTTTCTTAAACAACCTGAGTGAAGTGATTACCTATACGACAGCCAGTAAGCCAATTAATATTCAAGACTTTGGTTACATACAAAACTTATCACGACATAAAATGTAAAGTACAAAAACCTTAAATGACTTTCCTTTTTTTAAAAAAGTTAAGTACTTATTATAAAAAAAAACCAGCATTTATAAGCAAATTCAGTTTCAATTTCATAGTGTTAAAGTTATTTTTTAATTGTTTTAATTTGTTTAATTTTTTATTTTCTGTTTAATGTTTTATTACGCTAATTGATAGTGCCGTGTTTCCTAAAATTTAGATACATGCGAGATATATGACAAAGACGCTGGGTAAATGCTGTCTAGGTGTTTAGTTGATAAGCCTTTATAAATAAACTAGCTGACCCGACAGACGTTGTCCTGTCCAAATTTCAGTACTTAATTCATACAAAATACCCATAGAAAATGTACTTTAATTTTCCGAAATTTTCCAATTTTCCCGGCAACTTTTTCAACTTTTCTCTTCTTAAGAACCTTCCTCTTGAATTAATCTATCTATTGCTGAAAACTACATTAAAATCCGTCGAGTCGTTTAAAAGATCTAAGCGAACAGACAGCGGGAGCGACTTTATTTTATACTATGTAAAGAAAAGATAAATAAATTCGCCACAAAAGACCAAATTCAAACAAGGATCAGTCCCTTCATCCATCCTGTCAAAAACACATGCCCGGCAACACCTCGACACTCGCCTACTCCCAATTTAAGATGATATCACTCACGCACTAGTTACCGTCCAATTGTAACAACAGCGTGAGGTGTCGACCTTGCCTATAAGATGTTTCATATATGAATCAAAGAAGTCCCTATTTTTTTAAAGAATTAATACGTAATGAGCATGTTTTTGGTATAAAAGGCCCACTGCGTGTGATGTCATTTGTTTTAAATTGATGCTGTTAGAGGTAAGATTGGTTTTATGAGTGCTAGTTACTGATGAGGCCTATGTTTAGTGGGCGATGGTCAGAAGGCCAATTAAAGTACCTAAAAACGTTTAAATTCAAGTCGCAATCTCATGCCAGCGACAATCAATTGTCATAAATGTTGGTAAACGCTATACAATTTTTGAAAGATTGAGACCGAGATGATATTGCGAGCGTTGTTAAATATACGGGAATTGCTCTTCTGAGTTTACTCATTAACAGAAGGTACTTATAAGTCGATGTAAGAAAGAAGGTCTTTAGTAGTTTATTAATGAGGATGAGGTATCTAGTTGTTGCATTTTGCCAAATAAGTTAAAAGCATTTTTTTCTAATTTTGGTGTAACTACGATAAAGCATATTCTATCTATCCATCTAAAACTGACAAAACTGTCCATTTTCTTGCTATAATTTCTACTACCTACGGTAGGAATGGTAAGTTGTGACCAAAAATATTTTCAATCGTCATTCCAAAGTTATAACTTAGGAGGAGCTCGTGGCTTAGTAATAATAGTCGTACGGATCGATCCATTAGGTTAAGCTACGCTTGCCGGGGTTGGTCCCTGGACCATCTTTACATACCGAGACTCCTCCGTGCCTCGGAAAGCACGTTAAGCCGTTGGTCCCAACTGTCAATCGCGGACAGTCGTTACGGGTCGTCAGAAGCCCGAAAGTCTGACAACCAGTCTTACCAAGGAGTATTGTATTACCCAGTATAATTGGGTAGTGAAGGTCAGATAGGCAGTCGCTCCATATAAAATACTGGTATTCAGCTGCATCCGGTTAGACTGGAAGCCGACCCCAACATAGTTGGAAAAAGGCTAGGCAGATTGATTTGATCCCAAAGTTATAACTTAGTCAGTTTTTAAAATAGTCAAACAAAACAGCTTAAATAATTAGCACAAACGGTTGAGTAATCCAGACAGTGTTCTGAGATATCATTCTTCCTACCAAATGATTCACACATGCTTTTAAAGATTTCGAAGCTTTGCAAGACGGTTCGCGAATTCACTTAAAAAGTATTTCAAAGAAAGATTTTGATTGAAGTCACATGCTTTGATCCCCTGACCTCTAAATGATCTCTAACTAGAATCGCTATGAATCCTAAAAGTACCGTCAATTAATTCTAGTGTCTAATGATGTCATAGTATTTTTGAACACTCGACGTTCAATTCCATTGACCTTGCGTGCTGAAATACCTGGTTGTGACAGTTATCACTGCAATTCTCAATAGAACTAGAGTGGGAGGGATACTGAATACAGTGTAAAACAGAGCAGTAGGCTAAGTTACGAATGAACTGGTTTGTGAGTATGATTATGGAAGGATTATTGTCAGGGACCATTTTGGTTACCCATTGAAAGGGTTTTCGGTAAGGTTTTTCTAAAAAGTTAATCAAAAACTCATACGATGTAGGTAACCCTTTTGAATGGCTTTAAAGAACCATTTTGGTTATCTATTGTATTTCGATAGGGTTTTTCTAAGCAGTTAAATATAAACCCATACGATGTGGGTAACCCTTTTGAATGGCTTAAATTAAGTTGTTCAAAAGGGTTAAGCTTCAACTCTCTTTAAAACGATAACAGTGTAACATTCCGACTCGGAGCAATGTAATATGATCTCTCGGTGATGGGCATACGTTCCAAATAGCTAATATGGTAACCGAACAAAACCCTTGTAAATATTATATAGGTTATCTTAATAAAGGTAACCCTTTCACTGGGATTCAAGTATATGTGTAGAACCCATTCAATGGGTTATACACATTGAAGGGATAACCCTTTTACTGGGTTTTAAACCTAAAACCCATTCAAGGCGTTACACATGATAAAGGTAACCTCGTAAACGGCTTACCCCTTAGAAAGACTTAACTCTTCACCGGGGTTGTGCGGTCCCTGATTTTTTTGGCCATGAACGCTTTTTTCCGTAAAAATATCTGGTTTAAGCAACAGCCATGCAACAACGCAACGCAGCAACGGTCATTTGCCTATAGGATGATATTATTATTTTAGTTCCAGTCCACCAAAGTAACGTAGGTATGTAACAGTTCTTTGTTCCTGCTAAAATATGTAGTAGTTGTCTTACATTTTATAAGTGTCAACAGAAACCTATTGATTTCATTAAGCCATTATTCCGAACGAACTAGTGATTCATAACTGGAGCTAGCAGTGCAAAAAAAGTCAATGTAATACTTTCCCTCCCGAGGAAAAATATAATTAGATTACGAGATTATTATATTATTACAGACCGAACACTAAAACTCTTACTTCCATTTGTGTTAAAATGATGCATAGGAATAGACAAAGCATTGATTCTTAGATCACTGCGTAATTTTGCCTAAAATTCGCTGTCGTCGCACTGTTTTGGATAGTCTGTGTTGTGTCATACCGCCGGTCTAGATCTCCTAGTTTCAGTAACACGAACGCGGTCAACTGTTCAACATTTTTCAGTACTTTTAATAAAATATTAAATGTATTTAAGGATCTATATTGTCTATGTTGAGAGGACCGTGGAACGAATTGAGCGGCGGCGGCGGGAACCAGGTGCTTAGTGAAGCGTTTAATTGGTATTTTGATACGAATTGGAATGACGTGTATCAGTGTTGGTGGTTTTGAGTGTGACATGCATTTTCTCTTTGAGAGGTTAAGCGGGAATTCTGTATTTATGTTTGGAATGATGAAGTTGTGTTTATGGTTTCTGTTGTGAGTGAAGTGAGGTTAGAATCGTCGATATTTCATTGCAGCAATTGTTGTGTAATGAAACCTCACGAGTTTTTAATAATTGTCTACGCTGTTTCGTGTTGGAAAAATAATTGGTGCAATCAGTATTGTTACAAAAATGAGCCTTAAACTGAGGCTACGATTATGAGTAGTTTATAATTATCTCTTTTAGTGTCGTTAGTGGTAAAAGAAAACAAGCATGAATCGCTAAATACAACTTAGCCGGAAATTACAGTGTATAAATGAGTGAACAAAAGAGAACAGACATCTTCCGTTCTTAATGATATCTTCAACGATAAACTTCCATTCATTAACTGCACTGATCATGAACAGGTCAAGCAAGACACAATGTCAGTTCATTACTGTGATGATATTCTGCAAATAACGATGTCATCCTTTAATAGTAAATGAACTTGTTTACCTTCAATTAGTGAAAGAATTACTGTAGTATTACTAAAGTTTGCATAGAGAATTAGCAAGTTTGGGTACCGTTATTAAAAATACATATTTGATGATGTAATGCTACTTGTTCTCTGATAAGTGTCACAATTTTCGTTTGGTACCTAATATAATTGGTCTTAGGTTCCGAACGCAAAGTGTAAATCATGGCAACGAAAGGAGTCGATTTTTTTTTGACTTTGCTTAGGTACAGTCAGCAACAAAAGTTGATTAACACTTCAGTTTTTAAATCGTAATTATTGTGAAAAATACTTCATTAAAATCGGAACAGATGTAAATTTTAAAGTAAATTAACTCTTATCTAATAAATGAAATGCTAAAAAGCAAGTTATCGTATCATTTTGTGTTAATTTAGATGATGTCAAAAAGTTTCAGTGTTAACCGACTTCTGTTGCTGACCGTACTATTTAACTAAGCTAGACTTTTTTTACTTCCCTTCAGGTGTAACTAAATCTTTGTTAAGTCATTCTTGGGCAGAGGATCAGTTAACTATATCATCATCGCTCTTCGAGATCACTAATATGCATCCCAAAAAGCATTAAAAAAAAAAATATCTCCACAAATTACTTTCCTATATTTCCTAAAGTACTATGTCACATTAAGTTGACAGATATTTAGACTATAGAGATTTTTTTATTTTTATTTGGCATATTTGATTAATTTTACTCTACTTCTTACAATGAATGAAATTCATCATACATATTAAGTATTCTTAATGTTCTTCCACAGAGGAATCGAAGAACGCCGCCCGCATATTCACAGAACAGTCATCGAACCTTCTAGAACGTCTGGAAGTTCTGGAGAGACAGCTTCATGAGAGGATAGCGAGCCACATTCCTCGTGACTTGGACTCGCTGGAACACCTGGTGCTCCAGCATAAGGACTGGGAGACCAGCGTACATACCCTGACCAGCGATGTGGAGGAAGTACAGACTACGTTCAGAGGTAAGACTTGGTTCTTGAATATTCTTAAGCAACTTTTTTTAGGATGTGTCGTGGCGATTATGAAAAAAAAAAATCAGTAAGAAATGAATGCTGTTGAAAATTCAATACTATTTAATCCAAATCTTTAATGTTTAAACAACATGTACGCACGGCTACAGATCAAGCTATACATTTCCAGTATAAGCTGATCTCGCATTGTATAGGATTTCCTTACAATGAGAGGTCAGTGTAAACTGGAAATGCTGGCTTGATGTGTAGCCGTGTGTACGAGCAAACCCATGCAGTAAAGGAATAAAATGCATGTATTTGAGTTAGCAATCAGTAGTCGCATAGCATTGTTTGGGCTATCAGCAAAAGGACTCATTCGCCGCGGCTCGATCAGTTATCAGTTTTGGGTGTTTTCTGTGTGACTTTCAATGCACAAGTTGAACTCATTATATCAGTCAAATGTACCTAACCCGTACACAACATAAAACACGTGTTTTGCTCATATTGTGTGAACAGAAAAGTCTCGTGGAGAAAGTTGTTCGGTTTGATGTTCAGTATCACACCCTGAAATTTGACGAGGATGCGGAACGACACGTTGTATAAGAATATTCTATGTTATTTAAAATTATATTAATTGATTTAAGATTTGCATGCCCAAGTGACGGCAGAACATGGAGAACTAACTTTTATGACAACATCTATGTACAGACGCTAGCAGATCAAGCCACCCGAAACTGTCAAATTTTCCCAATCAATCTTGAACCTAATGCTTAAGCGATAAAGAGGAAAATCTATTAAAGAAATTTGACAGATTGTAGTAGCTTGATGTGCTGGCGTCTGTACCAATCCACCCATGTTTGCAAATAAAAAATAAATCATAAGACGCCACGTGCTAAGACTAAACAAGAAGCTGTCATTTTGTAGCTTCCGAGTCCCTAATAAACGTTACAGCTACAACCGTAGCGAACCGAACCGAATGACCGATCCATATAAAACAAATATTGAAACAAAATATTATTTTTCACAGGCATCGCCCTCAAGACTCCTGCCATGAAGAAGAGCCTCGACAAATTGATGGGCAAGTGGAACGACATGCAGTCCAAGAGCCAACTCTTTGTCGAAAGGTAAACAGACGTTATCATTATATTAATAACGATAACGATTAATTATGATTTTCGTTTCGAATAAGTACTGAAGTAAATTTATTGGTCTTTTTGGAGAAATAATTTTTTATCTAGCAAAAAAAAAGAAAACAAGAAAATAAATAGTAAAAAAAACCGGCCAAGTGGAGTCGGACTCGCGCACGAAGGATTCCGTACCATTATCTATAAAAACGAGCCCCTTAAATATTTATTTTATTTTGTTTTTAGTATTTGTTGTTATAGCGGCAACAGAAATACATCATCTGTGAAAATTTCAACTGTCGGGTACGGAATCCTAAAAATGATATAGTATAATAGAAAAAACAAAAGTAATTGGATTATGTATTTAAAAAAAATATGTTTTGTAATTATCTGATCTCAAGATTAAATACAGTATGATGTCTATGTATGTATTTATGATGTCTATTCCAGTTAGAACCTCTTTATATCTAATTGGTCCAAATCTCAATACAATTTTTGGGCCTTTGGGACTTTGTATTAATTATCTAATGTAATATTATAAATTATCTAATGATATTGTAATTTGTATGTAGGCTGAAGTTTGTGGAGATCGTAGTGAACAGCATGGAGGAGAACCACCAGACGATATCCGAGTTCGAGATCAAACTCGCGCAGTTCAACGACTTGCCGAACGATGTTGAACTGCTGAAGGATGTGAGTATTTTATTAGTTGTAAAAGTTATCCCTGTTATAAATAAAGCCGAGTTTTTATAGTAAGACAAACGAAGAATATATCCATAAGACAGCAAAAAATCTTACTTCAGACCCGCTCATAATTTTGGTCCTAGTTTCCAAAGAGGACCAAAACTGGATGTATGTCTGTAAAATTAACGTAATTCTTATATACAGGGTATATCTGCCGTGTGATTCTGTAAGACCTCATTCTAAACTTCGAATCTGAATCCGCTGTGAGTTTCTTGATTGGCATTCTAAAAACTCGGTTGATAATTCGAATTTACACTAGCGCTACCCTTGCGAGCGTGTCAGCGAGTTGAACTAAATTGACCGTAAGATTTTGACAGATAAAGTATGAGATGACGTAAGAAGTGGCATTCAGTACCTAAGGTTACCCCGTCACTTCGACGTTCACTTCGCACTCGAACCCGATGCAGTGTCAAATAAAAAGCATCTATTTTACGAGTGAGAGTGAATAGCGATGTGAGATGCGAGTTATTGTTTGAATTTTACAGAATCGACGTTTAGAAAGGTGTTGTCTAAATTAAGGGTGTGGTACAGACCATCAAACTGAACAACTTTATCCATGGGACCAACATCGTAATCGGGGAAAAAGTATCAGTCGTCCCATATAAAACTTCAATACCTACTCGACCCAAATTTATGGGACCGGGACGACTGATTATTTTTTCAAGATTACGATGTTGGTCCCATGGAGAAAGTTGTTCAGTTTGATGGTCTGTACCCGTAATTTTGACCACACCTTTCTGCTACACCCTGTTTACACATCATCCTGTTACACTTCTAGTCAAAAACTTGTTAAAGTTGGACCCTCGATTTATATCATCCATCATACAAGAGTACTTTATTATGCTCAATAGGGTATTACACCCATTTTTGAAAAGTGTCTCAATTAGATTCTAAAGTGCTAATAAGCCACTAAAAAAATCAAAAATTTTATTCAATCGATAAATGCCATGCATTTAAATTTTACATGTTCAAATTTCACGCGTAATTTGACGAAAACGCTGGACGCAGTGGACGCTTTATTGCTCTGTGGTCATGACGTCAGTTGGCTGTGTAAACAAACACTTTATGTACGCTGATCAGTTGACATTGACACTTTTTAATTTACACAGCCGTATGACGTAAAAACATGGCGACTACTTTCATGGTGTTAGAAAACAGATTAAAAAAATTGAAAAATTCAAAATTGAATTTTAAAATTGATATTGTTATTTTATGAACTAAAACTAACATTTTCCGACTGCTTTTTGCGTAAGCTATCTAAATAATATATTTTTAGATTTTTTCTCATATAGAGTAAAATACCGTATTACTCTATTATACCCTGACTCTTCCCTCATCAGATGCACGAAGACCTCCTCCGCATGCAAGTAGCCGTGAGCAAACAACAGATCCAAGTAGACCAGATGAATGATGACGCAGAGAACTGCCGCCGTCTAGTGGAGACGTCCAGGGCTGGCCTGCCGCACTCCTCGCTCCCGAGAGCAGGGAAGCATATCGACCTGGAGAGATTAGACAAGGAGGTTTCTCAGCTGAATAATAGGTGGAATAACGTGTGCACTCAGTTGGCTGAGAGGTGAGTGAAATTACTCTATTTAATTATTTATTAATAGCTGCGCCCCGCGGTTTCACCCGCGTAGACCGGGATAAAAAGTAGCCTATGTGTTAATCCTGAGTATAAGCTATCTACATATCAAATTTCATCCAAATCGGTCCAGCCGTTTGAGCGTGAAGAAGTAACAAACGTACAAACACACACACACACACACACACATTCACAAACTTTCGCCTTTATAATATTAGTGTGATTATTCCTACTTTTGTTTACCAAAGCGAAAAGATTTTTGTTTTTTTTTTGCCAATCAAAAGTATATTTAGAGTTTATTGGGGTAATTACGATAATGGGGTAATTCCGATTTATGATAATTTCTACCAAACACCGCAGCATTTTATGTACTTAGCCACAGCGAAAGACGGCGGCCGATAAAATAGCGTCTAATAATTATATTGCCAATTCATGTAAAATGCCGCTGCGTTTGGTAGAAATTATCATCAATCGGAATTGCCTCATTACCGTAATTACCCCAATAAACCTTATATAAAATATGATTTTGATTTTGCTTATTCTTATTTTCGGGCGGTAGAATTGAGTTTTTGCGTCCCTACTACTCGCTGGATATTTTTCTGCTCTCCATGTAATCCAGCCCTACCTGTTTTAATAAACCATCAGATCCAGTTTCTCTAGACCTTGAGTATTTTCCCATATCATATAAAAATAAAAGAACATAAAAGAACAATAATTACTTACTAAACATATCCTTCCCACAGACTCCGAAGCTGTGAAGCAGCGTACCAACTCCTGCGCAACTACAGCGCTGGTTTAGAGAAAGAAGCCGAATGGATTGAAGATGCGTACAGCAAGCTGCAGGCACAGCCGCCTGTCGAAGTCAGACCTAAGGAACACTTCGAACCGACAAGGGTGAGAATTACAACACCAGGACATTTTTAAAAGCAAACATTTGTTGGTCCTCTATTTTCAGTCTTTAGGACGTCGAGTTGAGAACATAGGCCATTTAGATGGATACTTTCTACCAGGATTTTATGGCGACAGATAGTCTTAAATAGAACCCAGGGCTCGTCAAATTCTAGAAATTAGATTGAGGTCAAATTTGACATGACATGTAACGTGACATGTAACTATCACGGACGTAAAAATATCGCAGCGATTTTTTTCACGCGCTGGGTTTTCAACTCTCTGCTAAGCGCCGAGAATTGAAAATTCAACAGTGTGTTTTTTCGATGCGCTAGAATGCATTCTGTTGTTGTTAGGTTGAACTCTCATTGCTCGGCTCTACACCGAGAATTGAAAATCCTGTGCGCTATGAAACCCCGCCGCGATATTTTTACGTCCGTGCTACGTCGGCTTAAGGGTTGTTTGAGTTTTAACATACAACACTAAGAGGAATACAGTGACTAATCTGATCCTCACTGAATATATTACATTATTACATGAATGAATGCATGTATATTATTAACTTTAAAAATTATGAAATAAGTTGGTTTGGGATTTCTGTCCTACGAATCGGAATAAGATTAACTAGGTATAAGAAAGCATGTTATGATTATTTGGACAACGAGAAGGGGAGGGTTTGTTTTTAATTCTTGTTATTATGAAGGTGTGATACCCATGACAATTTAATAATGAAAAGGATAACAGATTTTTCACTGCGTGGTTCATTTAAAATTCAAAAGGATCCGGTCCACTCCGGGACTAACGAAAAATTTTAACTTCACGAAAAAATATATATCCATTTTTGCACTGTAACTAATTTTAATGTTACCGGGTGTTATGTGGTCCTTCGCAGAACCTACTCACAAGCGTCGTGGAGAGGACGCCTAAGATTGAGAAGGTTAACGTTGACGGTGGCAGATACATACGAGAGGCGAAGGTAAATATCAGTATACTAATTGATGTCTTAGACATTCGATTAGGCTGTGGCGGTTTGTGGAATATTCGGAGATCTTTTCATTGTTTCATTTTCATGCCTGGTTGAAAGTGTTTCTTTTTAGCTTAGACTTGTCAAAGTCATTTTTAGGTTAGCAAAATGTTAATTATGGACTTATCTAAGTATGGGGGCTCGTGGCTAGTAATAGTAACAGCCGCTCAGGTCGATCGATCAGGTTAAGCTACGCTTGCCGCGGTCGGCCCGTGGATGGGTGACCATCTTTACATACCGAGACCCCTGAGTGTTTCGGAAAGCACGTTAAACCGTTGATCCCGGCTGTCATTCTTGGATCTTTGATTGATTGATGGACATAACTCAAGTAAGTACCTATTTTAACACGGGAAACAAAATCAATCAATCTGTCTAGCCTTTTCCCAACTACGTTGTGGTCGGCTTCCAGTCTAATCGGATGCAGCTGAATACTAGTATTTTACATGGAGCGACTGCCTATCTGACCTCCACAACCCAGTTACTGAGTAATACGATACCACTCTGTAAGACTGGTTGTCAGACATTCGGGCTTTTGACGACCCGTAACGACTGTCAAAGATCCACGAATGACAGCCGGGACCAACGGCTTAACGTGCTTTCCGAGGCACGGAGGAGTCTCCCCGGAGGAGAACCCCGGCAAGCTTAACCTGATGGATCGCCCTGAGCGGCTGTTATTACTTAGCCACAGGGAAACAAAATCATTGGCTGTCAAACAAAATTTACTTGTTAAGAAAATTCCACAAAACGCCATAATATCATGTCATAATCAAGATTTAGATGATGAGAGGTTCTGAGTGAAGTGAGTTCGAGTCCAGCGTGTTGTTCCTGCTATTGTCTGCTTCGATCTCTGTCTTTTGGGTCTTTTCAAGTCTCTTCGTATATCAGAGGTGATTTAGGCTCAAACACGTCAAAATGCACGAAAGCTTCCGCCCTTAAAAAATAACGCTTGCGTTTTTATACTAAACGATGCTTTGCCACTTAACATTTTAATCGATTTGAATCGATTGCTTTCAACTAATCGTAATCATCTGAATGCGAGATGTTTGTGTGATCGACACAACTATGAAAAGCAATTTATTACTGCTCTATAGTTTGCATTGTTGTGTGACTAAAAGTTTTGTGGTTTCTATAAGAGTTCATTGTACGTGCTTTATCAATGTCATGTCGTACTTTTTATTAAGTTTTAAAATTGAAATTCAGCCTCAATAAAAAAAAAAAACATACCGTTACAATATTTCGCAAAATTTAGGCTAACACTCATAACGTTAGCATATTTTCATAATAGTACATACTATTACGATGGTTAAATACATAATAAATAGACTCGCCTAAAAAAAAAGTTTCCGTTTCGGCGGAATTCAAAAAACTGCGAGACCATATACAGAACGCGAATTTGAAATTCAAATTAATTTCTTGTAAATAGCTTCTAAAATGTCTACAAATGAGTTCATTGTTCTTTACAAATGTGGCTTTGCATGCATTGTTTTGGTGTCTCAATGTTGCCAGGCTATAAAAAAATCTACCATTTTATGTAAAAAAAACAGCACTTACCTACTGTGGGTTTTCTGTTTCAATATACACAGTTCTTTTGCTTAAATGTGCACGAAATGGGTGTAGTCTAGTGTGGCCTCACTTTTGGTGTTGCACGCTTTAAAAATACCTGTGTACTGTACAGGCCAATCTTTTCCATCCAGCATGATTTCATTCCCGCTGTGAGCTGGACTAGTGTTGTCAGTGAAAAAGAAAAACATTTGAAAGATTGAATGTATGTTAGGACCAGTAATTCAATTGTAGTATGAATAATTCACAACGTATGTTTTTTCTTCGTTTCTTCTTATAGTTACCTGTAAGGAAAAACATAGTTTATCTTTTAATGGCTACTGGTCTTATGAGTCGGTGAACTTTGAATGAGTGTGTGACTGTGACCCTCACATATTTTATAAGTTTCATCAAGTCCTGTAAAAGTGTGCAAGTTATTATGAAAGGTTTTAAAAATTATTCTAATGACAGCTTAATTTTAGCAAGCAGATTGTTCTTTTCCACGAAACAGAAAAAGTATAAATTTAAATCGACCTTTTTGGTTTTGTTCCAATTTTGAATCAGATATTTGAAAAAAGAACAGTCTGCTCTCTAACTAACAGCCCTAATAACCCGCTTGACCCTAACCCGACATAGATATACTCCTCGAGATGTCAGCGATACGCTGAATGGCTTTGCGACGAGGTACACCCTTCGCTGGACATGCGTCAGCTACGCCGTCAAGCAGACGTCGAGTTAGCCGAACGCTTCCGAGCGCGGGGCCGAAGCGATCCCGAACGTATACCAGCGGGATCCGAAGCAGTTGCAAGAGAGCTGGATGATTTGAATGCAAACTACCAACGATTGATGGATATGTTATATGAGAGGCTTAGGAGGATCGCCGCCGCTAATCCAGGAGACATCGTTACTTTGGTGAGTGGCTTTTGATTTTTTTTTTGTGCTGGGGTCACACTTATTGGATAAGGCCGTTAACTGATATTTGTCACAGAAAGTGTCCTGGTAATCACTCTGAAAAAAAAAACGCCAGTTATAAGTGTGGTCATGGCATTATAATTGTCTAGTTGTATAGCATTAGAATTTAAGAATCTACTTCTATTAAAATCACTTGAAGGATTTATGAGATATAAACAATCTACATAATTATTGCAATTATGGATTTGCATTTATGCAAATATAGATAAATTCAATCAACATTTATAATTTGCATACAAATTGAATTAATTTTAGGTTTTAGTATTATCTTATCTCACAAAAATCGCATTTTACTCAATGCTACATTCGTAATAATAGTACATTAATTGCAGTAGCAATCACAGATGAAAAATAAACCAATTGAACGTAGGGTACGTTACGTACTAAGTATAGAAGTTTATTAGCGGAATTAATACAACCTTAGTAAATGGCTCTTTTAATAAGAAACGTGTTTAATATAATGCATTTTAAATTGCAAGCGGTGCCAGGAGGCGTAATATGTATAGGTAATTTATGAAGTAATAATTTCAACGAAGTTATAACTGAAATATGGATAGATCATCTCGTATTTTTTTGGGAAAATCCCACTGTGGTAGAATTTTATTTACAAGCCTATAGCCCGGTTTCCACCACGAGCGGAGCGGACCCATTAAGGACTCCGTTTAACTCGCAAGAGTAAACTGCATACTATTGGACTATTTGTTGGTGGAAATACAAGTATGCAGTTTACTCTTGCGAGTTAAACGGAGTCCTTAATGTGTCCGCTCCGCTCGTGGTGGAAACCAGGCTTAAAACGAGGATAATACCTGCATCCTAATTGCGTAACACATTATCGATCGGAGTTGGTTTCAATTTGAAACTAATTAGTTAAGACAAATTTTTCTAACATACGAAGCAATGGATTAGCAATTGCTAATCCATTGCTTCGTATATTAAAAAGAATTGTCTGCTCGACAACGTAAATGACGCAATGAATGTTGTTGAACTGTCAAAAAATGAAGCCAACTTCGATTAATAATGTGTTACGCAATTAGGGTGCTGGTTTAAGGCAGTAAAACTACTTTTAGCTTATTAAATTTTATCCAAACCTAAGTTTTTGCAGTATGTTGTTATGGTATCCAGTGCTTTATTTAAATTGTATTTTATTCCACTGGCAAATAACGATATTCCTATTATAACTTTCCCACGAAAAACAAGAACTATAAATCTAACAAGTTAAAGAAATACCAACCGTAATACCTTTGCAAAAGGTAATTATAAAACAGTTTGTATTTATGTCTAGCATAGAACCCCGTATCAATAAAATCGTAGGTACATAAAACTTTTTTACAAAAAATACAACCGACTTCCATAAACAACACTACAAAGTGAAAAATAACTTTAATTTTGGAAGTCGGTGTCTGGTTAAATTTATTTTCTTTTTTTGCCACCGACTTTACACCGAAATTAAAGTTATTTTTCACGTTATAGTGTTGTTTTTGGAAGTCGGTTGTATTTTTTTGTAAAAAAAAAAATATTTTTTACTTTCTAGTTGTGGTACTTACCTATCCCACACAAATTCTAATACCACTACCTGTAAAACAAACTAGAACATCATCCATATAAAAGTGCGGAAAAAATACGTAGTATTGAAGCTAACTCAAAAACTATCCAAGCAAAGTTAATCAATTTTTTAGGGGACCAACTTTGATATACCCTCTCGAATAAAACAAAAAAAAATCCAAATCGGTCCAGCCATCTTCGAGTAATCGGGGAACATACATAAAAAAAAAAGGTTCCGACAAATTGAGAGCCTTCTCCTTTTTGATGTCGGTTAAAAACAGTTTGTAGTTATGTCTAGCACAGAACCCCGTTTCAATAAAATCGTTCAAAACTAGTTTGATACAAAAATGTACTTCCAACTAGGCAATGTCACGCGTAGAACCGACCTCATAAACAAGCCATTAGATGTAAAAAACTAAATTGCTTCACACTTGAAATATGGCTTTAATTTTGTGGTTTTTATTTTTATTGCTATCTCGATGTAGTATCTCGCAAATGTAATGTTGTTGGAAGCTAGAATATTACCTAATTTAATATTTTCATTTTACATTACATATTTTTGAGGTTTTAGTTACATAATGTCAAATTGCAAAAATCTAGGATACATTTTATAGAGAAATCTTCTATTTCTGTTTTAGCCGACTACGGCAAAGCCAAAAGGAAGGGTATGATTTTAGCCGTCTATGTATGTATGTAAGTATGTATATAAACATGTATTTACGTGTGTTCCACCGTAGCGCCTAAATTACTGAACCGATTTTAATGAATGAGGTATCAATAGATTCGTAATAATGGTCCAGGTGACATAGGCTATATAAATTCTCCCTAAATTTAATATGGTGGACTTTACACGTAAATTTCTGACCACGAAAAAAATTAAATTGTGATAATAATGACATGTTTGGTGTCAAAAGAAAGGTCTTGATGAGCACATTACAAATAATGTATATATGTCAAGTTGTTTAAGTAAATAAATATGTTTAAATTGTTAAAAATAAGTAAGTGGAGGTAAATAACGTTAATTTAATTGGTTACACACCGACCGCGGCGAGCGTGATTTTTCAGTAGTCGGATTTTAGTTTTTGAACTTACTTTTTATTTTCATTGCAATTTGACTGCCCTATGTGTGCTGCGACTCGAAGGACCACACGTTTTAAACAATTTATATCTTAGTCTCAGTCTTCTTCAGAAAATCCAGCTTCCATTCTCTCATTCCAAGAATAACACACAAACGCATTAGCGTATATTTATTTATTCTATCAGGCGCCGGCGCTTTCTATCATCCATACATTGAACACACAGTGTAAGCGTGTCACGTAGTTGGAAAACCTCACGCTCACGTCGCACGAACGTTTACCTAATTCACATACGCGTAGTGATGTCACCATTAGGTCATCAGTTGGACCTCTTTCAAGGCCGTTCACTATTTAAATTTTGACGTTAAGGATTTTCGAATTCTTATTAAAATAACGATTTTGTTGTTGATGGTAAATTCGATGTTTAAATCGATTGGTTTGAATTAAGAAGCCGTTAGTTGATTTTCTTTTAAACTAACATAATAATAGAATTGATATAACTGAGAACCGAGTATGGACAGCATACCCAATTTACCTAGAGCTTTTTGAAACCGCAAAGAACTTTACGAATTTGCATAATTATCTAAATACCTACCTCTTCTGGGTTTGGGCAAAAAGGATATTTATTCAAATGATCAAATGAATACATATTTGATCACGGTTTTAAATCATATTCATCCTAAAACTAGTTGAATGACTAATCGTTTCAAAACTCATACACAACATGACCTCAAAAAAATTACCTTGACAAATAGGCATTCAAAAATAATGTTTTATTTCCACTTCCGCCAACACCCACATTCCCAAATATTGCCAAAACAATTGCGTCTATCACAGAGATATCTTCAAATTGCATTTAATAATTACTGAAGTACCATTTATTATCCTCCTACGATTTGTTCTTATATGTACAAAGCGTGGGTATTAGGACCACTCTTATATGGAGATATCTTGATTGGTCCTAGACTTTATTATGATGATTTCATTCTAGGTAGGTTGCTATCGTATTAAAGTGAACTGTTGTGTGTGACAGACTACTTTATACTTTATTTAAATTTGTCACTATCTTTTTATTCTGGGAGTTAGAATAATATGAGACTGTAAGCCGACGTTCGCACGGACGTCAAAATATCGCGGCGATTTTTTTTCGCGCATTGAATTTTCAATGCTCTACCACGCTTAACGTCGAGAGGTGAAAATCCAACAGTGTGTTTTTTCGACGCGCTAGGATGCACTCTGTTGTTGTTAGGTTGGATTCTCGAAGCTCGGCTCAACACCGAGAGTTGAAAATCCAGTGCGCGATAAAATCCCGCCGCGATATTTTTACGTCCGTGCGAACGTCGGCTAACTGTTCCATTCTAGCTCAAATGCATTTCTTCATACTTACCTCCTAAGTCTTAAAGTGACACCAGTGACTGAAAAGTTGTGCGGACATGGTATGGGCATGTGATGCGGAGGAATGAGGTAAATGTCGTGAGGAAATTTTTGAGTATGAATGTGGATGGCTATAAGAGAGTAGGGGAAGACCAAAGAAACCGATGAATGGCCTGTGTGAATTTAAAGATGATATGGGTAGAAAGGGTATGACTACCCAGATGACGCTCTCATAGAGAAGTATGGATGAAAGGGACATGTTGCGCCGACCCCAAATAAATTGGGATAAGGGCAGGAGAATGATATCTACCAAACAAGCGTTAATCTCTACGTTTACTCATTGAAAGTAGATGATTGCAGGTTTCATTACGAGGTTTCTATAAGTGAAAGAGGTTTAAGTAGGTAGATGAAATTTATTTCGTGAGAAATGGAAATTTCTGTAGATTGCTTCGGCTACCTCATTAACCTAAAGCTATTAAACCTAGACGGTATCGCTTTTGAGGTCTTGAGTTCATTACTCAGGTCGGGCATAGTGTAATTGGTGTTTTCAGTTATAGAAAGTTCTAAGTTATAGGTAAGGTTTGGAGCTGTGCGATAGAGGAAGATAAGTTCACTTACCAAGTCTCGCCCACTATCAAACAAGTATCTTTAGTTGTTGGAGAAGCCATACGATGAAGTAACAAGTAATGAAATAAAATGAAATTGTTCTTGGGAGTTTTTAAAAGATTTTATTAGATCAGTCAGATCTCTTATTTTTTTTTTTAATTTACTGGTTCCACGTAGGAACTTTCCCACTGGGACTCCCCGCCAACTCGCCCAGTTGATAATTGAAATTGAACTCTATTCTGTACACCTTAACACTACTTTTTGCAAGATATATCAAAGGATAAAATAAACCGCGGGGAATACCCTGTTTGTACAGTTTTGATGAAATTATGTTGTATAGTGTTGCCACATTATAAAATGTAAAAAACTTTTTTACAAAAAAATACAACCGAAACCTTCCAAAAACAACACTACAAAGTGAAAAATAACTTTAATTTCGGAAGTCGGTGTCTGGTTAAATCTATTTTCGTTTTTTGCCACCGACTTCCGAAATTAAAGTTAGTTTTCACTTTGTAGTGTTGTTTTTGGAAGTCGGTTGTATTTTTTTGTAAAAAAGTTTTTATTTTTCACTTTTTAGTTGTGGTACCTACCCCACACATATTCTAATACCTGCAAAACAAACTAAAACATCATCCATCAGTCAGTCAGTCATCATCATCAGTGGGGAAAAAATACGTATTATTGAAGCTAACTCAAAAACTACCCAAGCAAAGTTAATAAATTTTATATGGGACCAACTGTGATGTATACCCTCTCGAATAAAACAAAAATTTTTCAAATTGGACAACTCTGTAAGAAGTTATGCGTGATCATACATGTCGAATTGAGAACCTCGGATCCTCCTTTTTTTTTCATCGGTTAAAAATACATTATTATTGGTTGACTATTTTGATTGTTTGATGATGACAATAATTAATTAAGACGAGATAGATAGATAGATTGATTTATTTATTTCTGAGTATATGGTACATTAAGATCTTAATATTAAACAGTTTCACATACACTACCGTTGCCGGTGTAGAAATTTTAAAAATATCTTACATAGTCAAAGTGGCCATGTTCTAGGCCGCAACAAAATAATCATAGTACCTAGTTAGTTTGTCATCGAAACGCTAAGAAGAAGATATATTCCCCATTATCCGAGCCTTAATAATAAATTCAGTCCCGCCAAATAAACCTCAAATATTACCATAAAGAAGTTACGCAGTCGTTACACGAAGTCTGATAATGAAGTTTGGTACAAAATCGTAAAAAAGAGCCACCATTTGCAATAAAACCTGGTAGTTGGTACATGGTTCGTTGACTCGCCTGTATAGGTGCTAACAAAAAACTAATGCATACATGTCTATCCGTGACTGTTTGACAATGAGGTCGAGGACCAGCCTTGCCCATGTCTTTTGGAACTAAATTGACGGTTACATTTTGGATTTAACTTTTTCGGTAACTACAAAAATGTTTTTCTTGTATTTTGTGTTGGGCGTTGATAGCTGCGCCGCAGTATTTTAGTTTTAAAGCTATCTTCATGTTTTTTTGTTATGTTTAATACCAATAATTTTTTTTTTTAATTAAACATATTTTATTTCTAGATAACATAATTATTTACCTTAATTACAATGTACAAGCTAACACTAAAATATATATATTATGTACAAGTATATAATGAAAAATAAAAAGGGCACCAAAAAATTCGTCCACATCGCTGTCAATGGGAAAAGTGCCCAAAAGGCTGGCAGCATTGCCACGTTGGATGGTTGGATGGCGTTGGATGGATGGTTCTTTGGGCTAAAAATAGGCCAGCCCTCTGGTCCCGTGTAGAGTCGACCAACCGCTTGGCGATGTCCCGAAAAATTCGATGAGCACTCGGACCCCAAGGCCCTAGTGTTTCAACCCCAAACGGCTCAAACATATGGTTCCGAAAAAGGTTGTTTTACCTAAAATTGTTTATAATATTTTTTTTTTTTTTTTAACTTGGTAGAAATAAAACCTTCACCACATGAATGAAAGATATGTTAAGAAGCCATGCGGATAAACCAAACTCAAAAGTTTTCTGTCTGATACTTCATAAATATGAGTCTTCAGCAGATCCTTTCAATAGGTTTCATTTAATTCCATCGTCGTGAACTATACCTACTCATTGTATCATCTTGCGTGACGCAATACCTAATATTCAAGTAAGCTTTTTTTATTTTTTCTAAGTTCAAATTCAAATTCAAAATAATTTATTTTCTCTTCACAAACAAATGAAATGATGAATAAATTAAAACATGCTTAAAAATTATATGACAAAGTTTGTGAGAGACTGGTGTCTGCACTAGGAATACCTGTATAGCAGATCACCAAAGTTGTTTACAAACTTTATTCGTCTAAGTTAGTCTAGGCTATGATGCAGCATTTTTATTTACCGCTGCCATGAGCCATCTACATGAATTCGTTTGAGAGTGAATCATTGTAACATTGGCCAATTTGTTATAGAACTGACGCGACGATTCAATACTTTGTAAAAAATAGAAGGAAAAATGGTTGGGTTTAACAAACTCCATTTTATAATTTGTATGCTGCGATTTCCTAATAGTTTTAAATGGAAAACACACAGTTAGTTAGCGTTACAAAAAAAGATTGAGCAAGAATGGGCTTTGTAGAATCCTACTGATCCCGTATTATATCACTACACTGGCTCATCACCACCCCAGCCTCTCGTGGCACCACTTCACTTTCAAAACTTTCCCGCTATCCGTGGTGAACTGACAGTTGACATTAGTGACAGCGACCTCACTGCTGCTGAAATAGATACACTGCAAGCATCATTGCTCATTCCTTTTCTGAACTAGCAGTCTTTTATCAATGCAGTAGTAAAACAATTACTGTCTATAAAACCTTCTTTTGTGCTACCAAGCTTACAAAAACAAGTTTACAACAGTCATTAGTAGATCTATATCCTCTTTAGTTTAGGCTATCAATGTAAACAGAGCAAATTGACATTACAATAAACTCGGGCGCACGCTTCGAGGCGATAAGTGCTATTTATAAGTATTACGGTATTTATTATATTAAGCCGGTTACAAAGCCTGGCTGCCTACGTAATCGCTTGTATAGGTGTTTCTGTGGTATAGGTACCTACCTATATTAGTTAGGTACTGTATTTATAGTTCATGCTAATTTTCCTTAAGCACTTAAATAGATGTAGGTAAAACTAACAATCAAATTATATTTAGCAAACAAAAATATTTTTTCAAATCCGACTGGTAGTTCTAGAGATTAGCGCGTTCAAACAAACAAAACTCTTCAGCTTTATAGTACAGAAATATCGATATGTTTACATCGTAGTGTTGTCCTAGACTGCTACCGTCTTATTACAAAACAAGGTTCATCTTCAAACCTAGGTTTAAACCATGGACCCTTTTTTGAATTTCGAGCTTTATTCTGACACGTTAAGATGTCAGTTTTACAAAACTGACAACTTAGTACCGGACTAAGTTGTCAGTTTTGTATAAAGAACTGTATTTCTATCACAGCTAGGTTCATATTACAAAAACTGGCTCAATGGTTTAAACCATGACGAAGAAAAACCTCGTTTTGTAATAAGACCGATTGGGTTCTTTTTCGTCTATCTATAGGTACCTATTACATACAGTGCTTGCATTAGCAATCGTAAAACTTATAATATATTCCTAATTAGGCATGATTGTCATGGTACTGGTATTCAGCTGTATCCGGTTAGACTGGAAGCCGACCCCAACATTGTTAGGAAAAGGCTAGGCGGAATGACATATGTCTAGGAGAGAGATGATTTATGTCTAATAGTATATCTACACGGACTAGAAAAAAAAGAAGGGATTCCGCGCCACGCGTATCGAATGTGAAGCACCGTACCAATCTATGTGTGCGTGATTTGACAAAGACGCCATCGTGTCACGTAATGGCGGCCGGTTGGCATACTATGATGTAAATGTGTGCGTGAGGCGTGTGTGTACAAACGGTCCCGGCTTACTTACTGTGCTTCACTTTCGATACCTATGCGTGGCGCGGAGTCCTTTTTTTTCTAGTCCGTGGATATCTAGTATTCTTTAATTTTGCTAACTGTGTAGTGAAACTTCACCCGGTGAGCTACAAATTGCTTGGCTTACAATCATCTTCACAAAGATTAATCATAATCAAAAATTAATTTAAGAATGATAAAAAGATGTGAAAACCTCTCTAAAACTACTTAAAATAATTGATACACATTAACCAGCGTATTTTGAGATGATTCTGTTTTAAATCTTAGTGCGATGATGTAATTGCAAGCAATTAAAGTAATTAAGTATGTTTACTAAAAACCAGCCATTTTGGGGAATTTTAATAGTTTTATCTGTATTTTTAACCTTAGCTGATATATCCACGTTCTGCTAAATACTTCCATAGTAAATAATCTTAGGTAAAGATATCTTATCACCGATACGAGTAGGTATAGCACAAGACGAATCCTTGATGATAGAATGAAATAGAACTCCTCCCTATGAATATGTGATTTTTTTTTAATGAAACCAGCCTCAGTCTGCAGACTGAGGCTGGTTTCATTAAAAATAAAAAAAATATTAATTTCATTAAAAAAATATTAATCAGAATGGGTGGAAGATGCATCTTCCACCCATTCTGATTAATATTTTATTAGTCCTTCAAAATGTACATCTCCAAAATAAATTACATTAAACTTCTAATGTTATTTACCTGTACAAAATACCTAATTAATGCTTCACAATCTTTGATACTGTTTTCTCTTCAAATTAACGAGATGCGCCCACGCTTTTCTTACGGGGTAAGGCTCTTAGCGGTACCTACATGATGTGTACCAAGACCGTTATAAGCCACTTATTGCCTGTAACACCACCCACGTGGTTTACTGACGAAATGCAACGGCTATTTGACCTAATTTATTCAGTTACACTGACGCCTTTCCAAAAAGGACCAAAATATTTTTAATGTTGAAAACAGTCTTGTCTGAAAATTGGTCCTTTGGTCCTAAGAAATTTGTACATCCAATTTAACATCTAAGAATACTTGCCACGACCTAGTTTTTAGAATACAATACACAGTGAATAAATAGAATCCAGAAACTACAATTAGGGGTTAAAGACTCGTAGGACCAAACCTGTTTTAACTGCACATTTTATATCCTACCGTTGTAATTTTTTGCTAATATTCTGCTCCACGGTAGCCTCGTGCTTTACTGTCGTGTGTAAGCCCATGTGTTGACCATAATGTAAACTATGAGAATATATTTAACGTTATCAAAGTGTGTTCGCGTGAGGAATTCATAATTATTACATCTAGGTGACGTAATAATATGATCAGCGTGGTCGCAGTGTCAAGGTCCAAAGCCGTTTAATTATCATTTTGCTTCTAATGCATGTAGTTTTGCTACAAATAATTCACACGTAAACATAGTAAACGTTAGGAATGCTTGAATAGTTCTGTACAGGGCCAGAAAAAAATGGTTATGATATCCGAAGTCTGACGAGACGACTTCTAAAAGTGTGGTATTTATGGGGGAGAATACTTACTAATCACTTTTGATTGATTCGCAAAATATTCGTTAAACCTAACCATTCTTGGAAATTAGGACCAAAATATGTATCCAGTAGAGAAAGAACTAGCTAGTCTACAAAATAATTGACGTTACCTACAAACTTTTTACGTTAAAATCAATATTTACTTCACTCACAAAATCGTGCTTCAGCTACTGTTGTGTTGTACTGTTGTGTTGATCCATAAACATTTATTACGTGAATTATTACGAAACAAAGCCTCAACTCTTTGAAAACCTATTGATTCTTCAGGCCTGGCATTATTATTTTAACCAGGGTTGGGTTGGGTTAAACGGAGGTCGACACAGTAAAAGCCAAGGTCGTATTAGTTAGGGCGATAACGTCTGAAACTAAACTGCTTGGCTACGGTATTAGTTACGATAAGAAAGTTACGAGAATTGCCGCTGGACATGATTTTGATGTTATTGGTGATTTTGTGAAAATTGAGACTGGATGAAAATTGGAAATCGTTAAAAATATTTTTCCAGTTCATGACCTTCTCAAGCTAATCTCTCTCTCTCTCTCTCTAGTTATATCTGTCTCTTAGTTAATTAACCCTTTGGGTCTTTAGGTTTTCATTTCTTTTTTCCCTACCATAAAACTTGGATGTTTCTTTAAGTGCAAGAAAATGGATCAATTGGCATGTAAATTGCACTTAAACTATGTGATAGGATTAGAACTGTACAAATTCCTTGATCGGATGAAGCCTTAGCAAAATTATAGAGCGATCATACAGACGCGCCGTCAGTCGGAACGATGCAACGAATACGTATTCGTGATAGCAATAATTTGATACGATGACTGTACGTCCGTTTTTTAGTAGTGCGCGAACGTAGACCGGCGATCGACGTACGCCGCGCTCAACTAAAAGCGAACGAATTTCGGAATACGAATTTTTAGTTTCGAATTTTAATTTCGGAGTTCAAGTTATTGTGTGCCTGCATTTGAACAGTGAAAAGTTTGTGTTGAAAAGTTATTGTTTGAATGTGCTAAACATATTTTCGTGTTCTTCTTTTAAAAAAACTGTTTTCCGATTTTATCTGTATTTTACAATGCCGGTTTAGGCTTATCTGTATTTTGTTTATAGATAATTAAGAATTTAGAACTGCGATTACAAGTCAAGATATTCGCACTAAGAAAGAATACAAGTTCAAAAGTTTATTGGCGACCTTAACCGACATTTTATGATTAATGTAAACGAGAAAAAATATAATTGAAACCAGTTCGAAAGCATTGCATTATTTCTAGGCGCTCTGATGAATTGGTATTGTAAAACAAAATGAATGAAAATAAAATATTAATTCATATTGTAGCACTTGAATTGCTCGTAAAGTCATACAGTATTTTTGTTTTGTTTACATGCTCAAGGTTGTCTGAAACGAGTAGTTTTTGCTATGTTTGGATATCATTTTGAAAAGAAGCATGAAGCGAATAGGTTGTTTCACCGTTTTTAGTCGCCAGAGGTGTCAATAGCTATGGTTCGTGCGATATGAGGTGGAAAACCGGCTGACCGATTTTTTTTTTATCATACATAACTAGAAACAGCTGTTCGCGATGCAACCGATAAGTCGAATGAATTCGATATTTGAATTACTTGGTATCGAAAAAAATAATTTTAATTATTTTTCAGACAGTACTGTGTGTTGATTAAAATGACCAACATTGTATAGAGTAACTTATTTACATATTTCAGCATAGTAAAATTTAAAATAACCTAGTTAAATTAAAATATGAAATGAAATGTAAACATATTTAAGTTCTCAATAGTGCATAAAATCGCATACATAGCATATATACCGGACTGTATACAAGATATCTTGTTTTATCTTTCGTATCAGAAGGAGTATTAAAATTAAGATAATGCACTTGTATGTAATCAGCTTTAACCGATATGTAGTATGTATTTCTCAAAATTACGTCAACTTCGATTAGATATCCATAGCCCAATAATAAAGGCAATAAATAACAAGAAATCTCTAAATATACAATTCAAGGTTTCATGAATAAGTGTCCAATAAGTTCGACAGACCATTATTCTTGGGACTTATATAAAATTTGGCTTATTCTGAAAAGAAAAGTCATAAAAATAAAATTCGTGTAATAAATAAATTAAATGTAGTAAGACATCGTTTAAATAATTTATAACCGTTCAACTTAATAATAGCTATTCATTGGAATTTTTCAGAAAATTGGTCTGGACATGCTAAGCCGTTAGTATTAATACTTGCTTTTTTTCTAATAAATATTTTCAGTTGACTTACTATTGTAGTATTGATATTTTCGTGACAAACTTGAATTTAAGGATCCCTGATCAATTCTATAATAAATCGTATCAAAGGCATAACGAACAAAATTATGCTGAAGCGAAACAGTTTGCCTATGTAAAAGTTCATACATCTTCTCCCTCGTAGACTATTTCGAAAATTGGACTATGTTCTCTCTCTAATGCGTAAGCGCACTAAGGCTTGACTCAACTTTAGTTAGGTACCTAATAATTATTCATTTTCAATGTCAAGGGAAGTCTTACTCATAATAAGCCTATACCTTGACATTTATTTCTTCATGCGTAAGAGTTTAAACAAGGGTCTCTGTTGGGTTTGAATGCGTGATTAATAATTTTTGTTGATGTCATTACTTTCATGATTATAAGCCACTAAATAGTAGCACTTTTTAAGATTAGCACACCTTGTGTTTTGGCAAATCCCCTATAAATGAGAACGGGCTGTGCATTATATTCTGAAAATATCTTCTTCATCAATTTAGGGTACTAGCTGCTCCGCCAGACTTATCTTGTCATTTTTTTTCCTTTTAAATCACCCCTGTATTAGAGGAAACAAAACAAAAAAAATCAAATCAGTCAAGCCGTTTTTCGAGTTTTAGCGAGACTAATGGACGGCAATTGATTTTTATATAAAAGATAGATAAATAGGTATCTAGATTATGAATGAAGATAACATACAATATAGGCCTCCGTTCTTTTCTGTCACTCTCCATGAGTGTATCTCGTCCAGATATTTCCAGTCACTTTGACAATACCTTCAGCCTCGCGCTTTTGGACATCCCGGAATTCTTCAAATCATGGCCATCATCGTGTACGTTTTATGTTCTATCTCTGTTTTTACATTACGCTGCATTAACTGTTATTACATTATTATCTATTTATATATTCAAAAACAAATTGCAATCGGTTCACCTTGTACCTTTATTTATTAAAATAGTCATTGCATCATTACGCCATTGCCTGTCCTTATTTATAACGTTATGTATGCCATTGTTGTTTACCTTTTTTCCGTCTGCCGAACGTGCTATGTCAATTACCGAGTTGGTTCCTCAATTCTCATATTCAGGTGTTTATTAAGTTTCATTTGAAATGTGCTTTCTGATTGCTTCGATTATCAACGTTTCTTTATGTTAGAAATCGTTTTTATGTATTTAGCTGAGTGTTGACTTTCACACATCATCAGTGGTTAATTTAATATCCTATGAATTGATCCGGATTTAAAGGAATGAAACAGATGACAGACTCAAAGATGGCTCGTATAGAATTCTAGGAAATTAGAGTTTTTCCTTGAATTCGTTGGTATAACTATATGAGCATCATATACTATAAGCGTCTATAAACTAGTTTATATTGAATCACGTTTAAGGCAAAAAGGCTATAAGGATACTTAGATAGTCCATGTTTATTTGTATGCCAAACGAAGCAGCCTCAGCGATCAAGAGGTGGGTCATTGAATTAATGAAGGTGACAAAATAAGTACTGTAGGGGACCGAACACTATGCGGTGAATAAATCTATATAGCTCGTGCAATAAAAGATAATAATTCTGAATATTAAGTGAAACATAACTCTATTCTAGCCAAGAACAATAAGTCACCTTAAAATAAGATGCAAGTGAGGTCAGCTTAGAATATATCATTATTTACTATAAGTAACGATGTCGCAAACGCAATGAATATATTTTCTAGCAAAGATTTTCAAGTTCAACCATCCGGTCTACTCATTACATAATTCTGTTACAAATATAGTCAACGTCCCTTTTCGTAAATATCACGGAAGCCGTGACCCCATTTTAAAGTTTACACAAATATATTCCCTAATCTTTTGTTGCAATGACAATGCCTGTAGCTACTCGTCCACCCATCGTGTGAACCATTCAAGATGCCATTTGGCAACCAGCTCCAAACGGATTTGGTTCAGAACACGTGCCAAAACCACTATTTTTACACATACGACATTTGTCCCTCCAAAACTCAATTAAATGGTATTTGCTCTTCGATAAAATGATAATTACTTTCTTATCTGTAAATCCAGTGGGTTGTTGCAATAGTATTCGAGCGACTATCGTCGTTTCTGCTTGTGACATATGGATTATTTTTGCTTCTTATTCGTGAGTTTCTATATTTGTTTATTTATTATGTGTGCTTGATGTTCGGATGTTGTTCAAGTTCGTGTCTTGTTGTATTTTGTTGATGCTTCTTTTTTTCTTAATGGGTTTTACGCGTGCTTTGAATAAAATCTGTCTTAGTTTTGCTGAAGCGTTATCAGTGGTTAGTGATTGTGTATGTTTTTATTTATGATTACATTTACTTATGCATCATCACTAGGTTAGTAACTCCTAATGATATGAATGATTCCAATGTTTATGTTTTATAATTTACATCAACATTATCTTCAATATACATCTATAGAGAATATTAGATAAAAGTTAGTGCACAAAAATCGAGATATATGTGTTATACTCCACCTTACGCCCATTATCTGATTCAAAGTCCAAAATACCTCCAAATAGTTCACCATATTTCTATAAACCGATATGTCAGCATGATAATAATCTCTAATCTACCTTCCATCATCACCTTTCAATAGAACTGCATATGAAATGTATAAGCGTTAACGGACCGTTTCAAAACTAAGGTCGGTTTGGGCATTTCTAATGCTAGCCTACTGAAATTGTTTTTCTAACAATTCAAGGTTGTCGCGTGTGTAATATTTTGATTCGATTTAAACGTTCACCTGTGTTGCAATTATAAGACTATTTTCATTAATAATTGAGTAACTGACTGGTGAAATATATCAATTCACCAGTAGACATTACTGAAGCAAAATGAAAAAAATGTCTGGAAACCATATTTACATTAGATCAAACAGTAGGCGAACCGTTGTCATAAACTAGTAGAAATATAGGTTTTGTTTTACTTCTGTTGTCCTACGTGCAAAAATATGTAAATATTTCACTACAATTTATTTTTCGATTCTATAAAACTAATACAATTTTTCCACTCCCACACGAATCTCTGACACTTCAACTGTTATTGCGTAAAGTAACGAAATAGCAGAAGATTTATATTTATTTTTTGTAAAACTATTGAATTTATAGCTACTATTTAAACTTATGTAGGTCAATGAACTTATGAAGCAGACTATAACAACGACTGAAATTATATTACGTTTTGTAACAAGAACTGAAATGAGTTACATTGATCCAGTGACTTGAAACTGTTCAAGTATTTAGTTTACCTTCTTTTAATTATCGTTGGTTTGATGTAGGAGCTCGCGTTTTGAGTTTATCAATCATAATGCTGAAGTTTTATGATACGATCTGTAGGCACGTCAAGTCTACATGAGTAAAGGCGGTATTGAGTCATCAACAAAGGTAGAAGTTACAAACTCTGTGCCAAGTCTTTATTGTAAGGGTAATGCGAACATATTTAACAAACAAACCTTGATTATGAAAGGTAAAATAAAACACGGGACAATGATTACCTTCCAAGGGAGCGTTGTCAAGGGGCATGAAGATTTATTCATTGGAATTATAGATCAAACTAAAAATAAGTTTGTTTCAATACAGGTATTCTAATTTAGCAGTCAACTGTGATTAAATACGAGAAATCTTAGGAACTAAAATATTGATGATATTGACAGTAGTATGCTCTAAAATCCACAACAGTATGAATGGTCCACAAATCAGTGTGACTGATGTAACAATATGTCTCAAGCAAACGTTAGAATCTAATTCTCTATTCAAAATTCACACTTATTCCAATGTGTTCAAATTTCAAATTGAAATGTCGAACCGTGGTAGGCGTTTGATTGTATTACTAATTTTCTGACAAGGTAAACATATTTTTTTTGCTGAGAAACACTAATTATATTAGGCTTGAGATATTATGTGATTTATTGCTCACAAATACTTCGAATATTTTCGTTCGTGCTTATAAATTTTGCAAATAAATGAAAAGTGGTTCCTCAAGGTACTGTTAGGGCCTATGTTATAAATGTTATTTGTTTTCGCCCACATCTTACAAAATCGGATAAACATATGCGGTTCATTTGCCTTTCTAATTGCACGGATTCATTTTATTTTTACATGTATTCTAATATTCAAATAAGGTAAAATAATAGCACAAAGAAACAATTCATTATGCTCAGTCCTACCTTTACAATGTTTACGTGTAAGAATCTCATAAACAAGCGCTTTCTCGTTTACGCTCTGTTTACGTAGAAAATGTTTATTTTTATACTCATTTTATACATCAATTGATTTCTGGATCAATAGCGATTTACTTGGGAAAGTAAGCATCGTTTTGGATACTTGAACAAGAACTCTCATTAATATTAATGAAGGTGTAGTAGGAAGGAAGGGCTTACTGGGAGCTGTCAGAATGCAAGACAAATAATTATTGTAATTATTGGTTGAACAGTTAGTAATTATGTTGTTATGTTGGCTCGAAGGCTTGATTATTAGGTACGATAAGCGATTAGTCGGTACTCATCAAATTAGACGTAATTATTACTTGCATTACAAGTTACTTAATCCAAGAGAGAACGATGACGTTGCCATTACAGCCTAAAACGAGTTATGTGAGGGAGTAATCAATGACGTAGTTATGACGTAGGAAAACTTAAAGCTAGAATCTTGAATACTGGCTAAAGAAGAAAACAAAAGAAAATCCATATTATCTAACACGCATGATATACAAAAAATCTATACTATATAGGTACAGCTTTAAATCTATAAACCAAGGTGTCTAATAATATCGATGCGCTAGTCTTCACCTCACTTATGGAACACTGATCTTCCATTTCCATTGATTTAGTTTAGTCTAACGCAAACGTAGGAACAGTACAACGCTCTTCATTCATTCAAACAGCGAAAAATATAAATAAACTAAAGTATATTCCGATCGATACGCAAAATATTTATAGAAATCTGAAATCGCGATGTTCCTAGTATTTTCTACTAAAGCGGCCTTTTTATGATGCTGAATTTAGTATCACTGTTTTCAGAGTACAACTATGGTAAAGTTCCATATTATTCTTAATTTATATCTGCTGACTTCCAAATTCTCTCAATCTTTTATATTTTAACAGCTTTAGCTCGCGGCTTCGCCCGCGTGGATGTCGGAAAATAACCCACGAGAACAGAGATAAACCTTTGTCATGAATCACTCCGTCCATTGGTGAAAACCGTATGAAAATCCGTTCGGTAGTTTTTGAGTTTATCACGTTCAGCCAGAAAGACAGACGAGGCGGGCTTTGTGTTATAAATGTAGTGATATTCTTCTAGATATAAAATTATAAGAGCAGGACGATGATGATGATAATTTCAGCGCATTTCGGTATACTGCTCAACATGAATCTCTGTTTGACCTTTAAACTGTGATGATCATAAAAGATTTTGCTATCAAAATCCACCAGCAGATTACACTTTAGTCTCTAGGCTCGCTCTGGTCAACATTCCTGCGTTATTTATTCCTATCCCACGGGAATGAGTTAGTTTTTTAAACTACAGAGTTATAAACCACCAGTAAGTCCCTTAACGTGTCTGAATTAGGTGTACTACATTGAATTTAGGTTAATTCAGTGCGATTCACTGCTTCCCTTAATCCTGACTGCCCACGTTTTATCTCTCGTGTTTTGTTATGCACTACAACAGTACTGTAGGTTCCAAAATAGATACAGTCGTTAAGATAGATGCTTCCGCTCCTAACTCGTCGTTCTCCTGTTGTGTTCTATTGAACTTTATTACTGCTTTCGTTATGCAATTCTTTTGTTACTTTTTTATTCGCCTGTTCGATTTTCAAATATGTCAGCCGTCGTATTATATTGAACCTTTCTTGTCAAATGAAGTGTCAATCGTTTGTCAGTATATTGTATTACTGTCATCGTATATTTTGACTATAACGGCATTGAATAGTTTTGATACTTTTTCTGTTATCACACTTTAAATATTTTAAAAAGTATTTTGGCAACGTTTTCGCCTCTTATTACCTCACGCCATATAACAGGCGCCTGAGTGATACGTATTGTAATGTGCTATTACTTAACATGAGTTTATTTTCGTTCACTACGATATACCTAACTCATACTCGTACAACTAAATATAGCACTTACTAAAGTGGTTAGCTCGTACCAATAAATATTTACGTTGGTACTAATCTATGAGTTAAAGTAAACTCTGCAATAATGTTTATATTGTAAATAAGTTGAGAGATTTTTTATTTGTAATCGATAAAATAATCATTTGTTGGTAGTAATCAATTTTTTTCTAGGTTTTAGTGAGTTTTGATGGATGATTTCTGATTATGGATGGCTGCCAATACTAGCATATTGCTTTTTATAGTATCTTTGAATTTGGATAATATAGGTGTACGTCATGCTTAGAAATACGGTCTGAAAGATATTGTATTAAAAATCAAACTTTGACCAAAAAGCTCTATACATCAATCAACAACCTTAATTTACTTAAGTATAGATAGTAAAATCCCACCCATTGAATCGATTTCGCACATATTCATAGCGCAATCGCTTGTAACCGGAACTTCCGTAACTTGAAACGGCTGTAATACGATTCTGACTGCAATGAACTTCAGGAAGGGAGTAACTTCAAAGATTTCCTCTACAACCCCATTTATTTCTGTAAATGAATTATAGGAAACTCCAACATCACATTTTACGTTCTTATCTTATTGAAACTAAGCAGAAAGAGATTGTGTGTCTTCTCAATAAATGGCATGGAGTATTCAAATGAATAATAATAAATAATTATTCTACAAGACTAGACAACGCAGTCTGTTAGTCTTGAACAGCAATCAGTTTTTCATGACTGGTTTTAGGGACATACAAGACACCTATAAGACAATAACCTTTTCCATTGTATAGATGATAGACAGCGACATGACAGACAATTAGACCGAACTTGACATTTAGAACTACAAACAGCTGTTGTTCATATACACACAATGAATTACGGCTCCGATCATCATCACCTTAGCTTAGAACTAGGGTTCAATGTCCCGTCTGACTATCAATCAATATTTCGTTGTACCGGTAATATTTCAGTCAGTGTGGGTGAGAAAACTACAGTACAACCTTATTCTAAGGCCCATCGTCCACGACGCTATTCATAAGTAACTTCTTACAAACTCAGATCACCAATGAGTGACCAGAATGTCACAGCCCTAATAATATATATATTATATATTTAATTTATTAATAATATATATATTTATAATATTTCAATTGCGGTCCGTACACGACACGACTTCCTAACGCGTTATTTACTAGTTTGTGATTGGTTGCTGTAACAATCTGGCTAGTTATTTGTGATTTGAGTTTGTAACACTTTACTTTTGAGTAGGTTCGTGGACGATGGGCCTAAGGCTTTATTATCTGCTCAGTTCCGCCTACATTTAATACCTCTTTAGCGTGCCTAACAGGTCTCTATAGTCTTGTCCTGATCATTTTCCTTACCGCGAATTGGATCGCCTACGTTAAGTAGACCATAGTGTTTATGTTCTGCTATAAAATCGATGGCTACTTTGTCTTTTCCTTCTTTGCTGTACCCGACAAGGTCCATAGAGATCCTTATCGCCTCTCCTTAGGATATTTTTGAGTGTGATTTGAAAAATAAATGTAGACATCTTAAGGAATCAATCGAATTAAGCTCACATCTATCCCAATATAATATACCATTGATCGAGATTACTTCAATTTTTTTTCAATGCAATGTACGTATTACCGAGATCTGACGTAAGAGCATTTAAATGACCCTCGTATAATCTCCAAGTATCTTGTTTATTCCTAGAAAATACATCGAATCTCGATCATTAACACGTTATAACACTAATCAGAAAGTGTCGGTATGCGTCACGCGCTATTAGACAAGACTGCAATAATTATTATTATTATCATACTTATTGCCTTATTTGTAGATAGTTTGTTATTGATATACTCTTTTTTAGCTACTACGACATATAAAGCACGAGTGCATTGCAAAAAGGTGTGTCCTGGAAGTGAAGGATGACATGTCTTCACCCCTTGTAGGGGAACGTGACCTATAAAATCGATGAAACATATTTTCATAATACTTATTCATTTAACTGGATTCACGGAAAAAAGGCGTTACTTTTGCCTGTACATATTACGAAATCGTCGGCGTCGCTACTGGAAGTAAATAAGATATATACAATATAAACATCCGTAAACTATACTAAATAATACCACATTGTTTCCAAAATACGTGTCATAGTGTCAAGATTACCCGGGCGTCGCACCGGGCGGCGCGGCGGGGTGCGCGCGCAGCGGCCTCAAATTTTCCTCCGTAGTATTGAATCAGCCAGTCACTTTTCCTAACCTCAAAATCGAACCCCAAACAGCTGTTTCGTAATTCGTGATGAAACAAACACGTAATTAATGAAAATTACCGCACGGACAATCGCACGGGACGTCTAGACGCTTTGGATGCCATTACGAAATTGTTTAAATTTAGAATCCGGCGAAATTTTTTTTCGATTTACGGTTTTCTTGGCTTTCATTCAGTTTCCAGCCAGCCGGGTTCGCGGATAGCTGTATTCTTTTATTGCCTTACTTATTATTACATTCTAAAACTCTTGTTGTTGTTATAAACATATTGTTTATAAAATTTTCTTTATTTTCTTTAGCTATAGGTAGTGTAGGTTAATTTTGTTAGTCATGATAATAGTTTATGTGAATGTTATAACATAAAGTGCTGTGAACATTGTGAGACATGTATGTGCTAAGTGAACCTGATAAATAGGATTCTATAGAGTTTGCTATAAATTGTGTTAAAATGGAGGAGGAGTACGAGTATGACTTCGCGTACGAGTGCCGGGTTGGTATTTTTTGACTCAATATGTGGATAATGCATTAAAAACACGTGACTGCGCATTTTATACAAACGATTGATTTTATAAATGATACTTCTTGATACTTTCAAATAAACAAGTACACAGTACCTACACATTTTTACTGTCTGTGCTCTTGTTTCGCTCAAAAATGTTGAATTTATTATTCTTTACCAGAAAATAAGTCGCCAATATGTTTGCGAAACGATAAAACCACTTGGTAGTCGATAAAAGTGTCAAACAGGTGAAAAAGTGGGTCGACAGATTTTTATATTAATGCTCCAACATTTTTGGTCTTTTCGTCCAATTTTTAAACATTTGCGATTTCATATCGACCACTCCAACAAATAATACCAGTCCAGAAATCGTGTCCATATATGAAAAACGCGAAGTTTTGCAATACTAACTTACTTTCGTGCGGTCAATTACCTCGGTCGAGCCATCGATGTTTCGAAGCCAGTTTTTGCGACAAAATGCTTTATTGTCGGCTCTGTCAAAGCCTAACTGTATAATGGAGGCATTTTAAATGCATCACTTCCTTTAATCATCTACATTGCAATGCCTTATTTTCGAGCCAAAGATAACAAGCAAATTGTTAATGTCAATGCCTCTTTTACGTACTTACTTATCGATAATATCATTCTCCTGCCCTTATCCCAATCTATTTGGGGTCGGCGCAACATGTCCTTTTTTTCCATACTTCTCTATTATTCGTCATCTCGGTAGTCACCCCCCTTTCTAGCCATGTCATCTTTCACACAATCCATCCATCGTTTCTTTGGTCTTCGCCTACTCTTATAGCCGTCGACATTCATACTCAAAACTTTCCTCACGACATTTTCCTCACTCCTTCGCATCACATGCCCATACCATGACAACCGATTTCCACACAACTTTTCAGTCACCGGTGCCACTTTCACTTACTTACTTATCGATAATAATGACAGCCTATTACTATCCCACTGCTGGGCAAAAGCCTCTTCATACAGAGACAGCACGAGCATTGATCACCACACGCTTGGCGAATATCGATGGTTTTCTTTTACCTATGGAACGTGTTAAAAGATTTGAAAAATGTAGTGACATTTCAAACCTTTTAGCGCTTTAAACAGAGTTCTTTATAAATTGGTCCTCAGGCCGCATAAAGGACCATTTTAAATTACAACTTAATTTGCCAACAAAATCGGTAGCGACCGATAAATCAATGATTACTGGGATAAGATCAAGAAAATCAAATTATAAGCAATTAAACATAGGCAAGATAAAAATCGAGAAAAAAACAGAAACATATTATCGGTTGTCATGTTAGACGTTCAATTGGTTTATCTATCATCGAATAATGTTAAGTGATTGATATATTATACGGACGAATTATCTCATAATTAATTCATGTTTTTTTTTATGCTTGATGATCATAATTGTTTACTTGTTGTAAAATATTATAACACGATAAAGAGCGTGAGTAAAATGTCAAAACCGAGACTATTGAATCGATTTAATCAACCTGTCATTCTGGACATAAGCCAGAATGATGTCTTGAATAATAAGCATATTAATTTTTATACTTACTGTACCAAAGTAATTGGTAATATTTTATACACCTCAGATATTGAAATAAACTTTATGATCATAACTTACAATTTTGAATTTATGGCCGTTGGCTCGAGACCGGCGATCGCAAATTAAAGTCAACTGACGTTTACCAGTTTAATGACGTTTTGGTTTTTTATTTTCAGCGTCTCGTTGAGGCGATGGCGCCTCGGTCGGCGCGGTCCTTCCGCCAAGAGTTCAATATGCAAGATTTGACCACAGAACATACCTACACGACGTCGCACTATACCACAGAAAAGTAAGTAATTAGTATTAAAACAGTTTATGTGATGCAGTTGACAACTAACGGTAGGTACGAAATTGGGATTGGTTTTTGCAAGTAGAAATTCTCTCGCAAATTGACAGACACCTGTCATTCATGCTAATAAAAATGTCAGCACTATCGAACTAGTTATACCGTACCGTTTATTAATAACTACTTCCTGTTTGAACCATTTTTATCTGTTTCTACAGCTTAATTAGGTAGTTAGAAGTCATAAAAATAACAGCGTTTAGTAATTAGTAATAATAAAAACTAATCAAGCTTTCCTCCTAAAACCAGATACGTCAGAACGTCACAATCAACAGAGCTAGACGGTCAACCAGTTGTTAAATCAATGACCAATGGCAAACTAAACTCACCTAATTATACAACGAAAACGGTCATCACAGAAGATGACAGACCTGACGTACGAAAACTTAAAAGAGTCCACAGAATGTATGAAGGACCAAACATTATTGAATCTAAAGGTATATTGCATCCCGAGACGAGAGAAATACTCACTGTTGGTCAAGCAATCAGCATGAGGATACTTGACGTAAGAACGGGGAGATTATTATCTGCACCCGACACACGACAGACGATGAGCATTGAACAAGCAGCGCAAGAGGGTCTTATAGACCCAAAACTCGCTGCCAGATTAACAGGGCCGTGCGGCATGACCGAAGACGGAAACGAAGTCACATTATTAGAAGCTATACAAAGAGAATTATACGATGCCGAACAAGGACTTTCAGACCCCGCAGAGAAAAGAATCAAGGTAACTGTCGAAGGCGAAAATTCGACACAAGGAATGAGTATCTCGGATGCACTAAATCGCGGACAAGTTGATCTACAAAGAGGTCTATACAGACTTCCTAATGGAACCTACATAAGCATAGCCGAAGCCTACCAAAGAGGCTACCTCATTTATAACGAGATTATCAAAATTAAATCAAGCGCGTTGTGTCTGTCTGACGCGATTAGTCAAGATTTAGTTGATAACAGCGGTTGGATTTTGGATAGAAACTCGGGCGATAGATACCAGATTGATGTTGCTATTAAAAACGAACTAATCAATCCCAACATTAGGGAAGTAGTTGATCCTAAAAACGACACAAAAATAACGCTTGCTGAAGCGATAGTGAAGAATATTATTAATACTAAACATTCAAAATACGTACATACCATAACTAAAGAGAAACTAACTTTCAAAGAAGCAGCAATCAAGCGGTATATTTGCAAACCCATGACACTTAAAGACGTCTGCGACAACAATCTTATGACTAACGATGGTAAGATTCTATCCCCAGCAAATCGAGCTCCTTTGAATATCCTAGAAGCTATTTCCGCTGGCGTTCTTGATAGCGATAACGTTAAATGCATCACAAACACAACGACAGGTGGTCTTCTAACACTGTCGGAGGCTTTAGGCGCAAAAATAATTTTACATGACAATAAATTCCGCGATAACCTAACAGGAGAAATATGTACAATTCCTGAGGCGGTTGACCGTGGTCTAATAACTTCTGTTTCTCAAAGATCTATTTTCGATATAGACGGTTTCAAAGACCCAAAAACAGGAGAATTCGTCTCCTTCAACGTTACTCTTAGTAAGGGCAATCTTAAATACGTAAACGGTGAGACTTTCCTGAAGTCAGAAAGTGGAGACTGGGTGTTCCTAGAAGACTGCACTAAAGTGTCTTTAGTTAGGGCTGAGGTATTAGAAATGTTTAATCGTAAGATAGGAGTATATGATAATGGTAAGGAATTGTCAGTTTTAGACGCAGTATTCAAAAATATTCTTGATCCCAAGACAGGACATTTGTTAGATTCTACAACCAAAAGGCCTATTCCATTTAACAAAGCTGTAGAAATTAATATGATTACACCAGAAGGTGCGGCTTTATTGAATTCGCTTTTGAATATTACGCTAACATTACAGACTGTTACTAAAACAGTAAAACGGTACGTAACAGTAACAAATACGAGTGCTACTCAAAGATCTGAAACAATAATCACTTTCGCCGAAGCAATAAGGCGTGGTCTCATCGATGAAAATACACAAACATTCACTGACCCGACCACTGGAACAGTGTTCCCCATACAACAAGCCTTAGATGAAGGCTTATTAGGCGTAGAAAAGAATGAGCCACGTGTCGTTCATATATCTGACCGAGTAAGTAATAAGGACTTGATACCAGGTCAAGTTGTTGAACTTAAAATCACGAAAAAATCGTACATTAAAGATGTACCCAGTCCTGAAGGTAAAGTCCAAAGGGATAGTAGTAGGCCTGAAACTCTCAAAAGCCCAGATTTTACTATGCATGAAACAATGCAACCCCGTGAGGGGCTAGTCCAGGAAATTAGAACAGTAACTTCAAAATCTGTTGTTACTGAGCCCTCGGTAACTTCTATGACCATTAAAAAGAATACGATTGAATTGCCACGCGGCGGCTGGACGTTGAAAGAAGCTATTCAACAAAATCTTTTCGACCCAGCTACTGGTATGTTTATAATCCCTGGCACAGACAGAGTTTTAGATCTAGAGGAGGCTATAAAACTTAACATTATCAATGGTGACTCAGCAAAAGTTGTAGATCCCAAATCTAAAAAAGAAGTACCTTTAGATCGTGCTTTAGAATCCCGTATTATCGACAGTACGGGTCATTATAAACACACCAGGGAAATAATCACTATGAAAGAGGCAATTGAACGTAGATTCGTTGTTTTCATAACATTAACGTCAACAACACATTCACAGAAAGTTATTACCATCACGTCTATAGCTGGTATGCCTGACAAGATGGAAATATCTGAAATGTACGATGCTCCTTCCCACGAAATTATTTCGGAAGATCAATCAGCTTTAGAACCAGTACAGGTTACACCTGGAGTGATCTTTGATCCTTCCACAGCTTTAGTTATTTCCACCTCGACAGGTGTTTCTGAGAACGTTTTAGAAGCAGTAGAACGCGGAATGTTACCAGCGAATAGCGTCAAAGTTATTGAACCTCAAACAGGTAGGACTATATCGTTGAAACAGGCCGTACAGCACGGTATAGTTGACACGAGAACGGGTGAATACACAGATAAGACAGGAAAGAAAATAAGTCTGGTAGATGCGGCTAAAATAGGCCTAGTTGCGGTAGTAGGAGCGCCGTTAGTAGCAGCATCTAAAATCATACAAGTTGTTAAAAGCACTATGGTTGTAGACCCACAAACTGGTGAAAATATACCCATGGAAGTAGCATACGAAAGAGGATTGGTAGATCCAATAACGTACAAAAAATACGAAGAATCTCTCAGGGATAGGACTCCAGAAATGGAAGTTACTCAAGAAATTAAGACGTCAAGTACAAGTAGTGTGACCTATTCACAAGTTACTACAACAAAAACATTACCAACAGAAACTACTGTCACCGTTGTAGTTGACCCAAAAACTGGGGAAAGACTGCCCATAGAAGTAGCATATGAAAGAGGTCTTATTGACCCAATATCGTACAAGAAGTATGAAATGTCGATCAAGGAGAAATCTCCTGAATATGCTCAAAGTGTCACAAGTTTACCAAGCTCTAGCGGCGTTACATTTACTCAAGTCTCCAGCGTAACTACACCTGACAAAATGGTTACTATGGTAGTTGATCCAAAGACAGGCGAACAGCTACCTATTGAAGTCGCGTATGAAAGGGGCATAGTAGACCCTATTACCTACAAAATATATCAGGATGCTCTTGCCATGAAACAACAAGAAATCTTGATGCAACCTGGAGCTGGTAGAACAGTCCCAGGGACAAGCACAGTTACAGTTTCCCAGGTGTCTAAGCCTGTATCAGTAGGCGCGGCAGTTTCTGAGGGTTTCATAACCGTAGAAGCAATACAAAATAGTCTTTCAGCTGACAACAGAAGAGTTATTGAAACAACTATAACCACTGATAAAACAAAAACACGGCCGACTGATGTAATACAAATTACCAAGACCTCACCTAGTAGTAAACCTAGATATAAAGTCAATATTGGTAGGGAACAAACCCCCGAAAGACAAGTTCTAGAAGCAAAACCTGTAATATTACAAAAACTTAGGAAACATGTCGTCACTCCTCTCGAGGCTGTCGAACAAGGCCTGATAGACAAACAAACAGCTACCATTTTAGAAGCCGTCAAAGTTTACAAAGATGAAAATGGTTCACCAATCAATCTTGAAATAGCAATTGAGAAAGGTTTAGTTGATGAAAACAAAGGCCACATTGTTGACCCCGTACGAGGTGATGTTTTAACTATCAAAGAAGCTATAAAGAGAGGAATACTAGATGTTGAGGGTCAGGATGAAGTATTGATCCCATTAGCGAAGAGTCTTTCTATTCCAGAAGTTTTGGAACAAGGACTCTTGGACCCAGTCACTGGAAAAATAGTTCACCCTGAGACCGGCAGCCTCTTGACGTTAAGAGAAGCAATCATTTGCGATATTGTTGATCCTTTATCTAGCATTACCATCGCACCTGGTAAAAAAATCACATTGGCTGAAGCTATTGAAAGAAATATTATCGATAATGACAAAAATTTAGTCAAAACTACTGACGGTCCTCTTGATTTCATATCAGCGGTAAACGCTCAGGTGTTCCCTGATTCTGAAATCAAGCCAGTCATTGATATTCCACCAGCAGCCATGACACTTAACATTGCTATTCAAAAGAATCTTATAAACCCACATACTGGAGAAATGAAACACCCACTAACAGGGGAAATGACACCAGTGGGTCATGCTATTCAAAAAGATTTGATTATGGGTATTCCTTACCCTCAAACGTCAGAAACTATAACACTCGTAGAAGCTTTAGATAAAGGAGCTGTTAACTTGAAATATGCAACGTTTACCGATCCCAAGACTAAGGAAGTCATTCCTTTAGATAAGGCTTTGGAGCAAGGGCTGCTGGCTATCAAACCAATGACAGATATGCAAGCAACCGGTGTTGTTACCACAATCACTGAAACGTTCACATCTCAGCATACTGTTACAACTAAGATGATCGAACTTCTTGCTGACTACGTACTTGTGAGTTCAAACGAGGTGCAAAATACAAAGACAGGTGAAATAATATCTATTGACGAAGCTCGCCGTCAAGGTATTGTCAGAGATGAACAAACAAGCAAAGAACAGTTTATCACCAACGACACGAACATCAGTTTCGAAGATGCATTGAACCTGGGATACATTAACATTGAAACAGGCACATTTACGCATCCTAAAACTGGTGAAACTGTTACTATTTCTGAAGCCGTTACCAGCGGGCTATTAAATACAGAAGTTCCATCTGAGTCAGCTAAATCAAGTCCCCAAAAACAAGTTTTGGAAATGTTAGACCTAAATGAGGCATTTGAACTTCTGTTTGACGAAAAGACCCAAAAGTTCAGAGATCCAAAATCACCTAATAAAGTTCTTACATTCAAGGAAGCACTTGACAAGAAGATAATTAATCCTGACTCTGTTATTTACAATGTTGAGGCTGGGAAACCAGTTACTCTTAAGGAAGCATTAAATACAGGATTACTTGATAAGAAGACTGGAAAATTGAAAGAACCTAAGACAGGCAAGTCTGTTGATATTAAGAACGCTGCCAAGATGGGCTTGATCGCTGTGGTTGCTGCTCCAGTGCTAGCCGGCATGGCTGTTGTGCAAGGAGCTAAGGCAGTAACAAGCAAGATTATGCAGCCAAAACAGGAAAAAGCTGTAGAATCACCCAGTCGTATCGCTACCTCGGAAAAAACAAGGTATGAACCTGATCAACTTGACAAAAATAAGAAACCGCTAGGCAAGGATAAGAAACCAGAACCAAAAGACACTAGTGTTCCTCAACCAGGCAAACAAGACGATAAACCACAAAAATCATCTCCACAAGCACCATGGGACAAACAACCGTCACCGACATCTGCAGACAAAACAGTCACAATTGAAAAGAAAACTTTAGTCCACGGTAAGGAGCCCTCAAGCAAACTCCCGGAGAAATACGAATTACAAGAAGAACTAGTTTCGAGGCAAGACACAACCGAAGCCGCTCCAACTGAAATTACTATAGAAAAGAAAACTATTATATTTGGTAAAGATTCAACGCCGGAAGAAGTTCCTTCTAAGACACAAAAAGAAACCCAAAAGCCTAAACCGGTTGAAGAACTCAAACCTACTCCAAAGACCAGTAAAACAGTTGTCAGTGAAAAGGCTACTATCGAGACAGAGTTGCCGAAGAAACCGATTGAATCAGCTCTTAAAGGTCTAGACAATCAAACGAAATCTGTAATAGAAAAACCTAGTCCAATTAGGGATATGGAACACGTCGTTTTTGAAGAGAAACCAGTTTTACAGGAGTACGTAGAAACCACTGCTGGTGGTGAGCAAATTATAACCGTGACCAAGACTAGTGTAACTAAAACCGTGTTTGATACTGCGGCAGAGCTATCGCCAAAACAACCGCAAGATCGTTTGTTTAAAGATCAATCTAAACCAGAGTTAAAAGAAAAGGAGAAGACGCCAACTGGTGAAAGCAAAACAGTTGTTCAAGAAAAGACAACTGTAGTTACTTCTTCAGATCCTGAGATCCATAAAATTAAGCCAGGCGATAAACCAACATCAGTATCTCAGAAACCAGAAGAGCGAAGCCCAAAAGCTGATTACGACCATTTCAGGAAATTCGACGATGGGCCAACCATCGAAGAAATACATGAAATTACTCCAGATGGACAAGAGGTTACTACAACAGTTAAAACAACTGTTTCCAGATCCGAACCTACTACTACATCAGAATACTTTACTGAACAAAGCAGTACAGTTATAACTTCATCATCGTCTACATTTACTACAGTAGAAGTAACTCAGAATCAATCAACTTCATACCAAGTAGTTACAGAAGAAACCAGTGGACCTATAGACTTCACTGAGACTGTTACACAAGAATACCAGGTCACTGAAGCTCCAGATGAAACGGATGATGTTCAGACACCCAGACAATACCAAGTGTTTTCAGACAGCGAGAAGGGTGTAAAACCAGTCAAAGATAGTGAACTCCCCAAAGGTTTGTCACCAACTGAACCAGAAAAAGCAGTCAAAGAACCAAAAGCAAAACCTGAAAAGATAAAGGATCACCAAGTTGCAAAAGACACAAAACTAGAATTTGGTGAAAGGAAAGAACTTGAACTGGAGAAACCCTTAGAAGTAGCTCCCGGTGTTATATACGATCCCAAAACTTCAGTTGTTATTTCAACTAAGGAAGGCGTTGCTGACAATTTATTGGAAGCCGTCAATAGAGGTATTGTACCCGCAGAAACCGTTAAGGTAATTGAACCTAAGACAGGCAAAGAAATAACTTTGAATGAAGCTATCAACAAGGGAGTTGTTGATAGTAAAACTGGAGAGTTTAAAGATAAATCAGGTAAGAAGATGAGTATTGCAGATGCTGCAAAGATAGGCTTGATAGCTGTAGTTGGTGCACCAATCTTAGCAGCAGCTAAAGTAGTTCAAGTAGTCAAGAGCGCTGTCATTGTCGACCCTAAGACAGGCGAGAAGCTTCCATTAGATCAAGCACGCGAGAGAGGTCTTGTCGACGCTGATACTTATAAGAAGTATGAGGAAATGATCAAGACACAGACTCCTGAAGGAATAACAACTGAAGTATTTGACGTAACTACGGGTGTGACCTACTCAGAACAAATAGTAGAACACTACACGACTACACAAACTACCACACGTCCTGGTGAAGTCATAATTACACAAACAACAGAGTTCACTAAACCTGTTGTTTCTGAAATTACTACTACCACCGTTGAACAGAAATTGATAGAATTAGGCAAAACAACTCCAACGACAGTTCATGACGGTAAATCTATTTCTGCTCTGCTAATCGATGCTGAAAGACAACCTTTGAGAGTGATTGACGAGATTACGGAACAAAATGTGACTAAAGAGAAGACCGAACCTGTTAAACCTCTTTATGAAAACATTCAATTAATTGACGCGATTGCTCAGGGTAAAATTGAACCTAAGGTTTGTAGGATACTTGTTAACGGCGTTGAATCTCCTCTGACAGTGCAAGACTCATTAGAACAGGAACAAATAAGTAGGTTCGCTCCCGTCGATGTACTATCTAAGAACTGCGTTGTAGTTAGAGAGGTTAAACCTAGTTATACTGTTGCTATTTCTCATAGGATTACTCCAGAAGAACTATCCGAAATGGGCGTTTATGATATCGAAAAACAGATATTCCTTAATCCAGAAACTGGCGCTAAAATCTCCTTCGAAGAACTCGTTTACGGTCTCCAAATTTTCGACCCGGAATCTATATTAGTAAAAGATTTAGGTTCCAAATCAGATGATTACATTTCCTTTGATGAAGCTATTGCTAGGCCAATAATTGACAAAATAACAGGCCACATGGTTAACCCTAAGACCGGTAAACGCGTACCTTTCTTAGAATGTGTACAGTTAGGATGGGTAGTTGAAAAACCCGAGGATGTGTCTATCCCGGAACAAGTAACAATTGAATCAGCGTTAGAACAAGGTTTGTATAACCCGCAGACAGGAGAAATTAAAGACGTAAATACGGGAGCGTTAGTACCTATAGGACAAGCCATCGAAAAGGGCCTGGTTGATCAGGAATCACTACTAATCAAGGTTCCCCGCACTAACGAAGTCATCACACTTTCAGACGCTATTGAACGTAATATTATAGAAATTCACGAGGGAGTCATAACCATTGTAGAAACTCATGAAATTATTGAAACATCTGTAGCTATCCAACGTGGAATCATCACTGTTATTCGTAGACCTATTTCCATCGCGGCGGTCATTGGCAATGATTTGTATGAACCTAAAACGGGAAAAATAAAGGACAAAGTAACGGAACAATTAGTTACTGTAGGGGATGCGGTTGACAGGAATATCGTACATCCAACTATCTCTGAAATCAAAGACACTGCTACAGAAAAGTTCATCCCTCTATCTGAAGCCCTCGAAACAAAACTGATTAATCCAGAAACCGGCAAGATTAGGGACAAAAAGACTGGTAAAGACATTCCATTAGACGACGCATTAAAGAAGGGATTGATCGCAACCAAGGACGTAACATTCTCTCTATTTGATATCATAGAATTAGGGTATTATTCTCCCGAGTCCGGAAAAGTCATGAACCCCAAAACGGGACAATTAATTACATTGAAAGAAGCTATCAAAGATAACCTAGTAGATCCATCTGATGTCAAGATCAAAGATGATAAATCTGAAGCAGTCATACCTTTCGATAAAGCAGTTAAATCGGGACTAATAGATCTAGAAAAGGGTGTTATTACTTCTCCTCTATGTAATCTTAAAGACGCGTGTGACAAAGGATATCTGCTTAGTGACAAGAAACCTTGGACTTTGCAAGAAGGTCTGGTACAAGGCTTCTACGACCCAGAAACAGGTCTTCTGACAATAAATGATGTCACTATGACCCTTCAGGACGCGATAGAGATCGGTAACATCAACCCTGAAGCTCTGACTGTTAGGAACTCTATTACTGGAGAAATAATTTCATTAGCGGATGCCATTAAAGTCGGTATTGTTGATTCTAAGGAAGGCAAAGTTAGAGATCCTATTTTCGGCGACAAGATCTCCCTCACAGATGCTTCGGAGCGCGGCTTAATTGTACCAGCCAAACGTAAACTAAGCTTACCGGAGGCTGTATTCAAAGGATTTTACGATCCTAAAACTGGCAAGTTCTCTAACCCTCTTAGCAAAGAAAAGATACCGACTGACAGGGCTATTAAGAAACGTTTAATTGATCCACAGTCTACGCTAGTACACGCCGCTGGTAAAGTAATACCTTTCGAATTTGCAGTAGAAAGGGGCATCATCGATAGTAGGACAGGCACGATTAGGTTAGGCGACGAAAACATTGATTTCCGCGAAGCTTTCGAAAGAGGGATCCTTGTTGAAGTTCGTAAACCAATGTCTCTCATTGAAGCACTTGAAAAAGGCGTTTACAATGAAATCACAGGACTTTTCATGGACCCACAGAGTGGTAAGAAATACACTCTGGTAGAAGCAATTAGGATGAGCTTGGTCGATGCTCACTCTGTTCACATCTTAGACAACAGACTAGGCAAGTGGGACAAGATTACTTTACCAGAATCTTTAGAAACTGGAGTCATTGATGACCAGACCGGCAAGATCAGAAACATTAACAACGACAACGAAGAGATCAGTCTCCGTAAAGCATTCGAAATAGGTTTGTTAGTAGATAGTAAGGCGCCTATCAGCCTTCAACGTGCATTACACCAAGGTCTGTACGATGACAGCACCGGTAAAATTATCGACCCGGCTACAAACCGCAAGATCACCTTGCATGAGGCCATCAGAAGGTCCATCATTAGTCCAAAATATCTTTGCTATTTCGACAAGAAATCTGAAAAACCTTTGTCTTTGGGTGACAGTTGTCGCAGCGAAATCATTGATAGGAGAAGCGGCAAATTCCACGAGCCAGGTTCTGATGTCCAGATCTCTTTGTCTGAAGCAATGAGTTTAGGTCTCATCGTTGATATTGAAAGCGCTGGATTCACTCTCTATGAAACTTTAGCCATGAATATGTATAGCATAAATGAGCTAGCATTTATACATCCAGTTTCCGATAGGCCAATCTCTCTAAAAACGGCTATTGCTGAGGAACTAATTCACCCAGAAACGTCATTAGTAAAACATATTCCAAGCAGTAAATACATCAAATTAAGCGAAGCAATAGAAAATGGTGTTATCGATGATGAAAACAGCATTTACATTTTACCAAACGGAAATCAAATTAACCTGCTAGATGCTAAACACCGCGGTCTTGTAGTAACAGCCAAGAAAAATTTGAGCCTCGAAGAGATTATTAGAAACGGTCTTTTCAGAGCTGATAACGGTAAAATTGTTGATCCTAGTACCAATGAATTCATTGATATCAACAAAGCTATAGAAATTAACCTTCTAAATCCCGATCTTACTGTTGTCAAGGACAACTTCACAAACAAATTCAAACCTCTACCTGCCGCTATTCAACAAGGTGATGTAGACGTCACTAAGGGTCGGGTCATTGACACAAAGGCTAAGAAATCTTACAGTTTAGATATCGCTTTCGACAAAGGTCTTCTTGTTACTGTTATCCAACCTATCACCTCCCAAACTGTGACTAGGAGATACGTAACGGACTCTTCGGCCTCTAAAGAACCAACTCTTAGGGAATTCACATTAGACGAAGCCATAAAATATGAATTCATTAATCCCGAAACGGCTGTTATCAAAGATCCTCATAAGAATAAATACATTCCATTAAAATTAGGCATCACTGAGGGCATTATTGATAAAAACGCGAAAGGTTCGTTCGACACTCAGAATAGGGCTAAGACGCTTTGCTTCGTCTTTGAAAATGGTTTGATAGTGTACGTCCGCGAGCCTCTAACGTTTGAGCAAGCGATTGAAGACGGTCACTTGAACGTAGCTACCGCTCGATTCACCGATCCACATTCCAACGAAGTGCTGTCAATCAGAGACGCTGCCGCATTAGGCTACATAGACCCAGACACAGCGCTCATAAAAGATAATCTTAAGAAGAGGCTCGTCAAACTCCCTGAGGCATTCCGCAAAGGCCTTATGGATGCCGAAAAGGGCAATATTCTAGACACAGAGACCTCTAAACTTAACACCTTAACGGCTGCCATTGAAAATGGGCTCCTCATGACTCCTAAGAAGAGCTTTAGCTTGATAGAAACCTTGAACTTCGGTATTTACAACCCAACAACCGGAGCGCTTAACGATCCGTTCATTACCACAAGTGTGATGGACAGAAAGAGGTTGAACTTAGGTGAAGCGATCGCACAAGGAATCGTAGACCCGTCGAGTACTGTCGTCAAAGACCCAGAGACAGGAAAGATATGTCCATTGGTTCAAGCCATAGAACAGAAACTAGTTGATCCCGTCGAAGGCAGGCTCACCATAGATCCAGTCAAATCAATCAGTTTGGACTTAGTCAAAGCTCTGAAGAAGGGCTACTTGCTGCCAGCAGAAACAAGGGTAAGTTGTTTCAATTTCGCTTTTGTCTTTGTGCTTCTATCGAGCAAAGGTGTTGCTTTACATCTTCCTATTTCCATTCTTAGAAGGTGATCTCTATCTAAAGCGTTTGGCTTAAACATTGGCATGGCACGACCCACCGGACCTTAGTGTCGACTTTTGGGGTTGTTGAGCAAATCTGGTGATGTCACAGTTTTGTACATTGTGGCCTACACTAATCGATATAACATACAACATATTAGACTTTTAAATAAATAGATTTTTTCCTTTCAAAGTAGTGACAGCACTTATACATACTATATTATTCACTTACATTTTTGATTTCAGTAAGGTTAGCTTTCTACTTATTTAGACAAGAAATTGAGCTTAAAACGTAGTGTAAAACTTCAGTGCCTTGTGTTGTCCTTAAATGCTTAATTAGGTTAGAGCGCTCATCAATCGCTGGTTTTTCGCTGAAGAACTGGCGATTGTGAAGTGTGCTTACCACATTGTACTAAGGCTCGATGTATGTTGTTTTTTATTTCCAGCCGTTGCCTGCGATGCTAAAGAACCCTTTTGAGCTAAATCGTGAATGCTTGCCTGTGAGGGATCATATTAACGACGATATAAAGAACCATCACCGTTTCGCCAAATACCTAACCTCCCATTCACATTGTGCTAAGAATTTGAGGTCGCGATGGTGGGTCCGAGGGCCCGCCGACCTATCAGCTTTCTTATGTTCGCTTCCATTAAAAACCAGTGTACTATGACTGCTGGTCCCGTTCCGTTTTAGATTTTCCTAGAGTTCGAACTCGAACGACATACTCATTCCTTGGAACCCGTGCTCACATGTTTTGGAATGCATGAACAAAGCTATGCTCTTGTGACGTTGATATAAGGCGGAAATTCGCAAACATTCACAGTATCGAAATGGTAAAACATTTTCAACACACAAACACGGAAGGTAGTATTTATTCATTATCGTCTTATTTAAAAGATTCAAAGCTGGTAATATTTTTAGCTTACGTTGCCTGATTTATGTGACCTAAAAGACCAATGTCGTTGGTTGCCGTATGTTTTATATTACTAAACTCTAGCAATACATTCTTGTTATGTGAATGCAGTGCTTTCAAGTGTTTATTAGTTATGAAATGTATAAAAACTGACTGTCATTTGTCTGGTGTGTCATATCCTTTGTCTAACGTAAGTTAAATGTGTTAACGGTCAATGTGGCTTCATTTCAATTATTTTTAAATGATTAATGTTTAATCCTTTAACGGTCTGTTTTTTCGTAGTAGACTTTTATAAAAGTGTTTTTCTGTAATTATTTTGTTAATAAGAAACCTTTATGAAGTTGTACTCACTGAGAATCCATTGACAATTGAAGGGTTAAATGAAATGAATTCACATTTTTATTTTATTTAAATGTAAAATACGTTCGACGTTTATACGTGTAAATTCTTGACTTTAAATACTTCGTTTACTTTTCAAGAATACTTTTTTTTTTTTTTTCTTACTTTTACTGTTCAAAAATACTCTTTCAAAGTTTCAGATTTTCAACAAGGTATTCTTTAACTTATTTTTATTCCTATTTTAACAAATAACTCTAATATACAAACATTAATTATAAGATAATAATATCGGAAGATGTTGATACCATAAGCGCAAATGTTTTACGCAACCATCAGAAATATTTGAAGTGGCAACGATTTAGTTCTTAAATTCGTCACAACAATGGCGGTAGTGTGTTTTGAGGTTATAATGGGTCATCCTTTTTCACTATGCATGGGATGTTTCTATAAAATCTCCATCCACACTACCAGAAAAATATCTAAATCACTCTTCATAATATTTCTGACATTTGCAACAATATATTTTCACTGCTTGCATGCTACGCTTCGCATGGTACTTTCTGTTAATCGTTCGCAACCTTCGGTCCTGTTGTGAATTTATTGTCATTCTCATGCTCTGTGTTACCTGGCTGTCTTTTGTCGCCTCTTGTTTGAAGATTTTTCTCGACTTCGCTTCCTGTCTGCGTAGATTTTGTTCAGTCTAAGCTTTTCTTTCAGGTTTTCTACTGGTCTGCATGAGCGTAGATATCTTATGGGGCATGTGTTTACGTTTTGCAATGAAAATACTTTACTTAAACTTTGTTTTTGTTTGAGAATCAATGCATTAAAATTGCGACAATTCCTAAACCAATAATTCAATTGTTCGTAATTTTAATGCCGTAATTTAAATCAATGCAAATATTTTTCTATAGATAGTTGTTTAAAAGTTGCAAATCGTCTGTTTATAAAGCCTTGATTATTTTCGTCTGACAAATGTAATGTACAGTTTCTAAGACGCATCTAAATGTTACAGTGACTTGTTTTCAAGTGTAGCACAAAGTAGATACTCGTAGATACGCATTGTACAATAATTGCCGTAGTATAGATGCACTATTGAGCTCTAAGAGCGATGTAAATATTTATGTACTGTGTTATATACATACTGATGTATTTGTTTTGTGTGTAGCAAGCAGTAGAAGAGAAATACAGGCTTTGCGATGAGACGTTGTCCAAGTTGCTGGAATGGATCGCGGTAGTTGAAGAGAGGCTTGCGAACCAGGAAGCCGTTAAGGAAGATATGGATGAGCTGCGTAACCAGATTAATATTCTGAAGGTACAGTTGATCTTTTAGTTTGTCTATTTCGTTAAGAAAGATCCTCTATTTTATTAAGGCACTGGTTTCTGAAATCTTTGTTAGTAAATCTGCTATCAATTCACATTTTGAAATTACCTTAGTTTTTTTTTAGTTACCTTTTGAAATTGGTTGAATAAAATAACAATAAAATAATCAAACCCTTGAGATTTGTCAACAGATTTATTTGATTAGGCTTTCAAAAACCAAGTTAGTGCATAAGCGTCACTGTATGATTTGTTATAGTCTGGTAATCGAGGGAATGCATTTTTGACACATGTGTTTTGCGTATTTGATCCTTATTACAACTAGAAATTGTCCAACTGACAGGAACGCATTGTCTAGACGCGCGATGGCCGGACCGTAGTTGTCAGATGGATACAACATAGCTCAGCTAGAAAAAACACTTAGAGCTGCTTGCACCACAAATAATTGATTGCGTTTAACGCTAAATAAAACGTATTTAAAACATCGCATCGTTCTGTTGGTACCAATAATTTGAAGATGTCAAGAGACAGGATGATGTTTTAAATATGTTTAGCGTAAAATGCAGAAAAGAGATGTAACATATTTCTACTACCCTTATCCCCGGTTGGCACTATATTGTGATGAATAACAAACTATACTAACAATACAACATTATTTACAGCTGATCAAGGACGACCTTGAGAGTCACCAGCGCCAGGTGTCTGCGTGCGCCGACCAGGCCAAACAGCTGCTCGTCTCCGGTGGAGATGTGCTGGCTCCTCATGAGGTAAACTAATTTTGATGTTATGGAACATCTGCCTAGCCATATTATGTGGAGTCTACTGCCTATCTGACCTCCACAACCCAGTTACTGGGAAATACGATTCCCCTTGGTAACACTGGTTGTCAGTCTTTTGAGCTTCTGACGACCCGTAACGACTGTCAAAGATCCAAGAATGACAGCCGTTCCTTATTCAACGTAATCTTATATCGAAGACCTATTGTCTCAAGCACATATTTCCTCCCCATTGAACATGTTCCTCTATTGTCAGTCTAACTAATGTACCTGTTTTGCTCTCATTGTCTATCTCACTAAGCCACCTGTCCCCCACCAGGTGGCAGCACTGGAGCGTGGCGTACGCCAGCTCAAGCAACGCTGTGACAAGTGCACCGACAAGTGTGACAAGATGTTGCGACGACTGGCAGCCGCCAGGGATGAGCTTGGAAAGTTCTGGTTAGTACTACAAATTTATATTTTAAAATAAGATGTTCTACGATATGCTTTGTAGTAGGTATTAGAAGTTATATAACTATTAGTGTGCTACCACACCCAATCCAATAAATTCTAACTAATATTATAAATGCGAAAGTTAGTTTGTTGTTACGATTTCACGCTAAAACGGCTGAACGGATTTGGATGAAATTTGGCATATAGGTAGACCATGACCTGAATTAGGACATAAGATACTTTTTATACAATTCTGACGTCTCCGTGAGATAATTCCCGACCTCCACACGGGCGAAGCCGCGGGTAAAAGCTAGTATTATAAATATATATATTATTTTTTTTAATAGATTTGGTCAACTAACTATGATATACATACCACCAATTCACCCGAAAGCAAAGCTTGCACTATTTCATCTTCCAAAACCTAAAAAAAAACTGAAATATAACCCGCTTCTCTACAGCAACGAACTAAACGCCTTCAACACCTGGATGGAAGGCGCCTACCGTACGCTAGAAGACAAGGAAGCAGCCCTCTCCAAACTGAACTCCTTACCCGACCAGAGCGAGGACGTGAGAGAGTTCGTGTCTGACGTCATCGCGCACCAGGCCGACCTCAGGTTCATTACTATGTCCGCGCAGAAGTTTGTGGACGAGAGCAAGGTTTGTGGGATAAATTAATGATCTTCATTTGTTTTTGCTTTGGTGATATTTTGCTCGTGTAAAGGATGTTATTAGCCACCTAGCTGCTGGATCTCAGTGTTTGGGCCTACTGTAATATTTTCATTAAATTATAATTTTTATAGGAAACTTGTATTCTACGTTAAGTACTTCTTTTTATTTGTAACACTTAAAATCAGTATCAAGTATCTATAGATATCCTCAACTTATTTAATCTGGAAACCGAACCAAACACCTTTTTATCGGCTAATGTCCGATTTATTACCACTTACAATGCAATAATGACGCAAAATTCGCTACCAAAAAATATTACTAAATTTCTTTCATTTCTTCTCGTTTATCACTTACTAGTACTAATTACAAACCATTTCTGTCCTCAGGAATTCCTCTCGATCCTCAACGAATACCGAACCTCCTTACCATCCCGTCTGTCACACATCGCACCACGCAGTGAAAGCGGTGTGCGTGAAGGCGCGGGTTCGGCACGAAGACGTCACGCTGACCTATGCGCACGCGCACAGAGACTACAAGACAGGCTGAGAGGCGCCGCTGATGTTACTAGACACTACCATGATGCGCTACAGAGGGCTGGCAGGTGGATTGGTGAGGTATGTACTCAGCATTAGGGCACGCATCTCCGGTTGTGAAAAGCTTGATGGAATCATGTTTAGTTAATCATCATCATCTGCCTAGCCTTTTCCCAACTATGTTGGGGTCGGCTTCCAGTCTAACCAGATGCTGCTGTATACTAGTATTTTACATGGAGCGACTGCCTATCTGACCTCCACAACCCAGTTACTGGGTAATACGATACCGCTTGGTAAGACTGGTTGTCAGACTTTCGGGCTTCTGACGGCCCGTAACGACTGTCAAACATCTACGAATGACAGCCGGGACCAACGGCTTAACGTGATCTCTGAGGCACGGAGGAGTCTCGGTATGTAAAGATAGTCACCCATCCACAGACCATGGAATCATGTTTAGTTATTCATATTGGCACTATATGACCCAACAAAATTGACGACAAGTAACCATATAATTGAGATTTCACAACAGATTAAACTGTTTCAGGTGCCTTTTGCAAAGGCACATTTTTGCAAATAACTGCAAATAATATTCATCATCTGTTGTATTTCATGACAATAACCTGTACTTTTTTTCCTCCAGATTGAGCCACAAGTACGTTCAGTACTATCAGAGCCAGTGGGTGGCGAGCCGCGCGCCGTAGAGTCTCAGCTTTCCAAGGCTAAGACGCTACACAATGAGATTATCTCTCAAGGACGGCTTATTGATAATGCTAGAGATGTAAGTGTGATTTTTACAGCGTCATTTAATATTTTTATAGTCTTTTTAATCCTCTATCACTTTGGAGTTATACTATACTTACTGGCGATAGGCGGGTTTACTATAGAAAGAAAGTCGGGTTTACTATAGAAAGAAAGACGGGTTTACTATAGAAAGAAGGTTGAGTTTACTATAGAAAGAAAGACGGGTTTACTATAGAAAGAAAGACGGGTTTACTATAGGAAGAAGGTTGGGTTTACTATAGAAAGAAAGACGGGTTTACTATAGAAAGAAAGTTGGATTTACTATAGAAAGAAATTGGGGTTTACTACTAATTTATATTATATTATAATGATGCAAAACCCCTAAATTGTACCCCTGAAAGATTAAAATTGTGAAATATCCATGTAATATTTTACTCAACTGAGAACCAAGATAAGTTTTGGAATAAGGCGTTAATTTGCGGAAATCCACTACCGGAAAAGACCTTTTTTTTTGCCCTTTACAGCAAGTTTTCAAAGTTTCAGTTGACATATCTCATTGCAGTTTTATCGTTGTTGATGTAGCTATGTCTATTTTTAACTCTGTAAACCATTTGAAACCAACCATATTTATCCCTTCCACAGGCCTGCGAACAACTAGTAAAATCCCTAGAAGGCAACCTAACACCCTCGGAGATCCGCACACTGGAAGTGCCGGTCATCGACCTGACGTCACGCTACAAAGATATCACAGACGCCGTGGGAGGCCGGTGTTCGGAACTAGAGGCGGCCCTGTTGCAGTGCCAGGGCCTGCAGGACGCCGCGGAGACGCAGGCGCACTGGGTGGGGCAAGCAGAGAGCTTGTTCAAGTGAGTACAATTAATTAAGACATCACGGACCCTGGGCCCGGTGTTCGGAACCAGGGACTATTTTGTTTAAAAAGGTTTTCGATAGAGTTTTTCTAAGCAGTTAATCAAAAACCCATACGATGTGGGTAACCCTTTTGAATGGCTTTAAAGGACCATTTTGGTTACCCATTGAAAGGGTTTTCGATAGGGTTTTTCTAAGCAGGTAAACAAAAACCCATACGATGTGGGTAACCCTTTTGAACGACTTAGATTAAGCCGTTCAAAAGGGTTAAGCTTCAACTCTCTTTTACGATAACAGCGTAACATTCCAACTCGGAGCAATATGATATGGTCTCTCGATGATGGGCATACCTTGCAAATAGCTAATATGATAACCCGAACAAAATCCTTATATTATATAGGTTATCTTATTGAAGGGATAACCCTTTTACTGGGTTTCAAGCCTAAAACCCATTCACACATGAGGAGGAGGTAATCTCATAAACGGCTTACCCCTTCGAAAGCCCGGTTCCGGTTTCTTAACCGGGGTTGTACGGTCCCTGTTCAGAAATAGAGGCGGTCCTGCTGCAATGGGCCTTATTATCTTGCAAGTGGTCGCCGTTTCCTATAATCTTGACACAATGCCTAAGAAGCCTTTTCTTACGCCCAATAACAAAACAACGAAACAACGGATTGGGTGTACACAGACGAATATAGAACTACGTTACTGATGACTTTATATAAAAAAAAAAGCCAAAGACATTTTAAACCATTAAAAATCCTGTCCCTGTAAACAAAACCCAGCACGCACGTACAATAACTACTCTAAATGTTTCAGGAACCAACAAAAACCAGCGTCCCTAATTCGCGAACGTTTAGACGAGCAAGTGCGAGAACAACGCATCGCTATTGGCGAGTTGGAGGCGAGGCGGCCAACGTTGGCCAAACTGTTGGCCAGCGCCCGCCAAGCCGCGCTTACGCCATCTAACGCTAGGATTGCGAAGAAACTGGAGCAGAGAGCTGATGATATTTATGCCAGGTGAGGTTTTATCATATATTTTGAGTGGCAATTTCAAGCATTATTATCTTTGCAAATTCGTAATGTTTATTAGAGGAAGATAAAAATAATATGATGTATTTTATTGATTGTTGTAAAAAATGGCTGAAACGATTTTTCTTATTGTATTCCCTTGAAAAATCTACGATAGTATATTACTTCTCTTTAAAATACAGAATAAGTTTTTAAGCAGTGCGCAAATTTTCACAGGGTGTTCTACCCATGAATATGAACAACTTTTACTAAGGGACCAAACCATAAATCGCGAAAAAAAATCTGCTGCTCCGTACATTTTGACTAGTTTGGTGTAGATAAATGTACTGAACAACTGATTTTTTTTTTTTTTTTGCGATTGCAGAGTTAGTCCCATAGTCAAAGTTGTTCATATTCATGGGTAGAACTCCCTATGAAAATTTACGCACTGCATAAAAAAATATCCGGAATAAAAAAAAATTCGTTTAAAAACAGCTTCTTAGCTGTAACTGTCGATTTTATTGAATACAACAGTGTTTATCTAGTACTTTCAACAATTAGTCTACTTTTGCTTACCTTCAAAAAGTCTTGAACCGTCACAAGTTAGAAAAAGAAAACTCCTAAAATACCCATCACCAATTTATTGTTTGAGCTGTGCAAAAGAAGTGACCCAATAAACTCCCCAGCAAATAATCTTAATTATTTTCTCCAACAGATACGAAAAACTAGTCGAACGTTCATCAAAACGCAGCGAATTCTTAGAAGAAGTATCCTCCGCGCTGGCCCACTTCACAGGGCAGGCCGCCACGCTGGACGCGGCGCACGCGCAGCTTTTGGAGCAGGCAGATACTAGGGAGCTCGCCAGGATGCCCGCTGAAGAGCTGGGCGGAAGACTGGCGCAGTTGGCCAATTACAGGTGAGGGGTTTAAAATAACCGCGACTTACAACTTGTAGGTTTGAACCCAGACAGGCGCTTTACTTTGTGTAAATTATTTCATCTCCACTGCTCTCAAAACGGTGAAGGATAGCATTGTGAGGAAACCGGCAATCGGCAGGTGATGTTCTAGGAAGAACCAAAAATTCAAAGATATGTGACATCACGCACTGGGCCCTCGTGGTGAATTACGGCCCACTCGCTCTCACAGAGTCTGTGGTCTGAACCGAACCTAACCTAACCTAACGTAACCAAACCCATTCTGTAAAACCAGTTTTATATGAAATGTCTCAACACCTCTCCTAACATTATAAACCTATACTTTATTCATTCCCAGGGACAAACAAATGCCGTTGTTGGAGGAATGTCTGCGCAATGGCAAGCAGCTGATCTCCAAGAAGGACGTCACCGACACACACGTTATTCGTGACAGGATGAAGGTAATTCATAATTTTATTTTCTCCAGTAGTAAAGTTTTAGTGACTTTTGTAATAAACAGAGGGTACTTTTATTGCTTTTGTCAATACTTCGTTCCAAAACACAAATAGTGGACGCTACAAAGCTGCTGGACTAAAGTGGAACTGGGCCACATCTGTCGCATGTTGGAGCACCAATACGCAAAAGCCACTACTCAGTGTATCCCAAATAGCAGGAAACGACTACGCGGAAGGCTCAGAACAAGATGGCGGGATGAGCTGGACTCCTTGGAAGGATTGGCCTGCAATTACAGTAGACCGAGGAGAGAAGGGAGGCCTTTTCCCTGCAATGGAAAAACACAGGCTTATAATAAATAAATAATATAATTTGCATGCCTTACATGAAAATACATTTTTAATATCTATATACTAGTGTCTAGCAGTAATAGGACCGTATACATAATAGTAGTTTATGATACTATGAGGGGTATTAAAAAACGAGTGTTTTAATTCCTAGTTATGTGCAGTATCATACACTACTTAATCTACTCTCATACATTGGGATTGAACCTAAATAATTTACTACGAAATTCAGTATACAACAAAACGTATGAATGGCGCCAAAATCCAGCACAACCGCGCATGCCCTAAAGCGGGCGCTGCCACAGACAAGCACAATTTACAATCAAAACTTTTTGCTATAAAAATGGCGTGCCCCGCATGTGCGTTCCCTTAGAAAAAAAAAAATAAAAAGAAAATATGGAAACTCCTTGGTGATAGTAACTCTTGGATTTGCCCTGTATCGTATTGGCAAAAAAGTTGTTTTAGAACATTATTTTGTTAGAGAAAGAGTGTTATAAATATGTTTCTATTTTTAAATTTCGGTGTTTTGTTTATAAAGTTCAATATAAACTCGTTTTGAAGTTTATAATTTGAATTTTACGATATGAGAATAGATATGAATAAGAGAAGAGAATATTTACGAATGACGTAATATGTATTTTTAAAAACTTATAATGTTTTGTGTTCAGGCTTTGGAGAACCAATGGCGTGACTTCAACGCGACGCTAGAAGAGAAACAGAAGCTGTCCAAGCAGAGAGCCGACCAACTGAACCAGTACGAGTCGCTCAAGATACAAGTGAGTTTATTTACTTAATTTATATAAATAAAAAGAGAAGTCCTGACAGACTGACTGACTCATCAACGCCCAGCCCAAACCCCTGAACCTAGAACGCTGAAATTTTGCAAAGAGGTTTCCGTTATAATGTAAAAAAGGAATAAGGAAGGATTTCGTAATAGTATGTTCCCGTGGGATATTTTCCGAAATCCACGTGAGCGAAGCCGAAGCTAGCTACATATTCTGTTTCAGTCTCCATAAAGGCACTGTTACCAAATAAATTGAAAATTGAATCAGAACTTGTATAAAACTTTTGTTAGGTAAGCTTATATTATTATTATTATTTATTCATTATAATGAGTTAAACAGCTTATAAAGTACGCCCCACAAAACCATGGCAATAGTTTGACTGTGGGCTCAGGCGAATCTTCATACACAATTTACAACTTTATACTTTTTAGACTTAGTAGTTAACATGTTTCTAAATAATATGCTTTTAATTTATTTCTAAATCTGTTTACATTGACTTCGCTCCTTATGTCTGCCGGCAGACTATTCAATAGATATGGTATTCGTTTTTTTAGAGTTCTGTCACCAAAGTAATTGGTGACTCTGGGTACCTTGAGTTTGCCGGCAGCCATAGATCGCGTGTTGTAATCGTTGAGTACATGAGTTAAGTTATGCTCTTGGGTACCATGGTGGTTTACTGCTAGAAGATATTTATGTTTGTAAATTGTAACTGATCGGTAGGATTTTACAAATTTTAAATTGCTTCCTATAATCTTTCTATAGGAACTTAACCATACCATTAGAAGCATACCTCTTATGCTTCTGCAGTTTTTCGAACTTACCCGTATCATAAAAGAAGACACTTTATTAACTACTAATATTACAAAAACTTTCTACTTATTCCCTTCATTCATGAATCGGTTAAAAAAGTGTAAAAACAATTTTAAAATAACCTCCTTAGTTTTACACACTCCGTAGAAGATAAAACGTAACCTTCACTTTTTTATTTCTCCGGACCACATCTAATCTAAACATTATTACAGGTACTGGACTGGCTCCAATCTATGGAGAGCCGCGTGACGCGCCTGCAGCCAGTCGCCGTAGACCTGGACGTGATCAAACAACAACAGGACGAGCTCAGGCCTCTGGCTAAGGAGTACAGGGACTTCTCTATTACTATCGATAAGGTAAGTCTCAGTTAAAACATGATATCTTTACGAAATGACTGTACACAAACAAACAAACATCAGATATTTAAACAAACCTTTTTTACAGTCCGTTCAAACGATTTTGACTTCTATTCCGTAGGCTTAAGGATGCCATTAAAGGCAAGAAAGTGTTTCTAGTTCTAGTTAGAGGGTATGGTTTCCGCACTTAGTCCTTCATGTGGACCATTATGCGTGAAGAAAGTGTTTATAATACCAACTGTTTACTGCAGCTATGATTTGTCATGCTACCAACGCAATAGAAGTCAAAATCGGTTGAACGGACTGTAAAAAAGGTTTCTAAATGTCTAATTTTATAAACTAGCTCAACCCAGTGTGGAAACTCCAACTGAAAGGGATTGTCTGGGAGAGTTCTAATAGCGTACTTATTTTCTGCTGTCAAACGGTATTGTTACGATCTGGTTTGAAGGAATATCATACCATGATCATCTGTCTAGGGCCTAGCAGTTTCCCAGCTATGTTGGGGTCGGCTTCCAGTCTAACCGGATGCAGCTGAATACCATGGACCAACTGCTACTACTTCCATGGTCAGATAAGCAGTCGCTCCATGTAAAATACTGGTATCCAGCTGCTTATGGTTAGACTGGAAGCTGATCCCAACATAGGTGGGAAATGGCTAGGCACATGATGATGACATGATGCGACTGCCTATCTAACCACAACCCAGTTACTGGGTAATACGATATCCCTTGGTATGACGACCCGTAACGACTATCAAAACTTAACTTTCCGAGGCACGGAGGGGTCTTCCATGGACCAACCGCGGCAAGCGTAGCTTAACCTAATCGATAGACCCGTCTGGCTGTTATTACTTAGCCACAAGTCCCGTCCTTCATTACATCTAGTTACTTTTGCCCAGAGATAATGTAGACGATACACCATTTGAGAAATTATTACAATAACGTATGTATAAATATTATGATTTAAAAGAGTGTCCGTTGAGTTTCTTGTCCGTTCTTCTCCATAGGGATCTACTACGCTTTGGAATGGGCAACTAGCTTTATCTTTCTGACTGACCGACCCATTGACAATTCAAAAATGCCTGTAATTGGTTTATTTGAAATAAATGCTTTGAGTTTGAGTTTATGTAATTGTATTAACATTATTATCAGGTGAACGAGGCTGGCGCGGTGTACGAAGCGTTGACTCGCGGCGATCGAGCCGACAGCCCGCACAGGAAGAGGCAGATCTACAGCCCTACTAAACGACAGACGCCGAGTGAGTATTCGTTGGTTGTTTAGATGTAATTTGCGAAGAAACTACATACATACAATCAATCTGCCTAGCCTTTTCCCAACTATGTTGGAGTCGGCTTCCAGTCTAACCGGATGCAGCTGAATACCAGTATTTTACATGGAGCGACTGTCTATCTGACTTCCACAACCCATTAACTGGGTAATACGATACCCCTTGGTAAGACTGGTTGTCAGATTTTCGGGCTTCTGACGACCCGTAACGACTGTCAAAGATCCACGAATGACAGCCGGGACCAACGGCTTAACGTGCTTTCCGAGGCACGGAGGAGTCTCGGTATGTAAAGATGGTCACCCATCCACGGACCGACCCTAGCAAGCATAGCTTAACCTGATGGTCCTCCTCTAGAAAGAAACTACATACATACATAAACAAATAAAGAAGCTCCTCTAGAAAGAAACTACATACATACATAAACAAATAAATAAACTCACGCCTTCTTCCCATGCGGGTGCACCCTAAGTGAAAGCCTTATCCCTGACCGTAACAATGTGTTTCAGGCCGCACATTAGACGGTCGCTCCCCGTCGCCCAGCAAGGGCCACGGTCTGGTCAGTCCTGCCTCCACACACTCCACATCCAGCGGATTCTCATCACGACGATCCAGCCAAGATGGATTCCATCTTGAAGGTATGTTAAACACTTCGTTAAGATAACGGATATATTTTTTACGGTTGCGTACCTCAAAAGAAAATACGGAACCCTTATAGGATCACTTTGTTGTCCGTCTTTTTCTCAAAAACGCGCGGAGTTATGAAAGAATTTTATGTGGCCCGACACGCACTTGGTAGTTTTTTTTTTTTAATAATTTAAATGACTGGATTTTTACTGGTCTGCGTTAATATGAAATAATGTCAATACTTGTGGTCCTTTCTTGTTGCATAGTACTGTGAGGGGTCGAACCTCACAGGGGATAGCTGTACTATAAATTAAAGTGGTATCCGCTTATAACTCTGTTATATATTAAATTATAAGTACATATCTTTACAACTATCACATCGGCCCGTGGCCGCTTCATTCTATCACTTATTTTCAAATTCAAAGTTTTTCTCTTAAATAATTTAAACATCCACGGAGGTTGCATGCTAAAACGCATAAGGTTCAAAGCTTTTACAGTACGCAACTTTTTAACCGACTTCAAAAAGGAGGAGGTTCTCAATTCGTCGGAACCTTTTTTATGTATGTTCCCCGATTACTCGAATATGGCTGGACCGATTTGGATTTTTTTTGTTTTATTCGAGAGGGTATACATCACAGTTGGTCCCATATAAAATTGATTAACTTTGCTTTGGTAGTTTTTGAGTTAGCTTCAATAATACGTATTTTTTCCCAACTTTTATATGGATGATGTTCTAGTTTGTTTTGCAGATACTGGTATTAGAATTTGTGTGGGGTAGGTACACAACTAAAAAGTGAAAAATAAAAACTTTTTTACAAAAAAATACAACCGACTTCCAAAAACAACACTACAAAGTGAAAAATAACTTTAATTTCGGAAGTCGGTGGCAAAAAACGAAAATACATTTAACTAGACACCGACTTCCGAAATTAAAGTTATTTTTCACTTTGTAGTGTTGTTTTTGGAAGACGGTTGTATTTTTTTGTAAAAAAGTTTTTATCAAATACCATTGGCTAAGACCCATTGGGCTTTCCATACTCGGTTCAGAAGAAATTCCGTTCTGAAATCTGAAGTATAACGTATTTAGAGCTGCATGTGTTCAATTTACACAGTCTACACTGCCTCAGGCATTCGACGTAATTAGTGCATACGTTTCCTAATTATTGTCGCTACTATTTTGCTATTATACCTTGTAAGTTTGGACAAATTGAAGGCCAATTTTCTTAAGTATCTTCCTAAATAGATACACCTTTCTTTATCTCACTCAAAGGAAATGTGTTATGAATTTTATTAAATTGTTAGAGTAATATTTAGACCTTTAGATAAGTAATTTAAAAACAAGATTAATATTATATAATTTTGTACAACTTCTTTGTGCATGTGGAGTATAGCTGTAAGTAATTGTTGCACTGTTGCATATACATTTTTACAAGTTACCTGTAACATAAAACTTGTGTAAACAGTTGTTGGTGAACCAATAAAAATAAATAAAAGTCTCGAATTTTTTCACTAAACCCTCGTCTGCTTTCCACAGAATTATCCCCAGTCCAGCAGCAACTCTCCGAGATTAACAACCGCTACAGTCTGCTAGGAACTAAGCTGTCAGACCGCACCGCAGAACTCGACGCCGTTAGGGAAGAGCTGCGCAAACATCTCGACAGCTTGAGACAGCTCAACACTTTCCTAGACAAGGTAAGGTCACATCATCTGTCGGCTTCCAGTCTAACCGGATGCACCTTAATACCAGTATTTTACATGGAGCGACTGCCCATCTGACCTCCAGAACCCAGTTACTGGGCAACACGATATCTTTTTAGTAAAACTGGTTGTCTACAATTTATTTAACTATTTACTTTAGCGGTAATGAAATGTCCTAAATAAAAATAAATAAATAGCGATTCGAAAGGATTTTATACTTTGTACTGTATGTAATTGAGTTTATTGTCCCAAAGTTGATAATTATCCGAGATTCTGAATTCAAATATAAATCAAAGATTTCTGGCATCAGGTTCAAAGACAACTGCCCAAGGAATCGGTACCCAACACAAAGGAAGAAGCAGACAAGACCATCAAACAGGCGCGCGCCATCCTAGAAGAGATGTACGAGAAGCAAAGCATCTTGGACTCTACTAAGACACAGGTAAAGTTCAAAATTAGTTTTTAGAAAGTAGTTTTCACTTTATTGTTCTTGGAGCTATCAATAGCGGTTTTGTTATGTAGCCGATAATAAAGTTTCTGATTGTGAGGATTCAATCACAGATACCTGTTTTCACGCAACTATGCTTCAAGATCAAAACATGTATCGCTTTATTATAAAAAAAGCAGCACAATAACGCCCTTTGTTAAAATTAGATAGCCAGTCCACATCTATCATGTGCAGAGGTTGATTTTTACTAACACTTAGGCAATAAGTTATTTCTTTGTTTGATATTGTATGTCCGAAATAAAGATATTCTATTCTATTCTAATCTATCGTGGCAGAACATTATATTGAGTGAATAGTGTGGTTTAAAACGTTTGCTTAGAAAAAAAGTGTAAATGTCACTACAAAAAATAATCAGCCTATAACGTTCCCACTGCTGGGACACAGGCCTCCTCTCTGTGAGAAGGTGTGGGCCGTAATCCACCACGCGGGCCCAGTGCGGGTTGGTTTCTGTAGCTCAATGAGAATCAATATTAATGTATTCGTTCGTTTTAATAACAATTTAATTTGTACCAGGTTCGCGAGCTATTGAAGCGCAAACAGAGCGTGTTGGGTGCTGACAGACTTCACGATGAGATGGAAGATGTATCTTCAAGGTGGAAGGCGCTGCACGATGCCTTTAAAGACAAGTTAGTATTATATTTGTTTTATTGTTTGCTTACTTTACAGACATTTCATAAATTATTATTGATAGTGCAACCTATTAATTGAAAGTCAATATAATTTCCGAGTTTGGATAGCCTTTCGCTATGTTAAAATTGTCTTTCGGTCATAACGTTCTAGAATGATTACTGTAGTGAATTTGATTTTATTGATGTGATTCACTAAAACGTCTGAATTGCAACGCTGGCTTTTAATTTTTCAAGAAGATACTGTAATTTCTTAGATAAATGATTAAACAAAATGAAATAGGGATAATAAGGATATTATTTTATTGCTTTACTAGCAGCGCCCCGCGGTTTCACGCGCGCTAGTCTCGAACCCTTAGGCGTCGTCCTGATTGGCTAACGATCGTACGAGCGAACAATGCGATTTCGTCGCACGATGACAATGTGTTCCTGTGCTCGCGCGATGACTTGCGAGCTTCAATTAGGACACCAAAGAAATGTGTGTGTTTAATCTCGTCGTGCGACGAAATCGCATCGTTTGCTCGTATGATCGAAGCCAATGAGGACGCCTTAGGAATATCGGGTTAAAATTATTCTATGTGTTAATCCAGGTTACAAACTATCTGTGTGCCAAATTTCATCAAAATCCATGCAGTTCTTTTTGCGTGAAAGAGTAACAAACATCCATCCATCCATCCATTATTAGGATGTGACACTACGTGACTAGCATAAATATAATTGACGACATCAATTTTACGCAGCAAAAGTTGTTTCTAAGATTACAGGCATGTTTATAGAAGGCAAATGCTATTTTTCTAACGAGTCCAACATATTAAACAATCTTTTCTCTCCTCAGGATCCGTCTAATGGAAGAGATGAAAGATTTCACTGACACACACAGCAACTTGTCTCAGTGGCTGAGCGCTAAGGACCGCATGATGGCCGCGCTCGGACCCATCTCCTCCGACTCCAGGATGGTGCAGACGCAAGTGCAGCAGGTATGTACACACTGCTGGATACAGGCTCCTCTAGAGCCTAATGTCAGCAACCGCATGATGAGATGGCTCTAACTCAACCAGCAGAAGCAGTATTTTATGATTATAGAATCTGTCTTGAACTGTTTGATGCTAAAGTCTGCCTTCTTCTTTGATTATTTTCAAAAATGACGGCCAGCCTTCGTACCCTAAGAAAGTAAGTTATGGATGATTATTCAAGTTATAAAAGTTGTAGACACTGTTCTATATCGTTATGGAACCTGAATCCTTATCCCTTTATCCAGGCCAATCTCAGAATACGATTACTTAATATTAACTGCCATATTATTCCGAATGTTATTAACATGAGGGAGGGGGGGGGGGGGGGGGGGGGCTACCACCATCTCATAGCAGTATTATTTGAATCTTACATCAGATAAAGATGGAGCTATTCAGGACGTATAGCTCCATCTTTTTCCAACATTGAACTAAGAATGAGGAAAATGTCGTTAGGAAAGTTTTGAGTATGAATATAAGAGTAGGGGAAGACCAAAGAAACGATTGATGGACTGTGTGGAAGATGATATGGCTAGAAAGAGAAGTATGGAAGAAAAAGACGTGTTGCGCTGACCCCAAATAAATTGGGATAAGGGCAGGAGAACGATGATGGTAGGCCCCGTCTTGCAATCAACAGATATCCAGAAACTCTCATCAGTTAATAGTGGTTACCTTCTAACCCTCCATTTCCCCTCAGGTACAAGTGCTCCGTGAAGAGTTCCGTGGCCAACAGCCTCAACTGGCTCACTTAGAGGAAGTGGGCGCCGCTGTACTGGACCGACTCGAGCCGGCCTCGCCTGACGCCGGCAAGATGAGGCAGAAGGTGGTTGAGTTGCAGGACAGGTGGAACGAGTTGCTGGATAAGTGAGTAGAAAGTTCCTTATAGAGGAAATTGTCAAGTAGAAATAAATATTGAATTATTGGTAGAAAGTACTAAAACACTCCAGATTTGTTATCGTAATTATGTTTCTGTGCTATAGTCTGTTTTTTTTTAACATACGAGTACTGAGTTATGTCTCTCGCACATTTCCGATATTGACTGAGTGAGATGGGTCATTTGGTCGGTGTGGGGCAACGCCTTTTTTTTTTTTTTTTTGAAATTGTTAAGGCCCGTTCATATTGAATACTTCTAAAATTTACTGTACAGGAGACATGTCCGTCATGGCTCACACACAAACAATATCGTCTGGTTCACTCACTAAAACACGTGCGACGCGCAGGTAGTCGCTAGTCGCTGACTCAACTGAATGTACATGTAACTACAGCGTTTGGTTTATGTGGAACGGACTTTATGTTGATTACGTGGACCAATAGCAACGCAGTCAAAATTAACAGTACTCGTTTGTTAAAAAAAAAAAACAGACTATAGGAAATATTTTGTATTAACTACCTGAAACTCTTGAATGTAGCACTAACATTAAACTTATATTTGCAAATTAAGTCATCATCTTATTGTTATGAACAGTATTGGCTGATCAAAGCTTCTTATATTAACCTATCATAACCATAAAAATAACTATGTGGTCTTTCCCCCAGACTGGAGAAACGCGCCGACAGCCTAGGCGCGGCGGCAGACACATCGCGCGAGTTCGACGCGGGCCTGACGCGTCTGCGCGACGCTTTACAAACCATCAGCGATAAACTAGATGAGATCGCTATGGAGAAGGAGCCTGAAGAACAGCTGAGGAAGATTGAGGTAAGAATAATCTTGTTACGCTGCAATTGGCACACTTTTGGGCATAGTTTTTGTAGTTTTTTTTTACATGAGGAAAAACCACTGACCGGCATCAGCGATTAAGGCGCGGACTGACTACGATTTTAAACGGCACACAACCGCGTAACCTATTGTCACCATTAGCTGGCTTGAAATAAGGTTGAAAATTGAAAATAATATTTGTGTTTCCGAGATGTGACTAAGCTGCGAATATGCATTTATTTTACGGGTTTTCTTTAGATTATCACAATAAATTAAATAATTCTATTAAATTCTTAAAAAAAAAACAATGTCGTTATCGCTGAAAATACAGAGATGTTCGACGCCAAAGTTTATTTTTGTGGAGCAACTTCCATATTTTTTACTGGGAATATCAAACTACTTTTTACTATTCTATTCGATAAAAATTTTTCTTTAAACCCTTCTCTGTCCACTGTATCTTTTGCGTCAGATAGTTTAATTGCGTTACGTCATACTCGACAATCAAAGAAACCAATTTTTATGAATATTGAGCTAATACGAGGAGATTACGTGATTTAGTAGATTTTTCAGCATTGCACAGACTTTAAGAAATGGATCATATTTATAGTCCCATAGTTAAGCAACAGTAGCACAGTAAAAGCGCAATAATAAAAACACTATTACTGTGCTATACCTAGTAGTGCTCGAGACAGTGAGGCGCCGTCCTAATTGGCTACGATCGTACGAGCAAACGATGCGATTCCGATTGGCATCGCGCGAGCTATTAGGACACCTGTTGAACCATCGCTCGATAATTATTTTGTACGATCTTTAGCCAATTAGGACTACGTTTGATGCTACTGTTGTTTATCATAAACGATAACAATATTTTTAGTTGTTTTTGTAAATGTTTTTGACTTGACATAACCCACATTCCAACAAGTTAGGTCGATGACGTTTTCCTAAAACAATTAAACTTAAAAGTAAGTCACCATTTAACCTGATCATTCTTCCCACCAGAACCTAGAACGTCAACTGGAAGGCCAGCGCCCCCTACTGGCCGACTTAGAAGGCGCGGGCGCGGCGTTATCACAAGTGTTATCAGACCCAGCTTCCCGCCAGGACATACAGAGCAAGTTGGCGGCTGTTGCTAGGCAGTACGACAACCTGCAGAGGAAATTGGACCATAGGAAGGCGGAGATTGAGGCGGCTTTGAAGTGAGTACATATATAATCGTCTACCCAATTACGCTATAATTATCTAGGTTATAAGATTCATAAGATGAAGCCAGTCATCCAGTCCAGTCATTCTTCTAACGATAGTAGAACTCTTCAAAGTGTTCTAGTTTGTATTCCGATATTTAAAAGAATGAGAATGAAGAGGAATGAATTGATGAATCGTCGCAGTGTTCACTACTTAGACTTGACTTAATGCGTAAAACTTTACCCCCTTATTCATAAAAAATAATTAAAACGCTATAGAAACCTATTTTAGTTAAAAACTGTTTTGTCTTCTTTCGTTATGATTTGAGTTTGAAAGAAGAAGACAAAACACTTTTTAACTAAAATAGTCTTATAAAGCGTTTTAGTTTTTTTTATGATTAAGGGAGAAAGTGTAGAGTTGAATTTCCAACAATTTCATGCCGTAACGCGGGTGACCCTTTCCTGCACCAACTTATATCTTTCATACATCTGGCTTTTGTGAACTGTTTGTTATATGCCAAATTAAGACACTACATTTAGACTTCCACTCGGACAGAACCTCAGACACATACATACAGAACAGAATCCTTACATACTTCTTTTGCCTCGTTTACGTTCATGCATCTGGTCATATACGCACGTCAGTTGCGAGTACTACGCACCAGACCTTTCTAAAGAACATCACCAATAACGTCATTGTATGTCCTCCTTTTTTTTCTTTTTTTTTTTTTGTGGATGGGAAATCATCAAATGACTTCTCCCGCTCTGGGCGGAGCGCGAGGTCGTGTCAGACTTTTACTGACTAAAATCCACCCGTGTTCCTTCAGTTGCCTGTGCCAGGGCCACGGTATCTCTCGAACAACCCGCGACCCCGGCGGCATTGTCCTCCTAGGGCGTCCCCGGCGTTTCCACTAACAAACCGCAAACAGATCCAAATCAAAACCAGTTTTATGTATCTAAATGCATCAAAACGACGACTTCTCTATGGCCCACAATGGTCCACATGAAGGAGTAAGTGCGGAAACCAAATCCTTTAACACAGAACATAGGACGACGACTTCTAACCACAACATTTCTTCGCAGGGACGGTCGTAACTTAGAAGAGAACGTAGCCCGCACATTAGGCTGGCTACAGTCCGAGCTGAACTCCCTCCCAGCTCGCCTGCAAGTGTCGGCCGAAGCTACCAAGCTGCAACAACAGCTTGAGCGACATGAGCCGCTGTACAGGGAGCTTACGCAGAGAGAGCATGAACTCATCATGCTTTTGGATAAAGGTAAGCTAAATTTCACGAGTTCAGTTCAGCAACGTGTACGTGAGCAAAGAGCATCATGACTCGTAAGGTCATCTCCTAACCAAAGCGATCGGTCGCGTGTTCGTGCGACGATCACGACACGGCATCATAGGCTGGACCAGAGCCTGAACAACGTTTGTTTCCTTACGCTAGGAAATGGTACTGCCATTATTATTTAGAAAAAATATTGGGGTTCAACTGCTCTTCATTCATTTTTAGATCTTATTTCAATGTCGTAAAGTTATAACTAGCATGCTTGGTAAGGGGATAAGCATGATTGTGCATCCCTTACCAAGGATGGTATTGTCTTGTAGAATTTTCTTTCATTTGAAAATTATGGGCAGTCATGTTGACACATAATTTCGGCTCCTAATCTATAAGACAGTGCCACACATTGATCTGCCTATTTAATTGAAATATCTAATGAATATTCTTCCCCACCAGGCCGTGAGATGGAGAAGAAGCCAGCGCACCAAGGTTTGCGCAAGGATCTGGATAGGATTCAGACTCAATGGGACAAACTCAAGCGAGAGACAGTTGACAGATACACCAGACTGCAGACCGCTATGGTAAGTGACAATAATTTGTTATTTTTAAAATGAGAAATAGTTGTCTTAATATTTTTGAAAATAAAGGCCCACTAACCAGTATCATTTAAAAAAAAAACCGGCCAAGTGCGTGTCGGAACACGCACAATGAAGGGTTCATTAGTTCATTATTCTAGGACAACAGGAAGTACCCTATAGGTTTTGATTTACTTGCGAGTATCAAAATATGTCGCATAAATGGCCGTATGTTTTTATTGCGTTGACTTAGAAGCTTGAGCATTTTAGGACTCTATGAGACCATAGACTTACGTATTTGATATTAATTTCAACTTGATACCTCCACGCGTTTCTGAGAAAAGGGGTCTTGACAGACTGCAGATGGACAACGAAGTGATCCTATAGGGGTTCCGTATTTTTCATTTGAGGTACGGAACCCTAAAAACTGATTAAATCGACATTCTTGAATCAGGCGAGTGACAAAGAATTTTTTGGTCATTCTAAAAGAAGTTTTCTCACTATGACTGCAAAATTCTAACCGGATGCATTATTTGATTGCCAATTTTAAATACAAAACGTAAAATATTTAAGCGTGGATATTCCCTGATGTCAATGATTTGGAGTATATGAGTTTTTTTATAAACAAGAAAAATAATTCTAAAAACAATTATTTTTGTTCCACAGGAGCACTGCCGTAAGTTCCACAAGGCTCAGGAATCCTTTGTGCCCTGGCTGTCAGACCTAGAAGACAGGCTCGCCAAGCTACCGGCTACTGCCTTCACTAAGAAAGAGGTGGAAAAGCAGCTGAGAGAGCTGCAGCAGATCAGGAATGATATCTGGAAGAGGTACGTTTAAAGACTGCGCTTAGAAACGACAGGGAAAACTGGTTGGATTTGTGATTTTAGTTTTAATTTGACCGGTACTTCTGCCTAGCCTTTTTCCCAACTATGTTGGGGTCGACTTCCAATCTAACCGGATGCAGCTGAATACCAGTATTTTATATGGAGCGACTGCCTATCTGACCTCTACAACACAGTTACTGGGTAATACGATACCCCTTGGTAAGACTGGTTCTCAAACTTTCGGGCTTCTGACTACCCGTAACGACTGTCAACGATGAATGACATCCGAGACCAACGGTTTAACGTGCTTTCTGAATTACGGAAGGGTCTCGGTATGTAAATATGGTCACCCATCCACGGGCCAATTCCGGTAAGCGTAGCTTAACCTGATGGATTGACTCGTGCGGCTTTTATTACTTAGCCACGAGCTCCTCCTCATCCTCCACTTGAATCAAATCTATTTTCTTGTTATGTAGCATAATCAGCCTATAAAGCTTCCACGTTGAATAAACTTAACAGAAAAAAAAACATGTCATTATGTTAAGATTGAATAATCTAAAGAAAACCCGGAAAATAAATGCACTTTCGCAGCTTAGTCACATCTCGGCAACACAAATATTATTTTCAATTTGCTACCTTATTTCAAGCCAGCTAATGGTGATAATAGATTACGCGGTTGTGTGCCGTTTAAAATCGTAGTCAGTCCGCGTCTTTATTTATCGATTTATTAAATTATCGGTTCTCCATAGATCTGGCGAGTATGAAAACAACAAGACTCTAGGCGAGACATTCATCTCATCTTGCGACATCGACCAGGAGGTGGTCAGGAAACTGCTCGACAACATCAAGGAGAGATGGGATAGGATTAACAACGGTACGTAATCTTTTAATTGTTATTTAAAACTACATGAAAGACAATGAACATTTTAGAGTTTATAAAGAAATCGAGGGCAGCAGTTATTTCGCACTTACTGCGCTGTGAAAAAAATGCTATTTTCTGAATGTATATTCAAAAATTTTTGTATACGATTTTCTAACAGGAAAAACTTCAGTTTTTGCTGTTAAGTCGGGTTATTCGGCTTTTAAAGTTCAAATTATTTCATTCGTCCATGATATAAAGATTTAAAACCCATAGCATAAACCCTATTAAAATCAATCAATCTGCCTAGCCTTTTCCCAACTATGTTGGGGTCGGCTTCCAGTCTAACCGGATGCAGCTGAATACCAATATTTTACATGGAGCGACTGCCTATCTGACCTCCACAACCCATTAACTGGGTAATACGATACCCCTTGGTAAGACTGGTTGTCAGACTTTCGGGCTTCTGACGACCCGTAACGACTGTCAAAGATCCACGAATGACAGCCGGGGCCAACGGCTTAACGTGCTTTCCGAGGCACGGAGGAGTCTCGATATGTAAAGATGGTCACCCATCCACGGACCGACCCCGGCAAGCGTAGCTTAACCTGATGGATCGACCCGTGCGGCTGTTATTACTTAGCCACGAGCTCCTCAACATAAACCCTATTAAAAGAACATTATTGTTCATTTAATGGGGTTCACCTTATGCGGTCGAAGTTTCTGCCATAAAATCACACAGCAATCCAATATCTCAGCTGGGTATTGTGGGCATGGTGTGACTCATTCGCTACCACACATAGTAGCACTGAGACGTCAGGTCCGGGAATCTGTCAAAAGTGTCAAAGCGCCTATATTTTCTTTAGTCGTGATTGAATGATGAACGAATGAATGAAACGAATGATGAACGTCATCATATATTTTATATTCATTGTCGAAATGGAAGAGCTCTTGTCAAAGTGGCGCCAACTAGTGGCGTGAATTATCATAAAAACCCTTATTGGTACCAATTTTTTTTTCTCCCACAGAGGTCCTCCAACAAGTAGAGTTCCTAGAAACAACAGCGCGCAAGCTGGGCGAGTTCGCAGAGCGCGTGCGCGCCGTGGACACGCCGCTGCAGCGCTGCGAGGAACGCTTGCAAGAAGCGCTTGCAGCCGCGCCGGCGCAAGCGGCTGAAGCGGTCGCACGGCTGACTGATCAGATACACGCGCTTAGAGCGCCTTTACAGGTACGAATCTATACTTATATAATAAAGATGAAGAGTTCGTTTGTTTGTTTGACCGCGCTAATCTCTGAAACTACCAGCTACTACTAGTCAGTGAAAAAATCTTTTTGCATTTGAGCTCAATTTTTAAGGAAAGTTATAGGCCATTTAACATTACGCTACAACCCTTAGAAGCCGAGTAAGGCGGGTGAAACCGAGGGGCACGGCTAGTGAGTAATATTAGGCTAGTTTTCCATGTAGTAGAGCCCATTAAAAGTGAGGAAATAACATGAAAAAAAAACTAGAAGTAAAACGAAACATATTTTCGTCAGAGCAGCAACAAATTCCGACAAAAAATCTACTTAGTATCTATAGGTTTTACTGTTAAGTTAGCCAAGCACATTACTTACACTTACAATATTTCTATAAAATCATTTAAAACAATATATTTATATATATTTCTTCATCCATAATCCGAACACTCATAAGTAGACTTGTGTAGTTCGCGAATGAACTAGGTCGTAAGAGCGCTCTCACAGACGAACTACGCGAACTGCTTCCAGATCCTTCGCTTCTTAGTTAATTAGTTCGTTCAATAAGACAGCCGTACAGCGCTCTACGCGTCCAATACAATAATGCATTCAGGGTGCTGTTGGGGCTACCTCGCTTCTGTAGCGCTTCGGGGATGTTTGCCGTAGCGCGCGTGGATTGTTTTTATACAACCATGCGCAAGCGGTGCACATCCCTGGTGCGCAGGGTGCGGGTCAGCCCGAACAGTATCCTGAGCACCTTCGCCCAGCGATTCGACTGTCAGTACATGTATCACTGTGACATGGTACATGTACGGGCTAATGTGGAAATATTGTTTTAATTGTATTGACCTGTAATTAAATTGTATTGTATTGTATTTTATTGTATTGTATTTTGTATTGAAATTGTATTTGTATTAGTTTATTTTTATAATTGTTCCGTGTTGGCCTTTAAATTCAATAAATAATAATAAATAAATAAGACCGACTTGTAATAGATTTCTATATTGAACTATGCACTAATAAATAAATAAAAATTTTATTCAAAAATTACAAAAAAAATAAAAACAAAAATAAAAAGTAAAGTAAGCAATATAAAGTAAAAATAACAGCAAAACAGCTAATACTTTAAAAAACAAAAGAACGCATGCAGGACCAATAGAAAAGCGAGTAAACGATCATAACTAATCTGGAGCTGCGAACTAAACTGAGCGCTTCAGGTCGCGAACTATTGTGCGCAAAACTAATCTGCCTTTCTCTAGTTCGATACGGGAGCTGACGAACTAAAAGAACGACTTAGTACGCTAAGGAGCTGCGGGCTAAACTGAGCGCTCCAGGTCGCGAACTATTATGCGCAAGACTACTCTTAAGAAACTCAATCATCATCTGCTTAGCCTTTTCCCAACTATGTTGGGGTCGGCTTCCAGTCTAACCGGATGCAGCTGAATACCAGTATTTTACATGGAGCGACTGCCTATCTGACCTCCACAACCCAGTTACTGGGTAATAACGATACCCCTTGGTAAGACTGGTTGTCAGACTTTCGGGCTTCTGACGACCCGTAACGACTGTCAAAGATCCACGAATGACAGCCGGGGCCAACGGCTTAACGTGCTTTCCGAGGCACGGAGGAGTCTCGGTATGTAAAGAATGGTCACCCATCCACGGACCAACCCCGGCAAGCGTAGCTTAACCTGATGGATCGACCCGTGCGGCTGTTATTACTTAGCCACGAGCTCCTCGAGCTAAGAAACTCAATACCACCCTTAATTTAACTCCCTTTCTCTTCCCAACAGAGCATCAACGCAGCCGCAGACGACATAGTAACGCTAGCCCTCGAATGTTCGGGTCGTGACACCGCAGCACGCGCTAAGAACGTTCTAGAAGAACAGGCGCACGCGCTGGCTGATAGACTGGATGATCTGGAGGCAAGGGCCGGCGAGGCTAAGGGCAGGATGGCCGGCGCGGCCGCAGCTATGACACACTTCCAGGTAAGAATCAATATTTCTAGCCAGGACAACTTGTAAAAATGTTCTAGAAGAACATGCGCACGCGCTGGCTGATAGACTTGAATGATTTAATAGCGGACCGCGGTCCGCTTCCTGACCTCTTTTGTGCGGTCTTTATATTATATAAATTTCGATCGACTTACTGATGAACATTTCCAGGATTACTGTATTTTTTGTTTTAAAAAATATTGGAAAACAAATGAATGAGAAATCACCAGTCAGCTTTTTTTACAAAATTTTGTTCCAAAGAATTTTTTAACTTCTATTGACTTACATATGTAGTTGAAATTTGGTGATAATATTTATTATTACGTATATTTTTCTAACTAATACCAATAAATCAGATTTGGTACGGAACCCTAAATGTGCGTAGTCCGACACGTACTTGGCCGTGTTTTTTTTATATTTATGGCTGAACATGAGTGTTCTAATGATTATAATTAAGAAAACAACTATGAAAAAAAAATGCATTACACAATACATTGTTATTGAAGCACAGAAGGGCCTTATAAGAAATGATAAGAATTATAGATATGATATAATCTTATTATCTTAATACATGATTATCTGAAGATAAAATCTTATGTTTAACATCTTGTTCTCAGCATTCTTTATTTAGTTTCAGTTCATAATATCTACGGAAAAGCACGTTTAGTCGCGTAGCTTTTTTTTTAATTTAAGGAGAGTTTCAGACGGTTCTAGAATGTCAGTGTGAGCCTTGAAGACGGGACAGTCGCCATGCCTTTTTTCGCACTCTTGTGTTTGCGCTGTCACTGCCCGTGTAAACGCATAAGGGGTGTAATAGATGTAATTATTTCAATATTTAACCCTTCGTAGCCGGAACGTGGATCCACGCGAGTGACAATGGCTTTTTAATTGTGTCTGTAATTACGGCATTCGAGTCGAAAACTGACGAATTTTTGAAGTGAAAACTTCTTGGATTTTTTGATTTTCTAAATGCATTTAGTGATTTGAGTGCAAGTGGACCTAAAAGTCACTCTCATCATATCATCATAATCATGCAGCCTATAATGTTCCCACTGCTGGGACACAGGCTTCATCTCTGTGAGAAGTGGGCCGTAATCCACCACGCGTGCCCAGTGCGAGTTGGTAGAAGCACCTCTTTGAATTTTTGGTTCTAGAACAATGCCGGTTTTCCTCACAATGTTTTCCTTCACCGTTTTGAGAGCACACAACAATATTTAACCAAACAATTTTTCTCCCCAGGACAAAGTAAAGAACCTATCCCATGACCTGACCGACTTAGAGAAGGAGTTGGACAGCATGAAGCCGCCCGGCCGTGACATTAAGACTGTGAAACAACAACTTGATGACATCGGTCGGTTCTACAAGAGGTTGGAGAAAGCGGACGACTTGGTCGGAGATACTGAGAGAGCGGCCGAGATGTTGGTCGAGAGTGGGTACACTGTGGACAGTGCTAAGACTAGGGATCAGGTATGTGGGCACTGTTTGTAATATTTTTAAGTGTTAATTTTAAAAAAATAGGACCAAATAATGTGATTTAGATTGTGTTTTGATTATTATTCAAATAATAAAACAGGTTTTTCATAGCAAAGGTTTCGATAAAACAGATTCTTTAGTCTTTCACTATATTTTGCAACTTTCAATATATGATCATCATAACTGTGCAGCTAGAAATATTAATATCAGTTAATAGAAGTCAGTCCCTGGAGCTCCTTTTGTTTTCGATACATAGAAAAAAAAACATTACAGAAAAATATTAATAATATAATAGCGTTTTTGCTTCAATGAGTTAGATATTAATTTAAACACATAACAACTTATAAAATGATAATAAACTAGCATTACAAAGCGTTTAATTCGTTACATATCGGGTGTAAAAAGACGCCTTCCGAAGCCGAAAACCACATTTTCTACCCATTATTTGGATCGTTTTTTTCTACTAGACCATACCTGGGAATCCACTGGTTCTGGAGATATTGAAGGTCAAAGTCGCATTTTTTTTTTACTTTTTTTACTAAAACGTATTCCAAGTGTCATTACTAAACTTTTTCCGCTTTTACCTACGCGTACCGTAGAGCGAAGAGGCGGGGCTTAACTCCGTTTGCGTGCGTTCGCATTACATTGCGCGCAATTAAAAATAGCTTTTTTATACCTAAAAATAAAAGTCGTTTCCCAGCAATAATTTTTACACAAAGCTACTTAGTTAGATGTACAGTATGCGTGGTTGACGGCATTGTTATGAGTCTTTTTACTCCCTGTATTTATGTGTAACGATCGGACACCTAACAAATATAATCTTGCCTCCTTTTCCTAGGTGGAAGGCCTCCGCAAACAACTAGCCAAGTTGGACGAGCGCGCTCGCTCTAAAGAACAAGATCTGGATGACACGCTCAGCAAGCTGGAAGCGTTCTACAAAGCCTACGACTCTGTCATGGATGACGTCACTGAGGTAAGGGAAAACATACAATATTAGACTTCATTCTTGGCGGGAGAAGTACGGAATTGTGTAAACAAATTTTATGGAAAGGAATAGTATCTTAAAGCCGAGCTTTGTATGACAGTTTTATTGATGAATGACATTAGAACGTATATCAATTAAGATAAGATCGAATTTTATTTTTAACCATCATTCTATAACATTGTAACTGCTCATTTCTCAAAACCTGATCAGTAAAATACACAACAAAATTACAACATCCAATCATGTTCAAGTCATCATAATCAGCCTATAATGTTCCCACTGCTGGGACAAAGACCTCCGTGAGAGTGTGTGGGCCGTAATCCACCAAACGGGCCCAGTATTTCACATCAAAGAAATTACCAAAAATAAAACAAGCGTTCCGTAACCGGGGGAACAGTATACATATACAAAAACTTTGTCATTTAGATAACGAAACAAAACTTTCAAAATTATCGTAAACAGAGCAAATTGAGCAGAGGCAATGTGAAGTTGTAAACTGGAAATTGTCTTTGGTCTCATATCAATCAAACTTGAATATGATGCTTTTGCTCACGTTGCTTTTTAGTGTAGTTTGTAATTTTTTATTTTATTTTTTTAATGTGCGTTTTATTTGTGCATAATAAACAAGTTTTCTTTCTCTTTCTTTCTTTCTTAAACCGTCAAATAACGTTTCCTCTCTTTCCTCCCAGGCCTCCGAAGAAGTTCGAAGCCTAAAACCGGTTTCCTCCGAAGTGGAACAGATCAGATCACAACAGAAAGACTTCGCTGAGCTGAAGCGTCGTACCCTAGAGGCCGTCGGCCAGAACGTGGCTCATTGCAACAAGATCGGACAGGGGCTCGTGCGGTCAGCCCTCCAGGGGGTTAACACGCAGGTGCTGGAGAAGGATTTGGAGAAGATGAATGATAAGTGGAATACGCTGAAGGAGAAGGTGAGTTTGTAAAAGATACTGTTGTTTTGTACTTTTATGTAGTTTTACCTTTTGTCTTTCTATAATGAAGTATTTAGTTGAATTTTCAAGATACAACACCAGCATGGTTTAAGCCAGCTTAATGAGAAATATTTTAAAATAAAAGAGAAATTTGAATGAAAGAGTATTCTGCTGATATTTCATTCAAAGGCCTTTGAATGAAATATCAGCAGAATACTCTTTTCTGCTAATTCTCTTCTTTCAAACATGTTATTTTTAAATCGCGAACTCACGATTGACAAACCTAACGAGTCACGACTTTGAAAATGTTGGTTCCGCAAAATGCATACGGTGAGTTGCACGGAACCAACATTAGTTTAACGGAAACTTTAAATTATTGATGCTATCACTTTCTTTTCAATACAAAATGTAAGGGATGGCATGAATTTAAAGTCTTTGTTAAACTAATGTTGGTTTCAACGATAATCTTTTAAACAAAAATGAGACATTATTCTCTAAAACTAGTGACAGTAAAGTAAAAATACAAAAAAAAAATACGATATCAAGTATTAAAAACTTGTTTCCCTAACAGACGAACGAGCGTGAACGTCGCCTTGACGTAGGACTCTTGCAGTCAGGCAAGTTCGCGGAAGCTCTCGCCGGGCTGGAGAAGTGGCTGGCTGACACTGAGGATATGGTCAATAACCAGAAACCGCCCTCCGCTGATTATAAGGTGGTTAAGGCGCAGCTGCAGGAACAGAAGGTATGTTGAAGGACGATATAAAACTTTTTTGAACTGACCTATTATTATATAAAGATAAAAACTTTTTTACAAAAAAATTTAACCGACTTCCAAAAACAACACTCTAATGTGAAAAATAACTTTAATTTCGGAAGTCGGTGTCCGGTTAAATGTATTTTGGATTTTTGCTACCGACTTCCGAAATTAAAGTTATTTTTCTTATTTATTTTTTTGGAAGTCGGTTGTATTTTTTTGTAAAAAAGTTTTAATTTTTCACTTTTTAGTTGTGGTACCTACCCCACACAAATTTTAATACCACTACCCAAAAGAAACTAGAACATCATCCATATAAAAGTGGAGAAAAAATACGTATTAGTTAACTCAAAAACTACCCAAGCAGAGCTAATTGAATAGTCAAACGAACTTACCTGTAAGTGAAGTTCGACGGTAATTATACTCGTTGCTGTCTCGTTCGAAGATGATGATTGAATACAATGGTAGTAGGCGTTTAGTCGAGTCACTCGTCACATAATTTTGAAGAAATAACTAAAAAATGAACGCGTCCTAACGCGTGCTGTCACCCGCGGCTGCAACTATATTCATTAAGTTCATAGCGATTTATTGGTTTTACAACACAGGGCCCATGCTCATATCATATACCTAGGTATATAATAGCATGGAATGTTTGGGTTGGGTGGGACTCATCATCTTCGAACGAGACAGCAACGAGTATAATTACCGTCGAACTTCACTTACAGGTAAGTTCGTTTGACTATTCAATTATACTCGTTGCTGTCTCGTTCTCAATGATGATTGAATACAATGGTAGATGTTCAAAGACTAGTTGTAAAAAACAATAAATCTTAATAAAAAATACCTAATAAAAAAAAAATAACAAGAATTTGTTACTTTTATTAAAGGTATTTGCATTCAAGGTATGTACTATGGACAAAACTTAAGCATGCTCACTTAAGAAAATATTCCTGTGAGAGCGCAGCTAGTGACAAACGAACATTATGCGATCGAGTCGTGAGCCGTGCATGCGATTATCGCCTTTGAGGTGATCATGCGGAACTTTGGCCCATAGTACTTGTACGGGCATTAATTCTTTATCATTAGTTACAAATATATAACTACCTAAGTACCTACTTAATTCAAGTTGCACTAAATCATTTTAGTAAGCAGTAAAAAATGGCTTCAGAAAAGTTTCCATTGTTGATTATGGATATTATGATCAACAACAATAGCATAGTTTTATTATACAACAAAATTTGTTGATAATTATCAACAGTAAACCTAGTAAGGTATTCAATCAAATCAAACTAATGTTGTTAGCTCGGCCCAATCCCTTTTTGTAAGAGAATGTACTATGGACAAAACTTAAGCATGCTCACTTAAGAAAATATTCCTGTGAGAGCGCAGCTAGTGACAAACGAACATTGTGCGCTCGAGTCGTGATTCTTGCTATGCGATTATAGCCTTTGAGGTGATCATGCGGAACTTTGGCCCATAGTATCTACTAATGTAATTTTTGTAATAGTATTCCACTCTCCAACAGCTAATTATAATATAGCTCACAGCTTTTTAGGGCTTTCTTGTTCATAATTTATGCAAGTTAGAACAGTGCAGACATTTTTGTCACTTCTAAATAATTTACTACAGCCTGCTGTAAACTGCGTGCACTTGTTCTATTACCTATAATAATATAATTAGTAAATTTTTTAATCATATCAGTGTTCTTTGATCACTGTATTTTTGATAATACCTAATTAGTTTGTGAGATCGTTAGCGCCCTTTGGCCTGTTGCTAACATTTATAAAGTCACAGTTTGCGGGTACCTAATACCTAATTTTAAAAATTATTTTGGTGAAAATAGTTATTTTCAGTTCATAAATAATGTACTTCAACAAGAATATTATTAGTATTACATATAGGTTTTGAAAGTCTTTTTATAGAAAACCTATGAATAGCTTTTAACTTCATCAGCTGTAGAGTAACTAAACATTTATAATTAAAGTTAGATTTGATTTAATGGAATTTTAGCTTCTACAGGAAATTCCTTCTTAAAAATCCGAGTGAAAATATTATCTAATATTGGTAATGGTAGTTTTAAAATACTTGTATTTTATAAATTACAGTAAGTATGTTCCATGGTACAGATGTAGGTAGGTACTTTCAGATGCTAATTTATTCATAATTTCAATATTCTACTGTCAATTTCTGGTGAAAAATAGGTATAATAAACTGTTGCTCTGTCTATAATTATCTTTTATAGTTGGTTCTATTTTTGTATGGCTTGTATGGTTTCTTTGGTTTAGAGAACCATAGAGAATAGAGGGAAAAATATAAAATAGATGATAATATTGAGCCCTACTCGTACACAATGTAAACTAATCACTGCCACAACCCCTGGATCTGGGTTCCACATTGGCACTATGTGTCGATCTGTGATTTAAATAAATCAATTTTAGTTTCACCAATTAAAGAAGTATCTAATCTTTTGATAATGTTTATCATTCGTCGCCAATTCTTCATGGCTAAAGCCTGCTATCACCCCTCCTTGTAGCTCTTTTTAGACTCACCGAACCATTAACACACGTTATTTTTAGTATAGGTACCTATGTCATCATCATCATTCTCCTGTCCCTACCCCAATTTATTTGGGGTCGGCGCAACATGTCTTTTCTTCCATACTTCTCTATTAGGTACCAAAATATTAGAAATTTCTCGATTCTCACCATTGTTGCATGATGCAGTAATAGATATTGAAAAAAAAAAAAAAAAATACTAAACTAGATTCCACAACCTTATAAAAATCTTTCAGAACATTTTTATCCCAGGAAAGCAATTAATAACAGGGAATAAATGTGAAGCTGAGCTTCCTTCTCAGTCCATTGCTGATGTGCAGCCTGAGAGCTACATGATGTTCCCAACCCTGTGAGGAGGCATCTGTAGATCTCTAACTTGAAATAGGTATATTCTTTCTAAAAGAATTTTCCCGATGTGGCCAAGTTTATTGACCACCACTGAAGATTGTGTATGTGTACAGGATTCAATATACCTAGCGTTTATATCATAATTGTCATCATTAATTTATTTACTTGTAATAATTGGATATTAAATTATATATAGTATATTATATTAGAATTACAATAACCTGAACATGAAATCTAAACACCTAATTCCATTTTACCCAAACGTTTTTATCAATACCTAAGGCTAATAAATTATATGTTTATTAACTTAAAGCTGTTTTGGTATAAAATCTAATTTTTCCAGTATATTATAAAAAGGTAGTACTATCCAAACAATGTAGGTAAGTAGGTACCTATGTGAATGTTTTATATTCAAAGAAGACCATCTTAAATATACTTATGTCTGATAATAAAGCCTCTTTCTTTGAAGCTATAACAGGTTTTCATAGTTTATCATGTAAATGTTACTGAAGCCAAAACAAATGGTAAATATGAAATTGATACCTACTAATTAGTATTTTTCTTAGGAAAATAAAAAACACACCATGTAAGTATTTCCGATTATGTATGTTAATGTAGGTCATGTAATTGCATCTTTTACAAGAAGTAAATTTATGTAAAGCTTTCTACTGTTTGGTAGGTAGTTTTTCCCAATCTGACATGTAAGTACCTATTATCTTAACAATAGTGTCATCTCCCAATTCAAAGTAAGAAGTAATTAACAAACTTGTTAAGAATAGTTTGAAAAATAACAATTGTAAGTACCTTTATACACAGGTCATCCATTAATTTCAGAACAGGTGTTACCTGTAGCTAAGGACTCTAAAGAATTTGTCATTCAGTAGAGTTTAATCTTATTCTGGTGTCACTTATGTGAATTGGTTTGTATACCGTACTAAGCGATCAGGAATACAAGATCTGTGGTGATTAGTTACAAATCACAAAACTATGAGAATTAAATGTGCCCACCTGTGGTTCACTTGCGATGTTGATGGTTCCTCCTATCCTGCACTTCCGATGGTGCTCCAGGAGACGCCTTCCTCCCCCCCCCCCCCTCTTTTTCGCTTCTGCGCGAGGAGGGCTCTGCCAGTTTTAAGTTTTATTTAAATAAAAAATGTTTGATCTAAGCAATGAACTTGCAGTGCTTATTTTAGCAGAGATTTTCAATGAAGAGCTAAGTTTCTGACTCCGTTTCTGTACCAGAAAACTGTTTTATGAATGACAGATAGTAGGAGTGATCAATGTCCCCTTGGATTCAGTAACACCATAACTGTGAATAATTCAGTCTTTAAATTAAAAAAATATCATCTGGCTTTAAATGTCCTTCAGGCACAGCTGAAGACCCGAGCCCGGGCATGATAGTGCTGTGTAATTTGCTGCTGCCTTAAATGTGTTATCTAGTCTCACTTTCTTGATATTTCCTGAACTGTCACGCTAACTTTTGTTTGATTCAGATTATAACATTAACTGCTTGGTTACTAAGCTTTTTGAAGTATAATGTCCCATCTTTAGGCATCTGTTTAAGCAGGTCTTCTCAAACTCTCTCTGTGTTTTCAATCTGGTTGAATTATTTTTGATGGACATTCTCATTACTATCATGTGTATCAGATGAGTTGCTTTTTGAGGTATATCTGGAAAAAATATATACTTTATGCATGCCGTAAGGGCAGCACACATTGTATCAAATAACCATGTAAGTTCCCGCAGAACTTCCCTTTAAGGTTATATAGATAAAAAAGTCAACCATAGGTTGCTTAGCTCACAAGCACCACACACAGCCATTGTAAACCACATGCGCTCCCGCAGAGCGCCCCAGGGTCAGGCAAATCGCTCACATTTTTGCCATTTTGAACCACGTGTGTCCCCGCAGAACACCCCACCGGTCAGGCAGAGCTTCAGTTCCAGTTATAAAAAAGTCAACCACGTATTCCTTAGGAACATCCCACAGGTTGTTTAGCTCACAACATAGCCATTTTTAGCCACGTGCGCTCCCACAGAGCGCCCCACAGGCCAGGCATATTGCCATTTGAGGTTAAAAATGTTAATTCTTGATTGCAACCATGTGCAAAGCCGCATGACACAAAACACAAAATTTATCACACTCATGTTTTGGATAAGGTAGCATTATACCTACTCTTGAAGGTCCTTAGACCATTGATATATTTATAAACACCAGTGCCCTAAACTATAAGCAAGTAATAACAGAAAATATCACACCATGCGGTAAATTTTTTACCTCCGCCTTTCGAATTGAGAATTCAAGTTTCTTTACGTTTTTCGAGTGTTTTAATCTTCCTCCGTAAGTGTGATCTTTTTGTTTTCCTTTCTGACTTCCACTTTTCCATTTTTATGTGAAATTAAACATTTTTTACACAAAATGATAAAAAAATGCGGAAATATGTGACGCTGTTACTTGACATAAAAACCGAATGAATATAGTTGCAGCCGCGGGTGACAGCACGCGTTAGGACGCGTTCATTTTTTAGTTATTTCTTCAAAATTATGTGACGAGTGACTCGACTAAACGCCTACTACCATTGTATTCAATCATCATTGAGAACGAGACAGCAACGAGTATAATCAATTTTATATGGGACCAATTTTGAGGTATAGCCTCTCGTAAAAAAAATTCAAATCGGACGACTGTAAAAAGTTATGCGTGGTCATAAATAAAAAAAATAATAATAAAAAAAAACATACCGTGTCGATTAGAGAACCTCCTTTTTTTTCGTCGGTTACAAAGTATTATTATATGTATCAAAAAGGTTAATAAAGTTATCTGAAACTGGACTGTCGGGGTTTCCCGAAAAGTTTCGCTCTCAAACGAATCCTTATCATGAGTTTATCACGTGATCAAGATTCAAATACTCATAAATGCATCTGTGTCTGTGTCGAATATTTGAATCCAAACTCTTGCTGAATTGATTTAAGGTTTTTTTTCGTATGAGCATAATACTATCATTTCGTAACTTAGTCATGATGTGTTGTATTTTTTTTTAAACAAGCTGTTAGCTAAAAAAAAAATGCTGTTAGTACTTAAAATATTGATTATGAATTGCAATACATAATATCGTGACACTGTATTCAGTTTAGGTGTAAAAAAAAAGTTGGAAACCTTCCAAATGTATTTTTTACGTCTAAAACTGTCATTTAATGCAATTTAGATTCAAATTATTAAATATTGATAAATTAATCAAAACAGCGATATAATTTTTAATTAATACAAAAAATTATAAACAAAAAGTTTTATAACCTTCTTTTTTCCCTACAGTTCCTCAAGAAAATGCTAATGGACCGTCAGAACTCGATGTCGTCCCTCTTCGCGATGGGCAACGAGGTCGCGGGCGGCTGTGAGCCGGCTGAACGCAAGGCTATTGAGAAGCAGCTGAAGGGATTGATGCAGAGGTTCGATGCCCTCACCAATGGGGCTCAGCAGAGAATGCTGGATTTGGAACAGGCTATGATGGTGAGTTTGTTAATTTGTTATGTAAGGTTGATCCGCTGTGGTAGCCCGTGAAATTTAAATTTTCTTGCGTTTTTTGCAATTTGCAGGTCAGTGTAAGGTTGTATCTTGATCAAAATATGATTCGCGACATTTTATAATTTTAACTATAAAAATCATCTCTCTAAGTTATATTGCTCCGGATTTGCAAATTGCAGAAAACAAGAAAATTTTAATTTCGCGGGCTAGTTATTTATTTATAAAAACTGGTGCTAATTAATAGTTTACACATGTCATTTATGTAACTAAATTGAAAAGGATAAAAGCTCTAAAACAATAATTCCATTCTTATTTTGCTCTTGTCACTTTTGCAGTTTTTCTTTAGGTTCTAAATGCAATTGTCCCTTTATATAATCGAGGCCCCTCCGTGCCTCGGAAATCACGATCCCGGTCCCGGCTGTCATTTGTAGATCTTTGACAGTCGTTACGGGTCGTCAGAAGCCCGAAAGTCTGACAACCAGTCTTATTAAGGGGTATCATATTACCCAGTAACTGGGTTGAAGAGGTCAGATAGTCAGTCGCTCCATGTAAAATACTGGTATTCAGCTGCATCCCAACATAGTTGGGAAGAGGCTATGCAATTTGTCCCTTTTGCTTCTTTATTGAATTTTATTCCAGAACAACAATGTTTATGTAAGGTTTAGGCTGCATAATAAATTGAAGACGTAACGTTAAATTTTTACAAGATTGGCATTGTTGGCAACCTCAGACCAAATAAAAAATCAAGACATAGCGCTGCGAACAATATAGTGAAGCATGAAAGAAAGAAAGAAAGAAAGAAAATACGTTTATTTGCGGTAAACAAAAATGTCAAATGCTCAAACATACACATTCACACGCATATGTATGCGTGTGAATGTGTATGAAACATGTGTACACTTAGTGAGGTATAATTTGGTGTAAATATTTACACCAAATTACACCTCACTAAGTGTACACATGTTTGCCAAACCGGCCTCACGTCACTGTTGACAGCGCTGTCTTGGATTTTATTTGGTCTGAGATGGCAACTATAATAAAGTCAAAAAACATTCTCGCGTTAAGCCGCTTTTCAAAACATGGATTCTGCTTCGTTGTTTCAATTAAAAACTTAATTACCAGGACTTTACTAAAATCTTTATTTGTGTAATCAATCATACAGGTGGCGAAACAATTCCAAGAGGAGTTGCAGCCACTGGTAGAATGGCTCGGAACATCTGAACGTAGAGTGAAGTCTCTGCAGCTAGTACCCACGGATGAGGAGAAGATACAACACAAGATCAGGGAGCATAAGGTATGTAACTGTACTGAATATAGAAAAAGCAGCACATGAAGTAATTCTTTGCTCCGTTGGTATAATTGCTGTATGGCGTTCCAGTTGGAGGATAAATAAATAAATAAATAATAATAAAAATAATACCACCGGTTTGTCAATAAATGTACCGAACTGAAAATTTTTACTTCGGTACATTTATTGAGAAACTGTACCTATCTAAAATTATATTTACAGTTCAGAATCGTACCTTGTACATCTATCAACAATTCGGCCATAAAACATTTTAAGAATGCAAAGCATTTTATTTAATAAACATACTTTTGTGTAAAAAAGTAATGATTTGACTACCCATTTGTAACAGCGTCCTTAAATCTATCTTTATTTTACACCAAAAAGGGTTTGAATAAAAAGTTTAGCGTCCGATCTAACGTTTTTAATTTCTAAAACTATAATCTTATCAATGTATTATTTTTTTCTCTAGAACCTCCACGAGGATATCATTTCGAAGCAGCCTCCGTTCAAGCAGCTGACTGAAACAGCGTCTACTCTCATGGGATTGGTGGGTGACGACGAGGCCAGCGCGCTCGCTGATAGGCTACAAGCCGCTACTGATAGGTGAGATCATTACAATTAGAAAAATCTACTTCAAAGGCCTATTTCACCAAGTTATGTGCTGGTTAAATTATCTGGCAGATTTTATTATGCAAAATCTTGTTGCATTTTTATCTGGAGGATTGTGCCTATATGACGGTGCTAAAAACGGACTTTTTTTCTGTGGGGAAATCCTCAAATCCTGGATACCCTCCGTTTGAGAAGAAAATGTTATAAGTAGACGATATTTTGTTTGCTGAATATCATGACATTTTTTCGTAAGCTACCATTATACTGACGTCAAAAAAAGTTTCAAAGCCTCAAGTTTTTAGACCTAATAATCAAGGGTATCAACTTTTATTAGTCTGGATATCATCTAGGACCAGAGTTCTTATTAAGATGGATCAAACGAACTCAAACTCGATAGGGTTGCGTCGTTTTATTACTGAATTCCTGTGCCCACATTCCGGCTCCATCTTCAGATCAGCTTGATGGTACCAAAATATTACACTGTCACCGATACTACATACATACGTATGCCAAATTTCAGCTGAATCGAACACCGGGAAGTGGGTCTTACAAATTTTGAAAAGGACATCTTACATACAAACATTGCAAATTAAATAAAAGCTTATAATAAGGTTAATTTTCTTCAGTACTTTACTGCTGATTAATGGCATCTTTCAAACAATAAATTATTAACCCTAACCAGCATTATCAAATCTCTAACCAATTCCTTTTCTCCTCAGATACCAAGCCCTAGTAGATCACAGCCTTAACATCGGCGACCTACTGGAAGCGTCCCGCAAGGGTCTACGTCACTTAGTACTGACCTACCAGGACCTGTCAGCGTGGATGGACAGCATGGAGCAGTACCTCGCCAAGAGGAAGATCCTGCCAGTTCATATGGAGAAACTACTGAGGCAAATGGACGAGTTAGCTGTGAGTATAGTGCAGACAAAATTCGTTATCATGAATGTGTGAATAAACTCGTGGAAGGAGCTCGTGGCTAAGTAGTAACAGCCGCACGGGTCGATCCATCAGGTTAAGCTACGCTTGCCAGGGTTGGTCCGTGGATGGGTGACCATCTTTACACACCGAGACTCCTCCGTGCCTCGGAAAGCACGTTAAGCCGTTGGTCCCGGCTGTCATTCGTGGATCTTTGACAGTCGTTACGGGTCGTCAGAAGCCCGAAAGTCTGACTGACCAGTCTTACCAAGGGGTATCGCATTACCCAGTTACTGGGTTGTGGAGGTCAGATAGGCAGTCGCTCCATGTAAAATAATGGTATTCAGCTGCATCCGGTTAGACTGGAAGCCGACCCCAACATAGTTGGGAAAAGGCTAGGCAGATTGATTTTTGAATGTGTGAATGAACCAACTAATGAAAATCATTTTATTCGATTGCTCGTAATATTAATGCCCGATTTCTAAAGAATTCTTGAACGGAGTTTAAATTAAACTCATAATAGCTATTGATTCGACAAAATGATTTATTTAAGCGAATTCCTTCCATAGACTCTGTTTTTGAGGTCCTCAGATAACCCCTCGACTAAACTCGACTTATAAGCTAAATTCTTCCTTAAAGAAGTGTTCAGAAGCACGATATTGAACCAATAATCACTATCGAATGGATAAACTCCGATTAAAACCCTCAGAAACTTGGTATAAGTAAAGTAACTAATGCTTGGTGTCGACGGCCGCGGTGGCCGCGAACTATGAAAAATAATCATTTTGAATATTAGAGACTTTTCTTGTTTTATGACATCATCACGTCTGTGACATTTCGCCAGTTAATTTAATTTGACCTTGTATTACATACATACAAACATAAATTACACCTTCTTCCCATGCGGGTAGGCAGAAAGTACAGAATGCCAACCGCCACGATCCCTACACACTCCTTTTGCCTCGTTTACATTCATATATCTGGCGACCTTGTATTATAAAACTTTATTTTCTTTTATTCCTCTATAAATTATTTGTGGCCAAAAAAACGCTGTGCGCTAAAACAAACGAAACGCCACAATACTCTTTGGACACCTGATACTTCGCTTATCGCACCAAAAAAACTTTAACTGAAATCATAACTCGCCTTTTGACTTCGCCGTAGTCGAGTAAAAACTCAACTGATATTGTATTACATACATAAACTCACGCCTTCTTCCCATGGGGGTAGGCAGAAACTACAGAACGCCACCTGCTACGATCCTTACATACTCCTTTTGCCTCGTTTACGTTCATACATCTTAAGGCTAATTATCGTACCTAAAAACTTTCAAATTCAAGTCGCAATCTCATGCCAGCGACAATCAAATGTCAAAAATCTAGGTAAACCTATACAATTTTTGACAGACTAAGATGAGATTGTGAACATTGTCACAAACATGGGAATTGTCCCTTTGGTCATTATTGCTATTGTATTTCGCACCACAAATCGCAAAATTATACATTACTTTCTTTATCACAGGAAAAAACCGAAGAAATAGCCTCAAAACAAGAAGCAGTGGACAGCACAGTGGAATCCGGTCTCGAGCTGATGAAGCACATCTCGGGAGACGAAGCATTGCAGCTTAAAGACAAGCTGGATGCCTTGCAGCGAAGATACAACGATCTGACGAGTCGAGGAGCCGAGCTCTTGCGAGTAGCTTCGGAAACGTTGCCGCTTGTACAGCAGCTGTATAATAGTCATGCTAGGTTAGTAATACGGCCATTTATGCGACATAATTTGATACTCGCAAGTAAATCAAAACCTATAGGGTACTTACCATTGACCTAGAATCATGAAATTTGGCAAGAAGCAAGGTCTCACAGCACAAGTAAAGGAAAAAGTCCAAAAGTTGTTAATTTTTTTTTTTGTGATTACTGTGTTGTTTGTTTTTAGGATAAATTATTTTCAACTACGGAACCCTTAATTGTGCGTGATCCGACACGCACTTGGCCGGTTTTTTTTTTTTCTAATAACAAAGTAGCGAGCAACTATGACCTTTATTGCTCAATCATACCAACTTCCTTCGGTGAAGTCATGCAACTATGAAACTAAAATGACAATTCCCGTCATCAGATTAACAGACTGGATGGCCGGCGCCGAGTCATGCCTGCAATCAGTGGAGCCTCGCGAGGAAGATATCCTAAGGCTGGAGGCAGAGCTGCACGAGTACAGACCTGTGCTCGAGAACCTCAACCAGATCGGACCGCAGCTGTGCCAGGTATGCATAGAATTTTGTTTCTATTCAACGTATTGTTATTCTAACGGTAGTTCTAAAATGTGTACTTGACACATTTTGAAAGTTCTGTTATTGTATGACTGAACAACACGCATTTATTCGATTCTGACGATCTTTTTTTATTCAAAATGAAATAAGGATTATGAGCTCATGCTGATGCCATAATTGTAAATAATGTAGTTATTCAACAGATATGTTTGTTTGAGAATGGCAGAGCTTACTATCCAGGCTTACGAGTCGTACTCAAATAGCTGAACCTCTTAATTTGAGCCCGAACGCTTCAGTTTTTATTGATATTAATTAATTTATTTGTTGAAGTGACACTGTTTATTAAATTATCAATTAAGGCGAAAGCGCCACGAGAGCCCGCGAAATTCAAAATTTCTTACGTTTTTTGTAATTTGCAAGTCAGTATTAGGTTGTATGTTGATCTCAATATGATTCGCGGCCGTATCAAATATTTATTTATAGAATTATAATCATAAAAATCACCAATACAACTCTCTAAGTTTTTATTTATTTATTTATTTATTTCCAATACACGTATTAATTATGTACAATTGGTTTTAGCCACACAACGAAAACCTCTCAGGGCTTATCTGTGTGCTGGCAAGCCGCTCATTTAAATTTACAAAAATGTTTATTACTGCAATGATACATAAAATATTTATATAATGATGATAACAATTTATTGGTGCATTAAGAGAAATTTTGTGTAAAAAAACGTTTGGATTTGTACTTATAACTTTTCGAACCCATCCTGTACAACATTTGCAAGTCCTCTGGAAGTTTATTAAGGAAAAATGGTACCAAATATTCTGCAATCCTCATGCCGTACACGTTATTGAACTTTGGTAGGATGTATTTACTTTTAATTGGTATCGTTCTCAAAAAGTCAGGTCTTGTTTTTTCGGTTAGCAGCTCAGGTCTATTGACTTCCGCAAGAGTAAAAAATTCAACTTTATTGAACACATTCATAACATTACAATATTTATAGAGGTCGTCGTCACTGTTTTTGAATTTCTTGTTTATATGTTTTGGTGTAATTACTTTTAATATTCGTAGTTGTAGCTTATAGATATCTGTCAGGTATGTATGATAAGTTCTCCCATAACTGCTTAGTTCATATTACCTATGAACTATATCATGAAATCATGAGATTTGAGGCCAATTCTAACTTATGGAGTTTTATTGCTGATTCTAATGATTATAATTTTGTAAAGTCGTATTAGTTACGACCCGAATCATATATTAACAACATGACACTGACCTGCAAATTGCAAAAAACGTAAGAAAATTTTAATGTCAAGGGCTACCTTAGCGCATCATCAGCATAAACTAATCTACATACAAACAATGACATAACATGACATGACTAAAATGTCAAAATGGTACAAAAAAAGGTCGTTCGCAGCTGTCATTTTGGTCTAGCAAATTAAAAATCAGAGTGTATGTACACACATTCAATAAAAGCAACCCAAAACAATTTTTGTTAATTCGATGATAAATAATGATGCGATTACAATGTTTTTTGCATCCTCAGATCTCGCCCGGGGAAGGCGCGACGCACATCGAGAGCCTAGTGACGCGCGACAACCGGCGGTTCGACACCATCGCGGAGCAGGTGCAGCGCAAGGCGGAGAGACTGCTCCTTAGCAAGAAGGTAATTTACAAAGCTTTAACCACTGTAACATACTGGTTTTAAAGCATTTAATGTTGATATGGTACGGTCAGCAAAAGAAGTCGGTTAACACTGCTACTTTTTGACATCATCTAAATTAACACAAAATTATACGATAACCTGCTTTTTAGCATTTCATTTATTAGTTAAGAGTTAATTTTCTTTAAAATTTACATGTGTCCCGATTTTAATGAAGTATTTTTCTCAATAATTAAGATTTAGAAAACTCAAATGTTAATCGACTTTTGTTGCTGACTGTACATCTTTGCTTCAAAACACACACAAAAAACGATGTTTTTTTTTATATTAACCTGTACTATAATGTCTCAGAGTTGGGCTAGTGCCTCACCCAAATCATTGTTGATCCTCAGTGATAAATTATGTCAATAAAATCACCTGTGGAACCAGTTTTTTTTTTTTTGTTTTTTCTTAAATACAAAGATATCACGTAGACAACAGTTAGACAAAGGCATCAGATAAAATTATGACATTGCTGATATTTTTTATTATTTAACTAGCTGCGCCCCGTAGTTTCACATGGTATAAAAGCAACCTATGTGTAAATTCAGGGTTTCAGCTACCTCCATACCAAATTTTATCAAAATTGGTCCAGCCGTTTGAGCGTGAATAATTAACAAACACTCGCACATACTCACAAACTTTCGTCTTTATAATATTGAATAATAAACATTAATTACTCAAAACATGTTGCTATTACTGGACCTATTTCGTTAATTTTTTGTATTTCGTCAGACAAGGCGATAACAAGTATGTCGTATAGTTTATTACACATATGTGGTCCCCATACTGTATATCCAATGCCTACATTAATGAGGAATAAAATATATATATAATGTTATTATGTTAACTTGATGTAAACAAAAATCTGCTAACAAAAATCTAACCAACCATCTCTTTCCAGCGTTCCCTCGAAGTAGTCGGCGACATGGAAGAAGTACTAGAATGGCTGCGGGGCGTGGACTCCGCACTGCGGGCCGCCGAGCCGCCATCTTGTGAGGCGAGCTTAGTACGAGCTCAGCTCAAAGATCAGAGACCTTTGAGTGATGACGTGGCTGCACAGAGAGTTAGAGTCAGGGATTTACTCAGTCAGGCTAAGAAGGTGAGAAACTAACTTTATTATACTAAAGCCAACGAGACGAGATAAATTTCATGCTTAGGGATTTAAAAGTCAACTTAAGAGGGATGCGCTAACGTAGCCCGCGAAGTTCAATTTGCTTGTCAGGCCCTATCAGAATACCAGCGTTGCGGTATTTATTTTTTAAATATCGCAGCTTTATGCTGAGATAGGAGCCTTTTTGGCCTCGCACAGGTCTCTTTTTTTTAGATTGAATTTTTTTTTTTTTTTTTTTTAATGTTTATTTTGTTGCTTTTAATGCTCCTTTTTAACTGAATTTCCTGTGCGTGTCCCGAATAAAATATTTTTCTTTCTTTCTTCTTCTTTCTTTCTTGTGTTTTTTGCAATTTACAGGTCAGTGTAGGGTTGTATCTTGATCAAAATATGATTCGCGACAATAATAAATATGTATTTACATAATTTTGATCATAAAAGTCATCAATACCTATTAGGGCTGATTTTTCAATAGGTAGATAACTTTTATTTGAAGAATAAATGTGGCAATTTGACATATTTTCTATACAAAAGCTGTCTTACCGCCATATTTATTCCTCGGATAAAAATTATCTGACTATTGAACAATCAGCTCTTAGATAATTAGATTTGCCGTGGTTTGGTCTGATTTCGGAAATCAGACCAAACCATGGCAAATCCAATTTAGAGAGATATGTTGATGATTCTTATGGTTATAATTATGTAAATACACATTTGTTAATGTCGCGAACCATATTTTGATCAAGATACAAACTGACACTGACCTGCAAATGGCAAAAAACGCAAGAAAAAATAAATTTCGCGGGCTGCCAATGCGTATCCACCTTAATTGCGTATGGTTCCGTTACCACAATAACTCAAATAATTTTATGACGTTTATCGATAGTTTTTTCATTCAAAAATCAACTTAGGTTACGCTGACTAGCGTTACAGTTATTGTCAAATTTGACACAAGACTTCTTTTAACTACTATTATGGAGCCTTACAGAATTATTTAACTGAAGACGAAGCTTCAGATTGATGTACGGTTCGAAGGACAAGCTAAAATAAGAATATACAGTGTCTTGCTCCCACATTATATTTCGATGCGTTGAACAACTTTTTGTCGAGATAAATTACGATACCTACTATCTAAAATCTATATTCGATGTTTAAATTAATATTTCTTCACCCAGGTCCTCCGTGAATGCCAGTCCTCTGAAGAGACAGCTGTCATCCGTGACCGCAGCGAGGAGTTGAAGGAGATGATGGAAGAAGTGGGACATCTCAGCGCTGAACGTTTAGCTGCCTTGGAGCAGGCCTTACCGCTTGCCGAACACTTCGCTGATACGCACCATGGGTAAGGAAGAAGAATCTGGGAGTTATTAGGTCCTCTTGACCGAAGTGACAATATGATATCAATTTTTATATCGGCTGTCATTCGTGGATCTTTGACAGTCGTTACGAGTCGTCAGAAGCCCGAAAGTCTGACAACCAGTCTTACCAAGGGGTATCGTATTACCCAGTAACTGGGTTGTGGAGGTCAGATAGCCAGTCGCTCCATGTAAAATACTGGTATTCAGCTGCATCCGGTTAGACTGGAAGCCGACCCCAACATAGTTGGGTAAAGGCTAGGCAGATTGATTGGTCCTTATTTTTATTTGGACGTGAGGACAAGAGTTAGAAGAAATGTCGGAGACCCAAAATAGCGAAGAATTCTCCAACATTCAATCGACGTTCACACGGACGTAAAAATATCGCGGCGATTTTATTTCGCGCACTGGATTTTCAACGCTAGAATGCACTCTGTTGTTGTTAAGTTGGATTCTCAACGCTCGGCTCAACAGCGAGAGTTGAAAATCCAGTGCGCGATAAAATCCAGCCGCAATATTTTTACGTCCGTGCGTACGTCAGCTTAGTCTGGTATTTTCTTCTTCAATGATAGTATGACAAGCCTTCTTCTTTAGGATGTAGTTTTCTTGAAAAGAAGGCAATTACTACCATTGTTACTGAACAATGGTAGTAATTGTTAAAATTGATAAAAATAAAAATTTAAATTGGTAAAATATGCTTTTCAACCGCAGTCGGTTGAAAAGCATATTTTGTGAAAATCGCAGCTAAAATCATTATAAGCTCCACAGAAGCGTTTGCAAAGCTTGCGACTATTGTGGTATACTGCTTATTTACTAATCTCAGAAATTCGAGATCAAAAAGGTAAACAAAGGTGTTGCCAATTTTAAATAATAACCTCAATTGTGCAGTTTTCCGAAAAGTACTATAACATAGTGCTAAAATTGTAGGCATATCTTAAACAGGTACAATATAATATTGCACACAGTTTTCAGCTTTAAAGTGACGTAAACTACGATCCAAGAATAAAATATAACTGTTTGAAATCAAATCGTGCAATTATTTTTATAATACTAGCAATAAGGCAGAAGCTCTAAACATTTGGACTTTCATCAAATATTATCTATGTTTGAAAATGTTTTTCCTTCTAAATAAGTGAATCATTAAAAAAAAAACGTAAATAATATTACGTTATCCTAATAATCGATTCAAGTTGAGCGTCCTAATCTGGTCGGCATAGAGGAAAGTAATAGTACTGTCATCCGATTTCAAAATCAAATAATTAGAATGACTAGGGAAATGTTGGCTACCATGAGCTGTCACTTTGATAATGACATTTCTTTGTTTACATTTGTGATCTCGAATTCGATTTCTGGGTTTAGACAGACAGACTCAAACAACCGATGTTTTTATAAAACTCAGTCACAATATAATTTATCCACAGTTTATCATCTTGGTTGGACGACATGGAGAAGCAGATCCAGATGCTAGCTATGCCCGCGCTCAGACCAGAACAAATCGTTCAGCAGCAAGACAAGAATGAAGTGAGTAACAAGAAGTTTTCTAAAAGAAACATTCGGAAACAATATAAATATGACAATAATTTACCGGTTATTAACAATATGATGTATTATAAAAGTACAAGTTACTGCTATTCGTGTTACCGCCAGCCATTAAACAATTAAATGGAATTATAGTTTAAAAATAAATTGAAAAAAAAAGTTAATTGATAATGTATTTTATAATCTGTATGAGTTTTTTTGATAAAAAATAATATTTGTAAGTATCTAATTTCAAATAAAATACTATTGCATATCAGACTTGAGTAGACTGTTAAAACTAAAAATGTAATAAGAACTTAATGTACACATTTATGCAATAAATACATCTTTATCTTAACATTGCATAGATTTAAATACCAAATTATTACTGTTTTTCGGTAGCGAGTGGTAGGTAGATTTTTCCGAAAGCAAAATCTTTAGCATATAAAAAAAGAAAAGATTTGTGCTTATCAGTTATTCTAAAAATATAAAATACTTTTGAATTCTAGGAACTTTCAGAATATGAGTAGAACTAGTGAAAAAAGCTTAACTTTTTACTCTATGTGACTTGAAAACATACTGAATAACCTTACTAAACATCTTCTTCCCTGCCCAGATGCTGCAACAATCCATCGGCGGCCACAAACCGTTAGTGGACAAGCTGGTCAAGACGGGAGAAGCGCTCTCCAAGCTCTGCGGAGACGACGACGCCGCCAAGGTGCAGGACATCGTGGATGCCGACTGCGAGAGGTACAACGCGCTCCGGGCCGAGCTGAGACAGAGACAGCAGGAGTTGGAACAGGTAAGAATGTTTGTTTGTTGGACAGAGGTGTACCTATACTCCATTTGCAATAACATTAGACATTTAAACAAACCTTTTTTACAGTCCGTTCAACCGATTTTGACTTCTATTCCGTCGGCTTAAGGATGGCATTAAAGGCAAAAAAGTGGTTACAATACCAACTGTTTACTGCAGCTGCCATTTGTCATGTCACCAACGCAATAGAAGTCAAAATCGATTGAGCGGACAGTAAAAAAGGTTTGTAAGAATGTCTAATATTATTGCAAATGAAGTATACAGTACACCCACATTTCGCCAGTTATGTTTAAGTCCCATGTAATAGGGGGCGCGCCTATTGTCAACAACCGGGCACGAATCCAGACTCCGGGCTGCTACTGAGATATTAGTGATGGAAAAACCCAATAACATTTTGCCCGACCTGGGAATCGAACCCACTCAGCAGAATCGCTAGCGACCACTAGACCAACGAGACAGTCTATTTATAACCGTTTCCACAAAAGAGCTCGCACTTCACAGACAAATTTTATTTTGAAGGTGTCATTTTTCATGGAGACACCATGGCTTGTCTGCGGCGATACTATCAAATCTTCTCAATACATCAAATTGCCAAGTTTATGACATATTTATACCACACTAACTTTTGCAACCGGCTTCGCCCGCGTGGATGTCGGAAATTATCTCACGGGAACCTACTACCGGGATAATTATTCTATGTATTAATCCAGGTTATAAACTATCTGTGTGCCAAATTTCATCCAAATCCGTTCAGCCGTTTTTGTGTGATTAAGTAACAAACATCCAAACATGTAAACATACAAACTTTCACATTTTATAATATTAGTATGTAGTATTTGGAATTAGGTCAAGTTTTCTTGGTGTTAGTGTGTATTTCGTCTGGTTGTTAACGTTTTTGAATTCATATTCTATCGCACATAAGTTTTAACTTTTAACGTTAATAATTACGTTATAATCAGAATAACAGTTTTATCAAACTATATTTCTTTACACTTTAAACATCATAAAGTTGAAGATCCCACAGTCACTACATAGCAACTCCATTGTCATACATACAACAATCCACCTTGTTCCACACACGCTAACATTTATTTTCCCTCAACAGGCTCTACAAGAATCATCCCAGTTCTCTGACAAGTTGGAAGGCATGTTGCGCGCACTATCAGGCGCGGCGGATCAACTGCATCGCGCTGAGCCTGTATCTGCGCACCCGCCTAAGATTGAGTGAGTATTTTACCATAAAACGTTTAATATTTTGTATTTAGCCAAGATAATTTGTGAAATGATGGGAAAAGTGGTTGATTCGTTCATAAAAAAAAAAAAACGATTTCTCAAGGAGGAGCTCGTGGCTAAATAATAACAGCCGCACGAGTCGAACCATCAGGTTAAGCTACGCTTACCGGGGTTGCTCCGTGGAAGGGTGACCATCTTTAAATACCGAGACTCCTCCGTGCGTCGGTTGGTCCCATCTATCATTCGTGGATCTTTGACAGTCGTTACGGGTTCTCAGAAGCCCGAAAGTCTAACAACCAGTTTTACCAAGGGGTATCGCATTGGCAGTTAGTGAGTTGTGGAACTCATATAAGCAGTCACTCCATGTAAAATCAGTATTTTGAATACCAGTGTATTATTCAGGTGCATCTGGTTAGATTAGAAGCCGATCCCAATGCAGTAGGGAAAAGGCCGAAAAAAAGGTAAGGTTGGGTTGGTTGGGGTTGGGCAAGGTCAATCTACCTAAAAAAAAACTACCTAGCAGCTGCTAGGTAGGTAGGTAGATTGACCTTTTAGGTAGCTACCTAGCAGATTGATTTGCATTCTCTGTGAATTCAGTCAGAGAAACAACAGAATATATTATACTAAAACCTCATTGACCTCAACAGAGACCAAATCGATGAGAACAACACTTTAGTAGAAGACTTAGAGAAGCGGCAGGAAGCCTACAACGCGGTACAACGCGCGGCCTCTGACGTCATCGGAAAGGCCAACAAGAGCGACCCCGCCGTGCGGGACATTAGGAACAAGCTCGACAAACTTAACAAGTAAGTGCAATGTAACTTCACTGGGTAATACAAAATATACCTTATGTTTATTGAAATAAGGTTCATTACAATGCAAGATATCCTAAGTTTGATCCTGTCTGATAGGTTTTTTTAAACTAGTTAAGAGGACTGTTGCGTTTTATCACCTCTCTCGCTCACACGGGACCAAATTTTTAAGAATGTTAAATGAAAAGATGCTTTATTGTTAAATGTAATAAATTCTCCCTAAATTTAATATGGTGGACTTGACACGAAAATTTTTGACCACGAAAAAAATTATATTGAGATAATAATGGCATGTTTGGTGTCAAAAGAAAGGTCTTGACGAGCACATTATAAATATGTATATATATATGTCATATTGTTTAAGTAAATAAATATGTTCAAATTGTTAAAAATAAGTAAAAGTGGAGGTAAATAATATTAATTTAATTGGTTACAGACCGACGGTAGTCGGGTTTTAGTTTTTGAACTTACTTTTTATTCATGGTGATGTTTGCTCGGACACTTTAATAACTCGTTCTATGTCGTTTGTACTTGTCTCCTATTTTACTAAAAACACCTTCCTTCCACAGACTATGGGACGACGTACAAAAGTCATCGTCAGACCGTGCCAACTCCTTAGACTCCACATTAGAAGTGGCTCGCAAGTTCTGGCAGCAACTGAACGCGGTCATGTCGCAGCTGTCCGAACTAGAAGACACGTTGACTGCGCAACCGCCGCCGGCCGCGCAACCGAGAGCTATTCAGGCGCAACAAGTTGCCTTGCAGGAGATCAGGCATGAGATTGATCATACTAAGCCCGAGGTTGGTACTTTTGTTTTTTTTTTTTTTAATTCTGTATTTGATAAAGTGTGCAAATGTGAGGGGCTTGTGGCTAAGTAATAACAGCCGCACGGGTCGATCGATCAGGTCAAGTTAAGCTTGCCGCGGTTGGTCCGTAAATCTTTACATACCAAGACCCCTCCGTGCCTCGAAAAGCACGTTAAGCCGTTGGTGTCGGCTGTCATTCGTGGATCTTTGACAGTCGTTAACGCTAACGCTTAACGTGCTTTCCGAGGCACGGAAGAGTCTCGGTGTGTAAAGATGGTCACCCATCCACGGGCTACCTTAGAGTATCTCCCTTAAATCAAAAGTCACAGCCACTAAGAAAATAATAAACTCAAATATCTTCTATGAATTCACCCTATACCATTTTACAACACTTCATCTCTTCCAAAATCTAACCACCCCTTATTACCTAGGTGGAAAAAGTCCGCAAAACTGGCTCAACCCTCATGTCCCTCTGCGGAGAACCTGACAAGCCTGAGGTTAAGAAGCATATGGAAGACCTGGACTCAGCCTGGGACAACATCACCGCGCTGTACGCTAGGCGAGAGGAGAACCTCATCGATGCCATGGAGAAGGCTATGGAGTTCCATGACACGTTACAGGTAACTTATAGATTTAAATTAAGACGACTTCAATAATAATTTTAGCGTCTTTATAAGAGGAGTTTGTCAATTCTACTACTGCATAAAAAAAACAAAGAAATGAAACAGAGGATTTTCATCGTTAATAGTTTTACTGACTGCAAAATATATAATGCTTATATTTCAAAAATAATGATATGTAATAAAATTTTCTAGATCTGGTTGTGTAGTTTTAATAAATTTATACAACGTGTCATTTTGCATCCTCTTCAAATTTCAGGATGTGGTACAGAACATCAAACCGAACAACTTTCTCCATGGGACCAACATCGTAATCGCGAAAAAATTTTGAACTGTCCCATAGAAAACTTCAAGACCTACTCGACGCAAATGTATGGGACGGCGGATTATTTTTTCGCGATTACGATGTTGGAGCCATGAAAAAAGATGTTCGGTTTGATGGTCTATACCCACGCCCTTAAATTTGACGAGGATGCAAAACGACACGTTGTATTTACCTAGCTGGTTAGCTCAGTTTGTTAACGTCATTCAGAATCTGGTACTAGTGTAAACTGAGTGATTTCAGCGTAAAGCGCACACAAAAAAAAAATGACTGCCTGCTAAAGTTGCCAAGCTACCATAACCCAGTTTGGTAAAGTCATTTAGTACTAGTGTGACTTAAGAGTCCATACTACCTCAGATTTTATCTCGCTCGCACGATACTGCTCGCGGACTGAGTGAGAGCGAGACTGGGTGCGGTGCTGTGCGCCGATATTTTATGTAATTGCTTTTTACGGTGAAAATAATGGTAATTTGAAAAAAATAAAAAACGTAAGACCTGCTTTATAATTAGTTCAGTTAGTATGCAAAGTTTAATGATCTAATCTGAAGTATTTTTTGGGAGTATACTTAAACGACTATCAAGCCTTCTAAAAGATTACCTATATTATTACTAACAATCATTTATTTTCTAGAACCTACAAGAATTCCTGGACTCAGCGGAAGACAAGTTCTCCCGTATGGGAGCACTAGGCTCCGACATCGACGCCGTCAAACGACAGATCGCACAATTAGCGTCCTTCAAGCAAGAAGTTGACCCACATATGGTTAAAGTTGAGGCGCTTAATAGGTACGTACCTTTTAATTCCTGTAGCTGTAGAAACTTTTATATACCTGTACGCACGGCTACAGATCAAGCTATATATTTCCAGTATAAGCTGATCTCGCATTGTATAGGATTTTCTTACAATGAGAGGTCAGTGTAAACTGGAAATTTGTAGCTTGATATGTAGCCGTGAGTACCGTGTGTAAAGGGTATAAAAATATCCTTTCCTTTTATACAAGTAGTACCTGTACCTGTAGTATCCTTTGACCTATCCAGTAGTCGACATTACATTTTTGTTTGAATTTTATAATTTTTAGTGACATTTGCGTGGGGATATTTTCAAGGTTGATTGGGATGCTTTCATTTTGGGGTTTGCATGAATAATGATTGGCAAACGAAACGCCGAAATATGTCAAGTTTTTGAGTTTCAAAAATATTGAGCCGTCGCGGGACGCCTGGCAGATGTGAAACATCGAAATTATTTTGTGTAGAAACTATGCATGAAAGGATGGTTTATTAAAATAATTAAATATGGCAGTATCAACAAAATATTCAGAATTTTTTATAGAAAAAAAATCTTAATTTAAAATATATATATATATTAATTTAATACCAAAATTAATTTCGTAACTCTGCGAGAGAATTGCAGAGTTATGAGCGCATGGCGACTCCGTTAGCGTGGTGCCATGCCACAGCCGGTTCTCCGCCGCTTTAGATGTTTCACATCAATAAGTCTAGAAACTCCGCTGGGTAAAATTCATTAGAAAAATTTTTAATTATTGCGAGGCGGATTGATAATACTCGTAATACGTTTTCGTTTTGTTTTTATTATTAATTTGGTGATGGTCCTAGTCCTTAATAAATAATTAAACAGCCCTCCCTCTAAACTCCTCTAGTTTTCATGTTTTACACTTATTTTTTGATGTTATATTTTTCGCACTATTGTCCATTCCACTTCAAGATAATATAATAAGTTACCTTAAATCCTTTTAATATATTTAAAAAACAATTTATATTTGATAAAAAGTTTAAAACTTTGGCCATTTTCATAGAGTAATTGCATAGAATAGTTAGTTCTTACTTACGTTACCTAAATAGTTTGCCTTTTCTTAAGCTCGCTGCCACCACAAATCACTAAATGCGTTTAACGTTAAACCTGTTTAAAACATCATTGTGTCTCTGGCATCTTCAAGTGATTGACTGAAACAGAACGATTTTTTTAACATGTTTGTCGCTAAACATATTTAGTGACCTAAGTGATGCAAGCAGGCATTACTTCTAAATTAACTCAAACATTCAAATCTTATTCGAGAGAATCTGGACAATATACAGGGTGTCTGTATTCGGACTGGCGAAAATTAAGGGGGTGGTACAGACGATCAAACTGAACAACTTTCTCCCGGGGACCAACATCGTAATCGTGAAAAAAAAATCAGTCATCCCATACAAAACTTCAATACCTACTCGGTCAAATGTATGGGACGACTGATTTTTTTTTCACGATTACGATGTTGGTCCCCGGGAGAAAGTTGTTCAGTTTGATCGTCTGTACCACCCCCTTAATTTTCGCCAGTCCGAATACAGACACCCTGTATAGACAGTTTTTCCCCCTCTCCCCTTTATCATACCGCACTTTGTACCACATACTAATCGTGTATTTTTCTATGCGTTCCCCGGATTGACCCGACATTGAAAAAGGAGTCTTATGAGGCAAGGAATAACACTTAATCTTGTGTGCGCTTCTGTTTGTATCTTGCATCGTAGTGATATTAGTCCCTTGTTTGTTGTGTGTGTGTGTGTACACTGTTTTCTATATTTTTGTAAAGGTTTGAAATATTTAAGAGCTTATAAGAAAGACTCGAATGTGTCAATTTGGATGAACTAAATGATAATTTTGGTCATTTGAATGTATAGGCTTTTAAATGTATTTAAAAAAAGCTATGTCTATACAGTCTTTAATTCTCGACCGCTACAGTGAACACTCAAAGAGGAAATTGACAAAATCACCTCTCTCAGATCAATTGGTGATCCAAGTATTTTGATACCAAAAAGTAGGACGAATTTAACCGCTTTTATCGACTTCCACGTCTAAGAAAGGGGGCAACTAACTTGACTAAAGTTGTGAAACAAGATCACGAGAACGTGTAGACTTTGCTTAGTGGATAATTTGTTTTGAATCAGGGACAGTGGTGGACCAGTGGTAACGGCCGCGACTTCCGAGTTGTAAGTCATAGGTTCGAACCCAGACAGCCGCTTTACTTTGTGTAAACAATTCATCACCACTGCTCTGAAAACGGTCAAAGAAAACATCATGTCTTAGAAACAAAAATTCGAAGACATGTGATGATCTACCAACCCGCACTGACTTCCTCTCGAAGAGAGGAGGCCTGTGTCCCAGCAGTGGGATCATTATTGGCTGATTATGCTTTGCTTATGCAGGGACAATTATGACTTCTTATTTTTTTTTTTGCCCTTAAATATGTTTTCTAGAAGAGTGTGCTATGTTCTGTCTCTTTCTGTTACTAACACATTTTCATATGTCTGTCTCTGTCTTGTTTGCAATATGTACTGTTACGCGTGTACATGGTGAATCAATGGTAGCTTGATTACTCCCAAAAAATATTTGCATCACTTAAGATTGGTGTTGCATTTAAACTAAAATGTTGAAGGGAAGATACTTTCCCTGATTGAAAACTTGTTTTATGAAAAAATTACAGTTTCAATCCCGTATCGGCTTTAGTTCCTAAACTAAATGCAAATATATTACTACCTCTTTTTCATTTATGACTTTTATAATAGTGATAATTGAAAACCGAATCGTAGTTACATTTTATTTACTTGAACAAAACTTAGTCATTAACCCAAAAAAAAACAACAGCAGCGGTAAGCATCGGTGTGAAAAAGGCGTTACCGCTGCGAAACGCGATATTTTTTGAACAATTTGACAAGTTATCGCCAGGTTTTCGCTTACCGCGACGTCGGTGTAAAAAAGCCGTTAATAATTTATTATGCAAGTGGACGAGCGGCAAGTTCGATTTTCAAATCAAGCCACCATAGATTCACTCTAGGTGGGTACCTAAAACCAACCTAACCTTTCCCAACAATTACAGGCAAGCTCAAGAGCTAACCGAACGAACATCGTCCGAACAAGCGGCGGCTATTAAAGCACCGCTAACAGAGGTCAACTCTCGTTGGTCAGCGCTGCTTAGAGGGATGGTGGAGAGACAACAGCAGCTTGAGAGGGCGCTGTTGAGGCTCGGACAGCTGCAGCATGCTTTACAGGAGCTGTTGACTTGGATACAGAATACTACTGAGACGCTGGATACGTTGAGACCGGTGAGTGGATTTTATTTCAAGTAGAGAAAATTTTCTGATTATCTGACATTTGTTTGTTGCGACACTTCTTCTTCCCACTTAATAATTGGGGAAGGGTGGGCGTTTTGGGGGCTACCTTTTGTAACTTTTGACTTTCACAAACTGCCGATTCTCAGCCTCATTTGAGTAAATGATTTTGATTCAAAAGTTTAAGGTGATTGCGCAGTAAGTAGCCCGCGAAATTAAAATTTTCTAACGTTTTTTGCAATTTGCAGGTCAGTGTCAGGTTGTATGTTGATAATAATATGATACGTGGCTATAACAAATATGTATTTACATTTAACCACAAAAATCATCAATACATCTTTCTAAGCTAGATTTCCTGCATATTCGTCTAATTTCTGAAATCAGAACAATCCGCAGGAAATCTAACTAAGAAACATGTATTGATGATTTTTGTGATTAAAATTATGTAAATACATATTTGTTATAGCCGCGTATCATATTTTTATCAACATACTACCTGACACTGACCTGCAAATTGCAAAAAACGTAAGAAAATTTAAATTTCGCGGGTTACCTTAGCGCATCGCCCTTAATTGAAATAAATGCATTGACTTTGACTGTAAAGAAGTCAAGCAAAGAATAATCTGTGAAAATCGGAAGTCAGTTTCTATGGTAATGTTTGTAACCAATGTTAACTCTTAGGGCATTAGCACACCTCCGCTAATGTTCCGCTACTCGAATAGTGGAACATCATGAGAGTCGATTGAATTGACCTATTGCGGATTCGCTGCTGTCGTTTCGCGGCGGAGGTGTACTAAGGCCCTTAGACATGCCAAACGTTGTTTTTGTATTTACTGAAGTTACCATTCTTTTAGAAACTTTTTTCGACCATTGTACACACGGCTACACATCAAGCTATGCATTTCCAGTTTACACTGACCTCTCATTGTAAGGAAATCCTATACAATGCCAGATCAGCTTATACTGGAAATGTATAGCTTGATCTGTAGCCGTGCGTACAGCCAAGAAATAACTCAACTAAAACGGATTTATTGACATCGTCCTTTTAATGTTAATAAATACATTTCTTTCTCATCTATACTTAAGAACAGGCAGCATTTCTAACAAATCAAATCTGCCCATAGACAATCTTAATAATTAACTCTCCCACAGGTTGCCGGTGACCCACAAATCCTAGAGGTCGAACTCGCCAAGCTAAAGGTGCTCGTGAACGACATAGCGGCGCATCAAGCGTCGGTCGACACACTCAACGACGCCGGCGCACAAATCGTTCAACAGGGTACGGGTATGTGGCCGCGCTTACGCTTTTGTAAAACTCGATATAATTATCGGCGTTTTACCTGAAATAAAACGCTTATTAAACTACTTACCTTATTCGAAGCATAATTAAACTATTGAGATAGGCTGAACCATGTTTCCTGTGCCTTTTTTTCCTTACGTTTCTAGCGATATAGCTCTGTCTCGCTCTCATGACGTCAACAGGTCAGAGAGGGGAGCGCATTTTTGAGCTCGCGCGCTCGGTCTTGTTCATTGGATGATTGACTATGTCACCTGGCAGAAATTAATATTATGCTTCGAATAAGGTAAGTAGTTTAATAAGCGTTTTATTTCAGGTAAAACGCCGATATTAAACCACTTGACCGTTATTCGAAGCATAATTAAACTATTGAGATATTGTCTGTTATCGCCTGGTGACGCTCATGACGAACGCCAATGTGTAGGGAAAGATCAAGAAAAAAGAAAAGATGTGTTTGAAAATATTCAACAAAATATCAATAAATCAACATAATTCACTATGAGACAGGTTTAAATAGAGCAGTAATGCTGTCACTCCTAGAAGAGCCCGAAACCTGTCATTTATAAAATCGATTAAAAGTGTTTGAGGACCTCCAATTTCCCCGAGCCATAATATCTTCCATGGGGAAGTTGTCCAACCAATTCTTGGAAGCAACAGCGGAAGGGACACTCAGGACTAGCAACAATACCTGCCTGACGCATCAGAGCTTTAATCCAGCCTGCAATAATAGTTCGTGAGGCCGCACGAGCCGTGGTGACAAACAAGTTAGGACATTTAGCTTCCTGACGTCTAGTGGAAAGCAGTGATACAGTTTGTTCAACCCAGTATACGGGGTCCAAATTATCGTTATCGATCATTAGGAGTGTCAAGTCATGAATACGCCTACCAGAACAGAGTACTAAGAGGGCAGCGGCTTGACTCGAAACATCAAAAATGTAGTCATGATTTATTGTTCTAACGCCAAGAAAACATACAAAATCATCAATATTCCACACGGGTAACTTAGAAACAATTGGTTTTTGATTGAAATCGATTTCAAAATATGTTACACCAAAGCATGATTACTTAGAACACCTGAATCATTTACATTATTACAAAGGGTGGAGACCATAGACTTGTGTAACAATATTGTATTATAAGACAGTTTATGTTTTATATGCAGATCAGCCAGAAAACGAGCTAGGTCAGATCCTGAGGGATTCTTAGGGCTAATATGACTCTACACCACGAAACCCAGCGGTTCCATGCAGGTTTGCAAGTTCTTAGGGTAGAATCGCGCCAAGAACTTTTCAAAAGATCTATCTGAGAATTATTCCACTTACCTAAATGATGTGTCCACCCCCACATTTCCAAACTTCCAACACTAGATCCTGGACGCGAGGAGGTGGCAGTCCCGTTGTCACATCGATCAATACTTTGTTCAGGTTCTGTATTGTGAACGGTGGGGCCAGAGCCCAGGCTTTGAGACCTCCGCGCCAAAAGACTTTCTCCCATCGCGGTGCTACTATCAAGTAAATTCCTGATGCCCGATTGAGGTAGCTCAAAAACCCTGGGAATCAGGAACAGGGGTGCGAACACCCATGCCAGATCGAATTTCCAAGCAATCGAGAATGCATCGTGGGCTACAGCTTGTTTGTCGTTCTGATCTTTCGACACGTAATGAGGGACTACGTGACCGTTGCTGGAAGCAAACAGGTCCACTTGGGGAATTCCCCATTTTAAAAATATTATCTTGGTAATCTCGGGTATCAGATGCCATTCGGGGACCTGGCGAAACCGCGATAGGTTATCGGCATGGTTGTTGTACCTCCCCGGAATGTAGTACACATTGATATGAATTTGGTACTGATCTATCAAACAAAACAGGTCGTATGTTATGTCCATCAATCGCGAGGATTTGGTTACCCCTGCGTGACGGAGATACGCTACTACCGTGCGATTGTCGCATTGTATGGTGACCGTATATCAACTCAGATACACTGGATGACTTTGAAAAACCTTCAATATTGCCAACATTTCTTTTACGTTGCAGTGACAATTCTTCTCGTTCTGGGACCACGTTCCCCATAGAGACTGGTTGTCCATCTGGGCCCCCCAGCCTAAATCGGAGGCGTCCGTTTTAGTCGCTGGTGCGTGGTGTAGAATTGACGGATGTTGCAAATTGTGGCTCCACCATTGTAGGTCGCCTATTGCATCTGCAGGTACAGTGTATACCTTGACAGAATTGTCCAATTGTAGTGTGTTTAGGAATTTCAATAGAGCTCGATAGTGCAATCTCCCTCTTTGGACAACAAAACTCGCAAAGTTTAGTGCTCCTATTACTCTTTGCAACTTCTTTAGGTTTGTCTTCCGCAAATCTACGATTTCGCGAATCTTCGCTAGTAATGAGGTTACTTTTTCCCTTGGCAGACGTTCGAGGTTTAGCCAAGGATCCCACAGTACTCCTAGGTAAACCAGGGATTTCTTTGGTGTTAGGATAGATTTTTCGAAATTTATTTGCCAACCCAGATATTTTAATGTTTTTACGAGAAGACTTACATGGCCTGCGAGAACTGCTGGGTCTTGGTGAGCCAAAAGAAAATCGTCGAGAAATACTAATATTCTCACACCTTGGCTTCTCATAATTTGGGCAATCCAATTTGTCAAACTGGCAAAAGTTTTTGGTGAAAATCTGGTGCTTGCATTTCCTTCCAATGATCGACGAAATTCGATAACTGACCGGCTTGAAATATTTTCATGTCAATATTTACTTCTCTTGGCATTTAAGCCTGAAGGTGATGACCTTCGCTTATTTCCGCCACGTTTATGAGCGTCGTATCTTTGGGTTTGTTTTGCCCCGCGGGAGCGAAAGGAACCTCTATCCATTACGCCACTACCCTGTTGAGGATAGTTGCAATACGCATGTGCTGGTCCTTGCGAAGGACACTGTATATTATTCTGCAAAAAGCCACCCTGCGAGGGGACGTTACAGTTCTGACAGCCTTGTGAAGTCATGCTTGAGTTATATAGTTCTTACCCTGCGTGGGTGGAACTGAATATTGCCCCTGCAAGGGACGTATATACGCATGTGCTGGTCCTTGCGAAGGACACTGTATATTATGCTGCAAAAAGCCACCCTGCGAGGGGACGTTACAGTTCTGACAGCCTTGTGAAGGCATGCTTGAGTTATATTTCTATACCCTGCGAGGGTGGAACTGAATATTGCCCCTGCGAGGGACGTATATGCATGTGCTGGTCCTTGCGAAGGACACCGTATATTATGCTGCAAAAAGCCACCCTGCGAGGGGACGTTACAGTTCTGACAGCCTTGTGAAGGCATGCTTGAGTTATAGTTCTATACCCTGCGAGGGTGGAACTGAATATTGCCCCTGCGAGGGACGTATATACGCATGTGCTGGTCCTTGCGAAGGACACTGTATATTATGCTGCAAAAAGCCACCCTGCGAGGGGACGTTACAGTTCTTACAGCCTTGTGAAGGCATGCTTGAGTTATAGTTCTTACCCTGTGAGGGTGGAACTGAATATTGCCCATGCGAGGGACGTTTGAGCCATTTTCCAACTTGCGAAGTTGAGGTATTACCATAAGCCGATTTTGTAGATGTACCAGCCGATCTAGAAGCAGGCCAGAAGGCTTTTTTGATACCGCCAGCTTTTTCTAATGCAACAACTAACTGCTAAGAATTGAATAAGCTAACCTCAGATGGAGGTATTTTCTTTATTGCCGCTTTTATTAAGGGATCGCGAACTGCATTAGTTATGCTGTCTCTGCGCATCTGTATAGATTCAGCACTATGGCCGCAAATCATTTGCAATAGGTCTGCCGAAACCTTCTGAACTCATCAGAAGTGAAAATGTCATTCAACTTTTTTATAGCCTCGAAGTTAATTCTCTCTGGTCTCGGATCCATGTCAAAAATGCACAAAGTTCCTTCTCCTTTTGTTTTAAAATACCGTGGTCTGATCTCGTTTGCCTCGAGTTCGACGAAACCCGGGCTATGGTTATACGATTTAAAACTGAATTTCTCTTAAAATGTTCAAGTAACGCTCGTCTGTCTTTGGAACAGCCGGTTCCTTAAGCTTAGTTTCAACATCTAAATTATTTATAAGACTACTACCCTCCAGTTCTAAATCATCCTCCGTGAAAAGGGAAAGGGCGTCGTCGGGCAGCGGTATACTATTATTTATATTATGTTTCACTTTACGCTCCGAGCGGCGATGCATGTGCTTGCCCCTCCTTACGGTGACGGCGACGCGCATGTTTAGACTTATGGTCAGAAGAACTAGATGAACTGGAACTAGAATCGCTACTATCAGAGCTACTACTACTGCTGCTGTTCGGATGTGAACGCATCCGTTTGGCACTAGATTCTCTATTATTAGCGGTATTCGAAGGACCTGCGACCGGTTTATCTTGCGAAATCAACGTTATTTCTTTATCCATTACATATTCGGTATTATACTGAAAACAATTGAATTACACACACTGGAAAAGAAAAAGAATAAACAACACGCGAACGGAAAACCGTTAAATTCTGAAAATATCAACGTTGATTCACTGTATTATCAAATCATTCACTAGAAACAGTTTTAATAAAAATTGTAAATTGGTAAGTATGCCAACTTTCGTCGAAAGGAAAAATATAGACGGTTGTGAAAAAGAAATATAGATAACTCACCTGCTAAGCAGCAACCGTCTCCGGCAAGGAAAAGAACGCCAATGAACAAGACCGAGCGCGCGAGCTCAAAAATGCGCTCCCCTCTCTGACCTGTTGACGTCATGAGAGCGAGACAGAGCTATATCGCTAGAAACGTAAGGAAAAAAAGGCACAGGAAACTTGGTTCAGCCTATCTCAATAGTTTAATTATGCTTCGAATAACGGTCAAGTGGTTTAATATAGTCATTTTTTTTTGTGGACGTAGTCAGGATGTGGATTTGACTTGAATAACGGTAAAATGGGAAAATGAAAAGATTGATTTACGAATTTCTACCTTAATAAGTAGTTTGTGGGTTTATTTTAGTATGGAAAGCTATGGGAAAGGCTTTTAGTACTTTTTTCACATTATGATGGGGATGACCGTTGAAAAAAATAAATTAAAGTACCTCATAAAGGACAAGGACAGGAAGATGATGATAAGACTGTCCAGAAATAAAAAAAAAAATCAGATTGTTTTCAGTTTTTACACTCTTAAGAGAGTCTATTCCGCGCGGGCTGGCAACGACGCATTTCTAGAGGTTTTTCGTGATTATTTTATTAAATTTAAATCAAAGTACGTGTAGTGGTCTTAAAGGGCTCAATGTGCAAGAAAATAGCGGATTTGTAAAATAAACAAATAAACAAATTTAATTAACAAAAATAACAGAAAATTGTATAATGATTTTTTATCGACGATGACAGAACAACAAAAAAAAGTGCACATCAAGTTGACGGCTAAAAAGAAAAACCAAAAGTATTCGACCATTACGAAAAAGTTTGTATGTAACAAAAAATACTTTGCGAATTGCGTCGCTTACAGTACGATTTTTTTCGCCCAATCTTACATCGTATTTATAAGTATATAGGCTATTTTTTTTACAGTTATTTTGTTATTTACTCATAAAAAATTACAAAATATATTGTCAATTATTTTCTATTTGCAGTATTACGATTAAATATTTTTATTTACTACAGAGTAAATGTTAAAAATAATTATAAAATACAACGATCTAGTACTTAACCGAAAAAAATTGTACTTTGATTTAAATTTAATAAAATAATCACGAAAAACCTCTAGAAATGCAACGTTGCCAGCGCGCGCCGAATAAACGCTCTTTAATTTATAATACAATACTCGCTATTTCTTAGCTTACTAAAAAGTAATGAAGTCGTTGAAATTACATAATATGTATTAATTTTTAATCTAAAAGCAAAGTAGTGTGTTTTATTGTATCTCCTGACTGTCGTCCACGCACGCATGTTATTCATTTTGTTTGCTAACGAAAGAAATCCCTTGTTAGATTATTTTGAATATTTTAGATTTTTAGTTACAACCAGTGCAAATGTAACGTCCTTGATTAACAATTAATTAATGACTGCATCGTTTGAGATAACACTTTGTTACTTAGTACTTTTAGATATCAAATGACAGTTCGGAAATAATTGCATCTTGAAATAATCCAATTAAAATAACACTCCAGTAGATACAGTTCTTTAAATCATCTTTTAGATTAATTCAATCTTCTAAACATAATACTCTAATACTACACACATCTCATTTCTAATGTAAACATTCCCGTGTGCAATGAGCACTAATGCTTTCAGCTTTAAATGTTTGTGATCGTCCTGAATGTGTAATTATTAATATGTACTTACTAGAATTAATTTTCCCAACAAGTCTTTTTGCACGAAAGAAATAGTTAATAATTTAATACCTTCAAACGATAAGATAAAAAGAAAAAAAAAAGGAAAGATAAAGATTAATTAAGATTATTTTTTATTGAGAGGAAACATTACTTTTAAATACACTTTAAAAGGCATGACTAGCAATATTTTAGTATCAAATTAAAAAGATTGTGTTGCTAAGTTGCAGATTACTATCTTATTTTCTATACTCATAAAAAATTACATCGTTCTTTTTTTTATTGCCAAAATGGCCCTGCTCTTGTTCACAATCACGCCTGATGAAAAGCGATGGATGAGGTGTACGATAAAATTGAGCATGAAGTTACTCATCCAAAACCGTAGAACCCAACACTTGCAAGATAAATTGTCCTCTATGAAATAACCAGAGGTCTTACCCCTCCAAGACCTGACCACCAACTGCATGATCTAATAGAACCTCCTTAACCATAAACTATAGGTACCGACGAGGCGGGTGAGACTGCTGAAAAGTTGGCAACACTGAATAGAAAATGGCGCGAACTGCAACAGAAGGCAAGGGACAGGCAGACCGAACTTGAGGATGCGCTTAGAGAGGCACAGAGGTAAGAATAATGGCAAATAGTTATACAAGGTGTAAGTGTAAAAAGTGGCAATATTTGAAGGGGTCATTGTACTCATCATTATAAATAACTTTTACTATGGGACCAAACGTGAAATCGCGAAAAAAAAATCAGCTGTTCATTATTACATTTTATGTTCTCATAATTAAAAGAAAGAAAGAAAATACGTTTATTATTTAATTCGTCAAAATGTAAGAAACAGCAGAATTTTTTTGCGATTTCAGGTTTGGTCCCATATTAAAAGTTGTTCATAATGATGAGTACAATCAATCTGCCTAGCCTTTTCCCAACTATGTTGGGGTCGGCTTCCAGTCTAACCGGATGCAGCTGAATACCATTATTTTACATGGAGCGACTGCCTATCTGACCTCCACAACCCAATAACTGGGTAACACGATACCGCTTGGTAAGACTGATGGTCAGACTTTCGGGCTTCTGACGACCCGTAACGACTGTCAAAGATCCACGAATGACAGCCGGGATCAACGGCTTAACGTGCTTTCCGAGGCACGGAGGAGTCTCGGTATGTAAAGATGTTCACCCATCCACGGACCAACCCCGGCAAGCGTAGCTTAACCTGATGGATCGACCCGTGCGGCTGTTATTACTTAGCCACGAGCTCAATGATGAGTACAATGACCCCTTAAAATATTGCCACTACACCCTTGGTTATTTATAAATACCTAAAAAAAATGTTATATGTATTCTTTTTTCAAAATATACTACGAGAAAACCGAAATATAGCGAATAAAATGTGATTATCGACTAATAGGAATTGATTTATACTCCCACCTAAATTATTATAGATTGACGCACTAATTCCGTCACTCCTTGTTGGACCAGTCATATTTCATTCGGCCAAGTTCGGTTTTTCCGAAAATAAACGATGGAACCTTTGATCTTTGTCGTACTCTAGCATGTACGTACGTCTGTAACAAAACATGTTTCCCGACAGTTTCAACGCTGAGATCGGTGACCTGCTAAGCTGGTTGTCAGAAGTGGACAGCGTGATCGCCGCCTCGAAGCCCGTCGGAGGCCTGCCCGAGACCGCCACCGAACAACTTGAGAGGTTCATGGTAAGGAAATAGTTTTTATTTTATTATTTTTAGCAGTTGATGGCAATAGGCATGATGTTGTTAACTTTACGTTTATGAATTTTCAAAACTCGAAAATCATCATCATCTGCCTAGCCTTTTCCCAATTATGTATTAATTGTGGTCGGCTGCCAGTCTAACCGCATACAGCTGAATACCAGTATTTTACATGGAGCGACTGCCTATCTGACCTCCACAAGCCAGTTACTGGGTAATACGATACCCCTTGGTAAGACTGGTTGTCAGACTTTCGGACTTCTAACAACCCGTAACGACTGATTTCAAAACTCAAAGATAATGTCAAAAAAGTAGACAGTTAGTTAGTTAGTTAAGTAGACGAGAAAAAGTTTTTATTCAACCAAACATTTATGTTCTTAGGAGGTATACAACGAGATCGAAGCCAACCGGCCCAAGGTGGAAGCAGTCTTACAGCAAGGACAAGAGTATCTCAAGAAGCAGGACCGACCCAACCCCACGTCACAGCTGCATCATAATCTGAAGAACTTGAAGTCTAGATGGGATAATGTTACTGCTAGGTAAGGACGGTTTGAATTCATTTTATCATACTGTTCAAATCTTTAGGTTGGTAGTATCCACTTGAAAATTTCAGAAGTGGAACAGAAGTGGAAGTAGATTCAGATTATATGAAATGCATGTTTCACTTTTCTGCCAGATGGTATACAAGCCGTGTATTTATTTATTTATTTTTTTTTTTTTGTAAAAATCTATAATTTTAAAGTATGGTAACATTTTCAAAGTAAGCTCTTAAAAAAATAGAGACTATCAATATTATCATCACTTACATCATGAATTCTGGAATCATTTAAAATTAAAAATATATTCCACAAATAGTTGGAAAAAAATGGAAAAGAAAAGAATAGAATGGATGGATGGATTTGTATGGTTGGATGGATTCTAACTTGGCAGAGCAAAATGAAGGCAGAAGACAGGACTTGCGCCTTCAAATATTATTGAAAGCCAATCAATAAAGAAAATCTATTTTATTTTTTTACCTGAAACTAGCCCCATAGTGCACCACACTCTTCTTAGGAAATTCGTCGCTAAAAACACGATAATAAAAATCATTTTACTCTGCAACAGGGCATCAGACAAGAAGATCAAGCTAGAGATCGCTCTAAAGGAAGCCACAGAGTTCCACGACGCTCTCCAAGCATTCGTCGACTGGCTGACAAGCGCTGAGAAGACTCTGACGTCAGCCAAACCAGTTTCCAGGGTCATGGAGACATTGCTTAGTAAGTATACTTGATTAGAGGGAATTATTGAAGCGAACTAAATTGGTTTGGTTGAATTTAAAACTAGACAGTATGAAAATATTTTAAGAAGTATTAAAAAAATCTTACTGGAAATATCATTAAAAATCCCATTTAAGTTCGAAATTAGCTAGGCACCCCGCAAAATTTTGTATTTTATACGAGGTTTAAAAACTTTTAATGTTTGCGGAATAACTTATAACTTATTTGGTTGAAACGAACTGGTTCCATGGTTTCATACTAAAGTAACGAACCCCATGGTTTTTTAAAGCCAATTAACTAGGTTGTCAAATCTCATGTTATTTGATTGATTGATGTCATTCGGTGGACCAATCACAGCGGCTAACATGACATTTGACAGCAGTTTTATTGATTCAAGTTTTCCAAAACTTAAAAAGAGTTGCAATAAGACATACAATCTTTATAATCGTTACCCAAACCTACCCAAAGTAACTTCTTCAAACCATTAACTAACTATAATCTCTCTTACAGCCCAAATCGAAGAACACAAATCCTTCCAAAAGGAAGTCGCAACCCACCGCGAGACAATGCTCCACCTGGACAAGAAAGGCACTCACCTGAAGTACTTCAGTCAGAAGCAAGACGTGATCCTCATCAAGAACCTGCTGGTTTCCGTACAGCATCGCTGGGAGAGAGTCGTGTCTAAGGCTGCTGAGAGAACCAGGGCGTTAGACCATGGCTTCAAAGAGGCTAAGGAGTATAATGATATGTGGTAAGTAGAATATCATCTGCCTAACCTACTATGTTGGAGTCGGCTTCCAGTCTAACCGGATGCAGCCGAGTACCAGTATTTTACATGGAGGGACGGCCTATCTGACCTCCACAACCTAGTTACTGGGTAACACGATACCCTTCAGCAAGAGTTTTAGAATGCTGTGTTGTAACCTAGGATACTTTCAGGGCAGGAAAAAGGATGGTGCTATAGGTCGTATTTAGCTCGGTCTCTCTCTCTCACGCTGGAACCATGATGGATCCCCGATCTTTTTTCACGTCATAGTACAGCCCCTGGTCAACTTTAAAGTGTGTAGTAAAACGCTTTAATAAACGCCCTCAGGACTAAGAAAGGGATCACAGTAATTAATTACAATAAAAAAACAAAGGAGGATAAAGTGCTTGAATCCTTCTTCATGTACACTCGAATCTATATATGTTTGTCTTCGCAGGAACAACCTCATGAACTGGCTGAATGATACCGAAGAACAACTGGACGTGCTCAACTCTGAGGCTACTGTCAACGACCCCGAGAAGATCAAACAGAGGTAAGAATGTAACATAAATGTTTGATACATAATAATAATAAAAATTGAATCAAATAAAGTTAAAAATGAGATCATGCGAAGAAAACAAATCTTCAAGAGCAAATGAAACGTAGATTATGATCAATCCTTCTGTCGGCGTGAGCTTTCCACCCTGAACTAAACTCTATACAGCAAAAATATGTTTTAAATGTGTTAAATACTTTCGAAACCTTCCTTAGCTCTCCGTCTTTCATTTGTCAAAGATAATAAATAGTCTAGATTGACAGTCGAAGCTGTGAACTCGTCTAAAATAGCGTTCACAATCAACGCAATTAAAGAAGTCCGTTTTGACAGCTATCAAAATATTTTGTGTAATGATGGGAAAAAAAATTAGTTGGTTTAAAAACCATGTACCGATGGCTTTGTTCTCTTTCGGTCTTATTACAAAATGAGGTTTTTCTTCCGTCATGGTTTAAACCATAGAGCCAGTTTTTGTAATAGGAACCTAGCTGTGATAGAAATACAGTTCTTTGTTTAAGTTCCGATACTAAGTTGTCAGTTTTGTAAAACCGACAACTTAATGTGTCGGAATAAAGTTCGAAATTCAAAAAAGGGTCCATGGTTTAAACCTGGGTTTGAAGTTGAACCTTGTTTTGTAATAAGTTTGATTTCGGAAATCACATTTTGGAACAAATCTAACTTGGAAAGATGTATTGATGATTTATATGGTTAAAATTATGTAAATACATATATTTTATAGTCGTTAATCATATTTTTTATCAACATACAACCTGATACTGACCTGTAAATTGCAAAAAACGGAAGAAAATTTGAATTTCGCAGGTTACTACTGCGTTAAAGTTACTAAATATTTTTTTCTCTCCTACAGATTAACAAAACACCGCGATTTCCAAAAGGCCCTAGCGGCTAAACAGCCGGTGTACGACCAGACGATGAAGACTGGCAAACAGCTGAAGGATAAGGCGCCAAAGGGAGACGAGAACACCCTGAAGACTATGATGGCGGATATGAAGACTAAGTGGACTACTGTCTGTTCTAAGGCTGTAGACAGGTAATTTGTTTTACGAGGGAAAACTTTACTTTAAGAACGAAGAAATTTGGTTCTATTTCGCAGTAACATAAGCCATTCTTTTACTAACGACGATTTTACCAACATTCGCATAAAAAAGTAAAGTTATTAAAGTATAAGGCCTAATAGAAGAAAAAAAATTAATTAATTAATTTTAAATTTCAATCAATAAGTAAATAATTTAAAACAAAAATCGCCATTATTCATACTTGAAAACTTTGAACTAGAAGTTAACGTTAGGTGTTTCCAGTATAGCATAGATTCAGGGTTCCGTAGGTAATCAAAACCAAGCGAGGTTTAGGTATTTCCAATGAGAACCTCTAAAATATGTTTTTTTGCTACTTTTTGTATATGCATTAAACGGAGTATTTTTTTTTAAATTTCTTGATTTATGCTCGGTGCCTTCTTTTTAATCGATTAACCGAAGTTTTATTGCTGTGTTTTCTAACCCCTTACCGTCATTCCAGACAACGCAAGCTTGAAGAAGCCCTGCTATACTCAGGACAGTTCAAGGACGCCATGTCAGCACTACTCGACTGGTTGAAAAAACAACAGAAGCAATTAGCAGTAGACGCGCCTGTACATGGAGACCTGGATACTGTGATGGCGCTTATTGAACAACATAAGGTGAGGATTCAAATATGCTGAACATTTTGTTATAATAATGAAAGTTTTTTTTCTTAACAATGAGTGTTTTCTCAAATGAGGTTCACTAGGTGGCAGCACTGAGATGTCAGGTCCGGCCACCTGTCAGAACTGTCAATAAGCGCCTATATTTTGTTTAGTCATGACTGAATGATGAACGTCATCATATATTTTATATTCATTGTTGAATTGGAAGACTTCTTGTCAAAGTGGCGCCAACTGGAGACGTGCATTTTCATGAAAACCCTCATTAGGTGGAACTAGCTTTTGCCAGCGGCTTCGCCCGCGTGGATGTCGGAAAATATCCTACGGGAACATACTACCGGGAAATCCTTCCTTATTCCTTGTCTACATTATAAAGGGAACCTCTGTGCAAAATTTCAGCTTTCTAGGTTCAAGGGTGTGGGCTGGGCGTTGATGAGTCAGTCAGTCAGTCAGGACTTCTCTTTTTATTTATACAGGGTGTAAGTGGGGTACTTACATAAATTAGTATGGCTGTAAAAATCCATGGTTTTAAAAAATATTGCCGTGATCACTGCGTTTTCAAACATGTACCTACACGTGGCTAGACGAGACTATGTACACACGGCTACACAGCAAGCTATGCATTTGCAGTTTACCCTGACCTCTCATTTTGAGGAAATCCTATACAATGCGAGATCAGCTTATACTGGAAATGTATAGCTTGATCTGTGGCCGTGCGTACAAAAAAAGCAATTTGCTGCCCTATTTTCTTGAGGCGGATTTTTCAATCATCAGATAATTTTTATACAAAAGATGTAAAACCTTAAATTTTATTCCTCAGCTAATGTTATCTGAAGATTGAAATTTGGGCCCTTAGTATATTTTTCTCATTATAAAAGGTTTCTAGATTCTAGCTGGTTTTTGTGAGCAGTACATATTTTAATATCTATATTTTTTTTTAGCAATTCGAGGAGGATCTACACTCGCGTGAACAACAAATGCATTCTGTCATGAAGACTGGCAAAGATCTCGAAGCGACGGTACGTATCAAACTATTTTATACTCTAAATTTATACAAATTAAGTCTAATTTTAATCGACTGAATTGCTGTAAAAGCCTGTCATCTTTTGATTGCATTGGATGTACGGTCAGCAACAGAAGTCGCTTAACACTGCTAATTTTTGACATCATCTAAATTAATACAAAATGATTCGATAAACTGTTTTTTTTTTTTCGTTTAACTGTTAAGAGTTAATGTTCCTAAAATATTAAGTACTTCTGTTGCGATTTGATTTAAATATTTCGCTTAATAATTAAGATTAAAAAAAATTGCAAGTGTTAATCGACTTTTGTTGCTGACTGTACCATATTAAAGTCAACCTGCCAAATTTTACGTATCAAATTTGCCTAGCCTTAAAAACTCCGGCAAAGTTATCAGTAGTAGTAATTAATTGCAGCAGTCTTGCAGTTTTAACTCTTACGGTCCTTGTATTAAGGTTCACATTTCCCTGCAGGTACCTCGTGAAGACGCGGCTAGCATTCGCCAACAATGTAGTGAGCTGAAGACCGCTTGGGAAGCTGTTCAGACTCTCAGTGAGAAGAAGGCTACCAAGCTGGAGACCGCACTTAAAGAGGTAAGATATAACATAACAAAAACAAAACAAGTAGCATAGTCAACCTCGTCATTGCTTTACCACTTTTGACAACAATACCCAGTCAATGGAGTTGGTTCCCGGAAGCTTCGCCGCAAGAGAGCGCTGTGTGTTTGTCACTTGTCAAAGTCATCTTGAACAAAGCGACCATTCGGCGACATGAAAAAATACTCGCGGCAAAGTTTCAGCAAGGAACTTGATTGGCAGGTGAATGAAAGTAACAAACACTTAGCGCCATCTACAGGGAACTAATTTGGCAGTTTTCTGCCCCATTGAAGCTTCTCTACTTGTCTATGTAACAAGTGGACCTTGTCGTTTAATTATATGTAAGTGGCATTTAACCTGAGAGTGATAAAGCAATTCGACTATACAACAAGAAAAAAAAAATTCAAAGGTATTAAAGTTTTTCAGAAACCTAGTTTTGCTTTAATTAGGTTTACAAAACAAAAACTTGTTTGGTTAAAAGTGTCATATGATTGGTATATCAGACTCTGACGTCTTATATTTAAAGCATTTATCGAAAACAGCCGATAAGTCAGACAGAAAATATCGCATAGAAAATCGCAACTTCCTCCAAAATAAGTCCAGGGTCCCCTATGGATCTTTTTTCACGTCATTGTATGCAATGACGTGAAAAAAGATCATGGTTCCGTTGAGAAAAACGGATGGTGGTCGTATATAGCTCCGTCTCTCTCTCACACACTGGAACCATGATAGATCCATGATATTTTTTACGTCATAATACGGCCCCTGCACCTAAACTTGCCTTTTCTCCTCTGATTCACCAACATTCTTATCCTTTTTTCGTCCTCAGGCTGAAAAACTCCACCGCTCCGTGAACATGCTCCTCGAATGGCTATCAGACGCAGAAACCAAGCTCCGTTTCTCAGGACAACTGCCCGAAGGCGACCAGGAAACGCAAACACAAATCCGAGAGCACGAACGATTCGTTCGAGAATTGAATGAGAAGCAGAAAGACAAGGACGACACTATAACGCTTGCTCACTCTATCTTGAGTAAGGCGCATCCCGATGCTGTAACCGTGATTAAACACTGGATTACTATCATACAGAGTCGGTGGGATGAGGTAAGATTTTTATTCTATTGTAGTTTTATGATACGAGACCTAATTCATTCTAAAACGAAACGAAATTACACTTTAAGGCTTTGGAAAAAGTATTGCTGTCGCTACAATACGCCTCAAAGTGACAGGGACGGCAATAGACTTGGAAAGAAATTCGGTTCTATATATTTCTCTGACTTCTTTCCACTTCACGCTAAAGTCTTGATGTTCTTCGTAGTGATGATTCACTTTTATTAATTTTATATAAGCTTCGGCTACTTCGATAGCGTACCCGTTGGCCTCGCAAAGGTCTTCCAAAATGCAGGTGTTTTTAAACAGAGCACGACAAGAGGTGAGGAATCGTTGGTGATGTGGCGCCACAGTCGTGCTGTGACTCATCGGAGTACCTGACTAAGTTGTACCTACAGCGACCCACCTGGCTTCTTAATCAGTTAAGAGATTTCCAGGTGGGCCATGGTAGTTGGTGGCCCGCTGGGAGCTTTTCTCAGGCTCAACATACTCAGAGGAAGAGAAATCTTAATAAAAAACTACAAACGTAGTAGTGGTAGTGAAATAATTATATTGCTTACAAGCTGACTGCCGGACGTTGTCGTGTAATAATTTAAATTTCTTTTTTTTCTTTTTTTTTTCTTTTAATCCACCCCTGTATTAAAGCAAACAAAAGAAAAAAAAAATTCAAATCGGTCATCACGTTTTTGAGGTTTACCGAGACTAACGGATACTTATAAAAGATTTTAACGCATTTATACGCTTATTTTGTCTATTTTATGCAAAAGATAGTGATGTTGGTACAAAATAAAAGATAATAACAGCTTTAAGTATGAGAAACGCCCATTTCCTGCAAAAGATAAGCCACGATTAAAGAAAAATCAAACAGATACACTATCTTTTTCCCACGTGAGTTTTGCACCAAAACAATACCATCATCAGCCAATAATCTATCGATATTTTAAGATAGTACTATCAATAATGCGATTATAGATTTCATTTCCAAATAAAACACATGATTTATTATTTTAATAATTAGTTACATAATGTTATTGCAGTGTTTTAGTGCGAATCTTTTGAAAATTAACAGCAATTTTATGATTTTGTTACAAGATGGTTTGGTTATAGTTCAATGTTTTGTGTTTAAATGAGTAGGGACAAAAGACAGTTGGTTGCAACTATGTTGCCTGTGATACAGATTTTTAGGAAAGTTACAGCGGGGCAGGTATAGTTTACACAACATTTTTGATTTAATGTTTTACATTACGTAACCAAATTTGTTTTTTCTTTTCTGTGTTGCAAAAAAAAAATATAAAATACTTTTTCAGTTTCGAACGCATTTGATTTTAAAATTCGTAATAATGGGGTTTATTTACAAACGTTGTTTTAAGTTAAGAGACATTTAAACCCAAAAAAAAGCGACCAAGTGCGAGTCGGTCTCGCACTCGAAATGGTTCCGTACTACCGTAAAATATTTAATACACATAATTATAAAAAAAAAACTTTTCTAGTCTTTTCTAGAGTTGGGGACCATCTTTAATATTTAACTTTTTTTTATTATTTGTTGTTATAGCTGCAATAGAAATACAATCTGTGAAAATTTCAACTGTCTACCTATTACGGTTCACGAGATACAGCTCGCTGACAGACGGACGGACCGACAGACAGCGGAGGCTTAGTAATAGCAGTCTATACATCATACAGTCTTCCGACGAAGCCCGAGCTGCATACGAAGTTCGCCTAACTACGTAAGCAGCTCGGGCGCTCGTCGGACCACTGAATGATGTATAGACTGTGGTAATAGAGTTCCGTGTGGCACCCTTCGGGTACGGGAACCCTAAAAAAGTCGCTAATCTTAATATTTGTATTAATCATATTAACAACTTTGTATAAGTCGTAGTAGATTTACGACTCCTAATAATCCTTCTCATACTTGATTAGGCTAGGTATACCTAGGTCAGTAATTATAATAGGTTGGGGAAAAAGTTTCTTCGCATTTTTTAAGAAAATTCAAAACATTTTTTAATATACATTATTTTCATTTATCTAAAGTATATAGGTACCATTTTGTTCGATAACTTTTTGCCATCTTGTAGGTAGGGACATGATCCCATTGCTATAGAAATTTTGGGACTTCTGATCAAAATACCGCGACAAGTGGTTTTGGCAGTCCTCTCGTGATGTTAACCTGACACTGCCTAAAGAATTCTGAAGAGACCGAAACAGGTGGAAATCTGAAGGTGCAAGGTCAGGACTATACGGCGGATGCATTCACCTCCCAGCCAAACTCTCTTAATTTTTGCTGAGTGGCTAAAGATGTGTGAGGTCTAGCGTTATCATGATGAAAAACCACACCCATTCTGTTGATTAATTCCGGGCGCTTTCTCTCAACTTCTTGCTTTAATCTCATCAGTTGTTGACAGTAGAGTTCATAATCGATGGTCCTGCCTGGTGGTAACAGCTCATAATGCATAATGCCCTTCCAATCCCACCACACACACAGCATCACCTTGTTGCGAGTTAACCCGGGTTTCGCCACAGTCTGTGAAGCCTGACCGGCCTTTGACCACGACCTTTTTCGCACGTTCTTGTCGTACGTAATCCACTTTTCATCACCAGTTATCAGCTTCTTCAAAAATGGTTCGGTTTCATTACGTCGTAATAAAGAATCACAAATGAGTACACGGTTCATTAGGTTTCTTTCAGTGAGCTCGTGAGGTACCCAAATATCGAGCTTTTTTGTGTACCCAGTTTTATTCAAATGTGCCAAAACTGTTTTGTGGTCAATTCCCAGTTCTTCAGCTACGTCGTAACTACTGATATGCCGATCTTGCTCCACTTTTTCAAAAATGGCATCCATTTTATCCGTAATAGGGCGACCAGAGCGACGTGCATCTTTGACATCAAAATTTCCGGATTGAAAACGCTTAAACCAAATTTGTGCTACTCTCACAGACACTGCACTGGGTCCATAAATATCGCAAATTTTTTTCGCGGCTTGCGTTGCATTTTTACCTTTTTTGTAGTAAAATTTTAAAATGTATCGAATTTCTTCATTAGATTCACTCATCTTGACGGTACGAAAAACAAATGAAAATCACACATTTTCCTAATTGGAATTTGGAATTATGTTCTTTAAAATTTAAACTTTCAATGATACCAAAACCAACCAGACACAAATAGTATAGCCAAAGAGATTTTATTTTAAGTTCATACATACTATAATGCGAAAAGACTTTTTCCCCAACCTAATACATGCAACTTATTAAATAAACATCCATTTATTTTATATTTGTACCAGCGACCCAGCCTTGCTTCACACGGATTTTATGACTTGACAAAACATGGAAGGTTTCTATATTATATACTAGCTCTTGCCAGCGGCTTCGCCCGCGTGGATGTCGAAAATTATCCCACGGGAACGTACTACTGGGAATTCCTTCCTTATTCCTTGTCTACATTATAAAAAGAACCTCTGCAAAATTTCAGCTTTCTAGATCCAAGGGTTTGGGCTGGGCGTTGATGAGTCAGTCAGTCAGGACTTCTCTTTTGATTTATATAGTTAGATAAGTTCAATATTAATGTATTGTACATATAAACCTTCCGGAATAAATTCTCTAAATGATAGTGAAAACCTCATCAAAATCCGTTGCGTAGTTTAGACGAACAACGCGGTCACACAGACAGACACGAAACGCGACTTTATTTTATAATATGTATAGAAAATACATTGATATATCAGACACCACTAACTTGCGCTGACGAAAATCTAGTTAGGAATAGAAAATCTGTACTTATTGGTCTGAAATAACAAAATTCCTTCGTAATTGACCGTAATATTCCTTGGTGCAGGTATGGCAATGGGCGATGCAGCGTGGCACAAAACTGGAGACGCACATGCAAGGTCTGAAGGATTTAGACTTGGTGCTTGAAGAGCTGCTGCAATGGCTCATCGGATTGGAGAACACGCTGCTTTGTAAGTCACTGATATATTACTAGACTGTACATTTGTTGACTATTCTCTATTTTGTTAAGTACCTGTTCGTTGTTGAAAGGCCTACATTGGTGCCCATTCTGTTGTGCACAAACTAAACTTAATTTAGGCTATTGCTAACTTTTTCTCTCTATTATGACAAGAAAGGGACGGAAGTAAATTAGAGCTGTCAAATTAGTTAGAAATAATTTTTCCATAGACATTTAGACGACACGTAAAAACATGTCGACTAAAAAACACGGTGAAGCGCAAGGCGTGAACTAGTTTGACATCTCCAACTTAGTTCATAGCTATAGCCGTCCTTTTCTCGCGCTGCCTGTTAGTAAAAGATAGCGATTCTCTAATTTTAGTTTAGTGCGTTCACAAGAGAATCGGCACCATTGTCCTCCCATACCCTATTAACACTGTTATTTGAAAATATTGTAAAAGCCAATTATTTTTAAAAGAGTAACCATGGAGTTTCTTGCCGGCTCTTCTCCATAGGAAACGACCAATTTGGAACTGTGCACCTAGCTTCTGACGTTTCATTTGTGCCCATGCAGGTTTATGTGAAATAAAATATTTTGTTTTGATTTTTTTATTTAAATTCGTGGGTATTCTTAATTTTTCCATAGCATAAAGCATGAGCATAATCAGCCTATACTGCTGCCAAACCCTTTAAGGACACAGGCGTGATGTTATCAAGGATAGCTGATTTAATTGACCACACAAAAGTCTTATTTACTTTCCATAAAAATAGGCATCAATTATTTATAAAAAAAAAAAACTTATTTACCAACAAGTTAAAACCCCCGACACAATTTTTTTTTTCTACTCCTCCATCTTCAGACCCTGGTTGCCATCTATCTATAACCTATTCAAAGAGCCCAAACACTATACGTCTGCTGTAAGTTGGTGAGCTGGGTATCCGCAAATTCCAGGTGATGCTGCTGTGTTCAGGGTTACTGTGTTATTCTAATATCACTGAAGTAACAGAATACCAAATTTCGACTCGATCAGACCTGTGGAAGATGCTCAAATCCATTCATCAACTATAAAAGAGATAATCTTCAAACGGCTGAATAGATTTTCTTGGATCATAGCTAAGAACACTCTCGATCACTTGATCGATCTTTTCGAGATTTTTTTATTTTGTTTGAAAGGTGAAGTCAGATTTCAAAAGTCACCTTTCAAAAGTCACCAGTCAAAAAAAATCTAGATCGGTTCAGTCGTTTGGGAGTTACGATGCCACAGACAGATACACAGATACGTTATACTTATAACACCCCTCTGTTTCCGTAGAGGGTTAAAAAGGTACATTTCTTAAATACCTATTTCATTCTATTCTTAGCGCTCGAATCGGAACCTCTGCCAGAATCTATCGAGCTACTGGAAGGTCTCATTGAGGACCACAAGGAGTTGATGGAACATACACAGAAGAGACAAAACGAGGTCGACCGCGTCTGTAAGGCGTACCAGGTATGAGCTAAAGGACAACATTTTAATACTGTTAAAAACAGCTGTCTTTAGGAAATCCAAAACCAAAATGCAAGATGAACCAGATTCGTAATTCATCTTGGATAATGCTTTGAACTTGTATTTGTATTGTAATAAAATACTTGTAATTAGTTTTTTTTTTCGACTAAACAGAGCGAATATGTTTTTGTGGATAGTGACTTAAGAAACGATTTTGATGTTTATTCTTTGAATAGGGTTCGATCCCCTTACATGTGTAATAATATCTAGAGATAAACAACATGTATCAGAAAGGTGTGGTCATATTTAAGGGTGTAGTACCAACCATCAAACTGAACAACTTTCTCCATGGGACCAACATCGTAATCGCAAAATAATTATCGACTGTCCCATTCAAAACTTCATTACCTACTCGACCCAAATATATAGGGTGACTGGTAATTAGTGACCGATACTTAAACACATGATTCTGCTCATGATAACAAACAACTTTTACTATGGGACCAAACCTGAAATCGCGAAAAAAAAATCAGCTGCCCCATGCATTCATGTTTGCATAATTCGGCTAAATGTAGGGAACAGCTGATTTTTTTTCGCGATTTCTGGTTTGGTCCCATAGTAAAAGTTGTTTGTTATCATGAGCACAATTATGTGTTTAAGTATCGGTCACTAATTACCAGTCACCCTATATAGGACGGCTGAATATTTTTTCACGATTACGATGTTGGTCCCGTAGAGAAAGTTGTTCAGTTTGATGGTCTGTACTCTGTGCCACACCTTTCTGATACACTCTGTATAAACTTATTCATTTAATAAACACACGTGTATCGTATGATTAACACCAATGATAATAATCAACACCAATTTGTCGTTTTAAACATATTTTATGTAGAAAATCTTACTTTTTGTATACAGGTCAAATCGAGTCAAAGCCAAGGCCGGGAAAGCACACCAAGGAAGGTTTCAGCAAAGAGTGCCACTAAAGGAGCACCTGGGTATGTCATGAATATACTATTATTTGTTTTGTTGTTCCCTCTTGTGTTGTTCACATTAAAATTTGTTATTCATTGTTTTCTTTAAACTCTTCAATTCCCAGCGTCACTTGTAGGGAGTTCAATTTTTTTTTCTACCACAAGGCAATTTAATTTTAAATTTCTACCTAAAGAATGATAAAAATTGCATGTGTGCTGTCTTAACTTTACACAATACCCAATTTCACCTGTAGGTGATCCCCCGGAAATAAAAAGGGGGGTAAGTAGTTTTTTTTTAAATATATTTTTGTTCTAACTAAATGTACTTATCTAAGCTATTCTATTGAAAGATATAGGAAAAAAAATGATTCAACTTGGACATGAGAATTGAAGAGATAACCTAAAAAAAACATTTGTATCGTTAAAAAAGCTTCAGTGTTGTCCATTTTTAATTTGCAATCCCAATTTTTTATTCTTTTTTATTATTTTTATGTTGTGTGTCCATTTCCATACTTTTATTTATGTTTTTTCGTTTTGTCTCCCCACCTTTCACGAATCATGCACGTCGACACGTCGCCGCCATTCTGTGACGTCATTGCATGGTGTTGCCTGCTTGTGTATTGCCATCACAAAAATCTAGCCGCGGTTCCCAGCACGACCTCAATAGGGAGAGATCAGTTTCGCCTGATTATTATGGATCTAGGCGTTTCAGGTGTGTTTTGTTATCATTCACATAATTTGATGGTTTTAAAATGTTTTTTTTTTGTTCGAGTGTTTTTACTATGTTTAAATGATTACAAAAGAGGATCCTGACAAAATTCTGATATGCACTTAATTTATCGATTTAACAACAAAAAAAAACTATCAACAAGTTGCCAGTTATTAAAACTCATAGTTCTAAACATAGTAAAATACTCGAAAGATTTAAATATATCTCTAATTATTTCATAAATAAACCTACCTACTTAATATAAACGTGGCTACAAACCAATTGATTCTAGAATATATTGTTCAAAATAAGTAGATCTATTTGACATACTTATTTAAGAAGGTACCGACCGCGCAGTGGCGCCCTAATCGTTTATTTGGTTATTTCTTTTATTTTAGAATGAAAATGCAGAAAATAAGCCGGAATAATTGTGCTCCACAAGACTATACGTTATTATTACTACAAATAGTAGCTTTATATTGTTAAGTTTTATTATAATCGTTAAAACGGAAAATAGTGTCCACTTTTTTCCGTTTTGACGATTATAATAAAACTTTTTATTCTAAAATAAAAGAAATAACCAAACAAACGATGAGGGCGCCACTGCGCGGTCGGTACCCTCTTTACAGTTAACATTAAAAAAACACTTTTCAATTTAAGTAAAAAAAAAAAAATAGTGACGTTTATACATACCTAGTAGGTTCAACGGTGGTTACTTACTTTTATGTGCTTTACATGTTTGTCATTTGTGTGACTGTAGGTGCGTTGTCAGAGAGTAATATAACGTCTAATATCTATTCATACACGAAATCTCCTAAGGGGTCATTGTACTCGTCATTATGGACAACTTTTAATATGGGACCAAACGTGAAATCGCGAAAAAAAATCTGCTGTTCCTACATTTATGTTCGCATAACTTGTCAAAATGTAGGGAACAGCTGTTGTTTTTTAGAGGTTAAAATAATAGAGACGCCCCGCTTGCAGCACAGATCTCATTCTGTATGTCATATTCAAACGATTGACAGAAACACAACGACATTTTAAACCGCTAAAAGTATTTATTTAGTGATCTGTGGTGCAAGCGATCTACGTCGAATATTTAATACCAAAAAGTTTTTATATCCTGACAATACACCCTACAATTGCTTCGTCCCGCTCTAACACATGTAAACGTTGCTTTCCGTCCCGCTCTGGCACGCTTCGACACGGGCAGGTCCAGGATTCACACTCGAAGTAGAAGAGGAAGGTTTGAACGTCTATTCGTTTTTTTAAGTGTGTGTAGATTAGCGCCTGTAGCTTTTCTAGGACTGATTTTTCAAAGGTCATCAGGAAACTTTTATTTAAGGAATGGCGGTTTGACAGCTTTTGCATAAAAAATAATGTCAAACCGCCATATATACTCTTCAGATAAATGTTACCTGGCTTGCAAAATCAGCCTTGGAAGAAAGTAGTTTTGTGTTTTTAGCATGTATGTTTTTATTGGAGTTGAATTACGTAGCCATAGAGTATAGTAATAGATTGGGATGTGCGTAGCTGGCCAGATATAAACTTCTAAGCTAAATACTAAAATCGAAAATAACCAGAGACAATTTTTCGGCGTTTCCACGATCCATAAGTAATTCGATTTTCTACACAGCTATTTATATTTTAGTCTAGACTAGAAAATATAAGCGATCCTTATGTAATTAGAATTATCTTGCAGTTATTGTTATTATTTGAATGAGCATATTTTAGTCAAAGTTATAAAGACTAACTTAGGTCATCTTTTTTTGGGCCTTCCCTCCCAGTTTTGTAATTGTAGGTACAATTATTATGCTTGGAATGTCAAATGAATGTTTCATAATGTATTTTTATCTTACTTGCATCCTCGGAATGCAGTCGCTGCGGATTTTGCTTTAGGTAAACTATGGTATATTTATGTAGTTAAATAATTGTGTACTGTAGGTGTTATAGGAGTATCAAAGGGTAAAACTAAATTATTCATTTATTAACCCATGCAATTTTGAATTCTAGTTAGTATGTTATTATGTTGAAATTAAAACTAGGTTTGAAATTAAATTAAATCATTTATGCTGTAAATAGGTTATAGGAATTACTATTACACGCCATATAAAAAAAATAAGTTTACCATTTGATATTTCATAAAATTGTAGGTGCATGAGTAGTTTGTTAGTCTTTACTAACAAGCAAGCAGCAAGCAAGCGAAAATATAATTACGAATAATATTTCTTTTGCAATAAAAATACCGTTTTGCTTGAGTAAAGATTTATTTCAAATAATGCATGACCTAGGGTTGTCAATCACATAACACTAACCAGACTAAACTTAAACGCTATCAGGTAAACAAAAAACTATCAATCAAAATCAAACTTTATACCTTCACAAATACGGCACAATTTTCCAAAACCAAAAAATCCACGCACTTCTTATAACTAGTCAATCAAAAACGCACTTTACCGCTTAAAACACACGATTCACTCTACGTAGTCCGCACTAACTAACAGGGTTGTCAAACGGTAACTAACCTTACGCGAGCCATGGAGGTTTAACTACACGCAGTGGTATCCCAGCTACTAACGGTTTGGTTTGGTTGTTTTCTTGTGATTATAATGTTGCGTGTGCTTTAGTCGCGTGAGTCCCGGTCGAGAGACGCCAGACCGCAACCTACCGCACTACGGCCCGAGGTTCCTCACTAAGGGAAGGTAAGGCATCGATTTTACAGGAATACGTCAACCGCGAAAGTTTAAAAAATGGAACGTTATGAACTCGATGTACCTACAAAAAACGGGATCCTATATGTACCTATTATAAAATTTAACAAAAAAAACGGATTCTTTTTTAACCGTTTACGGATTTCTTTGGCAGAAAGCGAAAGTTGCCGAAAATTGATATTTCGGCCGAAATTTACTATCAAGTAGTGTTGTTACAAATTAACATGAAATACAATTATTGCTAAAAGGGTTTATCATCATCAATTTTGTTCATCTCGTCCGAATTATGTCAATTGGTAGTGAGGGTTTTTTATTTATGCTTTGGTTTTGCCGACATTGTTTTTATATTTTTTTTTTTTTCTGGGTTTTGTGTGTGGCAGCCCTTGCTATATTTATTGTATTATTTGCTCAGGATTATGATTCAGCATGGCTAGTATCTAGCATGCTGGCAACTGTATATTTAGATAGCTTTTAATTATTATAACTCAAGGTTTTTTAGCTATCACAGATTTAAAATCATATTTCCATTTATTTACTCACTGTACAAATGACATTTCTTTAAAAATTCTCAAGTATTATTTGCATTCACAGTCACAATTTTTATCCAGTTTAATTCTATATAGCTGCTTCTTCTCAAGTATTATTTGCATTCACAGTCACAATTTTTATCCAGTTTAATTCTATATAGCTGCTTCCTTTTTATCCCTAGTAAACTTCCAAAACGATTTAGGAAACGAGTACACAAAATCTACCATTCCTACCTCCTTTTTGCGAGCTCAAAAACTCACTTTGTCATTTATTTCCTAGCAGCAAGGGTGCAGAACCAGAATTCAGGTCGCCCCGCGTCAAACAATTGTGGGACAAATGGCGTACCGTGTGGTTACTCGCGTGGGAGAGACAAAGGAGGCTGCACGAGCGTCTGGTACATCTCAAGGAGCTGCAGAGAGTGTCCAACTTCAGTTGGGACGACTGGAGGAAGAGGGTGAGTCTCTGTTATTATCAATTAGCTTTTGCCCGCGGCTTCGCTCGCGTTAATTTTGAATTTGACAATCAATTCGGGTTGTAATAATATAATTCAATCATGATTCGAAAGACACGTGGCGCCATCTATTATCATGAGAATGTTATTGTTGATTTCCTCGGGAACAATACTTTTTTTTCGTTATGAAAGGTACCCTATGTACGTTTCTGTACACCTGACGACGTAGGTATATGCAAATTTTTAGGATGATCGGTTCAGTGGTTTAGGCGTGAAAAGGTAACAAATAAACTTACTTTCGCATTTATAATATTAGTTAGGATGCAGCAAAAGATTTTCAAACTAGGAGGAGATTTTGCAGATACATGAAGTATCACCAGCAAACAGTACCAACCACTAATTAAAGTGACTCTAACTACGCTTATAATAATTTTGTCAGCTTTCCATAATGAACTAAAGATTAATCAATCTGCCTAGCCTTTTCTCAACTATATTGGGGTCGGCTTCCAGTCTAACCGGATGCAGCTGAATACTAGTCTTTTAATGGAGCGACTGCCTATCTGACCTCCACAACCCAATTATTGGGTAATACGATACCCTTGGTAAGACTTGTGGTCAGACTTTCGGGCTTCTGACGACCCGTAACGACTGTCAAAAATCCACGAATGATAGCCGGGACCAACAGCTTAACGTGCTCTCCGAGGCATGGGAGGAATCTCGGTATGTAAAGATGGTCACCCATCCACGGACCAACCCCGGCAAGCGTAGCTTAACCTGATGTATCGACCCGTACGGCTGTTATTACTTAGCCACGAGCTCCTCGTACTAAAGACATCAAAATAAAGACCAAGAATAGGACAAGTAGTCATCTTTTTCTGGTCCTTGTGTCATACACGCTTTGTGCGGGACTCGCAGAACTTCGGAATTATCTCAGATATTTTCACCATGATATTAATTATATTTCTTTCTATTTTATCCTTAGTTCCTGAAGTTCATGAACCACAAGAAGTCTCGTCTGACGGATCTGTTCCGAAAGATGGACAAGGACAACAACGGACTCATCGCACGACACGAATTCATCGACGGAATTATCAACACCAGTGAGTTTCAGTCATAAAGCATTTTTTTTTTTAAATACTTGTCCTCTCCGAAGGTTTTGTGTACCGTAGGAGGATTTATGTGGACTAGCGTTAGTATCGAACAGAACTGCGTGAAAAATGGAGAAGGAGCCTTTCCCTGCAGTGGGACATCATAATAATACAATATACATGTAGATCAGTGGTATCGGCCCCGGCTTACGAGTTGTAGGTCGTGAGTTCAAACCCAGGCAGGCAATTTACTTTGTGTATTGAATTTCATCACCACTACTCTCAAAATAACACCGTGAGGAAATCGGCATCTCCTAGAACCAAAAATTCGAAGACATGTGACATCCACCAACCAGCACTGGGCCCGAAAAAATTATAGCCCGCTCCCTCATGGAAAAGAGGCCTGTGTCCCAGCAGTGGGAACATTATAGGCTGATTGTGCTTATGCTATGCTACATGAATAAAATAAGGATAGGACCTTATGGCCTCCTATGTTCTATGTTGGATGAGGTTTTGAAAAAGGAATGCGTAATGGCAGATGGCTAACGAAAGGTGACCATAGACGGCGGCGGTAACATGATTGCCGATCTTTAAAAGAAATCTATCAATAAATTCATACTAAAACATTATTATCTCCTTCCTACAGAATTCGACACATCTCGCCTGGAAATGGGCGCTGTCGCCGATCTGTTTGACAGGAACGGCGGCGGTCTCATCGACTGGGAGGAGTTCATCGCTGCACTCAGGCCTGACTGGGTAAGTTATCCTATACTACGAGTATTAAAATAAGCAATATTTGTATATACATATCATCATCTGCATAGCTTTTTCCCAACTATTTTGGGGTCGGTTTCCAGTCTAATCGGATGCAGCTGAATACCAGTATTTTACATGAAGCTATATCTGCCTATCTGATCTCTGATCTGATCTGATCTGATCTGATCTGATCTCTGCCTATCTTATCTCTACAACCCAGTTACTGGGTAATACGATACCCCTTGGTAAGACTGATTGTTAGACTTTCGGGCTTCTGACGACCCGTACCGACTGTCAAAGAAATGAGCTGTCAATACAGTGTCAATCCCTAGCATCAGTGCAATGAGAGACCACTTCAACCTAAGCTTTTATGGTGAGGTTTTTACATAACTGACATAACGGCAGATCTCAATAAGCTACAAAAAAAAAAGTTACTAAGTATAGCAGTTTTAGAAAAATAAGGATAAGCTTAATTGGGGCCACAAAAACAGCTTAAACAAAATGTTATCATAGCACCATCAATGCCATGTCACACTTTGTTTGCGTTTAACGCACTGTGTCACTTATCAACAGTGCACATTATCTTATCAAATACCTACTGATAACTTGTATTTTCGCGACAGGGAGAAAGAGCCGATTGCTTTCACAGTATTTTTTGTTGTTGCCAAGATAACGTTTTGTGTGTTGATAATATTGATGTAGGTAGGCAATTTTTCGATTATTTTTGGTTTCACCAAAAAAAAAAAATTTTTTTTCTCTTCCCAAGTTATTTTCGACGAGTCTTAAATTATTTTACCAAAAAATAAATAAATAATAATACAAGTAATTTAAAAAAGGTTTTTTCTGTACACAAGTTATTTTCGATGAGTCTTACAGTCTTTATAGGTATGTTTTACCAAAAAATAAATAAATAATAATAATTATAAGTAATTTAAAAAAGGTTTTTTTTCTCTACACAAGTTATTTTCGATGAGTCTTACAGTCTTAATAGGTAATTATTTTACCAATAAATAAATAAATAATAATATAAGTAATTTAAAAAATGTTTATTTTACTCTACACAAGTTATTTTCGACGAGTCTTACAGTCTTAATAGGTAAATACGTACCTAGGCCTAACCTAACCAAAATCATAAATATACTAAGACCATGTTTATCACCTGCTATATTGTCATCAGGTTGAACGCCGCGGCCCGCCGACCGACGCGGATAAAATCCACGATGAAGTGAAGCGTCTTGTCATGCTGTGTACTTGCCGACAGAAGTTCAGGGTGTTCCAAGTTGGGGAGGGCAAGTACAGGGTGAGTACTTTTTAAAAGCTTTTATTTAACTTGCTATGTACGTATATATGTTTGTTCGGGTGGAACTAGCTACTCAATTTTTTTATGATAATGTAGAACAGGAACATTAGGGATTTTTTTAGATATCATATTTTCTAGGTATCTCTAAAATCTCATGAAGTATTATTTTATAATTTTGTCAAGATAAGAAAGTCTATTAAGTATTAGTTTTGTAACAGTTTTTGAGTTCAAAATAGTCGTGTATTTATAATTGTTTAGCTACTTTTTTTTATTTGAACGAAAAGCTATAATAGCTACTATTTAGGTATCTACCTAATTACTAAAAAAAATTAAGGAGTGCTTTAGTTAGACCATCGAACTGAATAACTTTTAGCATGGGACCAACTATGAAATCGCGAAAAAAAAAATCAGCTATTCCGTACATTTTGACGAGTTGTGCGAACATACATGTAGGGAACAGCTGATTTTTGTTCACGCAATTTTTTTACACCTTATACAGGGTGTTATGTTAAACGAGGGACATACCTTTAATGGAGTGTAGTACTCATGAAAATTAACAACTTTTACCCTGGAATATGAAAAAGGAAATCAGCCCATTGTTTTTTCATATTTCAGGATTAGTTCCATGGTAAAAGTTGTTTATTTTCATGAGTACTATACTCCGTTAAAGTATGTCCCTCGTTTAAACTAACACCCTGTATAAAAGTGGTGGAAGGAGAGTAGGGAGGGAGGCCTTTGCCCAGCAGTGAGACAATACAGGCAAATAAAAAAACAAAAGTAAAGAATCAGGGTAGGCTTCGTTTTAGATTCATCAACTTGTACTTACAAGTCAATCTTCAATGAGTTATAGGCTTCGATTGCTGTTAGTTTTCTACTATTAGAACATCCACTAGCCCAGCAATTTCTTCCCACTCAGTTCGGCGACTCACAAAAGCTGCGTCTGGTCCGTATCCTCCGTTCCACCGTCATGGTCAGAGTCGGAGGCGGCTGGGTCGCCCTCGACGAGTTCCTGGTCAAGAATGACCCTTGCAGAGGTATGTACAACCTTTTTTTAAGGGGTGTGGGTTGATAGGACACTCCTATGGCCTTTACATGGCTTACTTTGGCAAGATAAGTGTCAGACAAGTGGGTAGTTGAAGTTTCGCTTGCAAGTTGTTACTGAAAACAATTTGCAGTAACCTAATAAGAACGTCATTCTATCTTTGTCTATTGTTTGAATTTGACAGAAAGGGAATGCTTTTCAAATGACATTATGATAAAGATGTGAAAATTGCATTTATTCAGTCGTACGTAGTGCAAGCGACGTGACTCGAGAATCTCTCATTAAAATAAAAAAATCGACAGAATGCGTACCGCAACACTACTTGTCTTGTTAAAGTAATGCATGTTAGGCCTGTTTTACACAATACACCACTTTTGGGCACTTTCAACAAAATCCTTTGATGGGAATGTGTGAAAGTGTAACGAGAGTGGAATATTGTGTTCAGGGGCTAACAAAGAATTTACTTTGTTAGATTACCGTGGGAAATGACATGTTAAATTTTCTTAGGCGACATAGAATAGATGAGAGCATAAAGTTTCATCATCAAATTCATTTTGGAAATAACCGGGGTGTCATTGTTTTAACTTTTTTATGTTTCTTCCAACATTCCTGATACAAATTTAATTTAGTGACTAACTCTATATGTACTTTATTTTAATTACTTTCCCACGGTAATCGAAACGTATTATCCCTTATTTTTTAGTGATATTCGATCTTACTGCAAAACTACTAGTTATAATATAAATATTAAAGTGTGTCAACCCAACAACCAATTAACGAACGAACAAAGAACTTTGTTTAGTCTGGCAATACAAGCAGAGTTCGAGACTACCTATTTATCTAATAATAAATATTCAACTGCAGTAAGAACGAAAAATTTCTCGGAGGAGCTTTTTCTTTGATTTGTACAATGTTGGTCCAATATCTTACGTACCTACTCATAAAAAAAAAAAATATATATAGGTACCTATATAAATGGAATGGAATTCCAGATTCTGTATTTCTCCTTTTAATATTTTTAAGTAAAATCTTATTTTAGTCTCTTAAAAGTACTTCATATTAATTTGTTGATAAAAATTTCAAGGAAAATACTCCTCAGGATAAAACATCATTTTACTATTAAAAAATTAACCACCCATTTGTTTGTTTGTCCTTGTCTACTAAAATGATGTTTTAAGTACCTATTTATGGATTTGTATCAAAAATGTAATGTGGTTTAGCATACCTACTTATTACCTACTACAATTTAAAACTACAGAAAATAAAAAACTACTTATTTTTTCTTTAGTTAGCCAAAGCCACCTTACATTTATATATTGTGAAGCCAATTAGGATTTTCTTAACCTTTTCACAGACCTCCGTATAATTCAAAATCGTATGTTATTTTATTTTGACCAACAATAATTTCTGGCTTCATAAACAACTAATGATTTGCAACTTCTACAACGCTGTTGCAACGACAGCACTGTAAAAGTTGTTCTGATTACTAGGCACGGACTGCTCTAACAAAAAACAAAAATGGCGGCATTTTGTTTTTTAATTTACTCTGACATCATCGAAATGAAGAAGATAGCTTTTAATTTCGCGTTTTCATATTATATCGTGGTGTAATTTGTGCCTTCTAGTCGGAATATTTTTTTTATATTATGTATTAGGTATGTATGGTGATATTCAAAGTGTCAATCAAACGTCTCGGTACTTCGTATAGATAATGTGTTAACCCCCTATTATGGGATATATTGACTAATATGTGAACGTCCTAACTTTATGGGCAAATATTTTTTTTTAAGTCCATGTATTGGGCGAAAAATCTTTTACTAGTTCCTTTGAACTCTACTCAATTGATTATAAAACCCCATTATACACAGGATGTCTATTTTCTTAACATTTGTAAGGGAAAATACGCTTTTAAATTAATAAAATAAACCTTTTAAGTTAAAAGGCACTCTAAAAAGATTTTTGCTCTATACATTTAGATTTTCAAGGAAATGTTTGTTCAATAGTGTTTTAAAATAACAAAATAACATATGATACTTTTAATACAATTTTATTATACGGGTACAAACATTAACTAAGTACAGATTACAAAATTAATTTCACATTCAACTTACATTATTTTCATAAATTATTAAGTAGCTGGCAATATCGTTTTAAAAAACTAATTTAAACTAGCAATACTGTTTAGAAATGCAAAATAAAAATCACAGAATACAAGTTACACACTAAAAAATACTTTTTGGAAGCTCAGTGTAAAACTGGAAATATCAAGGTCAAACTACCTGTTTTATGATCTAAAAAAATATTTTTAGAATGACTCAGTACAATCTTAGCTGCCTAAAGTTGATTCAGTGAAAAAAAAAACTTATAATACATAATAAAACATTGATTTCACAAATCATTCGAAGAATGTATAAGAAAGTCACCTTAAAACTAAAAATCAGTTAGAACAAAGTATTAAGTCTTGAAAATATTTCTTAAATCTAATGGTTACTGCTTAGTTAAGTCAAGCCTACATACTTGTGATAAGACTAAATAAATATGGACTACATTTCCGGTTAAATATTGAGTACAAAATTTGTTCGGCGAGACAAAGAACTCTGTCGATAAGTAAGGCTATTGCCTATATTGAGAGATTCTCTCATCCTATTCCTAGTTAACGCCTACGGTAAGTCCGAACGCCAGACAGACTAATATGACGATTTATGACCATAATTATCGTAAAGTTGTATTTAGAAGCGAATTTCAACGGCCGCTTACGTAATCGCGTCTTGCGCCCGATCTAATCTCATATTGGAGCAAACATTTGGGCCAAGGAATCCATATAAAGGCAAGACTTTTAGAACAGTTTATAGCCAATATTGACCCAAACTTTATTTCCAATGCCTGGAATCTAAAATTCATCAATAAGATGGAAGAGCAAACATTACTTAAAAACTAGGACACATTCATTGAAGTATGAAATTGGCACGATTAGTCAATAGTAGTCTTCCTAATGAAGGATGTAAGAGATGAAATCTCACTACTGCTAGGTAAAGGGCTGAATTCCATCTCTTCACTCAAATTCTGTGTGTCAGAAGTGTTCTCAACAACTGGCCAACGTTTGTGACTTGGGGCATACAAGACCAACAAAGCAAAGATATAGATATTCCACATTCCATACACTCCAGTGAAAAATGCTGAAGTATATTCAAGCTCAATTTTCTCATCCCACTTCCATTGGCCTTCAGCAACTTGTCCAAGAATGAAACCAATTACTGTCAATGCAGCACAGAGCAGGGTAGCCAACATAAGGAACTTGAAGCGATAGATGATTCCTTCATAGTGCAAACGACGGACCGAACACATAGTAGGTAGGGACTGTCTTTTGAGAGAGATATTCATGAAAACTTGCCAGATCATGTAGCACAAGAACAGGAAATAGACCCCTGTTGATATCCCAGCCAGTATGATGAAAGTCAAAGCCAAATTAGTGCCAATATCAGTCACCCAGATAGAGTAAAAAGGATTGCGGAGTTGCACACCTCTCTCGCACATGTCAAATATGAAGAGAGAGACACATCCCATAGCAACTGCACTCAAATGCCTCCAGTACTGATTCACAGAGCTTTGAGCTGACGTATCTTGAATCAACATGTGCTCACCAGCAAAAATGAGCCAGAATGAAAACAGTGTAGCATAGAATAACCCTTGACGAATATCTCCCAGTAATAACATAAATGGCAAGTCAAAATGTAAGGTCAAGTACTCAATCGGCATATTCAAAAGGCAAAGTGCTAAACCTAAACTCAACAGCATCTTCTCAAGTAGTACAGGCTTCCGTTGAAGCATGTGTATACGTCGCCAAAACCAAACAAGTATACCAATAATGCAAGGGAAAAACACAGTTTTCAGAGACAACCAAACTTTGATAAATCCTCCATTTTGATTGATGACTGTCAACCACATGTCTTGTATGTGCCCTATATGTGAATTCATTTTTGGTGTATCAACTGGGAGTCTCACATTGAGTAAATAGTAGTCGTGAAACAAAGAACCAAGTTCAAACAATGGAATTGCTGAACAGTTGTATAGATATTCTTCACTTTTCACATCAATATCACAATCTAGATGACGTTTTTCCACGGATTGTGTGTATAGCTTCCATTTATCCTCGGGATCTTCTTTATTCCGATACGCCAACCGGGCGTCGAATGTTATTGTACTGCGTGGCTCCACCTCAATCTGCGAGTGGTACTTAATATCCACCTGCAGTACTCCGATCAAGTTTTGCTGCCATCGTGAAAAGTCGAGAATCTTGCTCTCTCGCGGAACCGGCATTTGAAAAGCGAAAACTATGTCGGTCTCCGACAAATCATGATGCATTTTTCCAAGGTCGACGGTTTTGCAAGAACCTTTCCCACGGTTGTAATACCACTTCGTAGTGTCATTTTTCACAATAGAAGTATCTCGGCACACGGTTCCGAGTATATTTTGAGCGTTTGCAGGCATGGGTGCGACCAGCCCACCGATCAAGAAACATGTTAGCTGACATAACAAAAGGAAACTTATTAAAATGGCGAGTTTGCGCCCACTTAAGTTTTCAATTATAGTTCCCGTCATGTTTCAGACGTTTAAACACACATTTAAAAACGAGAAATGAGTCAACACGAGTTATAATCGACCGGCGGTAGTGAATTCCATTGTTCTTGTTTTCTTTTTCGACGCGATTTATTTGACATGCGCAGTATCGATGTTGCCAGCGAAAAACGTAACGCTTAATAACGATATCGGTTACGAACGGTAAACAAATAACTTCTATAAAATAACGCTAATGATATTATAACGTTATATAATTTAATCTTAACTATAAAAATCATATAACTGCTTTTAAATTATTTTAAATAAATACGAAAAACTACTAATTTTAAAACTATGAATAATTACACTACCAGCATTAATCACTTCACTCCCATTGTGAAGCACTTATCAACAAAGAGCTAGTCTCAGCAAACATGTTGTTATTGCTAAAGTAAGCATTAAATATGTCCACATACAATTTTGATGTTGCTACTAATTTACTAATTCGTATTCGCTTTGCCCAATCCATTTCCCGTGGTCCCTTATAAAAAATCGTTATTTTTTTACTTTTTTTTATAATTTGTTTTGAATCCTATGGAATCCCTTGACATAAGTAGTATCATTAGTGCTACCGCTGCCTGATCCGAGCAAGCCGGAGCAGCATGAAGCTTGTTGCCCGCTCGGTAAGAGATATGACATGCCTTGGAACCTTTCTAAATTCTTTTGATCACTTTTTGGCTTTTTATTTACACAAAAATTTTAAAATATGGTTCCATCGCAAGTCCGCCTAGTTGGTGTGGCTTAGATTTTACTTTTGCAACGTTGTAGAATTATTTTGCTCTACACCACTAATTTTTAATTAGTACAAATACTTATAGGGCTCATTAGAGAAGGTCTTGTTATTATATATGTAAAGTCTCAATAAATAATATTCATAAACAACAAAGTTATTAGCGTTTGTTTATATCCCAAAATGTCACTCAGTTTATGGAAATATTGTACAGGCTACCTAATAGTATTCATTAATCATGGAAAAACACTGCACGTAGTATTTTCTAGTAGCAATTGTTATGAATCATTGATTCAATTATGAAATTTATGAATTTACCAATTATGAAAAATTTTTGTGGACAATTTTGGGATTTCATTTTTTTGATTTTTGACTACACAAATATGATCAGTAACGGGTACGGATAGAGCCCCATTTTTTTTTGTACTATTTAAAAAATAGCAGTGTATAAATACATTTTACACGTTTGGTGCTTTTATTGTTATACAGCTTTTGTTTCATCAAATGTGTAGAATACCGACTGTAGTTTGGGTGTTTACTAATTTATTATTTATGAAATATATTGTAGTGGTTATATTATGTGGTGATAATAAAGATTGCTTAATATACGTAATGGCATGAAAATGGTTCTTTATTTGCATTAAGTATTTTTATTATGGAATTTATTTTATTTGGTAGATACTAATTGTTTATAATTCAAGCGCAAGATATTGGTGTTCACTAAAAACAATTTTGTTTGCGATGTAAATATTTAATGACGACTTTGCATTTTTTTAAAACATTATAATTACTTCGAATATAAAAAGAAAACATAAAAAATATTAATTCAATCTTATATTCAATCTTGCTCTTGACTTATACAATTGCATAATATTTGGTGAGAGAATATACTAATCGTATTTTACTATTCCTATTCCTAACTGCACAAAATTAAAAATCCTCCCCCATTTTTTTACAACTGTTATGTTTGTTTATGTTGACATGTTCTGATTTGTTTGTTGTTTTTTTTTTCTCTTTTCCTCACTACCTATGCACGCTGTCCCGTTTTTTTAAACACTTCGGTGTAATTTTTCTGCCTATCCTTTTACCTTACGGTTTTCTTTGGCCCTGTCCTATCCTGTTCCGTTTGTAATCCCGCGCACCGGACGCCGCCCGCATGCAGCCAAGGGACGCACCAACATCGAACTGCGAGAGCAATTCATTCTGGCCGATGGAGTGTCACAGAGCATGGCAGCGTTTAGGCCGCGTACGCCCCGCTCTAACACAAACACACCACCGTCCACTGGACCTATTACAAAGGTAAGTACTCAAACCGCTATACTTTAATAAGTCTTCTCTCCTACAGGATAGAACTTAGTTTTAATTTCGCACAAGTAAAAAAGCGCACAGTAGTTGTTGGAGGGAGCAATCGGTTTGGGAATCAACTTTTTCGCTTTGTCTTTCTGATTGAACTTTGCACATGGATTGTGTACATCCATTTGCAAGGTGCATTGTCGTGAGTGCAGCATGTGTTGAGCTCGTAGAGATTGGTCGTATTGCATTAGTGTTCAAGCTATGCATTGACGCACAGGCTCGTGTAGTGTTTGGTGTTGTTTGTTAGTGTATTTCATTGGATCCACTGCATTGGAGAGGTGGCACGTCTACGCCTATGGATGTTTTGGTAATGTATTTTCGTTCACCCATCCCGCTCGTCCCCAATCATACCCGCATCAGCAAAATTCACTCGCGATCGACTAAACGTGTGGACTAATAGTAACAACGTGAAAATTCGTCATAAACAAACGCGTTCCGGAATAAAAAACGATTGGCACTATGAAGACAAAAACGAGTTGTTTCGTTTTCTACGGTTCCTTCCTTAATAAGCCTCCCGGTTTTGTATTGGTGCGTTTAGCTGAAGAGTTTATGGAGCAGCTGAGGCCTATATTTGAGGCTCTACGGCAACGCGAGGAGCTTCCGTGTTCGTATCCCCTGCACGTCGGTTCAACACATGGCACTAAGCAGACGTTCATATACAGCCACTCAAGATCTCAAGGTTCCACAACGCCGGGCGCGCATCACTATAGCCACCACCACGGCTACCAGCCCTCTCCAGGATATCATTGGGTAATGCTATGTAGGCAGTGTGAAAGTGGCGCGGTTGATTGCACTCTCGAATCATTTTTGAGGTTTTATGTTATTATCTGTTAATTTGTGTTAGTCCAATCGTATTTGTACGTAATGTAGACACTGTCAAGTCCGCTAGAGTGGCATGATTATAGTAAATTGTGTATCAATTTGATTATCATATTATTTGCTTTGATTTGAATAGTCACTTTTTCATGAACATAGACAGAAAAGATTTTGAAGTAGTTAAAACAGCGTTTGATGCTTAATTGAATACGACTATGTATAGTGCAGATTAACAATACAATTTTCATGATAGGTAAGGGAACGCACGGCTCGTTCAGTGCCGATGTCTGCGGGAGGAGTGGCAGGCAGGGCGTCAAGGTCTTCGCTGAGTGCTGGTACACCTGACTCCTTAAGCGACAACGAAGCGGCAAGTGGACTTGGAGCAAGATATAGGAAACCCAGCGCGCCTAGGTGAGTTATTTTACATTTCTGCTAAACGTAGGATTATAAATAAACATTTAATCTCTAAGAGGATATAAGAGAGAAGAGTATTATATTCTATACGGTTATAAAAAGTTCAATGTGTTTTAACAGGTCAACGTTAACACCTGGAGGATCTCGGCCAGGCTCAAGGCCGGGCTCACGGGCCGGATCCAAACCACCATCGAGGCACGGATCAAATCTCTCTCTAGATAGTACAGGTCAGTTTTAATACAAATTGGATCTTAATTATAACAAAAATGTTGAGATGTTGGCAGGTGGATAAAGGCAGGGAGAAGATGTTAAAAGGATTAGCAGGTCTAACTGTAAAATTCAAGGTTCATAAAGGTGCATCAACATAGAATTAGAGGCCCTGGTCTAGAGATACGTTGCCAACCTCCAGCTAAAAACACATCTAGTCAATCTTCCTAGCTTTTTCCCAACTCTGTCAACTCTGTCAGGGTTGACTTCCAGTCTAACCGGATGCAGCTGAATACCAGTATTTTACATGGAGCGACTGCTTATCTTTATCTGATTTCCTCAACCCAGTGACTGGGTAACACGATAACCCTTGGTACGACTAGTTGTCAGAAATACCTCTAGTAAAAAAAACACTTCTACGAGTAGTAAACTGATTCATTATCTTTAAGTCATTAAATAAAAAAAAAATCCCGCATTCTATAGATGAAGTATCAACACCATCTCGCATCCCGATGCGTAGGGTGACGAACACAAAGACATCGATAGCGCGCGCGGCTGCTAACGCCAGCAAGCTCGGTGTCACCACACCTAACGGAGGATCGCGACCGCGTACGCCAACCGGCTTCTTAACCCCGGCCAGCGGAAGGTACGTTACTTCAAATAACTGTTTTTTTTTTGTTCTATAAATTATTTTTTGATGAATGTAGATTGGTTGAATTTTGTGGCGTTCAAGAGCCGCTTTTTATTACAAACGAAACATGGAATGGTTTGAGAATTATATACATAGCGATCTATCTACATTCATTTTTGTTTAATTAGAGAAATTAATGATTCTCTTTAGTCCCTTTTGTTGTTATTCGGGTAAATAATATCTCCACAGACTTGACATTAAATACAATTACAAATGTCTCAAGCTGCTGAGTAAAATCCATTGATCTCTCTCCGATCGTGTCGGATTACCGTTCCCTTGGACTGCGAGAGTGAGGGAAGAGAGAGTGCACCCGTGTTTGCACACACACTTGTGTTGGTTAGCCTACGTTGAGCTTGGCAGGCGTTACTGAAAAACGGTCAGGAGGATATTATTAATAGTATAAGTCCCCCATAAAATCATTCATTTCTTATACATGTTTAAGTAGCAAAAATAATGTAAAATAACCGGTGTAATGATACGCACGGACAGGTATACCACCGGCGGGATGTACCGCACATCCAGTATTCCGACATTGTCACCGGTGCCGGCGTTAGTGAGGTACACACTCAGAGTTCGCCATTGACTTGTTTGTCCAACGTGTATCTGGTTTTGCGGACGCAATTTGATCATAAACTTTACAAAAACATGTTTTTTGTTAAAATTGAATTCAGCATGGGTTTCGAACCGTTAATAGTTTTAACGTATAAGATTGCGTCCGAAAAAAGGTTGTCAAAGATACACGAGTTTTGAGCACGTTAAGCTTCTTGAGGGTTTTTAGGTGTAGCGACGTCAAGGGTACGTCTAGACATGTTTGGGTGCACCTGTATTGGGCCAGATCACAATTTTGTCCTTTGTTATGTCCCATGATATCGTATTATGCAATGATATTACAAGTAAAAAAACGTAGATAGGTTACCTACCCAACATTCGATGTTCAAAAACGGCTCAATGTCGAACTATTAGATGACACCTGGACGTTGGCATGTCGGAAGCGAAAAAGAGACAAGATGACGAAAATGTGGCTAATTAGCAAGATTTTGACGTCCCACTTGCGGAGCATGTATAACCTATCTACCTCTTTTGTACTTATAATATCATTGGTATTATGTATGTAAATACATGTAAAAAGGGTGGTGGAAAAACGTCATTCAAGGTTTGGTATCGAAGAGGTCCAAAGGCATGTTACAAGTAGCCAACTATTATAAGCAGCTTTACACAGTGTGGTTTTACTAACAAAAACGACAGAATTATCAAGAGCGTTAAACTAAATGATTATATTTTTTTCCTTCCCGCATGCAAAATGGAAAACAAAATAATACAGCTCGACACATTCCCAGCCATCGTCAATGGCATCCGAACATCCCAAATCCTTATCCCATACTCATCCAGCATTCCAAACACAAGGTTCCACTAAAATTCCAGTTTATGTTGGGAACCGCTCTCACCGATCCCCGTCCGTTGAGAGGCGATTGAAAATATCTAGAAAATCGCACTCGAGAGAAACTTCCCAAGAACCTAGTCCCACTTCTCAAGGCCCTTCGAGGAAGTCAGAGCAGAGAAGTCCCGAAGACGACTCCTCACTGTTCAGCATATCGGGAATGACGAGCGACAATGAATATGAGAGTAATATAAGCGAGTCGAGCGGAGAAGCGTCAAAGCCGACCCAGCGCGACGTCAAAGGGTACAAGCTTGTAGAATGCTAGCTTCGGTTTTTGCCCGATTATTTTTGATTGATGCTCTTTGAATTTTGGAATTTATGTTTTCATACGTATCTACATTATCATCGCCACAAAATTTCATGCTCACAACTGTCAAATCATCTGCTTGTCGAAACATGGATCCGCTCATCTCAGGTTGTTTATCGCACTATGAACACGTCATCTGTTGATAATATCACTGCATACAATAATACTAACATCGCCTGAAGCACTAACGGCTAAAGATAGCTTTGCACTGTAAAACATTGAAGTGACCGAATATGTCGGCAATTTTTATTGTAGACTATTTTGGAATCTTTACCGCACACCATCCCAGCATTCATATGACATGCTTCTCTGTACATAAACCTGCATTATGTGCAATTGGCCTTTATATTGTCTTGTATGAATAACATAAGTATTGCAATAAACATTAAACATAATATAAGAAATAATGGATTATTCCACAAATCCCCATCGATAATCCCCATCAATTGGGATTTGTGCAATAACCCGAAATTATGATTACAAAAAAATATAGTGAAAAATATGCTCAGTAATTTTTTTCTTGCGAATCAAACTCAAAAAAACATTGATTGAAGAAGTTCGATTTAATTTAATAAAATGTATTGCAATATTTTTACACCTTACTTTATGGTATGTAGTTAAGGTCTATTTATGTTACATCTTATGTTCTGTTTCTATTTTTGTTTCTGCACATGAATTTCTACTTCAAAATATTCTTGGATTGGTATTTAAAATTATAAGGCTATGGTCTCAATACATGTGCAGTGACAATCTAACATATTTCCTTTTCTGTTTTCTTGACTAATTTTCTGTATGTCTGTCTGTGTGCTCGCTAACATCAACAAAGGAGTGGGTCGTTTGCCTCTACTGAAGGACAAACTCCCGGCAGAAGTCGCATCCCAGTACTAAAGGACCATACTAACAGTAATACCAATAGGTAACTACTAAAATTATGTAGTGTGCTTTTTCTTTTGTTTTTCGTTTGTAGTCCAAATTGTTTGTAGGTATTTCTTGAATGTAGAACAATTGGCGGTAAAAATGGGTTTATGTTTTGTTTTTCTTTTATTTAGAGTTGACTAGTGCTTTGCATGTTTTGGATATTAGGAGGAATGTTACTAATGTATCTTATTTTACAACAGGCAAAGGACACCGTCGGGGAGCACTACGCCAGTGCGGTCAGGTCAACCGACCGCAGTGACGAGGCTGTTAAGGAAGCCCTCAGACGCATCAGATGCGGGCACGCCGACCACGCCAGCAACACGACGCGGTACTCCGGCATCCTCTCGAACTATGGAGAAACGCGAACCATTCCGACTTTAGACGATTAATTTAACGCCAACCTCACACACTTCATAGTTCTGAACACATCAAAATTATGAAGTTGGGGATAACACCTACGCTATGCAAGTCGCTCTGACGTTATGCTATATAATTCAAAATCATGTTAATCAATTGCCAAAATTATTATATACCCCACCTTTAAAAAATTTACCACGACAGAGCGCCTCGCATGCCTAGGCAAGTGCCGACATAACATTTAATAACTAACATAAAATTAACCAACGCGCGAATTAAGCCAAGCTTAATAAAAAAATACGCCAATATGGCTTTTAATTTAAGTGAGAACAATTTATAGATAATGGTATTAGTAAAACTTAAAGTCTGCACTTGTTGCCTTGTATTTTTTTCTAAAATCCGCGCCAGTTTTCGCACTTCGTAATTGTTTTATTTATTTGTGCTGTCAAGATTTACAGGACATGTTTGTTCATTAGTCGATGTGAATAAAATACTTTCTCTTATTTATTGTCAACGTTGCCATAATTGTTAGTGTACCTATGTTTTTTGTATGTAAAATGCGTATTATTGTCTCTATACAGAGACTGGTAAAGTGTGATGACGATTTGAATATTGTTTTCTTTAGGGACCATTTGGTTTAACGGATTAATGAAGATAGGTGATTGTTGGTGAAGGCTTTCAGGCTATCGCAATCTTGCGTGTATATTCGCCAGATACACGTTTAGACAGATTGTTTCAAAGTCGTCGTCCTCAATCTGTTAAGGTGATAATAGAATACTTTTTCTTTTGTAATGCACAATTATGTGTTTCCCTTTATATTTTTAAGTCTTATTTGTCATTAGACATGATTTTTGATTTGATAATTCTTCTGTTTTATACACTTCTGTATATAATTTATGTATTTATCACAACTGCACAATCTCTTATCGAGAAAAAGAAACAGATATTTCGTTTGAAAGAAAATGCTAAGTCAGTCACGACTATCGCCAGAGTCGAGGGTGCTTTTCGTTTTTACAAAAATCAAAAATCTGATCATGATGACCGATATATTTATAAGTACATCAAGTACACTGTCGTAAAAGACATTGTTTATTAAAGCGCTAAGAATATTTTGATATTTATTGAAATAATTGCTTTAAAAATGTAACCTCTTTCAAAATGTTAACCATCGCTCACCATTTATTTGTAAGTTTTTTAATATAAATCTGTCCTTGTTATTAAGCTTAATTATTATTATTACGAAAAATTATTAATCTGGTCATTTTTATTTAAATCATTGTTATATTTGTTATGTAAAATCGTGGCAAATCTACTAAAAGGCTTATGATATTTTTTGTATAAAAAGATATCTTTGCATTACATCCGTTTAAAATCTCATAACAAAATACCTATCAAATAAATGAAAAGTAACAATTATTTTGTCGTTTTTTTTTTTCCAATTACCCAACACATTATTTTGTGAATGCTTGACTTACAAAGGAGAGGTTTTGGCAATTTCTATTTTCTCAGCGCGATCAAACGCGTTATGCGATTTGAATTTCTATAGAAATAACCACTTTAGCAAGTCTAATTCCAGAAATGAATTCTCAAAACAAAATTATAAATTTCTAACTGCGCCCCGCGGTTTCACCCGCGTAGACCGGGATAAAAAGTAACATGTGTTAATCCAAGGTATAAGCTATCTACATACCAAATTTCATCCAAATCGGTCCAGCCGTTTGAGCGTGAAGAAGTAACAAAACGCTGTGTGCGTTTTGTTACTTCACACACAAACTCGCCTTTATAATATTAGTGTGATACAATCTATTGATGCTCAATTATTTCTAACTGCAAGTAATGAGTTATGACTATGACTTCAGAGTAGTGTTAAATTAATATAGACTCAAAATTATTTTAAAGATATACTTATTAAATTATTTTAAAAGTGATTCTCTACCCAGCCCGCGCGAAATTAGCTCGCGTATTCGCCTAATGCTACGGCCAAACCTGCGCGTCAATTAGCGGGATGCGGGACGCGATCCGGTGGCGTCTCCAATGCGAGACTTACGTGCACACCTGCGGGACTACAGCGCGAACCGCGATCTTTTTTTTAGTGAATAGTTTCTGAAGCCGCTCGTCTATAGCTTAGCACACATAAATTGTTGTGATAAGTCAGTCTCATATTTCGTCTCAACCGTTTCGATTGTGAGACTTTGTGTTAAGTTAATTATACCTATTTATGAATTAAATTTAATTTTTGTACTAAGTACTGTAAGGGGCTCGAACCTCACAGTAGGAGATTTACTGAATTAATAATAAAACGAGAGGGACTCTAGTTAAATGGGGCTGATGCCCTCTGTATTTTAAGCTTCAGATAAGTTATAATTCACACTCCTTAACTAAATTGGTTCTACGCGGAGCCCTACCAGAATCTATCTGACATCCTAGTCTTTCTAGAATACATTCCATATTTAAATGATTGAATGTCAGCCAGTATAATATTGTCGAGGCTTGATCAAAGCAACAAACCTCTGCAGTACACACAGCTAAGGTTTTGTGAACTAAACAACATCGTAAGTTCAAGATCAGTCATCAAGAAGCATTCTTCCATTTAAAATTACATTTTACGTGCATTTAATTAGGTTTATTTTTACATAATACGAGATTGGAATAGGCAGATACTCGATAACCATACGCTATGAGCGTACTTCGCCAAATACCTACTTCAATTCAGACTCAATAGATCGCGTCCCGTACGCGATCCATTGAGTCTGTATTCGGAAAAATATTAAATCAGGATAGTTTTTTTGCAAAGCCGGATATTTTAATCACGAAAATTGTGTGATATTTAAGCGTTGACATTGTAAAGCTGTAAACGCAGTCTTCCCGCGTCGCGGTCGCGTAGGTGTGCAAGGCGCCATAAGATAACACGAGCAGCGTCCGCCGCGCGACTGACGCTCGCGCTTAAAAATCGCTTTGGTTGCTCAGGTGTGGCCGAAGCTTTAAAGTAATGTATTTACATACAATGTGTAAGTGATATACATTGTGATATTCAAAATATCTTGCCTTGGCAGAATATTTCATTGTCTTTGTTAAGTCACATATATACTTACACAAACTCACGCTTTTTTCCCATTGGGGTAAGCAGAAACCATAGAACGACACCAGCTATGATCCTTATATACTCCTTTTACTTCGTGTTAATTCATTACATCGAAATAGTAAGAAAAGAACAATTTTTCAAAGACAAATAAAACCAATGCCAATGTCCCTACAACTTTGGAGCCATAATAAAAAAAGCACAGACAGAATATGTCTAGCCGAGTACAGCAAAATTTTTCTTTGGAATTCACATTTGGACCAAAAAAAAATGAAACTTGGATGATGTCCTTTAATCAGTCATCACGAGTATCCACCAACTTCAGGTTGTCAGACTTCTGTAGTATGTTCGTTGTGCTCTAACGTAATATGTGATATTTTTCATCTTCGTGATGAAGCTATGTAGCCTGTCTGCCCCGGCTTGCGAGTCAGCCAGACTCACCGTCAAATTAGCACTTTTGAAAATATAAACTAATAAAAATGGTTTCCTTTATATAACGCAACCAAATAACGAATAGCAGTAACATATAACCATAAATAACGCAATAATAGTATGGCAAGTTGGCAACATTATACATATCTGTCAGTGACTCAAATTGAGTGTCACTGTCACTGTCAAAGTACCTTTTTGCGATTGTGATTAAAAAAAAAATAAACACTAAAATAATTTCAAACTTTCAATAAAAAGTAGTAAAATGGTAGGAATTAACATGGATGGAACCGCCAGGGATCGTGTGATGAAGTTAATTCAAGAAAAAGACAGAATGGAGAGCGAAATTCGAGAACATACAGCTGTATTGGAGACTAACAATGTTGGCATGCATGACCCTCTAGTCGACGCTGAAGGTTTCCCTCGGAACGATATCGATGTCTATAAGGTCCGACATGCAAGGCACCGCATAATTTGTAAGTACTTCATTTAGATTTTCGTAATCTCCAGTGAAAAACACACAGCATGACTAAGCAGTTTTGAAAGGTGTTCAGTACCACCCGTAGTATCCCTAAGTAGTCTGTGAGTACCACCTATGCAACATCATTGGGTACCACCATAGACGTACAAAAAAGTTTTATATGTCTATGGGTACCACTCGATTATTTCATGACGTTGAAAACTAAACTATTAATCATAGAGCACTTACTAAGCTTGCTTAAATCACTTGTACTACGAAATACGAGATAAGCCTGAAGTTACTCGGATTAATATGGAAATCTTAAAAAAAAAACTTGTTTATTATCACCATTAGCCGACGTTCACATGGACGTAAAAATATTGCGGTGGGATTTTATCGCACACTGGATTTTCAACTCTCGCTGTTGAGCCGAGCATTGAGAATCCAACTTAAAGACGCTGTTACAAATGGGTAGTCAAATCATTACTTTTTTACACAAAAGCATGTTTATTAAATAAAATGCTTTATATTCTTAAAATGTTTTTTAGCCAAATTGTTGATTGATATCCATGGTACGATTCTGAATATAAATATAATTTTAAATAGGTACAGTTTCTCAATAAATGTACCGGACTGAAAATTTTTACTTTAGTACATTTATTGAGAAAATGTACCTATTTAAAATTATATATTTTTTTTTTTTTTTTTTTTTTTTTTTTTTTTTTTTTTTTTTTTCCTTCCATCTGCAATCAACCCTTGAGCTTTAATCAGATTGGTTGTTTCTTCTTCACTGACAGTCCGAGAATGTTCACATCCTGCGATGCGTCATCTCGTTATTATATTATTATTAGTGTTGGTTAGATTGACGCTATTCGCTCTCTTTTAAGTCTGTAGGTACAGTCTGAGGACTTTAGAAGTGTCACAGCAAGTTCATTTTTATGTTGTTGGAGTCTTTCCTTATAATTCTTGTAGGACTTTTCTACAACCTCCTTGACAGTTGGGATTTGTAGGTACTCATGTACTTCAATATTTTTGGTGAACCAAGGGGCACCGCTTAAGGTTTTTAATGCTTTATTTTGGAAGCGCTGTATTATCTCAATATTTGAGTGTCTTGCCGATCCCCAGAGCTCTATACCATATGTCCATATAGGTTTAAGGATGCATTTGTAGATTAGAAGTTTGTTTTCCAAGCTTAGTGACGACTGTCTGCCTATGAGCCAGTGAATGTCTCGTAGTTTTATGTTTGCTTGATCCCTTTTGGTCTTTATGTGTTCACGCCAAGTAAGTCTTCTGTCGATGTGTATACCTAGATATTTGGCAGTACTTTTCTGTGGCAGAACGTCTTCACCGAGTTTCACTTGTGGACAGTCTCCTCTTCTTAGGGCGAAAGTAATATGAACAGACTTGGCAGCACTAGCCTTGATTCTCCACTTTTTCAGCCATGATCCAATCTTGTCAAGATGTTCTTGGAGTTTCGTGGCTCTAATCTGGTCTTTATCGCATGATAGGACTGCTGTGTCATCAGCATAGGTTGCAGTAACTATTAGATTTGAGGTAGGTAGGTCAGCAGTGTAGATTGTGTATAAAACAGGGCCCAGCACAGAACCCTGGGGCACACCAGCTTCTATGGGATGGAATGAAGATAGGCAGTCTCCACATTTAACTTGGAACACTCGGTCCTCCAAGTAAGACTTGAGCAGCATATATGCGGTGTGTGGTAAGCAAATTTTTAGTTTACACAGGAGGCCTTTATGCCATACTCGGTCGAATGCTTGCTGTATGTCAAGAAAAGCAGCTGAGCAGTACTCCTTTCTTTCCAAGGATTGTCGGATTGTGTGGACCACTCTATGTATTTGTTCTGTCGTTCCATGGTGTGCTCGGAAGCCAAATTGATGCTCTGGGATTGTCCTTTGTTCTTCAAGTATAGGTAACAGCCGTTGTAGCAATAATTTCTCGAACAGTTTAGACAATAAAGGAAGAAGACTTATTGGTCTGTACGAAGAAACTTCAGTAGGAGGCTTTCCAGGTTTACCTACCATATTTATGAGTGACACTTTCCAGATGAGAGGGAAATAGTGTAGTCTCAACACTGCATTGAATAGAATGGTTAGCAAAAAAAAAAAAAAAAAAAAATTATATTTATAGTTCAAAATCGTACCATGCACATTTATCAACAATTTGGCTAAAAAACATTTTAAGAATGTAAAGCATTTTTAATTAATAAACATGCTTATGTGTAAAAAAAGTAATGGTTTGACTACCCATTTGTAACAGCGTCCTTAACTTCAACAAAGTGCATTCTAGCCCATCGAAAATACATAGCTGGATTTTCAACTCTCGGCGCTAAGCAAAGCGTTAAAAATCCAGTGCGCGAAATAAAATCGCTGCGATATTTTACGTCCGTGCGAACGTCGATTAAAAGTTAAATTAGAATAGGTAGGTTGAAACATTCAGTATGTATTACAATTGCTTTTGAATAGTCACTCCTATGGTAGATTTGATAATTTAGACCGTTTTATATTTAACTAAGTATTCAATTGTATTTCCAAAAATATCTAATGAAAGGTATTTAACAAGTCGTGATGTTATGTTAATTTCAGGTCTCCAAAATGATCACAAAAGTCTCATGAAATCAATTGAAAGGGGTCTTGCAGAGGTGCACAAAGACTTACTTGGTTCAAATGGTGAAGGGCCATCGGTGAATGTTGCTACATCAAACAACGGTCACTCAAATGGGACCAGCAGTGGTGACAACATTCCTCATGTAGTTGAGGATAACCAAGTCTTTGCCGTAGTTGGTTTTGTTAGCGATGGGTCACCTGCAGACATTGCTGTAAGTATGGGATATTTCATAATCACTTTAAGTAGTTCTTCTTTCTTGCCAGCAATCTATTAAAATTCTTGTAGAAGTGAATTAACCATAGGTTTAGGTATGTTTTAAAACTAAAAGTCAACAAACTGCAATAAAAATTAGTTTTAGAATTTATAATTAGGTTAGCTTCTAAACAACAAGATTTTTATTTTCTTTTGTCGTTTTCTGAAAGCATTTTTTGCATTGACTGATTCAAACGGTTGATTTTTCAACGCGCGTTATAAATGCGCTTACGCGCGAACAATTGAGCCTTTTCCTAAATGTTTTATTCGAGCGCTTTTTAACACGCGTTGATAAAGTGCCTGAATGAATCTGAGTTGAAGTAATAGTAGACTAGCTAAAGTTTATTTTAATTTAATACTTTAAGTCGACGTTCGCACGGATGTAATAATATAGCGGCGATTTTTTTTCGCGCACTGGATTTTCAACGCTCTGCTTAGCGCCGAGAGTGCAAAATCCAACAGTGTGTTTTTTCGACGCGCTAGAATGTACTCTGTTATTGTTAAGATGGATTCTCAACGCTCGGCTCAACAACGAGAGTTGAAAATCCAGTGCGCGATAAAATCCCGCCGCGATTTTATTACGCCCGTGGGAACGGGGGCTTACTGTCCCACTGGTAGGCAAAGCTCTCCCCTCCTCCACAGCCTAACACTCCTCTTCTCTGTGTGTTGCCTTCTCCGGCCAATCTCCCATTAAACGTCAATAAGGGGGAAGCGCCAGGGTAGCCCGCGAAATTCAAATTTTCTTACGTTTTTTGCATGTTGCAAGGTGATATTAGGATGTATGTTGATTAAGGTATGATTCGCGTCCGTAACAAATGTGTATTTACAGAATTATAATCATTAGAATCAGTAATACAACTCCTTGAGTCAGTATAATCCTCAAATGTCAAGATTTCATGAAAAAGTCATTCAGTAGGATTACCTGGTTTTAAAAAGAGTTGTATTGATGATTATAATTCTGAAAATACAATAATTGTTACTACTGACTTGCAAATTGCAAAAAACGTAAGAAAATTTGAATTTCGCGGGCTACCCTGGCGCTTTCGCCCATCATCACGCCATCACCAGCATTTCCTAGGCCTCCCTAAATAACGTCTCCCGTCTTCTGGCACCCACTGGCGACTGTCCTTTCTGTCTCGTTGTATCCTACATACATGGCCCACCCAATCCCACTTCAGCCTTGTTGACTTTTTGCCCTCATCGGCCATTCCTGTTTTTTAGCGACTAGCAAAAGATAATATACTAATAAAACTTTCCCTCACTTTCCAGGGCTTACAAGAACACGATGAAATCCTCCAATTCGGTTCGGTCAACCACCAGAACTTTCAAGACATGTCCCAGATTAACAATATAGTGGCGCACTCTGTGGGTCAAAGAGTAAACGTCAGAGTAAAGAGAGACCACAATACTGTCAGTTTGACAGTTGTGCCCAGGCCTTGGCAACAACCTGGGCTACTGGGCTGCCATATACAGAGAAAAGCGTAAATTGTTTTTTTTTTTATTTAAAAATGAGGCTCAGTTGAGCGAACTTCGTGGTTTCTTTTTGCTTCTAAACCTTTATTATATTAACAAAGGTGCAGCTACATTAAAATAATGTAAAAATAATACTGTTGGACTTTTGTTCTTTTGGACATTTTGCTTTGATGTTTCTAGGAATCCAAGTTTTATCATACTACCATGCTCCGGCATAATACTGTTCATAACATTCACAAAAAATAGTGTTACAAATAATAAAACAAAAATTAACAAACTGTATTTTTATTCAAAGAAAAAGAAAACCAGAAAAATATTGTAAACAATTGAATTTAAAAATAAATCTTATGATTGATAACCATTGCATTAGTTTTTTTCCTTGGAATTTTTATTTTTACATGTTTCTCTTCTTTGGGATCGCCGAGATTGATAATTTTATGCTCCCAATCGTCGCCATCTTGGATTTCCGTTACGTCAGCTGCTTTTTCTTGTTTTTCTTTTTTACTAAATGATACTTCGTTGTCGTTGTACATGTATTTCATGGAGAAGTCAAAATAAAGTTTGTCGTCGGCTAGGCGGTAGTCTGGTTTCTCGACAGTTCCTCGCAGGCAGTCGTGGTAGTGGCATACTGCCTTTTCTTGCTCGTAGGTTTCGCAAGAACCTGAGAAAAGAGGTGTTTGCTTTTTTATTATTTTTCCGTTTTTGATACTATGCTCTTAGGAACTTTGCTTTATGTGAGGGTCAATTTAGTGCACTCTGTTCCTTATTATCTTTATCTAGCAGATAATGTTAAACATTCTTTTATATTTTAAATCGAATCTACTGGTGGTAGTGGTTTGGTCTGGTCAGATCTGGTGGTGTTTTTATTTAATCTACCTACCGCGATGGTCTGATCTAAGCCAGAGAAAAAAAACCGGTCAAGAGCGAGTCGGACTCACGCACCGAGGGTTCCGTTCCGATTTCTGATAAAGTGTGCTATTTAGAGAGATCGTTTTATTTTTCTTGTAATCTTTACATAAACTTCTATCCCATAGAATAATTTCAGATTTTTTCCATGCAAACTTCGGAGATAAGGGGGGGCGGAACAGCATTTTTTTTTAATTTTTCATCAAAAATCGAAAAATATGCGGCCTAAGAAAAAGAAAAAAAAATGTTTGAGAATGTGCAAACAACGCTCTTTCATATGACCCTACATGCCCTAGCCCCACTTAAAATTTTTAAGACCACCTTTCAGTCCCTGTTGCAAAAAAAATAAGTATACCTAATTTTATTTCTTTGCAAAATAGTTGGGCAAACGTCGTCTAAAACTGTTCCAAACAAGTTGATAGCATTCATAGTTCTTGAGATATCCAGCTGTGACAGACGGACAGACAGACTGAGTAGCACCATAAGGGTTCCTTTTTACAATTTTGGTACGGAACCATAAAAACTAAAAAATAAAAATACTAGGTATAAATACTACCTGGTCTTTTCACCCGAACTGTGAGCACAGCTCGTTCCGGCGCCATTCCCTGGAAGTGTACCAGATAGCATGCCAGTAAGGTGCCCGTGCGACCTCGGCCTTGTCTGCAGTGGACACCTACCACCTGCAACATTCAAAGTAAAGAGTAGCATAATCTGCCTATATTATTCACACTGCTGGGACACAGGCCTCCTCTCTGTAGCCAAGTGCGGGTTGGTGGATGTCGGCTTCCTCACCAGCAGTGGTGATGAGTGGTGGTGGTGGTGGTGGTGGTGAGTGGTGGTGGTGAGTGGTGGTGGTGTGGTGGTGAATTTACACTAAAATAATATAGTGCCTGCTTGGGGTCGTACCCACGACTTAACCAACGAAGTGTTTAGTTTTTATTTTGGACAATATCTGGAGTGCAATTCTGTGAAGATCTCACCGTGAAAACTTAAGTGAAGTGAGCTACAACTGTCTCAATCCCTAGCATCGAATGGAATGATAACTTCACCTACGTTTTCACTGAAATGTTTACAGAATAGATCGGCTGTATGGTAGATATTGGTTGGTTAAGCGTATTGGTTTGGTCGTGAGTCTGGTATCAATATTAAAGTACTTACTACGATACGATCATTTTTATCCAAGTATCATACATGATACACACATACATGAAAGAAATGATGTCACCACGGACTAGAAAAAAAGAAGGACTCCGCGCCACGCATATCGAAAGTGAAGCACAGTAAGTCGACGTGCGCACGGACGTAAAAATATCGCGGCGATTTTATTTCACGCAGTGTGTTTTTTCGACGCGCTAATGCACTCTGTCGTTGTTAAGTTGGATTCCCAATGCTCGGCTCAACAACGAGAGTTGAAAATCCAGTGCGCGATAAAATCCCGCCGCGATATTTTTACGTCCGTGCGAACGTCGGCTTACTATGCCGGGGCCGTTTGTACAAACACGCCTCACGCACACATTAACATCATAGTATGCCGACCGGCCGCCATTACTTGCCACGACGCGACGGCGTCTTTGTCAAATCACGCACACAGATCGGTACGGTGCTTCACTTTCGATACGCGTGGCGCGGAGTCCTTCTTTTTTTGTAGTCCGTGGATGTCACCTACATTTTGATGACGTCACGACATACTTTGTTTTCGCTCTATCCATGACCTAGGTACAAGCTTTTTAAAGCGTAATTTGGAATATTACCTACTGATTATTCTGCATCAATCTACGCATAAGTCGCTCAAGCTTCAATGAAATATCAATATTTACGATTCATTCAATAATAGAACATTGGGTAAACGTCATGTCGCAACTAACGCCATCTAGCCGCTGTTATTGTTACTTAAAATGAGTAAGACATAGTTTGTCTAACTTTTAGTAGGTAAATAAATAGAAGATTAATGTGAACTCTAGAATAAAAACTTTCTTCAATGAAACAGAAAATAATAGTTTAAAAACTGACCTCTCCTCTAATATCGGCACGTTCACAAATCTCAATAAACTTCAAAATCTGTTTCAAAGTTGGTACACCGAACTCCTTGATCCTTATCTCTGACCATTTCAACTTTTTCTCGCACTCCAAAATTGGCGGGATTCTCTCTGGCGACAACGTGACTAGGTGATTGACTCCCACATCCGCTAAATAGTTAAGGTTTTCCACTGTTTGTGGGAATCCCATAGCTGCGATTTTGTTCTCAATAAACCACGAGAAATTATAAGGAGGATACGCTTCGTAATCCTTTTTTTCTTGTGGAACTGCGACATCTTCTACTTTTTCTTCTGGCTTCTCTCTCGGTTCCGACATATATTTGTACCAAAGTTTGGCCAACTTAACATTGGGCCGGTTGGGCACTGAACTCATTCTCACAAACACTAATTTTGATAAACTTCACTTGTAAAGGAATTACTGAAGTTTATTTTTACCGGAGTACGCAGCACTTGGTAGTGCGCCAGCCGATATTGGCAGCCACATTGGCAGGGGTAGATCCGACATTTTAATGTTATATTTATAGTGAAATGTCAATTAGAAATAATTAGGCTTTTTTTAGATGTGATAGTTTTTTTACGAAGTGTGATGAACTTCACACTCATATTATCACTCAAGCTAAGAGTTTCTACTGCGAATTCTTAAACTACGACGTTCAAGTCGTTTCTATGCCGCAATCATCGAGATGGCGGGATGAGCTGGACTTCTTTAATAAAGATTGGTCCTTGGCAGGAAATCAAATCAAAAGTCATTTATTCAAATTAGGCTGAGAATCAGCACTTTCTGAACAAATCAAATGTAAATTCTAATCTATGTAAATTTCAAATTTACATAGACAGTCCCCACAAAACGCCCGCCCTTCACCACTTCCTAGTGCTTTAGCTGGAAAGAAGAATCATCATCATCTTCCTGCCCTTATCCCATATTACTTGGGGTCGGCGCAACACGTTTTCTTCTTCCATTCTCCCCTGTCAACCGTCACGCTATCATTCACTCCCTTCTCTTTCATATCATTCCTCACACAATCCATCCATCTTTTCTTTGGCCTTCCTCTGCCTCTCCATCCATCAACATCTATATTCATCACTCTTTTAGTCACATGCGTTTTGTCTCTCCTCATTACATGCCCATACCAAGACAAACGATTTTCTTTCAACTTTTCTGTCACTGGCGCCACTTTCAAACTTCCTCTTATATACTCATTTCTCACTTTATCCATTCTTGTCACTCCACACATCCATCTCAACATTCTCATCTCCGCTGCATGCAATTTTTTTTCATCCGTCTTCTTCACTGTCCAGCATTCCGATCCATAAAGTACGACAGGCCTTATCACGGACTTGTAAATTTTCCCTTCAACTTGAGGGGCATCCGTGGGTCGCAAGTTGTTGTTAGCTGGAAAGAAGAATAAATAATAAAAAATATATATATATATGTTTATTAATCTCCACAAATTACATTCCTATATTTCCTAATATGCTATAGACATTAAGTTGACAGATATTTAGACGAGACGAGAGAGAAGTAGCGCAACAAACTCCCCAGCAGCACAGCTGTCTGTTCAGTTAGAAGAACTTAGTTCTATACAATAGTATGCAAAATAATTTACGCAACAAAACATTAAATTATATTATTTGTCAAATAAAATAAACAATTTAGGAACTTATACCCTGTCATTGTAAGCTAATTCTGGAGAAAGAACATAAACATTGTCTTGAGTTAATCACTGCTATCAACTATTCTCAGCTCTGGACAGAGAGAGGTGGAAGCATCGATCACTAATAAAAATTAGTGATCGATGGGTGGAAGGAAAGTAGGGAGGCCTTTGCCCAGTAGGACAATGTCTACTAATAAAAAACTTCGACTCGATAAAACTATTGTCTCGTGTAGATCTAGGTACCTACAAATTCATATACGTCGCTAGCTAAGTTAACGGTGATATTAAAATTGAATTACGTTTGAGAATTTGCCAATAAGGGCGGGAATACACATGCCTCTAGCATGTACAAAACTATGCAAATAGCTTGCATGCCAATGTAACATACTTAATAGCTTCTGATTGGTGAATGTCACATTGGCATGCAAGCTACTTGCATACTTATGGACAAGTTGCAGGCATGTGTATTCCCGACCTTAATCTGATCTGTTTCAAGTATTTCAGCTTTTATGCAATTCATAATTCATAATTCATTCATAATTCTGTATTGACATAGATGGTTACATAAACTTGTTTGAAGCCTCTGACTCCTGAACTAGGTGTACCTGTATGTCAGGAGTCGGCGCACTCTCCCATTTTATTTGGCTTATGAACTAATGTCAACATAGGAATAGACAAATAGATGTGCTACAAAATACAATTTTAAAAGAAGCTACAACAAAATAAAATAAAATACAATAACAAAAATGAAAAAAAACATGGAAAAATATGGAAAAACATGCTTACATTATTATATCGTGCTGTGTGTGTTTGTGTGTGTGTGTGTGTGTGTGTGTGTGTGTGGAAGGTGTGTATGTGTACGTGTGGGTGGGTCGTTCGTGTTTTTGTGTATGAGTAGGTGTATGAAAGAAAGGTATGTTTATGTATGTGTTCCTTTGTAGAATTAAATTAAGTGTAAAGAGCCAGTTTTTTTACTTTAAGTTTACATTCGAGTAGCGTTAGCGGATATATATTTAAGATTATATTAATTTTGTTATATAAATATACAGAAAGAAAAGAGTATTGTCGTCTTGCAAAAGCCGTGTGACATTTAACAGATTCAATTACGTTTGGAGTTGTTCGCTTATTTCGAAGTTTACCTGGAGCATATGGGGTAGATACGTGTTTTTTATTAATTATCTGGAAAATATAAAGTTGTCTTACTGTAAATACCCGGCACAACTCGTATAATGTCTTTGTGGGAAATCTGTATGGTTTGAATGACATTGTCTTCAGCAAGGACCGTTGCGCTCTTTCAAGGCGTAAGAGATGCGTTTTACATGCACCTCCCCAAACCCCAATACAGTAACCAATCACCGATTGTGCCAATGCATAATAAACTGTATGGAGGAGATCACTGTCAGCTATATGCCTCAGATTTTTAAACACCCATGCAAGTTTCCTAACTCGTGACGAAACCATCTCGATATGTGGTTGCCAGGATATTTTCTCGTCTAATAGAACCCCAAGGTATCTGACCGTCTTAGATTTGCTCAGAGTTGTACACGAGCACTGCTGATCGAAAAAAAGACTTGCATGTGTGAATCCGGACAGCTACATTGGGCTGTTTTATGCGAGCATTAGTGAACTGTACAAATGATGTTTTCGATATGTTAAGTGTTAACAGGTTATGCCTCAGCCACAAGCAGACTTTATGGAGTCCCATCTCTGCATTTTGTTGGACTACATCCCAAGTCTCTCCCTGAAATACCAAAGCTGTGTCATCGGCATAGGTATATATTTTGCCTTTAGTCAGTGTCATTTGACACAAGTCGTTAATATAAATCAGGAAGAGACTGGGACCGAGAATGCTACCCTGTGGGACTCCATAGGTGACTGCAACATCCGAACTAACAGCACTACCCACTTTAACCCTCTGCAGACTGCCAGAAAGAAAGTCTTACACACCCCAACACACAACACCCCAACACCCCCCAACACCCCTAACACCCCTTATTCCACACCTTTCTAGCTTGTCATCAAGAGCAGAAATCGAGACAGTGTCAAAGGCCTTGGCCAGATCAATGAAGACTCCAACACACCTTCGTTTATTATCTAGACAAGCTGTAATATAATCTACTAACGAGGTAACGGCTCCATCTGTACTTTTACCTACCCTAATGCCAAATTGGGAGTCGGATAAAATTTTATTTTTTTCTAAAAATTTTATTGAGAGCAGTGGTGATGAAATTACTTACACAAAGTAAAGTGCCTGCCTGGGTTCGATCCCTCGACCTACAACTCGGTAAGTCGGGGCCGTTACCACTGGGCTATCCACTGCTTATGGAGCTCGTGTAAATTAGTTAAATTACCTAAGTCGCATTACCTATCGTAAAATTAATTTTAATTACCTAGGGTGGGAATTTCGACAAGTTATTTTCTAGAACAACATTACCTTCACAGTTTATTGTCACCTTGCCCTTGAACGATTTCTGTGACGTAGTTTATATCGAGTAAGTAATAGGTAGAGACAGGTGTCTCAACCATAATTTCGTAGGTAGGTACGTGACGCGAACTATACCTACAGGTTGAAAGTGTAAACAGTGGCAATCTTTTAAGGGGTCATTGTACCTACTCATAATTATGAACAACTTTTACTATGGGAACAAACATGAAATCGCGAAAAAAAATCTGCTGTTCATACATAAATGTTCATGTTGTTGTTATTATGGTATGTGTTCATGTTGTACATTTTGACGAATTGTGCGAACATAAATGTACCTACCTACTGAACTGCAGATTTTTTTCCACGATTTTAGGTTTGGTCCCATAGTAAAATTTAATAATAATGATTCATTAGTACCTACAATGACCCCTTAAAAGATTGCCACTGTTTACACTTACACCCTGTAGATGCCGTACGGAGCTTGCCGATCGGCACGAACCGAATGAAATCCGGATTTGTTTAGTAATTGCTTCGGTTCGGCTTACAGGAATACAGCCGAATCGAATGTGCCGACCCGAACAAGTATGTAGCACACCTAATGGCGGGAATACACGTGCCTGTAGCTTGTACAAAACTATGCAAGTAGCTGGCATGCCATTGTGACATCACCAATCAGAAGTTGTTATGGCACACGGTATGCCAGCTGCTTGCTTACTTTTGAGCAAGTTACAGGCATCTGTATTCTCGTTCTTAGACAAGTACACCTACCTATACAAGGATACCTACCTATTAAAGGTAGGTAGGTATAGCAGTTGCTTGCGGTTTCATCCTGTACCTAGGACAGTATGACATAACTTAAATGTAGCATAAATTTGAAAATTTGCATTCATTCATTTCAATTTTACTAATGCATTTGGTTAAATGACTTTACAAGTTATTGCGTTTGCGTAAAGATCATTTCCGCCTAAAGCAGTAATAAAGATTGGTGAAGTTGAAGGCGCACTCGGTTCGGATCGTGATCGGTTTTACGAATTTTGCCGATACTACATCTAAGTTGTGTCGTACTGTCCTATCTAGAATTTGATACTGGATGAAACAGCAGGCTATAAGTATATAACTCAGTTGGTGTCTGCGGTTTCACCCAGTAGGTATCAAACGTCTTTACAACTTTCACATTTAAGTACAAAGCTGTAGGCACTATTTGTAGTGGTGGGGACTGCCTCGTTGGTCTAGTCACTAGTGGCCGCAAGCGCTACTGCTGAGCCTGCTGGTCCTGGGTTCCCAGGTCGGGCAAATTTATTAATGGGGTATCAAGGCTTGTCCCCTATTACGTAGGACTTAAACTGTGGGTGTACTATTAGGTACACGTCTGCCCAACCCTTCGGAGATTACAAGCGTGATTGTTATGTTACTTCTCTGCGTTTGCACTGGCGAAACATTCACAAAAAAACATGTTGAAATCTCCGTTTCCATGGTTTCCTGTCAATGTATCAACTCGCGTTCGCATTGTCACAACTTGTTGACGCGAAATATGTTTGAGTTTCTTAGCAGAACATTCCACGACATTTTCACAAACAAATCTTGACATCTGTCTTAAGACTAAGGGCCTGTTTCACTATCTATTCAGTAGTGCTATTCTGTAACCATCTCACCGTGATAATTTAGGTGAAGTGAGCGTGAAGTGAGCCGTCATTCCACCTGATGTTAGAGGTTGACACTATTGACAGTTCACTTTTAGATCACTTCACCTATGTTTTCACGGTGAGATTTTTACAGAATAGACCGGCTGTTCCATTTTTGAATTTTGAATTTGTTCGGCGAGTAGTGGCTGTTCGGACATCGTGAAATAAGGCCTTACTTATATTTCATGCAGTGCGAACGCAAATTCAACAAAACAAATTGTGAGATTTGTTGACAAGTATCGAAACATCTCATGTTGAATGTTTTCTATTGCAAACGCATAGTTAGGCGAAATAAAACGTCTACCATAAAACAAACAAATAATATTTAATGTCAGGTACACAATTTAACAGATCACAGTTGTCTAGCTGAGCACACTCTTAGTGCACTCCTTGGCCGTTTTTACAAACTCATCCATGACGTCACCGCTTACTCCGAACTTCACAGGGTTATCTTCTGAGAGGTACTCAAAGTATCTGCCCACTGCTTCTTCGTGTTCATCGGCGGCTAAGGATCCTGTAACACCAATTAAAAAGGTTACAATCTACTTTAAAACTTCCATTCCAAGGGTTTTTGGCGAAAAATCCCAATGTTCTCAGTCACCCCCACATGGATTGCCACCTGGTGGCGATCGGGAATAATATTCCCAGTTGCCACCGGGTGGCAACTAAGAAGTTATTGCCCCACTTCAAATCACTATACACTGTGCGTGGATCGCCAACCCCCCTCATCGCTGTCTGTCTTACGGCCGCGATGACAGGGTTGGCGATCAGACTTTTTAATGACGATTTGAAGTGAGGGCAATAACTTCCCAGTCGCCACCCGGTGGCAACTGGGAATTTTATTCCCGAATTGAATTGGTAATTGAAAATAACATTTTCAGCAGTGGACATTGAGAGATTGTTATGAATGAGCTCTAGTATTTTTTTTCATTGCTGTGAAGTATGTTCTCGTTGTCGTAATAGGAGCCTAGAAGTCATATTTGTTAAACGCGTACTTGTCGATCTATAGAGACCTGTCGCACTAACAACCTGTCGAACTACTGACATGTCGCACACATGTTTGTCGAACTAATGACATAGACTCAGCTCAATAAGGGTGTGTTCCAGTCTCAGAATAAGCACTACCTAATCCTACTATTTATTGATTCGAAGTAAAAAAGCGAAAAATGAGTTTGTTTGTTACGCTTTCACGCTAAAACGGCTGAACAGATTTGGATGAAACTTGGCACATGGGCAGACCATGACCTGGGTTAGGACATGTGATACTATTTATCTTGGTAGTGTGTTCCCCTGAGATAATTTCCTACCTCCACACGTGCGAAGCCGGCAAAAGCTAGTTAGGTACTAGATAATCAAACCACGGAAAATTAAAGAATTTACACGAAACTGTCTGCCGGATGACTACCTACCTACTACCTATAGCGAAATTTATCAAAAGGTGGTGTAATTAGGATAACATCAAACAGATCGACTTATTCTACTCTGTGATATAAATAGTGATGTGTTTATACAACGCTGTAATAATTTCAATTTCCCTCAACATCGTTTTATGCCAGCTCCTTCGTCATAGTGGGTAGTCCGTAAATACTACAGTGACGTCAACGGCGGGCAACCGGAAGTCAATCCTATTCATGAATCGAAATAGTTTTCAATGGAAAATGCAGAATGTTTTATGATCAAAGTCTTGCGATATAATTTACTACGAATTTCGCGTTAAACGTCTTTTCCTCTCAATTAATTTTAGCATGTTTTTTTACAGTTTTTGAACAATGGCGTTCGGTGTTCCGCCTTCTAAAAAATATCAAACAATTTTGGTTGACGTAAAAGTCAGTATTTTGGTGTCTGATTCTTGATCAAAGTTTAGAGAGAGTTGAGTTGAGTTTGTTTTTGTTTTGTTTTTGATTTTAGATTTGAGGCAAATTGTAACTTACGGAGTTGTATTGCTGATTCTAATGATTATAATTTTGTAAAGCCATATTAGTTACGGCCGCGAATCTTTATGTTAATCAACATACAACTTGATACTGATCTGAAAATTGCAAAAAACGTAAGAAAATTTGAATTTCGAGGCCAACCTTAGCGCATCCCCCTTTTTTTAAAGCAATGCGATTATTACAGCCCATTACGGCTGTATGTTCGCGTGTCTGTAAAAGCCGCGGCGCAACTAATTTTTTAACAACAACATATATTATGCGGCTCGCTGCCCGTGTGTAGGGTGCCTTGGTTCTTAGAAAATGTACTAAAGTGATCAAGCAGGATTTTTACAAACTCAAACTCAAAGCATTTATTTCAATTAAACCAATATTACAGCCAGGCACTTTTGAATTGTCAAAGAGTGGGTCAGTTAGTCAGAAGGTTGCTTTTTTTAACAAACGAGGACCTAAAATTTTGACTGCGTTGCTGTTGGTCCACGTAATCAACATAAAGTCCGTTCCACACAAACCAAACGCTGTAGTTACATGTACATTCAGTTGAGTCATCGACTACCTGCGCGTCGCACGTGTTTTAGTGAGTGAACCAGACGATATTGTTTGTACGTGAGGCATGGTAGACATGTCTCCTGTGCAGTAAATTTTAGAAGTATTCAATATGAATGGGCCTTAACAATTTCAAAACAAAACAAAGGCGTTGGCCCCACCCCGACCAATGACCCATCTCAGTCTGTCAATATCGGAAATGTGCGAGAGACATAACTCAGTAAGTACCTACTCGTTTGTTAAAAAAAACATACTATAGTTGTCCATCCTAAAACGTGGAACGGGCAAGAACACAATGCGTTGCGTTCTGTTTTTAACCGACGAAACAAAAACGAGGAGGTTCTCAATTCGACACGTATATTTTATATTTCTATGGTTGCGTTGCGCGACCCGCCCCAATCTGTGCTAGCCTTAATAGGACTAGGATGATGATGGAATTGGAATATAATTATGTAGCTACCTACCTAGAATAAAGATAGCAATAACCACTTTTAGCTGACGTTCGCACGGACGTAAAAATATCGCGGCGGGATTAAATCGCGCACTGGATTTTCAACTCTCGGTGTTGAGCCGAGCTTCGAGAATCCAACCTAACAACAACAGAGTGCATCCCAGCGCGTCGAAAAAACACTGTTGGATTTTCAACTCTCGGCGTTATGGCAGAGCGTTGAAAATTCAGTGCGCGAAATAAATCGCCGCGATATTTTTACGTCCGTGCGAACGTCGACTAATTATCCATTGTGATTGCAAATCCACCGGCCAATCAACTCTGATAGATTGATGGACACTATCCACTCTTCTCACGGTGGGTGTGCCAAGCGAACTGGTACCTACCTACATTTATAGTCTTTAATTTTCGATCAATTGGAGGCATAGCATTATACACAGTGTGTATCAGAAAGGTGTGGTACCATATTAACAAACTGAACAATTTTCTCCATGGGACCAACATTGTAATCGAGAAAACATTATCAGCTAGATGTACAAGACTGAATGAAGTCTACCTACTCGACACAAAAATGTATGGAACAGCTGATATTTTTTTTCGATTACGATGTTGGTCCCATGGAGTTTGTTCAGTTTGATGGTCTGTAAAAATATCCCCCCTCCCTCTGGTCCCTTTGATCACACCTTCCTGGTACGGTCAGCAACAGAAGTCGGTTAACACTGTTACATTTTGACATCATCTAAATTAACACAAAATGATTCGATAAACTGCTTTTTTTTTCGTTTAACTGTTAAGAGTTAATGTTTTTAAAACTTTAAGTACTTCTCTGTTCCGATTTGAATTTAAAAAGCTGGAAGTGTTAATCGACTTTTGTTGCTGACTGTACCACCGTGTAGATTCATGTTTTAGAATAAGGTTTCCGCGTTTACCTACACCAAGACTAAGTATAGTCCGGCCGTCGAGAGAATGCGTCCCTGACATCTGTCAGTTGGACAAATTCTATTTCTTATTGTGGCAAGCAAATCCGATGTCGACCATTCTATCAATGTCAAAAGTGAATTTCTAGAAGTAATGAGGATCAAATTCGCAAAACACATTCGTTAGTATGAAACTGACAGATGTCAATAACGCATTCTCTCGATGGTATGGAAAACTTGTGGGTGTTTTGTAGTGGGGGATGACAATCCTTAAGACTTCTTTAGTTTTAAACCTCTTCTCAATCGTGAGGCTTTAGATTAAGTCACAGCAAGACCGTTTTTACTCAAGTAAAATAAACAGAAAAAAGAAAGAAAGAAAATTTGATTATTTTTTTGTTTGTTTAATGTTTTTTATTAAATAAGTATATCTCGTCTCACCTGGCCTGATCATCCTGATAGAGTTCATGGCTTGGTCTGGTAGGAATCGATGGAAGTGTATGAGGTAGCAGGCCAGCATCACGGCTGATCTACTCCTGCCCTGACGACAGTGGACGCCCATCACCTGCAGAGTTAAAATACCATGGTCATGAGACTACAATAATCCAGCCTATTATGGTATCACTGAAAGGCAAAGGCCTCTTCTGATACAGAGAAGGCAAGAGTATTGATCACCACACTTACTCAAGACGGGTTGGCGATTTCAGAGTTATATTAGGTAACTACAAGTCCAGATGTCTTACTATGACGTCTTATAGCAGGGCAGAAGTGAACGTTTCCAATGAGAGAGAGAGCTCATAGTAAGCCCCCAGGACAGTACGAGTAACGTAGAAATCATAATTTTTTGTGACATTTCATGGGACTACACGCGCAGTTTGCAGAAATGAACATGTACCTAATCCTTTCCCCCTATTTAAGTACCTCTCCCCCCTCCCCCGTGTAAGTACTTCAGCCTTAGAAAACGGCGTTTTTTTAAAGCCAACAAACCGCTTACATTGTGTTGGCATTGGCATGTTTCCATTTCTACGTGAAAATAAAATAAAAACAATAAAAAAGCATGCCAATGTCCTCGTACTGAAACCGGAAATCGACACTCGTGAGTATTTTATAATCTGTGCTTGTGGGTAGCTTTTGTGAAATATAAAATGAAAATGTTCGATGTTGTGAAATGTGAATGTTCGTAAAGGGTCCCCGAAACCAGTTTATACTCTAAACGAAAAATTTTTACGTGATTGATACACATTGATGCGCAAATTGTCTACGCAAAGATCTACCAAGTGTAAATGTAGCGATTGATAATATTACTACAACAGAAATTGATGGCAATTGATCAATTGCGTTTGTTCGTTTCGGGGACCCCTTATCGAAGCCTGTCCTAATAAGATCAAAATGGCTCCAAATAATTTATTATGCCAGATAGTGTTTTACGCTGATAGACAGATCGGGCTACTAGAGTGCAGAGCAAAAATAATAAGTTATAGGCACTTATTATTTTTTTGTAGGGAATATGAAAATGAATAGTTTGTGTGGCGTCTGTACGAGAACCGTACATATTATTGTATTGTTGGATAATTAACTTTTTTAAATTTCAGTACGCACGGCTACATATCAAGCTATATATTTCCAGTAGAAGCTGATCTCGCATTGTATAGGATTTCATTACATTGAGAGGTCAATGTAAACTGGAAATGTATAGCTTGATGTGTAGTCGTGTGTACCTACTTAGACAATCAATCAATCTGCCTAGCCTTTTTCCCAACCATGTTGGGGTCGGCTTCCAGTCTAACCGGATGCAGCTGAATATCAGTATTTTACATGGAGCGACTGCCTATCTGACCTCCACAACCCAGTAACTGGGTAATACGATACCCCTTGTTAAGACTGGTTGTCAGACTCGGGCTTCTGACGACCCGTACCGACTGTCAAAGATTCACGAATGACAGCCGGGACCAACGGCTTAACGTGCTTTCCGAGGCACGGAGGAGTCTCGGTATGTAAAGATGGTCACCCATCCACGGACCGACCGCGGCAAGCGTAGCTTAACCTGATGGATCGATCTGTGCGGCTGTTGTTACTTAGCCACGAGCTTCTTTGTGTACCTACATAAACAATAACTTAATTATATAATATGGGTACAGTCGGTGTCTCCAGAAGATAAAGTAAGTAAATTGTATACAGAATGTATCAGAAAATTGTGGTCAAACTTAGGGTGTGGTATAGGGACTATCCACGGAATAGATAATTAAGGTAACCTTATTTATCTATTCCGTGGGACTATCAAACTGAACCACTTTCTCAATGGGACCAATATCGTAATTTAGAAAAAAAATATCAGTCGGTCCATACATTTGGGTCGAGTAAACCACGTATTAAAGTTTTGTACTTTTTCTGGATTACGATGTTCCCATGGAGAAAGTTGTTCAGTTTGATGGTCTGTCCTTTTTTGACCACACCTTTCTGATAGGTACATCTTGTATAGAGTGAATGCTTATGTAGGTACCTAATCTAGGTGATATCTGTATTTCGGCCGTAGGTACTTATACGATCAAGATGTATCCCTGAAGGGGTAGACAGAGATGAGATATTTAGGTAAACCTACATTGCACCAGTACCTAGCTACTTACCTATTTTTTTTTTAATTTAATGTAAAACGTGAATATGAAGATAGGTAACAACAGCAACAGAAGTCGGTTAACACTGCTACTTTTTGACATCATCTAAATTAACACAAAATGATTCGATAAACTGCTTTTTCTCGTTTAACTGTTAAGACTTATGTTCTTAAAATTTTAAGTACTTCTTCCGATTTTAATTAAGTATTTAGCTTAATAATTAATATTAAAAAACTGCAAGTGTTAATCGAATTTTTTTGCTGACTGTACATACCTAATGTTGTGTGACCGGTGATGTATTATAAGTAGTTTAGTTTAAAAACCGTTCAAAATATAAAAATGGCGTCACACATTTACTAAAATGGAAGAACACTTGTAGCTTGTCTGTATACTTAGTCCAGTACACCTACCTAATAATTATGGCATTTAGCCACAATTTTAATGTTTCTCAGTAATTTATTTGGCACATGCGAGACGCAATTCGTATAATGCTCAGGTAAATAATCTATAACCTGAAAATAGATTTTGTTTATTTATGTATAGGTACTTACGTCAAGTGAAACGCGATTAGAGTTAATTTTGAAATATTTAAGACGCTAATTAGATAAGGTCATTCTACCTTTGCGTATCTGAATGTACACACATCAAAAGTGTCTAGGGATCAAGCATTTTTATGCGGATTTCTTGAGATTGAGATGTGGCTTTGTAATAAATTTATGATTTTATAAATTTATATGGATCCTTTTTGGTGCATTTCATAATTTGAATCAGGAACTGTGAATCAAATTCGAGTAAAAGATGAAAATCAGTTGTCAATATTTTCCCTATAAAAACATACAACGCATTGAAGACATTATTAGTGCTACTGTTTCCCTACTACTGATTAAAACCAACGTTATTATGGAGCGGCGACGTCATTTAAGCAGGGAAGAAATGCTCAGAGCCGTGGGAATGATAGAAGCTGGTTCCCGGCAACGTACTGTGGCTTTAGCTCTGAATACAAGTTAGAGTGTTATCAGTCGACTTTGGACACGTTACCGAAGCACTGGTACCGTGGCTGAGCGCCATGGAGGACGGTATCGCTGCACCACACGGAGACAAGACCGATACATTCAAATCTTAACTCGAAGAGCTCCAACTATAACCGCCATGATGTTAGCCGTGAGGCTTCATCACTCTTCAGGGAACTTAATTAGCGACCAAACAGTCAGAAACCGCTTGCATGAAGTGAACCTTCATTCCCGAAGACCGCTACGGGTACCACCTATAGCAATGCACAATCGTAGGATTCGATATCAATGGGCTCTTGAACACAGAAATTGGGCAGAAGAACAATGGCGTTTCGTGTGCTTTTCTGATGAGTCTCGTTTTGGTATGAGACCGGATACAAGACGTATACGACACTGGAGAACCCCTGGACGCCAACAGCGATTAAAATCCTGCCAGGAAGTCCATCCTTATAGTGGTGGAACCATCATGGTATGGGCGGGTATTTGGATCGGCGGAAGAACTGAGTTGATTTGGATCAGAGGCAACCTCAACGCTCAAATTTATGCTGAGACGATTGTATCAGACGTCATCGTTCCTCTACAAGTGCAAATCGGTCCCTTATTTCAGTTAATGCATGATAATGCACGACCGCACACCGCAAGAGTTGTAAGACAGACTCTCGCCGCAGCTAACATCAATGTCCTGCCCTGGCCTGCTCAGTCGCCAGACTTGAACCCGATTGAGCATGCATGGGATATGCTACAGAGAAGAGCTCTGCCGAATATGGAGGGTATCCAGTTGCAAGAAGACCTTTTTTTGTTGTTGCAACGAACATGGGCGGCCATTCCACAGCGTGATTTGGATGAACTCATTTTGAGTATGCCAAACCGATGTTCTTGTGTTGTTAGTGTTCGCGGTAGAAACACGGATTATTAATTGTTTAAGTTACCCAATAAAATTTTAAAGAAAACTGTTATTTCAGTCTTTTTTTCGAACTTTAATGTTAGTGGTTCAAATGTCAAAAATCCCTTTATTAGGAAAATGGCAAATTTCTTTATTAATGCAAAGGTGACTTGGTTTATCGTTACTGTGACAAACGAAAACACTTTATTTGATGAATCCTTAAAGAAAATTTTAATTAATATCAATCAGGAGAAAAGTTATTGCAAAAATATATGTTGATCCCTAGACACTTTTGATGATCCTAATCATGGTTCGTGAGAAAGTATTAGGTACCTATGTGTGGTGTGTGTGTTGGGTTAACAACCCTCGGCTCACCACCGAAAGTCGAAAATCGACTCGTTACACTTTCGGCAGTACCATAAAAAAAATCTAAATAAAAATTTTGCCATTTATTTAGGTATCGAGACGCCTAATGTTAATGTTAAATCTACTCTCTCTGCCTTTTATACCAAAACAATGTGTTACGTAGTCTTGGCGTGTTAAGCAACCATTGACAAGAAGAAACCCTCAGTTTTCTTCTAGCTTAAAGTATGTTTTGTCTGTACCAGAAAAACTGACCCAGAGTGTTGACATCATGAGCGAATAACCACTTCGTTCATGAATTCGTTCATGGTTGACATTTCTACATTTAAAATTAGAATCTCAGGGCAGCGTATGATAGATGAGGTCACTCGGTCACTGTACGATCTTTTTATTAGAAAGGTGGGCACCTGCCTTTTTTAGGTCTACAAAAGGCAGGTGCCCACCTGAAGGCCTAAATCGTCTTATGAGACCAGATTTTGCTGAGAATTCTCTCTGCTTAGTGCCACATTTTAGGCATCTAACTCGAAGATACAAAAATAAAGGTATAAAATAGATATTTTTAACACTCACCTCACCATTTTTGTCGGCTTTCTTACATACGTCGATGAATTGCTTTATTTGATCTATGCTGGGTGCTTCAAATTCTTCTACGGGTATTTCTGTCCACCTCAGCCTGGGCATATCGTCCACTGGAGGTTTCTTACCAGCTGTTAGTGTTACCAGAACCGAAATTCCCTGATCAATTAAGAATTTCAAATTCTCTTTATTCCTAGGGTAGGCCATGGCTGCAATTTTTTTCGGAATTACCCAGGAGAATTTTAAAGGTGGGTACGAATCGACCTCGATGTCTGGGAAAGGGTTTTCTGGTATAATAACTGTTAAGTCGTTTCTTATTTCCTTGGTGGCTCCCGCTAAGTTTTTATCATCTTCCTCCGTGATATTTTCTATCCTTGATATTATTTCTCTCGGTTGATATTCATACTCCATGGCTGTATAATTTGTTGTCACTGCACGAAGAAAATAAATATATGATTTACCGCGCAAATGTATGTCAAATTATTTTTTAAATTTTAATATTTATCAGGCACGAGTATTTTCAGCACAGGTTATTTTTCTGGTTGACCATCTAGCGCGGTTTTTGCGTGTTAACTGACTAGAAAGGGCGGGAAAAGTTGGCACTGACTGCGCTGGAGATGTAACATTTATTTCTGGAGTCTCTTATGTTTACAACGATCAATTTCTAGAGTAAAAGATTTATTTTTCCACAATTCTCAGCCTTGTTTCGACACAATGTAAAGTAAGAATATACCTAACTGTTATTTTTTTAAGCCAACTTTTCCCTCGCTGAGAGAATATTTCGGAAAATTGGTCGCGTCTAAACGTGCTTTCAAACTAAGGATGTTTTATTTATCTATGACGTGTGACGTGTTTGAGTTATTGTTGTCGATGATGTGCTTCAAGTTTCTGTAAACACGGATCTGCTAATTCCGGCTGGATCTGCTTTGTTAATGTGCAATAAGAAAATCATGGGGCAGGAAATCGTTCGATGCGCTTGAATTGTTCGAAAAGTTGGCTACAATTAGAAATCTACAGATATTGATCATGTTATAATTATGCTGCTTGTTTTATGTTATAACAAACAGTTTTCAGTATGTTTTTAGATAGATAATCCCACAAAAATTTGATGGACCCCTTCGCACGCCTTTTAGGCTGCAGATTATTCTTGAAAATTTCCCTGGGATTTTCACACGAAAAAAAGCAAACTGTCATTATTTCAATTCAACCTCACACGGTATTCTGAGTGGTTCTGCACGGAACTGTCACTCAAACAAAGGTCTGAACAAAGACCGATCCATTATTTTAACAGGCTTAATGGGCATATATAAATTATTAAAACTATGATGTACTTACTTACATTTTAGGAGCTCGAGTTATCACGATATCAAAACTAAGACTGATGCACGCCAAATACAATGAAGCCCGAATATGGAGACAGCAATGCGACTGCTGTGTCAAGCCTAGGAAAAAAATCAGAAACAAAGCTATATTCACCTCTAAAATCGAACAATAAGGTTCAAAATCACCTGAAGTTGGCAGAACAGGCCTGATGATCGTTGAACCCTTAGATGGTTCAAGGAGTGTCTAAGACCAGCCAGACATGTTGACGTTTGGCTACTTCTGCCAAAAGTGTTATTAAATGAAATTAATTACTTTTTATTTATTGCTACGCTAATTTAGGATGAATTAATGAAGAACGAAAATAAATATCTTATTTTAGGGAGTTGAAGTAGATATTAGCTTATAGGTTGGCTTGGCAAGTAATGTGAAAATATAATAATGTTAACGTAGGTACCTAATTATGTATTTCAATGTGTGTAATTCGTGATAATAAACTGAAAGAGTTGTTTCACTCTACAGAGGAAGTAGTTGGATAGGTAATATCTACCAGATAAATTAAAAATGGAATAGGTTATGTATGAAGTTATCTGCCTGATAACTTAATGGGTGGAGGTGGTGAGGAGTAACGAGATAGGTATTCTATTAATCATGAGGCATGCTGCCTATAATGTTCCCACTGCTGGGACACAGGCCTCCTCACAGTGAGAGGGAGTGGGCCGTAATCCACCACGCGGGCCTAGAGCGGGTTGGTGGCATGTCTTTGAATTTTTAGTTCTAGGACATGCCAGTGTTTTCCTTCACCGTTTTGAGAGTGGAGATGAAATGAATTACACATTGCCTGCCTGGGTTGGGTTCGAACCTCCGATCATGACATTTAAGTCGGGGCTGTCGTTAGGATAGGTACCTACTTTAACATTTCGATAACTCTGGTTAGCCAAATAAAAACAGCAGATTTTGCACTATAGCTGCTAAAGAAGTATCTTTTCAATCTCCATTCATCCAACGATTTTCTTTTTTTTTAACGGAATTGTTCTATTATCAAAGATTTAAATTGTGAATTTATTCTACCGGTCATAAATTTACTATGATTAAACGGGTGCTGCTTCCTAGTAGGTACTTTCTATATTATTCAAGGCTATAAGATAAATTTAAAACATGTTCTTTCGTTAAACGACATGACATAGGAAGCGGAGGGACCAAACCATTATTTATCTTTCATATTTACGATTGTCAACCTTACTTCCTAAAAATAAGGTGCATTTTCGATTGAAACGAGAATGGCCTAAATGCTCTTTTACCTGACGCAATCGTAGACGAAATTAGATTACGGTTTTAGATCGCGTCGAACTTGAAACACATTTGATAAATAAAATATGGGATAACAGCGTAGTATGTAGGTACGCGAATAGACCTATCGCTTTCCTATGATCATAAGCATTTTATCTAAGTATATTTTATAAGCACCGCTACTGGGGGTAATGGAAAACTAGCGCTTTGATTTACTTACCTATTCCGTGCGGATTTTCTTTTTTTCTTATGTAAACTTTTCAACAGGCGATGCACGCCTTTGGGGTCGGTTTTTTACCTATAACGTAGGTATGCCTTTGCCTAGGACTATAATTTCAGGAAGATTACTATAATTTATTTTAAACAAATGAATAAATTATAGTAATCTTAAAATAATATAAAAATCAATTGCTGTTCGTTGGTCTCGCTAAAACTCGAGCTCGTGGCTAAGTAATTACAGCCGCACGGGTCGATCCATTAGGTTAAGCTACGCTTGCCGGGGTTGGTCCGTGGATGGGTGACCATCTTTACATACCGAAACTCCTCCGTGCCTCGGAAAGCACGTTAAGCCGTTGGTCCCGGCTGTCATTCGTGGATCTTTGACAGTCGTTACGGGTCGTCAGAAGCCCGAAAGTCTGACACCCAGTCTTACCAAGGGGTATCGTATTACCCAGTTACTGGGTTGTGGAGGTCAGATAGGCAGTCGCTCCATGTAAAACACTGGTATTCAGCTGCATCCGGTAAGACTGCAAGCCGACCCCAACATAGTTGGGAAAAGACTAGGCAGATTGATTGTCTTGCTAAAACTCGAGAACGGCTGGACCGATTTGAATATTTTCTTTTTGTTTTATTCTCCTCTTTACTTGGGTGATTTAAAAGAAAAAAAAAATAGGAAAAAATGGAAATTGAAATTTTGACAGGACAACGTCTGGCGGGTCAGCTAGTACCTAATAATTAGGTATTTACCTACTAGCATTTGCCCGCGTGGAGTTCGGAAATTATCCCATGGGAACGAGGAAGTACTACCGGGATAAAAGTACATTTATTTATTTATTTATAACAGCTTAAACTACCATTACAGGGTTTTACCCTAAAGCGACAGTTAACAACTTAAACTAATAACCTAAGCTACATACTTACAATAATTAAATTATAAAAAAATTAAAACTAACAACATTATTAAATTTACACCATTCAAATCACGTTAACATAGTATACCATAATTACTTACGTCACATAGTACAATCTTATCAGTACAACATAAACACAAACTTACTTTACTTACAGATTGAAGAAAAAATTAAGTAGGTATTATTTTGCTTGTAGCATAATATAAATAGTAATACCCTTGCGAATTCACTCACACAACATGCAAACGCATCAATCTGAGTTTGAAGGTCATTGATGGTACGAATAGCTCTGGTAAGGGGTGCCTTGGCAAGCAGGTTAGTTCTGGCTGTAGGTACCAGTAGCAGTGGCGGGCTGCGCCGCCTCCAAACGTAGCGGTCAGGCACACAGACTCAAGCGCTGCAATACTCCCGGGTTACTCTCCACTCCACGTAGCACCTTCACCAAGTAGGCAACCAGCGTAAACTCCCGTCGGACATGCAATTGGTTATAGCCAACCATGCCCAGGACAAACAGAGTGGGATACATCAGTGGGTAAAACGGATATACCCCATATAATTTCCTGTACAAATGGCGCGTGAACTTGTTCTGAACACGCTCCAATATTACAGAGTACTTAGCTTCATGTGGAGCCCATATGACCGCACTATGTTCCAGATGACTCCTGACTAGTGCATCATACAGGACCCTAACTGCTGCAATGTTTGTGAAGCTTTGTGTCTGTCTCAGAACAAATCCCAAGTTTCTGTAGGCCTTCTTACAGATCCTGGTTACATGCTCACGGAATGTCAGATCGGGGGTCATGAAAATACCCACACACCACATATTATCCTATGTCCTAAACCAGATCAAGGTGCCTCCCAACCCGCTCAGCCGTTTTAGCGTGAAAGCGTAATAAACAAACTCACTCATATTTAGGTATAATATTAGTTAGGATATTCTGTTTTTCTGTTGTTTTAAGGGATCACTCGTGTGTCTGTCTGTCTGTCCGTCTGTCACAGCCAATTTGCTCCGAATCGAATGGACCGATTAAGTTGAAATTTGGTACACATATGAATTTCTGTGACCCAAACACGGACGGGTAAAGTAAATAAATGAATTTAGAATTTAGAGGTCACTTTTGGGGGGCAAGTAAGAAAATTAAAAAAAAAAGTTTTGCAAACTACACCATGTGGCATGTCAAATGAAAAGGCTTACTTACTATGAGGGTCTCAAATGTATTTGTTTTTTATAATTTTAAAATAAATTGTTTTAAAGTTATTTAAGAAAATAGACGAAAATTGACCATTCCCCCCCCCCTCCCCTTATCTCCGAAACTACTGAGCCTAAAATTTTGGAAAAAATACAGAAAAAAGGTCTTTATCTATAGATTGCAGGAAAACCTATAAGAAGTCTGTGGTCTTAAAATAACATGGTTAATCTATCAATATTGTGAGTACAAACTTACATTAACAGTTGGAATGTATGGGAGAACATGTTTTTCAACTACAATGTTAAGTTTGTTCTTAAGATAAATTCATCCCAACTACGGAACCCATCATTGTGCGTGGTCCGACACGCACTTGGCCGGTTTTTTTGTTACGACGATAATATCCCTAAGTAGGTTCTATATCTTAGTGCGAACAAAAAAAATCAGCTGTTCCGTGTGTCTCTACATCATAACTTTAAGCAGCTAATTTCTTTGTGCGATTTCAGGTTAAGGACGCTGTTACCAATGGGAAGTCAAATCATTACTTTTTTACACAAAAGTATGTTTATTAAATAAAATTATTTGCATTCTTAAAATGTTTTATGGCCGAATTGTTGATAGATGTGCATGGTACCATTCTGAACTATAAATATAATTTTAGATAGGTACAGTTTCTCAATAAATGTATCGGAGTGAACATTTTTACTTTGGTACATTTATTGAGAAAATGTACATATTTAAAATTATATTTTTAGTTCAGAATCGTACCATGCACATCTATCAACAATTCGGCCATAAAACATTTTAAGAATGCAAAGCATTTTATTTAATAAACATACTTTTGTAAAAAACAGTAATGATTTGACTACCCATTTGTAACAGCGTCCTTAAAGTAAAAGTTGTTCATAATGATGAGAACAATGACCCCTTGAGCGGTTGTGCATTCAATTCTGGGACATGTTGTAGTTGCCTTAAGAATAAATAAATATAATATTTTTTTGTGTGTCGACTTGGTGTGAACGCACTTACCTACATATTGTGGGCGTCGGCAATGAAGAACTGTGAAAAACATGTGAAATTGGAAATAATATTTCACCACTTTTGCTAGCGATGACCGCAATCAGCAAACGTGGGCTCTCTCACGCCAGATGGAGCGACGATCTCCGCAGGGTGGCGTGGCAGCTGGTTTGAGTTAGGTACCCGGAACCAAATGACTGCCGCGTTGGAGTAGGGATCACATACCCGACTTGTTCCCGGGTTAGATACCCGGGAAAAAATGACTGCCGCGTTGGTGCAGTAAGGATCACACACGTGAGTGTTGTTCCCGGGTAAGATACCCGGAACAAAATGACTGCCGCGTTGGTGCAGTAAGGATCACACACGTGAGTGTTGTTCCCGGGTAAGATACCCGGAACAAAATGACTGCCGCGTTGGTGCAGTAAGGATCACACACGTGAGTGTTGTTCCCGGGTAAGATACCCGGAACAAAATGACTGCCGCGTTGGTGCAGTAAGGATCACACACGTGAGTGTTGTTCCCGGGTTAGATACCCGGGACAAAATGACTGCCGCGTTGGTGCAGTAAGGATCACACACGTGAGTGTTGTTCCCGGGTTAGATACCCGGGACAAAATGACTGCCGCGTTGGTGCAGTAAGGATCACACACGTGAGTGTTGTTCCCGGGTTAGATACCCGGGACAAAATGACTGCCGCGTTGGTGCAGTAAGGATCACACACGTGAGTGTTGTTCCCGGGTTAGATACCCGGAACAAAATGACTGCCGCGTTGGTGCAGTAAGGATCACACACGTGAGTGTTGTTCCCGGGTTAGATACCCGGGATAAAATGACTGCCGCGTTGGTGCAGTAAGGATCACACACGTGAGTGTTGTTCCCGGGTTAGATACCCGGAACAAAATGACTGCCGCGTTGGTGCAGTAAGGATCACACACGTGAGTGTTGTTCCCGGGTTAGATACCCGGGACAAAATGACTGCCGCGTTGGTGCAGTAAGGATCACACACGTGAGTGTTGTTCCCGGGTTAGATACCCGGAACAAAATGACTGCCGCGTTGGTGCAGTAAGGATCACACACGTGAGTGTTGTTCCCGGGTTAGATACCCGGGACAAAATGACTGCCGCGTTGGTGCAGTAAGGATCACACACGTGAGTGTTGTTCCCGGGTTAGATACCCGGAACAAAATGACTGCCGCGTTGGTGCAGTAAGGATCACACACGTGAGTGTTGTTCCCGGGTTAGATACCCGGGATAAAATGACTGCCGCATTGGTCTAGTAGAGGTCACACACGTGACTGTTGTTCCCGGGATAGATACCCGGGACAAAATGACTGCCGCGTTGGTCTAGTAGGGGTCACATACCTGACTATTGTTCCCGGGTTAGATACCCGGAACAAAATGACTGCCGCGTTGGTGCAGTAGGGATCACACACGTGAGTGTTGTTCCCGGGTTAGATACCCGGGATAAAATGACTGCCGCGTTGGTCTAGTAGAGGTCACACACGTGACTGTTGTTCCCGGGTTAGATACTCGGGATAAAATGACTGCCGCGTTGGTCTAATAGGGGCCACATACGTGACTGTTGTTCCCGGGTTAGATACCCGGAACAAAATGACTGCCGCGTTGGTGCAGTAAGGATCACGCACGTTAGTGTTGTTCCCGGGTTAGATACCCGGGATAAAATGACTGCCGCGTTGGTCTAGTAGGAGTCACATACGTGACTGTTGTTCCCGGGTTAGATACCCGGGACAAAATGTCTGCCGCGTTGGTCTAGTGGGGGTCACACACGTGAGTGTTGTTCCCGGGTCTAGATACCCGGAACAAAATGACTACCGCGTTGGTGCAGTAAAGGTCACACACGTGAGTGTTGTTCCCGGGTTAGATACCCGGAACAAAATGACTGCCGCGTTGGTGCAGTAAGGATCACGCACGTTAGTGTTGTTCCCGGGTTAGATACCCGGGATAAAATGACTGCCGCGTTGGTCTAGTAGGGGTCACATACCTGACTATTGTTCCCGGGTTAGATACCCGGAACAAAATGACTGCCGCGTTGGTGCAGTAGGGATCACACACGTGAGTGTTGTTCCCGGGTTAGATACCCGGGATAAAATGACTGTCGCGTTGGTCTAGTAGAGGTCACACACGTGACTGTTGTTCCCGGGTGAGATACCCGGGATAAAATGACTGCCGCGTTGGTCTAGTAGAGGTCACACACGTGAGTGTTGTTCCCGGGTTAGATACTCGGGATAAAATGACTGCCGCGTTGGTCTAATAGGGGCCACATACGTGACTGTTGTTCCCGGGTTAGATACCCGGAACAAAATGACTGCCGCGTTGGTGCAGTAAGGATCACGCACGTTAGTGTTGTTCCCGGGTTAGATACCCGGGATAAAATGACTGCCGCGTTGGTCTAGTAGGAGTCACATACGTGACTGTTGTTCCCGGTTTAGATACCCGGGACAAAATGTCTGCCGCGTTGGTCTAGTGGGGGTCACACACGTGAGTGTTGTTCCCGGGTCTAGATACCCGGAACAGAATGACTGCTGCGTTGGTGCAGTAAGGGTCACACACATGAGTGTTGTTCCCGGGTTAGATACCCGGGACAAAATGACTGCCGCATTGGTCTAGTAGGAGTCACCCACGTGACTGTTGTTCCCGGGATAGATACCCGGGACAAAATGACTGCCGCATTGGTCTAGTAAGGGTCACACACATGACTGTTGTTCCAGGGATAAAATGACTGCCGCGTTGGTCTAGCGATCGCAAGTGCGTGTCCCGGGACAAGAGAAGAGAAGGTTTATCATAGGTTCGGCTTCCTACAAGGTACCGCGCTTCTATGGCACCGCTAAACCCAGTTGTGACGATGCTTGGGGTCTGGAGAGGCCTCCCACCAGCAGAATTTTGGTCCGAGTCAACGACAGCACCGTTTTTAAAAGCTCTATATTTAAATGTTGTCTACTTACGTGCACGTTATATTGGAAAAGGTTACCTTGTAAAATCATTGCAATAACACTATTTTCGACGCTAATTTTGTGTTGACAGCGTTAGACGTAGATATACGCTCTTGCCCAATTTATTTGGGGTGTCAAAACGTTTCTTCGATTTATTTTCGAAATAATATGAATGGGTGTTTATGTAAATGTGTTATTGGCAGCTTTCATTGTTTAATTTAGATATGATATTATCGTTTTCACAGAAAGTATTCCAGATTTGTTGTAAAGTAACCTTGATTTGATTCGTATACCTATTTTTGATATAAAAACTTCTTAAATATTCTATAAGAGCACTTTGAAAGAAAAATTGTTTATGATCATGATTATATTATTTTTTTTTTGCTTGTTTGTTCTTTGCGCTCTTTCTGAACAGCGAATGAAACTGAACCATCACGCTCGGGACGGTTACGCTGAATTGGGTATGCTCGGCTCCAGTCGATCGGTGACGCTGAATGGCAAATACTCAGCTAGTTTTCAGTTCTATAATGTGGTCAATAAGCGCACACCCTCTTCCCCCCCAATAAAGAGCTAGCCAAGGTTTCGTATAAAAAAAACAACGTTTAAATTAAATATAATATATTTTATAATAACACAAGTATACTAGCTTACATGTGTAAATATCAACTATGTATAATCGTTTGACTATAACAACATTTTGGACATAGGTTTGAGCCAATCAGCGAAATTATTGGAAAAAAGTTTTATTTATTTTTATAAATAAATTTTATAAAAATTAGGGCTTGATTTTTCACAAATGCAGGCTTATTTTAAGTACATTTTTAAATTTCATTCGATGATCACAGATGCACAAAATTTCAATAAGTAAAAGAATACTGATCATGAATACATTTTTTCAAAATACTTTTCTGGAATGCTGAAAATGCTTTGATTAACATAAAAAAACTTAGTTTTTAAAGGGATACTTTTCAGCCTTCACAGACAAAAAATCGTTGTGGAACGGAAAATAATTTCGAATAATTATAAAGACGTATTTCAAAAGGAATGTTTAAGTACATTGTAGGCAAATAATTTCAATGTAAAAATATATAAAACTAGTACTTATTTTCTTTTCATAAAATCGATAATGAAATGATAGTGACAAAACATTGATGAACATAAAAAAGGCTTTACAAATTATGAAAAAAAAACTTAATAATAAAAATCTATATCTAAATAATACATTAAATATTGGTTATAACCTAAAATTATTTTATTTAAACCGTATTATAAATAAGATACAGCGTTCACAAAATCATTGATAGATAAATTACGGTATTCGTCGCGTATCTTAATATATTTTTTGATCATTTTGTCATAAACTGACGGACCAAAATCTTTGCTCGACATAATTTCTTGTCACGACATTCAACGCATAATCTCATATAAAAAGAAAACTATTAATTAAATTTTGAATATTTCAAAAAACATTTTTTTAAGTAAACTTAATAAGCTCGTTTTGTTTGTATTAACACAAACCATTTTTAATTCATACACAATGTCAACTGAGTTTTTTAGTTATAACAAAATGATTAGATACATCAAGTTATAACCCGATTTTTCTCTATGCGTCTGTCAACGTCAAAATATTACAGTACATGTATTTAAAACAACAATAACGACTTAAGCAAGTGCAAAGGAAATTTCAAAATGTTCCATATCTCCAGAGTTATTAATTTTTTAATAGTGGCGATGCTGGTTAGCACAGCTATACTCGCCTTAACGAATAATATTATAGAACTGTGCAGACGATACGAGTGTGTATTTAGACCGTAGAGAGACGTCGGCGTGGCATTAACGCGCTGAGCAGGTAAGCAGGCGCCGAATTCAATCATCTAACCTAACGATTTTGGCAGCTCAAAGCGCACAGTTAGAAAAATCGAGTAATAACATTCAACACTTTCAAACTATGCACACAAGGCATGGTTGTAGGCCTTTAAATATGTAACACATAAAAAGTGATCACAATAGTAGAGATAGTGCAAATCTGCCACAAAGTGAAGCAATTTAACAGTTCAAAAAGTTTTTATTTAGAGATTTGTAAATTTTCTTAATAATTTTCAAAAAGTCGACGTTTTTCTGCTAACGGGCTATGCCTATTCGAACTAATCTCTTACTATACTCCATTTAAAATAAGATTAGAAATTTAAATAAACCTTTTTTACAGTCCGTTCAACCGATTTTGACTTCTATTCCGTAGGCATAAGGATAGCATTAAAAGCAAAAACGTGGTTACAATACTACCACTACTGTAATATTGCAGCTACTATTTGTCATGCCACCAACGCAATAGAAGTCAAAATCTATTGAACGGACTGTAAAAAAGGTTTATTTAAATTTCTAATCTTATTTTCAATCGAGTATACACAGAAATTTGTTTTAGGCCAAACGAACGGAGTTCACCGATTTCTAACCGACAACTTATTTTTTAATGCGTCTGTAAGCCGTTAATTATTTTTTATTTATGAAATACTTGGTCACTTTACGTCCCTAATGCTGACGTCACACTGAGCGGATGATCCGCGGCGGATCGACAGTACATTTCATTCTTGTGCACGGATGGACCGATTACCGCGCACCTTTGTCTGCATTACCATTGACTGTTATAAAATCTTTGACGTGGTCCATTCGATATTTGAAATTGGGTTCGACCAAACATTTTAAAGTAAAGTAAGCTACAAGAGATTCAAGGCACGTTGTCTTTTACAAAATGGAATGCTTTTTTTTATAATCATTGTAAAAGTTTAAAATTGTGGAATGTATGCAAATTTTTAGCGTGTAAGTAATAAGTATTACGTTAAGTAACACGATTTTAAGATTAAGTAAATATTATTATTTTCGTATAGCGATTGGTCTCGATTTTTAAGCCTATTGCAAGTTTACTAGATATTTTTTTTTTTTACTAAAAATATTCTAAAATGCTTCAAATATTCCATAAGCATACGTAAAGATTATGATTATTTCTCATTTTCGCTATTGTTAGGAAACTTTTTGTTAAAACCCTCTTTGGACTCAACAGTCCACTACCGCCATTGTCAAATCAGTGGCGGGTTTAGAAACTACGCGATACAATTAAATAAATTGCTATTTCCGGCTCCACATTAGTATTCTAAAATAATTAATAGAAAATTGACAAATTCATAATTATTTAACTCTTAAGTTTTTGTTTAACTATGTAAAACATGAATTTTGATATCATATAGCACCTTCCATAGGAAGTGAGAATAAAACTATCTAAGGGTGAATTCAACCAAATATTTATACCTAGTATAAGTCCCTTCGAATAAACTTTGAATTTTTGACAGTTTCTCTATGCAAAACCTGTCAGTCGTCAATTTTATTCCACGGATAATAGATATCCGACTTTGGTCAAATTAGCCCTAAGTGGTTAAAGACGCTTCATACTACGGATTTGTTATAAACGACATACATCTGCTCCAATGAATTTGTGTTTTTTCAATAGTAGCAATCAAAGTTACCCCGACAGAAATCTTGAAAAAACGAATCGAATCGTGTTGACTGAATGATGAAGGAATGAACGAAACGAATGATGAACGTCATCATATATTTAATATTCATTGTCGAAATGGAAGACCTCTTGTCTCTCTTGTCAAAGTGGCGCCAACTGGTGACGTGAATTTTCATGAAAACCCTCACTGTCAAAATGAAAAGCATTGCAAACGAGAGCGCTGTGTGAATGTCAAAGTCATCTTGAATTAAAGCGACCACAAAAAACACTTAGGTACCTGAATGAAAGCCATTGACAGCTGAATGAAAGTGACAAACACTTAGCGCCATCTACGCAGAACTAATTTGAAACTTTTCTTCCCTATTGTTAGTGTTACCCAATCGCTAGATCATTTGAGTAATTCTAAATCTGACAGGTCTATATCTACAACAGCGCCCCCAAGCGGGATAAATTGTGGGAATCGTAATCCGATCAAACATGAATGAACGGAAATTGTAAACCCATCTCAACATTACGACACATAATACTTTGTTGTCTTTGAATTCCATAACATGAAATTTCATTTTAATCGTGTTCTACTAAATCTCTATGGGTTTTCCATGGAGATTTTGTTTATTGACTGACGATAATTTGAGTAGTTCCAAAATTTGACAGGTCTTCATCTACAATAGCGCCCCCAAGCGGATAAATTGCGAGAATTGTTGCCATTACCCCGCTGATGTATGACGTCTTTAACAAATTCAAATGAAAAATGGATGGAATTTGACACTTACGCAATATTTTACAACTAATATTATTGTCGACAACGTAACAATTTTACAACTGATTAATAATGCCTATTTTTATCTTTGAAAGATTTAACTGTTTTAGCATTTTAAAGAAATAAAAGCATTTCTTATGAACTCAAAACAATGTGATGATTATAATTTAACTACAAAATACTTGATTGAGAATGATGAATGAACGAAAACAAAGACTGAATGATTGAATGAAATAAATTGAACGAATGATTTCTATTCGAAACCTGATTGGATGAGTAAACATTTTAATTTGATACGTTATGAAAAATTGAGCTAAAATCGAAGTTGATAGGAATTTGAAGATTATAATGTTCCTTTTCAAAGTATATAATACATCCTAAATGGAATGATTGCCATTCTTTTAATAAGTTTTGAAATACGTAAAAAATACTATACACATTATGTATATTTAGGCACAATAATTACTAGTTACTATGTTCATATGCAAAAAATATGCATTTAATATTACGCCTATATTTCTTAAAAGGTTAGGCAGAGATATAGTGCACTAATGTTTAAGTTCTATGTGTGTGGGGGAGAGCTTATTACCCTTTATGAGACAAAAATCTAAATTCCGGCCATGCTACTAAGAAATTCCTGCTGAAAAAACTTAATAAAGCTGACCGGCCTAGGAATCGAACCCTACGTGTCTAGACAAAGTAACATTCGCTTAGCGATGACGCTATTAAAAAAGCCAAAAAATGTATGGGGTTGACATAAGCTATCGAAATGTCACGTGATCATGTCAATGTCACTTTGAAGCTGAAGCTATTGTAGAAATAGAACCGCTCCAAAGCGAATGCCATTTGTCTAGGCCCTTAGCACCCCACACTCAGTAGGCATGCTACCACCGAGGCCGTCGAGTGCATATCTGTATAACATGAAATAGCATATTTTTTGCATATGACACACATTTCAATACTTGAGAATTATAATATTCCCGATATGTTAATACTTCACTATGTCGTCTGTACCTAAGTATTGCTTGCTAATCTATTGTGACGCCTAATTTAGCTATTTTGACACTTATTGCAGTATATATAAGGCATTTAATGGAATGTTTTTACGTAAGTACTAATGTTCGAGTCTTGTTTAGTATGGTTGAGGTGGTGTAGTGAGACAGTATTTTTATTCGATTTTTTTTTTTGTAACATCATCACGCCTATTACCCCTAAATTCCCTAAAGGGTTGGGCAAAGTGTAGGTACTGTAGAGATTTGTTGCATTGGTAACAACCTGAGTATGTTACAGGCTGACATTCTATCATTAAACATCGAATTACTTATGAAGAAAAGCGGAACTAGCTTTTGTCCAAGGGTTGAGACAGATTCTAGCTACGTGAAGTCGTAGGAGTGTGATATATTTTAAGTTGAAACTGAGTTAATTCAATACAAAAAGGCCCTCGGCCCTCTTGACCCACATCTACCTCTTTAATTTATAGTGTAGATATCCCCCTGTGAGGCTCGACCCCTCACAGTACCTATAGTACACCCACATTTAGTCAGTTATGTTTAAGGGGTATTCCTAAAAGCGCAACTAAATTATTCCTCTAAGCGCAATCATCAGTTGGGTTGGACTGTACGTAAGCCTTCGGGACCCGGTGGGATGTGAGAGTAATAGGGTGGGCGAACACCATGGGACACCTCAAGGGCATTGACCTTGACCTCAGGATCATTGCATTGACCTTTAGGTCAAAATTCCGAAATCAGGATCCGTGATTCTCCTAAATCACTGACCTTGACCTCAGGGTCACTGAACTTAAGGTCAAGGTCAACTAGTGGCGCTTTGAGGAATACACCATGTTTAAGTCCCTTGTAATAGGGAGTCTTATTGCATTTTTAGGGTTCCGTACCCGAATGGTGCCAAAGGTTACACACACCCCACAAAGTTGAGTCTGGGTGCTGTTTATTTACCGAGTCTTCTCTATTTTTGATGTCGTTCCACAAATAATTGTGAGGCTGTTTTTAACATTAGTTATATTTACTCTATGATTTATTTATAGTTTGAAATTAGTTGCTTTCGATACGATGTTTTTATTCTCCCAGTTCAACTTGGTATATTATTTTTTTTTACTAAAAGTTTACAGTTAAAAATAAAAAAGCATACTTCGTCTAAGACATGTACGGCACAAAATACTCTAAATGGTATCAACTATCACCCCCTTAAGGCTTTGCACCCAGCTTCCAAACATCCAAGCAAAACTCACACTCCGAACACGTTCAAAATTAGTCTTCAAGGCGTATCATATGCCATGAATCCATTTATTTTCCAACGGGGTTATTTACCGGAAGCTTCACCGCAAGAGAGCGCTGTGTCTTGCTAAAGTCATCTTGAAGACAAAGCGACCAATCGGCAACAAGAAAAAAACACTTAGCGCCATCTCGCGGAACAGTTATTAACAAGGTACTTGACCGAAAGCCATTGACAATTTGAATGAAAGTAACAAAAACTTAGCGCCATCTACGCGGAACTAATTTGACAGTTTTCTTCCCCATTCGTATATTCAAAATATCATTATTTACTTTTCTATGCCACATCTCACCACACTGCAACCACGATACCTATCTCACTTAATAACAATGTCGCACCATAGATAAGTGATAGGAAAGGGCGCATGCGCCGCTTCTCAGTCTACCTTACAGCTTTTATATAAAATGGTTATACCTAATACACGTTCCGAACGCGTTCAAAATCGTGCTATTATACTCTTTCCAACCGTTAATTTTATTTTTGACATAAGCACGCCTATGAAGTTCCTTATTTATTGACAGGGTACCACCATAGACGAAACAATGCAATACTTCATCATGGACACTATGAAGTTCCTTGTTTATTGACAAGGTACCACCATAGACGAAAAAATAAATGCAATTATCGTCAGGGCGTATAATACGCCCATCATTGCTTCTATACCACCATCTCACCTCAACCACGTACCATAGACAAACGCTACACCTTTCCAATCTTGAAACAATTTTGCTTGCAAGCTACAATTGTACTTATGACAAAGTAAAACAAAGGACCATTGGGTTTTTTCAATGAAGCAGTGTATACAAAAAACAACTTTAAGTTGTAAGGCGTTGCGTTTTGTCGATAGTAAGTACGAAATTGTTATTAAGTGACGTCACTTCATAACAATTTCTTACCATATTCAACATTAAAACTAGCGTAAGGGCGCTGGCTCCGATTCTATCGGGCATACCATATAATACGCCCCATTACAGCTTCAATATGAAACTGGTTGAACTTAGTACAAGTTCCGAACGCGTTCAAAATCGTACTATCAGCCTATCAGGCATTTGATACACTTCTATTCGAAATTGGTTGAACAAAAGCGCTGGCTGGCAACGTCGCACTTCTAGAGGTTTTTCATAATTAAAAAAAGAAAAAATCAAAGTACTATTTTTGTCAGCCAAGCACTAGATCGTTGGTATTTATAAGTATGTATGCTATTTTTTAACCGACTTCAAAACGGAGGAGGTTCTCAATTCGTCGGAACCTTTTTTTTTATGTATGTTTCCCGATTACTCGAAGATGGCTAGACCGATTTGGATTTTTTTTTGTTTTATTCGAGAGGGTATACATCACAGTTGGTCCCATATAAAATTGATTAACTTTGCTTGGGTAGTTTTTGAGTTAGCTTCAATAATACGTATTTTATCCCGACTTTTATATGGATGATGTTCTAATTTGTTTTGCAGGTAGTGGTATTAGAATTTGTGTGAGGTAGCTACAACAACTAAAAAGTGAAAAATAAAAACTTTTTTACAAAAAAATACAACCGACTTCCAAAAACAACACTACAAAGTGAAAAATAACTTTAATTTCGGAAGCCGGTGGCAAAAAACGAAAATACATTTAACTAAACACCGACTTCCGAAATTAAAGTTATTTTTCACTTTGTAGTGTTGTTTTTGGAAGTCGGTTGTATTTTTTTGTAAAAAAAGTTTTTTTACAGTTATTTTGGTATTTACTCATAAAAATTACAATTAAATATTTTTATTTAGTAAGTACTTTGATTTAAATTGAATAAAATAATCACGAAAAACCTCTAGAAATGCAACGTTGCCAGCCCGCGTGGGATGAACGCACTTAACATTCATCGGTTCTGCACGAAATATTATTTACTTATCACACCACCATCTCACCCCAACCACTATACAACTCTCACATAACAACAATGTCGCACCATATTCAACACTATCAACTAGCCGTATCGTTCCTTAGCGGCGCGGTACCGTCGCAGTATGTACTAGAGGTGCAGAACTTGCCCATCGTCCTTTGATGTGATAGGAAAGGGCGCCGGCTCCGCTTCTTCCAGCGTTACGGCTGTAAGGTCGACAATCTCGTCGTGGTCGTCTTGGTCGAATCTGCGGACACAGTGGAGAATGGTTAAAATATGGTGTAATTTGTATAAGGGGACTGTAGGACCACTGTGCGATCACTGTCGGACTGCATAGAAAAGACAGAGAAGCGCGATGATACAACGCTGGTAATTTATTGCAAAATATGAAGCAATTATCTATTTACAAAAAGCACTATTACGTTATAATGCTTGTAGAATAATCTGACAAAAAATCAGAATGATTGCATGTATGGTTTTTAATTGATTAATTGATAAAAAAATTATGAAGTATCTTCGTGATTTTTTTTCTATCGTATTAAATTAGTTGTATTATGTTTTCAAAACATTATCTATATCCTGAAGAATATCATATATTTTTCTGATTTTGTTTACTGCAGTGGATCAAGGCTGTTAAAAAATAAATTCGCAGCCGCCATCTTGGATATACATTTTAATGTCACTATCTGCTTTAACATCCTCGAAAACCATGAAAACGACACCTATGATGAAAAATTTGAAAATTTTCGCAGCTGCCATCTTGGATTTTCATTTTGACCAAATTCATACTTACTCTCTCTTTGTCTCTTTCTATTATAATCATATAATAGACCTAAAAAAATCATCAAATCTTTTTTATTTTGTCGTGTTTAGATATTGATACCAATTACGTCTGCAGAGTTTTGCTAGCTAATTTAATTTGACCCTGTATAGACTACCAGCGGGTGCGGTGACCACTTACCAGTATTTGGAACGCCTGCTTGTATGTCATCCAATAAAGTCAGAAATAAGCTAAGCGAAAACGAAGACATAGCGCGGGCAGGTGATGCGATGCGATGGGGTGGGTTGCGGGAACAAGACATTTCACGCGGACGAAGCCGCGGAGAGAAACTAATGAGTAAATAAATGTAATTAATTAATAGTGCTCACCTGTCCTCATCAGGTTCACTGGAGGGCTGCGAGTGCCGCGACACGGTCTCCGCGGGCGCTGGGGGCCCGGCGCGCTGGTTGGCGGGCCGCACTGTGATGATGAGGTTGGAAGAGTTCGCTACCATCATGTCTGTCACCTGGGAAAGAGGATGAAGAGAACAGTCACTGTAATGCCCCATTTACACGATGCAAGTTACCCGTTGTCCTAGGTTAACGACAAACGCGGTAATGCGACGCGACACGAAGTGACGCGAAAATATCAAATAGTCGTTGTATGTACACAAGTACATACAACGACTATTTGATATTTTCGCCACAAGGCCTACGTTGTCGCCTTAATCAGTGTGCGTCGAAAAACGACAGTGCGGACTTGTTTTTTGTGCGACGAGACGCGACGTTCTTAGTTTCGGATATAAATGATGAAACTCTTCAAACTTATTTATTTCTAAACATATACGTGCGGACCCGACAGACGTCCTGTTTGAACGATCCTAGAACTCGACTGCAGCGCCACCTAACCAACCAATTGTGTTTTCAAACCATCCAGGAACCCATTGAAATATACACACAAAATTTCATCTAAATCGGTCCAGCCGTTTAGGAGGAGTTAGGTGACAAACATACGTACAGAAGAATTATATATATTAAGATTTGTTGTCTTTCTTTTTTGTTTACGAAGTTCTTGTTGGGTTATGTTTTTTAAATATGAATTTTCTAGGAACAACGCAGTATACATGCCCATGGTTATATCAAAAATGAACTGAGATTGCGCGTTTGTCGCTCACGAATGATTAAAAAATAGGACACACGTCGCGTGAAGTATTGGACGCATTACGTCGTGTCGCGTCGCTACGTGTCGTGGCCCGATGCTGACCTAGGACAATGGGTTACTTACCAGTGGCATACAATAAAATTGAAGCAAAAAATTACTTGCATCGTATAATCACTGTTTAGTTCATCTAAAAAGTGTGTTTCCTGTGCGTGACCCAAATAAAATATTAGGTCTTTACCTATGAAAAACTTTATTTTTTTTAAAGGAAACATTGTCGATGCACTTTTGCCATTTTAATGAAAGCTCGTTGATGCCTCTGCTATAGAAATCTTGGGGACGGGAATCGATGAACTCTTTAAAGGCTTTTTCGCCCCCTCATTGGGTTTGAATTTTTTTCCCAGGGCTCATTGTTGAGATCAAAATTTCCAGAACGGAAGCGATCAAACAAAAAACGCACCGTGCGTTCAGTTGCGGTTTGTGCTGCGATGGTGCCACGACGGAACTCGTATTCGAAAATAGCGCACTATTTAAATTTTTCCATGGCTACAGAAACATCGATATCACAGAAAAATCGAACGGCGAGAAAACAAATGAGCAACTGATTTTTTTTTTAAATATCATGCTATATTATAAAATTAATTTGAATTTGGAATTCTAAATAGAATGAAAGATATTGATCTTCACACTAGCCGTTATCAAAAATTGGCTTTTATTTAATTTATCTTTTTCTTTTCTTTACATGGACACTTTAAGAAAATGGAATCCTTCTGGTTCCAAGGTTTCACATACCTGGTCCAGGGTCTTGTTAGACACATCAATGCCGTTGACCTCTAACACCTCGTCGTTGACGCCCAGTAGTCCGGTGGACTCCGCGAGGCCTCCGGGAACTAGTCGCGATATGAAGATGCCGGGAGAACGTTCTACGCCGTTGGGTGTTACCCGGACTGATGTGCCGTCTCTGGAAGAAATTAAGTTTTTTTTTTAGGATATTTAAATAAAGATATAATAAGCTACAAACATGACTGTTTTTACTTTGTGTCAGATTTTCCAGTCAAATAAATACTACTACGAAATCGCGATAGACTTTTAATGATTTGGAAAAAAATATATGTTAAATTAGAACATTTTCTTAATAACTTAATATGTGAATATTTTAGATTATGTTTATATTCAAACTCAAAGCATTTATTTCAATTAAACCAATTACAGGCACTTTTGAATTGTCAAGGGGTCGGTCAGTCAGAAAGATAAAGCTAGGCGCCCATTCCAAAGCGTAGTAGGTACCTATGGAGGAGAACAGCCAAGAAACTCCACGGACACTCTTTCAAATCAAGATATGGTTACAAAATAATGGTTACATCATTCATGTTGAAATTTTACATGTGAGAACGATGCAGAACGTTAAAAGCGTCCTAAAAAAAAACAATTCAAATATTTAAATTAAATTAAAATAAGCCGTGGTCGCTAAGGTATGACCAGCCTTCACTGACAGCGCTTGTTCACGAACCTGACGCATGGATTAACTAAATGATCCAACACGCGCCACCATCAGCGAGACATTAGAGTGAGCATGACATACTCTCAGCCGCCAGGGCACATTCAAGTCACATAAAGACGTACCCAGTAAATGGTAGCTTTAGAGTATTTACAAAGGAGATTGAGTCTATACAATGCAATGATAGTCTTACAATGTTCAGCAGCTCCAACAGTATCATCAAATGTTAATTAATTAGTTGTGGTTGTCGAGCAGGACCAGCATTGAGCCAAGCATTTTTATTAGTTATGTAATCTCCCAACTTATAATATGCCTGCCTGCATAGTGTGCGTTTTATCCACGTTTTGAATTTAGTCTCATTGAGTTGAAGTATGTGTGGAGGTATTTTATTGTAACATTTTAAACAGTACCCCATGAACGACGAGTCTACTTTAGCTAGTCTGAAACCTGGTTGAGCTAATAGGTCCCTTTTTCTAGTACTATAATTATGCCCTTCACCTCTTTTACTAAAAAGATGTAAATTTTTCCTTACGTACATGATATTTTCGTAGATATATTGACTAGGTACCGTCATGATGTTAATTTCCTTAAACCGTTCCCTTAGAGAATCGCGCTTGCGGAGATTATATATGGCTCTGATGGCTCTTTTCTGCAGAATAAAAATTGACTCGATGTCTGCAGCCCGTCCCCAAAGTAAAATACCGTAAGACATAATACTATGAAAGTAACTAAAATAGACTAGCCTCGCGGTATCTACATCAGTAAATTGACGGATTTTGTGACAGCATATGCTGATGAACTTACCCGTCCTGCAAGTGATGTTAAATGAGGACCCCGTTGTAACCTTGAGTCGAGCGTGACCCCCAAGAAAACGGTTTTATCGATGAATTCTAGTTTCTCTTGATTCAATACTATCTCACAATCACTACTTTTTACATTTGGTAAAGAAAATCTAATGCACTTTGTTTTTTCCCATTTAATACTAAATTATTAGCAGTGAACCAATTTTGGACCTGCAGTAGGGCGTTATTAACGTCGTCAAAGTTTGTATCACGCAGACGTGATACAAACTTTGTCTTTTTTTTTTTTTGACTTTTTTTTTTTTTTTTTTTGTGTGTGTGTGGAGTGGTGTTGGTCCGTGTGAGTGACGTGTGTATGTGTGTTAGGCGCTTTTTTGGGCGTGCGTGTCTGAATGGTAGTGTTATTAACAACACAATAAATACAACAAATAAACAGCAACAATGATTACAATAAATATAATGCGCCTAATTTGGGACAGCGCTCCTTGATGGGCGAGTCCTATTACTAGGTGAACGTACAACGCGTTGCATGAGCTCAGCACAGAACACGCAAGCTTTGCCGCCCCAACCACTCAAGGCCGTTGACACTAGCTGCGTCTTAATGAGGCCTTGTTTTGGAGGTAAGGTAGTAAATAATTTGATGTTCCTTACCTAATAAAGAATCCTAGCGGTCGATCTGACCCGTGCTTCAGTAGTTTGACTCGCCGGCACGTTTCAGGAACTATATCTACGTCTATGATCGCCGAAACCTGAAATTGTTTAATGAGGAAAGGGAAATTATTAATCGCACACAAGAAAAAATTTCTTACATCAAATACTTTTCATCTAATAATCTACATGTACACCAAATCAATTATATGACAAAAATACTAACTGTTCATCAAAAATAACAAATGCGCATCTAATAAACTTATTATTGTACTATTAGTTAACTAATTGAATATCAAAACTTGTACAAATTCTAATTATTGGGCACCCCGAGGTTCGGTTTGGTTAGGTTCCTTTAAACCCTGCAGACAGAAATAGGAGCCCCGCGCAGCGGGGCTCCGTCGACCTGACGTCAAGTTTAATTTATTTAGACATGAAAATTTTTATGTGCAAACAGTATTTTTGATCGTACATCAAAAATACTGTTTGCACATAAAAATGTATTCTGTTGGGAAAAATTAATGGTTGTTAATTAAATTGTTGGGTAATTTTTGATGTGCGTTTAAATACTACCCTTAATAAAATAGCTTTTGCCAGCTTACAGTTACGTATGTCCTTTAGGCTTGCCTCGGTGACGACGCCGATATAACTTACCATTCTAAAATCATGAGGATTCGATATAGCGAGCCCCTTGTTCTTGGCTGGCGTTCCACTAAGTATTGAGGAAATTATGTTCCTTGGTCGCATCGTTCCATAGCCGTTAAGCTCTTCCAAGCTGTCTCCTGAAATTAAAAGAATATATTGTTTTAAAATATATGCCTTACTAAGGAATCAAGATAACTCTACTTGAATTTCTTTAAAATAGGTACAGTCTCTCGTCGGACGACTGAGCCCGAGCAGTTCGCCGAACTTCGTATGCAGCTCGGGCTTCGTCGGACGACTGTATGATGACTGTGTATTATGACTGTGATAATACACAGTGAAGTGTAATGGAAGAAGCCTATATCGAGCAGCGGACTGCTAAAGGCTGAATAAGATGATCAAAGAGTAATCAAAAGAGTTTTTAATATTATAAAGTTTGTTTGTTGTTGTTTCTTTGTTTGTGTTTGTTGTTTGTTTGTGTGTGTTTTGTTGTTTGCCTTTTGGATAGTATTTGGTCCTTTTTGAAAAGAGCCTAACCCAATTTAGGACTCAGGAATAAGATATACGCATAATTTTCTTAATTCCACAATTACTACAAGAAAACATGATCTAAACTAAGCCGACATTCACACGGACGTAAATATATCGCGGCGGGATTTTATCGCGCACTGGATTTTCAACTCTCGGTGTTGAGCCGAGCTTCGTGAATCCAACCTAATAACAACAGAGTGCATCCCAGCGCGTCCAAAAAACACACTGTTGGATTTACAACTCTCGGCGTTAAGCAGAACGTTGAAAATCCAGTGCGCGAACAAAAATCCCCGCGTTATTTTTACGTCCGTGTGAACGTCGACTAACTGCATCAAACACAGAATCAAATGTCATTTTTATCTCACGGTCGATCCGCGTCCACTGGTATGCGACTACGCGTTGCAAGTTTCCTAATAAGAAGTACTAGGTTAGCAGACAATGCAACAATTCGCTATTACTACATAAACACCATTACTCATTACTGATATCTCTATTTTAGGAATAAGTTTACTCAATGCAATGCAACATGTTGTTTTGCAATGGTGAGTTTTATGGAGAACTAGCTTTTGCCAGCGGCTTCGCACGCGTGGATGTCGGAAATTATTCCACAGAAACCGTTCATTTCTTGGGGATAAAAAGTAGCCTATGTGCTATTCCAGACTAAAATCTATATAATCTGTGCCAAATTTCATCCAGATCCGTTCAGCCGTTCTGGCGTGATTGAGTAACAAACATTCATCCATCCAAACTTACGCATTTATAATAGTAGGTAGAAGTAAGATTTGCCTACGATTTTACGATTACGATTTTTACGATTTTTGGATTTATCTACGAGTATACTATATACTACTAATTCATGTTAAAGCTGAAGAGTTTGTTTGAACGCGCTAATCTCTGGAACTGTCAGTCGGATTTGAAAAATTCCGTTTGCATTTGATAGCCCAATTAGCCACGAGGCGCCGCACGCATCGGCTTCATACATTTGTTCCGCTTGCCGCTCGCCGCCCCGCGCTAAGCTGCCGCTGGTAGCGGCAAGGTTGTGGCCAGGCCGTACCAAAAAATAAAATGTATAACATCGGAAGGGAGCGTTGGCTGAAAGGGGTGTATCTTTATGCTCCTGAATCCGACACAACAACCTGCACCTCCACGCCACTGTGCTAAAGAGCCTCCTAATATGAACGCCTTTTTTGAACTGTTGGTCGTGAAGTCGGATGGTAATCGCTGTATATTAGGAAGAGGTTCTACGAGTATATTATCCTGGCACGAACCTACCAATCAAATATGGCAGTTTAAAAAAAAAACATTCATGCTTCAATCCACAACAGCAGATGCACATAGCAGCTAAGCGCCGAAGCCCTTACACTATACGCTACATATTCTAACTAGATCATTGCCACGAATCCGTACTGCAATGCATCAGTGCGCACTGCGCACGTGACGTTGTTTGCGTCAAGTTTCAAGAGAGGAGCGGAGCTGTTTTGAAAACTGCTAAATACGTGTGGTATACGGGTGGTCGTGTGGTGTGTGGTACGTGTGGCTGCACCCATAGAGATTTAAGTTGCACTCTTTTAAAGCCAAATAATTTATTTCAAGAGACCATTAAGGGGGACTCCAGGACCTAAACGCAAATTTTATAACGCCTAAAAGTATATGAAAAAATAATGATCAGAAAAATATTATGATATTCTTCAGGATATATGCCAGTTACATATTGTGTTAAAAGCATAATATAACTAATTTGATACGATAGAAAAAATCACGAAGATACCTCTAAAAATTTCATTAAACTATAACTATATTACTAAAAACCATACTAAATGCAATCATTCCAATTTTTTGTCAGATTATTCAACAATCAATCTGCCTAGCCTTTTCCCAACTATGTTGGGGTCGGCTTCCAGTCTAACCGGATGCAGCTGAATACCAGTATTTTACATGGAGCGACTGCCTATCTGACCTCCACAACCTAGTAACTGGGTAATACGATACCCCTTTGGTAAGACTGGTTGTCAGACTTTCGGGCTTCTGACGACCCGTAACATGGAGAAAAGAATAAAGCGGAGATGCCGCAAGGCCTAATCTCTTTAGAAACAAGCGTCGCCTGAATGCGGGTGAGAGGGGGACGAGGTACGGCGATGGCTACGCCCCACGATGGAGTTCCCGCCCATTTTTTGTAACGCCATCTACCGGTGAAAGGAATTACTACAGTGAAACTGAACTAGCTATTTTTATTTTAGTTCGTCTACTGGCCACCATGGCGTAACACATCACGACACATTGTTTTAGAACATTCTACGGGTATTAATATGGCGGGACCACATTATTTATTACCCAACTGCGGGTGAAGCCCAAAAGGTGGGTAATGTGTTCCCTGTTTGAAATTTTAAAAAAATATAGTGTCATGTGGAGTATAGGGTATACAACATTAGTTTTTGTTTACCCTAAACCCGAAAAGGGGTCATTGTACTCATCATTATGAACAATTTTTTCTATGGGACCAAGCTTGAAATTGCGAAAAAAAAAATCAGCTGTTCAGTACATTTTGACGAGTTTGATGTAGATAACTGTACTGAACAGTTGAATTTTTTCGCAATTTCAAGCTTGGTCCCATAGAAAAAATTGTTCATAATGATGAGTACAATGACCCCTTTTCGGGTTTAGGGTAAACAAAAACTAAAGTTTTTTTAGGTAGGTAGGTAGTCAAATCAAAAAAATGTTAACATAATCAATCTTTATTGGACCATGCTTATTATTGGCCACTAAACAACACAGTTTTATTTAACAGCGTTAAGACGCGAAGAGCAAGACAGGATTCCAATGTGCTCAAGGGGAATGCAATTTCCTCTAAAGGAATCCTTTAACTCCGTGTTAATAAGAATTTTTTTTTACGCCACCTGAAACTGTCGCGCCGTAGGGTTGTTGTTTGTCCTTCCGTGTGCTCTACTATTGCCAAAGAATAATTCAAGGTGATCCTGGCTAAACTTATACAAGGGCAAATAAATAAGTTCCTTTTTTCCTTGTACTAAACTTTTGTACAATCCTGTTGCGCTGTCTATACAAACAATGATGCCAATGAAACCAGTTTTTAAATGCAAGATGTAATTTTTAGAAAATATTAAAAATGATAACGTTTTGGAAAAATTGCCTTCAAATAGTGCTTTTTTGGTTCCGTATTGTTTTAAAATTTTCGAATTTAGTATGTCAAATAAGTCGTTGATTAATTTTAAAAATAAAATTGTTCCAAAAGCTTCTTTGAAATAATTATGCCTTTCTCGGCAATATTCTAAGGTTTTGGCAACACTTGTACTAAAAAGTTGACTTGCCAATTTAACTTTCGTCTTTTCCCGGTGAAAGTTGATATGTCCATCCGTTAGTTTGTTTCCAAAATTTAGTTTCTTTTTTCTGTAAAAAAGAAACAAATAAATTACATGAAGATAATACATTCGAAAAATAAAATAGGGTCTTGCTGGCATGAGGCCCACATTTTTATTTGTCAGTTAGGACCGACTACTTACCGTTAGATGGCGCACTTTTCTTATTTTAAATTCTTCTTGTTTCATGTATCAAGGTATGTAATTTATCTATAAAATAACTTATAACAAGCTAAATAAACTTAAGCAAGTTATTTGAGCCGAAAATTGATCATCGTATTATGCTTAATTGTGATAAAAACACGGAGTTGTCAAGAGTGGTTATATTGCATCTCTTCGACGACAGATGTCTCTAGCTACTAGCAAACGTGAAAATGTGTTTTAAAATGAAAATATACATTTTAGGGACTTACACGTGAAATGTTATGCCATCAATATGTTTCAGTTTTGATCCTGAACAATTTTTGCATCCAACAACAGCGCACTTCATTATAAAAACAATATAACAAATAAAAAACCATTAAAATACAACGGACCCGAACGCGATGACGATTCACTCGAAACTAAGATTTGTGTCCCCGCCCACCTGTGACGTCTTGACCTTATTGAAGGCGCACGACCTAATTGCCTTGCGGCATCTCCGCTTCTTTCTCTACTCCGTGACCCGTAACGACTGTCAAAGATCCACGAATGACAGCCGGGACCAACGGCTTAACGTGCTTTCCGAGGCACGGAGGAGTCTCGGTGTGTAAAGATGGTCACCCATCCACTGACCAACCCCGGCAAGCGTAGCTTAACCTGATGGATCGACCCGTGCGGCTGTTATTACAAAGCCACGAGCTCCTGTTCGCGTCATGCTGTCAAAACGAAGGTACCACCGAGTCATATTATTCAGTTCTGTCAGATTATTCAACAAGCAACATATTAACGTAATAGTGTTTTAATTTTTTAGTCCAATCAATCGATTGCTTCATATTTTGCAATAAATTACCAGCGGCAGCGTTGTCTTCGTGCTTCTCTTTCTTTTCTATGCAATCCCACAGTGACCGCGCTTTAGGTCCTGTAGTCCCTTTAAAAGACACTTTTGAAAGTCAAAATTTAAAGGAAACTAGAATTGATTCTAGATGCCTCTTCTTAAGGTCGGTTTAGTTTAAACCAAACGAGCGAATACTCATTCTATCCCCATCCAATCAAATTCGTTTAGTGTAAACAGGGACAGAGCATTCTTTAATTGGTGTATCTGTCGTAGCCAACTAGATTAATTACCCGTTTACTTAATAGCCTAGCCTTTGGAAGTAGCACTCACCGGCCGCTACCGCGGTACCGCTCGTTTGGCTCGCGCGCAATTGGTCACAGTTCCAACCTAACCTATAAATTGAATATCATCCAGGCTGCTAGTTGAACGGCGCCGTTTGGTTAAAAGGCTGGGCTAGCTGAATGGAGATAGCTGCGACACATCCATACAAAAATCTCAAGAATATCAAGAAAATAATGGTCTTGGTCTGGTTCTATGTTCGTTTGGTCTAAGCTAAGCCAACCTTTATGAAAATCATATAGAAACTTTATCTCTGGAGAATTTTGGACTTCGAATTCCTTCTACCCTTGTGCCAATTTATTTCGGGCCGACGCAGTATTTTTTTTTTCTTAGGAGGACCTCATGGCTAAGTAATAACAGCCGCACGGGTCGATCCATTAGGTTAAGCTACGCTTTCCGGGGTTGGTCAGTGGCCGGTTGACTATCTTTACATACCGAGACTCCTCGGTGTCTCGGAAAGCACGTTAAGCCGTTGGTCCCGGCTGTCATTCGTGGATCTTTGACAGTCGTTACGGGTCGTCAGAAGCCCGAAAGTCTGACAATCAGTCTTACCAAGGGGTATCGTATTACCCAGTTACTGGGTTGTGGAGGTCAGATAGGCAGTCGCTCCATGTAAAATACTGGTAAACAGCTACATCTGACCAACTGGAAGTCGACCCCAACATAGTTGGGAAAAGGCTAGGCAGATTGGTCTGGTTCTATGTTCTTTTGGTCTAAGCTAAGCCCACCTTTATGAAAATCATATAGAAACTTTATCTCTGGAGAATTTTGGACTTCGAATTCCTTCTACCCTTATCCCAATTTATTTTGGGCCGGCGCAGTATTTTTTTTCTTCCATAAATATATAACAGCTGTCAGCTCACGTGTTCATTTCCTCAAGGCATAAAAACTCTCTCCGTAGCATGAGAAATAGCTTAAAGAGTGAAGATAAAGATATATTTATTTGTAAACATGTGTGACATATAAATGCAAATGTGGATGTAAAAGTGAAAATCTGTGAGTTTCAACATGTTTTGCCACCATTGGCGTACAAAATGAATTATAGCAACTTGAAATTTAATACAATAGATTAGAAGCTATCATTTAAAAAATCTTTAACGCAATAATAACATTTATCGGTAAGTAACTTCTTAAGTTCTCTTTTGAATAAGTTTGGCTGGTTTATTGTTTGTAATAACCTCTGGAATCTTGTTATATATTAATGGTGCCATACAAAACACGCTCTTATGAAGGAGTGCTGTTTTCGCAGAGTGAGGTTGTAAGAAGTTCTTATATTTAGTACGTCTATTTCTACTGACATGTCAACCTCAAGGAAACGCAACCCCCCCCCCCTTACAAATATCATGTCTTTCACATCAACAAGGAAAAATATTTAACTATATTTGACAATTGCTCTCACATTTTGTGCGAAAAACGTCCGACCCGACCCTCCAAAGCACGGTCTTTCTAACAATGAAGAAGCCCTACTACTCCAAAAATAAACCGCTTTCCTATTGAGAATGAAACCGGTTCTTCTCCATCTATTTACGTCGTATCGTGTCACGGTCATGGATCGTATGTGTACACAATGCATGGCAACAATGTTACCGGTTACCTCTTTTGTATGACACCGGAAACGACGGAACGCGACAGGTTAGGTTGGACGGAACTGCGTGAAATATTTCGTGGCGTTAAATGAGTCAGTCAGTATTATGCGAAAAAAATGTAAAATGTTTAATTCGGTTTTAGTAATTTATGTGTCAATGTTGTTATTGTAATTTGTACAACGAGTCCAGTCTGTAAAATGAACAGGGATGTATATCTGTTACAAAAGTAACAAATCAGCATAGTCGTCGACCCGTAGTCCCATACAGTCGTCGCACGGACCCGCTAGCAAATATTTCTAAATTTCCGCTATTAAAGTTTATAAAAAATATTTTTTTCAATACACTTCCTCGAAAACTGATTCGTATCGCACTACGATTAGGTTCACAATGCAATGTATTTCACACGCGTGCGATTTTTCATTTTCCAACACGTGTGCGGGAATAAAAATTGCCACAGATAACTTGTGCCGATACTTAGTCCAGTTTCTTTGGTCTTCCCTTACTCGTATAGCCATCCACATTCATACTCAAAACTTTCCTAGCGACCATTTTCCTTATTCCTCCGCATCCCATACCATGATAACCAATTTCCGCAAAACTTTTTAGTCACCGGTGTCTTTTTCAGACTTCCTCTTATATACTCATTAGATGATCATTATCATCTCAGATGCATGCAATTGCCTTTTATTCATCCCTTTGATGCATTCCTTTCGTCGCATTCCTTTTGTGAACTCGCATTATATCATCATTCCTCAGTTGCGGCAATGGGGAATCGCAATGGCTTTCTTCCGTATTTTAATAATATTATGCAAGCAACTAATTCCATAAGATGGATCGATACTTCGTACAAAGATCAAGATGTTCATATACCTCACTAAGGTCGAATTTCACCAATAAAACTAAACGCGATTAGATTTACACATCTAAACCGCGTTCAAAAGATGTCATAATAACGATGATGACACTGATAACTCTTGAACGCGGTTTTAGATGTTCTGACTGATCGCTTTCAGTTACTTTTCATAGGTAAAATTCGCCCTAAAATTGCGTGGTTGATGCAATGCAATATAATCGTCCCGTGTTTGTTTATAAAGTAAGACACTCCGGGAAAAACACAATGTAGTGCAAGAAGCAGTGGTGGCACAGTGATAACGGTCGCGGCTTATGTGTATGACATGTTATGAGTTGTAGGTTCGAATCCATATGAAAGCTTGAGCATAATCAACCTACAATAAAAAAAAAAAAACATTTAATTCAGGCGACACAGGCCCATAGGTAGATACCTTAACCTAAACATACATATTTGAATATAAAACTTGTGTTATAATGTTCCCACTGATGCTGGTACACAGGCCTCCTCTCTTCGAGAGGGAGCGCTTTCCTTTGTGTAAATTATTTCATCACCACTCCTCTCAAAACGGTGAAGGAAAAAATCGTGAGGAAAGAAACCAAAAATTTGAAGACGTGATATCTACCAAACCGCACAGGGCTCACGTGATGATTACGGCCCATTCCCTCTCACAGAGAGGAGGCCTGTGTGACCTGTGTCCCAGCAGTGGGAACATTATAGGCTGATTAAGATTATGCTATAATTATGCTACACTGTAGTGTGGAGCAGGTGATGTTTTATATAAAAAAAAAACATTAATTCTATGCAAGCTGCAACTTCATACCCGATGGTATCTACAAAGTGTGAAACCTAACGAGATAATGCGGTTCACAATTAGCGTTTAATCAGTCGAGCGTCACGCGACTCTGGCCATCTTATAATAAACAGAATGCGTTGCACCGTGACTTGAGTTTGTACTAATTTCGAGAATATTTTAAAGTTATTAGATGAAATTCGTAACTGCATTTATCCGACTTCAACAAAAGCACATAATTTCTATATTTTTTTTCGTAGCAGTCACTTTTGAGTCTAAATGCACAATTTTCTCTAAAACTTTGGCCCGTTTGTCTTTACTGCTATTCTTTTGAGCTAATGACTATTGAGCCACTCCGCACTAAGCCCTTTATGACATTTTACCATTTTATTCCTTTAGTCTAGGTTTTCGCTACCTATTGGTTATTGTTTTGTTTGACTTAAATATATTTTTGTTTTACTACCAAGAACCAGCGCCTTTTTTATTGGGGTAGTTAATATATTTTGGTCCTTCGAGCCGGATCAAATATTAACTACCGAAATCAAAAGGTATAAAAAGGTAAAATATAATAAAGGACTTAGTGCAGACTTATTCAGTTCTCTTTGCTGTTTTTTTTTTTTCTGATAGCTGTTAACTCGGTGATACTATTGATACTGATAGGTGTTGTATGTACTCAGTTGTCAGGAATTGGCGAGCTCAGGTTGTGACTAGATTTCGTTAGTCAAGAGCAAGACAACTGTAATGATTTTCTAGGGAAAACTCGATATTCAATTAAATACTCGTGGGTGTCGTAAAAGGCAAGATTGCGGATAGCTATATTAAAGTGTTGCAACAATGGCAATGTTTATCCCATAAACGTCCATTAAAGCGGTTTACGAAGAAGCCATAATAGAAAAGCAATTTGAAAGGGCTCGTATGCGGAAGTACTATCGCGAGCCGCTAATAATTGAATATTTCAAAACCCTGAAGGCTACTTCCCGTTTAAAAACGTTCTAAATCTACAGTCCATTCATCACATCACATCATTCATCATCAACCGTTCATTTTATCTCTGACAGCAGCAACCCAATATCAACCTTAACTTAACGAAAATAAAGATCACTGTGATTTTGACAGACTTGTTAATGGCAGTGGTAGGGAGAGTGGAAGACCAATGGTGGCCGAGTGGTAACCACCCCGACTTACGTGTCGTAGGTCGTGGCGTCGTGGGTTTCGAACCCAGACAGGCACATTACTTTGTGTAATTTATTTCATCACCACTGCTCTCAAAACGATGAAGGAAAACTACGGGAGGAAATCGGCATGTCCTAGAACCAAAAATTCGAAGACATGTGACATCCCCAACCCGCACTGGGCCCGCGTGGTGGATTACGGCCCACTCCCCTCCCTCTCAGTGAGAGGAGGCCTGTCCCAGCAGTGGGAACGTTATAGACTGTTTATGTATGTATGTTAATGGCAGCAACCCAACAGCAACCTTATTGCAACAACAATAAAGATCACTTTCGAGTTTGAAAGTGAAATAACTGAGTACGGTCTGTAGTCGCAATCTCAGCGACAATCAATGTCAAAAACTTGTCAAAAATGTAGGTGAAGTAAGTAAGTATTTACGTTCGATTTCAACTGAAATTACAATCAAACTCAAAGCATTTACTTCAAATAAACCAATTACAGGCACTTTTGAATTGTCAAGGGGTCGGTCAGTCAGAAAGATGAAGCTAGTTGCCCATTCCAAAGCGTAGTAAATAGTAATAGTTCTATATTTCTCCTCACAATGACAAGCTTATTCTAGGTTTCACATATTATTTGTTATTTTTTTTTTGTTATTAGCAATGTGAGGAGCTGGTGTCTGAATTAGGCGTAAAAAGCCTGTATTACAAATCACCAGTAGTAGGTGCCTATGGAGAAAGAACGGGCAAGAAACTCCACGGATACTCTTTTAATCAAAATTTTGTTACACACAATCGAACGTTCTAATGTCGCGGCCACATTAACGGGATATTCCGTTGATTATCGTGATGAAGGACGTTGGCCGTAGGTGTAGCCACCACTTACCGCAATAATTTGACCGAATCTTGACCGAGTTTAACTACCGCGATGTTTATGGCGAGAATGGGCATTGACGTTGACGTTAGTGGCCCGGGCATAATAAATACGAGAATCGGCTCTCTAGGTGCTGTCTCTAAAGGCTTATCGACTTATGCCTTGTTTCAAAGAATACCTTTTTTGTTATATTTTAGCTAATCTTGCAATCAGTTTCAAAAACTATGAGCAGATGAGGTGTAGGATGATCTGTCGAGGAAGAGTTAGGAACTCTCGTATTAGTCATGCAGCTCTCTACAAGTTATCTAATAGGGATGATGCCTGGTTAAAAAAAAATATATATTTAGTCCGTCAGTCAGATAATAAAAAAATATTAGACACGTATTTTTTGCTTTATCATATTAATAGAAAATGACTTATATAACACGCATTAAAGTTGGGGAGTGGGGGCTCGCTACGTCACTTGTACGTATAAAATCTAGCTACACGTGACGTCACGCGATGTTTTAACTCAATGTATCGCCGTAATCTTTTGATTTTGTAAAAAAAGAAAAAATACGTGTCCAATATTTTCTAATAATCTACGTGAGGGACAAAAGAAACATTTTTAGTCATCATCCCTATTGCAGAATGTTGCGTCTTTTGAGTCTGCTGACACAATCTTGTATTGTGAGTTGAGCGGCAAATTGGTTGAGGTGTTTTTTTGTGGATGTGAAATCATCAAATGACTTCTCCCGCTCTGGGCAGAGCAGGAGGGCGTGTCAGACTTTTACTGACTAAAACCCACCCGTGTTCTTTCAGTTGTCCGTGCCAGGGCCACGGTATCTCTTTCAAACTACCCGCGACCCCGGCGTCTCTCCAGTCTGGACTTATATTTTTGCGAACATGAACTTATTTCTTCCTTGACTGTTTTCACATGCAGGTGTTCGTGAACTGCGGTGTTCCTATAAGGAACACCGCACCAAATCACCAAATAAATCAAATGCACCTTGATTTATAAAAGCAAGGTGCATTTGATATCTGTTTTAAGATGTTATTAACCGACTTCAAAAAGGAGGAGGTTCTCATCCATTCGTCGGAACCTTTTTTTTTTTTTTTTTTTTATGTATGTTCCCCGATTACTCGAAGATGGCTAGACCGATTTGGATTTTTTTTGTTTTATTCCAGAGGGTATACATCACAGTTGGTCCCATATAAAATTGATTAACTTTGCTTTGGTAGTTTTTGAGTTAGCTTCAATAATACGTATTTTTTCCCCACTTTTATATGGATGATATTCTGTTTGTTTTGCAGGTAGTGGTATTAGAATTTGTGTGGGGTAGGTACCACAACTAAAAAGTGAAAAATAAAAACTTTTTTACAAAACAAATACAACCGACTTCCAAAAACAACACCACAAAGTGAAAAATAACTAATTTTTTTGTAAAAAAGTTTTTTTTTGAGTTCTCTGTATCATGTTTAGGTATATTGGAGTTACACGCGGAGCCCCACAATTGAATGCCGTAACTCCAGATGGGTTTTAATATCATCCTGTAGATCAAGATTTTATTATCTACGGACAGCTTGGAATTCCTACCCAGGAGTCAGTACATGCCTTTGTACCTAATGTCGAGCTCTTTTCGTTTCGTTTCTATATGTTTCCTCCATGTCAGTCACTGGTCCAGATGCTGGAAGACTTTTGGCCGAAGGGTGTCGTGTATCCGCGATTCCGCGGAAGGTTACGCGACACCACGCAGCGCAATACGACACCGTCATTTCGAATACAAATAGTTTTATTAATATTTTGTGGCTTTTATATGTATGATAGTCCGTAAGGTATGTTATGGGTCATTGTTACCCGAAATAAATGATATATTATTATTATTTTATTATTATACGAAGGTATTTTACGCAGTCACTTTGTGGAATCAATCAATGAATCAAGAATCCTATGTAGAAAACAAACGAGTAATTTGTCTAGTCTAAACGTTCGTACAACTCACGAGCAATGCTACGCCGAACCTGCTGTATGTGATATATTGGTAAGAAATTGCATGCTGTACGGCCACTTACCGCAGTTATAGTTATTTTTCAGAGATATGCAGTAATGCAGTATTGCACAAGGCTAACTTAGTTATTATTTACCATATTCTATATCTGTTACTAATCCTTGGGCGATTCCTGTCTACAACTGGTTATTATTTTTGTTTTTGGGATAATTGAAACCGTTATTTCGGAGGCGAAAGACGCAAACTTTGTCATTCTGGTTCCAAATTCAAATTCCACCATAAATCTATTTGATAAACTGATACCAACGTAATGTATGGGCGATTTGTTTACATAAACGTCTCATCGAATTTGGCTCGAGTATAATCAAACATGCTCAACCAACTAATTCGAGTATGTCCACAACACTTAACAAATGTCAATAAGTACACAGTGACGTTACCAAGCCCTAAAAGTTATATCTACTGAACAATGTTCTATTATCAACAGGCTATTAAGAACCCTAAGGCCTTGGAATAAATGCTGTATTGTGATGACGGTGGGAGTGCACGGCCATAGTGTCACATTCTATGATAATTATGAGTCTTTATCAGCACAATGGGTGTTGGTACTTGTGTGTCTTTCTATAGAGGTCATGGTTTTTTAATGATTTAAGTTTTGATTGAGGATGAGTCATTATGGTGCCTGTGGGTATTTATTTGGCTGCAATGTAAGTAGAGTCCGATCGGTAATGGTTTTTTTTCGGCCGAAAACGAAATTCGGCCGATTTGCTTTTTCGGCCTGACACCAAATCCAAAATAAAACTATTTTTTTGTTAGGATTTTCTTTGGTAAAAGAAATGCGGTGTCAATATTTTAATGATTATATTTAACCGTTACTAACTTAAATCACAGAAACTTCAACAGTACTTTTCTCAAAATCATCCTACTAATATTATAAATGCGAAAGTTTGTATGGATGGATGTGTGTTACTCAATCACGCCAGAACGGCTGAACGGATCTGGATGAAAATTAGCACAGAGATAGATCATAGTCTGGAATAGCACATAACCTACTTTTTATCCCAGAAAAATCTATGGTTCCCGTGTGATAGTTTCCGACATCCACGAGGGCGAAGCCGCTGGCAAAAGCTATTAATTAATAATTATCAAACAATCTGATATTATTATGTTATTGTGTGGTAAGTTGTTGTGGTCTACAACAATATAATTTGAATAAATTAATTTAAAGTTTTGATTTGCGTGTACTTAATTTATGTAGGTTGATTAAAGCATCTGTATTTTGGTTTTGGCTTCGCTACTCAACAACAAAAACACATTCGGCATTTGATTAGGTAATATTTAACTTATTTTGGTTATGTGCAACAAATACACAAAAAGACGAGTAGTAATAATTGAGTTTATGTTATGTCTTAGAAAAGTTTCTGTGCATAGCTTTTCATTTTCCTTTTTTCCAGTAAAAATGAACATAACGTCACCAGTGATTGATTATAATAACACAAATATCCTTTCGACAAACTTTTTGAATTATTTAATTGAAACTCATCATCGTTCTCTTAGCAATATCACAATTTATTTAAGGTTGGTGCAAGATTTCTTTTTCTTCCATACTTCTTTGATAGTCGTCATCTCAGTAGTGACCCCCAAACCGAGTCTTACCATAAAAATTGTGAGTTACAATAGTTATTTCTACACTTACCTTTCCTCTGTATAATAACCCTGAGCAGTGGTCTGGCGGTGAGCAGCGCTCTAGCGAGGTTATCATCATTGTTGATTGGCAACAAGTCTCCGTCTCTCGGGTCCGTATAGGATATAAGGAAGGCCACGTCGTGAAGTCTGTGTAATTTCTCTATTAACGCCTTGAAGTCTTCATACTTGAGCTTTTCGGTACGACTGAGTGAAAATCTACGGAATTCTGCATCGAACTGTGAAGAGAGAAAAATTCATTTCATTTTTTGTCATGCAGATAGAACATTACATAGCATCAGTTTTTATTTCCCAGGAAGATTAGTCAGAGATGTACCTATTATACACCCACGTTTCGCTAGTTATGTATAAGCCCCATTGCCAAGCCTATACCCACACAAGCCAATACAATACATGCCTATTGCGATCAACCGGACACAAATCCAAACTCCTAGCTGCTACTGACAAATTCTTGATGAAAAAACCCACGACAACAACTTCCTGTCCTTTTAGAATTTTAGAACAATATTGGAATTCATTCTGAGAGGAGCTTGTGGCTAAGTAATAACAACCACACAGGTCGATCCATCAGGTTAAGCTGCGCTTGTCGGGGTTAGTCTGTGGATGGGTGAGCATCTTTACATACCGAGACTCCTCCGTGCCTAGGAAAGCATGTTAAGCCGTTGGTCCCGGCTGTCATTTATGGATCTTTGACAGTCATTACGGGTTGTCATAAGCCTGACAACCAGTCTTACCAAGGGGTATTGTACTACCCAGTAATTGGGTTGTGGAGGTCAGATAGGCAGTCGCTCCATGTAAAATACTGGTATTCAGCTGCATCCGGTTAGACTGGAAGCCGACCTCAACATAGTTGGGAAAAGGCTATGCAGATGATGATATTGGAATTCATTCTTAATAATATTGAAAACTTAGCTGTATGGAGGGATTGAATTCAGATCAACAGTTCATTAAGTGAGGACCAAACTTATGACATGTTGTTTGCCAATTCCCATCTAGACTGATGAGATATTGCAGCTTTTTCATTATAAAGACAATTTACAACATCATTTTCATTCAAAGATTACTTAATGCAACATACATGAAATCATTGAGTTTTATTACAGCATCTCTGGGAAGAGGCATGTGTCTAGCAGTGGGAACATTATAGGCTAATCATGTAGTGATCTCTGCCAGAATTCCTTAAAATTATCAGAATTGTTTAAAACGTTAGAGTATATACAAAAAAAAAAAAACTATCCTGAATTTTATGCCTAACCAATTTAGTTCTATTCAAGTGTCTATGTTTATAAACATTTATAAGGTGGTTGTTATTTCAGTGATCATTCTTCAACAGTCCTAATTCCCAAGACACTACAATGAGTTAATTGCTCAAAATGTTTTTCATCAAAGCAATGACTCAAGTTTTCGATGGAACTATTTTGTTACTAACATTTGACATTTAAAGCTTATAAACACACTCATAAGCTATTTTGATAGCTCAAGTACAGAAGGAAAACATTGTTTAGTAAGGAATACAAACAATTTTCGAGTCCATGCTTCCTTTTAGATAGTAATAAATTCTGAGTCGAGTATTTTTTTTTCACACAGAACTCGACATGTCAATGAATACTCGTCCCTATGAAATTTCTTTAGCTAACTATTGCCAATTTTTAACAGAAATAGTCTACACTATCCTGTCATCTCATAATAGGTTCGAAAGTTCGCGTGACTCTTTAAGTTTGGTCAAGAAATTAGAAATTCCTTCCCACTTACCTTAGTTTTGACTTCCACAGTTTGACTATCAACACGAGCCGCTATTTTGTTCTTCGACATCTCTAAAGCATTTAATATAAAGCACTAACACTATAAAACTATTTTCAAAACATTTAGGCACTTAATTTCAAACACAACATTGTAAAATATCAAAAGTTTTATTAAATTATTGATATGACGGTGTCCATTCCACTCGCGTCGTAATTTCAGTAAGTTTGTTCTCAGTTACAACATTTTTCATGCATTAGTAATACATGACATAGGATTCCCCAATGACAGTAAAGCTTTACAATATTTTTCTATGACAGTGTATTATGATTGGTCACATTATCAGACGACAACTAAAACTGATAACGACAGTTGTTTCTTTGATTCCTTTCACGCAGTATTTCGAAAAGTTGAAAGAATCTTTTACAAAAAGGACGGTTTTTTTTAACCATCATTGTCATTTATTTATTTTCAGATTTCTTATTTTAGTAATTTTTTTTTATGGTTTGAAATTATTATGGACATTAAACATGAGTGTTGAGCTTTTTTTTAAGTGTGTGACTTGAATGTCACCTTATTGGAAATATTTCCAAAAATCTGAGTAGGTATTTTGCTTTTATGATTGCACCCAATGACGTACTACAGGTAATTACATTATTGATTGCACCTGTCCCACCTTCGATGAGGAAGCGAAGCGACTAGCTATTATTTCTACTCGCTCAAGAAACGTAGATGCAGGTTCTGTGTTTGTAAAAGAGATACATAAAAGCAATGATATTATATGTAGAAAGAGGTAGATAGGTTACACACGCTCCGCAAGTGGCACGTCAAAATCTGGCTAATTAGCCACATTTTCGTCGTCTTGTCTCTTTTTCGCTCCCGATAATTAAGACATGCCGTCCTACTTCCACATGTCATCTAATCGTACGAAACTGTGCCGTTTTTGAACACCGAATGTTGGGTCGGTAACCTATCTACGTCTTTTTACATATAATATCATTGCATAAAAGGGGATTGGTAAATAATGACCGATACATAAACACTGAGCAAGTCCGCGAATGCGTTGTACAGTCGAGTAGAATGACTGCCCAGTTAGTTGCTGGTACGCGTACTAAGCGAGAGTCTCTCCGGGAGTGTTCTGCCCGCCAAACGAGCATCGCTGAACGAGTTGTTTCTTTTATCGTTGTCGCTGCGACAAACTACCTATTATAGAAAGTTCTCGCCGGCGAGGCACGGTGGATCGAAACTGCTATATGAGGGACATTGGGTTTTTTTTTACAAATTCCATGTAAAAAAAAATACTTATCGAAAGATCTGTCATTTTGATGAATAATTGTTACGAACCTTTTTTCTCTAAAACTGATAGTTTGCCCGGAAAAAAATATTTTCAATTTTTGTTATATCCACTTGCGCGCCCGCGGGAACTTTGTTCCCCATCAGTAGCCGTGGGAACAAAGTTCCCAAGACAATCTTTTTTTTACTTTTAACCTTGTTCCACCTCTATTAAGTAGTAATATCCAATTCCATGCATTTACTGTGATAGATTATCTGCGTCCGAACCTTTTGAGACACGACAACACTCACTGAACTAGTCTATGACATTAAAAAAATATTATTGTCGCTGTCATAAAATCAAAAACAAGCCAAACAATAACAAGTTTTTGTCTCAACTTCGGAAGCTTGTGCTTGTTTCTTGATATTGTACGGTGGTAAGTGGTTTTATTTATGTTTCACATTAAGAGTTAACAAAGCATGCATTTTAAACCATAAAAAATATAGGTCATCGCTTGTTTTTTCTTTGTAGAAAATCTAGAATCTAGAAATCTGAAACTGTGTTTGCTATTTACATACCTATTTTTGTACATTCAAACGAAACATACACTACAATAGAGTCCAGTTCTCTGGCATCCATTAAAACATTTGAGCGTTACAAGATTCCAAGAATCTTCGTCGCTTCGGCATTGTTTGTAAACACGTGCGAAGTGCGGGCTGACGTCACGGTGCGCGTACGCATGACTGTACTACCGACTGTTTTTTGTGTAGAGCCGCTTTCGTGCGTGTATATATATATATATCTATTTTAGTATAATATTGTATATATAGGTAACGACTGCGCGCGTTTTATTTGAACTGGCAATGCATTCAACAAACGAGCGGCCTGGACAGTAAAGGATTTGTCGAGGAAAGCTGTGGAATGAATAGGCATTTTAAGCTTTAAGTTATCAGATGACCTTAAAAATTTCGTGTGGGAGTCGTAAAGAAACTGGAAACGTTTCTTGAGATAGAGAGGGGTGGTAGGGGAATAGAGCACATTATACAAAAGGGAAAGGATATGAGCATTCTGGCGAAGGCGAATTGGTAACCACTTGAGCTTCACACGAACTTCAGAAACATGGTCATATTTGCGCAAACCGAATATGAACCTTATACAAATATTTTGAAACGCTCAAGTTTATCGAGTTGGTCTTGGGTAAGGTCAAGATAGCTGGCATCAGTATACCTAGTCAAGGATGGGAAGAAGAAGCGATTGTGCAAGTGCAATCTTGGTGGGAGTCGGTAGAAAATTACGCAATCTCTTCAAAGATGCAGCAGATGCAAATAGCCTGCGGCTAACTTGCCGTAGCTGCGCAGTCCAAGAGAAATTTTTATGTATGAATATCCCCAAGTTTTTAACTTTCTCACTGAAGGGAACAATTGAATTATCAAAAGAAACCTGGGGAAGAGTCGTCCAGTCGATCCTTGAGACCGCTCTAGAACTGCCTACCACAACAACCTGCGTCTTTATGGGGTTGACCATAAGTCCATACCTCTTGCTCCACTCGCATATACGGGCCAGATCACTATTAATAGTTTAGATAGCCTCAGACAGATTTGCAGGAGGGGCTCGCGAGTAAATTTGTAAATTGTTTTAAAGCAAGACCTCAAGACCTGTCAGGACTTGGCCAAATTTTAGCAGTTTCTGTTTCATTCCATACAACAATAATTGAAAATATTTTTTTCCAGGCAAACTATCAATTTTAGAGAAAAAAGGTTCCTAACAATTATTCATCAAAATGACAGATCCTTCGATGGGTATTTAAAAAAAAATGGAATTTATAGAAAAAATTCCAATGTCCCTCAGATAGCAGTTTCGATCCATTGTGCGCGGGCGGCGCCGGCGGCGGCAATGTAAATAGTCGGCAATCGACTAATAATTTAGGGTGACTGGTAATATTAGTGACCTATACTTAAAACACATGATTGTACTCATGATAACAAACAACTTTTACTATGGGACCAAATCTGAATCCTGAAAAAAAAATCCGCTGTTCCATACATTTCTGTTAGCATATCTCGTCAAAATGTAGGGAACAGCTGACTGCTACCGCCTGCTGGCCGACGAGAACTCTTTCTTTACTAGTTTGTCGCAGCGACTAGAGCTATCAAAGTTACTACACGCTCAGCGATGCTCGTTTGGCGGGCAGAACACTCGCTTAGAGCCCAGCGACGAAACATATCATCATATATATCATATCAGAATTCACACTCGCTGTTCGTTTCTAGTTGCTAGCTCTAGTCGCTTCTCGCTAATCGTCAGCGGTGGGACAGGTGCCTATCTTTTAAAAAGACAGTCATAAAAAAGGTAGCTATTGGTCATAATTTCTGAAACTCGTCAAAATATTGTGGATATCACAGAATGGAGCTTGTCACTGACGGCAAACTACAATCCTCTGCAAACGCACAAACGTGTGGGTGCATCGCAAGCACTTGCCTTTGCAAGCTTCCTTTGATTTGAATATAAAAACCGACACTTGATGGGATTGGTGGTAGCATAGCAAGCCGCAAAGCCCACATCAAGCCAAGCTAGACTGCAATATTCACACGAGTCACTGGTAGTCAAGACGCGCGTGTGCATTTGTGGTGGTTTGGCAATGTGTGGTACCGGCATGATACCTTGTGACTTGTCAGGTTGTCAAATGTCAATTCTGTTTCTGACGTCTAAGACTGCGATTTCTGTGTCAGATTTTTAGTGATCAGCTTGTCAAAATGTATCCATAATCAATAATTAAGCAACAAAAACAACTGATTTATTAGACGAAAACCAAGAAAAATAAATAAGATGAACACCAAACTAATAAACAAAGATGCAGAACGATTAAATCCATGTTTGAAGGTCTCATCTATATATTTTTTTTGTTTTAATATTCTCCCAAAAATATTTTACATTATGTAATTATTTTATTTATCTTTTTAGGAGCAAGAAATGTCCTACAAATGTTTGAGCAAGAATGGGTATGACAATGCCAAATGCGAGCAATATTTTGATAACTATAACACATGTAAAAAGTTTTGGGTAAGACAAAAACAATTTTAAGTTTGAGGTTACAATTCTTCCGATTTGCATCTTATTTCATGGTGTGTAATATGAATAGAAAGCACAGCTGGACAACTGCAAAGATGCACTATTAAGCCTCTTTGAGGTTTTTTTTTATCATCATGCTAGCCAACAGCTAGCAATTTTTCAGCAGTGAGGAACTATACACATACCTAGATTTAAGCCGCTATTTTACGAATCGACCACCTTTGCGCAAATTTTCATCTAAATCTGTCCAGTCATTAAATGTGATTCAGTATTACACATCCAAACAAATATTAAGTAGTATTACTAACAGCGCTGTATTTATGTTTCAGGGTAAAGTATACAAGGACAGAAAAGCCAAAGGACAGTATCCATACTTACCTGAAGTCGAGGATAGAGCAAGAATAAAGGAACAATATTTCAAATCTGTTAAAGATAGTTTTTAAGTGCTTTTATTAATAAAATTACACTAAAAAAGGTTAAAAATGCAAAGTACATACTGTATAAAGATAAAATAATTATGTTACTTACAGCATCACTTGGTCATACTTTGATCTATCAATTTTGTTTATGGCAATGAACATAACTCTTCCATAAAAAAACAGGTTTTGACTAGCAATAACAACAAAAATAGAAACAATAATAAAATTGTCAGCTGTGATTACGTTTTTACAAATATATTATAAACTTTGAATGTAATAGGGCTATCACTCAATCAGTGTTAATGATCGAAATAGCTTTTGTCTTTGTGGTTTACCTGTTCTTTAGGAAATATTTTGCCTTTCAGCTGGGAGGAAATCTGTCTTTATTTGTTGCTTGTGGTACTATACAACCTGAATGAGGTGTATACTAGCTAGGAAAAAGAGTATTTCGACTATAAATTTTAATATATTTTACTTAAACTGCATGTTTGTATTATTAACTTTAACCTATGTAATGATGTAGCAGCCGGAGATAAACCATGCAAATATTAAGTCTTTAAAATGTAGTTTCGGAAAAATAACTTTATGCACTGTACCATAAAGTTCCATTTCCTTTAACTTCAATGTTATGACATTTTCAATAATATTAGCCATTTTGAAATCAAACCTAATGTACACTCGCGTTAAGTTGATATTTGTTTAAACGACAATAACGTTAATTTGAAACAAGGATTACTGTACATTTTACAATATTGATTGCTGAAGAATTCGTTCTTTGTAGTAGTAACACTTGCACTACGAAAATCGCCCTTACTACTGCGATAAAGAGGCGTTGTCATTATGTAATATTGTTACCACTGATGTGCGGTTGGTTGACTGGACGCACGCAGAGACTGTGAACACTCTCTTAAAAAAAATGTTAGTATCTAGCAATAAGAAAGTGCAATGCTCTACTATTAGCCGACGTTCGCACGGACGTAAAAATATCGTGGCGACTTTTTTTCGCGCACTGGATTTTCAACGCTCTGCTTAGCGCCGAGAGTTGAAAATCCAACAGGGTGTTTTTTGTCGCGCCAGAATGCATTCTATTGTTGTTAAGTTGGATTCTCAATGCTCGGCTCAACAACTAGAGTTGAAAATCCAGTGCGCGATAAAATCCCGCCGCGATATTTTTACGTCCGTGCGAACGTCGGCTTACGCACTTCATTATGGCACTCTATAAGCTCCATTAGTGCGAGCGAGGCAGACTAATAACGATGATTTATCGTTCCCCGACGACGACTGCACCTTTCAAGCCCCGGCATGGGCGACGGGCATCCCTAATTGCGTATCTACCGTGAAACCGTGGGGCTTGAGAGGGGCGACTATAGTAATCTGAGTCGTTGGAAATCACGAGTATATATACTATATATAATGACTTTATATTTATTGACATAAGGTTTAAATTGCAATAACTATTGAAGCGCGCTCGTGAAAATCGACAACTATATACTCAGGCTCACTAATTCTTGACTATTTCTGACAACAATGGTATTGCCGCTGTTGTCGAGACATCACAATTGTCAAGAATTGCTCAATTATTTGCCTGTGTAAGCGCATTTTTACGAATTACGAATAAAATAAAACCACAATAATTATCATCTAAATATTTTATTGTGACACATACAACAGTGGAGAAGCGATGACTGTGTATCTTAGTGTAAAAAGCCACTAGCTAGCTATAAATATATAGAGAATCACCGTTACAAGGCAATATGGGAAGAACACGTTTCTCAATAATATGTTTGTTGGTCTTAACGTTAAGGCTTGAGTTCAGATGACCCTAACACGTCACAGAGTAATAACAAATAAATGTACTAACTATACATGGTCAAATTAAATTAGCTAGCGAAACTCCGCAGACGCGATGGAGTATAAACACGATAAACCGAAAACACACGAACTACACCTACGGTAGTTGATCCAAATAAAAAGTAAGTTCAAAAACTAAAACCAGACTACTGAAAAATCACGCTCACCGCGGTCGGTCTGTAACCAATTAAATTAATATTATTTACCTCCACTTTTACTTATTTTTAACAATTTAAACATATATGACATATATAAATATTTGTAATGTGGTCGTCAAGACCTTTCTTTTGATACCAAACATGTCATTATCTCAATTAAATTTTTTTCGTGGTCAGAAATTTACGTGTAAAGTCCACCATATTAAATTTAGGGAGAATTTATATAGCATATCTCACCCGGACTATTATTACGAATCCATTGATACCTCATTCATTAAAATCGGTTCAGTAATTTAGGCGCTACGGTGGAACACACGTAAATACATACATAGACTGCTAAAATCATAACCCTTCCATGGCTTTGCCGTAGTCGGGTAAAAAAAACATCTAATTATAATTTTTTTTTGGTTTTATCATGTCTAGATATCGATACCCATATCACATCACATCTGCGGACTTTCACTAGCTAATTTAATTTGACCTTGTATTTAAATTCAGAATCTCAGATGAACACAAACTCAATGTCATACAGGACAAAGTTCAAATTCCATTGCAGACAGTATGTTTTAGGACCATTTTATTGCAAATAGGCACTCAAAAATCAACATAGAATACATATTTCTAAAGTAGGTAGTGCAAGTGGCGGTGGAATGTAAATTTCTAAGATTATGAATTCAAGTATAGAAGCATAGAAGATGCGTTGCGATTTGCTGAAATACTAATAATATTGTAACATGTTATGACCATCTGAACTAAGCCTCTATGACAGATCAAGGCAGTCAAACTATTGGCTAGACTCTAGCCAATTAGACGTAGATACTGCTTAGAATATAATCTTTCTAACCATTTATTTTACTTTAGCGTCCATGAAGTATTGTATTTTTTCGTCTATGGTTGTCTCAATAAATAAGGAACTTCATAGCGTCCATGAAGTATTGCATTTTTTCGTCTATGGTCGCCTGTCAATAAATAAGGAACGTCATAGCGTCCATGAAGTTTCGCATTTTTTCGTCTATAGTCGCCTGTCAATAAATAAGGAACTTCATAGGCGTGCTTATGTCAAAAGAAAAACAAATGGTTAGAAAGAGTATAACTGCGTGCATCTGTGCAAAAATTTATTACAATACACAACCATTATTAAATTCCTAATTATCATTTTATACAGTGGCACCGACTTTTTTGAAGTGATAGTGAAATCTGGAACTATACTCTGTTCATTTAACAACTGTTGAGATGACGCATACAAAAACAACCATTTGTTAACATTTTTTTGCATAGAGTATAACGAGTACAATTCAAAAGCAAGATCGACAATAATATTACTTCAAAATATTTTTTGCTTATTACAATTACTAATTCTGTTAGGCTTTATACCAGCTCTAAAATAAGCATTCAGCATAATGTATCATAAGAATTATCATAAAAGGAACATTGTACAGGTGAATACTCCGACACTTAACAAAAAAGTTGGCAACACTGTTCTTCCTAGCAGTAATTATCATGTTTATAATGTAAAATATATGTTCCTTTACGCAACATAAGTTACAGATCGACGATATGCTTTAAAACAGCATTACCTTACAATCTCTCAGAATCCTTAACGTCTACTTTTCCTAAATATTATATAAGTAGGTACAATACATATTTGTAACTCTCAATTTCTTGATATTTTGCTCAAATGTACGCAGTTTTGTTTACATCACTCTTTAGGTTACCCTGACTCTCACATCAGTCCGACTTATCAGAGGTTAAACCACGGACAATAGCAGTTGACCAGTTTTCACTCTTATGCTCTTAGTAATAAGGTTGATAAGTGGTCCACCGCCAGTGTCCGCGATGGTACATATTCCGCGGGAAGCGGTTCTAAATTCGTAAAGCTGTAACAACCCTAACGATCTAAATTAATAACACGTAAAATTAAATTAGTTTTCATAGATTATTTTAGAGAAAATTTCGCGAAGCAGACAAAAATGGAAGTCTGCTAAATAATTTATAAAAACTAATTTCTTTTTTAAAAACAAAGTCTTTGTTTCATTTCAATTTTAAGAAACAAGCATTTATTGAATCAGAGTAATTTACTTATTTTTCAAGAAAAACATACAAATAGATAGGTACATAATTATTATAAGTTATAGCGATACTCGTATAGATCCACATATTTCACGCAAATTTATGTTTAGTTTCAGGTTTCAGGCAATAAGTACTTATGTTTGTTGTCAGTAGTGAAATCAGGCAGAAATGATACATCATTGCTGTTACTTATTTAAAATAACATTCTCTTAAAATCTCAGGGGAAAAAATGAAGATAATATGAACGCAACCTTCTGCCTTGTTCTGAGGAAGATAACTGTCAAATTAGTTCCATAGATGGCGCTAAGTGTTTGTTACTTTCATTCAGCTGTCAATGGAGTTCCTTGCTGAAAACTTTGCCGCGAGATGGTGCTAAATGTTTTTTCTTGCCGCCGGAAAGATTCCCGGAAACAACAACCCCATTAACGTGATAACCTAATCGCCACTCTGTATGTAAATAAAGGAGTCTGTAATCAGTACACCAATAAATTTTCGTACTTAAGAAACGCTAATTCAAGTCGCAATCTCATTTCAGCGACAATCAATGTCAAAAACTTGTCAAAAATTTAGGTAAAGTCTGTACTTTACCTAAATTTTTGACAAGTTTTTGAAGTTTTTGTTGCTGTTCCTTTCAGTTATTTTACCTCTGATTTTGTATCACTGGCAACGTTCCAGTGAACTTTATTACCGTCATAATAAGGTTCCTGTTGGGTTGCTGCCACTGACACAACTGTCAAAATCACAGATTTTTATTTTCATAACCATAAGGTTGCTTTTGGTTTGCTGCCGTCAGAGGTAACGTAACTTTGAAAGGAATGTAGAAGTATTTTTGACACATTGAGACTGAGATTAGAATCTGAATGGAATTGCTCCTCTGGTGAAAATTTCTTCCCAAATCTTTTGCACAAATTCTATCAGAGAACACTCCATTTATTTATTACTCTGTGTTATTTAGCAGTTTTCAGCCAGGATATTATAGATGTAACACTGCTGCTTGAAATACAATGTATAAGCTGGTCCTAGACGTAAGCAGTGTGCAAAACTACATAATACTCATTTCCAAAGCTGCCATTGACCCGTTGAGTTCGTTCGTTCGGCGAACGTTGGCGGCAAACCACTTTGAAACTTATTACTAAGGTCATAAGGGTGAAAAGTGGTTGACCGGCAACGTTCGTGATTGTTCATCCACAGGTAGAATGTAGTACAAACTCAAGGAATACACGGGTTACACGACCAGGGTGCTCCACCTGCTCTCATAAAGCAGTATTATTTTAATCTTACTTCAGTGCGGGAAAGAGATGGAGCGTCTTGTATAGTCCCCAGACCATATAGAAGCTCATAATTATTGGAACAAAGTTCTTTAACGCGGCTTGTGGTAGGAGTAAAATGACAGGAAAAGTGACGTAACGAACAAGTGTTGTGCCGTCAGTTTCAAGTGTCAAAAGTCATCAATAGATGGCGCTGTAGTGTGTATTAATACATAATATACAGCGAAAGGAACTTCGTTCCAACCGGTGGACCCACAATCCCTTCCGACTTTTTTTATTAACTTACACGTAGGTACGTCTAGAACCAGCAAAAAGCGATCTCTAAAAAACATTTTTTTACTAACATGAAGCACTTTTATGTTGCAATGAGTAATAGTAATTTAATCTCGTTCAATGTCGTCCGTTACTACTCACATTCAGAACACAATTTATGTTAACATAATACATAATCATCCTATAATATTCCGACTGTTGGGACACAGGCCTCCTCTCGGTGAGAGGGAGTGGGCTGTAATCCACCACGCGGGCCCAGTGTGAGTGGGTAGATATCACATGTCTTCGAATTTTTGGTTCTAGGACATACCGGTTTCCTCACGATGTTTTTCTTCACCGTTTTGAGAGCAGTGGTGGCGAAATAGTTTACACAAAGTAAAGCGCTTGTCAGGATTCGAACCTACGACCTACAATTCGTAAGTCGCGGCTGTTATCACTGGGCCACCACTGCTCATAGCACAATGACTTTGCTAAATTATTGTACAGACGCCAGCAGGTCAAGCCACCCGAAACTGTCAAATTTTCCCAATCAACCTTGAACCTAACGCTTTAGCGATAAAGATGAAAATTTATTAAAGAAATTTGACAGATTGTAGTAGCTTGATGTGCTGGCGTCTGTACCTAAATAGCGAATAGTAATCAGCCGCACTGCTATTATTCAACAAATATATTGTACACTTGTTGCAAAAAAATCGACAACTTATGTTTTTCTCTGGCTGATATCCTTAACTTATGATGAGACAGAAAATTTATTGGCTATACAATCATAACTTTATCAAACCTACCTTGTAAGAAAGCTTATCAAACAATCACACTTCACATACACACCTCCTTACACACACACTACACTCATAAACACACCCCTAGTTACACAAACACAATCTTTCACTCCATCTGCTGTGTTAACAACCACTGTAAACTAACAGTAAAGTCACGGTTGTATTTTATAAATTGAAACCGTAAAATCTCCGACTCCTAAGATACAGGTCTGCGTACATAGTTTAGGAGCACGGAAAGCTGACTATAATTTTAAACTTGGTAGTACAACCTACTGTTTCCATAAACCATGTACTGTGTTGTTGTTTAAAATATATCATTTATATCATTTTTCTCTAAATAGCAATCCATTTGTTTGTGTTAAGGCCAGGTTCGCACAGGCATATTTTTTTTTTCGTGCACTAGATTTTAAACGCTCTGCTTCGCCGAGAGTTGAAAGTCCTACATCGTGTTTTCGTGACGCGCTGGGATGCGCCGCTCTGTTGGATTCTCAATGCTCGGCTCAATACCGTCAGTTGAAAATCCAATGCGCGAAATAATATCGCCGCGATAAAAATACGTCCATCATTGCCGGTCTGAACATTCGCGCATGTCCTCTCACTCACACTCGCCTCATTTCACCAATTGGTTTATAAAAATGTTTTGACCGACCATGATACATCGGCCGTATTGCACAAACACATTGTTTGTGTTGTATAAACACATTGTATGTCCAAAAATAAAATATTTTCAAAATTATACATAAGCAAATATATAAATAATATATGTCTAGATAGACAGTCAAAGCTGAGAATTCGTCGCAAAAAACAGTGTCTAACTGTTCGCCGCAATTTGCACGCACACTAGAAAAGCGCAATGACTGGCGCCATTGGTAGACGTCAGCTGTCAGCTGTCACGCACACTACCATAACAAACTTGGCCGTTTGTTTTAGTTCTTTTGCTGAGCGAAACTCTATCTAGACATATATATAGAGGCTTATTAGTTAAACACCAACAATCTCTTAAGGGGTCATTGTACTCATCATTATGAACAACTTTTACTATGGGACCAAATCTGAAATCTGACGAGCTTGATGTAGATATACCTACTAACAGCTGATTTTTTTTTCGCGATTTCAGGTTTGGTCCCATAGTAAAAGTTGTTCATAATGATGAGTACAATGACCCCTTAAGAGGTTATTGGTGTTTTACCAATAGCCCTTTATATAATCAAAGTACACAAGGTAATAATTAATAATAGATAATTAGCCGGGTGGCCGGGTGGGTTGAAAAAAATAATACTGAAGCGTTATAACAGCATATTATTAGCATTATTTTTGTTTGTTAGTATTGTCCGTAAAATTAAAATATTAGTAGTTGTTATGTTAGTTCATTTTTAACTAGGCTTACTTAAGGTGGCTCCGCAGTTGTAGCCCGTGAAATACAAATTGTCTGGCATTTTTTGCAATTTGCAGGTAGTATTTTAATCGACACACCTCTCGACTTTTTTATCTCATTAATTACATTTATACAGGATGGCAGGGACATTGACGTGCAACCATGGATTCAGTACATGATTGTGGAACCTTGCGTTTGAATTTTTCGTCAGTTATTTAAAAAAAAAATTTGCTGTTCCATACATTTTGACCACATAGGCATTGCACTTTGTAGGATTTTTTTTTAATAACCGACGAAAAATTTTAATGCGGGGTGTCGAGAATCATATTTACGAGTACTGAATCCATGGTAACGGGTTGAGCGTCCTATGTCCCTGCCACCCTATGAAAAAACCGAATGTAAGTGTAAACTTTACGATAAAAAAATATAAAATCGGCAATTTTTTTCTCTTTGGATTCAAATTAAAATAATGCATTTTTTATTTTACTTATTCAAATGCCTTTCGTAAGATAACATGACGTTTTTTAAACAAAAGCAAATAAAAAAATTACTTTAAATGTTTTTTATAGATTAAGGTATTATAATTTTGGTTAAAAAATACTGAATAATATAACTAAACACGAAATATACAAATTGTCAATGAGTCCAATTGTTAAATAAGGCAGTGCTAAAAAGAAATTTAGGTATTCCTAATAAAAGAGATTTAAAAATATTACAATAATTAAAAAATCTCATTTTCACTTATAGCTTTTTTTTTAAATTTTTTGTTTTAATTATTTTATTTTTCCGACTATTTTGGATTAAGACGATTCTTTTTCGGTTTTTATTAAATATAATAATTAAAACAAAAATATTACTAACATAACATCAAAAAGCTAGACTACTGGTGTAGGTACTAATAATAAAAATAAAAATTGAGGAATGAGTCATTTAAAAAAATCTCATTACAACATAACTTAAAAAGTGCTAACAGATTTAACTTGGGCTTTGATTTCAATAGTAACCGGACAACGGTCACACAATAACGATTGTCCAAATACAGAACATCTTTCGACACCATGAGAGGGTCCAGTATTTGACATTAAGAGGGCTAGGGCTGTCGCATTTTGTCATCTCTCTCGCTCACAATATTCAATCTGCCAAGCCTTTTCCCAACTATGTTGGGGTCGGCTTCCAATCTAACCGGATGCAGCTGAATACCAGTATTTAACATGGAGCGACTGCCTATCTGACCTCCACAACCCATTAACTGGGTAATACGATACCCCTTGGTAAGACTGGTTGTCAGACTTTCAGGCTTCTGACGACCCGTAACGACTGTCAAAGATCTACGAATGACAGCCGGGACCAACAGCTTAACGTGCTTTCCGAGGCACGGAGGAGTCTCGGTATGTAAAGATGATCACCCATCCACGGACCGACCCCGGCAAGCGTAGCTTAACCTGATGGATCGACCCGTTCGGCTGTTATTACTTAGCCAAGCGCCAGGAGCTCACATGGGACCAAATTTTTAAGATTGTTAAATGAAAAGATGCGTTTTTGAAAAATGTAATCAATTAGCGAACTAGTAAAATATTTATTATTATTATTTTTTATTATTGATGTATGTAACGGAATCTTTGAACTCGATTTTTACCCACTTTATATGGTCAGATTAATTCGAAATTTTGCACACACAACAGGGCCTGGTGACAATACAATAATTTAAAATTTTTGTCCCATTATCCTGATCAGGATCAACAGGATTAACGATTTATCTCAAAAAAAATAAATAAAAATAAATTATAATTTAAAAAAAAAACTAAAAAAGACGCTTTAATACAATTAAAAAGAACTAAAAAGTAAAAAATAAATTTGCCAATATAAGAATAAAGTGATTAACGAGAAAATTAATGTCATTGTAAAAAAAGCGTGGGGTGCTTTGTACGACATTCTTACACTAACTCTGTAATTCGAAAGCAACCCACGCTTTTTTTACAATGACATTAATTTTCTCGTTAATCACTTTATTCTTATATTGAAAAATTTATTTTTGAATTTGTAATTATTTACAAAAAACATTTTAATTGTAGCATTATTTAACTCATCTCAAAAACAGATATTAATGCTTTTTGAGCTGAGTTTATTAGATAACACAATATAAATGTGTTTTTAATAATTATCTATTAAATTAATATTATGTACTAGTTCGCTATTTGATAAAATTTTTCAAAAAAGCATCTTTTTAATTAACAATCTTAAAAATTTGGTCCCGTGTGAGCGAGAGAGGTGACAAAATGCGACAGTCCTTTTAATGTCAAAAACTGGTGATTTTTTTTACAGATTTTCATGACGGAACCGATTTCCTAGCAAACCCTAGCATAAGTGCTCACTACAATCACTATTTTAGATTACTTGTTTTCTGTACACCGTTTCTTTGTATTCGTTTTTTTTTGGGATTAAATATAATGACTACCAAAAAAATTAAATGGTCACCAAAACTGCGTCGACTTGCTGACGAAAACCCTAACCCTAGACGGTCGACGTCAGGGGCACCCCGGGTTTGGTTGGTTAGGTTCCTTTAAACCCTGCAGACAGAAATAGGAGCACCGCTTCGCGGGGCTCCGTCGACCTGCTGTCAGTTTTCTAAAGTTATAATTTCACAATAAAATGGTTTTAATTTTGGTGAGTATTTATCCATTCTGGCAAGTATTTCGAATTTTTTGGTAGTAAAATAGGTACTTTTCTGGTAGGCGTTTAAACACAAGCCTTTTTTTTTTTAAATTAAATCTTTTGGCGCGTTGAGCGATTTTTGGTTGGGGGAAATCTTACGGGTCCGCGTCACCGCGACACGTCGACATGCTATGCATAGGTTTAAGTTTTAGTTTTCACTTCTGTCGGCAGTCCTACTAGTCGGCAGTGTGACTGCCTATAATTTTTTTTGTAAATTATTTTTCTATATTCAGTCCATGGATCTGACAAAATGGTTCGAGGTTTAAGAGTGTTGATCGCGCGCGGGCTGGCAACGTCGCATTTCTAGAGGCTTTGCGTGATTATTTAATTAAATTTAAATCAAAAGACAATTTCCTCTGACAAATTCTTAGATCGTTGGTATTTATAAGTCTGTATACTATTTTTTGACTGTTATTTTGGTAATTACTCTTATAAAATAGAAAATAATTGACAATATATCATTTTCTAAGAGTTAATTCCAAAGTAACTGTCAAAAAATTGCATACTTACATACTTATAAATAACAACGATCTTAGAATTGCTCAGAGGAAATTGTCCTTTGATTTAAATTTAATTGAATAATCACGACAAAACTCTAGAAATGCGACGTTGTCAGCTCGCGCGCGATGAACGCTCTTAATATAGAAAATATTATTATGATAAAATATGTATGTGCAATAACACAAATAAACATAAATAAAATAGATAATTTTTCATCGTTTGACGATATACCTTTTGACGATAATGGTAAGTTTATTTTTTAACCTCTATAATAACTATAATAAGTTACAGTTTAAAACTACAGATCTTAAAGAGATTTTCCTAAACTAAAGAAAACTAAAAAAAAACATAAGACTTTATATATATAATAATAATCTGCGCGTCAATACTGTTTGTTACAATAAAAATGTCCCATTCCTCAATTTATACAACGATTAATAAATTGGTCAAAGACAATAAGTATTGTCAAAAATGATCGGTTAGAACCAATATTTAGAAGAAGAAAAAACGATACTCACCTTCTCCGGATAATCTTGACAATATTCGAAAAACTTTGACCAAAATGCGTACACTTAATATTAAAGGTTGGTACCAAATACCTACATTAAAAAGACAATGCGCGTCATGAACCCTAAAAATAAAGACGTACACAGTTAGGAAGAAAAAAAAATGAGCAGAATCAAAGAGTTTTGAAATAAATTTAAGAAGAATTAGAAAAAAAAATTACGCGTGCAGCACTGTACACGTGAAAGAAATGAAACTTCTTAAAAAGTAAAAAATAAAAGATTTAGTGTGAGAGACAGAGAGAGTTAAATCTTTCTTCTCTCTCATGTAACGAAATATGCCTAATCGTGACGCGTCCTTAAAATTTCACTCTCAATTCTCGTCCAATTATCGAATCCCCGTCTAAGAAGTTTCACTTCAAAAAACAAATGATTACAACTCAAAAAACCATCTTTATTAAATTTAATATCGCATGTATCGTAAAATATGGCTTCTGCTGTGTGTACAATCCTTATAAAAATAACATAACATTTAGAAATAATAACAACAAAATGTACTTCTGTATATAAACCTATGTTTTATTCTATGTGAGGAAATGAGGGCATAGACAAAGTAACATTCGATTAGCAATGACGCTAAAAGAACCGCCACAAAATGTCCATAGATTTTTTGGCTTTTTTCGATAGGTTGACATAAGCTATCGAAATGTCACGTGATCATGTCAATGTCACTCAGTGACATTGTGACTCAGTGACAGTGGCAGTGAAGTGACAGCTGTTGTAGAAATAGAATCGCTCCAAAGCGAATGACATTTGTCTAGTATTATTAGGCTATTTATTTTACAATAATGAATAAGTATTCCAATTTCTATGAATTTTTGACAATTTAAAAATACGACAGATTGTTAGGGTTCTGTACACAAAGGGTGCCAACGGGACCCTATTACTAAGGCTCTGCTGTCCGTCCGTCTGTCACAGGGCTGTATTTTTTGAAGCATAAGAGGTAGACACTTGAAATTTTTACAGTGTGTAATATAATAAAAATAAAATAAAGTGAAAAATTAAAGGAGGTCCTCATACAAGAAACGTGTTTTTTTTCGGCGTTGTTTTTGTTAAATATTGTATGGAAGATTCCTTCGCGTGCGAGTCCGACTCTCGGCAGCTTTTTTTTAAATTGTGCTTTAGTATTATTTGGTAATACAAACAAAATTCTCCAAAAGTCTATATTATTATGTGAAAATTGCATTAAAAATAAAATAAACAGCCTTTATAAGTGATACATTATGAAACTAGATTAATTTTAAATATCGAATATCTTGCAATGTTTCACTGATTCGTATCTTTTTTTTAAACTGTCACAATTAAAATTATAGCGTAGAGGCATCGCAGGTGCGTTGCCATCCCAACGACAAAGCTCAAATATCAGTAATATCACCGCAATAATATCAGTAATATCGACAAAACTAAGAAGACCGTCTGTGATAATGATGATATTTAAAATAATCTGGCATCACATTGACATGGATATGTATTTGTGTAAAACCGCGTGTACATGATGTTGTTAATAGTTTAATAAACCTGTAATTTACAGTAAAATGTTATGTTACTAACACGCATTGTCGTCTAAGAGTCAATCTGACCTTTGCTTAATGTAGAAGCAGCTTATTCGGAAGTGGTCGCACATTTGACGTACCTGTTAGGAAAGAGATATTATGATTGTTTGGAAATCTTGCTCCTTCAGGGCCGATGCACAAGATGCGTTGCAGCGCCGCACCGCATCGTGTGCATCGGGTCTTAGGTACCATCGACAAACGCTAGGCCTTTCCAATTTTGAAACAATTTTGTTTGCAAGCTGCAATTGTACTTATGATAAAGAAAAACCAAGGACCAGAGCAGGGTTTTTTCAATGAATCAGTGTATATGTTACGGCGATTGAGTAGACCTAGGTTTACCCGGGTTTCCTTAGTATTACCTAAGCTTTATGGGTAAAGTCCGAATAATCATTATTGTTCAGACTTTACCCGTACACACCTAGGTCTACCCAACACTAGCTGAGTAATTACATTCTCTTTTGCTTAAAAGGACCCTGGCACTTGCCGGCCGCACCCGCGGCACCACTCGCTTCACTCGCTCGGCTCGTGGGTTGTGTGGTCACAGTTCTAACCTAACCTACCTTTCGTAAGTTTATACCTAAGTTTAACCATTCTAACATTACCCAACCAGCACTGGGTAGGCCTAGATGAGTACGGGTAAAGTCCGAATAATAATGATTACTTATTCTGACTTTATCCAAAAAGCTTGGGTAATACTAAGTAAATCCTGGTAAACCTAGGTTTACTCAATCTTCTAGCATTACCCGCGACATATACAAAAAGCAACTTTAAACTGTAAAGGAGTCCGTTTTGTCGATAGTACATAGTCTTTAGTTTATAGAAGCTTGTAAATGGCAAATGTAAGCGCTTATTGTATGTTATTTACTTAAATATATCTATTTAGTTGACTTTGATATGACTGTAAGGTTTCTGAAGTATAAAATAAAAAAAAATATTAATTCTCTTTTTTATATGTCCGTCTTGTCCCACTGCTGGGCAAAGGCCTCCCTACTCTGCTTCCACCTCTCTCTATGCAGATATGGCAAGGGCCAATCTTTGAGTCCGTCTGTCGGGTCAGCTAGTTTCAAATAAATCTAACTAATATTATAAATGCGAAAGTGAGTTTGTTTGTTACGCTGTCATGCAAAAACGGCTGAATGGATTTGGATGAAATTTGGCACATGGGTAGACCATGACCTGGAGAAGGACATAGGGCAACAGTTAGTTCATTATAATTATACTTACAACACAACCACCATAATGTATATGAGCCAAAACGGTTAGCAGAGTAACGGCGTAGAAGGCAATCACTTCGTAGTGCGGCAGTAGCAGTGAAACTGATGCTGCAGCTGTCAACGGCCACAGCAACCAGTTGACCGCGTCACAGCGCTGGTTGCTCATCTGACTAACGATTAGACGACACTGGGAGAGAAAGAGACATATAGATAAGATATAATATAGTTAATTATTTATTTGGGAAAATCATGTAAGTACAACATTACACAATAAAAACAGACATGTGTATAATACGGAAAACAACAATCTAGTTAATCGTCCTGCACCAACCGGTGGTTGTCCTTGGGTGCATTTGCATAGAGCAAACAGGGTTAATTGTCCATTGGTCCCTCAACACTTAAAATCGTCTAAGGGGCCTCTGCGAGTTGGCTTCAGCCCCTCATAAGATTTCCAAAGGTCCGGGACTCCAGGATCCCGTGATATGTCAAAGGTACTTAATAAAAATCAAAGACATTAAATATTACTTAAAAATAGACGGGACGGGGGCGAACAAAATCGTAATCCGATACTTATGTCCTAGTGGACAAAAGTCGCTCAGTCTTGTGTGGTACGCCAACACGTCAAGTCACATTCGTGTCAACCAAAAAAAAATATGGCGAATTGTACATTGTGGTATTGCAAACCACGCAGAGATAAAATTACTCGATTCAACTACGGCTTATTTTCATTACTATTTATTATTTTTTATATTAATTTATCGAGTATTAGTTTTTTGGATTGGTCTGCACATATTGTAGGCTGACTGGCGTTTTTTTCTATTTATGTATTACTAACATAGCTTTAAGTCATTTTGATGTACTACTAACACTCTATGGACCAAAAGTCAGAAATAAATGTTTTGAATTTGAATTGAGATAAATTAAAACCATTTTCTTAGATATGTCAAACTATCTGACGGTTGCTAAATCAAAGGTTGGTGTCGGTAAAAGTGGGTATTCATGGCAAACTTGGCTATTGTGTAATTTTGCTATATTATGCTAGATGGCGTCACTGAGACTTGGGATAACAGTTTTTGTATGACATTTCTTCTGATAGCCTCTCTACAGTATCTTAAATATATTTGATAAAAATCTTAAATTCTTTCATTCATTCACTGGCAGACAACGCACACCCTAAACCGCTGGGTCTAGAAGCATGCAGCATTTCTTATGTTATGTATAAGGTGTTAAAAAAAACTTTAAAAACTAAGAAAAAATCTGCTGTTCCATACTAAAATAACTATTGTTCTAAAATGTATGGGACAGCCGATTTTTTTTTCGCGTTTTCAATGGTGGTCCCGTAGTAAAAGTTATTCAGTTCGATTATCTATAGGACTACTTAAAGTTTGTAAAGTTAATTTTTTATCATCTTATTTAACAAAAGTGAGCACACAGGAAGGATTTTTGAAATTTCATCTCTTATAGGGGGTTAAGGACGAGCGAAAGTTTGTATGGAAGTTCGCCAATCGGGCACACGGCTTGTTAAAAATAAATTTTTATCTATGTGTCATGCATGTAGTACTTGGATACCCAATCTTAGATAATTTACATGTACTGTACTGTTTACATGATGTATTGCCACTTAATCGTTGGGGTTTACTTTAGGGTGATATGTTCAAGTTGATTTAATGAATTTTATGATTGACAGTTTGTAATAAAAGTAAAAAAAAAATTAGTTGCAATGGAATTTGAACTTTGTCTTGTATGACATTGAGCTTACGTTCCCAAAACTTGATAATTATCTCAGATTCTAAATTCTAGTTTAAGATTTAGGATAACTAATTTTTGCGTGTCTTCGTTCGCGTTTTATCAACTTAGTTGTTAGGGTTAAAAAAAAGAGATGGCGCTATAAGTCCTATGTAGCTCCATCTCAGTTTCGCACTGGAATAATGATGAGTTCGACACTGCCATACTGGGCCCGACTAGATTCGTGGACCCCTACAGGAACAGCACTCGGAAGTCATAGTCGGAGAGCCGGCTAGATTCGTGGACCTGTACAGACCATGAAGTACCAGGCACACATAGTCTTAAAGAAGTAATACTCACAGCTACATTACTGAACAATGTTCCAATAAGCAGGAACAGCACTCGGAGGTCATAGTCGGGGAGCCGGCTAGATTTGTGGACCCATACAGAACAGACTAGAAACACGGTCAGGAATGACCATAGAGGTCGCAACGCTTCTGTAGGGGAACGCATCTTGCCTGTTCGTATTTTGTAGGATCTAGAAAGATAAAAAGTTTATTAAGTAATAAAAAAACCATGGGACTGCGCTTTGCCTAGCAGTAGATAATAAAGGTTATTTAAAAAAATATATTTACAATAGTGAAGAAACATACCCCGAAATAGTTAAATCAATTTGGGAAAATAAAATAATGTATTATACATTTACTTCATTCTGCATTACATGGTTCACAAACTAAGCGCGATGTGTCGCTTCGACAATGAAAACAATTGCTACCTCTTTGTAATTGTTCTGGGAATAAACACTAACAACTACGAGACGGTTTCATACAAATAATTCAATTCAAATTTATACGCACATTTTTTCGTATGAAAAAATTTATGACATAAGATCAATAATTTATCTTCATTATTGTAATCTATATATACAGTACTGTCTCCCACTGCAGCCGTGGCAGATATTTTTATAGCACCTGATATACCAGATGACTTTTTTTACAGTCTCGAAAAAAATAAGGTGTATTAGATGAACGGAGTAGAAGCGTATGGCATAACTAGTTTTTTTTTTAATAGCTTCGTCAGAAAAAAATATCTAAGTATCAATAAATACTACAAATTCGATGTAAACTTTTCATTTAAAAAACAATAAAAACATACATTTTGAAAAAAAATAAATAAATCCTTTAAAAATATCGAAATTCAAATCATATGCAACCTGCATTATGATTTGAATTTGCCATAGGCTTCTACTCCGTTCACCGAATATACCCTATTTTTTTCGAGACGGTAAAAAAAGTCATCCGGTATAAATATGAGCCAGGACCCTAGATAGATTTAAAATGCTGTAAACGCCGAAGTTTTTGGCAGTAGCGGTCATAGAAAGTGGGAGTAAGATGATACGAGCCTTACTTTAGTCTACAGAAATCTCGCAATGTACAGGGTCAAATTAAATTAGGTAGCGAAACTCCGCAGACGTGATGGGTGGTCGATATCTAAACAAGATACTTAAAGCAAAAAATAAATTAATTTGATGATTTTTTGGGGTCGTCAACTGCAGTGTAGTTGAAATATCAGTTTAAAAATCAGTTTTTTTTTTGTGTAAATGTCACAGACGATAAAAAAAACAGATTTCTCAACTCATACTTCAAGTAACAATATATTTCATGCGGTCATTGACCCCAAAAAAAATTCATCAAATCATTTTTATTTTGTCGTGTTTAGATTTCGTTACCCATCACATCTGCGGAGTTTCGCTAGATAATTTAATTTAACCCTGTATATTCAGCGACTTACCCGCACGTTGGCGTCTCTTATATCTTGGCGTTTAGCAGAAGATGTCATACCAACATACATACTACTTTTAAATTAATAAAATATCGCCATATGCTTTACATCGCATAAGCATCGTAGTTCCCACTACTGGGACCCAAACCTTTTTTCTCTGTGAGAGGGAGTGGACCCTGATGTCACACTTTTTATTCTACTACTACTACTAATGCTGTGATTTGTGGGACTGTGGCTGATTGATAGAAAAACAAAAAGTAATTTATTTATAAACAGATGATTATAAACCCAAACCACTAGTCTTTTATTTAATGTAATGTTGCGTATAATGTGTGGCATTTTTTTAAAGAACTAATAAGTATATTAAATTCTATGGGGGACAAATAGGAATAAAAAGTGTCATCTGTCCCCCTATCAACAATAGGGGGACAGATAGGAATGAATAAAGTTCGAACTGTCCCCTAGTTGCTAACAGGGGGACAGATCGAACTTTATTTTTCCGATCTGTCCCCCCGGGGGGACAAATCCAGAGTAATCCCTCGAAGCGAGCGTTCGCCACGTCTAGTGTATCGCCGTTTGATAACAAGGAAGGGAACGCGCTTGAGCTATGTGCTCGAAGCGATCGCTCGCCTCGAATGATACATTCAAACAAAGATTACACGTCAGACATGCAGGTTTCCTCACGATGTTTTCCTTCGCCGTTTTGAGAGCACGATATTATTGCGAGTATAAACACATACTCACTGATATATATTATAAAGGGCGACCGGCAGATTGGTGACGACGCCCGTTGCATAGATCAGAACTTCGAACACATTCGCTAAAGTATACCCGGCGAATATGTATTTTTTGTAGAAACTTGTGCCTTTAACACCCGTCCAAATAAAGAATCCTGTGGAGGCCTGAAATACAACAATAAAGTTTTATAATTAAAATCATCCTACTAATATTATAAATGTGAAAGTTTGAATGTTTGCAGGTTTGTTACTCAATCACGCATAAACGGCTAAACGGATTTGGATGAAATTTGGTATACAGATAGTTTATAACCTGGATTAAGACATAGGATACTTTTCATCCCGGTAGAAGGTTCCCGTGGGATAATTTCCGACATACACGCGGGCGAAGCCGCGGGCAACGGCTAGTAGGTACAAACTAAGGCTAGCTTAGACCTTGGTTCCCCCAACATAAGGTTGCGTTTCTAATAAAGCGGACATGAGCGGAGCGGTGTGGAGACGTGCAGGAATCGACCAATCCACATCGCGTCTCTCGTCTCGTCTGTGATTGGTCGATTTCTGCACGTCTCTGCTTCAGTGAAAACGCACCCAAAATGATCCATAATAATAAAGCTGAAGAGTTTGTTTGTTTGAACGCTCTAATCTCTGGAGCTACCAGTCGGATTTGAAAAATTCTTTTTGCAATTGATACATCAATTCTTGAGGAAGGCTATAGGCTATTTATCATCACGCCACGACACTTGGGAGACGAGAAAAAAGAAAAAAAGTCAGAAAGAACGCTAAGTAAAAACGAAGTAGGCACCCGTCACGTTTGCAGAGTTTCGCTAGCTAATTTAATTTGACACAGTATTTCCGGGTTGGGCCAAGTGTTATTAGGGTTTTCATTTCAACCCGAAGTTCTTAGTAACACAGCGGAGTCCAAGTTTCTGATAATGTGCGTCCTACTTTGAATTTTACTACACTATAATAAGGTGTATTATTCAATGTCAACAGAAATTATCAATCGATATTTGGAAAGAACATATAACTGACTTACCCACATACTGAAGTCATAACCCCATGGTAAGAATAACACACCGGTGTTGTACTTCTCCCAATGGCTTATGTAAAAATTGAGAAGGAGATTCCACATCACATAATATATTCTGAAAAAAAAGGAGCAAATGTTTAGCAATTTGTCCACTGCGAACAATTATAGACTTTAGGAACATCGGAGATTAAACTAGCCTAGATTTGACTAGGGTGAGATGTCCAACAGTGAACCAGTGGTACACATCGAGCCACCCTTGTTACTTTGTAAACGCGACGTTGCCAAACCGTGCCGTGGACACGAAAGTACTCAGTTTTTACCGCGTCGCCCGCTCCCCAGTCGCGAGCGAGCTAGCGCCAAAGACGCCCGTGTGACGGACCGCAATAGAATTTTCGGCGACAAAACAAAATATAACGTAAGTACTATCTTTTCTGATTACTTCTGTTATGTGTAGTTTTTCTGTGTGATATTTATTATACTTATTATAGTGTTTATTGGGGTTTCGTATAAAACTGAAGTTACTACGTTAACTCTTTTCGTTTGTTTTTAACATAACCTTAAATGTTGAATGGTGAGTGTGATACACACTGAACCATGAACGTAGTTTCAACAGTGAACCGGTTCACTGTGTACCATCTTCATATGCTACTTTATGGGGGTAGGTTTAAATTGCATTAAATTGTATTATAATGGTATTGTTTTAGCACGGGGCGAATTAAAACAGCGCAAAGGAAAGTTGGAGGTCATACGAAAGCACAAATGTTGCAGACCATCATGCTTGTAAAAAATGGACAGTCCATTCGTCAAGTAGCAAAAGAATGCGGATTACCCTACCCAACTGTAAAAAGATATGTAGAAAAATTTAAGAGCGATGAAACTACGAATTTAGTACCGAATTATGAGTTAAATGCTGTTTTTACACCTAACCAGGAAAAAGAATTAAAAGAATACATCGTAGATTGTTCGCAAAAATTTTATGGGCTTACTGCTAAAGATACTCGACGATTAGCTTACCAACTGGCATTTATAAACAACATAAAAGTTAATTCTTCATGGCAAGAGAAACACATTGCTGGAAAGGAGTGGTTAAGGTCATTCAAAAATAAACACATGGATTTAAGTCTCAAGAAACCTGAACCATGCAGCTTGGCGCGAGCCTCGGCATTCAACAAATATAATGTTCAAACATTTTTTAAAAACTTAAGAGAAGCTATGCAACGGTCTCCTAACTTCGGTAATGGAACACGTGTCTATAATTTGGATGCAACCTCCACCACGACGGTACAACGCCCGCAAAAAGTCCTGGCTCTTAAGGGGAGTAACGTATCCAAAGTTACGAGTGGAGAAAGAGGTGTTTTAGTGAAAACTTGCTGCATTGTTTCCGCCACCGGTCACGCTTTGCCCCCAGCAATGGTCTTTCCGAGAAAGAAGTTTCAATCTCATATGCTCCATGGCGCTCCTCCTGGGACTCTTGGCTTGGCTGCTTCATCTGGATGGATGAATGCAGACATCTTCGTAGATGTTATGAAACACTTCATACAACATACCTCCGCCTTTTTTTTTTTTTTTTTTTTTTTTGTGGATGGGAAATCATCAAATGACTTCTCCCGCTCCGGGCAGAGCGGGAGGGTGTGTCAGACTTTTACTGACTAAAACCCACCCGTGTTCCTTCAGTTGCCCGTGCCAGGGCCACGGTATCTCTTTCGAACTACCCGCGACCCCGGCGGAACATACCTCCGCCTCAAAAGACAATCCAGCTCTTTTGATTCTTGACAACCACGAAAGTCATTTGTCATTAGAAGCATTGAACATTGCTAAAACTGCTGGTGTTACAGTGTTGACACTGCCTCCTCATACTACCGCAAGATTACAACCATTAGACGTGGGATTAAATGGTCTATTTAAAACTTTTTATAACTCTGCCGTCGATTCGTGGTTACTCCGGAACCCCGGGCAGAGTCTCACTATTTACCATGTAGCTCAATGCACAGGCGAGGCCTATTTAAAAGCCATGACTCCGATGAATATCACCAATGCATTTAGAAAATTTGGAATTTATCCATACGACGAATCCGTTTTTACAGAAGAGGATTTTCTACCAAGCACTGTGACGGATAGACCCGATCCAGGAAGAGATGAATCTGATACAGAATGTGAAATCAATGAAAACCGTTCACTTCTTAAGGCCCCCTCTCCTTAAATTGTACAAGACATACCATCACAACAAATCTGTTATGATCTAGCATCCAAATACAATGAAAATTAACAACAAGCTTCCACTTCGAGAGCAGTGGAAATTTTTATTTCTCCAAAAATGTTTAGGCTTCCATTGAAAGCCGGTCCAAGAAAGACTACTAAAAGAAGCAGACCCTTAGGTCGGAGTATGATAGCCACCGACACTCCTGAAAAAGACTTAATAGCATCGCGAAAAAAAAAAGTTGAAGTGAAAGTAAAGAGTAATTTATTTAAAGAAAAGAAGACTAAGAAAAAAGAAACTCTAATTATTGATGAAGATTCTAATTCTGAAGGCACTTTCTATGCTAGTGGTTCTTCATCTGGAGGAGAAAATTTTGTCAGTGACAGCGAAGACGATGAAGTTATTTTGTCTGAAGACTTTCCACCACTGCGTAGAAAACCCAAAGCGGATAATTTTGTAATCATTTTGATTGAATCAGAGAAAAAAAAGATAAAATGCTATTATGTTGCGAAGATTCTTGATGATTCTCTTGAAGCTGAATATGATTACTCCGTTTCGTATTTAAAATTAAAAAGCAAATTTTATCACACTTTTTGTGAGCCTTTAGAGCCAGATATTGCAATGGTTACAAAAAATGATATAAAATATATATTACCGAACCCTAAGGTAGATGACAGCAGTCGCCGATCAGCAACTCTCAAATTTCCAGTTAATCTATCTCTTTTGAACTTCTTTTTGATTTTTAGATGCTTTTTCTTTTGAACTTTTCTTTTTGTATTTTTCATATAAGTTTTTCTTTCGTAAGAACAACAATTGTAATTATTAAGACTGATTAGTACTAAACTGACTGAGCAATTGATCTCTGAGAGCCTAAGATATTTGTTAAATTCTTTATAACAATAAATATTTTAAATACATTGTTAAAAACATTTAGGTTTAATAAAGTTGATTACTTGGTAACATATACTCGTACAAGACGTTTTATTGCTTTACCTTTAGTTTTGTAGCATGAATGATCATAATTTACTGTAAAATAAATAGCGTGGTTCATTGTGTACATATTGGTTCACTGTTGACCTAGACCCGGTTCAGTGTCCCACGCGGTGGACTCAGTGAGCCATTTCCCATCTTTTAAAAACCCTTAAATATATCCTATCCTGTTATGTTTGGGTCCAAAATTAATATTCAAAATTCAATTCAGATATGTGAGATGTCCTTTAGTAAAAAAAAATCTTCATTATGTTAAGAAACAGTTGAGCTGTGAATGTGCAACTTTTTCATGGTTCACTGTTGAACACCTCACCCTACACTTAAACTTTACAATATTTAACATAATTTTTTATTTTATTTTATTTTTGTCAAGTTGTTATAGCGGCAATAGAATTACACAATCTGTGAAGTAATTCAACTGTCTACCTATTACGATTCATGGGGTACAGCCCGCTGACAGAAAGACGGACAGCGGAAGCTTAGTAATAGGCTTCCGTTTGGCACCGTTCGGGTACGGAACCCTAAAAAACAATAATAAACTATGCGCGCGTATGATACGCCTAAGCCCCAAACCTGTAGAATAATTTTACAGTAATCACAATTAAGCGTAGTGAAATGGACTTATGAAGTTTTTATGCGATATTCCGAAAGCTGGCCGAGGGGGGGAGGGGGAGGGAGGGGGGGGGGGGGGAGGGGGGGTGGCGACGCGGGTACAAGATGTATTCTCGTTCGTCAAAATAATACAAAAACAGCCAGGCTTAAGTGGGAGTGGGCCGGACATGGGCAAAGATCGTCACTCACTGGACGCCTGACGGAGGACATCGCCGTCGAGGCAGGCCACGACGAAGTTGGGAATACATTATTTATTCCCGTTCGTCTCACTGATTTTGTCAGAGGGTCGAACGGGAATAAATATAATATTATTTTTTTAATTCTGGGGCGATGGCAGCGGGACGAACGGGATTACACCGGGCACAAACAACTTAACAACAAAACAGTTATTCAGGCCATTCCATATGGAAATCTTTGTTTCCAATTGATGCTTTTCCTTTTTAAAAAATGCTCCTAGTATAGACTACATTGATTTAAAAAAAAACAATAGAAAAAAAAAAATAAAAAAAATAGTTGTAGCCCAAACTGAACTTTATGTACGGGTATTAAAGTTAGTTTTCTAAAAACACATAATTATTAATTTATTTGTTTGGACACCAAAAAGCGAACGCAGGATAGGTACTGGCTACTTATTTTGCATGATCAAATACTTTTGCATAACAATATTATTGTAAGTCAATCTGCCTAGCCTTTTCTCAACTATGTTGGGGTCGGCTTCCAGTCTAATCGGATGCAGCTGAATACAACGGTATTCAGGAGGTCAGAAAGGCAGTCGCTCCATGTAAAATAATGATTTTACATGGAGCGACTGCCTATCTGACCTCCACAACCCATTAACTGGGTAATACGATACCCCTTGGTAAGACTGATTGTCCGAGTTTCGGGCTTCTGACGACCCGTAACGACTATCAAAGATCCACGAATGACAGCCGGGACCAACGGCTTAACGTGCTTTCCGAGGCACGGAGGAGTCTCGGTATGTAAAGATGGTCACCCATCCACGGACCAACCCCGGCAAGCGTAGCTTAACCTGATGGATCGACCCGTGCGGCTGTTATTACTTAGCCACGAGCTCCTCTAAGTGTAATACAATATTGTGAAATGCCTTGCAGACACGCAGCTCCAATTTTAAATCGTGACAAGTAGTACTTGAATGAAGTAGTACATGTTGCTGTTGTGATGAAACACCGTTTCATAGGTAATAAGTCAGTGCAATGTAAGTCTTATCTCGGTAACGTAAGATATAAATTAGAATGAGATAAGAGTTACATTGCAATAACTAATGCGTGTTCGTCATTCAAATTTGATCGCGAATGTGCTGCTTTAAATTAAACGTAAATTGACCAAATTATACAACTTTAGTTAATTCTTTACTACTAAACATCTTAAGGGGACATTGTACTCGTCATTGTGAACAACTTTTATTAAAACACCAAACCTAAAATCACGAAAAAAATAATTGATGATCTTTACATTTATTTATGTCTACGTAACTCGACAGAATGTATGGAACAGCTTTTTTTTTCGCGATTGTGGCTTTGCTGCCATACAAAAGGTTGTTCATAATGATGAGTACAATGACTCCATTTATGTTTAAAATAAAAAAAGGCATATAGACAATGGACAACAGTGATCCAAATACCCACCACTAACGAGACCTATGCCATTGAATAGTCTTCTCATACATATTTGCCCAATGTCCTTTAAAGGCTAAAGCGGGTCGCGCCGTACCGCAATGCATTGCAAAAATCCTCTTTCATCATTTTAGTACATTTTCAATGAACCACAGGCGGACTGCACCGCACTGTTTTGTATGAAAATACATTGCGCTGTAGCTCGTTGAGGCTCTAATATGCGCTTCGTTTTTTTTTTGTTTTTGTGAAATGGCATCTCGCTGGTCAACCGAGGACGTTGTGTTGTGGGCTGCTTAACCGGACTTTCCTGTGGGTGCCTCAATAAATTAAGGCCTCCAGTCAGGGCATAAAACTTATAAACCAAGCGACCACTCGCTAACGGCACCCCCTGTGGGGCTCGGCTTAGGGCGGCGCTGGGGGAGGACAGCAAGGGACAGGCTGGATCGGATGTGCGATTGGCTTTAGAGTTTACCTTATAGGTGGTATTGAGTAATCCAGTCGTCCAAAAATAGAGTAAAGGCAGGCGGGAATATAGAATACTGTGTACGAATCCAGCCCGTGGTCGAAGAGCTCTCCTAACGGGCCTGAAGTCTGCGTGCGACGGGCTTGCTTGCCGTCTATGCCATCTAAAAAAAAAAAATATTACGCTTTTACTGTTGTATTTCCCCAAGGATTAGGCAAACAATAATTATCTACCAAATCTATCCATAGAAATAAATAAATTTTAAGTGTGTTTTTGTAATGTCAAAATAACAGCTCATATGAAAGTATTTAATTTATAACAACAAAAAAACGATTTTTAAACTTTTTGTTAGTCCGTCTGTCTGTTTGTTCCGGTTAATCTCCGAAACGGCTGGGCCGATATGACGGGACTTTCACTGGCAGATAGCTGATATTATAAGGTTTAACTTAGGCTTACTTTTATTTTAGAAAAAGAATTAAAGTTCCGCGCAAAAAAATTAAAACCCGATTGTGAACAAAATCCGATTCAAATAGGGAAGTATTGAAATGTCAATACTTCCCTATTTGAATCGGATTTTGTGGAATCTCGTGGAATGCCACGCGGGCGCCGAGGCGGGCAACAGCTAGTATGAAATAAAGATGCTAAAATATGTATGTATTTCCACATTTCGCTACATATGTTTAAGTCCCATGTAAGGGAGGGCGAGCTCAAATTGCTTTGGGCCCAAATCCAGACTTTGGGCTGCTGATGTTAATAAATTACAAATGAAAACCCCAATAACTCTTTTCCTGCCTTTGATAGGACTAATAAAAATAGATTTCTCAAACAACGATAAATTTCAAGTCACCGTTAAAACTCATGCTGTCTCTTTATTTACTTGAGAAAGGGTTGAGCATAATCAGCAAATCCAAATATTTTATTTCACATAAACCTACATGGGCACTTATGAAACATCAGAAGCTAGGTGCACGATTCCAATTGGTCGTTTCCTATGGAGAACAGCCGGAAAGAAACTACACGGTTACATTTTTAAAAATAATTGGCTTTTACAATGTTTTCAAATAACAGTGTACATAAGCCTGCCAATAAGTACCGGGTACACACAGCAGCAGGTCAAGTTACCACAAACTAAAATTTTCTCATTCGATTTTGATCTTAACCATCAACATTCTAAGGGTTTAAAATCATTTGGAGAAATTAGACACTTTGGTATAACCTGATGTGCTGTCTATTAAGCCAGATAACATTCCCACTGCTGCGACACAGGCCTCTTATCTGTGAGGGGGAGTGGGCCATAAGGTAACACAACACGCAAGCCCAGTGCGGGTTTGTATAGTGTGAGAGAGACTCCATGGAGTTTCTTGCCATTTCATCTCCATAGGAACCTACAAAGCATTGAAAGGACAACTAGCTTCATATTTTTGACCTTTTCCTTCATAATTCAAAAGTGCGTGGTTTAATTGAAATAAATACTTTATGTTTCAGTTTATAATATGTGATAAATGGGTAAAACCGCGAAAATTTTTACATTGATTTATTATTTTTTACTTGTCCCCATTTTATTCATCTTATAACATCAATGTTATTTGATAAATGATATCTATTGTATATTGTACTGAATGGTAGGATTGTGTTAAGCTTTTTTTTTTTGTCATGAGTGTAACAGTGTGTCACAAAATCTGTTATGATGTCATGAATATTACTGTACAATTTATCGCGGTCTTACCCAAATATCAAAAAGTATAGACTTACCTAAAGTATACGCTAAGAACAAGAACACGCCGATGAAGTACCACAAGGACTGCGGTATCACCTCCATATTATGTCCGTTCAAAGGAACCTCGCCGACGGTCTCATTATACAGCGGCGTACTGGCCGCGAAGTAATCATAGTCGTAGTACGACAGCAGCAAGAAGTTGAGTACGACAAGCAGAAACCCGCCGAAAGTTAAAACGTTGGGAGCCACCCATTTTGGTACAAACTGGAAAAGTTGAGGGAAATTAGTTGACAAACTTTAGTAGTTATAAGACAAAAAAATATGACAATAATTTTAATCTTTCAGAGTGACACCACACGCCAACGACATTTATTATTTACTAGTTTCACCCGCAGTCTCGATCCCGTAGGAATATCGGGGTAAAAGTATTCTATATCCTAACCAGGTCACCTAGGACCCCAGACCTTTGTGAAAATTTTCATCCAAATCGTTTTCGGTTAGCATTTTTTCTAACTTTTTTTCTTTTTGCTCGGCTCCTAATGGTCCTAGCGTGATGTTAAATAGCCTAGCCTTCACAAACAACTCTTCAGCGTTATAATTAGTATAGATATAGATAGGTAAAAGTAGTCAATGAAACAAGTACATTGATCAATGTTCAAAAAAGGCAAATAGATCGGCGTAGGTATCAGCGTAGGTATCAACTTGCACGGTTTGCCCTACTTTGGGTTTGCTAGAGTTGTATCAAATAGCTGAGGAGTTTGTTGCACCACTTCTTCTTCCCAGCTAAAGTACTAGGAAGTGGTGACAGGCAGGCGTTTTAGGGAACTGTCTTATGTAATTTTGACGTTCAAAAAGTGCTGATTCTCCGCCAAATAAATGACTTTTGATTTTGAACGATTGTCGTTTGACGTGTTTTACAATATACAAGCCGAAATCACCGGTCATTCCGAGTTATTAAACCTACGTGATCGACGTTAATCAAAGTATCGATGCGACGTCGATCGAGTGGGTGTGTTAATACCCCATGTTTCTACATCGGCAATGAATCAATCTGCCTAGCCTTTTCACAACTATGTTGGGGTCGGCTTCTAGTCTAACCGGATGCAGCTGAATACCAGTATTTTATATGGAGCCACAATCCATTATCTGGGTAATACGATACCCCTTGGTAAAACTGGTTGTCAGACTTTCCAGCTTCTGTCGACCCGTAACGACTGTCAAAGATCCAGGAATGACAGCCGGGACCAATGGCTAAACGTGCTTTCCGAGGCACGGAGGAGTCTCGATATGTAAAGATGGTCACCCATCTGCGGACCGACCCCGGCAAGCGTAGCTTAACTTGATGGATCAACCCGTGCGGCTGTTATTACTTAGCCACGAGCTCCTACATCGGCAATGAATGTATACAAAATATTGTAAAACATTTTAAAAGAATAACTATGGCTTTTTTTGCCCATTCTTCTTTATACGAAAGTAAGTTAGAAGGTACGCCGAAAACCAGTTCCATTTTCTTGTAAAACTTTTACGTTCAAAAGTGCCTTTTGACGGCCAATGGCTTCGAAATAAATGATTTGACTTTGACCAGTCTATCAGATCATGAATTTGTAGAGATGTATGATTGGGATTGTTTGGTGATTGTTGTTTGTTTGAATGGCAGGAGAATGATGAATGTATTTTGAAAGGAAACAATAGTCATTCATAAGCTGATCATTATGGTGATAATGCTATGTTGTGTATAATAATGCCACTTTAGGCATTTATCCCACGGTCGACGAATAAGCTATACGTTCGCGTCACGTCAGTTTGCCGCTCTGAAATCAGGCTTTCCAATGAGCATGCCATGGTGCGCTGCTGATTTAGTATAGATATTGACTACCTACTGCGCTCAATTGTAGCCTACTTCAGAGCGGCAAACTTACATGTCACGAACTATATCAACGATTTTCACGCTCAAGAAACGCACAAATGTTTGTAGGTCCCTTTTAAACAAAAAAGGCCGCCGGCGGAGACTCGATTGTAGAAGCGACAAGACTTGACAAGAGCTATGAAAGAGAGTATTCGCTTAGCGATGCTTGCTTGGCGGAACACTCGCTGAGAGACGCGCTTGGTACATACGGATATCAGCGAGGAATCGCTCATCGCTCACCAACTCGTTTATAGAGGTATGAGGAACAGGGTGTAAAGTTCACTCATCCTCCATAGAAAAAGGACGATCCTCCGGCCAGACGGGTGTTGTGTCTGGTGTGCTACTGCCCGACGTTTAATGTCGGGATGTTGTTTAGATCTCCGTATAATTATGAACTTTGAGCTCGTGGCTAAGTAATAACAGCCGCACGGGTCGATCCATCAGGTTAAGCTACGCTTGCCGGGGTTGGTCCGTGGATGGGTGACCATCTTTACATACCGAGACTCCTCCGTGACTCGGAAAGCACGTTAAGCCGTTGGTCCCGGCTGTCATTCGTGGATCTTTGACAGTCGTTACGGGTCGTCAGAAGCCCGAAAGTCTGACAATCAGTCTTACCAAGGGGTATCGTATTACCCAGCTAATGGGTTGTGGAGGTCAGATAGGCAGTCGCTCCATGTAAAATAATGGTATTCAGCTGCATCCGGTTATACTGGAAGCCGACCCCAACATAGTTGGGAAAAGGCTAGGCAGATTGATTGTTAGTTTATAATCTAACTCGTGAGATTGTAAACTGTCGATAAATTGTGACTGTACGATACTGCTTACAATATAACGCATTAATTTTCGATAGTTTATAATCTATCCATGTCAAAACGCTAGTCGCGCGGTGAACTTAGCTTGCGCGATGCAGGATTTGTGTGACGTCAGATCTTTGATGCGTAGTTCGCATGTGGCATTGTAGTTGCCGCCACTCGTTTTTAGTTGCTAGCTCTATTCGCTTTTCGTAAATCGCCGGCATTTCGATGAGACAGGTGCATACAAGGCCAGCCTGGCACATGTCATGACACAATTATTGTGACAATAGATAATTATTATAACAACAATGAACCACACGATAAAATAAACAACAAGGCGGCTTGATAACAATATTTTGTATCATACTCACTGCAAAACAAACAATTTAGTTCCTTAATCCAACAGAACAAGGTTGAAATTAAGTAAACAGTGCTGTTTTTTTGATAACCTCAGATGATGATAAGAAATCGTACGATATTCTTCATTGTTCAATATTAGCAAGTAAACGTTATCAGTGTAGGTATTTCCTTGTTTTATGACTAGAAAGGTGTTTCCATTAAATTGCTTGTAAAAATAACACTGTTGCATATTAATGCCTTGTCCATACTATAATACGAATTGGTATCATGTTTTGCAACGTATGAGGCCGTACATGAAATTTTCCCGATTTCGCTAATTTACGTGATTTTACAGTTCACCATCTGCCTAGCCTTTTCCCAGCTATGTTGGGGTCGGTTTCCAGTCTAACCGGATGCAGCTGAATACCAGTATTTTACATGGAGCGACTGCCTATCTGACCTCCACAACCCAGTTACTGGGTAATACGATACCCCTTGGTACGACTGGTTGTCAGACTTTCGGGCTTCTGACGACCCATAACGACTGTCAAAGATCTACGAATGACAGCCGGGACCAACGGCTTAACGTGCTTTCCGAGGCACGGAGAGTCTCGGAATGTAAAGATGGTCACCCATCCACGGACCAACCCCCGCAAGTGTAGCTTAACCTGATGGATCGACCCGTGCGGCTGTTATTACTTAGCCACGAGCTCCTCCTCCTCCTCCTGATTTTACAGTTACAATACTGTATGTCTATAAGTTTTAATGCATATCATGAAAGATCATTTCAATTATGATCTTAATGTATGAGGTACTTTTTTTATTTTGCGTGTTTTAAGAGACAAAGTGTTACTCACCTCTACAACTTTGTTCCAAAAAGGATGCATAACATAAACACTCAGTGGGCTGGTGTCTATGGCCATATACTGTAAAAAAAAATCTTGAATAAATAACTAATACAGAACATTTGATTCATGTGACTTCCTCTTAACAAGAATAAGATGTCTACATTACCGGAAGATTCCTTAATTTTATAACTACTTAGCAGTTTCAGTTATATGTATTTAAATTACTTATTAGCTAACAGGCTAGACTGTAATGTGAATAAAGTATCACCATCTATGATACAAAAAAAAATACAATAAAAGGAAAAACAAAAGAATTCTTTTGTAAATAATTTACTTCTTAGTTTTTATTCCCCTCCCCTTTAAGGAGGATGCGCTAAGGTAGCCCACAAAATTCAAATTTTCTTACGTTTTTTGCAATTTGCATGTCAGTGGCAGGTTATATGTTGATTAAAATATGATTTACGGGCATAACTAACATGGCTTTACAGAATTATAATCATTAGAATAAGCAATACAACTTCATATGTTAGAATTGACCTTGAACTTATGATTTCATGAAATCGCTGGATTTGGGGTCAATTCTAACTTATGGAGCTGTATTGCTGATTCTAATGATTATAATTATGTAAAGCCATGTTAGTTACGCCCGCGAATCATATTTTAATCAACATACAACCTGACACTGATGTGCAAATTGCAAAAAACGTAAGAAAATTTGAATTTCGCGGGCTACCTTAGCGCATCCCGCTTAAACCACCCTCCTATTTTAGACTTTCCCAAAGTGAAAAATAATTCTTTAAAAATAAACTTTGCTTACCTACTAGGTCACATACCAACAACACAATATTGGATCAAGAATAATAGATATAATCAATTGTGTCTCATTACTCAGTATTTGACGGGTTAAAGTTGAGTAATGATTAGCATCTGTTGAACCATTCATTTTTGATGTTAAATGTCTCTTAACTTTAATCAACATTTATAAATAAACCCCTAAGCATGATTAATAGAGATGGGACACTCCGCAAAATCATTTAAATAAAAAGCAACTCTTGCTGCAACACAATAAAGTGCAATTCAGGTTGCTCAATGCGTCATTACCTACATTTATATTAACCTATAAGTTGCCTCGCGTTCTATCACGTAACTCCTATACCTTCTAACTTGTTAGGGTTATCTTCTTTTACGATGCAGCACGTGAGTGAGTATTGAACTAACATGCGAGACGGCCGGTGCACAGCAGCCCACACTGGATTGATCCAGTGAGATGAGCCCACCGCGTACTTGTAGCTTCATACCTAAACTGCGGAGTGTCCCATCTCTATTAATCTGTGCCCTAAGTGGGTAAGCTTGTTAGGATGTTGTATCGTAACAATAACAATGATAAAATGTGTCTATGTCTATTTGAGTTAAACAAATTGCTTGATAATACTAAATCTCAGATAAAATTAATAATATTTTTTTTTTTATACGTGTTGGACATTATTGAATGCTCATAGTCCTGAATGATTAAATAATCTGTATGAATTTTCTACTGCATTTAAATCAATATTATTGTGTAGTAATAACACTGTTTTTTTAATAACTGAATCGTAATCTATCAAGTAGATTCTGTACAAATATACATCCATAACTGGAACGAGTACAATTTTTTTTATACTGGTGTTGCGCTTGATTAAATTAGTTTCGTACATTACATGGCATACTATTATAATGAGTCATAATACGAAAGGAGTAAATTAATGAGATACAAATAACTACGACTTAAGTTAAACGTATCAACATAATGCGGCAATTATAATGACTACTTCCTGGTAATGCGATGCGTAAAAAATCGATACCTTTTAAGGTTATATCACGATGATATTGCACAGCTGAGCCCTGTATTACAAGTCTGTAACATGCATGAACACTATTTACAGCGGCAAACACTAATTTAATATAGAGAAAAACCCATACCTTGTAATTATCGAACCCTTCAAGGTGTTCGCGGCCGAGATATTTGTAACTGAACATTTTCACTGTTTACACTTACTCTACACTTATGGAATATTAAGTAAACACTAACTAATTATTATAGATCAAATATTTGCACTTCATGTAATACATTTTCGGTCTATTTATAATTTAAAAGCTAAAAAAATAAACGCGTTTCACGACACTGTTGCGGAACGGCTGGCTGAGCTGACGTTCAATTTTTGACAGTAACGTGACATGACAGCCCAGCCAGGCGTGACCGCCGACCGGTGACACTTGTAAAAATTGCTAACATAAAAAATTGCGTTGAAATAAAATCCTTTCATTTATGCCTTATTTTTGCAGAACACTTTTTACATTTTTTATACTTTGCTTTGTGTGTCGTTGGCATGGACCTAATAATAGAATATAAACAGGACTGAGCTCTCCAAAATCATATCATACAAAAATGAACCATAAGGATTGCACCTTAGGTTAACATTTGATAGGATATCTTAGCTGAGGCAAAACGAGACGACAGAGATAGCCTGAACTGAGACAGAGACTGTTTGTCCCTTTTGCTCAATTGCCAAAAGATAAAAATGTTAAAGATGGTAGAAAATATTTCACCAACTACAAGTAAAATAAGTTATGTATAATTTTTTTAGCATGTAAATTCGTTTTTAATAATTTTATTTATAGTTTGCCAATGGGGTTGTTGGTGTGTGTGTGTTCAGAAGGTTTGGCAAATAAAAGAGAGTGTTTTCAATTGGAGCTTTACTGAATGACTGGATGTATACAAAGGTTGGGACTTAGAATAATCTTATGAGCTACGTCATACATAGGTATTGCCTAAGACTAAAGATGTTTAATATGCCTACGCGCTACAATCCTCCCCCCTTAGATTAAACCAAATTTTTATTTGTTACTCCCCAAAAGAATACAAAATTACAAACTTACTACATGCTACAATAGGTTTACAATCTAATCTGGATAAGTAAAAATAATCAAAATAATATGATTGTTTGGTAGCTATCATATAATTACTCCGGTAACACTGAAATCTGACAGCAAGATTTTCACTATTTAAATTGAAAAAGAACCGCCATGAAACCATTGACTGAAACTGAAATTGAATTGTATGGTCTATTCCACAGCGCCTTAAAACAAGTTCTGAGCAATGATTGAAAACGTCTTTAGCTGCGTGCTGTTGCTTCAAGTTGTCTTTAGGATCGGCTGAATTGAAGGTATTTTCTGCTGCCTATTTACAACTCCCGAGTAGGTACACTTGCTCTACGCAAATAGGCCTTACTGCTATGACACAAAGGCGCTGTCAATGTCAAATTGACTGTACTTAATCCATGGACCTAATAATATAATATCAGTCAAGCAAGTACCTACTTTGATACCGGCTCAGTTGCCAAAAAAGAAAAAAAAATACCTACTTCAAATCCTAATGCTTTCTTTTTCTAAAAGCTTAATTCTTTATTTCGCCATGGATATGTGCTCATAGAAATTAGCAATAGATATCATACGCATGGCAGATGTCTTGCCATAATTTTGCCAGTTATTTGAGGGATAGGCAACAATATGTGGAATATGCGGGACACGTGTCAGATCCATATTTCACGAGGTCTGGGGTAAGTCAAGGTCCCTTCCTTGACCCTTGGGGGGACCTTGGCCCTTTGGGCTTCCTTCTGACGGTAAACGACCTACCAGATCTAGTCCAAGACTTCTCAAGACAATCTCAAATTGTCCGTCGTGGTAAAAAGCGGTGATGACTGTGTCAGGCTACAGAGGGACATTGATGGGGTAGTGAGCTGGAGCAAAGAAAATCTCTTGCAGTTTAATAGCTCGAAGTGTGTGACCATCTCTTTTTCTCGCGCACACAATCCCATCTCACGTACCTAACATATTGACGGGTTGCCTATGGCGCGGGTCACAGAAGCCAAGGACTTGGGAGTAGACTTTAACACGTTTGACATTTCGAGATCACATCATGCGTATCTGTAAAAGATCATATAGAAATTTAGGTTTCATGCTTCGTATGGTCCGAGGGTTCACGAATGTGAAAGCTATTAAAGCGTTTTAAAATACATTGGTGAGGAGCCAGCTAGAATGTAATGCAGTCATCTGGGCTCCGCATGAAGCTAAATGTAGTCTCATGCTAGAGAGGGTATAAAATAAGTTTATAAGATATTTATATAAGCGTTATTACGGAGTCTATCCCTTTTACCCGTTAATGTATCCAACCTTATTTATATTAGGTATGGTAGGATACAATGAGCTAAGGGTTAGGAGGGATCTTGCACTCACCTCATATATATTTAAAATACTAAGAGGGAAGGTGCATAATGCAGTTATTTTAGGGCAGGTGAGTCTGTGCGTTCCAGACAAGTACGTGTGGCGACGACGGCAGCCGCCTCTGCTAGTGGAACCGAGTGCTCGGACCATAGAAATATAAAAAACAGGAGAAGTGGCATGGGGGCGTGCCTGTGTCCACGCGTTATGCGCACGCTGTGCCTTTACTCGCCAAATGGCCGTCTCCGCGAACTAGTACGCTTTCGACCGTGGTCACGATAAATTATAAAAATGCCGTGTTGTTCAGTGGTTTCCTGCAAAAACCGAAGTGATATTAAAAACTTCGTATCTCACGGGATCACTTACCATATGTAAGTAAAAGTATTTTACTGTATTTATCTTTAAAATCATAAAAAACAACAAATCGTAAAATATTTCTTGCTTTTACTACGTTATTTTTGTTTTCAATCGCAGCGGCTGTACTATTTTTGCAGCAAATACATTGCTCCTTAACCACTACCTTAAGTATGTCGCTAAGCGACTGGACAAGCAATGTAAAAATAACAAAACGATACTTTATTTACGCGGAGCGTCGCATAGTACAGCCGCTGTGTCTTGCGGCGAGATAGTGATGAGGTTAAGATCCACTAAAGTAGGCTATCGATAATAATGTCGATTGCCCAACGAATATTATATTGCTATTATAGTTTATTTTTCAATTTGTCAACCGTTTTAGCCCGGTTGGAACACTTGAAAAGATGACGTTTGACCTTTTCACCGCCAGCGTACACAGAACGCGATGCCTCGCCACACGCCAAGCTATAAATGTATAACGAAATGTATAGTAAACAGCAGTGCTATTCTGTACAAATTTCACCGTGAAAACCTAGGTGAAGTGAGTTGTCATTCTACCTAATGCTAGATTGGATTGACACTATTGACAGCACACTCCACGCTCACTTCACCTAAGTTTTCACGGTGAGATTTGTACAGAATAGCACTGCAGTAGTGATGAGGGTAGCGTCATATCGATGAATGAGAATTATACACGTTATGTTTTATTTATAATTTTACGGATATAAATAAAAACCGATTAAATATTGCCATATTTGTTTTATTCCCCAGTATCCTTGATAAGAAAAACAATATAAATAACAAATATCAATGAAACAAATACATAACTCAATTAGAGCCATAAGAAATGAGGCACATCACTAATTGTTTCATGTCGTCATCCTTTGACTTCATTTCATGTCCTTGGCGCTCAGAACACGTTAAATTCAATTCTGATTAGGGATGTGGTCTATGGTCTTTTTTCTATGTTTGTCTACTGCCGTGTCTTTTGATGGAAAAGGAATTTGGAAATCGAATACGGATTCCGTACATATGCGGCCTTGACAGTCTTACGTTTATGACGTCACAGAACGTCTTCTATACTAGTCCGTGGCGCCCGGGGCACTGACAACCATAAACTTTTATCGAAAACAAACTATTTTGTAGGGATGCGAATATAATTATCGATAAGGATTGCCAATAACTATTTAATTACGGTTTGGCACCTATCCGACGGACGAAATTCGTCTATTTTCCATTTGTTATAATGTAGTTAGGTATCTAAGTTCATATTTTACTGACCTCAAATTGTTTTCGATAATAATGTTTCTAAATATTTCATCGGGTGAAATAAAACAGTGTTAACTTTCGCGTCACATCACTGGCCGACTATATATCAAGTCCTTGGCGTTCTGGGGACATCAAAAATTTTCGGAGTTTTTGTTTTTACCAATTTTGTGACAATTAAGGGCTTCTTTTGTGTGGAAAAATAAAAAAATAGGGTATTAGACAGTGCTTTTAATTTATGAAATGGAAAAAACCTGTTAAATTCAGTAAATTTATTTTTATAACATAAATAAAATGAAGGGCTTCTATTGTAGACGTGGCGCTGGTGGCACGAAAATCTGGAGCTTCTATTGGTGTCCGTGGCGGTGAAAAGGTTAAGTACGGTTGGGAAACCTTTGAGAATGTAAAATAATCTTTTTTACTGTTTTTGATTATTTTACAGCGTACCTAGTAGAGAAATGCATAACCAACGGTCGTAATGTAAGTTTATTAATGTTTAGGTGGAGTGTTTTTGGGTTTAAATTATCGCATCTTCGTGCTATTTCCTTACGTTTTTTTGGTTTTGGTATTTTACTTCCGCTAAAGTCTTTAACTATGCACCACAAGATTCAAATGCGTTGTAGTAATCGGTATGGTTCAGATAAAATATTAGTGATTTTAGCTTAAAATAAGTCAACATATTCATGCTATTTATTTGTTATGCATGAGTATGGTATGTGTTTGTTTTCATATATTTAACTATTTCTTAACTAAGGGTTTTTTTTTTAACAACAAAAGCCTATTCGCCTGTTGCCTGCTACCTGCTTACTCATCGTGAGGTTAAGAAGTATAGACAACGCCTTAGGTATGTGAGCGGTGGGATGGAGGAGCAGGGGCGCATTACTCAGTACGTGCGTTGCGAACCGCCGCCTCACCCCTGTCTCACCGGCCAACTAGTTCCTAGACTGTAGACTATAGCCTAAGATACTTATTATGTAAATGATAAATAAGTTCTTATAGTACCTTTTTAGCTTCCCAAAAGATACAAATACAAAATAAGAGTGGATTGATGCCACAGTAAGGCCACCTAACTGGTTCCCAACAAAATATAGCACCATATGCTCAATTCACTTTAAGGCAGAAATGTTCCAGCCTCTAAAGAAAACTCACAGGCTTTTTGAATGGGCAATCCCAAAATTAAGAGTACGTCAAGTACTGAACAAATACCTCCACTTTACAGGTCAGTGAGTAAACACATCATAACAGGGTTCAACAATTCCTATGGTTTCACAGCCTAAACCAACTTAACCGGATTGTTTTAATTTATTGATTCGTGTTTTTTTTTTTAATATACATTTTTTATTTATTTAAAATGTATAATACTTTCTGGACATATCATTTTTTATTTTATTTTCAGGACCCCAAATTTTTCTTGTACAGTAATAAATGGAAGTATCGATAACTTTCCGTTTTAGTCAATCACTAGCGTATATGTAAAATAAATTGCTTTTTGCACAACACAATAATAGCGACAGATGTTTTTGTGTGAGTAAGTGTGTAGTATGTTCTGATTTATGAATTGCAAGTGTGTGCGCGACTTTGTATCTATTGCTTTTATTGAACTACATGTGTAGTAGTGGCGCGGTGGTGGGGCCAACCTAGCGACATCGGGTTCTGATACATTTTCAACTACCGGGCATATCTCCTTCTTTCATATATCTATGGCTCGGACCAACCTTTTAACTCTTAAAATGTCGATTGCACACCATGTGTACAGATAACAATAGAATTTCAATTGTGTCTGCTAATTAGCGCGCGACGGGTTAAGGGAGGCGACCCTGACGCGTGCACTCCGCATGCTCAACCTCATAGCTAGTGAGACTGATTTATTCTGTTGCTCTCTGAGTGAATTCATAAGGAATGCATTATTTATAATTAGTTAAAGATGTTAGCTTAGATTAAGTTTAGGATAAGCGCATGTACCGCATTGGGTTGTCCTGTAATGGTAAATGTAAGTAGATAAATAAATAAATATATAAATAATATTCCCAGAGGCAAACATAGAACGTCTCAACATAATCAGCCTAGGTTTAGGTATAGTCCGGGTCCTCAAAAATGGGGGCAATGTCGGATGCGTATCAGCTCGAATGCGGAGTCAGGCAGGGTGGCTTGACATCCCCTACCCTGTTTAATTTGTATATTAACGGGCTGATCGTGGCGCTCAGCAGCCAGCATGTCGGCTGTCACATTGACGGCACATGTGTCAATAATCTAAGTTATGCTGATGACATGGTGCTGATGAGCGCTTCGATCTGCGGCTTGAGAAAGCTGTTACGAATATGCGAGGAATATGCTGGTGGTCACGGTTTATTGTATAACGTAAGGAAGAGCCAGTATATGATCTTTGAGACCGCCAGTGCGAAATGTCCGGAAACCATACCTCCGGTCAGACTCAATGGGGTTCCTTTGGAAAGGGTTGACCGGTTTACATACTTGGGGCATATTTTGACTGTCGACCTCAAAGATCACGCAGATATGGAACGGGAGCGGAGGGCGTTGTCTATTAGAGCGAACATGATAGCCCGCAGATTTGCTCGGTGCTCTAATCAGGTTAAGGTTACGCTCTTTAGAGCGTACTGTACATCGCTGTACTCATGCAGTCTGTGGGCTCACTACTCTAGTAGAAGTTACGGCGCCATCCGCGTCCAGTATAATAACGCGTTCAGAGCGGTGATGGGGTTACCCCGATACTGCAGCGCCTCGGGTATGTTCGCAGAGGCGCGCACCGACTGCTTTCACGCGACCATGCGTAAGCGCGCAACGTCCTTGGTGCGCAGGGTGCGGGATAGCCCCAACATCGTACTGGCGATGATTGCGGGAAGGCTGGACTGCCCCTTCATCCGACATTGTTCCAGCAGACATGTTGCTGTACCAGTGTCGGAGAGAATTTATTAATTTTAATTTTAATGTGAACGATTTAATTTTACTGTATGATTTATTTATTTATTTTTGATTTAATTGTATTTGTTTTATTATTTTAATTTATTTTGATTGGATTTAATTTTAAATTTTATTTGATTAATTTTTATTTGATTTATTTTTACATGTCTGGCAATGGGTGTAATTTACCTGAAATAAATGAATTTATTATTTAAAAATGTAGGTAAACGCTATACAATTTTTGACAGATTGAGACTGAGATGAGATTGCGAACGTTGTTAAAAATACGGGAATTGCCCTCTGTTCTGTGGCTGAATGTCCCAGGACAGATTGCATAAAAGAGAGAAAAAAAAAACACTTAGCGCTACTATGCAACGAAACTGAAGTATCTATTGCGTTATGATTACTTATGATATGACTGTTGTAAGTAAACGTAATTTTTATTCTGTACCTACTTATTCTGTAAGAGGACATTTCAGGGAAATACTTATTACCTAGCAATTTTTGAGCAATAGCAAAATGTTGGACACTCAGATGTAAAATTGCAAATTGCGTAAAAGCGTGATGTTTCAAATGATATAGATATATACAGGGTGTGGCGTAAATAGTGGTCCAACGTGAAGGGGTCGATACACCGTATAATTAGCTATCACATACCACAATTTGAACAATTTTTCTCCAGTCTCAGAAGAAAATATTTTATATTATTATTTGAAAATTTACACCTTGCTTTACTAATTTGGCTGTATTTTCTATAAATGACATTATTTTATAATTTCGTTTTTTGTTTATAACTGTGAAATGCATGTGCTATTATATGCAAATTAAAAATAATTAATATTAAACAAATTGTCAATTAAAAAAAAAATTGTATTCCGAGACCTAGGAAAAAAAAATTGTTCAAATTGTATTATGTGATAGCTGAATATACGGTGTATCGATCCCTTAACGTTGGACCACTAATTACGCCACACCCTGTATAAGTATTTAAGAGGATACATCGGAGCGTAGTTTAGCTTACTGTGCAAGTGAAATGGCGTTATGGCTGTCTACGAGTAGTTTGACGCGCGAGATAGAAGACTCTCATGCGCACTGGAACTAAACGCGCTTCGTGTAGGTAGATTTATGACAAAATGCTATAGGTACCTAAATCAATTTCTAGCTAAGTAAATTCTTAACATTTTTAAATACCTTAGATTTAATCGTATAAAACAGAAAATAGACGGTGCTACTTTGGAATTTTTTTCTATCGAAAAAATTGTTTCGGTTTTAGTACAGTAGTATAAAAGAAATAACACCTAAGGAAAATCCAAATGATTTAACCTGAAACATTTGGCGAATTTCAAAAACACAAAATTTATCGATATATGGGCCTTAATCTATGCAAGAGGAAGTTATTAAAACAAAAGTAAGTACCAATCTCTATTGTTTGACGCAAAATCTTATCACATTGCACTTAAGATTTTGCCGACCATTTCATTTCAGGCGTTAATAATTAAAAATGAATAGGTATGTACTTATAAAAATACAGGGTCATGGTATTGTCTTTTTCTAGTAACATACTTTAATTCTGATGTATTAGGCAAGGTAAAATGTACAAGAATAATATGGTGTATGATGTCACGACATCGCAAGTCCCCGTATCGATGGCTGACTATCGGCTTGATAAGATTAAAATTATAATAGAACACAAAAGATAGCAACGCCGATATTGCAGCACAAATTGTTAAATACATCGAATTGATAGGTTGTGTACGTGAAACAGGAGAAAAATATCGAAGGTGTTATTATTGTATGTGATTGTGAAAGAAAAAACACACGCTGTGGGATCGAAAAAAGTCTAGGAGTTGACCGCGATATCGACTAATTAACTGAAACAATGGAAAACGACAACAATGAGTACTACCAAAATTATTCTGGATTCGAATTTTTGTTAAAAAAAAGTCGAGGCAAAAAGAAAAAAAGGGGTAAAAAAACAAAAACCCAAAACAGCACTGGAGATACCAAAAGCGACGCGGGGACTTTAGAATCAGTAGATGATGCCAACTTAACGGATGATAATAGTGCAGTTGACGATACAGAAGAAGGTCCTAGTAAAGACTCTGTTATTTCACGAGCTAATGTAGATGATGTAGTTTTTCACAGCGATAACGGAGTGTCATTAGACGCTATGATGTCAGTGGCACCAGAATACGAAGAAGGTGACAAAGAACAAATTGTAGAAAACGCAGAGCAACTTCGCGAGAACGAGAGTTCTATGGACAAATTAAATATTGAAGACGAAGCACTAAATACAATTGATTCAAAGAGACAATGTTCTTTGGTTAACACCAGAGCTTTACCCAAGGAGGCGACTACATATGAGCTAGAGACTTTTGACAAACATGCACTGGTAATTTTTAATCAGAAAGAAATTGATGGTCATCATCCCAGGCTTGGTACAGAGAAAGACGTGGAGTCTTTGACGAGGACCTTTACGAATTTCGGTTTTGAAGTTACACCATACAACAATTTGACGAAAGATGCTCTTTTCGATAAGCTTGAAAAGTGTAAGTAATTTAAGCAATTACATAATAATTATTATCATCAAATACAATCATTATTAAGTTCAAGTTAATATATGCAGTTATCTAGTGATGATAAAACAAAGGACCTAAAAAACTGCGAACGTTATAATATGACTAATCACTGTTGCAATCTGGTCTTAGCTAGAGTGATGTTCTGATAAAGCTACTCTAAATGAAATTAATGTGAGCTTTTTGTGGATGAGGTGTTCAAATTAGTCTTGTTAGAAACTTTAAACTAATTAGATAATTAAAACAGTGGTACGCACGGCTAGCTAAACATCTCCAGTACAAGCTGATCTCGCATTGTATAGGATTTCTTTACAATGTAAACACAGTTACAGTGTGTGTGTGTGTGTTACAGTGTAAACTGGAAATGTATAGTTTGATGTGTAGCCGTGTGCCAAACAGTGTTAATGAAATTCAACGAAAGGCATAAACCAATTAGGATGCTGTCCAAGTCATTGTATCACCTGACTGGTAGCATGTAATGTTTTTAACCCTTTAGATGTAAATTATGTACTAATTTATGAACCCAAATCAAAACCCCAGGGGGGGGGGGGGGGGCGGTTAATTGCGCTAATTTTTTTCCATCGGATGATGTTTTTTTACGTTTATATATATATGATATAAGCTTATATACCTATTATATAAAGGATTTTTCCTTATGCACACATGGGGTGCAGTCGACACGTAAAGAGTTGACAGTAACATAAATGCTCATGTCATTTCAGTCAGCGAGAGGGACTTCACGGACTACGGATGTGTGGCTGTTGCTATCTTGACACATGGCTCTAACAACGGCATGCTGCGGGCCAAAGACCAGCTTTACAGCGAGATTGAGGTCTTCAACAAATTCAAGAACTACTCCAAGCCGACCCTTGTGACCAAACCAAAGATTTTTATTATTCAGGTGAGTTTTCCGATTACCGTTGGGGTAGACACGGTCTATTCCGTAAAAAAAATAACCGTGAAGACTTAGGTGAAGTGAGCTGTCATTGCACCTGATGTTAGAGATTGACACTGTTGACAGCAAATTTCAAAATTTCAAGGTCACTTGATCACTTCACCTAAGTTTTTACGGTGAGATTTTTACAGAATAGATCTGCTGTACTTGAGGGAAGAATGCGAATCGGCAAACGTGAGGTTCAGACGGCTACATATTAAGCTATACATTCCGAGTATAAGCTATCTCGCATTGTAAAGGATTTCCGTACAATGAGAGGTCAGCTTATACTGGAAATGTATAGCTTGATATGTAGCCGTGTGTACTCACTGCATTATTGGTGGCGCGACTATGTTGGCAGGGTGTCTGGTTTGCATGAAGGTAGTCGCGAGGATCGAGCTAAATGACCTGATAGTGGAAGATCTTGTCCAGCAGTGAAATGGTGCTTTTCCACTAGAGATGTGCTTATGATACGTTGCTATGGATGCGTTTGATATCCACCAATCATATTCATTGGTCCACATAGCATAGCACGGGTGGAAACGGGTTCAATGAAGCTATGTTTTTATATGAAAGGATGCGAGCTATGGATGCGTGCTGTGGATGGGACCTATGGATGCGCGAGTGGTGTAGCTATGTGCATCTTCCTCACACAGCTACCTCGCGACGGAACATCTTCATAGCACATCGTACTCGCTCCGCTCTACAGCTTAACATTAGTGGAAACGGTCACATAGTTTCGTAGCTTAGCATTCACATCCTCGCAGCATAGCACATCTTTGGTGGAAAAGCAGCCTTAAAGTGTGCTTCATTATTTCAATGTCAGATGTACTAGCATGGTAGTATAGCCTAGCAGCGTCCTCTTGCGTACCAACTAATAAACCAACAGCCAAAGACCAATAAAAACGTAAAAAATGAACACTTTCAAGGACACTATACGGCATAGCCGTCATAACAATAAAACTTCTATTGAGTTTTGTTTACCGCGCGTGAACCTTTTAATTGTTAAATTCAACGGTAGAAACCGTTCTGTTCAGCCAGATTGATCAGCCATTAAACACCAATTCGGAGACCAAATAACAAAAATTTTACAAAATTTTAGTTGGAGATAAATCTCTTCATATCTGTGACCAATTTGTTACGGTTACTGGGAACTAAGGTATCATAATGTTGAGGTTGATGGCAAGCAAGTTCTCTAAGTCAACTACTTCTACAAGTGTCTGTCTCAGTAGAGCAAATTCATCACTATTCTCTTTCCATTTATGTCCAATTCCAAGATTGTGCCAGAGATAACTGATATAAATAATACCTGCACCAATTATACCATATCACGCCATTTCATTCTGGATCACCACATTTTGTCATAGACCTGTTGAATTGTCTTATTTTAAAGATTACACTTCTCAGAACCATGAATAAAGTGTCAACCTCTTGAGATTTCCTTCCGGCCTTGTGACAATTGTTAATCCTCTCCAATAAAGGCGTCGATCGCAAAACATCTGACATTGATAAGTATACTTGAACGATTCGTCATTAGATTTTGTTTTTATCTAAGCTTGAAAAGACAAAGACCCAACGTAAAACTTTCATCGAGTGATTCATTGGTGTTTGTTTATTTTTGATTTACCTATTTTATAGCGGAACTCGGTATTTTATCAATGATATTATTTTGTTAATAGGTACGATAAAGTAGGTACATCTGTATTTAGTAATTTCTGATATCGTGTCGTTTTTGTAGGAAAGCTGTAAGTGCTCACGGCTAACTATTGTTGTTTAGGATAATATTGGCGGTCCTTACACTACAATATAGCTGAATAATTTTACTGTGCAATGTGATCGGAAGGAGGACGCTCGGGCTCGTGATTTTGACGCTATAACATTGACGGTATTCAATGTTTTTGCGTGAATCAAACCTGCCTAGAGTACGTGTATAGTAAAACATTAGGTGCTGACTCCACACGGTACAATGAAAATATTGTGCAATAAAATTAAATCTCGCTTGAACTTTTGTTCAAATCATTGCGCCATTTTCTATACTAATCCTAAAGGCCCTAATAGGTCAAAAACATTGCGCAATTCATCATACCCCGTGGCCACAAGCTACACGCGTCTTGAGATAGCGACTGCGGAGAAAACAAATGAGAGATGTTTGGAGCATGCCACGAATCACCGCGACGCGACGCGACGCGGACACAGGTGACGCACGCGCATGTCGCTTGATGCAAGTCGCATCACTCTAGGGCCTAGAGCGATGCGACTTGCTTGCCTGCAGGTTTAGTCTAAGCCGTGAACGAGCTCAAATTGCTGAACAATATTATTATTTTAAGAGTAGGGGAGCATGCTACCCATACTCCAGACATTCCCACGATACGAGAAAAACATTATATTCTATCCCGTATAACCTTAAAATTTTCCGTTTTCAGGCCTGCCGTGGTACTAACATCATGACAGGCGTTCCAGTCTTCCACGCAGGCAAGACTCGCAAGGACCTCGACGAAGAAGACTTGGAGCCATACATTCTGCCCGTGGAATCTGACTTGCTGGTCCTTCATAGTTCTTATCCAGGCCGCGCTTCTCACAGGTATATTCCTAAGTTTTTATTCTAACTAGCCCACGGCTAACAGCCAGTCTATTTTTTAAAAAGTGTTCTTATTTGTCAAGTTTGGCGTGGAAAACTTGGAAAGAGTGGAAAATTTAAACTTTCCCTTTTGGCCGCTACAAATTTTTTCTTCCTGCCCTTATTGTCGCAAGTTATGGTTGGGGTCGGCAAAACATTTTTTCCTCTTCCCTTCAGCCGCACTCTGTTGTTACTTTGGATTTTACAAACCAGTAAATTACGTTCTAATTTCTTCAGCAATTCAATTATTTTTAACTCAAACCAACAGTGCAGTTCAGCATTCTAAATTAATCCTTGGATTCTTCCAGAAACGAACAGTCCGGCTCTTGGTTCATCCAGACACTTTGCAAGAAAATCGACACCTTATCCTTGACTCAGGACCTTGAGTCCATCATCACAGAGGTGAAAAGAGACGTGGCAATAGACAAGCAACACGTGGAGTACAACAAGAGAACATTTGAAATGAACGTCAACAAGCAAATGCCGGTCATGACGTCAACTTTGATTAGGAAACTGTACTTGAAGAAGTTTGGGGAGCGAGCTTTGGAAGAGACGTGTGTGGACAAGTCGAGGCGGCGTAGTGAGTCGAGGCATGAAGTCATGGACGCAGCCAGTAGTTCGCCTATGACGCCTCTGCTTGTCCAGTTGGGACCTTGTTCCTGCTTTTTGGACCATTTCGCTTATATGAGGAACTGTTTGAGGTAAGTTCTCGTGCTCTTTCTAGGTTGTACTTATTGCCTGTCCGACTGCTGCACATGAGGGCGTGGGTTCGATTCCGAGGGCGGGTTTCTGATATTGAGTTATTCCATGAGGGATTTCTCAGTAGTATCTCTGAGTCTAGATTCGTGCCCAGCATGAGATTGAAACGTAGCTGGCAAAATGTGTGTTTACTTTAATCATATGCCTAACAGCTGCTGCTATGTAATCTGATTGTGATGCAGGAGGTCAAATACGGTCATTACAATGATACTTATATAAAAATGGGAATGTAAAGCCGGCCTGTTCTTTACACTTCTTCTTAATACATATGTGTGAATATTAAGTCATTACTGTGAACTTTCCAGGTACTTCGTTGAAGAAAACCCTAACGATGAAACAGCGCGGGACATCTTGGACATCGCCAATGCTTTTGAAGATAGCGACGAATTCAATACATCTAAAGAAAAAATGTGCAAAGCAATCAGCAAACACTTATTGGACAAAGCTCGATATAGCCAGTTTTACAAATATCTGTATTTCTATAACTCGCAAACGCAATCGCAACAGCCTTTTGGGAATAAAAATTAGGAAAATTAGGTTATCATTTTAGTTTTTTTTACCTGATTGGGGCGAAGCCCAAAAGCGGTGGCCAGTGGTAACGACCTCACCTTACGATTTGCGTATTCGAATTTTGAACCAAAGGACGTCACGCATTTTGATCTCCAGCCCCTATTCCAGTATTTAGTGCACGCACTCGACCGACTGTTGCTAAGGAAGTGGGTACGGAGAGATTATTCACGTTAGCTATGTGGTTCACTGGTCTGGTCACGCTTTCGTGGTTAGCCGTAGGCTGGCAGGCTGCTGTGGAGCAGCCTTTCTCTCAATGTCTACTTTTTTCCTCGTTTATAATCATTACGGATTATATTTTCATCCTTGGCAAAAAATCTAACAGTCGAAAATTAAGGAGTGACGCATTCTTGTCTAATTAATCGAACAAGCGAAGCGTCTCTGCTTCAAGTTTGGCTAAATTTACTTTCATCTGTCAGTTTGTTGGAGTACTCCTCTACTGGATCTGGACAAAATTTGGTATACATGTTTTACGAATTAATAGATTTTTTTTTATCGTCATGGAATTTTAGATTGGAAAAAGAGCAAAAAGGGGGCTACCTATTGGATATCTACACCTGTATCCAGTAGCCTCCTTTTTGTCCCTAGTAAGAGAAAGGGACTTTTCAAAAAGACATCAACACGGCAAGTATACATTTTTAACCATTTTTAACCAAATTCAAAAAGGAGGAGGTTCTCAATTCATCGGAACCTGTTCCCCGATTACTCGAAGATGGCTGGACTGATTTGGTTTTTTTTTTGTTTGAAAGGGTATACTTCCCTGGTGGTCCCACGATCATCAAGTCAGGATCTGATGATGGGATCCTGGAGAAATAGAGAGAACTCTTCCAATTTTATAGGTACACTGGAAGCGATTTGGACAGTTTTTGGAAGAGTACTTTCTCGGAGTGGTCCCATTTCAATTTGGTGAAGATCTGATGAAGAACTTCTGAGATAGGCAACGGACCTCCTCAATAAATGATAGCAAATGGACTGGAATTGCTGAAATCTCATGTGTGTCTATTGTTTACACCAGTTCATAACATAACATCACGCCAGTACGCTGTGAGGGGGTAAGCACGTGTGAGCCACTACAAAGTGAAAAAGAAAAACTTTTTTACAAAAAAATACAACCGGGTATGCACGGCTAAAATAAAAAATAAAACTTAAACAAGCTGAAACTAGTACCTGAGCTTTTTTTTCCCGACCGTTTGTTTTACCCGACCTCACCTACCCTAAGAGTCAGTGTAAGATTAGGGATCTTACACTGACTCTTACCGCACGGCGCCATTGACTTCGCATGATGTTTGTTTGTGACCACAACGAATATCTAAAGTATTTTAATCTGAATATCCGATAAAGGTCCAAACATTATTTTTATCTTGATTTGTAAACAAAAAGCAAGGGATACCTAAAATACAATGTGTTAGTGTTAACAACATGTTTGCCAGTAGGTAATAATTAGGAAGATATCACAAAACTTTTCTATGAAAATAACGAGAGGCGTAATGCCTTTTTCTTGTGTTAAATAAAACCCGGGTTCACACCTTCCGTTTACAATGAATTTAACTTTATCCTCAAAATATAACGTCGAAAAGCAGCAGATTTTAATTTATTTAACACACTTCGGCAGCACAGGTCTCACAGGTATAATTTTCATTTTTTTACAAATGATTAAAATAATTACATAATAATATACAGTCAATCACTTGCGCCAAGAAAAACAATCAAAACAATATGGCGAAAAAACAAACAAACATTGCAATTTGAATAAATGCGTGTAAAAACTTTGCAATTACAAAATAATACGAACTAATCTTGGTCAATCCGACTAAAAAAGTCAACCCTCTGTAATCAACAACTAAGCGGTGCTTTTACGGCTTGTCAATTTGGACGGGTTGCAATGTAAACTGTGCTTCCAGAACTTAAACACATGCATACATTTTCACGCACACAGTCACATTATTGCTGTGTACTACACGGGTTGCGTTGTATGAAGAATAAGCACGGTGTTGTTCTGCTTATGCTCACCGGGAGCGCTGCCTGCGCGATGATTGCCGCTCGCTCCGAGAAATTAGTTTCAAATAAAAATAATAGATGGCGCGTAAATCGCGTTATAAACAGTGAGATAGCGAATAAGTTAGATTAATACAGCTATTACCATGATTTTTCTTGAGTTAAAGTTATTTATCATTTCGAGGGGCATGTATGTATGGGACTACAGGGTATGCAGAGCTTATTTGCATGTATAGAGTGCACGCCACTGTGTGGTTTGCAAAACTTTTTTTTAAATTTTCTTATTTGCCCCCCAAAAGTGACCTCTATATTCAAAATTCATTTATTTACTTTACCCGTCCGTGTTTGGGTCACAGAAATTCATATGTGTACCAAATTTCAAGTTAATCGGTCCAATAGATTCGGAGCAAATTGGCTGTGATAGACGGACAAACAGACAGACACACGAGTGATCCTATAAGGGTTCCGTTTTTTCCTTTTGAGGTACGGAACCCTAAAAAAAGAAGTAAATATGATTAATAGGAACTAAATTAACAATACAAATAAAATTATACAATGGTGCCGATTCTCTTGTGAACGCACTAAACTAAAATTGGAGAATCGCTATCTTTTACTAACAGGCAGCGCGAGAAAAGGACGGCTATAGCTATGAACTAAGTTGTAGATGTCAAACTAGTTCACGCCTTGCGCTTCACCGTGTTTTTAGTCGACATGTTTTTACGTGTCGTCTAAATGTCTATGGAAAAATTAGTTCTAACTAATTTGACAGCTCTAATTTACTTCCGTCCCTTTCTTGTCATAATAGAGAGAAAAAGTTAGCAATAGCCTAAATTAAGTTTACGTTTGTGCACAACAGAATCGGCACCAATTTTTTCTAAACACATCATCCTTAATTAGAATAGTACCCGAATTTACACTTTTACATACAAAAAAATTACCGTAGCGAACCCAGACAAACTTATAAGATTTTTCTTTGGCCTTAAAACGTGCAGCAGCACACAAAAGACTTGTGTTCAATTTATCATCAATGTGAGATTTATTGTATCTAGTTATTGCAGAATACAAATCGTCGCGACATCTAGGACTACGCAGCTTCACTATTACAGAGCGCGGGCGAGACTTGTTGTTGTTCATACTGGCCACTCTAACGCACTTCATAATATCGCAGTATTTTAGCGCATAAGACACAACATTAGCCAATTGCGATACGATGGTCGGTAATACTTCATTCTTATTTTCCGGTAAGCCGTTAATTTCCAGATTCGTCTCACGCATACTCTGATCAAGGGTGCTTATTTGCGTTGAGCCATAGTCTTTTGCATATAAGAGTTCTGTGAACGAAGTTCAGTGTTCTCACGTTGCACAACCTTGAGTTCAGTTTTTAAGTCATTTACTTGAGAGATATCAAAGGATCCAGATAACTTTAACTCATTAATCTGTTTCTTTAAATCATCCATTTCAAATCTATGCTCGCTAATCATAGTCTTTACCTCAATACGTAATGTATTCCGAATTTCCTCCCGTATAACAAAGTCGTATGTCACTGACCTTATCATCCTCGCATTCAGAGCTATCTTCAATTGTCTCAGACGTCGATTTGTCAGGTTCATGCTGAGATAAACAGCTCCGACAATTCCACTTAGAAGTTTTATTTAGCCTTTTAAACGCAGTAGCACTCAGGTTAACGCACAGGTGATGATATAATATGCATATGCATTTACAATATGTTATTTTTTCAATTTGTTTAACTGGTAATCCACAAGTATCACAGTTAGACATTCTCCAAATACACAATCAAACTTCCAAACAGATAAATATAAAAAAACTTTTTTACAAAAAAATACAACCGACTTCCAAAAACAACACTACAAAGTGAAAAATAACTTTAATTTCGGAAGTCGGTGTCTAGTTAAATGTATTTTCGTTTTTTGCCACCGACTTCCGAAATTAAAGTTATTTTTCACTTTGTAGTGTTGTTTTTGGAAGTCGGTTGTATTTTTTTGTAAAAAAGTTTTTATTTTTCACTTTTTAGTGGGTCTGTTTATAATTTGTATAAGTTACAATAGTCCAATGTCAATTGCTCATCACAAGTTACAAAATATTGCTTTTCCCGATACTGGGACGTTAATTGTTGAGGAGTTCTGCTGGTAAGAACCAGGAGAACTCCTCAACAACCACTCACCACACGCATTGTGTGACGAGCGGAAATTGCTTAGCAACCATATTAAAGTAATCGAATCGCAACCCGTGAAATATTTATCATTGAGTAATTCCGGTAGCCATCTGTGGTCTTCATCATCAGTTCCACTTCACCAAGTGGTGCTTTCCGAGAGCAAATACACGAGCTACTATAAAAAATACCCAAATCACTATAGGTGTGCCTATAATATTTGAAGAGTTCCTTCGATTTCTCCAGGATCCCATCATCAGAACTGGATTTTGACAAAAATGGGACCATTCGGGAAAATAATTCAACTTTTAATTTTTCCAACAAAAAAATAATTTTTCAAATCGGTTGGCATGCGACGGAGTTATGCGCGAACAAACATAAAAAAAAAAAAAATAGAAACATCCGAATTGAGAACCTCCTCCTTTTTTAGAAGTCGGTTAAAAAGGCTAAGTGCGATTCCTCGGACGCAAACTCACGACATCCTGTGTACGTATGGCAGTTGTTAGCACTTAGAGCCAACCAGTCTGTAGTATCACACGAAATTATGGATCCGGTGTGGTGACAACACGAAGTTAACACAACAGGCAGTAGATGGAAATAATTTTATAGTCACAACTTGCAATAAAATAACTTTTGTTAGATACCGCCACAGTACACTTTGGTTTTAACTATTAACATTTAAAAAACACATTAATCGCTTAGAAAATTATGTGATTGCAGCCCGTGGGGTTACGGTTTTGAGTGTCTAGATTAGCACACAGTAGTGAAATAACTTTTTACTATGATTTTAGAATTTAAGTTACGGAGCAGAATTCTATTCTATTTTTCTCTATGGCAATGGTGCCGATGTCGACAATTCTGCCAATGTCAGATGTGTTGTGGGAAAACGTGCAGAAAGAAAAAAAAAAAAATATATACTAATTCATTAATAATTGAATTGAATGTGAAACTTGTTGATAAGTATTAGTACACTGAAACAAACAGAAGAATATTGTTAGATATTTTTAGTTAAATAAATAAGTACATAGACATTGACATAGACGACCACAAACCGCACAAAAATCATCATAGTTTGATGTCATTGACCCGGATAAAAAACATTAAAGCTTGAAGGAGCTTTGGGGAAGAATGTGTTAGTAAGGATGGAAAGTTAGTTGGGACAGGGATCTTTAATTTAGGGAGATAGCTATACAAGTCGTGGGCTGGGTTATTATTGGAGCAGTTAAAAAAGATGTGCTCCAAAGTACCTTCATCCAACCCACATTCGCAGAGCGATGAGTCTCTGACCCGGATTTTGTGAAGAAAAACCGGAGAACAACAATGACCTATACGGAGACGGCAAAGAATAGATATTACTTTCTTGGATATTTTTTTATATGGGTAAAACCAAGGCTTGGGTGTAACATTAGGCTGTATTGCGTGATAAAAAGCCCCTTTACGTTTACATGAATTTTGCCACTGTACCTGCCATGAGGTTAGCAAGCTCTTTCTGGGAAGGCTCAGCAAATCGTATCCCTGACATTGAAAATGTTTAAGATCAACGGCTTGGGACGTAACTGCATCTTTAGCAATAGCATCAACATAATCATTTCCTCTTATGCCACAATGGCTTGGAATCCAAACCAAGTGTACGGTTTTGTGATTCCTGGCACAAGCGGAAAGAGACCTTTTGATTTGAAGCAAGATTGGACTATATAGTTTACTCTTAAAAGGATTCTGCTCCAAAGCTTGCAAGCAACTAAGCGAGTCTGTGAAGATAACACCAAAACTTATGCTATGAGCCTCTATAAATAAACATGCCTCCAATATGGCCACGCACTCACCCGTAAATACTGATGTTTGTACAGGGCATTTGAATTTTAAAACTATTTTGGAGTTTTGGTAGTATACCGCAGCACCAGTGCAACTTGCATCTGATAATTTGGAGGCGTCCGTGAAGAATCTCTCGAAATTATGCCATCGCTCATCAACCGCCGCATTGAAAATAGAGTCCGCCGAAGGAGACCTTTTCGATATGCCAATATTGTAGAAAGTATCTGGTTTAAAACATATAATTTCATAGTCAAAACTGAAAATAGGAAGTTTCGGAAACTGAATGATGGGGGAATCTAAATTTTTATAATAACGGAAAGATTTTATAAACAAAGGGGCTTCTTTATGGTTCCAATAATTGGAACTTCGGCATACAACATCCAAGTCGTCCACTCTTTGAACAAGAGGGTGGGAGGATTTGATAATTACTCTAGCCCAAAATCTCGATGCTAGATATTGTCTTCTCAAGGCCAATGGTGGTTCTGCACACTCTACCTGCAATGCGTTAATTGGTGAGGACTTCATACATCCCGATATGATCCGTAGACACTTAGCTTGAATTCTGTCCAACCTTGCCAAAGCACCCTTGTTGCAGGGAATTAAAAGAAAAGATCCATAGTCCAGAACACTCCGGATTAAGGCATTGTATACCAGTTTCATGGTGTAGGGGTGTGCACCCCACCATACACCAGCGAGCACTTTAAGTATGGGAATAGTTCTCTCGCATCTATTAACTAAATAATTTAGGTGATGTAAACCACTCAATTTGGAATCTAGAACAACGCCTAAAAATTTGACTTTTGAAGAAACCGGTATACAATGCCCATGAATGCCCACTGAAATTTGTGGGATCTGTCTCCTGCGGGAAAATACAACAACAGCACTTTTGGGGGCAGACAGACTCAGACCGTGGAATTTTAACCATTGGTTTAGAGAGTCCAGGGATACGCAAAGAGATGATGCTGCGTTACAAACTGAATTATTGATGACGTATAAAGCTAAGTCATCAGCATACTGAAGAATTTGACAGTCATTGTTAAGGCATGAACCGATGTCAGCTGTATATAAGTTATACAGTAAGGGACTAAGAACAGAGCCTTGAGGAAGGCCCCTCCATGACATCCTGACGTCAAATTCCTCACCCGGGACTCTCAAAACCAAAGATCGTGACATGAGCAAACTACAGATGCACTGTATCATTCTCTTCGGTATTCTCAGCTGTTGCAATTTTTGCCTGAGAATAGGAAGAAGGACACTGTCATAAGCAGAGGAGATGTCTAAAAAGGCAGCGACTACGGATTCATTTTTCGAAAACGATGAGCGTATATCTGAAACCAAAACTCCAACACTATCCATGGTGCTGAGTCCCTTTCTAAAACCAAATTGAGATTTAGGAAGTAAGTCTCTGGATTCTACTATAAATTCTAGTCGGTTCTTTACTAGGTGTTCTAATAATTTTGCAAGGACTGATGACAAAGCTATTGGTCTGAAGCTGTTTGGGTCATCAGCGTGCTTGCCAGGTTTTAAAATAGGTATAATAATTTGAGTTTTCCACTGATCGGGGACCCAGCCATTGGTGTAACAAAAATTTAAAATGTCTAAAAAATATTTTTTTGCTCTATGACCTGCGTGTGACATAAAAGAATAGACAATACCGTCTATACCGGGGGCAGAGTCATGAACATGATTTAAAACTGAGTTAAGCTCCTGCATAGAAAATGGTGCATCAAAAGGGTCCCCTGAAGAAATGATAGACGGCTGATAATGTTCTGCTTCCGATGGTACATACGGAGGAGCCAGTTTATCAAAGAATTGCTCAGCAGTCTCTCGAAGGATGGGAGAAGAAATTGAAGGGGAACATCCAGATCTGAAACGGTTTATTCTCTTCCAAACAACTGATAAAGGAGTGGAAGGGGACAGAGAACCGCAAAAGTCAGCCCAACCAGAACGTTTCTTCCTTCGCAGCAATCTTTTAGATTTAGCAAGGACCCTATTAAAAGCTATTAGGTTTTCGCTAACCATCACCTCATTATATACCCTTTCAGCGTCATCCCTTTCCCTTACAGCTGTTGTGCATTCCTGATCCCACCATGGTGGAGGAGGAATCTTCCCACGCGCTGAGTTTTTAACAGGAAAGCATGAGTCTGCACTAGCTGTAATGGCAGAAATGAGGTTATTATAACAGTTTGACACATGGAGGGGACTAGGAGATTCAAAATCACGGGAAACTAAATTTGGAAGTGAATCAATTTTGTCCTCCAATAATGAGCAATACCTTGCCCAATCTGGATTAGATAAATTATACCTCAAGAGTGGAAAGCTCGATTTTTCTAAGTAAGTTTTTTCAGCCAAAGATATTATAATTGGATAGTGATCACTACCATGTGACAAACTGGTACACTCCCAATGACATGAAGCTGCAATATCTAGAGTGCAAAAGGTGAGGTCAACACAACTCTTATGCTGTCCAGGAAGAGACCTACGGGTTGGACAACCATTGTTCAAGATACACAGATTAAGGTCATCTAAGACTTCAACTAAACCTTCCCCAAAAGAGTCGCAACGTTCCGAACCCCATCTAAAGTGATGGCAGTTGAAGTCCCCCATAACAAGTACAGGGCCTTCTATGTTTTCCAAAGTACGTTTTAAGATTGGAAGGAAACTTTGATGAGGGTGAGCAATATAAACAGATAAGAGGGTAATACCCTCTACCCTACCAGCCACAATGCTAATATCATCACCTAGAGAAGGCAAGGATACAGCCACAAATGAAACACGATTGTTCACACAGAGAGCCGATCCGCCATAGCCATCAGATCGGTCGCATCTGAAAATATTAAAGAAAGGTAAACGAAAACTAAGACTTGGAACCAGCCAAGTCTCAGCAAGGGAACAAGCTAAAGGTTTGTATTTGTTCAGAAGAAATGTGAGCTCGTGCTTCTTATGCCACACGCTTCTCACATTCCATTGAAGGAACACCAACCGAGCCATTATTATGGGATGAGAGTGAGTTAATAAGTGAAGAAGCAACGTTGGACGGTAATTGAGTTTTATTGGATGAGGACATTAAAGTTAACAGGAGTTTACTAAGAAGTTCAATTATTGAAGACAAGTTTTCAGGGGATTCTGTTAGTTGATTATTGGAAGCACAGCCATTAGGCTGAGAAGATTGGGGAGTGCTAGTTAACTGCTGGTGAGCTACTTTATCATAGGAAGGAGAAAGGGGAGCATGGGTCTTTGGCTTAAGAAACACAGTTTTGCGGTATGACTGAGTCTGTGATTTAGCAATGTCTGCATAGCTACGAGTAGATAAGGGAACAGTTTTACTAGCTTCTGAATAAGAAATTACTTTTTCAGCCATAATTGTTTTAATTGTTCTCTGCCTGCTGTACTCCGGACAGGCCCTGCTATTAGCAAAGTGATTACCAGAGCACAACACGCAGAAAGCTTCGCTTTCAGCAATGCTACAACCAACACCGGGGTGATCATTGCCACACTTGCTGCAACGGGGTTTGGAACGACAAAGAGATTCTACATGACCAAATCGGCAACACTTGCGGCATTGAATTGTAGGGTATATATACTGTTCTACAGTTAGCGCTGTATAAAAACAGAAAATTCGATTCGGTAAAACTTGGCCATCAAATGTGATGACACAAGTTTCTGTGGGCCTATATTCTGTTAAACCGTCCTTGCTAACCTTCCTGTTCAATCGCCTAACTTTTAAAATTGGACCACAACCTACTGGAACTTTTAAATATGTCAAGACTTCCTCTTCTGAGAAATCAGTAGGAATGCCACTTACAACACCCATACGAGTTATATTGAAAGACGGAATAACAGCCTCATACAAATTTGTCCCTAAAACATTATTTGAGATAAAAGCGTTTGCATCCTGAGGGGATGAAAACTCAGTTGATACACGATTTCTACCAACTCGCTTGACTGCAACAATATTAGAAATGTTATGGTTTGCCAAAAAACGTCCAAATGAAACTGGATGTAGGGTAGTTCCAGAGTTAGGTTGAGTTTCCTGACGGGAAACATGGACAATAAAAGGTCCTTTATCTTTTACCGAGTACCTAACACGGCCTACATGAGTTCTTGGTTGTTTGCTAGCACGATTGGATAAATCAAATTCATTACCGGGACGTTTACGGTTGTTAGTCTGGGAAGGAAGGATTTGGGCCTCCAGATTACAGACCACATCTGCAAACTGGCTTAATGGGTTAGGTGAGGGACTTGTGTAGGACAGGGGAAACTCAGATGGAGGGGTAGTAGGGATATTATCATCAGGAGGGTCGGGGGGTTTATTTTTATCCATATTCATAGTGAATATGGATAGTAGTGACCAATACCGTTAAAAAACAATCACTAAAAAAAACCTGATAACTGCTAATAACGAGACAACACAAAAACAAACACACTAACAAGTCACAATAAACTCAATATCACAAAAAAACTGTCAAAATTCTGGACACACGTGTTACCCAAAATCACACTGTGGCGAGAATCGGAGCAGAATTAACGTGACCGTACTATTTGACGTCTCGGTGACAGGTGTCTAATGTAGGTAGATAATAGTTATTTGTGCAACAACAGAGCAAAGTTGGTTTTTGCTGCGAGTGTTGATTTTGAATCCCGAGGAAGGGAAGGATTCCATAATTGAATCACGAGCGCAGCGAGGGATTCAAAGACAGGAGATGCAAATAACTTTGGTCTCGTGTAACACATACAACTTTTCACCTCAGCAGCGAGATCATATTACATAAAGGTAAAAAAAAACAACATTGTAAAAATTAAACCACATGTTTAATTGTAAAAAAAATAATATAAAAAATTTAAAAGCAAAATTATTGCAGTTTTGTAAATTAAAAGTAACAGTTTTGTTTGGAATCGATATTGTTGTGTAAACGACTTGAGTTTGAGTATTCACTGAGGTTTCGGCTTCCTTACTTGTGGATTGTGACGGGAGGATAGTGAAAGTAGGTGACCCAGCGGTGGTATTCCTGCCTCTGGAAGTGGATGAGTGAGACCAAGGATCTGAGGTCAGTTTCAAGCTTACGGTCAGTGTCAAGCTTTTCTACTGTATGCTTACAGATTTTAGATTTGTTTTGGATCGAATCCTCAATATACCTTTCCGCGACCGTATTCCACCTCCATCCGCCGCGACTTGTCGTTATAATGTAGTGAAGTCGGCTCCTAAGTTTTTAGATATTTTTCTAAAGACTTTTCTGCATTTTTTACATGCTGCTTCAATTCTTCCTGTGTTAAATGGCAGACTTCGTCACTGAACTCACTCATATTTATCTATTATTATTTTTATAATATCCAAACGCGTATCGAACTTTGTAGCTAAAGAAAATAAAATAAAGTTTGAATCAATTTTTTTAAAGATGCGTTCTGAAACTGCACCCGTGGTATTTTGTCACAATATTAAAGATTGATAAAATTATGATAAATTCCGTATATTTTTCTTCAACATTCTCTTTATTTGATTACATTAAAAAAAACTAAGTACTTACATTTAAAACACACATACAAATTTTAAGTAATTTTTTAAGTGATGTGCACTTCTGTAAGTGACGAATTCACAATACCTAAAACTGTATGTTATTCTTGTTTTTGTATGTTTTAGTGAGTAAGTCGTTGAAGTGCCTTATCAATAAAAAAATAAATAAAACCTTAGCAGATGATTTGCAATTTTACGGTTATGTTTGTTTCTTTTTTGGGCCTAATATGTATGGAATTTGAAAATCGAACTTCGAATCGACTTGTTTCTATCCTCGCTTTTTTCTTATCAAAGTCAAAGTGACAGAACAAAGTGAAGTTCAAAATCTTTCGAATGTAGTCTTTTGTGAGTAGACCCTGCATAATTATAATGGTTTTCGGCATTTAAAAAAATAATTAAAAAGTTACTTTGTCTCACGCTCGCAGCAAAATCGAATTTTGCTCACTGTATGTAAACAGCAAAACCGGTTTGCTTGAGGAGTTATTGTTATTATCAATCAAATTGAGTTTTAAGCAGTAGAAGTTCAGTCTCTTCATAATTTAGTTTTTGTAAATATTCACACACCTATTTTTTGCATAGAAATTTTATTATACACACATCAAAAGTGTCTAGGGATCAACATATATTTTTGCAATAACTTTTCTCCTGATTGATATTAATTAAAATTTTCTTTAAGGATTCATCAAATAAAGTGTTTTCGTTTGTCACAGTAACGATAAACCAAGTCACCTTTGCATTAATAAAGAAATTTGCCATTTTCCTAATAAAGGGATTTTTGACATTTGAACCACTAACATTAAAGTTCGAAAAAAAGACTGAAATAACAGTTTTCTTTAAAATTTTATTGGGTAACTTAAACAATTAATAATCCGTGTTTCTACCGCGAACACTAACAACACAAGAACATCGGTTTGGCATACTCAAAATGAGTTCATCCAAATCACGCTGTGGAATGGCCGCCCATGTTCGTTGCAACAACAAAAAAAGGTCTTCTTGCGACTGGATACCCTCCATATTCGGCAGAGCTCTTCTCTGTAGCATATCCCATGCATGCTCAATCGGGTTCAAGTCTGGCGACTGAGCAGGCCAGGGCAGGACATTGATGTTAGCTGCGGCGAGAGTCTGTCTTACAACTCTTGCGGTGTGCGGTCGTGCATTATCATGCATTAACTGAAATAAGGGACCGATTTGCACTTGTAGAGGAACGATGACGTCTGATACAATCGTCTCAGCATAAATTTGAGCGTTGAGGTTGCCTCTGATCCAAATCAACTCAGTTCTTCCGCCGATCCAAATACCCGCCCATACCATGATGGTTCCACCACTATAAGGATGGACTTCCTGGCAGGATTTTAATCGCTGTTGGCGTCCAGGGGTTCTCCAGTGTCGTATACGTCTTGTATCCGGTCTCATACCAAAACGAGACTCATCAGAAAAGCACACGAAACGCCATTGTTCTTCTGCCCAATTTCTGTGTTCAAGAGCCCATTGATATCGAATCCTACGATTGTGCATTGCTATAGGTGGTACCCGTAGCGGTCTTCGGGAATGAAGGTTCACTTCATGCAAGCGGTTTCTGACTGTTTGGTCGCTAATTAAGTTCCCTGAAGAGTGATGAAGCCTCACGGCTAACATCATGGCGGTTATAGTTGGAGCTCTTCGAGTTAAGATTTGAATGTATCGGTCTTGTCTCCGTGTGGTGCAGCGATACCGTCCTCCATGGCGCTCAGCCACGGTACCAGTGCTTCGGTAACGTGTCCAAAGTCGACTGATAACACTCTGACTTGTATTCAGAGCTAAAGCCACAGTACGTTGCCGGGAACCAGCTTCTATCATTCCCACGGCTCTGAGCATTTCTTCCCTGCTTAAATGACGTCGCCGCTCCATAATAACGTTGGTTTTAATCAGTAGTAGGGAAACAGTAGCACTAATAATGTCTTCAATGCGTTTTTAGAGGTCTTGAAGTAGGTAGGCAGAATAATACTCCAGTCAAGATGTGGAACGAATGAATTTATTTCCGAGTGAGATGTCGCGACGCCCCGCAAGGGGCGTGGCGTGCGGAACCGGGGCATATGCCCCCTTGCCGCGGAGGCCATACTGCGGCCCGTAACAACGGGCCTCTCATTTTATTTGCCACTGGCAATGGTATGTTTGGACGTGCTGCATTAACACGCCCATGTTAACAGTAGTCTGTATATGTATCCGTAAGCTCGTCACGACATATGCATACTGCCGCTTTCTTCACCGCGTCCCGGCGGTCAACCCCTACCGGGTGGAACACACACCTACATGCATGAAGCCCAGCAGAGAGCGACCAGCGACAGAGACGCGGACTCGACGTTCCTACGGATGGGGTGGATGGCTCCCGCCCGCCCCACTTTCAGAGCTAGCCGAGCCTGGCACGGGTTAGGGAGACCGTGTACTGAGTGTATGGGTGACATTGAACTGTGTGACGTCACCCAGGTATCTTACGCGAGTCGCCGCCCGCACGGCGCCTCAACGTGTGTGTCTCTGCGCCTGTTTAGAGGTGAGTGTCTGTAGTTTGTCACGTGACACGCCTAAATTATCCTAGCACGCATCACGTGACAGCGTATGTAATATGTGGTGAAAGCATTAGTGTCACAAGTGAGCCGCGTGTAGCCGGGAGCGACTCACTTGGAGGTCAATCCGGTGCGGAGATGGGGTCACCGTCCGCAAGTAAATCGCGGGGTAGGGGCCTCGCGTTAGGGGGGCGCGCATGCCACGGCGCTATCTGCTTGACATGGGGCCAAGCAGACGCGTCGGCACGCGCGAACATTCCCTTCGCTAGGCGGCCCACAAACTCGTCCAGGCTCTCAATCCCGAGGTCGCGGTGGAGCACGTCGTTCCTCACGACGCGAGGAGCGTCTACTATCGTCCGCAGCGCGAGACTCTGCTGCGCGCGGAGCGATTTTCGGCTCGACTCGCTAGTGAGGGCGAACCAAGCGGGGGCGGCATAGGTCAAGATTGGGCGAACGTACAACTTGTACACGCCCAACTTGACACTATGAGGGAGGCGGGATGAGAGCACTGGCCTGAGCAGGTTGCGGGCGACCCTACCTTGTGCGGCGACTCTGCGGACGTGTGGCCCCATAGAGAGCCGACGATCGATGGTCACACCCAAGTACTTGACCTGGGGCGCCCAATCGATGTCGACTCCTTGCAGCTTCAGGGGTGGCGGGAGGCGCGCTCGTCCCGTGACAAGCGCCTGCGTCTTACTCACGTTCACCGACAGCCGCCACTTGGACAGCCAGTCGGGGATGAGGTCGAGGACGCGCTGCATTTTGACCGCCGCGTACTTCACATTCATTGAAGAAGCGATATACGCGGCGTCGTCGGCGTACAGCGCGAGCATCGTCTCTGCTGTAGTGGGGATGTCGTCCGTGTATCGTGAGTAACACGCAGGCGACACGCAGCTCCCCTGGGGTACACCCGCCAGCACCGGGCGGGCGCCCGAGAGCGCGCCGTCGACCACCACACGGAACGTCCTGTTGGAGAGAAAGTTGGAAACCACCCTGACGACGCGACGGGGCGCATCCGAGGTGGCCAGCTTGTATACAAGGCCATCATGCCACACACGGTCGAAGGCCTTCTCCATGTCGAGGAGTACTGCGACCGAGTGCTCCTTCTTGTTTTGCGCAGCTGTGAGTTGGTGCAGTACCCTCGACAGCTGGAGCGTCGTGCTGTGTTCCGCCCGGAACCCGAACTGCTCTGGACGCGGCGCGATGTGAGGTTGGAGGTGTCGCAGCAGGAGTACTTCGAACACCTTGGAAATCGTGGACAGCAGAGTTATCGGCCGATAGCTCTCCGGCTTCAGTATGTTCTTCCCCGCCTTGGGCAGCATGATGACGCGCCCTTCCTTCCACACCGCGGGAAAAGCCCCGGTGCGCAGTACCGCCGTGAACAGGCGCGCCAGCGCCGCTACCATACGGTACGGCAGGTGGCGCAGCACTGTGTTGGTGATACCGTCAGCACCAGGGGCCTTGCGGGGCTTTGTGTTCAGGATGGCGCGTCTAACTGCGCCAGGCGAGAATAACACTGGGTCTTCTTCGGGAGCTATCGGCGGCGCGAAGTAGGCACCAAGGTGTTTCTCGACCGCTGCGACATGCTCGAGGTCGCTGGTCGGGTTCGGACGAAATTGACGCTCCAGGTGCTCAGCGAAGACCTCCGCCCGGTCCTCCGCTACGTACTTGAGCGCCCCGTCGCTGCTAAGCAGAGGGCGCACCGGAGCTGGGGTATTCGTGAGAGAGCGGCATAATCTAAAAACAGAGGGCCAGCTGCCTGTACTGGCCTCTATTCGTTCCTCCCAGCCCGCGGCGGCCAAAGCCTTGAGCTCGGCCTTCACCTTCTCCGCGAGACGGTTGAGCTGCCTCTTCATCGTCGGGCATCTTGTCTGTTGCCACTGCTTGCGCAGGCGCCTCTTCACGGCGATCATTGCCTTGAGATGTGTGGGCAGGGGCGGCAATAGCACTCTCCCCTGCGGCTGTGTAGTTGTCGCCGCTTCCAAGGCGCTTTGGATGCAAGCAGTGACGTCGCTCGCCGTCTGGTCCACGTCCGCGGAGGTGACTATAGGCCGAGTCGGCGTGGTGGCTTCCAACTTCTCTCGGAATGCTGCCCAGTCCGTTGTACGACGTGGCGCTATGGGCTTCAGTCGGGTCGGCATACCCGCTAAGACGACGAGCACTGGCTGATGGTCAGACTGTAGCTCGTCGTCTATCACTTGCTGCGTGATCTGGCCTTGTAGCCCTCGGTGGACTACGATGTCCAGCACGTCCGGCATGTGTGTGTTGACGTCCGGATAGTGGGTGGGCGTCTCTGGGCCGGACACCGTATAGCCGAAGGCTTCCGCGTCCGCGAAGAGCCGTCTCCCCTCGGTATTCATGTTTGATGAATTCCACGCTGGGTGCTTACAATTTAAGTCACCGGCGAGGATGGTTGCCCTCTGCGTGGTGCTAATAAGGGCCCGCAACTCCGACAAGTCCAACTGTGTCGCGGGCGGCTTATAGCAAGCGTATATGTTAATGTCCTCGCCGGCTACGTGTAGCTGCACACCCAGCGCGTAAAAGGAGCTGAGCGACGGCAAGGGGAGCTCTTGATGGACGACTCTTCGCCTCACTAGTACCGCCAGACCACGGTAGCGGACGTTCTGAGCCGACCTTTCATCCTTCCTGTAAGCGAGGTAACCCGGGAACCTGACCCTATCCTCGGGTCCCAGGAGCGTCTCGCTTATGAGCGCCACGTCTACATCTTGATCCCTAAGGAGATGGCGGAGAGGGGCGACCTTGTCCCGGAGGCCGCGGGCATTCCAGTGGATCACCCTCAACGGCCTAGCCATGATAGAGAGTTAAAAGGGTGGCCAGGCCATCGAGGATGACCGTCTCCACGTCTTGACCCTGCCTAATAGCCTTAATCAGGTTCATCAACAAGTTGATGGCGCAGGTTGTGAATTCTTGCTTTGTTGTTCTTGTGGCTTTAGCGCCGGTAGCGCCGCCACTCGTCTTAGCTGCGAACTTCGCTGTTGTCGCGTTTCCCCGCTGCGCTATGCCGGCGCTAGTGGTCGCTTCAGTGATGTTCGCAACCTGCGCCCCGTCCGTGGCAGGGTCCACCTTCGGGACTGCATCCTGTGTCGCCGGGGGGGGGAGGGTCGACTTCCTGCCTTTTCCCTTCCCCCCGCGTCTCTTCTTCTTTCTCCGCCCCGAGGAGGAGGCTTGATTTCTGTCTGTGGGCCCGTTGGCCGCCGCCATCAGCGACGAAGCCTGTTGGGCTTCTTCCAGTGTTTGTTGCGGCCTCTCGGTGGCCACCTTTGGCCGGCGCGAGTTGGTCGTAATGGCGGCGGTCCCCGCCCGCCTGTTTTTAATTTCATGTTGAAAAACGGGGCACTTTAGGTTGCACGCGGGGTGCGGGCCACCGCAGTTAGCGCAGGTGGCCGGCTCCTCCCGCGGGCGCGGGCACTCCCTAGCCGCGTGCCCCTCCCCACATCGCACACAGGCGAGCGGGCGGTGGCACTGGTGCGAGCTGTGCCTGAATTGTTGGCACCGGTGGCACTGTGCGGGCCCACGTTTGCCCCGCCAGGCCTCAATCTTGACACCACGCATATACATAAAAGTCGTGGTGTCGTAGATGGCCCGGACGTCGGACGTCTTTTTGAGAACAGCGTGGAATACGCAGCCAGGTCTTCCCTGCGCCCCCTTTATGTGGCGCACGTACTCTGGCTGGTATCCCAGCGTCTTGAGCTCCTCCTCGATCTCCTTAGGGTCCGTGTCCGCCGGAAGACCCTTTATGGCGACCTTCATGCTCTTCTCCGCTGGTAGCGAGTAAGCAAACCATGAAATGCCACTTTCTTTCTCCAGGCTGGTCAGGTAACGCTGGACCAGCCTGTATTCCTCTTCAGTGTCCGGAGTGAACCGGACACCCGCCCCGTATGGGCGTGCATTTGGGGGCCGGCCCAACTTGGCGGCAATGGCCCTGAAGTGGGTGGCCCAGTTTGGCAGCTTTTCGACTACCAGCGGCGGATACCGAGGCGTCTTTTGTTGTTTCTTCGCCGTCGGCGCCGTCGAGGCGCCCGCGACGGCAGCAGGCTGCGCAGTGGGAGTAGGAGGGCCAGGAGATAGTACAAAAGTACTTACCCCTGTCCTTGTCGCTGTTGGCCTCGGTGATGCAGGTGGTGAAAGTCTGCGTGCCGCGTCCGCGAACGTGGGCGACGGCGACGGCGACGCAGGTGGCGTCGCTCGACTCCGCGGCACATCCTCGCTGTGTGCCTGCGGCTGGTCGAGGCAGGCCCTTTTCGCTGCCTCCGCATCGGTATCCGAAGAGTTCCTTCTTCGAGGGATCTTCCGTTGGGGCTGGGGAGTCATCTTGTAATATTCGTGAAGTGGAGTACTCATGCCCTCTTCACCCGTTCCTGCTACTCCCTCGGTGGGCCGACAACCGGATCGCGGCGTCGTGTCCGACGACACGTCCTCGCGACCGGACGCGGCTGAACATACCGATGCTAGCGACATGCTCGATCCCGCGCGAGACGAGCATGCCGATAGCACGGCCGGCGAGTCGCAGGCCGAGATACGGGGGGGCGCCGGAGATTCAGGCGCCCGCTGGAGCACAACACTTCCACTGTCACTTGCACTTGTCACTTTAACCGCACTAACCGGTCCCGCCAGCGAGAAGCGGAGACCGGACGCCGCGGCGCGCGAAGCTGGCGCAGCTTTAGTAGCTGCGACCGCGGGCGCGGGCGGCGAGACGAAGCGCGGCGGCGGCGCAGAGGTGCGCGCAATGGGCGCACGGGAGCGCGTGGACGACGCGGATGACGCGGGATAGGTTTGGGGCGCGGCGCCGACTCGCGCGCCAGGCGCAGGAGTGCGCGACGGGACGGACACACGCGCGGGTGGTGGAGCCGCGGCGCGCGCATGCGGCGCTCGGCCAGGGTTCGCGGCAGGCCCCGGGGCCTGTATAGGCACCGGGCGGAACGCGGCGGGACGGATGGAGACCGCCTGTTGCCGACTCGACGACGGCGTCGGCGCAACGCGCGCAGGCGCCGATGACGTCGGTGGGCCGGCCGTTGCAGCGACACTCGGTCCGTCTCCCTTCTTCTTCCTTTTCTTCTCTTCTTCCTTCTTCTTCTTCTTGGGGGCCTCGGCCGGTGGCAAACCGGACGCCGCACCGCCGATGTTCGGCAGCGACGTCGTCGCCCGGTCTAACGTCGGACGGGGCTCCGGTGGCCCGGCATCGTGGCCCAGCGAGCCACGGTTGCCGGGCTTCGACATCGTGCTGGGGTTGTGGCCGCCGCGACCGCAACGGTGAGCGAGCTCACCGGGCAGCACGGGAGGCTCCCCCCTGTGCCTGCACAAGCGCCGGTTAAGTAGCTTGTGCAAACACAGAGAGAAAAACAAAATGGGCGATCCGCGCGGATAGGAGCACTAACACTGAATTGGCGTTGTGCTCTGACCACAAAGCCAATCCTGAATTTATTGTGGGATGTCGCTACGCCCCGTAAGGGGCGTGACGTGGCGGTTTCGGGGCGAAGCCCCCCTCCCGCGGATGCCGTACGGCGACCCGTTACCACGGGCCTCTCATCGTATTTCGCCTCTGGCGAGTAAAAGGTTGGGCGCGCTGCATTTTCGCGCCCATGAAAATAGTGTCTCTATCTGTGTCCGTAAGCTCGTCACGACATATGCATACTGCCGCTTTCTTCACCGTACCCCGGCGGTCAACCCCTACCAGGTGGAACCCCCACCTACATGGGGGAAGCCCAGCAGATGGCGACCAGCGACAGGGATACGGACTCGACGTTCCTACGGATAGGGTGAGTGGCTCCCGCCCGCCCCACTTTCAGAGCTAGCCGAGCCTGGCACGGGGTAGGGAGACCGTGTCATGAGTGTGAGGGTGACATTGAACTGTGTGGCGTCACCCGGCGTCGTTTACGAGTCGCCGCCCGCGCAGCGCCCTCGTATGTGAGTTCTGGTGCCTGTTTAGAGGTGCATGTCTGGGGTTTGTCACGTGACACGCCTAAATTATCCTAGCACGCATCACGTGACAGCGTATGTTATTTGTAGTGGAAGCGTTAGTGTCACAAGTGGACCGCGTGTAGCCGGGAGCGGCCCACCTGGAGGTCAGTCCGGCGCGGAGATGGGGTCACCGTCCGCAAGCAAGTCGCGGGGAAGGGGCCTAGCGTCAGGGGGGCGCGTATGCCAGGGCGCAATCTGCTTGACATGAGGCCAAGCAGACGCGTCGGCACGCGCGAACATCCCCTTCGCCAGGCGGCCCACAAACTCATCCAGGCTCTCAATCCCGAGGTCGCGGTGGAGCACGTCGTTCCTCACGAAGCGGGGCGCGTGGACTATCGTCCGCAACGCAAAGTTTTGCTGCGTGCGGAGCATCTTCCGGTTCACCTCGCTCGTGAGGGCGAACCATGCTGGGGCGGCATAGGTCAAGATTGGGCGCACGTACAACTTGTACACACCCAACTTGACCCGATGCGGGAGGCGGGACGAGAGCACTGGTTTGAGCAGGTTGCGGGCGACCCTGCCCTGTGCGGCGACTCTGCGGACGTGTGGCCCCATAGTGAGCCGACGGTCGATGGTGACCCCCAGGTACTTGACCCGGGACGACCACTCGACGTCGGCCCCCTGTAGCCTCAGAGGTGGTGGCAGACGCGCGGCCCCTGAGACCATCGCCTGCGTCTTACCCACGTTCACCGACAGCCGCCACTTAGACAGCCAGTCGGGGAGGAGGTCGAGGGCGCGCTGCATTTTACGCGCCGCGTGCTTCGCGTTCAGCGAAGTGGTGATGAACGCGGCGTCGTCGGCATACAGCGCGAGCGTCGCATCCTCCGTAGTGGGGATGTCGTCCGTGTATCGCGAGTAACACGCAGGCGATACGCAGCTACCCTGCGGTACGCCCGCCAGCACCGGGCGGGCGCTAGATAGCGCGCCGTCTACCACCACTCGGAATGTCCTGCGGGAGAGAAAGTCAGAGACCACCCTAACAACGCGACGGGGCGCGTCCGACGTGGACAACTTGTAGATCAGGCCGTCGTGCCATACACGATCGAAGGCCTTCTCCATGTCGAGGAATACTGACACTGCGTACTCCTTCTTGTTCGCGGTTGCCGCCAGAAGGTGCAGTACCCTCGACAGCTGGAGCGTCGTGCTATGTCCCGCCCGAAACCCGAACTGTTCCGGACGTGGCGCTATGTGGGGTTGGAGATGTCGCAGCAGGAGTGCTTCGAACACCTTGGAAATCGACGGCAGGAGAGTGATCGGCCGATAGCTCTCCGGCTTCAGGATGTTCTTTCCCGCCTTGGGCAGCATAATAACGCGCCCCTCCTTCCACGAGGCAGGAAAAGCCCCCGTGCGCAGTATCCCCGTAAACAGGCGCGCTAGCGCCGCTACCATACGGTACGGCAGGTGGCGCAGCACTGTGTTGGTGATACCGTCCGCCCCAGGGGCCTTACGGGGCTTCGTGTTGAGGATGGCGCGTCTGACCGCGCCAGGCGAGAAGAAGACTGGATCCTCTTCGGGAGCTATCGGCGTCGCGAAGTAGGCGCCAAGGTGTTGCTCGACCGCTGCGACATGTTCAAGTTCGCTGGTCGGGTTCGGTTGGAACTGACGCTCCAGGTGCTCGGCGAAGACCTCCGCCCGGTCCTCCGCTACATATTTCAGCGCCCCGTCGCTGCTCTGCAGAGGGCGCACCGGGGCTGGGGTATTCGTAAAGTGGCGGCATAGCTTGTAGACAGACGGCCAACTGTCCGTGGTGGCGTCTATTCGTACCTCCCAGTCCGCGGCGGCCTGAGCTCTGAGCTCGGCCTTCACCTTCTCCGCGAGACGGTTAAGCTGCGTTTTCAACGTGGGGCATCTAAGTTCTTGCCACTGCTTGCGAAGGCGCCTCTTCACGGCGATCATCGCCTTTATGTGGGTCGGCAGAGGCGGTAGTAGCCCCTGCGGCTGCGTCGTTGTCGCCGCTTCTAAGGCGTCTTGGATGCAAGCAGTGACGTCATTCGCCGTCCGGTCCACGTCCGCGGAGGTGACGATAGGCCGAGTCGGTATGGTGGTCTCTAACTTCTCCCGGAACATAGTCCAGTCCGTTTTACGACGTGGCGCTATGGGCTTCAGTCGGGTCGGCATACCCGATAGGACGACGAGTACAGGCTGGTGGTCCGATTGTAACTCGTCGTCTATCACATGTTGGGTGATCTGGCACTTAAGCCCCCGGTGGACTACGATGTCCAGCACGTCCGGCATATAGGTGGCGACGTCCGGATAGTGTGTGGGCGTCTCTGGGCCGGACACCGTATAGCCGAAGGCTTCCGCGTCCGCGAAGAGCCGTCTCCCCTCGGTGTTCGTGAGCTGTGAGTTCCACGCTGGGTGCTTACAATTAAGGTCCCCGGCGAGGATGGTGGCGTGCTGTGTTTGTGCTGAACGTGTCACTGACTGCAAGGACTGAGCGGACGTGTGATGGTAGGTGATTCGTCCACATGAGACGCAGAGTGGGGTCGGGAACTTTGTCTCAGGCAAGGTTTCGCATGCGCCGGAGTAGTTGGGTTGGCTTTTGATCTCCGAGTTCCATCTCTGATAGTAGCTTTGGGAACTGGCGGCTGTCTGATTCTTCATAGGCGGATATGAGCCTTTCCTTGATGGCTTGGTACTGGTCCGTCTCTGGTGGGTTGTACAGTAGATCCACGATCTGCTCAATGTCTTGTTTCTCCAGCTGTGCTATGACCATCTGGGCGAGCTGTGCTTGGCCTTTCTTGAGGTCGTTGGTTGCGGCTTCAAAGCTTATAAACCAAAGCCGTGGTCGATCGCGCCAAAATGGTGGAATGCGCATGGTGAGAGATATGCCGGCAGCTTCAGCCTTCGCGATAGCGTGTGATGTCGATGGGTTTGCCTGGTTTTCCGTTGCGCTGGGGTTCAGCATCTTGAAGCGGGATGACTCTTCGGTGGTCTTCGTCAGGTAAGGTGTGCTTCGTTCGGGAAGGTGTGCTTCGTTCGGGAAGGTGTGCTTCGTTCGGGAAGGTGTGCTTCGTTCGGGGTCACCACTTTAGAGGTCTTGAAGTAGGTAGGCAGAATAATACTCCAGTCAAGATGTGGAACGAATGAATTTATTTCCAAAATGTGTCAGCTTAAATACTATTTACATCTACTTACAAACTAGGATAACTACTGCCTATGTACAAGTATTGACCAATCAGATCACAGCACCCTGTTGTCCGTTTGTTCCGCAATGTGTCGCTGCAGGCGCGCGCTAGCGCATCTCGCCGCTCGGAACGCCGAAGTTTATAAATATAGGTGGCACACGTTTGTGCACCAGTATTAATCGAGGCGGCGTCCAGAAAGGTCGTGTGCGCGTTGTCCGACGGCGACGTGTGGCGTCGCGGTTCCCGTACCGCTGTACTATTTCTTTAGCAGACCCAAAAGTTCTTCTCAGGACTGTTTGCTTCAGTGTTTCTTTACGGAGTGTCAAAAGGTGCTGGTCAGTGGTGGCTACAAGTTCTTTTCAGAACTGTTGTTTTCACTGTTTCTTTACGGAGTGTCAAAACGTGGTGGCTACACGTTGTATGTTTTTATAGGGAAAATATTGACAGCTGATTTTCATCTTTTACTCGAATTTGATTCACAGTACCTGATTCAAATTATGAAATGCACCAAAAAGGATCCATATAAATTTATAAAATCATAAATTTATTACAAAGCCACATCTCAATCTCAAGAAATCCGCATAAAAATGCTTGATCCCTAGACACTTTTGATGTGTGTAGTATAGTTAAAATCTCGCTGCAGACTCGGTCATAAATCATTCGAGTGTTTCGCTCTCTTTCCCACTCACGGGCCTTATGGGCAGGCCACGCCCATACATAGTCCTGTGCATTACTGCAGTCGATGAGTGATATCGATAGTTTTATATATTTATATATGGGTGATAGAAATAAATACACATTTTTTTAAATTTTATTACCAAATTTACTACAAAGCATATTAAATATATAAACAAAAGAACGTATATATAAAACTAAAAATAGAAAATTAAAATTCTTCGTCTGAGTCATCGTCATCATCATCCACATGAATGATGAACTCTTCGCATAAATGTGCTTTTCTTAAGTCGTCATCTTGCAGCAATTCTGCATGTTCCACACATTTTTGCCAATTTTCAATGGAGACCTTATAACCTTAATGATTCTGTTATCGATAATGGCCTTGAGCGCGCGCAACTAGCGCACATCCCTACTCCGATTATGATTTATGACCAATTCTGCAGCGAGATTTTAACTATACTATAGTGGGTATATACCTATTTATAGCACAGAATAAATAATAGTACTAACGTACTTATAGCCCTGTTTATTCTATTGTAAAGAAAGGGTCCAATGAAGCTCGCGAAGCGTTGACTAAATTTACTTTTATAGAGAGTCGCTCTGCCACATACCAAATCTGCTCTTCGTTTTTGGAGGATTCGTGGGTCAAATACCTGTTTGCTATGCTGTAGCAGAGTGATACTTATTATAAATATCTGTCTAACGGTAATTACTCCAAAAAGCTGATACAGTGTAGCAGTAGGAAAATATAGTGGTTTAAAATGGCTCGCCTTAAGAATTGCACAAATAAAAGACTTTAATTATTATTTTCAATAGACCTTATGTCATCTGCCTAGCCTTTTCCCAAATATGTTTGGGTCGGCTTTCAATCTAACCGGATGCAGCTGAACACCAGTATTTTACATGAAGCGGCTGCCTATCTGACCTCCACAACCCAGTTACTGAGTAATACGATACCCCGTGGTAAGACTGGTTGTCAGACTATCGGGTTTCTGACGACCCGTAACGACTGTCAAAGATCCACGAATGACAGCCGGGACCAACGGCATAACGTGCTTTCCGAGGCACGGAGGGGTAAAGATGGTCATCCATCCACGGACTAAACGCGACAAGCGTAGCTTAACCCCATCGATCGACCCGAGCAGCTTAAAATGGGACGATGATTGTTCACTCTTGTAGTGTATTGTAAATATACAAATAAAAAAAAGTAAGTTTAAAAACTAAAACCCGACTACTGAAAAATCACGCTCTAAAAATTATGAAGCAAGAAAATATTCTCATCTGAAATTAGAAAAAGACAGACAAATTAAAAATCCGGAGTCACACGTAAGTTCGTCTGACCATGACGTGTGACTCCGGATTTTTAATTTGTCTAGAGTGTGAGAATATTTTCTTGTTTCATACTTTTTAGAGCGTGATTTTTCAGTAGTCGGGTTTTAGTTTTTAAATTTACTTTTTTATTTACAGAAAAAGACAGACAAATTAAAAATCCGGAGTCACACCGTCACACGTTATGTTCATACATACATACATACCTACGTACATACTGGTCAAATTAGTAATCCTCCTTTTTGCTTCATCGTAGTCGGGTAATAATGATAAAGAGTGGGAAAATCACTAGTTAGATAAATAAGAATATTATTTATTTGCAAAAATACGAGTAGGTACAATAATTTGACAAATATACATAGTTTTCCGTCATATTCTACGAGGTATCTGGTGTGCAAATCTAAAATTGAAGTTTAAAAGGCAAAAAATTACAAGGACAAGAGTAAAAACCACCACCACCACCAAAAAATTATATAAAAATCAATAACACAACATCAATAATGAAGTAATAAAAAACAATCCGAATAAAATAAAAATAAAATGTAATTTAAGTATTGTAAATAATAAATTGTATCAAACATCTTGTCTGTTAGAAATTTGCAAACTACTGATTTTAAAAGCTCACTCTAGGTATATAATTCTAGGGACTTTTAGACTAGATAAGGTTTAGGCGTAGGTATGCATTGATAATTCAAGACAAAAGGTAAAAAGTCGTTTTAAATTTAAATCGAAATCGAATCAAAATTTTCGATAAATGAACAAAATTCGTTATATCTCTCATACCTTGCCTACGCTGCGCTGTGGTGTCAAAAGGGTAGACTTAATTAAGCTGGGCACTCACGGTCAGTCGCATCCTGATCGTGAGTGTCGATTCTTCAATAAATATTTTGGCGCGACGTCAAGCCACGGCCACGGATCTTCCGTGCGCACAGTAATCCATAGCCTCACGCCGTTTGGCGTCGCATCATTTGTCCGTGAGTGCGAAAACCGTGGCATACGATTATGCTCCTTATTTACAAGGCAACACGAATCAATTTCCTATGCAAGTATTTTGATTTAATCCAAATGGACTGACCGTGAGTGCCCAGCTTTACTTTTCACATTTCGTAAAACAAAATCGAAGGTAGCTACAAAAATGCCAGTTAGACAGATATTTACGGTGAGTTGCACGAAACCAACATTAGTTTAACGGAGACTTTAAATTGATGCTGTCTCTTTCTTTTTGATACAAAATGTAAGGGGATGGCATGAATTTAAAGTCTTCGTTACACTAATATTGGTTTCGTGCAACTCACCGTTAGAGAATAAAATGATGATTTAAGCTTGATTTAAGTGACATTGGTGCCGATTCTGTTGTGCACAAACTAAACTTAATTTAGGCTATTGCTAACTTTTTCTCTCAATTATGACAAGAAAGGGGCGGAAGTAAATTAGAGCTGTCAAATTAGTTAGAACAAATTTTTCCATAGACATTTAGACGACACGTAAAAACATGTCGACTAAAAAACACGGTGAAGCGCAAGGCGTGAACTAGTTTGACATCTCCAACTTAGTTCATAGCTATAGCCGTCCTTTTCTCGCGCTGCCTGTTAGTAAAAGATAGCGATTCTCTAATTTTAGTTTAGTGCGTTCACAAGAGAATCGGCACCATTGTCTAATTTTGGATTTTTATACTTAGGTAGTGACTTTTCACTCTAAAGGGACGAAATGCAGATATTTGTAAAACTGGTAATCTTGAGCTTTGTCCATTAAGTGTTTGCTGATAAATTTGCAGATTGCGTCTTTAGGTTTATCGAATCCAACGCTATCGTCGTAAGTATTAGCGATATTTAAGAGGCCCTTCGCTGTTTCATCTTTAGGGTTTTCTGCAACGAAGTACCTGGAAAGTTTAAAGTAATTAATTATTAATCTTAACATGGTATTATGAAGAGGGGTAAGGAACAGGCCACCTCAATATTTCCATTTTATTATATTGAAGTAACACTGCACTGTCCGTCTTTGACATCCTGGATGGGCACAACCAGTACCTACTACCAGCCAGCCAGCCTTACCAGTACCAGCTGTTGGGCAAGTATTAAGAACGCCGTATAGTATCTCTACGTTGACATTGTGGTGGGGCTTGCGTGCTCCTGAAATCCAGGTCAGTGAGGAGCCAGACCAAGAGAGATACATAATCCCGCAGAGCAGCATGTGCTGTTGGCCAGTAGCGACCCCACGGAACCTATCTCCCAAAGGAAGTCTTGTTCCTCACCTCTGGCTTGCCTTTATTGGCCGGTCTTAATGAACACTGATGAGGATCAGAGCTCCCATCTCTTTCTTGCCTTTACTGGCCGGCTTGAGTGGAGATGCGCAAGAGCAAACGTGCTCGGAGGAATTAAGTATTCCAGTAAGATGATGGTAGGAATCTTGACCATACTTCCGGGATTGTCTTAGTAGCCGTGGAATATCTCTCCACTATAATCTATATCTATAAAAGGAAAGCGTGACTGATTGACTGACTGACTGACTGATCTATCTACACACAGCCCAAACCACTGAACGGATTGGGCTGAAATTTGTCACACAGATAGCTATTATGACCTAGGCATCCGCTAAGAAGGGGTTTTTGGAAATTCGACCTTTAAGGGGGTGAAAAGAAATATCCCCCATATTGTTTGTATGAAAAATCTTATTCCTTGAGTTAATAAACTTGAAACTTGGCACGAATATTTATCTAAGTTAATTCTGATTTTTGCGATTTTTTGTTTTTCTAAACTACCTAAAGGGGAATTGGGGGGTGTCAAAGTTTGTATGGAAAAATTTTAACACGCAATCAGATTAATTCAAAACTCAGTAACTTAAAACCAAAAATAAAGAATAATGTGTTTCAGAGTTTTTCGAAAATCTACCTCTAACGGGGTGAAAAGGGGTAGTCAATTTCACAGGGGAGGATTTTACTGCGTGGCTTGATTAACTCGAAAATTGGTGTAAATAATCTTTGAGTCAAGCTATGGAAACGTCTCAAACGATTTTTTAAAATTTCACCTCTTGGTGAAAACAGGAAATACAATTTACATGAAAAATTTTATACATTTGATTAATTAAGTTGAAACTTGGCACAAATGCTTGCCTAAGTAAGTAATAAAGTTTTTCATTATTAGTTTTTCAAAACTACCCCTCAAAGAGAGGTTTCGGGATGTTAAAGTTTGTATGGAAGAATTTTAAAGCACAGTCCGATTAACTCGAAACTCTGTATTTATACTTTTGACATAAAATTAACATGATATGATTTTGGGTTTTTTGAAAATCGATCCCTGAAGGAGCAAAAAGGGGTAATATTTTTTTTTATTGGAGCATTTTACTACGTAGCTTCATTTACTCAAACAATTTTAGAAAATAATATTTTAGTCAAGTTATGGGAACGAATCAAACCAAAATCCAAACGAATTTTCAAAGTTCCACTCCTGTGGGGGTGAAAAGAGGGGATACGGTTTATATAAAAAATATTATTCCTTTGGTTAATAATTTTGAAACTTGGCAATATTTGCTTCAGTAAATAATAAAGATTGACACTTTTAGTTTTTAAATACAACCCCTCACAGAGTAGGTATATTTCAGGGGGTGTCAAAGTTAGCAAGGAAAATTTTTAACGCGCTGTCGGATTAACTTGAAACTCGGTAGTAATATAGTCTGGCAGTTTGAGTACTTTATGAGGCCTGCCTAAATGTTCTTTCTTTGATATTGTTCGTCGAGTTGTTGAGCTCCTTAGGTACTACAGAGTTGAGCTATACGATTACTGAGTCTGACAAATGACTTACTGGACGAGTCCACTCAAATTTGTGTGACTCTTTTCTAAAAAAACCGTTTCTGACGCTATTCTACATGGTCCTTACATGATCTGACCAAGATTATCTCTGGACTTTGAAAAGAGACTTTGGATCCTTGAGTTTGTTTTGCCATTTCTTCTCAGGGGTAGTCAGATAGGAATTATGTCGACTCCATCTAGCTATTTTTTTTAATGTCTTTCAAAAGTGATTCCGATATCCTGTATATAAAATAAACTTCATTATAAATCCATACTAATATTATAAATTCGAAAGTAACTCTGTCTGTATGTTACCTTTTCACGCCTAAACCACTGAGCGGATTTCGTAAAAATTTAGCAAAGAGATAGATGGCATCCTAGAAAAGGACATAGGCTACATTTTGTTTTAAAAATAAACCTAAAGGGAGTGATATAGTACCTAGGGGATGAAAGTTTGTATGGAATGATTTTAAAATTCACATGTAATATTGATACTTTTGTGTAGGTAAGTACTTATTTCCTATTTTTAAGAGATTTAAAGGATTGGAAATATGGTCATAGTCCGTAGCTTGAGATAACATTAAAAAAAAAAAATTAAAAAAAAAAAAAAAAAAATTGTTTATTGGGTCTCAAACAGAGGGGCAATTCTCGTATTTTTAACAACGTTCGCAATCTCATCTCAGTCTCAATCTGTCAAAAATTGTATAGCGTCTACCTACATTTTTGACATTTGATTGTCGCTGACATGAGATTGCTACATGAATTTGAACGTTTTAAGGTACGAGAATTGGTCTTCAGTTTGCAGATGTGATTGAGACAGCTCCAGTAAGTAATTAATAATACTTGTGTTGGGGTTGACTCGCTCTTTCCCTTAATTGTTAGCTATACACTATTGAGACTCTGTAACAATTAAAATAAAACTAATAAAGCTAATTGAACTAATTTAGAAACAAAGAGAATACAATGATATAAAAAAAAAGTAATAATAATAATTAGCAGCTCTATGTATTTTGCAATTGTGGGTATGTGTTTGTGTGACTGTAGTTGTGTCTGATCATGGGTTTGTTTGTGTGTGTGGGTGTGTGTGTGTGTGTGTGTTTTATGTTTGTGTGTGTGTGTATTAGTGTGTGTTTATGTATGAGTTTACGTGTTAGCTGATAGTGCCATTATAGATCGCTATTAAAGGTACAGTTAGGTGATCAAAAAGTATAAGATTATGACAGAAGTATTCATGTAAGTCTAACTAGAATATGCTCTGTTTGTTCGTAGCTTAGAGTTTTTAACCACTCAGTTATAACTATTTTGCATTGATGCGAGACCTCATGGTGGAACTTAAGTTTAGCGTTAATTGTATTGTATATGTAGGCTGATTGGCATACATACTGACGCTTTGCAAAAACCGTACGTACCGGTGTAGTGGAAGCCACAATATCTTTCCTCCTCTTAGCCTGTCTTTCTGAGTAAACTGGAAGGTATTTATGTAAATATAGGATGATGTTTAAAAGGTATAGTTTCCTGACAGATAATAGGCCATCAATTCTATATAGATCGAGTGTGGGATACCTATGTGGCTACACACACAACACAACACACACAACATATTTAGTCTATTTCGTTAAAGTCGGTCTACTTGGTGAAATGTTATTACAATTTACAGTCTTAAAAATAACGTGGCTAACACGTCACACATTCACTTACGGGCTACGGGGTCAATGGTCGTCAATCACAAAAATTAATGATGATCATATTAAAATGAATAATTATGATTTTAGGCCCACTAGCACCGCAAATCACAAAATACGTTGAGCGCTAAACGAATATTTATCATTATTCTATTTCTATTAATTTTGAAGTTGTCAGGGATGGAATGATGTTTTAAACATGTTCAGCGCTAACTGTATTTATGGTTTTTGGTGCAAGCGGGCCTTGGAATCATAAAAACCTGTTTTATGTATAGAAAAGATTATTTGAATTTATTATTTGTCTCTCTGTCTATTTGTTATCTTTTCACGCCTTAACGGATGACCTGGGTTCAAACATAGGATAATTCTTATTCCGGTAGTACCTACCTACTTAATTCCCCTGGGATAATTTCCGAGTTACACGCGAGCGAAGCCGTGGGCAAGAGCTATACTATATACTCGTCTAAGCACCTCAGGCCATGTTGCCCCCTAGTCGCTACGACACTATGTGCTAGTGACCGTTTTCGGAGACCCATTATTGAGTGTGCAAGTCACCCCCTGCCATTTTATCTGTGTATTTTATTTAAAAGTCTTTATTAAATCTTTACCAATCCACTATATCCACCCAAACCCGTAGCCCAATATGTTTTGTTTCCATGTTCTGCAATAGTCCTGCACCAACTGGGGTTGTCCTTGGCTGCACTTGCATAGAGAAAACAGGGATAATCGTCCGTTCGGTGCCTTATCGCTTAAAATTTTCCAAGGGGCCTCTGCGAGTTAGCTTCGGCCTCTCGTACGCCTTCCAAAGGTCCGGGACCCCAGTGTCCCGAGATATGTCAAAGACTTTTAAATAATCATTACCGGACGGAGCATCCGCATTTACAAAATGCCGATAGAATGCCTCCACTGCATTCGGATTTTGCATCGGCAATATCAACCAGTGTTTTCACTTTTTGGGTTTTTTCCCTTTTTTAGGATAAAATTAAAAACTAACTATATTATGCATTGCTTAGGACTATTTTATTTTGACAGGAATTTATAGGTAATTTTATAATTAATTAAAAATGTTTGTTTTTTTATTTTGTTATTTATTTAATCCTTAGTGATACAATTTTATCCTTTATATTATATAACACCTGCCAAACTGCAGAGAAATTTGTCGGCAGTAGGTTCTCGTGGATTTTGCACGTGCATTTTGCATGTTTTTATCACCTTTGATAAGTTTTTAAACGACTTCAAAAAAAGGAGGTTTCTCAATTCGACCGTATATATAATAATATATATATTTTTTAACTTTTTTTTTATGTGTGTTCGCGGATAACTTCGTTATTTATGAACCGATTTTATGACTATTTTTTGTTGTAAAGGAGCTATTCCAAGGGTGGTACCATAATAAGAAAACTAGGATCTGATGATGGCATCCTAGAGAAATCGAGGGGAACCATCAAATATTATAGGCACACCTATAGCGATTTGGATATTTTTTATAGTAACTCGTTAATTTGCTATTGGAAAGCACCATTTGGTGAAGTGGAACTGATGAGGAAGACCACAGATGGCCATCGGAACTACTCAATAATACGTATTACACGGATTGCGATTCGATTATTTGTAAGCAATTTATGCTCGTCACAATACATATGTTGAAGTGGAGCTGATGGTGACTTCACCATCAGTTCCAGTTCTCCTGGTTCCTTACTGGGAGAACTCTTCAACATTTAACGTCCTTGTATCGGGAAAAGCAATATTTTATAAAAGGTGATGAGCAGTTGACATAAGGCTATTTTAACTTAGATACATTAAAGACTGACCCACTAAAAAGTGAAATATAAAAACTTTTTTACAAAAAAAAAAAAAACAAACGACTTCTAAAAAAATACTACAGAGTGAAAAATAAATTTAATTTCGGAAGTCGGTGGCAAAAAGCTAAAAAACATATCCAAAGTCACCGACTTCAGAAATTAAAGTTATTTTTCACTTTGTAGTGTTTTTTTTGGAAAAGTTTTTATTTTTCACATTTTAGTGGTACCTACCCTACCCCACACAAATTCGAATACCACTCTGCAAAATAAATTAGAGCATCATTAACATAGACTATTTATTTATTTATTCTTACAGAAAGCTTACAGACTAATATCATAGTTAACAATCATTCATAGGCAGGACAATTTGCTAATGATAAGCTTCCACATATATACTTCTAGATATGTGGGAAAAATACGTATTAAATTATTGCAGCTAACTGAAAAGCCACTCATCGGAACTTGAAGATATTTACCATTAAAATCATTTATAGCCAGAGTACACCTCATGACAATTCCAATAAGCCCAAACACGGCTAGAATACATTGTTTTATTACCTACTGAGTTTCGGTGCCTACCTTCCGGCTTCTTCATCAGATCGGTTCGATGGTACCATTTTCATCAGAACCTTAAAGCTTCGTCATAGTCGCTCGAGATATCTTATCGCCACCCGTGAAATACTTATTATCGTTGAGAAGTTCCCGTGGCCATTTGTGGTCTTCTTCATCAGTTCCATTTCACCAGATGCTACTTTCTGAATGCAAATGCTTGATTTGTTGATGAAAATACCAAATTTGCTATATGTATGCCTATAATTTTTGAGGAGTTCCCTCAATTCCTCATAGATCCCATCATCAAAACTAGATTTTGATAAAAATGGGAGCAAGCTGGAAATTCCTTTCAAATAAAAAAAGAATTTTCCAAATCGTTTTATAAATGACGGAGTTCTAAGGTAACAAACATATAAAAAAAAAATACAACCGAATTGAGAACCTCCTCCTTTTTTTGAAGTCGGCTAAAAACTATGCTGACTTACGCGGTGTCGTGGTGACACGGTGATAAGAACCCGTATGATTTCCTCCTACCAAAAATCGCTCGACGCGCCTGAAGAAGTTTTCACTTCAATAGTATTGTATCACTGTATATGGTGCTTTGTTCTGAGTGCAAATATTACTTTCACAATAATAGGTTTATAGGTAATACCTTCTATTATTATAAAACAATCTAGAAAGACAGCAAGAACTTACCTCAAACAATTCCTCATATAAGTGAAGTGTTCCAAAAAGCAGGAGCACGATCTTAACTGGTCGGGCAGAGGCGTCTTAGGTGAACTACTGACATCATCCAAGACTTCATGTCTCGACTCAAAACGCTGCCTCGACTTCTCTTTCAAGGCTCGCTCCTTAGACATCTTCAAGTACAGTTTCCTAATCAAAGTTGACGTCATGACCGGCATTTGTTTGTAGATGTTCGTCTTGCCTGTTTCCTCGATGACATTCTTGTATACCAAGTTTATTGCCACTTCTCTTTTCACCTCTGTGATGATGGACTCAAGGTCGAGAGTCAAGGATAGGGTGTCGATTTTCTTGCAAAGTGTCTGGATGAACCAAGTGCCGCACAGTATGTCTCTGGAAGAATTCAAGAATTGATTATGAATGCTGAACTGCACTGTTGGTTTGAGTTAAAAATAATTTAACTGTTGCAGATATCTATCTATACAGGATATCCAGTAAATAGCACGACATACTGCAGGAGATGATAGCTTGGGTCAATACCTATCAAAACAACACAATATATGTTCAGCAAAATCTTACGGATTTACAGTTTTACAAAATTTTCCGAAATATTGAAAAATCTCTTCCTTGAAACAGATTTTTAAGCATCTCGTAATGAAAAATTCCTTTTCTAGTATTTTTTTTACATCAAATTATTCGTGAATAGTTACTTTACTCATTGATAAGTCTTTTTTCTATCAAAAACAAGAATGTTTTGAAGAAATAGTATTTTTTGTTTAAATTTTCACAAAACGATTTTCTTTTCGCATAACTTTAACCTACAGTGGTGAAAAAAAAAATGTATGTGGCAGTTTTTTTACAACAAACTTAAGAGATAGACTGTTTAATGGTGATTTTGGAAAGATACAAAAACTAGTGCATTTTCATTTAAAATAAATACAAAAAAATGCTATTTTCGTTCCAGAGAAGCTGATTTTGTTGAAAATATAAACCCTACCCATCCTCCTTGAAAATGTTCCGAGTGAGCTAAGAGAGGTGATGTAGCTTCAAAAAGATGGGTGCCCTGCTCATTATGGTCGGGAAGTAAGAGCCTACTTAGACGAAGCTTATCCAGGCAGGTGGATGGGGCGACTGGGACCGATATTATGGCCACCTAGGTCTCCGGACCTAAACCCACTGGTTTTTTTTTTATTGGGGTGCCATGAAGGACAAAGTCTATGAACAACCGATCCAAAATGACAGTGAATTGAGAGCAAGGGTTAACAATGCAGCAAGAAAAATATCCGAAATAAGCCTGAGAAGACTCAAAAGCTCATTTTTAAGAAGATGCTAAGCGTGTATGAGGGCACAAGTGAAGCAATTTGAGCATTTATTGTGATTTATTTAAATAAATGTTTATTAAAGTTAACTCCTCTGTTTTTTTTTTACTATCACCTTATCCTTCGAGATGTCATTTACAGACCGGCTGGCCGGTCGGCCGTAGATTAACTATTATGTAATTCAAACCATATTACGACCTTACTACGATTCGAGTTCAAAGTCACATTACTTGCATTTAAAATAAAATGCTCTTATGAACTACAATAGCATTTTTTTCGTATTTTTTGCACTAGTATTGTATCTTTCCAAAATCACCATTAAACAAGCAATTTTTTAAGTCTGTTGTACAAAACTGCCACATACATGATTTTTCACCACTGTAGGTTAAGCGATAAGAAAATTGTTCTGTGAAAATTTAAACAAAAAGTACTATTTCTTGAAACATTCTTGTTTTTGATAGAAAAAAGACTTATCAATGAGTAAAGTAAATTCACAAATAATTTGATGTAAAAAAAATACTAGAAAAGGAATTTTTCATTACGAGATGCTTAAAAATCTGTTTCAAGGTAGAGATTTTTCAATACTTTGGAAACTTTTGTAAAACTGTAAATCCGTAAGATTTTGCTGAACATATATTGTGTTGTTTTGATAGGTATTGACCCAAGCTATCACCTCCTGCAGTATGTCGTGCTATTTACTGGACACCCTGTATATAGGGTGACTGGTAATTAGTGAGTTTCTGGTTTGGTCCCATAGTAAAAGTTATTTGTTATCATGAGTACAATCATGTGTTTTAGTATCAGTCACTAATTACCAGTCACCTTATATATAAAATAAAGTTGGGTTTGTTCGAACACTTATAACTCGAGAACGGCTGGACCGATTGTCATAGTTTTCGATTTGTTGTATTTGTTTCCGTCCCGAATAGCAGAATAACTATTAAAAACATAGGAAAATTTACAAAAAAAAAAAAAAAATATGAAGAAAATTAATTTTCTCATACATGAAATTTAGACAGGGCAACAAAGTCTGTCGGGAATCTTTCATTCTATTTAGAATTCCAAATTCAAATTAATTTTATAATCAGTTGTTCATTTGTTTCCCGCCGTTCGATTTATTGAAATTTGTTGAATATTGAAATTTTGACAGGACAATGTTTGACGGGCCAGCTAGTTGAATATAATTGATTGGTTTGTAGAGACCTAAGCTAAGTGGGGGAGAACGGAGGAGGAAAAGTGCCGACCTTAAGTAACTTGCAACAAGTGTTAGCAGAAGAAATTTGTAGAGACCAAAGAAAGTTTAAATCCACTTTTCCATGTCTTTATCTGTATAGTGTTCCATGCCAAAATCTATCGATACATATATCATTTTTGCTAAAACTTTGTGCCACGGCCGGGTCCTGTATCTTAGCCAATCTATTCTGTAAAAATCTCACCGTGAAAACTTAGGTGAAGTGAGCTGTCAAATGTCAATTCCTATCATCAGGTGAAATGACAGCTCACTTCAAGGTCACTTCACTTTAGTTTTCACGGTGAGATGTTTACAGAATAGACCAGCTGTGGGCAAGTAAAGTTGGGATAAAAAAATAGGTACCTGTACGAAAAGTGACCTGGATATGAACTATGAATGAGCAGCAAGTCGGATTCCAAGGGCAGTGTGTAAAATCCCTCCAAGTCACCTGCACCGTCATTACGAACCCTGGCTGACGGTTGGGCTAGAACACCTGAACTAATTTTAGAACCTCGGCACGCCTGAAATGTGGGAATACGAGTCTTTGGAGTAATCTGGAGTATAGGTACAGAGGTCAGAACATGAAGCTACCCCAATCTGTCAAATTTCTTTAATGGATTTTCAACTTTATAACAAAATAATAAGGTTCATATTCAATTGGGATAAACTTTTTACAAAAAAATACAACCGACTTCCAAAAACAACACTACAAAGTGAAAAATAACTTTAATTTCGGAAGTCGGTGTCTATTTTCGTTTTTTGTCTAGTTAAATGTATTTTCGTTTTTTGCCACCGACTTCCGAAATTAAAGTTATTTTTCACTTTGTAGTGTTGTTTTTGGAAGTCGGTTGTATTTTTTTGTAAATAGTTTTTATTTTTCACTTTTTAGTTGTGTACCTACCCCACACAAATTCTAATACCACTATCTGCAAAACAAACTAGAACATCATCCATATAAAAGTGTGTAAAAAATACGTATTATTGAAGCTAACTCAAAAACTATCGAAGCAAAGTTAATCAATTTTATATGGGACCAACTGTGATGTATACCCTCTCGAATAAAACAAAAAAAATCCAAATCGGTCCAGCCATCTTCGAGTAATCGGGGAACATACATAAAAAAAAAAAATAAAAAAAAAAAAGGTTCCGACGAATTGAGAACCTCCTCCTTTTTGAAGTCGGTTAAAAATTTGACAGATTGGGGTAGCTTGATGTGTTGGCCTCTGTACATCCTTACATTAACAATGTTATCTTAGACAACAATTATCAGCTTATTCTTGGGTAGTAAAAAGATACGATATCAGAAATTACACAATACCGATGCAGAATTTCGCTTTATCGTATTATCTATGATAATACGATAAAGCGAGATAAATAACGAGTTCTGCTTTAATTTAAGGTAAATATAAATGATTCATTCGATTAAAGTTTTGGTCTATGACAAAACGGTGAGGCAGACCCGGACTGAAATGGCGTAATGCGCTTGACTCCTAAAAATCTGATATAGGTGAAACAATGGGTAGGGCCATATTGGAATCAGCTATCTCCGGCACACAGTCTTAGAAAAATCCCTACTCTCTAGTTGGGAACCATAAACACACACAGCCACACTCCACAGCATAGAGTCTTCTAGAAGAACTGCAGAAGTTGACCTAAGGAAACGATTTTGTGATACTTATATTTATTGCATGCCAACGTTCTCAACCATTACGTTACCTCAATCACCATTATTCGCCACAGACAATGGATTTGTCTTAAGGGGGAAGCGCTAAGGTAGCCCGCGAAATTCAAATTTTCTTGCGTTTTTTGCAATTTGCAGATCAGTGTCAAGTTGTATCTTAAATAAATTATAATTCGCAACAATAAAAAATATGTATTCACATTATTTTAACCATAAAAATTATCAATACACCTTTTTAAGTTAGATTTCCTCCGAATTGGTCTGATTTCGAAATTCAGATGAATTCGGAGGTGACGAATCCGAAATGGTATTGTGCGCTTCATATACATGAAGCGCACTATACCATTTCACTGCTGGACAAGGCCCTCGGATACTCTCATAAAAACACTACTACCGGTCACCCTTCGAAGATCATGTCTGCACCGAGCAAGCAGCGTTCCACTTCACATTTGTCCATTCATTGTCACCACTTCACCGCCCTAGAATACGTCAAACCCAACGGTAATCGGAAAACTCACCTGAATAATAAAAATCTTGGGTTTGGTCATGAGGGTAGGCTTGGTGTAGTTCATGAATTGTTTGATGACTGCAATCTCGCTGAAAAGCTGGTCTTTGGCCCACAGCATGCCGTTTTCAAAGCCGTGTGTTAAGATAGCAACAGCCACACAACCGTAGTCCTTAAAGTCCCTCTCGCTGACTGAAATGACATGAACAGTAATTGTACACTATGTATTCTGCATAGGGGTGCGTTTACACTGACGTGGAGCTTGGCGGAACGGAGCGGAGACGTGCAGGAATCCACCAAACATAATGGTTGAAATCCTCATCGCGACTCTTGTCTCGTCTGTGATTGGACCATTCCTGCACGTCTCCGCTCCACTCCGCCCAGCTCCGCGTCAGTGGCAGTGCACCCTAACCATCCTAACTGAAACCAAAGACCTAAGATACAGACGCTTGGCTAATTTTGTTACCACTGTTCTAATTAGCTGTTAATTTAGTAACAGATTTAAAAAGTAAGAGCAATTTTCTAACAATGAACTAATTTGAACACAAAGGTCTATCCTCGCAAAGATTATTTTTATTTCACACTAGCTAACGCCCGGCGATGCAATGCCTTTTTTTTTTTGTTAGGAACCTTCGTCGGCACGCACACAACAACTTACCAAAGTTTCATCACAAGCGGTCGAGCCATTTTCGAGTTTTTGCGAGACTAACGAACAACAATTGATTTTTTTTTATATCAGACTAGTTGACCCGCCAGACTTTGTCCTGTCAAAATCTATATTTCTTTTTTTTTCCTATTTTTTTTCTTTTAAACTACCCCAGTAAAAAGGAGAATAAAACAAAAAAAAAATACATTCAAATCGGCCCAGCCGTTCTCGAGTTTTAGCAGGCCAAACAAACAGCAATTGATTTATATATATATAGATAGAGTAGCTCTTTCAGAACATTACTCTAGACCCATCACATAGCCGTTATCCACGCATTCTGTAATCAAACTAAGTGCCATTGACCAAAAATTATTGCTGGGAAACGACTTTTATTTTTAACCGACCATAAAAAAAGGAGGAAGTTCTCAATTCGACACGTATGTTTTTTTTTATGTATGGCCACGCATAACTTTTTATAGAGTCGGCCGATTTAAAAAAAAATTGTTTTATTCGAGAGGGTATAGCTCAAAATTGGTCCCATATAAAATTGATTAATTTTGCTTGGGTAGTTTTTGAGTTAGCTTCAATAATATGTATTTTTTTCCCCACTTTTATATGGGTGATGGTCTAGTTTTTTTTGCAAGTATTGGATTTAGAATTTGTGTGTGATAAGTACCACAACTAAAAAGTGAAAAATAAAAACTTTTTTACAAAAAAAAAAATACAACCGACTTCCAAAAACAACACTACAAAGTGAAAAATAACTTTAATTTCGGAAGTCGGTGGCAAAAAACGAAAATACATTTAACCAGACACCGACTTCCGAAATTAAAGTTAGTTTTCACTTTGTAGTGTTATTTTTGGAAGTCGGCTGTATTTTTTTGTAAAAAAGTTTTTATTATTGTCAAAAGTCTGTTCACGGCAGCGCGCAATGTAACGTACGGAAAACCTTGCACTCATAATAAAGTTACGTTATAACATTTAGTTTTTGTTTTCGTGAAAAAATGAAAAAAACTGGTGCAAGGACAAGAAGGTTCCCAGGTATGGTCCACTACAAAACAAATATGACAATGACATAGGTACTATAAGTGGATCTCCGCTTTTTTAAGCTTCTTTTTACACCCGTTACTTGACTATATTATATCGTACTTGCTAAAGGTGGCGTGGTCCAATCGTAGAAATGGCCGTATCGTGATCTGCCTGGCCATTTCACAATACGCTGCCATTTCATGATTTAGCCAGTTACCTATGTTTATCACAATGCGCCTAATAGAAAGTCGGGCGGTTCGACGAAAGCAATTTATAGATATTCCTAGCTGACCACTGCATATATATTGCAAATTAGTTGCATTTTACGTCGCGCCGCGCTACTGGCACCTCGACCAAATGGATTAGGTTAGGTTAACCGCGCGCGAGCCGAGCGAACGAAGCGAGTGGTGCCGCGGGAGACGCCGGCGAGCGCTACATCCAAGTTGGTCGCGGTTACTTGGCTATTTAGCATTTTTAGGACCCTAAAATAGGAATTATTCGAGTAGGAATGGGTCGAATAGGAATTATTACTCGACTGTGCGGCAGCAAAAACGGTTATGTTTTTTACACGTACCTATCTGGGTCGATATACCCAAGTATCGCTGGATAAACCGAACGCTGAGCGTTGAACTATATGGCGGATGTCAGATGGCGGCGAATCGTGAAATGGTCAGGCAGATCACGATATGGCCATTTCTACGATCGGACTACGACAAAGGAATTGCTTAAGAATTAGTAGTGTACTCACACTTTTTAAGCTCCCCAAAAATGGCATCTTTCGTCAAATCGTTGTGTGTTGTAACTTCGAAACCGAAATTCTCGAAGGTCCTCGTCAAAGAGTCCACGTCTTCCTCTGTGCCATACCTGGGTTCATAACCATCAATTTCTTTCTGATTAAAAATAACCAGTGCATTTTTGTTATAGAACTCTAGTTCATATGTCGTCGCATACTTGGGTAAAGCTCCGGTGTTGAACAAAGAACATTGTATATTTGACTTCATAATAATTTTATCTAATGCTTCTTGTTCAATATTTAATATGTCTTTAGGAATCTCTAGTAGAGCTGTGTCTTCTACGATTAGTTTTTTATCACCTTCTTCGTATTCTGGTGCTACCGACATCATAGCGTCTACAGCCGTTCGATTATCGTTGTGAAAAACTGAATCACCCTTATTAGCTCGTAAAATAGCAGCGTCTTTACTAAAACCTTCTTTTGTGTCGTCAACTGCATTATTATCATCCGTTAAGATGGTATCATCTACTGATTCTACAGTTCCCGCGTTGCTTTTGGTATCTTCAGATCTGTCTCGGTAGTACTCATTGTTGTCATTTTCCATTTTTTCGGTAAGTATTCGATATTGCAGTCAAATGCTACCCGTTTCCGATTCCACAGGCTAATAATTTTCGCATATTTCACGTACACAACATTCTATGTTCACAACTATGCCATGTACTCGACAATTTGTGCTGCTTTATTGGCGATGTTATCTTTTATTCTTATCAAGCTGATAGTTAGCCATCGACATCGAGGACTTATGAAGTTACGAGTATGTGGTGACATCATATATTATATCGACAGTGGAAATATGAAATAACGTAAGGGACAAACCTCAGATTTTCAGGAGAGCCAAAATAGTTTTTTTTTTCACAAACTGGTCGTAACTTTTTGTCTATATGTGCTATTTAAAAGTGTCTATGACAGTTTCTTAGATTTCTTTAGTCTTTTAAGCTAAAATAGCAAATATTACATGAAGCCTATACTTTTAAAGATAGCATATCCATTACGTTAAAATAGTACATTTTGATACAAGTGGATAATTTTTGTTATTGCATTCGAGGCGGAATTAACATCCGAGCCGTAAGCGAGGTTGTTTGGTTGTTTTTGAGCCGAGAACTGCAAATAACAAATGTCCACGTGTATCAAACGACGTTTTTCAATACACTTTTGAAGAAATAAAATAAAAAAACGAAAAATATTTTTGTCGTGAATTATTAGGAAACTATGAAATAAATTTTCTTTTTTTTCCGCACTTTGCTTTCGCCAGGTTGAAGGAGAAGCAAAGGTATAAAGCCGATAAACAGCATAATATGAAAAATAGAATATTCAAATATTTTGAGTTTAGAACACAAATAAATGTTAATTTGTTCATAAACGTTTTTTTATTGTAATAATCATGGTTTTTGATGATATTCTATTTATAAACATTATGTAATTATTTATTAAAAAAATATTAACGCCGTAAAAATGCATAAATGCATCTTTGCCGAGATTAAAAAAAACATTCACCTCCGAATAGAGACGGTGTGAATAGAGGCATTGAACCAATTTGGACTAAGTATAGGTATAAGTTATCTGTGGCAATTTTTATTCCCGCACACGTGCTGGAAAATGAAAAATCGCACGCGTGTGAAATACATTGCATTGTGAACCTAATCGTAGTGCGATATGAACCAGTTTTCGAGGAAGTGTATTGAATAAATTAATGAAATGTTCATAAGTCACAGTAAATTTACTAACCAACTTCAAAAAAAGCAAGCATATACCTATGTGTGTATTGTATAACTATTTCACAGTATGATTAATTACATAAGTACTACTTGAGTACTACGCACCTATTTATTCATTTAATCAAAATACACAGTAGGTACCTATACTTACAAAATAAAATGATATTATAAGTAATAAAAAAACTTTTTTACAAAAAAAAAAAAAAACAACCGACTTCCAAAAAAATACTACAAAGTGAAAAATAACTTTAATTTCGGAAGTCGGTGTCTTTGGATCTGTATTTTAGTTTTTTGCCATCGACTTCCGAAATTAAAGTTATTTTTCACTTTGTAGTATTTTTTTGGAAGTCGGTTGTTTTTTTTTGTAAAAAGTTTTTTATATTTCATTTTTTATTGGGTCACTGCCAACTGTCGTAATGTCAACTGCTCATCACCTTTTACAAAATATTGCTTTTCCCAATACAAGGACGTTAATTGTTGAGGAGTTCTCCCAGTAAGGAACCAGGAGAACTGGAACTGATGGTGAAGTCACCATCAGCTCCACTTCAACATATGTATTGTGACGAGCATAAATTGCTTATCAATAATCAAATCGCAACCCGTGAAATATGTATTATTGAGTATTTCTGGTGGCCATCTGTGGTCTTCCTCATCAGTTCCAGTTCATCAAATGGTGCTTTCCGGTAGCAAATGCACGAGTTACTATAAAAAATACTCAAATCGCTATAGGTGTGCCTATAAAATTTGAAGGTTCTCCTCAATTTCTCTAAGAATCCATCATCAGATCCTGGTTTCCTTATCATGGTACCACCCTTGAGATATCTCCTTTCCAACAAAAAAAAGCATCATCAAAATCGGTTCATAAACGACAAAGTTATCCGCGAACACACATAAAAAAAACCGGCCAAGTGCGTGTTGGACCCTAAAAACCCTTTTGAGGTACGGAACCCTAAAAATATATATATATACTAGCTGCGCCCCGCGGTGTTACCCGCGGTTTATGAGATACACTAAAACATGTATTATTTAATCGGTGAGAAAAGTATTCACAAAAAAGTTGCTCATCCCACGGGAACACTACATTTTTTCAGGATGTAAAGTAGCCTATCTGTGCTATGTGTTTATCCAGAGTGTCAGCTACTTCCACACCAAATTTCATCAAAATCGGTCGAGGCGTTTGAGTTTGAAAGAGTAGCAAATATAATTTCTTGCTCATCCCACAGGAGCACTACATTTTTTCGGGATAAAAAGTAGCCTATGTGTTAATCCAGGGTATAAGCTGTCTACATACCAAATTTCATCCAAATCGGTCTAGCCGTTTGAGCGTGAAGAAGTAACAAACATACACACACACACACTCACAAACTTTCGCCTTTATAATATTACAAATACAAATACAAATCTTTATTGCTGAACACAGTACATATTATATTTCAGATGTTAGTGAATGCGCAGTTCATTGTGTCCTACCAATTTAGGCATGCAAAATTTTCCATCACAAATGAAAATATACAATTAAATCAAATAAAAGATAGTCACCATTTCAATCAAAAACAAAATAAATTAAATTAGTTTAGCGTGTACGTCATAGATTAACACAATAGCGTCAACACTTAAAATAATCACAAAATTAAAATAAATTAAATTAAACAAATAAATTATGAATGGTGAAAATCGAACTTAAAAAAGTATCCACCTTAACACACTATTTTACACATATTTTTTTGTCTGTCAGGTACTCACTTACTTTGTAATACGTCTTACTTATCAACAGATTATTTAACTGTCTTTTAAATATATTAAAATCGTTACAGTCTAATAAACATTTAGGCAGTTTGTTGTATATCTGCGAAGCCATACCTAAAAAATTTTTACCAAATATGGCTTTTCTGTGTGGTCTACCGCTTATTTTATTTTTATATCGCGCACTGTTAAGTGTTCCAAACAAATGAAGATTTTTATTGACAAATATAGCCACCTCATATATGTATAGGCAGTGTACCGTCAATATACGAAGATTCGCAAATAACGGTTTACAGCTGTATTAGTGTGATGTGATAGTGTGATTATTTATTTTTGTTTTTTTTAGTTTTCAAAGTTTTATTATTGAGATTTTAATTTAGTTGGTGATCTTCCTGTGCTAGTCATAATAAATACTTTTCTTTCTTTCGTTCTTTCTCTATTTTTCGAGATAAACAGTAGCCTATGTGTTTATCCAGAGGGTCAGCTACTTTCACACCAAATTTCATCAAAATCGGTCGAGGAGTTTGAGTTTGAAAGAGTAACAAATATATTTGAATTTCTTGCTCATCCCACGGGAGCACTACATTTTTTCGGGATAAAAAGTAGCCTATGTGTTAATCCAGGGTATAAGCTGTCTACATACCGAATTTAATCCAAATCGGTCCTGCCGTGTGAGCGTGAAGAAGTAACAAACATACACACACACACACACACTCACAAACTTTCGCCTTTATAATATTAGTGTGATATATACGGTCGAATTGAGAAACCTCCTTTTTTTGAAGTCGGTTAAAAAAGGCGTAGATAGGTTACATAAACAACATTCGATGTTCAAAAACGGAACAATGGCGAACTATTGAATGACACGTGTGTTAGCTTGTTTCAAGTTCATGTTCTAATTTCAAATAAATAGTGCGCATTTTCTAGATACATTTGCCTCATTCATTTAAAATAATTTGTGAATTCTACTAAAAATTATCGATTATTACTTCTATCTACTTCTTTTTACTTATAATATCATTGCTAACAACAACCAAAATGCATACAATAATATTAATTATACATCAATTTTTGTCCAAAGTTACAACAAAAATATTATTACATATCAAAAATACTAACTGTTCATCAAAAATAATAAATGCGCATCTAAAAAACTTATTATTTCACTACTAGTTAACTAACTGAATATCAAAAATTGTACAAATAATAATTATTGGTCACCCCGAGGTTAGGTTTGGTTAGGTTCCTTTAAACCCTGCAGACCTGACGTTAAGTTTAATTTATTTAAACGTGCAAATTTTGATGAGCAAACAGTATTTTTGATGTACGTATTCTGTTGGGAAAAGTTGGTAATTTTTGATGTGCGTTTAAATACTACCCAACTTGAACAGCCTACTTAGCTGTGATAGTTTTTCTTTTAACTTCGTTATTTAAAAAATCACGGTAGTAGCATATACTGCCGTAGTTTCATGATTTTATTTTACCATTTTGTCGCTTTGTCGGCTTGATGAATATATATATCCATGCCAAATTATAGCTTTCTAGTACTAAGAGTCTTTGAGCTAAGCTGCGGACGGACAGACGGACGGATATAGCGAAACTATAAGGGTTCCTTGTTGACTACGGAACCCTAAAAAACTATATCAATAGGTACTGTGTCTGTTACAAATTCGCAATAAATAAATAAATAATTTTTATTTCGGAACAAAGAATCCAATTAGTAATATAATATTATAACAACTTATTATCTATTGTTACAAAAAAAAAAGTAAAATAATAAAAAATAAATAATAAGTAATATAAGTAAAAGTAAGTAAATGAGTAAGTAAGTGCATAGTAATAATTGTTTTACAAATTGGAGAGCTGAAGCTTTCCCCTACAGTTTTCAGGAGCGACTGTTTCTCATTCTCCTCAGTAGCGATGTTTTCTTGCAAACAATCGTGTGAATACCGTCGGTACGAGCTTGCACAAATATTTCGGTCGCACTGCAGTGGCTAGGAAGTCCCAATAACATCCTGAAGCTATTGATATACTGGACGCGCTGGACATCCAGCGACCTTTTGGTGTAATTGTTTACTCGTGTACAGACTCTGGCAGTAAGCCATGATTAAAGTGATTTTTACTGGGTCTGTACACCGTGCAAATTTACGGGTCAACATTTTGCACCGAATGGCGAGTGCCCTCCACTCCCTCTCTATATCTACATGGTCCTTCGGAAAGAAAGTGAACTAGGTATTTAAAAAAGGATACCTTTTAATTAGTTATAACTAGCCCGTTTATAACTAGCTCGCGTCCCACTTCAAGGCATTTGCTGCAGACCTTAAAGACTATTCACATTTCTTCACATTATAAATTCATCCATGTGCTGCATCGTAGGCTTCACAAGCCTTAAGCAACTCTCTGATTGCCCCCGCAGACGGACCCAGCAGCACTACGTCGTCAGCATAGCTGATGTTGTTAATGCTAACCCTATCAACACTGCAACCGATACTCGTGCTGCTGAGTCTTTCTATGAGGTCATCTACGTAGAGGTTGAAGAGAGCCTGGGACACGTCAGACCTCCTCGTCTCACCCAGCACTTCAACCCATACGGTTAAGAGAGCGTACCTTTCCACTTCATATGATTGGTCTGATTATCATATCAATGTTGGACTAAACCACATATTTTCGCGTATATACCATTTTAAAAAGTCACTATAATATTATTTTAGGGATTTTTAGACTACCTAAAGGCGTAGATATGCATTGGGCTCTTCAGGGCTCCATTTAGGACCTCTTTTATTCATCATATTTATTAATGACATCAATACATGTAATTACAAATTTCAAAATTGTTGTTATACGCAGACGACCTCAAAATTTTTAGACCAGTTCAATTTTGCAAGATTGTCTACTCTTACAAGAAGACGTAGACAGGTTCTCTGCATACTGTTCTCTGCGTACTGTACGGTTTTGTGATGAGATCAGCCACAGAATTCGTCCGCCCATATACATACTTATATCTTTACAAATCGCTAATCAGGTCCCAGTTACGAGTACGCTGTTGCGGTATGGGATCTCTTTTGTAGTGGGGGAGACCGGGCCAGTTCTAACAAATTTTGTATTTTGGTTTATATTTCCTAACATAATAGAATTTTTGACATTTCTTTCGATTAATAGCATACGTTAGTTATTCAGCTATTATTATAGTTACAAAAAACGTGAGTAAGACAGATACTTTCACAATTAGATGCATTTTTAAAGAAAAAGTCATTTGTAATACTTACCCCGTTGTGGGGGTAAGTTTTAACAGGGCTGAGGTAAGTATTAACGCAAGGGGCAAGATGTAACATGGGAGTTTTTCAATAAAATATTTCCAAGAAAATACCATTTTTATTCGTAAATATCTTTAATCAAGTTAGTTGCTATCAAATTAACCTATTTTTAAACACAGATACAAAATATAAGATGCACTATCTATTCCGCAAGGCTGCTGCAACATATCGCGGTTCCATAAAATCTTTGCCATAAAATTTCAAAAAAATTATAATAATGAAACTTTACATGCATGAGCAAGACACATTTATCAAGATATTACGAACATTTTCAAAAAAACTAATTTAGACCGATTTTTAGTTTGTATGAAGTCGCTAAATGTTCCAGCAGCCTTATGTGCTAATTAAAATAATTAAATAACTAATAAAACAACTTTTATCTCGTTAAGTATCTGAGAAAGAAATATAATGTAATCCGTCTCATATTAATAGTCTTTAGTTAGCAATTTGCTCTTGTTGATGTCTTTAGTAGCTTGCTTCAATCAGTCAAAGTACTCTACCTAAAGCTAATTTGTATCAAAAATAAAAAAATACGATAATTCGTGCATAATAGGTACATAACGAGTTGGCAATATCTGTCAATGATTCCTGTGCTTCGTAGTCATCGTCTGAGAAACAATTTAGCAGAAACAGTCTTCTTCTGTATCACTATCCTCTTGCAGAATTTTCTCCTTACCTTTTCTGCTTCTACCCTTCCAGTTATTTTCCCCTTCCCTCTTCCTTTGCCTTTATCTTTACTCTTCATTTCTTCCTGACTAGTTTTCTTCTTTTTGAATAACTTTAATTTAGTTTCCTCCTCCATCAGGTATGCTCGTCATTCATCTGTTAACACTTACGGGGTATGTATTAACATGTTTACCGTTTACTTTTTTTTACAAAATTAATCACATAAAATCAATCAATAGGAATAATAAAAAACGCATAGCACAGTAATATTATCAATAAAATTAAGCTTCATTCTGGGCAATATTATATTCGATTGAGTGAATAACTGCGTCTTGAGTCAAATTATTGCAAACCACGAAAAGTTCGTTTACCTGTCAATCCAGGCTGGCTACAACTCCTATAAGAGGCGATATGCCGCGGACTGACGAGTCTTGACATGTTTGGCGGCGTAAATAGTGCTGGGAAACCGAGTAACATGATTGTAACGCATACCGTTTAGCGGGTATATTCAAGTTAATTCTTACCCCCGTTAGAACCAGCCCCGGTCTCCCCTAAATACTTAGACGCGATTGAAAAAGATCAATGTGAGTTTTTCAAAGACATGCAATTCCAATGTTTTCGTACTTATGCATGTTATATACTACCTAATCTAATCTTAAAAAAATACTACTAGCCTAATCTTAAAGCTAGACGTATTATTTTAGAGACAATGTTTTTGTTTGTTTTATGTAATGGCACATGTGATTATATGGATATTTCTAATTTAATAAGATTAACTACGTAGTACCTAGTACAATCATAAGCCGTAATGCAGGCTTACGGACACCCCTATTTTGCCTTACTAGTCAACGTAGTAATCTTTTTCAAAATATCTACATCTTCGCTTTTCCAACTGGTAAATTTAGAGACCTTATTCGGGAAACTATTTTGGATATTGCTACGTAATATTTAAATATTAGACTGTATTTGTATTATCTCTTGTTTTAATTTTTTCCATGACTTTTTAATTTTATCATTAATACATTATTAAATAAAATATATGTAGCTACAAAAATGCCGGTTAGACAGACATTTAGAGAAGAAAATAATGATTTAAGTGACATTGATAACCAATTTTGGATTTTTAGACTTAGGTAGTGGTTTTTCGCTCTACAGGGACGAAATGCAGATATTTGTAAAACTGGCTATCTTGAGCTTTGTCCATTAAGTATTCGCTGATATCTTTGCACATTGCATCTTTAAGTTTATCGAATCCGACGCTATCGTCGTAAGTATTGGCGACGTCCAAGAAGCCCTTCGCTATTTCATCGTTAGGGTTTTCTGCAACGAAGAACCTGGAAAGTTTATAGTAATTTCTTATTAATCTTAACAAGGTATTATGAAGAGGGGTAGGGAACAGGCCAGCCCAATATTTCCATTTTAATAATTTGACGTAACATTGCGATGTCCGTCTTTGACCTCCTGGGTGTGGTCAATCAGTACCTACTTACAACACAATGAATTTTAAAGCTGTTGGGCAGAGTTATAAAATCAACCTACAATTCGCCAGTTATGTTTATTTCTTTGTCATATAGACCCATAAGCCTCCTACCGGTAATTTCAAAACTATTTCAAATAGTTTTACCACGTGGAATAAATCTTATACTGGAGGAAAAGGAAGTTATCCCAGAACACCAGTTTGGATTTGGAAGTAAAAACTCGCCAACCGAACTGAACAAGTCCATAGAGTAGTTACCAAGATAAGAAATGCAATGGAGAAAAAGGAGTGTTGCTCAACGGTCTTGGATGTCCAACAAGCCTTTGACAAAGTCTGGCACCCAGGACTTCTATTTAAGTTTAAAAGTCAACTTCCGCACAATCTTCAGCTGCTTTTGGAATCGTACCTAAACAACTATATATTCATAGTTAAGATTAACGAGTCATACTCCACGTGCTGCGACATAAAAGCAGCAGTGCCACAGGGCCCGGTATTGGGCCCAGACCCGGTACTGTATTTGATCTACACAGTGCACAATATTCACTCCGCAACTTTTGTTGACGATATCACAGCCCTTAGTAACAACCAAGATCCAATTAAAGCATCGCATCGCATTCAGGTACACCTCGATAAAATTAACACATGGATGGAAAAATGGCGTATCATAGCGATTGCCAGTAAATCAGTACACGTTCACTCTTCGCAAGAGAAATTGTGAACTATCAAGTTCGGAAACGATGTATTGCCCCAACATGACATAGCCAAATACCTCGGTATACATCTGGATAGGAAACAAACCTGGATACATCACATTGAGAAAAAAAGAGATGAGCTGAACTATCGCCTGTAAACACTGAAATGGCTACTAGAAAGATTCACAAGTATCTCTCCTTATCTATATATAAAATTATTCTGACAGCAAAACAGCCAAAAACTCTAATACGAGTATGTTATAGTTTTGAAAACTATAACAAAATGCTCCGTGGTTTACCAAAATATCTGAGCTACATGACATGAATATTTTTAGTTTGATGTTGCAAATGTGATTTCGTGGTAGAATTAAAGGTTGGCAGTCTGGCTAGCTTTTATGTTAGTAAAAAACTAACTTCAAAAAAAGTAAAACCTAAGACGAATAAAATAACTTTCATAAAAAACTTAACAGCTTTTGAAGTCGATGCCAAGCTAAGGTGCACTGAAGAAAAGCAGCTAAACAAAATCGTTATTGTAAAGGAAGAGAGCACCAAACAAAACTTTACAAAGTGCGTATTGAAAAGCACGTCAACATCCTGGCTTCTGTATTAACCAACCCACTGGAAAACCACAGATTGAAAAGAAAGCACACGTGGGACATAGCTCGATCTAGTCAAGCAACAAGAAGGACGGCCCTCACTGAAGGACCATACTCAAAATACCAACAATCGAAGAATCTGCTAAAGCTGCCTGCCTGCTGCTGCTGCTGCTGCTGCCTCATATATATCTAAGACTTCTAGAATCCGAGCTCCTGTTGGAAAATCCCTAATGGCTCAATATAAGATTGCCCGTCCTAGGAATTGAACCCAGGACCTCATGTGCAGCAGTGGGACAGGCAATCAGTACGAATTCAAATTCTATTCGTAACACATAGGTATACTTGTGTTACACGGTGTTGTAAATTAAAAATATTGTATCACTATGTGCTGCCTTGGGATGCGTGCAAAAAATATTACTTACACAGTAAGTAAGATGTGTAGGATATATCTAATATATTATAAAATAATCTAGAAAGAAAGCAAGAACTCACCTCAAACAATTCCTCATATAAGTGAAATGTTCCAAAACACAGGAGCACGGTTCAAACTGGTCGAGCAGAGGCTTCATTGAAGAACTACTGGCTTCGGCCAAGACTTCATGCTTCGACTCACTACGCCGCCTCAACTTGTCCACATAAGTCTCGTCAAACTTCTTCAAGTACAGTTTCCTAATTAAAGTTGATGTCATGACCGGCATTTGTTTGTAGATCATAATTAGTGTACTCCCGTAGTACTCCCCGAGTTCTTTTTCTATTGCCACGTCTCTTTTCACTTCTGTGACGATGGACTCAAGGTCCTGAGTCAAGGATAGAGTGTCGATTTTCTTGCATAGTGCCTGGATGAACCAAGAGCCGCTCTTTGTGTTTCTGGAAGAATTGGTTTAGAATGTTAAACTGGTTTGAGATAAAAATAATTTATATATATATTATTTTCTTTATTTCATTAATATATACATATAAATTACATGTTTAAATAATAAAATATAAAAACATTTAAAAATATAAAAAATAATAGCCCACCGGTATCGGGAACTGGGTCAGGGCTGCTGAGAGAGGAACCTCCTAACGATACGCGCCGTGTCCAGAAGGACCGCTTTCTGAATCAAGCCTTTGATCCAGCTGCCTAACGAGAGCCTCCTCAGGTGTTATTATTACTCATATTTTTAATTTGATTTCTGTTATTTTTTTTTTTTTTGGTTGAAGTATTTAGAGACCAGAGTGACAGCTGAGTGGGGAGAATGGAGGAGAAGAAGAAGTTTGTAGAGACCAAAGAATGATTACATCCACTGATTCCAATGAGTTTTTATAGTATTCCATGCTAAAATTGACAAATAACATGGCAGTAACAAGATAATATAGCAGTAACAAGATAATACTCGTAATAGGCGAAATTATTCGCGTATATATCAAGTTACATACCCAGGCAGCGTAAATATGACACATCGAGCATTAGAGTGAGACTGTCCCACTGAGTCCACTCGGGTACTGGAGTGACAGAGACAACGCTCTACAAAATTACATACCCGAGCAGCGTAAATATGACACATCGAGCGTTAGAAAGAGACTGTCCCATTCAGTCGAGTCCACACGGGTATTCGAGTGCCAGAGATGACGTTCTACAAAGCAGGACTTTTGCTAAAACTCTATGTGACATACTTACGGCCGGGTCCTGTAGTTTAGCCGATCTATTCTGTAAAAATCTCACTGCGAACTGTCAAATGTCAATCCCTAGCATCAGGAGGAATGACAGCTGACTCCAAGGTCACTTCACTTCAGTTTTCATGGTAAGATGTTTACAGGAAAGACCGGCTGTTAGAGGTGGGCTAGATAAGATAAATAAAGGTACCTGAACGAAGGGTGACCTGGATACGTACTATGAAGGATCAGCAAGTCAGATTCCAAGGGCAGGATGTAATATGGCTCCAAGTCTTTTGCATCGGCCTTACGAATCTCTTCTGACTCTTGGCCTGAACCTTCTATTGGATATCGGCATGCCTAAAAACGTGGAAATACGAGTCTTTGGAGTTATCTGGAATATAGGTAGCAGCATGCTTCCTTCCATTAGCAACGAAATTCTAAATAAGAATTATCAGATATTATCTTGTTATCTTGAGTAGTACGTACGCCATTTTCGCAAAAAGGCGATACCAGAAATTACACAATACCGATGCAAGATTTCGCTTTCTCGTATTATCTATTAACAAAATAATATCATATATAAAGTACCGAGTTCTCCTTTAATTTAGGTAAAACTAAAATAAACACCAACGAATCATTCGATGAAATTTTTACGTAAACGTAAACGTTTTTTTTCTTTTCTTATTTTTTCTCTCTTTATTTATTATTAGGGACTTTTATACAGTTGTACATGCCAGTCCCATCGGAACTTATAATGTAAAACGTAACAACACAAACTTAATTAAACTATAAACAGCTCCGGAGTTAGGTGACGACAAAATATGATGGAACATGCAAACATCGTACATATTTACCTCAAGCTCTTTAAGTAAATCCTCTCTTGCAGACTGAAATCTGACACACTCCGTCAATTACGAATCGTTCTAGTATTCTTGTCATCAGCAGTGCTATTCTGTACAAATCTCACCGTGAAAATCTAGGTGAAGTGAGTTCTCATTCTGCCTGATGCTAGGGATTGACACTATTGACAGCTCACTCCACGCTCATTTCCCCTAAGTTTTCACGGTGAGATTTGTACAGAATAGCACTGCAGTAGAGAGGATTTACAATCATTCTGATAAGAATACAATGACACCACACAACAACTTGCATGAGAATATTTTTAAAACAAAAACTGTCAATATTATTGAGCGTTTTACAAAAAACTAGACATTTGTACAATAATTGCGGGAGTGGGGTCTTATTGGAATCAGCTATCTCTCGCACATGGTTTTAAAAAGTCTTTACTCTCTAGTAGGGAAGCATAAACACTCCTAGACACCCAGCCACATATAACCTGCCACACGCACACACCCACAGCCACACTCCACAGCACAGACTCATCTAGACGAACAGAAATTGACTAGTGGAGGCTTATTTAGCGGGGAGGTGTGTCACCTATAAGGAACACGACGGTGGAGGCCGACGCGAGATGTCGTGCTGTGTTCCACAGGGCTCGGTCGTGGGGGCCCACAGGAGAGGGCTCACCTGTGGAACATTGGATACGACTGTGTGTTGAGAGGCGAGCTCCTACCGGGGGTGAACCTGACGTGCTATGCGGATGACACGTTGGTCACTGCTAGGGGGAGTTCGCACAGGGAGGCAGCGCTGCTGGCTACGGTTTCGGTCTCACGGGTTGTGAATCGCATTCGACGCCTGGGCCTGAACGTGGCCCTCAACAAGTCGGAGGCCATCGCTTTCCATGGACCTCTACGGGCGCCGCCGCCACCGCCCGCCGGGAATACACATTGTGTTCGGAGGAGCTCGAATCGCTGTCGAGTCAACCATGAAGTACCCAGGATTGGTGCTCAACAGCCGATGAGACTTCGGCCCCCATTTTCAGCAGCTGGTGCCGGGGACGCAACGCGGGAGTTCAAAAACTCACTCCCCCTATGGGACGTGGCCTGTTTGGCGCGGGCCATCACCAGACCGGGGCAATGGAAGTCACGTTCGCATTCGCAGCCCCCGACGCAGGTGTACGAGGGAACACTGGGGTGGTTTTAATCAGTAAGAGTCTGACAGACCCCTCTGCCCACCCTAAGGCAGAGGACATCCATGTGGATTTCTACCCCGACAAATAAAAAAGAAAATAAAAAATATATATTTTAAAAAAATCAAAAAACTCGACTGGAAAAAAGTCAACTTATATTCAATGCACTAAAAAGACCGAAACGAGATTGGGAATAGAAAACAAAATTAAAATAAACTATAAACAAAGCAAACTCTACTTCGGTTTAACATACTATATTATGAGCTGATATGACCGTTTGGAAGATACGAGGTAATAAAGTTTTCATACAAGATACGCGCGAAAAACATAACCCTTCCTTGGCAGTCGGATAAAAAGGGAAACGATTTTGTGATACATAACATTGTTTATTGCATGATAACGTCCTCAACACTATTGATCGAGTTGAGTCCCCATTAACCGCCACAGATGATGAATTTATCTTAAAACAGAATTACAAATCGTAAATATAAATGTCGATGGCTATAAGAGTAGGGGAAGACCAAAGAAACGATGGATGGATTGTGTGGAAGATGACATGGCTAGAAAGGGGAATAGAGAAGTGTGGAAAAAAAGGACATGTAGCACCGACCCCAAAGAGATTGGGATAATGGGCCGGACAATGATGAGAACTACAAATCGTACTAACACTAACTAACATATACTCGTATTAGATGTGTCAAATGTCACTGAAAACTAAAACATTCATTGCTTGGTCTTGTAACTGGCGTTTAATGCCTGGTCCAGTATCTTTATTTATTTATTTAATAACTACCAACTTATACTGACAGTTTGCACCATACATTCAAGTCATCGGTCAATAGGTACTATATTTGTATTTTTTTTTGTTGTTCTTTTTGTATTAGATTAAAATTGAAACGGTGTGTGCCATTGAATTAAACGTTTTGTAAGTAACTTTTGACATTTCTCATAATAACGATGAAGCACTATACCATTTCATTGCTGGACAAAGTTCTTGGATACTCTCATGAAAAAAACTACTACAGTGACCCTGCGAAGATCGTGTCTGCACCGAAGCGTACAGCGCACCACCTCACATTTGCCGATTCATAGTCTAGACTCTAGAACACGTCGACCCCAAGCCCAACGGTAATCGGAAAACTCACCTGAATAATAAAAATCTTGGGTTTGGTCACGAGGGTAAGCTTGGAGTAGTCCTTGAAATAGTTGATGACGTCAACTTCTTTGTAAAGCTGGTCTTTGGCCCCCAGCCTGCCTATCTCACCGTGTGTTAATATAGCAACAACCACACATCCGTAGTCCGTGAAGTCCCGTTCGCTGACTGGAAAGACATGAATACGTTACGTTTCGTTACGTTACTCAAAAGATTTTTATTATAAACAGTATCCACAGAACTTCGTGATGGAAAGTTCAAAACCCACATTAAAGGTGTCCTTATCAAAAAAGGCATATTAAAAGACAAGAAAGTTTGGCAATAATTCCTTCTGCACATGTGGCTTCCCTGGTACGTATAGGTACCTCATTAACGGCATAATTATGTACTTAAGTATCTAATAGCTGCTCCCAAATTACGATGCTTATTTTTTTATAATATTTTTTGCATTCTTCCTAGACATATTAGATTATTATTAATCATCTCATTATTTGACATTATATAACGTAACAAGTTCAAATAAATGGTGTCAATTCACTCGGTCTAAAAGTACAAATGGGTGTTCCACAGGGTTCGATATTGGGTCCTTTCCTCTTTTTAGTATATATTAATGATCTACCCCATTTATTAAAAAACCAACCACAAATGGTGTTATTTGCTGACGACACATCCTTAATTTTTAAGATAAATAGACGTGCATCAAATCTTGACGACGTAAATAACGCCCTACTGCAGATCCATAATTGGTTCACTGCTAATAATTTAGTATTAAATGGGAAAAAGACTAAATGTGTAAGATTTGCTTTACCAAATGTTAAAAGTACTGATTGTGACATAGTATTGAATAAAGAGAAACTAGAATTCGTCGATAAAACTGTTTTCCTGGGGATCACGCTCGACTCAAGGCTGCAATGGGGTCCGCATTTAACATCTCTTGCAGGACGGCTAAGTTCAGCAGCATATGCGGTGAGAAAAATCCGTCAATTCACTGATGTAGACACCGCAAGGATGGTCTATTTCAGTTACTTTCATAGTATTATGTCTTACGGTATTTTACTATGGGGACGGGCTGCAGACATAGAGTCTATTTTTATTCTGCAGAAAAGAGCCATCAGAGCAATATATGGCCTCCGCAGGCGCGATTCTCTAAGGGAACTGTTTAAAGATATTAACATCATGACGGTACCTTGTCAATATATCTACGAAAACATCATGTACGTAAGGAAAAATCTAAATCTTTTCGGTAAAAGAGGTGAAGGACACAATTATAGGACTAGAAATAGGGACCAATTAGTTCAACCAGGTTTCAGACTGGCTAAAGTAGACTCATCCTTCATGGGGTACTGTTTAAAATGTTATAATAAAATACCTCCCCACATACTCCAGCTGAATGAAAGGAAATTTAAATCTTGTATAAAACGCACACTATGCAGCCAGGCATATTATAAGTTGGGGGATTACATCGCTGACAAAAATGCTTGGCTGAATGCTTGTCCTGCTCCACAAGGACGCATTAATTAATTGATTAGCATTCGGATATATTGTTGGACCTGCTGAAGATTAAGATGAGAGAAAACTTTCTTTGCATTGTTTAGATTCAATCTCTTAGTATTATATAATTGCATAGCACGTGTGAGCACTATGTAGCTACTATTAAGCTACCTTTTACTGGGTACGTCTTTCACTGACTTGAGTGTGCCCTGGCGGTTGAGAGTATGTCATGCTCACTCAAATGTCTCGCTGATGGTGGCGTGTGTGTTGGATCATTAAGTTCCCTTCAAAATGGTTGAGCTAAATGGTGCTGATCCATGCGTCATGTTCGTGAACGGGCGCCGTCAGTTGGGACTGGTCGTCTCTTAGCTGCCATGGCTTATTTTTAATTTTAATATTTAATTTAGTTGTTTTAGTTATTATCTTTTTATTACGGACGCTTTTTAACGTGCACGTCTTTCTACATTGTTCTCACATGTATATTTTCAACTTGAACGATGTAACCAATATTTTGTAAAAATATTATGATTTAAAAGAGTGTCCGTGGAGTTTCTTGCCCGTTCTTCTCCATAGGGATCTACTACGCTTTGGAATGGGCAACTAGCTTCATCTTTCTGACTGACCGACCCATTGACAATTCAAAAGTGCCTGTAATTGGTTTATTTGAAATAAATGCTTTGAGTTTGAGTTTGAGTTTGAGTTTGAGTATCAATTTGCATCCTCGTCAAATTTAAGGGTGTCGTATTAGACCATCAAACCGAACAACGTTTTCCATGACACAAACATCGTAATCGCGAAAAAATTATCAGCCGTCCCATACATTTGCGTCATGTAGGTATTTTATTTTCTATGGGACAGTTGAAATTTTTTCGCGATCACGATGTTGGGTCCCATGGAGAAAGTTGTTCGGTTTGATGTTCTGTATCACACCCTGAAATTTGGCGAGGATGCAATACGACACGTTGTACGAGTATGGCTACATTTCCAATTTTAACTCTATATGTATTAGTGGCTTTTGTGAACATGATATTTATTAAGATTTGTTACTGTAGTTGTAATGGCAATCATGTCATTGGTTTTTATTTTTATTCTTTTATTAATCTTCTAAATAGATTATTTTATATTTTGTGAATGTGAGAACGTTGGAGGTCTAGTAAACTACATTTGTTGACTATTTTCTATTTTGTTAAGTACCTGGCAGTTGTTGAAAGGCCTACATTGTCCTCACGTATCTATTAACACTGTTATTTGAAAATATTGTAAAAGCCAATCATTTTTAGAAGAGTAACCATGGAGTTTCTTGCCGGCTCTTCTCCATAGGAAACGACCAATTTGGAACCGTGCACCTACTCGTAGCTTCTGACGTTTCATAAGTGCCCATGTAGGTTTTTGTGAAATAAAATATTTTGATTTTGATTTACTACCATGCAGCCAGGTGATACAATGACCTGGACATCATCCTAACTGTTGGCACCAATGACCTAAGTTACAGACGCTTGATTAATTTTTGTAGCACTGTTCTAATTAGTTCGTGGCTAAGTAATAACAGCCGCACGGGTCGATCTATCAGGTTAAGCTACTCTTGCCGGGGTCGGTCCGTGGACCATCTTTACATACCGAGACTCCTCCGTGCCTCGGAAAGCACGTTAAGCCGTTGGTCCCGGCTGTCATTCGTGGATCTTTGACAGTCGTTACTGGTCTTCAGAAGCCCGAAAGTCTGACAACCAGTCTTACCAAGGGGTATCGTATTACCCAGTTAATGGGTTGTGAAGGTCAGATAGGCAGTCGCTCCATGTAAAATACTGGTATTCAGCTGCTGTAATAACAGATTTAAAAATAATTATTAAGATTTACTACATTAATTTGAACACCAGTCCACGAAAAGCTTATTTTTATTTCACGTAGAGTAGCTTTTTCAGAACATCACTCTAATTAGGGCCAAACTACATTTCTAGGTCGATCGAACGCAGTTTGTTAGGTTCAAATTCAAATTCATTTATTACACTTACACATAGGTCACAAACATACAATAAATTAACATGAGTGAAATTCTACCACAGAAGTTCTACATTAAAAGATTTAACAGCGGGTCCCAAACTAGGCACAGCCTGTATCTTGGTGACCCAAAAAGGGTCTTTGCTTTATGATCATTAGGTGCATAAGCATAGTCAGCCAATGAAAGCGTAATCAGCCTATAATGGTCCCACTGCTGGCACACGGGCCTTCTCTTGGTGAGAGAGAATGGGCCGTAATCCACCATTCGGGCTCAGTGCGGGTAAAAGACAATAAAAGGTGTAATTTAAATAACTGACAACCTCTTAACAGGTCATTGCGAACAACTTTTACTATGGGACCAAACCTGAAATCGCGAAAAAAAATCAGCTGTTCCCTACTGTTTGACGAGTTACATACGAACAAAAATATAGGGAATAAGTAGCTGATTTTTTTTCGCAATTTCAGGTTTTGTCCCATCATAATGTGATGGACAAAACCTGAAATTGCGAAAAAAAAATCCCCGTTATTTGCATTCTGTACATAAATCATTGGAGCCAAAAATAAAGGTGGGAAACGACTTTTTTTTGTGTGAAAAATCGTTTTGCGTGCGTTACATTGCGCAGGGCAGTGCGCAATGTAACGCACGCAAAACGTTCTGCTCATGGATGCATGCATCGGTACAGCACTTGAGGGGTAATCAAAGTTACGTTATAACATTGTTTTCGTGAAAAAAAGAAAAAAAAAGTTGGAATTTTGACCTTCAATATCTCTTTAAGCAGAAGGTTACCAGGTATGATCCCTTAAAAAAAAAATACAATGACAATGACTATTATGTTAATCTCGGCTTCGTTAAGCTTCTTTTTACACCCTACTTATACACACATATTGATATTACACTAGTTTTTAACTGGATTACACTAGTTGTTAACTGAATTACACTATTTTTTAACTGCCATTACACTAGTTGTTAACTGGACTATACATATTATATCGTATTTGGTAAAGGAATTGCTTAAATTACTTACACTTTTTAAGCTCATCAAAAAGGGCATCTTTCGTCAAATCGGTGTGTGTTGTAACTTCAAAACCGATATTCTCGAAGGTCCTCGTTAAAGAATCCACGTCTTTCTCTGTGCCATGCCTGGTATCTTGACCATCAATTTTTTCCTGATTAAAAATAACCAGTGCACGTTTTTCAAAGTACTCTAATTCGTATGTCGTCGCCTCCTTGAGTAAAGCTCTAGTGTTGACCAACGAATATTGTCTATTTGAATCAACTGAATCTAACGCTTCTTGTTCAATATTTGATCTGTCCATAGAACTCTCTAGAAAACTAATAGCATCTTTACCTTCATTGCCGTCTTTACCGTCTTTAACTTCTTTTGTATGGTCAGCTCCACTATTATAATCCGTTAAAATGGCATTATCTACTGATTCTAAAGTCCCCGCGTCGCTTTTGGAATCCTCAGAGTTGTAATTTTGGTTGTACTCATTGTTGTCGTTTTCCATTTTTTCGGTTAGTATTCGATATTACAGTCCACTGCTATCCGTTTCCAATCCCACAGGCTTATACTTTCACTTGTTCCACGTACATTACACAACCTATCAATTCGATGTATTGAACAATTTGTTATCTACAATTTTATTCTTATCAAGACAATCAGTCATCGAAATCAATCGAGGACTTATGAGTATGTGGTGACATCATCTTTGGCTAACAGATGTGATTGGTATTGTTATAATTATTCTGATTGTGCCCACGAAGAAGGTCAACGAAAGAAAGAAAAAATAAAGAAAACTTGTTTATTCTGCACAAATAAACAACGGACGGACGGACGCTGTATAGTCTTATACAGCGTTGCAATGATCGAGTATCTACAATCGCTAAGATCTTCATAACTACTTACATAATAATGGATTTGATGATGTTTTTTCCATCATATTCCTGAGGTTTTTGTGTATAATATAGTCGGCATCAGTATTTAAAATCTCAATGTTTTGACAACGCAATGGGAAAGGTTGGGCAAAGCTAATTGTAGATCGCGTGATCATAGCTAGGTCTCTAGGCCTATAATTTTGACTTTTCGTTCATTCATATATTTTGTATCGAATACGCTTCGTAATCGGCTAATTCGCACTTTTTAAAGGGCCCCACACATTATATAGACCGCCAGCAAGCGGTCTACTCACAAAAATTGGCGGTCCATTTTTTATGAGTGGAACGCTTGTCGGCTGACTGCCGGCGGACTGTAAATGGACTCTTTAACGCATGTTGCGTCGTTGACCTGGACACTGATTCACGATCCTTTTATTAACGCACAGCTGTTTTGCAGTTTTCATCTATTAAGTACATTAGCATTAGTGCGTCCAGCTATTATTTAACAGTTCCACTACCTGGAACTTAACTCCAGGGTAATCCTAAAAACTGTAATAAAATTTGGTACTATCAATCCATTAAATAAATAATTCATTTAATTATAACAGGTACCTAAGTTGCATTGTATTCTTAATACATAATGTATTTCAACATTCACAGAATGAAATGTACCTATCGGCTTTTAAGATTATTATCATAATATACCTATAGTAACATTTACGTTATCATCAATTTACTACATCGTTGGTTCAATATTTTACGCAGTCATTTTCATAGTACGTCTTCATAAGAAACAGTCCAATATCATAAAAAATATCTATAAAATACAGACATATAAGGTTGTCACTATGTTTCAAAATATCCACGTCATTAATAGTATTCGACTAGACAAGGAGGTGCAAAGAATATTTTATCCTGTTAACTTTTTGTTAAGTCTCTTATCGACTCCCAAATTCAATATTCAAAGCAATAAAGTTACTCCAATTGGAAAGAAGCGTATTGTAATATGGTTCTTTATTATTATTGTTATTCTATGCATCGGTACATACCGTTTGATTTTTATCAGTTTCGATCGTCACAATAAAAAAGATAGTTTTGTGATTTCCTTTGTAAATTTTAGCTATTCGATTTATGTGTGTATTGGTTTCACCATGATGTTCGTTTTTGACTTAGTCAACCGTCATAACAACTTTTCACTCATTGTAATGATTCAAAGCATACATAAGAGCATAGACTTTAGTAAAAGTGTTAGGAGTTTTATTATTTGGAATTGGATCTCAGTTTTCACAGTTTTTTGTACAAGTTTCTTTACATTTTCATTATTTTATATAGCGAACAATGAATTTGATCCGATAGATTTCTTTTTTGACGTAACTTATATTACGTTTGATATTAATCTGGTTTATGGTATTCGTATTTTGTTGTTGTTAACAAAGTATATGGATGAATGGATCAAATGTATCCTGAAGCTCCATGATGAGCAGGACAACGTTACGAAATTATTTGAGACATACCATAATATCATGAAAACGTACAATTTGTATAAGAAACTTTTTGGAGCACTGGTAAGATTAATTTATTCATGCATTCAACCTTCACAAAAGGGCCTATTTCACGATGTCCGAATAGCCACTACTCACAGAATAAATTCAAAAATGGAACATAATTTGTATGAATTATCTGCCAAGTAAGTTAATAGGAGCTGAAACAGGCCCTTATCGGTTTAAACGTATAAAATAAAGAGACTACATTAAAATATAATCAGACGTTTGTGTCAAACTTTACTTTCACAGGTAATATATTACACAGTGGATACATTTTACAGAAGTTTGTTGTACTGGGAGTGTATTCTGAATATGTTTGAAATAGGAAAACATGCTCGAGAAACGGTAAAGTACCATTACCTATTTATTTATTAAACTTAGTGCGTTATTAAGGTACAACAGGCGGACTCAATGTCTTAGGGTGGGTAGCACCATCTTACTTTAACAATAACAAACATCTCACCTTCAGTTCGATGTTTGTCATTGTTAAAGTAAGATGGTGCAACCCATGTTTGTTAAAGTTCCTGTTAGACAAAAAATGGGTTGTTCCATTTGACAATTTGTTAGCTGACATCATAACTTTAACTGTAATCTTAACCGCCCACGCTTCATTTGTTAAAGTTATTGTTAAATATCTGTCACTGCTGTCAGACGCGTCGAATGTCATGTCCCTATACCGAACTTTGTTCTTTTACTTTTGATATGACGGTCCAACAGCAGGAAGTCATTCTATGGTAATTTTAACTTTGACGGAAACTATAACCTAGCCCTGGTGCAACCCATCCTTAGTTATTCTCTATCAGTTAACCAATGGTGGTAGAGAGATAACATGGCAGGCACGGCTTAGGAGACTGTCCAGGAGCTAAACCACCACCTCTTAAAGCAGTATTATTTTAATCTTACATGAGTGTGGAAAAGAGATGGAGCTAGACGTCCTGTATAGCTCCATCTCTTTCTCACACTGAAGTAACATTAAAATAATACTGCTTTAAGAGGTGGTGGTTGGCCCCCTGAACTTCTTGTGGATATATTGATCAACATTCATAGATTTAGAAAAAAAAAGTACAGACAGCAAGAAAATGGGCAATTTCCACTTCACGTCATACACACACAAAATGTCGATCGATGCTGAACTGAGGTTTGAGCACTAAAAAAGTCAGAAATCGAACCTGCATCCTAATTGCGAAACACATTATCAATCGGAGTTGGTTTCATCTTGACAGTTCAACAACATTCATTGCGTTATTTACGTTGTCGAGCAGACAAATTTTTCGAACATATGAAGCAATGGATTAGCAATTTGTTCCAAAATGAAACCAACTCCCGTTGATAATGTGTTCGCAATTAGGGTTCTGTATATTTATTACTAACTTTTATGCACCGCATGCCTTGGCATGCTATCTTGATAGCTCTCAGATGACAGGAATTTTTCCGTCTTACTTGACACTTATCGTTATGTTTTGGCCAATTTACACAATATCTTTATTAATTTGTAGCACGTGTTATTCTGATGTATAATAAGCTACATACCTGTAAAGTTTCATCAAAGTTCTTTCAGTCTTTTCTGCGTGAAAGAGTAAAAAATATCCATACCTCCATTCTCAAAAACTTTTTGTAAATGCCAGAACGCATTCTGGCCGGTTTTTTCGCTCAACGAGCGTTTTTGGTCTTTGACCCGAATATATACCTACATACCAACTTTACTAGAATTTCCTTTTGTTTGTCCTTGCTCCATCAAAACCTTAAATACTGCCTTTTTGTTTTTCATCAGTGACTTATTGTGTTTTAAAACCCTATCGCTGAATGTATCAAACGTGCAGTTCAAATTCGTACTCCCCTGAAGTAGCGGGCAACAGCTCATGTTAAATCTATCTAAATTCTTTCAGTTTATTATCAGCCTCAGCGTCTTTTTTTATCTCATAAAGAGCACGACGCTGTTTGTACTACTGAATATACAGTGCGAAAAATTCTATATGAGCATCGAGGAAGCTGAGTCAGCGTGTATACAGCTTGTGGAAAACCCGAACTGTCCTAGTAAGTTTGTAATTCGCATAACATTAATAATCATCATCCATCAAAGAGATGTAGGTTTAGTACACTGTACACCCAATTTGTCACTAATGTTTAAATTAAAAAAAATAGAGGTGTAATCTATTTCCACCAACCAATGGTATTCAGACTAAAAGTTACAACTGAAAGCCTCTCCTCCAAGCACCGCCACTTCGAAAGGTTCTGTGCTTCATGCATTCAGCGGATTCCTGCGTTCTTCACCGGGTCATCGGTCCAGCTCGTGGGAGACCTTCCAATGCTACGTCTTCCGTTTCGCGGTCGCCATTCCAGAACCTTTCGGCCCCATTAACCATGTGTTCTGCGAGCAATGTGCCCTGCCCAATGCCACTTAAGTTGAGGAATACTTGACGGAAATTCCAACAACACTTGCCCGACTAGTGCCAGGACGTCAATAGATCCCAATAAATCTGCCTAGCCTTTTCCCAACTATGTTGGGGTCGGCTTCCAGTCTAACCGGATGCAGCTGAATACCAGTATTTTACATGAAGCGACTGCCTATCTGACCTCCACAACACAGTAACTGGGTAATACGATATCCCTTGGTAAGACTGGTTGTCAGACTTTCGGGCTTCTGACGACCCCTCATCAACTCAGCCAATCGCAGTCCACTGCTGGACATAGGCCTCTCCAAGGTTGCGTCACAATACCCTGTCCTCCGCCTTCCGCATCCAGTCTGCCCCAGCCACTTTCTTCAGGTCATCGGTCCATCTAGCTGGGAGGCGTCCCACACTACGCTTACCGATACGCGGTCTCCACTCTAGGACTCGTCTGCTCCACCGGCCATCGGTCCTGTCGACAAACATGGCCAGCCCACTGCCACTTCAGTTTACTTACTTTGAAAGCTATGTCGGTTACTCCGGTTCTTTTCTGGATAACTTCATTCCTGATTTTATCCTTCAAAGAAACTCCGAGCATAGCCCGCTCCAACGACCCCTAACGGCTGTCAAAAATCCACAAATGACAGCCGGGACCAACGGCTTAACGTGCTTTCCGAGGCATGGAGGAGTCTCGATATGTAAAGATGGTCACCCATCCACGGACCAACCCCGGCAAGCGTAGCTTAACTTGATGGATCGAGCCGTGCGGCTGTTATTACTTAGCCACCAGCTCCTCGGCCTGAATCGATCCCATGTTCATTTAATTTGCAACCGTTAGAACATAGAATGTCATGGAAATAATATAGATCTTCTAACTATAACATTTTATCCTTACAGAAAGTCAAGAACATCTTTGCAAGAAAGTTTTACAGACAAATCGAACGGTTAGTAAGATGTCTGCGTGCGGCCTGTTCTACGTAGACGCAGCGCTACCAATATGTTTTATAGGACTTATTAGCAATTACCAAATTGTACTATTGCAGTTCGCTTTTTTGTAAAAGATACTTTTATTTCACTAAGAGCTGATTGTTCAATAGTTAGCTAATTTTTATCTGAGGAATAAATATGGCGGTTTGACAGCTTTTGTATAAAAAATATGTCAAACTGTCACATTTATTCTTCAAATAAAAGTTATCTATCTACCTATTGAAAAATCAGCCCTATAAAGTATAAAACACAGTTTCTGCTAAATATTTGAGATCTTTATTCATTTTTTTTAAGACTACATTGTATGTTCTCCATGTTTACATTTATATAACCCAATTGCTCGATTATAATTAAAAAAAAACTTAAATGCACTTTTTATAAATAAAAACCTTATTTTAAATATTTTACAAGTCACTTAATTAAAGTTTTGTTCATCCTTTACAAGACGGCAAATTGCAGTATCACAACAGTGTACTCCAACATCAAACTATTAAACTTCTGTGGTAGACTTCCATCGATTGTGAACATCCGACAAGCAGTCATCTTGTGGAAGGCAGCTCGGTTCAGCCGCTGTACGTTCTTACAAAGCCTCTTAGCTTCCACTGTAACAGAAACAAAAAAAAAAAAAAATCAACATAATGAACGACTCCTAACTCGTCAAAATGTAGGGAACAGCTGATTTTTTTACGTGATTTCAGGTTTGGTCCCTTAATAAAAGTTATTCATAATGATGAGTACAATGACGCTCTAAGAGGTTGTGCGTTATTTAAGTTACACCTTGTATATGAACAGCTATTTTAGACAATTTTCAACAAAGAAAATAGCTTAGTGCTCCGACGACTGCTTTGCAAACATATTAAATGTTTGCAATACCATGTGGTAGTAAGTTCGATTACTAACAATTGTTTTTTTTTTAACTCTTTTTTGTCATATTATTAGATTAATAGTTCGTAGAACGTACAGACGCCAGCAGATCAAGCCACCCGAAACTGTAAAATTTTCCCAATGAACCTTGAACCTAATGCTTTAGCGTTAAAGATGAAAATCTATTAAAAAAAATTGACAGATTGTAGTAGCTTGATGTGCTGGCGTCTGTACATAGAAAAACATGAAGTTTAGGTCTGTTCTCTCATAGTTATGATACAAATAATTATCTATGATCAGGAGACTGTTAATGAGAAATCTCGTGAAACAATCTGCTGTTATATTATTTTAGTGACAGCTGTTCGACAGGAATAGTCTGTTAGAATGCATCAGTCCACATACTACATACACACACTATGTAGTATGTATGTATGTATGTATGTGTGTGTATGTATGTGTACTATGTATGTAGTGTTGTGCCATTAGGTAGTATATGCAGAAACACAGGCATTCATTAAAAACGAAAAACTTCGCAAGCAATGGCAAATTGCTACAGAAGGCTGCGAGAGGCTGTTGGAAGCTGCTTCTCACACGGACAACTACATCTCTTGCTCTCGCGTCACCAGTCCTGACTATCTTTATATTTTGGTTGCTGAGACCAAAATAAAAGCGTAGTATACAGGGAAGTTTTAGAAAAATATAGCTGTTACATAAGTAGATATGTTGTAGTCTCACGACTTCCACGCGACCAAAGTCGCGGCCAGTACGTCGATTCTGTAAAATTCAAACAACAACTCGCATCTCACATCGCTATTCATTCTCACTCGTAAAATAGATGCTTTTTATTTGACACTGCATCGGGTTCGAGAGCGATGTGAGCGTCGAAGTGACGGGGGAATTACCTTAGGTACTGAATGCCACTTCTTACGTCATCTCATACTTTATCTGTCAAAAATTTACAGCCAATTTAGTTCAACTCACTGACACGCTCGCAAGGGTAGCACTAGTGTAAATTCGAATTATCAACCGAGATTTTAGAATGCCAATTAAGAAACTCCTAGCGGATTCAAATTCGAAGTTTAGAATGAGGTCTTACAGAATCACACGGCGGAAGCTAGTAGTAAGTATTCTATTCTATTTTTCCACTATGGCAACGATGTCGACAATTCTGCCAATGTCAGATGTGTTAAGAGAAAATGAGCGGAAAAAAAAATTAGTACCTACTCGTAATAAATTAAATTCTAAATTCAATCAAAAATGGCGTGTATCCTTATGAATATAAGTCGGGCCAATAGCACATTTGATAGGTACCTACATTGTACACTTACCAGTACTTTGCAGACTTCTCAGAAGCTTAGAGCAAGTAGCGTCTGCCTCAGATACGGACATATAAAATCTTTCGCAGTACGTACTAATTATAGTAACGAATGCAACATTTTTAAGTGTCCAAAGGATGGAGATTATTTCAAATAGTTTGACATCACGCTGCAATTTAAAGATGGATTAGAAATTTATAATAGATTCACAACAATATATGATAAAATAATAATTAATTATTAGTTTACCGAGCCATAATATGTTACTCCTGATTTCGTTATTTCGACTATTGATTGTAGATAAAATAGACTGTGGAAAAATGTATTTAATGCTTGAAATAGTGTCTGGAAATAAATGACGTTTTATATTAGAAACCACATAATAGAAATAGTTACAGTGTACTGAAAAATGAGTTGTATTTAAGTACTTTCTCTACAACTGAATAAAAATCTCAAAAAGCATATACTTATTGAGAATGTTTTGCAAAAATGAATGAAATCTCAAAGAGATTCTCTTACCGTAAACTTAAATATGGTCTTGAACTTATCAAACGCTTCCATTAAATTGATATATGCTTGGAAAAGCTGTTTCATTTTATTATTATATTTTTCTTCTCCTAACTCTAGTCTCATTTTACTATAGTACTCTACCTCAGAGATCCATGAAATCATTCCATCTCTTATCAAAGCAATTATAGAAACACTATAAGTTAGATTCACATCAAAATAAGTTAGAGTGTAAAAATATATTGCCATTATAATATTGCGAGTGATTGCAACACTGAGAGCATAGTCAAGACTATGACGCACAAATAAGACCCAGTTTCTAATGGTAGGCTTTGTATATTGCTTAAAATTGCTTAACCTAAAAGCTTTTTGGATCTTCAAAATCAATAGAACGTGATTTTTTCTTAGAATAATATTTAGTATGTAAAAGAAAACGAAATACATCACCAGCAAGCTGACATTAAGCTTAACAAAGACAATGATAAATTGAACTGCTTTATCAAAATCCTTCGTCATGAGGGCATCCAAATGAAAACTTATAAATGCCAGAGTACCGATAAGTGATACGATATAGTAAGAAGCACGATGAGGTCTAATACAATTGTACTCAATGGAGAAACTTGATATGAAAAGCATGTGCTGTAAACATCGGATAGGGAAGAGCACATTTTGAAATCTTCTGTCCAAGAAATTGTTTGTCATAGGGTTTATGGTGATCTGTGTGTTCATGTCTGACTCGCTTGAATAAGCTTAAGAGCGCGTAGTTGAATGCGTAGGACTGAACTGGTGACATATGAAGAATTATTTTTAATTTGTTAATAATAAATATTGGTTTTAATTTTAATCAATTGATAGGGTTTTGTTTGCTGTGTCACGACAAGGAATGATGTGTTGTTTGTACAAATAGAATTAATGACATATTTGAGGAACATATACAACACTTATATACATATACTTTCTAATTATCTTATTATTTTTTTTATTTTAATAAAAAAAATAATAAGATAATTAGAAAAAAAAAACTTAATAAAATAAGTAGGCACTCAAATGTATTTTTCTGTATACGTAAATAAAAAAAAAAAAAATAAAAAATTTGTTGTACATCACTGCCCAACCCTTTGAAAGAATACAGGTGTGATGTTATGAAGAAATATCATTTCCGCAACTTTTTCGCGCAACTGTCCTGACGTGCAAGTGGATTCGCGCAAGTGAATTCACGCAAGTGTCTTTCGCGCAAGCGGATTCGCGCAAGTGTCCTTCGCGCAAGTTTTTTTCGCGCAAGTGTCTTGCGCGCAAACTTCTATGCCCGCAAAAGTCCATTCGCGCAAAAGTCCAATCGCGGAAATGTCTTGTCGCGCAAGTGTCTTTCGCGCAAAAATCCGTTCGCGCAAAAGTCCATTCGCGGAAATGTCTTTTCGCTCAAGTGGGTTCGCGCAAGTATCTTTCGCGGAAATGTTTTTCGCGTAAGACCTACCCTAGCTACCTAGCTAGTAATGTCCTTCTACCCTCAAATGTTACTATGTCGTATCTCTGTATTTTTCCGTGTACATAAATTAAATAATAATATTAAATTAAAACAATAATAAAATGAACACGATAGCCCTGAAAATCTATGAATAATTTAGCCTTTGCAATCAGCGAACTAAAATCACCTCCTAAGACCTCTCTAATGTCAAGTTCACTTTCTATCTCAGAGGAGTTCAATAATTCTATACCTGATTGCAGATCTTCAAAATAATTAAACAATTCACGAAACCGTTCGTACCTATTTACTAAAGTTTGCACTTCAGCATCGGTAGGGTTTTCTAATAAAGTTAATTCGTTCCTACTGAACTTAGTTACGCGACCTTTGACTGAACTACGCTTTATAATTAAATCTTTAAAATAATTTTTTGAATGACTAGCTGTAGGAACTTGAAGTTTAATACTTTCTACAGGTGATTTAAAACGCATATCACTTGTGGCAATAAGTTTTGACTCCATTCCTATTTCCTTGGCACTATTAGGTTGACTGTCCACAATGTCGAGATTTTCTAGCGGTTTCTCCTCAGGTTAAAGAAACCAATCTCTTTTCTTGCAGAAATTACCTTAAAAAATGGCGGTTCAATAACTTGAATAACTGATGCTCACCAAACCGCTTGCAGGAAACTGAGATAGTCACTCGGTTCTGCGCAATACATAGAACCAATCTCCTTGTAGTTTTGATTCTTCAAAGATGTTCAAATTGAAGATGAAAATCCACGGCTGGGCAACGTATTTCAAAATCAGTGTGCGTCGAGTACAAAGTCCGCTTACGTCAATGACGATGCAATTTGAAATATAATTTTAGCTGCGCAGAATCTTCTTGATATTGGCTTTATCACGTCGTGGTCAACATGTTTCGACCCAGGGCGAACCCTGGGTCGATGAATAATAATCTGACTCCAACTTTAAAATGCGTTTATTGGTATTCTTATATCGTTTACAAGATATGGTTGCACGAGTTGATGCTAGCTTAGCTGATGTTGAGCGAATGAATGTATGTATGTATGTATGGAAAAGAACGTATGGACGAATGAACTGTCGCGGCGCAGGTTCGCTTTCTTGTGTGTGTTGAGTGGTGATGTTTAAGACTTCTCACATCAGTGCGGTGCACGAACAACCTATAAGTATTTAATTAAACTGAAATTAAAAAAAAAAAAAAAACTTAGCTATCATCTCATTCAACGCATCATTGCTGCAAGGTCGTTTGCCGGTTACTATAGGAAAGCATAAAAAAACTTCAAAAGTCCGCCATATTGGATTAAGAGTGATGTCAGAATATTTTTCTAATTATTCTCGGAAAGCCCTTTCATTTGATACCCATGTTGCATAAGTGCATAAAAAAACTATTTCGCCATCTTGGATGTTCCACCATATTGGATTTAGAATGACGTCACATTATTTTCGAGTTACTCTCAACAAGCCCTTTCATTTGATACCCATATTGTAGAAATGCATTAAAAATAACTATTCCGCCATCGTGGATGGCCCGCCATATTGGATTTAGAATGACGTCACACAGCTTGTAGTGTATTGGCATCCAAACTAAACGTGTATACAAAATTTTAGCTCAATCGGTTGAAGATATCTGCTTCAAAATTGAGTAGCAAGATTCCACCCGAACAAACATACATACATACATTGCAAGTTAACTAGAAGGTTTTAAAAAGGCATATAGGCGAGAGCAGAGGTGGCCCAATCGTAACGACCATGAATTACGAGTTGTAGGTCGTAGGTTCGAACCCCGACAGACGCTTTACTTTGAGTAAATTATTTCATCACCACTGCTCTCAAAACGGTGAAGGAAAACATCGTGAGGAACCAACAATTAGAAGACATGTGACATCTACCAACCCGCACTGGGCCCGCGTGGTGGATTACGGCCCGCTCCCTCTCACACAGAGGAGGCCTGTGTCCCAGCAGTGGGTACATTATAATAGGCTGATTATGTGTAAAAAGGCATATGTTCTTCACAAAACCATTTAATTCAAAGAAAATAGAACTGCACGTGCATGATAACGTAATGACAGATAACGCCAATCAGATACATTGGTAGCATAGCTTCTACACAGAAGAGGCCACACGCGGTCATCTTGCTGAATGATCGATTAGCGTGTTTTACGTTCTTGTAGAGACGGCCATGACATTCTGAAAATATATTTTAAACTCATTTTTATCTGTTTAGTGAATCGATTATTGCAAATGAATAGGTATTTATGAGGATCCAACGAGGTATAGTTACCGGCACGAGTCGTGAGCACAAGTCTTGCCGAACCTAACGAATCTTATTTCCTATCACGGCAGGTTGCACACGAGCAATGATATCAATATATTATCAAGCATATTTAGATACAGATAGAAAACAGAATATAAGAGCACGCTGACGGAAACGCGGGTGTTAAAGTTAAGGGGGAATTTGTGCTCACGACTCGTGCCGACAATTAAATTGAGGTTTTCACAATGCTTACTTAGATAGTTACTGTTCATCATAAACTGTATACACGCCGTCTCAGCTTCCTCTACGGTAATATAGAACTTCTCACAGTAAATACAATGTATAATTACTAATACTATATCCTTTGTGAAAAATAAAATTAGACCAAGACTCCGAATCAAAGCCTGGAAAATAGAATATTATGGCAAAAGCTGGTAAAAGATTACACAACTAAATCAAAGTCAATTTAAGGATATCTCTTTTCACTTACTTCGTTTCCCATTTCAGCAGGTTTGTTCATCACATAAATCATAAAGTTGACATAGCATAAAGCACGTTGAAATGCGACGAACGTGTGATATAACACCTGAAAATACAAATAATGTGCTTCTTCTTAAAGGGTAGCTTTGAAATAGAAACAGAAAGAGTACAGGCCTACCGTTTAACTGAGAGGGTGCCTAAGGTAGCTGCACGATATAATGTGAATGGTCTGGTGATGTGGTGCGGGAGCTTAGAGTGCCCGCGTCAACACCCCTCCCGCTCCGCGCAGCTACCGCAGCCACCGTCTCAGTTAAACGGTAGACCTGTAAAGTTAAACGGTGGACAATATAGAAAATATATTTGCTTAAGCCTACAACGTTACAAAATACTCCCTGAATGTTGAACAACGAACGGGAGCAAACATTGTGTGGGACTTCCCGGATAGATTTATTTATTTAATAAATAAAAAACAAACAAATAAAAAAAATCTATCTGGGGAAGAATGTTAAACATTAAGCGAACGAGAGCAAGCGTAGTGTGAAACACTTCCCAGGTAGATGGACGAATGACCTCAAAAAGGTGGCTGGGGTGAACTGGATGCGGAAGGCGGAGAATCAGGAGTTTTGAAAACTTGGAAGAGGCCTCTATTTGCTGAGTTGACTACTTAATTGATTGACAATAGTATCAAGTGCCCATCTGACACTAGGGAGTAATTGTATGCATGCATTGCATGGTGATTACACTTCTACCGTTAGCAGAAATAAGTATGCCTCAATCTTTTCTTCCCCAAAAATCATGGCTTGTCTTTGTGTTCCTCCGTGGAATCTTCAGAAAGCTCTAATTAGTTAGATTTGGTAAACTGTGTTCAATAACTTTATGACTCATCTAATGATAGATTATGTTTGCCTGATCTTAAATTTATTTCTGCGTCATCGCATCATATTTAGTCAGACCAGTATTGATTTCATAAGTGTAATAAAGTTTCGAACTTACCAATACCTGGAAAATTTCTTTGTACTGATTGTATGTTTTCAATATATTTTCATATATCCTGAATAGTTTGAGACTTTGAACATCTTTGTCGTTTTCATCATTCATCATCATGACTTCATTGATCCACTTTTCTAGATATTTCTTTAACAATATTAAAATTCGGATGGCTATTACAAAATTAAGATCCAATGGGATACACATTATGTCACAAATACCATCGATAATAAACCCGGTGTCAAACGAAATCAAAGTTTTATGATAGAAAGCACTTATAGAAATATGAATACAGATAGTGGTTGTAGTTGAGATCCAGTTGCAAATAATAAAACTCCGGATACTCTTACTGAAACCAATGCTCCTGTAAATAGTTTGGATGTTCAATATAAGTAAAAAGTTGTTATTTTTATGTACAAGGTCCAAAAGAAACATTGTCGTGAACCCAATTGAGTAGGAGATGAAATTGATAACAGTAGAAAGTGAGAAGATGTCGTATTTGAATTGTGTCTTATTCACTTTTGCATCTTCTACAATGAAAATCCTAAAGAAACACAAAGCATTTAGAAAGAACATTAAACAGAACGCGAATACGCGATATTTTGGTCCACTAGCATAAATATGACTATTTTGTACATAATGTTTTGAGGTTAGGAAAAGATTAAGTGGAAAATTAAGCGAGTACGCTAATCTTTTTATTTCTTCATCCAGTCTGTTACTGTGCAGGGAAATTTGTAATGAAACCTCTGGAATGACTCTTCGTGTTTGAGACATTGTGTTAGTATCGACTGACCGCCACTAAGTAGTAGCTGACTCGGTTGTACTTAATCATCGTAATGAGACAATCAGACGATTAGATCTATAAAAAGAATAAGGCAAGGTATTTAATATTAATGGTCTTAATACATTAAAACCAGCCATGTAATGAGTAGGCGTCGCAACAGCGTTGGATTTCTTAGTATGGTTATTGCAATGCCAGGATTATACGCGAAGGAGGAAGCGGAACGCGTGAGGGAGAGGCAACAGCCGCGCCCTCGCGCCCCTAGCCGCCGTAGGAGACGCCCTGGGCCGCGGGAATCGATTGCCGATTCCCGGCCACCGTAGGCGCGGGCTTGCGGACGACGAGTAATGGGCAGCTCGCCGTCCGGTAAGGACCAGGCCCGGGTCGACGGCGCGTTGTGTTCCACGCGCGCCTCAAAGAGATGTCAGCAGTGACGGGGTCAATTGGGCCGATGCCGCCGGGGTCGCGGGTAGTTCGAAAGAGATACCGTGGCCCTGGCACGGGCAGCTGAAGGAACATGGGTGGGTTTTAGTCAGTAAAAGTCTGACACGCCCTCCCGCTCTGCCCAGAGCGGGAGAAGTCATTTGATGATTTCCCATCCACAAAAAAAAAAAAAAAAAAAAAGGATTATACGCGAAAATAAAATAATTTTAAATGTTTCTTCCAAATACAATTTTTTGCAAAAATAAAAACTGGCACCTTAGCAAATAAACATCGGTACCTTCATTTAATGTGAATATTTTAAGTTAGACTGTGTCCACTGAAATTTTGTAAATAAATAAGCAGAGAATAATTTCGATATAATTAATGATAATTGAGGTCAAAGTGCAACCAGTCAGTAGTGTATCTGTAAACAACAGTCGATTTTTATTATGTTTTTTTAATAAAGTAAAAACTTTTTTTTATAACGTGTGCCTCCTCTTGCTAAAAAAAAAGTAATTAAAAAAACTAAAAAACCCGACTGCGGTAAAAAACTGAAAGCTAAAAACAAGCCCATTTTAAATTAAAAAAAAGCTGGAAGCAGGCGGGACCCACTTGAGTTAGAAATTAAAAAAAAATAGAATGGGTCCCGCCTGCTTCCAACTTTTATTTAATTTAAAATGGGCTTGTTTTTAGCTTTTCAGTTTTTTACCGCAGACGGGTTTTTTAGTTTTTTTAATTACTTTTTTTATTTCCAGCTTTTTAGTTTACAAATGTGAAAGATTTCGCAGACGATTTAGTTCTAGCAAGGAGTTTTGGTCGTTAGAGTATTTTTTTTGGATCAAGTGCACAAAAAATAGCCAAGCCTTTTTTTACGTTTTTTTTGCGATTTGTCACTTTGAATTACTTTTAACCATATGAGTTGCATATATTTTTATAATCACCTTTTAAAACCCTCTATTTTGATCTTCACAATATGGCACCCCAAATCCGCCATTTTACTTCGTTTTTTATTTTAATGTAGCCAGTGACACTCGCGCTACCAAGACAAATCTAAAGACGTACAATTTATCCAAATCCGTTCATTCGTTTATGAGTTACGAGGATACAAAGAAACGGACATACATACTTACATACATACAGGTCAAACACATAACCCTCGTTTTGGGCTTCGCCGCAGTCGGGTAAAAAACATTGCCTTCGTCTGGTCATGCAATCGAGGATATTCCTAATTATACTCAGCTTTGTCCTTTGAGATTAGCATAGAGATTAGATGTAGTAGACATACGGTGTCGCCATCTGCACTGTTTGAGAGTTTTTTTTTTAATTACCGCCTTCGCCTGACAACCCCAGCGAACTTCATTACACATTCAGCGCTTCGCCAAAACGCACACTTTCTGTAAATTTTCATTATTTTGTTCTTCTGACCCTAAGTAAACGTTCTCGACCAGTGGAAGAGAATTATAAAGCTTTTGCAAATAAATTTAAGAAGTTAGAACGGAAATTATTGCGCGCACGACGGCGGCACGACGCAGAGTTCGATATAATCAGCAAAAAGGCGGTTATCATCATCGTCGAGTTACCATCGCTTCTTCGTCAAGTTCGTCGTCCCGCTCACGTTCAAGGTTAAGATCGCGACGGGGCTGCGCTCGTACGTCGGCGCTCGGCGCCCGCGCCACCGCTGCCCGAGCGCCTTAGATGCATTGAAGGTAAAAATTTTCATCTACCCACATGTTTAAAAATGTAATATTGCGGTTATCCTGAGGGGTTATCAGTTAGTGACGCTTTACGAACATTATTCTCACGTAGTTGATTAGTGCTGCGGGCAATCTGTGGGATTGTCACTTCACTAAAACGTGATCATTGAACCAAGTTACATCATGAGTGCAATGCGGGCATTTTTTGGGAATGTCTCTTGCGATTATTATAGTACTGCGAGCAGTCTGTGGGACTGTTACTTTACTATTAAAGGTAGGTACCTATCTAAATTATGTAACCACGGTTAGTCTCATAACGAGAGCAATGCGGGCATTTTTTGGGAATGTCACTTTGCGATTATTATAGTACTGCGAGCAGTCTGTGGGAGTGTTACTTTACTATTAAAGGTACACTATCTAAATTATGTAGGTAACCACGATTAATCTGATAACGAAAGAAATGCGGGCATTTTTCAGAAATGTCACTTTACTAACTTGAGTTATAATAACGACTTATAGATAGGTACTATATAGTGCAGTCCTTCTATTAGACTAGGGTAGTGCGGTTAGCTTATGGGGCTATCATTTTACCTAAATAAATACCTAAAATAATTTAATGTCCAGTTCGAAAGTTACGGCCAGAAATATGCCCTGGCATTGCATTGCAATCTTTTATTTCAATTACAACAACTTTACGAAACTGTGATGATGATCTCTATTTTTGAAAGTTTAAAGACACCTTATAATTCTATCACTCCGCAGACATTGAGTAGATGGATAAAATCAACGTTAGGTAATAGTCGAATAGATGTGTCCATATTTACGGCACATAGCACTAGACACGTAACTAGGTACTGCTAAGGCACACCAACGTGGAGTAAGCTTGGACGTAAACCGAAAACAGCAGGCTGGAGCGATAATTCCATAACATTTGGTTCTTATACTTAGTAAGCTTAGAATTCTAAAGCATTTGTTAAATTCTTATTGATTACCAACCAAAATCATTATTATTGATGAGCAGATATTACAAATTTATTTTTGCATGAAGGAAATATTTAAGATTTTTTAAGATTGGTTGGTTGGTTGGTTTTTTGAGTTTTTTTTTTAGATTTTTTTTTTATTTTTTTTTTTTGGTTTTCTTCAAAACTGTGTTTAATTTATTGTTGATAATTTCATAATGAACTCTCAACATCTACATGCAATCTCTATGCTAATCTCAAAGGACAAAGCTGAGTATAATTTATGATTAAACGAATTTACCTTAAGTGAAGTTCCATCATAATTATACGAAGGCTTTATCCGAAGAGATTAGCATCCGACCCTCCCATCTCCCCAGTGTATTCAAATATCAACCAGATGCTATGAAGTAAATGAAGTTCGCTGGGGTTGTCAGACGAAGGCGGGCTTTAAAAAAAAAAAAAAACTCAAACAGTGCAGATGGCGACACCGTATATCTACTACATGTAATCTCTATGCTAATCTCTTCGGACAAAGCCTTCGTCTTATTATGATGGAACTTCACTTAAGGTAAGTTCGTTTAATTATTAATTGTTTCTTGTGGAAAACGTTCCCACTTCTCGGTCATTACATACTACAGCTCCCTGAAGTTTTGCGGAGCGGGCTGCACTATTCTTACTCATTGCTTCAGAACATCTCAGATGTGCGCTATTGGATTGAGGTTGGGATTTTGAGCTGACCGAACGACGGCGACGTCCATATACGCTTCCACATCGATGGTACGGTGGGCGCGAGCGTTGTCATCCGCAAAAATGCAATTGTCTCCAAGGCGCGTTTTACGAGTACGTGAGGAATTAGGACCTCCACTAGTTACTGGTGTGCATTCAATGTGTAATTTTCTATGAAGACTAAATCCGTACGGTCCAAATGAATTTATCGTTGCCAAAACATAAAGAAGCCCCACCATAACAGTTAATTTCGTTAAAACACATGTCTGCAAAGCTTGACGACGTTGGTCCTCATCACATATTGATATATCCCGGCTTCATCGGAGAACAATACTCTACCCCAGTCTTCTTGAGTCCACACATTGCACAATTTCGAACAAAACTAAGTGTGTGCTCACGGAGTAATTTAGGGCCACGAGCTGGGCGGATAACTGCGTATGTATTGGCAGCGAGAAACCTTTTCCTGAACGTCCATAGGCTAATTTGCACACCTCTCACTTCTTCGATTTCCCGACGCCTGATTCACCAGGAAACGGTATGTCAATACATATTTAATCGTTTACAGTGTACAACACAACCTATCCAATCTATATGCTTGAAGTGTAGAAACAGTTCTTTTGAAATTCGCTAGATGGCGCTGATAATAGTACATTTTGATACAAGTGGAGAATTTTGTTATTGCATTCGAGTTGGAATTAACACCCGAGCCGTAGGCGAGGTTGTTTTTGAGCCGAGAACTGCAATAACAAATGACCACGTGTACCAAACGACGTTTTTCAATTCACTTTTGAAGAAATAAAATAACGAAAAATATTTTTGTCATGAATGATTAGGAAACTATGATTTAAATTTTCTTTTTTTTCCGCGCTTTGCTTTCGCCAGGTTGAAGGAGAAATAAAGGTATAAAGCCAATAAACAGCCTAATATGAAAAATAAAAAATTCTAATATTTTTGAGATTAGAACACAAATAAATGTTAATTTGTTCATAAACGTTTTTTTTATTGTAATAATCATGGTTTCTGATGATATTCTATTTATAAACATTATTAAAATATTCAAAAAGTATTAACGCCGTAAAGATGCATATCTCTTTGCCGAGATTTAAAAAAAACATTCACCTCCGAATGGAGACGGTGTGCATAGAGGCATTGAACCAATTTGGACTAAGTATAGGTGCAAGTTATCTGTGGCAATTTTTATTCCCGCACACGTATTGGAAAATGAAAAATCGCACGCGTGAGAATTATATTGCATTGTGAACCTAATCGTAGTGCGATATGAACCAGTTTTCGAGGAAGTGTATTGAAAAAACTAATACCGGGAGATTCCTATTCAGATTATAAGTTATCTTTTTAAATTCAATATTTATTACACCTGGAATGATGATTATGTATTATATCTGGGTGTATTTTAAACCAATTTATAAAATTAAAATATTCATCACAGGTAATGTAGGTAATACTTGAAGTTAACCAGGCTTTATAAAGTATAATTCAGTATTTTATCTTTTCGGAAATACAGGCGCGATGTTATGTATCACTAATGTGTCAATGTAATTAGTAATATTGATTGCGCCTCTTAACATTGGTGCAATCAGTAGGTCCATGAATAATACAAATTATAATTAACACGTCATATCTTCATTAATTGTCACATTCAATTTCCGAGTTAGTAAGTCACCACGCGACTAACGAATGAAGTTGATAATTAAAATAATGTCCCGTAAGCAAGTCTCGTTAGAAGTGTTACTCAATAACAGACTGGAGAAAGATATACAAAGAATAGTGTATTCGTATAACTTAGCACTTAACATTTTTTTGTTATCAAAATATAATGTGCGAAATAATCATATTTATCCAAATGGAAAAAAATATTACATATTTGCGTTCTGCTGTATGTTATTCATAAATACGTTGTATATCTATCGAATGTTCATTGTAGAAGTCGTCGATCAAAATATGACATATTCAGAAAATGGTCTATTTTCGTGCTTTTCTGTACTTTACGGCACCACTGTATTGTTTGGGTTCACGATGATGTTCATCCAGGACTTTGCGCATAAAGACAACAACGTCTTACTTATTTTGAAGATCCAAACTATTCATAGAAGCATGGATTTTAGTAAAGATATCCGGTGTTACATTGTTTGGAATTGGATCTCATCCATAACAATTATCTGTGCTAACATTATTATCAATGCTGTATATTATGAAACTTTTAGAACGTATGACATCGGTACCATACTTGACATAATTAGTGACACAATGTGGGTCGCACTGGATATAAATTTTGTTATATTCATCCGAATTATAGTTTTGTTAAAGAAATATCTAGAGAAGTGGCTCAAAAATGTCCTGATAATGAATGATGAACATGACAATGATGAACAGTGTCTCAAATTGCTTGGGATATACCAGAATATTTTGGAGTCTTACAATTTGTATAAGAAAATTTTCCAGGTGTTGGTAAGTTCATTCTTACTACATTCTTCGATAACTCACTTATTATATTGCACAAATATATTTTTGTGTTGCTATGTCTTGTGATTTAAGTGTACCGTGCCGATAAATTGTAAGTTATTGAGCTTTATGTACATTACCAGTATAATCTAACATCGGATTGTACGTAAAGAAGCTCTCATTTTATAATGCAACGTCAGCTTGTACTGGAAAATCATAGCATGATTTTATATTCATAGTATATACAAATATGTATAGTACATTACTGCAGCGGCCTAGAAAAGTTGCATTGATGGACGTGAAAATGTGTGCCTCGGCTGTTTTCACGTTTTTCCATCAATGCCTGGTTGCGGCTAAGGCTCATACACCGTGTTTTTTTTTATTATTGTTAACTTCCACGGAGCATTAACTTCTTCAAGAAACTCCAAGAAACTAATGTCCTAACTCATAGACCGTTTTTAAAATATTCAAAATCTTAATTTAATCCCTTATGTATGTTAAACCAGTGTAAAATCTTCTTAATCGCTAACCAAATATTATTTGCATTTCATTCTTACTTATTCTCCGACAAGAAGGTCAAAGACATGAGTTCGTTTGATGTTGCCTTTTACTCATAATTTTAGTAATTCAAACACTGCCGTAGTTGACACTAACTTTTGCCTCACTCAAAAGTGCCTTTTACAATAGTCATCAACTCAATATTAATTTATTTTTTATGAAAAGTCAAAAAAAGAAAAACGGATTTACAAGATAGTTTCTGTTAATGTACCCAAGCACTATGTCGAAGTTAAAGCAAATAAAAAAAAACACGGTCTGTAGTACTTTTCACAAATAAATACCAGAATAAAGGACGAACAACAATATTTTTTCACGCGCCAATATTGTTCATTTGTTTTTTTCTTAGTTTGAACATCTGTATTTGCAAGCCACTTCGAAATAATAAAATCTTTGTTATGTTACCTCCTTGGTTGCTATGTTTCGAAGTAGAAAAGTCGTTCTATTTTTAAATTACACTGTAGTTATGAGTTTTCATATTATTTTATTCGGGCGCTAATCACGACAGAATATTGTTATGGACTTTCATACTAAAATTGCCGCCTGAACAGCATTTTAGATTTATTAGGAAGGAAATTGTCAAAATAATTCTCGAATATCCAAGCATTTTTGAGAAAAATATATTCTTCTTTATTGCAGTGAGACATCATCTAAAACTATGTTTTTTTTGCAGGCTTTATGTCGTACATTTGGTGCATTTTGTCGTACTTTATGTCACGTTAACTACGTATTTTATTTAATAAAGATAACTGAAAAATTGGAAAAAGAAGTAAGTGAAAAGCGTTTTTTTTTAAAAGATCTTTTTTGGAAACCGTTGGCCATTTTGAGATTGTAGTTTACTAGATAAACGTTTGTAACAAAAAGAGTTATGCATATAAGGGCATATTTCACGATGTCCGAGTAGCCACTACTTAGCGAATAAATTAAAAAATGGAACAGAATTTGTATGAAATTATCTGCCAAGTAAGTTAACAGGAACTTAATCGTAGGTGGTGAAACAGGACCTTAGTGTTGAGAATAGATTGTGTGAGGGATAATATGCAAGAAAGACGAGTGAATGACAGAGTAACGGCTGTCATGGGAGAATATAAAAAAAAATGGGTTGCGCCGACCCCAAGTGACATGGGACAAGGGCAGAAAGGTGATGAGTTTTCTATACTGTTAAACTCCTAGATATTTTCTTAGTCATCATCATATATCATAAAGTTTTGCTTTCCATAAAGACTCTTCTCTCCACACCACCCTTCTGTCCTTCTTCTTGCCCTCCTCATGACTCCTCCTCTTCCTTCTTTCTTCCTTCCTCTTCCTTTTCTTCTTCTTTTCTCTTCTCTTCTTTCTTCTTGGTGATGCTTTGTCGCTTCTCGCAACCAACGGCTTCCAGTGACCTTTATCAAGGCGTGGGTATACCTTGATATCCTAGTCTTAACTAATATTATAAATGCGATAGTTGTTACGGTTTCACGCTAAAACGTCTGAACGAATTCAGTTATGTAGCCTGAAATCTGGAAAAGAAGATAGGTTACTTTTCATCTTGGATCGCAGACGAAGTCGAGGGCAACAACTAGTAGTTAACTTAATACTTCTAACAGTCCCGTGAATTCAGAGCGTAGATCGCGCGCGGGCTGGCAACGTTGCATTTCAGAGGTTTTTCGTGATTATTTCATTAAATTTAAATCAAAGGACTTTTTCCTCTGACTAATTCTTAGATCGTTGGTATTTACATAAGTATGTATGCTATTTTTTGACAGTTATTTTGGAATTTACTCTTAAAAAATAAAACATTGTCAATTATTTTATATTTTCTAAGAGTAATTGTCAAAATAACTGTCAAAAATAGCGATCTACGAATTTGTCAGAGGAAATTGTCCTTTGATTTAAATTTAATGAAATAATCACGAAAGCCCTCTAGAAATGCGACGTTGCCAGCCCGCGCACGATCAATGCTCTCAAGCTTTATTTGTTTATGCATGTGAACCTTTCTTGTTCCTTCCAAATAATAATATTTATTTAATTTTCAGACTTTGCTTCAGAGTTTCGCGCTTATTTTATGGATAATAAAGGATATCATACTAGTTATTATACATAGTATATACTGTGAGAGATTCTATATAACTGTTGAGGAAGCTGAGACGGCATGTCTACAGCTTATGAAGAACAGGAACTGTCCAAGTAAGAACAACATAACAATATAGATATAGTTCCTTTGTGGGTGGGTCTATGAAAATTACTATTGCCCGTTTTTCCTAACAAACTAACAAACACTTTAAAAATAATTACCTAAATAAAGATGCGCTGTTCGATTTTCAAGGCTCGGCTCAGCGCTGAAAGTTGAAAATCCAACAGCGCACTTTTATTTAGGCATTAATTTAATTGTAGTCTAGTATTAGTGATAATGGACAAATGAGTGTCATACTCGCATGTTTCTATTGCTTAATCTACATAACTGTTGATTCGACATTATCACTCGGTCAGCTTTAGCAATTAAAGTTATTTTAACTAAGTATACACGGTTAATTGTACATCGTTCTGGAGCCGAAACACAGTAATAGTTACTACGCGTATTGGCATTTTTATTGTTTTTTTTAAGACGACATCTAATAAAGAAGTTAGAAAATTATCACTTTTTTCTGTCATTCGAGTTAAATACTAAAATTTAACTCGAATGACAGAAAAAAGTGAAAGCGCTTCCACTATTTCATTCATAAACGCAAGATCGTACGGAACAAGGACGGGCGGGTGGTCGGCTAGAATGTAAGCGTGGGGTGGGGGGTAAGGGCTCGGGGGCGTGGCTTACGGATCATGCTGTCTGATCGATGAATGGTTTCTTCAATGGGTACCGTTCACATATGTTGCCGTTTGTCGATACGTTTTACACATACATATACATTGATTGCAAGGAAGCGTTATTTCGAGTTCTCATTATTTCACCAAAAAAAAAAAAACAATAAGTTTAATTTTTCGTGATTTTTTTTATTGTTACTTATTGAAATGAATAGTCCCAATCGATTCGGCTTCGATGATCGAGTTCATGGCTTTCGATTTCGGAACGATCTAAAATCAACCGTGTATAAATGCACACTGTTAAATTATCGAATGAATACTACTATCTGAATAAATCTGAGTAGTATTGTTTCTTTTCAGAGGGTCAAAAACGACTGTACAAGAATTTGATGCAGAGAAATCGAACTTTCTACAAGATGTCTGCGTGTGGCTTGTTCTATGTGGACGCTACGCTACCAATGTGTTTGGTTGGAGTTATCAGCCATTACGTCATTATGCAGCTGCAATTCTATTTTGTGAAATAATAATAAATATGTTACTGAGAAATAGACTTCTTTATTATATCCGTCACCGTCTATGAAAAACTATATAGGAATGTTTTCCAAAAAACGTAAATAACGTAAACACACACGTGAACGTAAACGTTCTTCTGTTTCGAAATATAACTTCGAATATTAAACGCGCCTTTGCATTGTCCTGAAAAAATTGATCAAATATCAGTTTATAAATATGATGTAAATACAATAATTTTATTCCTCTTTCAATTTGACTCCAGGACTCATTACAACAAATTATAATGGAGTCAGAGGGGCAATTCCCGTATTTTTATAACAACGTTCGCAATCTCATCTCAGTCTCAATCTGTCAAAATTGTATAGAGTTTGCCTACATTTTTGACATTTGATTGTCGCTGGGTGACATTGCGACTTGAATTTGAACGTTTTTAATTACGAGAATTGGCCCTCAGGTTTTGCTCATACTGTGTCCGACAGTTGAAGTTGTCGCCAAATTATCTCCCAAACACGAAGAATTATTCCAGAAGTTCTAAATAATTGAAGAATTTCAAAACAAACATTGTGTATTCGTTCAACTAGCCACTTAATCTTTTTTTGAATTAAAAATATGTAAGCTTTTGCTGTTTATTTCGTCTAAAAATATTTAAAATAATTTAATTAGTTAGATCTTAATTAATTGTTTTATAAAAATAATATAATAACACTTATTTGTGGAGTAATAGTTTGTGTTTTGACTTCCATCCGAAGCTGATTTTACTGCGGTCGGCCATATTGAAGCGTGCTCGTTTTCGTGAAGTGATACAGACCGGTGTAAAAGTGAAGAGATTTGGAAGTTAAGAAAACTTAGAGAAGCATTCATAAAATCAGTTCGTGAAATCAGTTGTTAACAGTGTCTTTTAAGGACGAATAAATATTTGATTTGATATTGAGTACTAATTATTTCATTGGTACACTTCTGACTATCTTATAAATATAATGTACGGAATAGTCATATTTATCCAAGTGGCAAACAATATAGAATGTTTACCTTCTTCAGTATATTATTTATCAACGCGTTGTTAAGATGTTCACCATAGACTGCATAAAATATTAGGTTGGGGAAAAAGTCTTTTCGCATTATAGTATGTATGAACTTAAAATAAAATCTCTTTGGCTATACTATTTGTATCTGGCTGGTTTTGGTATCATCGAAAGTTTAAATTTTAAAGAACATAATTCCAAATTCAAATTAGGAAAATGTGTGATTTTCATTTGTTTTTCGTACTGTCAAGATGAGTGAATCTAATGAAGAAATTCGATACATTTTAAAATTTTACTACAAAAAAGGTAAAAATGCAACGCAAGCCGCGAAACAAATTTGCGATGTTTATGGACCCAGTGCAGTGTCTGTGAGACTAGCACAAATTTGGTTTAAGCGTTTTCAATCTGAAAATTTTGATGTCAAAGATGCACGTCGCTCTGGACGCCCTATTACGGATAAAATGGATGCCATTTTTGAAAAAGTGGAGCAAGATCGGCATATCAGTAGTTACAACGTAGCTGAAGAACTGGGAATTGACCACAAAACAGTTTTGGCGCACTTGAAAAAAACTGGGTACACAAAAAAAGCTCGATATTTGGGTACCTCACGAGCTAACTGAAAGAAACCTAATGAACCGTGTACTCATTTGTGATTCTTTATTACGACGTAATGAAACCGAACCATTTTTGAAGAAGCTGATAACTGGTGATGAAAAGTGGATCACGTACGACAAGAACGTGCGAAAAAGGTCGTGGTCAAAGGCCGGTCAGGCTTCACAGACTGTGGCGAAACCCGGGTTAAGTCGCAACAAGGTGATGCTGTGTGTGTGGTGGGATTGGAAGGGCATTATTCATTATGAGCTGTTACCACCAGGCAGGACCATCGATTCTGAACTCTACTGCGAACAACTGATGAGATTAAAGCAAGAAGTTGAGAGAAAGCGGCAGGAATTAATCAACAGAAGGGGTGTGGTTTTTCATCATGATAACGCTAGACCTCACACATCGTTAGCCACTCAGCAAAAATTAAGAGAGTTTGACTGGGAGGTGTTAATGCATCCGCCGTATAATCCTGACCTTGCACCTTCACATTTCCACCTGTTTCGGTCTCTTCAGAATTCTTTAGGCAGTGTCAGGTTAACATCACGAGAGGACTGCCAAAACCACTTGTCGCGGTATTTTGATCAGAAGTCCCAAAATTTCTATAGCAATGGGATCATGTAGGGACATGATCCCATTGCTATAGAAATTTTAGGTTTTTTTAGGTAGGGACCTACAAGATGGCAAAAAGTTATCGAAGAAAATGGTACCTAATACTTTAGATAAATGTAAATAATGTATATTAAAAAATGTTTTGAATTTTCTTTAAAAATGCGAAGAAACTTTTTCCCCAACCTATTATACCAAGAGACGGTATAAATACGATATCTTCTCACTTTTCCTCGTTCTCTATTTCGTCACTTGTTCTATTGGTTTCACGATGAACTTCATTCTGGTTATCTTGCACAAGACAGCAACGTCTTACTTGTTTTGATGATGTAAACTATTCCTACGAACATCTATTTACTCGACTGCCCCAGAAGGAGGGCAATGTTCCTCGAGAGTATGTATGTATGTCTGTCTATTTCTTTGGCACGCTCTGTAGCCATTGTGTCTAGCATAGGTCTACGCTCCGGCAACATACCGTGTCTTATTTGTGACGTAATGTGTATCGTATCTATATCACTCGTGTGGTTTGTTCTAGGTAGACGCTACGCTACCTATGTATTTGGTGAGAGTTGTTGGTTATTACGCTTGTGCAGCTGAAATTCTATATTCTGTGATAAAAAAAGGCGGATGAATCAGACTTATTAACATTTTTATCACCACCAAAGGTTGATTCGTATACATTTTTTTTAAGATTTGAATAATTTCTATAGCTATTGGTTAAAATAATGTTCACGGGCGGCGGTAATTCAATCTTTAATTTAAAACTCAAACTCAAAGCATTTATTTCAATTAAACCAATTACAGGCACTTTTGAATTGTCAAGGGGTCGGTCAGTCAAAAAGATGAAGCTAGGCGCCCATTCCAAAGCATAGTAGGTACCTATGGAGAAGAACGGGCAAGAAACTCCACGGACACTCTTTTAAATCAAGATATGGTTACAAAGTAATGGTTACATCATTCATGTTGAAATTTCACATGTGAGAACGATGCAGAACGTTAAAAGCGTCCTTAAAAAAAAAAGCAATTCAAATATTTAAATTAAATTAAAATAAGCCGTGGCCGCTAAGGTATGACCAGCCTTCACTGACAGCGCTTGTTCACGAACCTGACGCATGGATTAGCTAAATGATCCAACACGCGCCACCATCAGCGAGACATTAGAGTGAGCGTCACATACTCTCAGCCCTATGTCGACTCAGGTTGGTACGCAAAATATAAAAACAACATTGTTCAACAATTCCCAATATGGGGTTTACACTGAGTTTATTGTGGACTCATATCTATAAACGCAGTTATTTTAAAAAGAAAACCATCACAAACAGCGCCAACCATGGCTGAGGGGCGGGACCGCGAGACACACGTATGAATTTCGCGCCGCTTAGCAAGAGTTACGCGAACGTACATAATATTGTGTCCGCTATGTCAGCACAGCACGGTATGCCTTGCCACCGACCGGCATATACGACGACGTGAGTGGCGGCGGCGGTGGCAGCGGAAAGGTTTGAAGTAGAATTAAAAAACTAAATCACGAATCGAACTTGAAATAAGTTATTAAATCAAATTATAACCAAATCAGACTTATTAATATGTTATCACTACCTCGGTGAAGATTCATCTAAAATCTAATTTGTTTTATGATTTTAATATTATTTATATCTATTGGTTAAAATAATGTCCATAGGCGGTGGTAGTTCAATATCCGATTCAAATTCTGTTCTATATAGTTTTAATAGTTAGTCAAAACGTATGGCTAGTAATATCTAAAACACAGAATATTAAAGCTACAGTAGTTTATCTGGGCAGTGACCTTGAATTAATGATCTACGGCCGCTCGGAAGATAAATACGCGTCCGTCCGTGCGTAACTGTCGCGCGCTCGAACTGTTGCGTATTGGTACATAGGTACCGAGATTTCGAAGCGCGTCGTTTTGGCCGTTTTTATGAAGATTTAATACTGTTTACTTTATTATACTATGTTTAAAGTGACTCAAGTAGCCGTAGCAATAAAAACTATCAAGTGTTACGAAGATGGCGATATGATTATTATTGATTATGACATTGCTTAAAAACTTTAATAATTTTTATGTACCAAAAACCATTTCTAACATTAATCTATTTTCCACGTCCTTGCCTTGTCATCGTATCAATTCTATCAGTTTAATAACGTTTTTAATTACTCCGTTAAAATTTCTTTTTACACAGTCATAAAGCTATGAACTGTTGAAGTAGATATTCAACACCATGTCACAAACACGACAAGCGTTACTCAATAATCGACTGGACAAAGATATACAAAGAATAGCATATTCTTTCAATCTTCCTCTTAATCTTTTTTTTGAATTCAAAATATTATTTGCGAAAAAGTCTTATTTATGCAACTGGACAAAAACATAATGGGTTTGCGTTTTGTTTAATGTTCTTTTTAAATACGTTGTGTGTCGTTAGAATTTTCACCGTAGAAGACATAGAAGGGAATAAGACACAATTCAAATACGATATCTTCTCATTTTCTACTGTTATCAATTTCATCTCCTGCTCAATCGGGTTTACGATGATATATATTCTGGATATTGTGCACAAAGAAAATAACGTCCTACTTGTTTTGAAGATCCAAACTATACATAGGAGCATTGATTTTAGTAAGAGTATCCGGAGTTTTATTATTTGGAACTGGAGCGCAACTTCAACCACTGTCATTATTCATATTTTAATGAATATCATGTATTTTAATCCTTTAATTTCTGTTGATACCAGTTTTATTATTTCCGATATTTGTGACTTAATGTGTATCCCATTGGATCTCAATATTGTAATAGCCATTAGAATAATAATATTGTTAAAGAAATATCTAGATAAATGGATCAATGACGTCATGATGATGAATGAGGAAAACGACAATGACGATGTGTGTCTCAAACTGTTCGGGATATATAAAAATATATTGAAAACTTACAATCTGTACATCGAAATTTTCCAGGTATTGGTAAGTTCGAGAATTAATTATTCGAACCCACATTAATAAATCAATACATACTCGTGGACGATATATGTGCGATGACGCATAGATGAATTTTACAATAGGCAAACATAATATAGCATTAGATGGCTCTTTAAGCTGTTGAGCACAGTACGCAAAATCTAAAGAATTTATAGATTCCCCGGAGGAACTTGGTCAAGACACGCCATGACATTTGGCAGCAGGTATAACTGGAACTCAATTCTGGAACCAAGCACTCTATCTTGTGCTTTTTGAGTTACTACTGAGTTACCATCTAATACTTAGATGACAACTGAGTAGACTACCACTATTTTTATTTTTAGGTGTTGTATCACACATTCTGCGTATTCCAACGCAGTTTATGTTATGTCACCTATATGATTTATGTGATGAAAAACTCTGCTGAGTTGGGAAATGAAGTAAGTGTGAAATGGTTATTGATGAACAGGATTTGTTTTGTATATACACAGTATAAGTTGAATTTTAACGGTTTTCCTGAGCTTTCACTTTGACTGGTGTTTGCCAAAGTCACATAATACGTATAATTTTCCAGGCTTGGCTTCGGAGTCTTGGTCTTATTTTATTTCTGACAAAGGATATAGTACTAGTAATATTACATTGTATTAACTGTGAGAAGTTCTATGTAACTGTTGAGAATGCTAAGACGGCGTGTATACAGCTATTGAAGAACATGGACTACCCAAGTAAGAATTTCAATCAATCAATCAATCAACTGTTGGACATACGAGTAGGCCTCTCTCAGGCTGCGTTACAACATCCTGCCTCCGCCTTCCGCATCCAGTCTGATCCAGCCAACTTTCTAAGGTCGTCGGTCCATCTAGCTGTGGGGCCACACTGCCTTTGCCGATACGCGGTCTCCACTCCAGGACTCATCTGCTCCACCGGCCATCGGTCGTTCGATAAACATGGCCAGCCCACTGTCACTTCAACTTGCTTACTCTGCAGGCTATGTCGGTTACTCCAGTCGGTGATCCAGTTGGGTTGGGCAACATTTGGAAAAATTTGTCAAGTCTTCTCGTCGCCTATCCCGCAGTGTTTGAAGACTAAGGTGGCAACCAGTGCGTCCTGACCATTATAACATACGGGGCGAAACGTGGACACTGACAGTCGGGCTAGTCCACAAATTCAAGGTCGCTCAGCGCGCTATGGAGCGGGCTATGCTCGGAGTTTCTTTAAAAAATAAAATCAGAAATGAAGTTATTCAGAAAAGAACCGGAGTAAGAATTTGAACAATCACAATTCTATTAGTACGGTGGGTCTGAGGTACTGCGCAGCATCAAGCAATTTTTTTTTGTTGAAACTTGCCCTAAATTTACCATGCCCAATAATCTTGTTTTTTAACCGACTTCAAAAAGGAGGAGGTTATCAATTCGTCGGAACCTTTTTTTATTTTTTTTTTTATGTATGTTCCCCGATTACTCGAAGATGGTTGGACCGATTTGGATTGTTTTTATTTTATTCGAGAGGGTATACATCACAGTTGGTCCCATATAAAATTGATTAACTTTGCTTTGGTAGTTTTTGAGTTAGCTTCAATAATACGTATTTTTTCCCCACTTTTATATGGATGATGTTCTAGGTTGTTTTGCAGGTAGTGGTATTAGAATTTGTGTGGGGTAGGTTCCACAACTAAAAAGTGAAAAATAAAAACTTTTTTACAAAAAAATACAACCGACTTCCAAAAACAACTACAAAGTGAAAAATAACTTTAATTTCGGAAGTCGGTGGCAAAAAACGAAAATACATTTAACTAGACACCGACTTCCGAAATTAAAGTTATTTTTCACTTTGTAGTTGTTTTTGGAAGTCGGTTGTATTTTTTTGTAAAAAAGTTTTTTCATCAAACACAGTCCTCTTTTGTTATCGTAAACCTCTTTTTGTTTTCTTTGCAGAGTGTCAACAACTTCTTTACAAGAACGTGCTACAAACAAATCGAACGTTCAGTAAGATGACCGCGTGTGGCCTGTTCTATGTAGACGCTAGGCTGCCAATATGTTTGCTGGGAGTAATCGTTAAATACGCTATCATAGAGTTGCATTTCTACTTTCTGTAAATAAAATGCATATAGGAAATATAACAGATTTTTTTGTTTCTTTTTTTTTCATCGTCTCGTCTGATTAAACGGCAGCCGACAGCTATGTAGGTGCGGGCACCAATGACATCATAATATCAAGCTATTATGAAAAGACAATCGCATTATCTACACACATATACACACACATGCACGCACAGACACACACATGCACACACACTCATGCCAATATGCACGCACACGAACTCTCACTCACATACACAACACACTAATAAAATCTACCTACACTTATTTCACTATTACCTATTATTACACTTATTTTACATTATTACACTTATTTTACTATTGATTATGTAACATCTACACTGTCTAACTTGTTATTGAATGTCAATTACTTACTGTACCCATATGGCTGAACCCTATCTCTTAAGATACAGGCTAGACCTAGTTTAAGGGATAGAGACTATATTATTGTGCTAATAGTGTGACAATTGTAAATTTATAATCTACAAAGTATACAGTGCAATGTGTTCTTGTTTTCATGAAATAAATATTTTTATTATTATTATTATTTTATTTCGTTTATTAATTTTTCTTCTTATCAAATACATTTTTAAATATTTCTTAAAAAATATATAAAAAACATTTAAAAATATAAAAAATAGTAGCCCACCGGTATCAGGAACAGGGTCCAAGCTACCGGCGGTCAGGACTCCAGAGAGAGGAACCTCCTAACAATGCGGGCCGTGTCCAGAAGTACTGCTTTCTGAATCAAGCCCTTGATCCAGCCACCTAACGAGAGCCTCCTTAGGTGTTGGTTGAGGCTCTTGGCAATTAAACCATTGGCTGATACAACTATCGGCACAATGATTGCTGAGTCCACATCCCACATGTCGACAACCTCGCGAGCCAAGTCAAGATACTTGATTTGTTTATCTTTCTCGGCTTTCACGAGGTTCCCGTCATGTGGGACTGTTATGTCAATAATCATTGCGCGCCGCTCTATTCGATCCACCACCACTATATCAGGCTTATTGGCTGCAATAGTCCTGTCAGTGATGATGGATCGATCCCAGTACAATGTGATATTTCCTTTTTCGAGAACTGGGTCGGGCACATACCTGTAGTACGGCACTTCCAATTCCACAAGGCTGTATTTAAGAGCAAGTTGCTGATGGATAATCCTGGCTACAAGGTTGTGTCTATGCAAGTACTCTTCGTTAGCTAGACGAGAACACCCAGAGATAATGTGTCGAATTGATTCTCCCGGTCGGTGGCATGCCCGACAGATGTCAACCGTTCCGTCTTTCACAATAAATCTCCGGTAATTGTTCGTCATGATAACTTCGTCCATAATTGCACAGACAAAACCTTCGGTTTCTCCAAAGAGGTCACCGGAACGCAGCCAGGCTACGGACGCTAGCAAATCTACATCAGGTCCATGTAGGGCCCGGAAAAAGCGCCCGTGAAGCTCCTTACTCTGCCATACCTCCCTGCGATCGTTAGTGTCAAGCACTACAGGTTTGCGCCAGTTCTCTTTAGCCAAGGAGAGCGGAGTGAGGCCCTTGTCCACCGCGACCACATCTCGATGCATCCCCACGTCGGCTTCTAGGAAATTATCCCTGAGACTGCATATCTCGCGATTGTGGAGAGTCTTAGCGTTTAAAAAGCCTCGGCCTCCACACTTTCGCGGGATATACAGTCTCATTACCGATGACCGTGGGTGATGCATTCGATATGCAGTCAACAGCGTACGGACCCTCCGATCCAGGGCGTCGAGTTCAGTCTGAGTCCATTTGAGTACGCCGAAAGAGTACATCAAAACCGGCATGACCCAACCGTTGAAGGCACGCACCTTGTTTCCGCCTGATAAAAGACTATTAAATACTTTCTTCAGGCGGCCAAGGAAGCGCTCCTTCAACGATTGCTTCATGTCAGCAACGTTGCTGCCCAACGCTTCCGACATACCCAAATACTTATAGGTTTCGGATGCGGAGAGGGTTCTAAGGTTTATGGAATCCGGGAGTTGCGTTCCCACGGATTCCACAATCTCCCCTCGCTTTACATGCATGACCGCACATTTGTCTACACCAAATTCCATCCTGATGGCGCTACTGAAAGTTTCAGTTACTTATTTATAGTTTATTTTATTTATTATTAAAGGTTTTACAATAGGAAGCGAAAGTCAATCGATAGGCGAGTAACTAACAAATATTTAAATAAACGGTGTTTAATTAAATATTGTTTGTTGTTATTTTGATTAATATCTACAATGTATCATTTGTTCCTTTTCGTAATATTAGTTGCTATAAGCTGGTACAACACTGTGGTAGTAAAACCGTCGTTCACGTATTTATTACAGATATACAAATTGTAGAACAATAATAATGTAAGCAGTAAGAAAGCTAGACAACTGTAGAGGTAGTTCGGCCTCTACGATGAACAAGCCGCACGCGCTTGTTAGATTTGATATAATATATAATTATAAGCATATATATAGCTACTTCGCAATTAGCAAACCTTACATGTCAGAATGGTTATTGGTTATTTATTGTGTATGAAAGTATTATGAATATGGTGTAAGGGAAGGATTTCATAAAGAAAAGCACAGAAAGACAAGACTAGATATTTATTATTTCAATTAGGCTTTTCAATAATTATTCATATTTAATGAGAAAGCTATTGTCCGTTCGCAAAACTAGGTCTTCATGGAGAAGAAGGACAAGAAACTCCATGGAAACAGTATTATAGTATTCTATCAACACATTTCTTATATTTCCACAAATTATAGTTATCTCAAACAGTTAATTCTATCACTCAGAATAATAGCAACATAATAACAATATTTAAGGTATAATATGAAATTACGTAACTTACATGACACCTGGTAGATATATTTCACATCACAACGGCACTAGCACTAGCCACTTGAACATCCACTGAGCAACTGCTTCGAGAATGTCATTACAATCCTTTTTATATCCTTCCACCCCTTCAATTTATCCCTTCCCATCAAACATCAACTGACAGTATTTTATATTAAAATAGCAATATAAATTCTAAGATATACTACAGTTACTATCAAATATTATTTAATTATTTATAGTATAAAACATCTGTACGATTTTGACAAGTTAAGAGTGGTATATTTTGTAAACACAATAACTAATCAAATTAGATACTTCTACATTGGTCTCAAGCTTCGTAAATGTGACAGATGTCAATATCCAACAAACAGTTATTCTAATAATCTAAAGGTTGTTTTACAATGATTCGATGATTTTAATCACAACCGAACCAACTTCCGGAATCAAGGTAATCTCAAGTATTATTTTTAAATATTAGACACATAATAATTACATTTATCTAACACGGCCATACTGACAAGTACTTCGCTCTCGAAGTACATTAGATACCGTTTTTCTACAATTGTAATTTACTTTGGTTTTGTCATCGTCATTGTCATTTTTGTTTTGTGTTGCCAATTGCCTAGACGTGTCAAGTCCCCTCCACCCGCTGCTAGTGGGATAGACTTGCACCAAGCAAATGACCGACCAGCGGAAACACTCACAGTCATAGTCACAGTCAGCTAATTACAATTATCTAATACGGCCATACTAACATGTATTTCGATCTCGAAGTACAAGATAAATAACATTATACAAAAACAATAGTGTGAAACTTAATCACATCTTACTGTATGTGGCCAAACACCCGCCGTCGGTGAAGCTCAATCACCCGCAGTCAGTGAATGCCAGACAACAGTCAAGACAAGCTCTTTTTGTATTAATTAAATAAGTAATCAAAACAATATACCGCTCGGTCAACCTGACAATAACATTGCAAATTGTATTGATCATCCTTATTACATTTTCTATTAAATAATTGCAAATATTTAATATGGTCACTCTGTTGGTACCTTACTTTTTAGTAAAAGGTTATAATAATAAGCCAAATCAAAATTATCAAGAAACTCAGATCAGTTCCGACAAAACTATAAGTTTATATTAACAATACTATTAGTACGAGTAATTATTTTGAAAGTGAAAAATAATAAAATAAAGCTAATTATTAATAACCTTTAACCTTGTCATATTTGATTATCAGCAAGTTATGTGATATTCGCCATTTCTTTCATAATATAAAAGTACAATTATGTTTCATTTACTTTATGACATTACCAACTTCAATTTTGTAAAGTTTCCTCTAAAGCCATTTTTTAAATTAATTTGTGATCAACAGAGTAATAATATTAACAATTTTAAATTAACTTTCCGTGAACATTTGCATTTTTTTTTTCGACCATACAATTCTCAGCACGTTTTCATCGTTATGATGAGGGTTGAGTCAACGACCCGCCGTTACCAATGGTTTCCAGCAGAACACGATTGCTCCAACGTTGATCATGAAAATAGCAAAATAAAATTCATTAGAAATATGTCATGTGAGACTGAGCACTATCCCACTTCTGATGTTAGATTTGATATAATATATAATTATAAGCATATATATAGCTACTTCGCAATTAGCAAACCTTACATGTCAGAATGGTTATTGGTTATTTATTGTGTATGAAAGTATTATGAATATGGTGTAAGGGAAGGATTTCATAAAGAAAAGCACAGAAAGACAAGACTAGATATTTATTATTTCAATTAGGCTTTTCAATAATTATTCATATTTAATGAGAAAGCTATTGTCCGTTCGCAAAACTAGGTCTTCATGGAGAAGAAGGACAAGAAACTCCATGGAAACAGTATTATAGTATTCTATCAACACATTTCTTATATTTCCACAAATTATAGTTATCTCAAACAGTTAATTCTATCACTCAGAATAATAGCAACATAATAACAATATTTAAGGTATAATATGAAATTACGTAACTTACATGACACCTGGTAGATATATTTCACATCACAACGGCACTAGCACTAGCCACTTGAACATCCACTGAGCAACTGCTTCGAGAATGTCATTACAATCCTTTTTATATCCTTCCACCCCTTCAATTTATCCCTTCCCATCAAACATCAACTGACAGTATTTTATATTAAAATAGCAATATAAATTCTAAGATATACTACAGTTACTATCAAATATTATTTAATTATTTATAGTATATAACATCTGTACGATTTTGACAAGTTAAGAGTGGTATATTTTGTAAACACAATAACTAATCAAATTAGATACTTCTACATTGGTCTCAAGCTTCGTAAATGTGACAGATGTCAATATCCAACAAACAGTTATTCTAATAATCTAAAGGTTGTTTTACAATGATTCGATGATTTTAATCACAACCGAACCAACTTCCGGAATCAAGGTAATCTCAAGTATTATTTTTAAATATTAGACACATAATAATTACATTTATCTAACACGCTCATCTTCTTGAATGATGCCTTCTGTACACGTTGTATGTCCTTGTAAACTCTTCTTTCTGGATCTAAAATGAAAAGAAAACGTAAGGGCATAGAACCAAAGAGGCATAGTGATCCCATCGCCATTTTCATTTTTCTTCAAAGTTAAAGCGCAATATGAAACTGGCATATATGGATAGAGGACACTTAACAGGGACAATTCCTGTTACCGAAACGTATTTACGTTACCGAGATATTTGGAGCTAAAGTTCTCGTCACGATCTTTGGCGATTTTTGCTGGTATATTCGCTTTTGCGCATACCGATGATTTTTACGTCATAATGCGCTAAAAAACCTATTCCATCCTAACAAGAGCGCGGTCTAGTTCTAACGGCATCCTAAGTATGTTCATTGAAAAGTGCGACACACCTTGGTTGTCGCACGCTGTGGAGATGCTGGTCAGAAGTCCCCGCAGCTAACCGTACAGTTTTTTCTTTTTGTTATTGTTTCTGTGTGTTTACTAACAATAGTTTTTAAGAACAATTTTACTAACAATTGGGCCTAGTTGCCATTAATAAACAAATATTTAATTAATTTGCTTTCAAATAATAGGTCTTTACCTATGAAATTGCCGTTTCGCATGAAAAAATTTAAACGATTTTTTTTCATGCATTTTTTATTTGTATTAATCGAAGTAATCACCCATGCAATCAATGCATCTTTGCCAACGCAGTGGCAGTTTATTGATGCCCTTCTTAAAGAAATCAGCTTGACGGGAGGCAACAAATTCTTCAAAGGCATTTTATACTGCCTCTCGGGTATTGAATTTTTTCCCGTCAAGAAGTTATCCAAATTCTGGAAAAAGTAGTAGTCTGCAGGCGCAAGGTCTGGTGAGTAGGGCAGATGACGGAGAGCTTCCAACCCCAGTTCTTGCAACTTGGAGACCGTCTGCTGTGCAGTATGAGGTCGCGCGTTGTCGTGCAGGAGCAGCGGAGACGAGCGATTGACCAATGCTGGTTGGAGATGTGCCAGCTTCTCCATCATTGTGTTCAGTTCTTCACAGTACACATCTGAAGTAATGCTCACCCCGTTTAGTAAGAAGCTGTGATGAATTACACCGGCGCTAGACCACCAAACAGTGACCATCACTTTTCTAGGGGTAAGTTTTCGTTTAGGGCATTGTTTAGGTGCTGAACCAGGATCCAACCAACTTGCTGAGCGCTTGCGGTTATCAAACAGAATTCATTTTTCATCGCAGGTAACAATGCGGTTCAAAATTCCTTCATTTGTGTATCTGTTGAGCAGTGCAAGGCACGTCTCGACGCGTACTTCGCGCTGGCGATCATTGAGTTCGTGGGGCACCCATTTGTCAAGCCTTTTTACCTTGCCAATTTGACGCAAATGGACCAATATTGTTTTGATGCTAACGTCGAAAGCTGCTGCTAATTCAGCCGTAGATTGTGTATCATCAGCTTCCACAATCGCCTTTAATTCGTCATTGTCGACCAGTCTTCGGACGACCGCGAGGTTCATTTTTCAGGTCAAAATTTCCAGAACGGAAGCGAGCAAACAAATAACAAGTGGTGCGTTGGTTTGTAGTGTTAGCTCCGTAAACGTCGTTGATGTTGTGTGCCGCTTGTGCCGCGTGCTGCCACGACGGTACTCATATTCCATAATTACTCGAATTTTTAACGTATCCATGATGACGAAAAATATTGAAATGCGATGAAAATGTAACACTAATCAATAAACAAATGACTACTTTTGGAAAAAAAAATCCATGTTTTTAAAATAAAATTAATTTGAAATTAGAATTCTTAGCCAAACAAAAATTATTTTGATTTGAAATGGCCAGTACTGCAGAACGGCAATTTCATAGGTAAAGACCTAATATCTCGGCAACGGGACACCGTATCCATGGTAATAATCAAGTATGTGCTACCGGCTACAAATACTAGTTTTATTGTGCGCCGCAAGGACAATTTTTCTTAAAATCGCTAAATGAGATATTTTCATTCAAATATTTGTGATACTTGAAGAGAACCTTATCCCTGGAATTTGTTTGATTGTCTCGTATGTATACACCAGCTTCATCAACTTTGTAGAAAAACCGAAATGACTATGGGGTGACCAAGCCAGCTTCCATAGAAAAAGTTCAAAACCCACTAGTACCAACTAGTTATCAACGAAAGGCCATTTTCATGTATTTAGATTGCTACACGTATGAAAAAGGCTGCGTTGTCGTAATTCTTTCTAACTGTGTTAAACCAAGCAGTTTTAGCAAAAAGTCACGAAGCCTTAACAATTCATAATTGGGAGACTTAGTTTTGTCTCGGCTAACACACCTAAACACTAAAAAACCGGCCAAGTGCGTGTCGGAACACGCACAATGAAGGGTTCCGTGCTTGAAAAGAATTTATCCCAAAAACAAACTTAACAATGGATCCCAAACAAAATTTTTTTTTTATGTCTTAAAACTACAAATCAACAATTTTCGGACTTTTTCCTTTACTTGTGCTGTAAGACCTTGCTTCTTGCCAAATTTCATGTTTCTAGGACAACGGGAAGTACCCTATAGGTTTTGATTTATTTGCAGTATCAAAATATGTCGCATAAATGGCCGTATGTTTTTATTGCGTTGACTTAGAAGCTCGAGTTTTTTAGAACTCTAAGAGACCATAGACTTACGCATTTGTTATTAATTTCAACTTGATACCTCCACGCGTTTCTGAGAAAAAAGGTCTTGACAGACTGACAAACAGACAGACAGACGGACAACGAAGTGATCCTATAAGGGTTCCCTTTTTTCCTTTTGAGGTACGGAACCCTAAAAGAGACTATAACTAAAAACTAAAACTTAAATTTTTTGGTAGCTTTGTCAACAAAATGCTATTAACATAATACATACCAGAACAATTTCTGGACTTCATGAGCAGTACACAAGTACTCTGAACATCTCTTATTGCTGTATAGAATCTCTCACATTCCACGCTTAGCCATATGATTAAAATGATAAACTTCATGTTCCAGATATTAATTGTTAGTAGTCGCACAACATACTCAAATAGTACAATGCTAATATTGGCTTAATTCATAATCAATTCATTCGAATCGGAGATCATTAGCCTTTTGTTAATTATAGTTTAATTCTATACTGGGTAGTTCTTTAGCACGCAGAAGAGATCCTACCATGAACTGACTACAAAGCACTACAGGTATACCTTTTTCAGATAGGGATACTCTGATAAAACACACCACACATCCCAGGCAGTGAAACCATAACACAGACATTGAATGCTCACTATGATAGATCTTTAAGAGGCCACTGCTAATGCAGTTGATGAGCAAGCTATGCAAAGCTATCATGGTGATTCCTGTGCCATGTTTAAGTTTAAACATGCATATATTATAATATACATACTTCCAGAATATGTGGCGAACACCACATTATAATCATGCGTAGTTCAAAAGAAATAATAACACGAAAAGCGACTAAGTTTTATGCTATTTTATCCTATCCTATACTATTAAATGAACAATATTTGTATTGTATTTACCTATATGTATTATTTGTAATCACGTTCTCGAAAACGGCTCTAACGATTTCAATGAAAGATGCAATACTGGTGCTTACGGGGGCGAAAAATCGATCTAGCTAGGTCTTATTTCTGAGACAATTCGTTTTTTCTATTTTCACCCGAGCAGAGCTCGGTCGCCCAGGTACTGGATATAATAACTGGTAGTTAGTCCCATAATTTATTAGTACTTTGACTACTTACTTTAGTATGGCGGCTTAAATATAATACCAAAAAGAGATTCCGCATATTAATGAATGCTGCAAATATCGTATAAAATGCAACCTGAAAACAAAATAAAAAAGTGTTTTTTTTTATGTTTCATCTATTTAACGTAACTGACATTACAACTTATTTGAAAAAAAAAGTACAAAATGGTGATATTTCTCGACAGGTGCCGTTTATTAAAGCATAAAATTTATGATGCTCAACGCCGTCGTGAATAACCCTAAAGCTCCGTTTACACGATGAAAGTTTCTGGAACGTTCGAGAGCAATAATCGCAATCCACAAAGCACGTTAAATTTTATTGCCATTTAAGAATTGCATGCAAGTGTTTACATGCGTGCAATTCCATATCAAAAGGCATACAATGATTGAATGCAGGTATTGCCATTCAATAAAATTGCATGCAAATTTTGTCTCATCTAAATACAGAGTTGCACGTCTTTGTACAATTGATTCAAGTGTTACCCCTATTTGTGCTACCAAATATTTCATTCAATTTTATTGAACGTCTTGTGCTCTTGTTTGAATGATAGAAAATTTTCATGTCAGAATTGAATGCGATTTTATTGTACGTGCGATTTTATTGTACATGCAATTTTACTGTACGTGCTGTTTACACCTATACCAGTTTTGAATGACAACTAACTTGCCCGTATCGTACAACGATATTGTAAGTGTTGTTTAGACGGCGCCAGTTAATTGCCCTTCAATTGTATGGTATGCCACAGGCAATAAACTTGTACCGTGTAAATGGAGCTATATAGCTTGGACTTGGTTGCTGATAAATGGAAGGCGATAATGCTAGAATGTTTGCGGTTCTGTGAGAAGACAGAGTTAACTTAATTATGTATCTAAGTATTAATGGCGAATTTGCTTTACTAAAATAGGTACTAATAAATTAATTAATTAAATCATTTATTTCAGACCAAGTCCATAATTCCACATAAAAATACATTCGAATAATTAAAACAATAAAATAAAATTAAATCAAAAACACAATTAAACGTTAAACATACACAAAATCATCAATCTAAATAAATAATTAAACATGTCAAATAATACGAGGAGAGGCGCTAACATGACGCTGCATCCACCTCTGTAACAGGGACAGGTCCCACCGCTCGGACAATACCCTCAGGAGACTATTCGAGCTGCTTCGTAGGCGACTTAATAGTGAGGCGCTCCGCTTCCGCTTCACTAATAAATTAATGAAACTTGTGAAATTGTCGCCAGTCGGTTTTATTAAATATGCCCCTGGCCATACTTACGTCAACTGCTATCAGTACAGTTGAGTCTTTAATTTACTCAATACGATATAAAAATACAATTACCATTTGTCGAGATGTCACCTCTAAAATCTTGTATGACTCGTGTATATTCAAGTATGCATCAAACATCATATTCCAGAACTCTTCTCTTTCTGAATCCACGGTGCTTCTTGAATTCTCGATTCTTTCAATCCACAAACGAAGCATTTTTTCTAATAATTGTAATATTACTAAAGCATAAACAATGTTAATTTCGAAAAGGAGACAAATGTAAAGCGACGAATAATCAAAAATTCTCAACTTGAAAACAAAACTAAAGAACAAGATTAAACTAAAACAAAAAATATTAAGAATGCCAACAGAAGTCCAGCTGCAAACAATGACACCTCCGAGTTTGTTGCCATTCACTTGTAGGACTCTGAGAACGTGTTGGATTTTCAAGACCAACAAAATATTGTAGTAACTTTGCACGATGTTTGAGAAGCTATTTATTAAATCCCCGACCAAGTAGATGACGCGGTCACTGAACATGCTCACACTAAATATCAAACTGTAAACCTCCCAACTATGAGTATTCTGGATAATGGTAACGATCAATTCAATAAAACAGGCACAGCGGTATAAGAGCATGCAAAATACTTGGATGAAGTTGTAACGATAAGTATTAGCGGTAATAATGTTGTTACGAATAGAATACTTCGACCGCAAGAAAAAACTTTGCATAAGATTCAATGGTCTTAACACTGATATTAAATCTTCTCCGATCTCATTATGATTAGGAACTGTAATGATAGAAACAATGTTTCTGTTTGACTTGAAATACGAGAACATGTTTGTTTAACTATAAAGTTTAATGTCAATTGATCTAAAACTAGTCAGTCTAATCGATAGATAGGTACTTAATTTTCTCATAAATAGAGTATTCTGTTTCTTATCATTCAGATCTACTTTCGTCATTTATCAAAATATTATCGGTAGCTGTTGTCGGGATCAAAAGAGATATTTGAAAGACTTATAATAGTTCGTTACTAATCAGTGGGTCTAGTACAGTAATGACCGAAGTGGAAACAATATGTATGAATTCTATTGAACCAACGAATGAATTTTGTTCCAAACCAACATCACACCTGTTTTTACCCGAAGGGTTAGGCAGAGGCTTTAGACATAGTACACAACCGTATTAATATAATAATAGTCTGTTAAGTATATTTTGTATGTTATGTTAGTCCTCCAGACCGAATTTCGGCCATGACACTCAGTGGACACTTACTTTTTTCCCTTTCTTCGATTTAAATTTCAACTCAATGAAGCTTTCACTATTATAATCTGTTTTGATCAAAATGGATTTTGGATTTTCTTTATGATATTGCACCCACAATCATCTTTGAAACAAGATATGATTATCTCGTAAACTATTTCAGACACAGATTTAAAATTTTGCCATGGTATGTATTACCACTGAATTGGTTGAATGATTTATCATTAGCCAATCGCAGCAATTTACGCGCGCTTGACAATTTGTCGCATTAATTTTTTGCTATAATTTTCGTTCGAGAAACTGGCACTGGCTGGTGTAAGACACTATTTACTAGAGCTAGAATATTAGTAAATTACTTACCTATCGATTGTCTTTCGTTTTCAGTATCATTCAATTCCAAAGTGTCTAGGGCAAACATGTTTTCATTTTCAAATCGAAAGTAAACACTTTAATAAATGAGAATGTACCAACATACATACCAAACGAAATGTTATACAATAATGTGATTGAAGAAGATTTACAATAAGTACTAAGACCGCTGAATTTGATAAAAAGTCTTTTTCTATACGCGAAGTATTCTATTCGTGACAACATTAAAACTTTTTTTTGTCCCACTTTTTATGTGGATGATGTTCTAATTTCTTGTGCAGGTATTCGAATTGGTGTGGGTAGTACCACAATAAAAATTAAAAAATAAAAACTTTTTACAAAAAAATAACAACCGACTTCCAAAAAAATACACTACAAAGTGAAAAATATCTTTAATTTCGGAAAACGGTGGCAAAAAAACTACAAAACCAAAAACACCGACTTCCGAAATTAAAGTTATTCACTTTGTAGTATTTTTTTTGCAAGTCGTTAGTTATTTTTTTGTAAAAAAAGTTTTTATCCGCTTATGTACCTAACTTTATTTATTTTGTGTACGGTTGGATACAACGAACTGAGGGTCAGGAGGAATCTCGCACTCACCTCTTACATTTTCAAAATACTTAGAGGGAAGGTACATAATGCGGACATATTAGTGCACATAGGTTATGTGTTCCGGACTGGTATGGTTAGCAACAGAAGTCAGTTAACACTGCTACTTTTTGACATCATCTAAATTAACACAAAATGATTCGATAAACTGCTTTTTTTTTCGTTTAACTATTAAGAGTTAATGTTCTTAAAATATTAAGTGCTTCTGTTCCGATTTGAATTAAAAATTTCGCTTAATAATTAAGATTTAAAAACAGCAAGTGTTAATCGACTTTTGTTGCTGACTGTACCTGTGACGATAACGACAGCTACGGCTTCAACACCTATCATAGTGAGGCGCAATTAACGCGTGCGGAGTGCACTCTCAACCCCATAGCTAGTGACACGAACCTATTCTGTTCTTCTCCGAGTAAGTTCACAAAGAATGCATTGTTTGTATGATAAGTTACAAAATTTAATTTGTATAATAATAAGCTAAGATAAGTTTAGATATGTTCACTATTGTAATAGGTTACACTGTAATAGTATTTCTTTTAATTTTATGTTTGATTTGCTTTTCTTTAATTTTCTAAACCTGTAGTAACTGTAAGTACAGCTTTCAAACTGATATTTATGTATCAGTCAAACTTTGTATCAGACAATATAATTTTAAATTTCCTCCAGTTCCATTATTTTTTTTACAAACACAATACATATGTAAATTTGTTAATTTTTCTTTTAATTTTGTAGGTTCTTCTTTTACTTAATTGCGATTACAGACTTATATTATGTAATATCTAGAGTAGACTAACCATTTTGTCAATTAACATGTCCTATCGAAAAGAGGCGGGTGATCTGACACTCAGGGCCCTCAGACTTCAAACACCTTTCTCTATTTAAGATTGTGAATTTAATAACTAGTGCCGTAATATTGATGTCGAGATAAATAAACATTTATGATTATACTCGTAGATGTAAGTTGGAAAATAAATAAATAAATGAGAATTTGACACTTTACTATTAATTACGACACATCCTGGATAGGAGAAGCTCGTGGCTAAGTAATAACAGCCGCACGGGTCAATCCATCAGATTAAGCTACGTTTGCCGGGGTTGGTCCGTGGATGGGTGACCACCTTTACATACCGAGACTCCTCTGTGCCTCGGAAAGCACGTTAAGCCGTTGGTCCCGGCTGTCATTCGCGGATCTTTGAATCGCTACAGGTCGTCAGAAGCCCGAAAGTCTGAAAACCAGTCTTACCAAGGGGTATCGTATTACCCAGTTACTGGGTTGTGGAGACCAGATTGGCCGTCGCTCCATGTAAAATATTGGTATTCAGCTGCATCCGGTTAGACTAGAAAGCGACCCCAATATAGCTGGAAAAAGGCTAGGCAGATTTATTGACATCCAGGATAGGCTATTTCTGTCCAAAAAAATTATTCAGCTAAGGAGTAGCTCCTCAGTAATCTTCTACAAATATATATCCTTACCTGTTTTGTTATCCTACTAGGTTGCGATACTGTTTTATAACCAATCGAGTAGTAAATAAATCAGGGCAGTGTTATTCTGTTTTTCCATCTGGAATTTCAGTAGCAGACCGGGTCTAGATTTGTGCCCGGTTGATGGCAATAGGCTCGCCCCCTATTACACGGGATTTAAAAAGGCAGCGGATGATTCTCGAAATCGGCGAGATTCTCACAGGTTTATATTAAATGACTTGCCAAGACTGGCTAAATATAGTAAAAGCTGTTTAGCCATGTGTTCGTGTATATAATAAAATTCCAAATGATCTAAAAACGTTAAATAATAGATTATTTAAAAAAAACGGGTGTGTCTTATATCATATAAAGATAGTTGGTATATTTTCATTTCAATAACGTTCACAAGATATAATAAACGTGAAATAAACCAACTGTTGATATAATTTCTTTACATATAACATGCATATGTTACGGATAAGGATAGGTGTAGAAATAAACTTAAGATTAGCCGGCTAAACTTAAGTTTATATTCGAGGAGAGGCTAATGTTAAATTCTTTCATCTATAACTGGCTAAAGTTAAGTGTAGCCGTAACACCTTGGCTTAAAATGAAGCAGCAAATGAAAATGGCTGAAAGGTGCACTTGAAACGGTTCAAGTACTCGGAGAATCCACCGTGCCCTGTCATGATTTGCGTGTTCAAGCTATTTTTTCCTAACCTACGAATTACTAAATAAGCTGCCCGCACATCAGGGAAGAATAACTTAGTGATGGATGCGGTGTCACTGGTTTCATATATGCGATTCCATTCATCAAGCGTCGCCAAACGTATGCTTCGCTTGATGAATGAGATCGGACATTGATCGTAGTCAGGTTTTCTTTTGGAGTTCTGAGCGGCCTCCTTTGCTAACTGGTCAGCTCTTTCATTTCCCAGTAGTCCTACGTGAGCTTTGATCCAAAACAAGTTTACCACCTTGTTCTGGCGGTATGCGGATCTTATATTATCCCTAGCTTCTACAGCAAGAGGGTGGCGCGAACCGGGATTTGTAACTATTTGGAGAGCCGCCATTGAGTCGCTGAAAATTCCAAAAGACGATGCCTTGAGCTTATTTATTTGCCTAGTCGCCCTTGCTATCGCTGGGAGTTCAGCCTGGTAAACCGTGCAGTAGTTAGATAGAGCAAGCTTGTGGGCTCTGGTCTCAGCTTCACTATTCCATATGGAGAGTGAAGCGCCAACCCCTCCTCCAATCTTGCTCTCGTCCGTAAAGATGCGGACGTCAAAATTGCGGTTGTTGTCCAGTTGCTTTTGGTTTACCAGGCTGTCGAACTGCAAGATGTTGTGTACCACGGGGTGAGGATCATCGATCGCAGCTGCCATTCGCTCGACCTCCCTGTCTCTCAGCGACATCAGGGGCACTCTTCTCTTGGCTTAATACAGTGATGCTGCCTCACGGACTCGGAGATCAAGAGGGAGCATTCCAGATAGCACCAGCGCTGAGTTTAGAGAGACCGTGCGATATGCTTTGCATATTTTCTGTGCAATGCCGCGCTGCACGACTCCCAACTGCTTAATTATTATTCCCAGCTTGCTTGCAGCCGGAGAGATATGTGCGTTAAACGTCAGCTTGTCATCGATGGTAACACCCAAGATTTTAATTTCTTTCGAAAGAGATATGTCAACCCCGCCCATGCTCAGTCGTGGGTTGTCAAATTTGAGTTTTCTGGTTATTACCATTGCATTGGTTTTGTGAGGTGCGAATTTCAGCTTATTTTCGACACCCCACGTCTGAACATGCTCGAGGGCGGCGTTAGATTTCTGTTCGATCTCCATTGCTGTATCACCAACAAAGACAAGGACGACATCGTCCGCAAAAGCTTGAGAGTAATCTCCTCTCTTTTCTAAGCTTTTCAAGAGAGGGTCCAGGAGCAGATTCCAGAGAATAGGGCCCTCTATGGAGCCCTGTACACATCCTTTGCTTGTCTCCCTGACATACCCTTCACCGGCATACCGGACCTTGACCCTTCTATCTCTCAGATAACTGTCAAAAACCCTTCTCAAGTTGACCGGACACTTTTCCTCAGCCAGCCGGACCCTGATGGCCGGCCACCAGGCGCTGTCGAAGGCTCCCTTATATCCAATGATACAAGTAGTATTATTTTCTTTTCATCTAATTTGCTGCGGATGTGCTGCATTAAGTTATAGAGGGAGTCCTCGGTGCTCCTCTGTGGCATGAATCCGTACTGGCGAGTACTCATCCTAGGTAGTGTATAGAACCTGAGTCGCCACCAGCATCTTCTCATATATTTTACCCATAACAGGTAGCAGTCCAATTGGCCTGTATGATTTTGGTGTGGTGTAATCCGTTTTTCCCGGTTTCTTTAGCACCACCACCGTGGCCTCCTTCCAGGACTGCGGAAAATAGCTAAGTCTCAGGTGCTGATTCAAATAAGCCAGGAACGCCTCTGGCAAACTGCTTATTGCATGGTTGCATATGTCAGCGGTCAGGCCATCCTTTCCCGGGGCCTTTTTGGGGTTAAAGGTTTCGCAGGCTGTTTTTAATTCCGAATCATTTGGGTTAGGTTAGGTTAGAACAGTAACCATTAACGCGCGAAGGCGCGCGAGCGGCAGATCCTCTCTATTGAGGTCAAGGTCAATGTCCTTGCATGGTGTATGCTTGTTTGCTGCATGTATGGTGTATGCTTATTTGCATGTTTCTTACAGGGAAATAAAAACTACATAATTATGTTTACAATCAACTGTTTTATAACGGTTCATGCTTCGATTGATTGACTATCAAATAACAAAAAAAAAAAAAAAAAAAAAAAAAAATGAAACGATTACAAAAAGTTATTATTTTTTTAAGCTTAAATTAGAAGCCAGACCTCGTAAAAATGCACACTCTAAATATTGTTTTTGCCGCTGCAGTATATTGTTAATTCTCTGTTGCTGTTGCTCGTACAACTTTTTGCGTTTTGGTGGTGTTACGCCGTTTTTTAATGTTTTTACGAGTATATCTGAAGATATTTTTATAATGTCATGTAGAAGCTCATTCGCCAAATAGTAAAAACTCGGGTTCGGTTTATCTATAATTTGATTGATTCGGTGGTGCCAGGATTCTGCACTATTCTGGGTTCATGGTAAATCGCTTTCTTGAAGATTCCTAATGCTCCATATAGAAGGAGGAAATCTTGGAGGATGGTTTTTTTCGCCCATTACATAATCTTTGCCAAAATTCATAATTATATTTACGATGTTTGATAATTATATAAAATAAAATTATAGATTCAGTTGTTATATCTTGTAAACATTAGAGATTTTGTAATTATATAATATATTACTTACCCAAAAACAACTACATAATATAGTTAAACACTAATATTTTTTTTATACAATAAGACAATTAAGTGACGGAAAACATTGTATAACGTAACCTATAATATTTGCATGCTATGATATACAGGGCGTCCCACGGATATGCCACATGGAGGAAAAGTTCCTTAATGAATGCATAAGAATGGTTTTCGTCATAAGGATTATTTTTTGCTATATAACATAGTGTCAAAAATAAAAGGAAGACCATGAATTTTAACATTTTTAATACAAAATTAATAAATTTATCAAATGCTCAAAATGAGTCTCTTCCTGTTGAATACAAAGTCGCACTCTTTTGTTGAAGTGAAAAAATGAAAAATGTTAAAATTCATGGTCTTCCTTTTATTTGTAACGCAATGTTATTTAGCAAAAAATAATCCTTATGATGAAACCATTCGATCGGTATGATAAAGCTACAGGGTGATTATTTTTCTCATGTAACGGCTTCGATTTCCGGTTTAACAATGTAATTATTTAAATATCTATGAATGCAGTTTAAATTGTATTCTAAATTCAAATAATGTCTTCTTTCAGTTAAATGTTCCATCTACAATATTCAAGGTACTTTCCCTCCATGTGGCATATCCGTGGCACGCCCTCTATAACAAAAAACATGTATGCTCTATAATGTCTTAAATATCTTTACACACCATGTTTTACGAAAATAAATATTATTGGCGAAATGCGAGTCTAAGTTGCACCTCTGCTTTACCCTTCGGATAATAATCTAGTAAAGTAAAGTTTTATTGATTCTTTTCGTTTATCCATGACAGCATAGCAAACTGCAGTAACACAACGGTGTACTCCAACATCAAACTATTAAACTTCTGTGGTAGACTTCCATCGATTATGAACATCCGACAAGCAGTCATCTTGTGGAAGGCTGCACGGTTCAGCCGCTGTACGTTCTTACAAAGCCTTTTAGCTTCCACTGTAACAGAAACAAAAAAAACACTGTTGAACTTCCAGTTTGTGTTAATAATAATGTTAGTGACCATAACAGTTTAAAAACTGTTGAACAAACCTATGTATCTTATTTATTTATTGAAGTAAAAAGTTCTTTAGGCGCTTTGAGCGATTTTTGGTAGGGGCAAATCTTACCATTTCCCGTCACCGCGTCACCGCGACACCTCGACTATGCATAGTTTTGTCAGCCATTTTTTTTTTGTTGTTATTTTGAGCTATAAAGATCAGTCGTTAAATGTTCAAAAACTGATGACATTTTGATTCATGATTCCGAGTTTATGAATTTTAGTTTATGTTATTATGTGATTTCTGTTAATTTTTGTTACAGTTTTTTTGTTAAGTAACAAAAATGAACTGTTAGGCAGGAGTCACACCAGGTGATCGAGCTTTACTGCGGTACTTAATTTAAAATAAAATAATTGTAAGCATAAGATCGCGGCGGAAAACAAAAGTAATTATGTAATCCTCAATCCGATTTTTTCACTGACTGTTGAAACTCTTGAGCTAGCTAGACGTTTATTTAGGGTTCCGTTCCTCAAAAGGAAAAAAACAGAAGCCTTAAAGGATTATTTCGTTGTCCGTCTGTCTGCCTGTTTGTCTGTCAGTCTATCAAGACCCTTTTTTCTCAGGAACACGAGGAGGTATCAAGTTGAAATTAATATAAAATACGTAGGTCTATGGACCTTGAGCTCTAAAAAAATCAAGCTTCTAAGTCAACGCAGATACGACGACGACGTCGTTGACGTCGTCTATAACGTCGTTAAAGTCGTTAATTTGTAATTTTATCGCATAAAAAAAAATTTTTGGGTTTCAACTACAATATTAAGTTTGTTTTTGGGTAAGTTATTTTCAACTACTTAACCGTTCACTGTGCGTGGTCCGACACGTACTTGGCCGGTTTTTTGTTGTTACGGAACAATAATTTTGAAATCATCCCACGAAGCATTAAATGTTCATACGTTAACATATAGGTAGTTTCAACTACAATATTTTATAGTACTTTTATACTACAATATACATAACTAAAAGCTCGACTTACCCACTTTCTCAGATCTTACTTATTGGAAGAAGAAGTAACTAAAAACGCATCGACTGAAGATCGGTTCTATAATACGAGCGAAAACGCACGCATATATAGATGCGCTTTGCCTACAATGATTGAATAATGATAACAATAATTGTTGGAAAAAAAAATTAGTGAACTAAAAAGTTGAAACCTTCTAAAATACAAATAAATGTGTTACTAATTCCCTTAGGTGAGGAATTGCAAGGTAAGAATTTGACCAGCACCCTAATTGCGTAACACATTATCAATCGGAGTTGGTTTCATTTTGACAGTTTAACAACATTCATTGCGTTATTTACGTTGTCGAGCAGGCAAATGTTTCTAACATATGAAGCAATGGATTAGCAATTTGTTTCAAAATGATTCAAACTCCGATTGATAATGTGTTACGCAATTAGGGTGCAGGGCTTGTATACACTTTCATCAGATACTTTTGGAACGGTCTATCGGTCTATCGGTCTTTTGGTCAGTCCTGTGCGTACGCCCGTTTTTACTCGATGAATGAAATACCGCCATTTGGACCTATTTATTTTCTTGCACGGACGTAAAAATATCGCGGCGGGATTTTATCGTGCACTGGATTTTCAACTCTCGTTGTTGAGCCGAGCATTAAGAATCCAGCAGAGTGCATTCTAGCGCGTCGAAAAAACAATGTTGATTTTCAACTCTCGGCTCTAGGTAGAGCGTTGAAAATACAATGCGTGAAATAAAATAGCCGCGATATTTTTACGTCCGTGTAAACGTTGACTTATTTTGTATTATCTTTGTCTTACCAGTACTTTGCAAACTCCTCAGCATCCTACTGCAAGCAGTGTCTGCATCAGAGACAGTTATGTAGAAGAACTCGCAGTAAGTATTGAATATAGAGACGAAATTAATATTCTTAAACGCCCATAGCATGATAACCAATTCAAAACTGACTAAAAAGTGCTGAAAAATAAAGTAGCAGAAATTATAGCTGACAAATAGTTCTGTAAATACGTTATTTAAATTCAATTTATGAAAATAGTAGGTACATTTTAATACAAGTGGAGAATTTTGTTATTGCATTCGAGACGGAATTAACACCCAAGCCGTAGGCGAGGTTGTTTTTGAGCCGAGAACTGCAATAACAAATGTCCACGTGTATCAAACGACGTTTTTCAATACACTTTTGAAGAAATAAGATAAAATAACGAAAAATATTTTTGTCATGAATTATTAGGAAACTATGATTTAAATTTTCATTTTTTTTCCGTGCTTTGCTTTCGTCAGGTTGAAGGAGAAGCAAAGGTCCGATAAACAGCCTAATATGAAAAATAGAAAATTCAAATATTTTTGAGTTTAGAACACAAATAAATGATAATTTGTTCATAAACTTTTTTTTATTGTAATAATCATGGTTTTTGATGATATTCTATGTATAAACATTATTTAAATATTAAAAAAATATTAACGCCTTATAGACGCATATCTCTTTGCCGAGATTAAAAAAAAAAACATTCACCTCCGAATAGAGACGGTGTGAATGAGGGATTGAACCAATTTGGATTAAGTATAGGTATAAGTTATCTGTGGCAATTTTTATTCCCGCACATGTGTTGGGAATTGAAAAATCGCACGCGTGTGAAATATATTGCATTGTGAATCTAATCGTAATGCGATATAAACCAGTTTTCGAGGAAGTGTATTGAAAACAATATTATCGGTCTTATTACAAAACGAGGTTTTTCTTCCGTCATGGTTTAAACCATCGAGCCAGTTTTTGTAATAAGAACCTAGCTGTGATAGAAATTCAGTTCTTTATACAAAACTGACAACTTAGTCCGGTACTAAGTTGTCAGTTTTGTAAAACTGACAACTTAATGTGTCGGAATAAAGTTCGAAATTCATAAAAGGGTCCATGATTTAAACCTGGGTTTGAAGATGAACCTTGTTAAGACGGATGTTTTTAGAGAACCAATGTATGTTCGATATACTATGTGCAATCTTGTTCCGTATAATTTTCCAATCATACAGAACATAGGTCCTACAACAGCTTTAATAAAAATATAATTTACGGATCACGAGTAGTTAGTCAATAAAATGATTATTTTGCTTACCTCGCCGTTGTGTCTTTCAAGTGATTTTTCTATTTCTATTATTGTTTGGAAATACAGTAAACTATGGATAAATGTATCTAATACTTGAAATAATATCTGGAAATAAATAATAACGTTCACAGTAAGGAATAACTTTAAAAATAATACACACCACAAAATGTCACACTTACCGTAAACTTAAATATTTTCTTAAAAATATCATACGCTTCCATTAAATTAATATAAGACTGGAAAAGCTTTTTAGGTTTATCATTATATTTATTTTCTTCTAGCTCCAAGCAAAGTTTACTATAGTACTCGACCTCAGAGATCCATGAAATCATTCCATCTCTTATCAAAGCGATTATAGTAAAACCATAAGTTAAATGTACATCAAAATAAATCAAGGTAAATAAATAAACTGCTAGATTTACGCTGCGAACTAGTGACACACAGACAATATAAAAAGCAAAATGACGAACAATTCCGAACCAGTTCCTACGGACAGCCTTCTTGCAACTCTTATAATCGATTAATCTAAAAGCTTTTTGAATCTTCAAAATTATTTGGACGTGGTCCTCTCTTTGTATAATATTAAGTATATAAAAAGAAAGGAAAGGAATCACCAACAAGACGACGTTGAACATTAAGAGCACGACGAGGAACGGATTGACTACTCCTTCAAATTCCCTTGCCAAGTGATTTTCAATGTGAAAAATTATGAATCCAAGAGTACCAATTAGCGACACGATATAATAAGGTGCACGATGAGGCCTTATACAATTGTACTCAATTGAGAACCTTGATAGGAACAGCATGTGCTGTAAACACCGAAAAGGAAGGAGCATGTCTTGGAAACTCTTGTCCAAAAAATTGTCGGTAATACGACTTATTCTGAATCGTGTCTTCATGTCTATTTTACTTTAACAGTAGTCGTGCAAGTGCTCAGCAGAATACTAAGGATGGAACAGCCGTTTACATAAAGTATGTAAATAATAAATATTTTAACTTTTACCAATTCATTTTAATAAATTAAAAAGGTCGTCGTTTATTTTGTCACGAGGTCACGACGACGAGACAGTATAATTGATTAAACGAAATATTTAATTAATGGTCAGTTTATGACTAAGGATCAAAATTAAGCATAAGCTGTTGTTATAAGGTAAGCCATGAAAGAGTGAGTGAGCGTGTACGTGACTTGAATAACTTAGAGTCATAGTATAACCACAGTCTATATACATCATACAGTCGTCCGACGAAGCCCGAGCTACTTACGTAGTTCGCCGAACTTCGTATGCAGCTCGGCCTTCGTCGGACGACTATGATGTAAGACTGTGGTATACTTTCTTTCTTTTAAGGCGAGTAGAGCTGCTAACCAGCAGCGCCACCATTGAAAAATTAATAAGTCAGGAGATTTGAAACATTTTGCATATGAAGCAAACTGTTAGCATATGCTCACAGTTTTAGTCAGATGTGGTAGAATTTTTTGTATCCAAAAAATCAACACTAAACCTCCTAGGCTCGAAGTTATAGCAGCTAATGCCAAAAACGAACGTTTTTGGCGTTAACTGCCTCATCTGACTAAAAATGTGAGCATAGGTTTCAAAATGTTCCATATCTCCCGTCTTATTTTTTATGTTGTTTTATAATTGGAACCTTGAATTGTCTTTTTAATCATGGGTGAATTGCCCAAGCAAAAAAATACACGGCAAACCTGAGAACGGTAGTGCAATGTGCTGATTATTAATTTTATATATTTTTTCTCAACAACGTAAGTATTTCTCTACCTTGGCAAAAAAAATCATTGGTATTTACCCTCTAATATACCCAAAAAAAAAATTACAAAGTGTTATTTTATCATCACGGTGACCTGTCCTGAACCCAATTCCGCTCATAACATACCTTCTCCTGCAAATACATTCGTAATATGGATTTAAATTGATTTTGTTATCATTAAATTATAATATATTCGATCAAATAAAACAATTTTTGTTTGTTTATCTTCTTTCTCATGGATTTGACAGGCAGTCAACTTTTGTCTGGAAAAAAGTTATCATTTCAGAGGACAGTAAGTTTTAGTAGAATAGCCACATCAACATTGCGTTGTTACGCCCCTTTCACCTTTTCTCACTCCGGATCAGTCCGGCTTAAGCTCTCGGCGCGAACGCACCGGTCCCAACGTCTTGCGGTTTCCCGCCAAATCAAAAGTAAGTTTATCATTTCAGTAATATGGGGACAAAAATAGTTTCATTTCGGTGGCTGTTATAACTCGTGCTAGATTTGTTTAATTTGTTTCAAAATTGTGTATTAAATTCGCAGTAAGTACTGTTTTGTTTGAGTAGTGTTCATATTTTTTAAATAATTTTTTTTCGGAGTTAAATGTAGAACTAACCTCTATTTTATCATCTCAGTGTTATCATTTCAGTGGATTCGGTGGACTGTTATACCAATTACAGTCCACCGGAATTAAAAGTATCTCCGAAATGATAAAAACATAAAGTTTTAGAGATCCTGGTGTCAAATACAAAGTCATAGTTTTGTAATGTACCTACTTTTACCTAGAGTGTCGATTAGATTATTTAGGTGTATTTGTTGTGTAATATTTGTGCTTAAGATATATAATATATACATATATCTATGTAGTTAGTACATGTTTACTATACTTTAGATACACATTTGTTCGGCTCAACGAAAATGTGATGAGTGTGTGGGTCACCACAGTGTAGATTATTATACCTACTAATTGTCAACAAAATAATTATTTCGAGGGTTTACCTTCAATATAAGTCACTTACCTTTATTGTAACCTCAAAGAATGATATATGTAATAATACTAACTGTAATATCTGTATATTAATGATGATATTAAAAAAACTGTGTACTGTCCTGTCTCAGTGTTTATCTAAAATTTGTGGAAATCAAACCTAACAAAGTACGGAACCCTGGCTGGGGGCACGGTTGTTCTTAGCTGTATCATTTCGGTGGATTTATCATTTCGGTGGTAATTTTTATCATTTCGGTGGACACTTTTAATTTCAGTGGACTCTTAAAACTTTATCCTTAAATATTTATGTAAGTTTTGATAATATTTGATGTCCACTCACGCACAATGTTATAAAATAGACTAAAGTATTATTTGTCACTAAAAATATATAGATTGCATTGAAATAAAAAAATTCCACCGAAATGATACATAAAAATCTCTTGTTGAAATTCACCCTCATGAGTTATCATTTAAATGTGTGTTGTGCTGTATCTTTTGTGCGCACTAAATGATTGATTTATTTATCTATCTTTTTTGTTTTTTTTTTGCCAGAAAAAGGTAATGTAGATTGAGTAATTGACATTGATGAATTACATAGGTTTCAACGATGACTTTAAAAGAAGGATCTACTTAAAATAGAACTTGAAATTAAATGTAGATGATAATAACAAATGTCAACGAGAACCTTTAGGATAGTAACTAGATTATAATTTGCAATACCGGAATTTGTGTCCAATGGTTTAAAAGATGTTCGTATAGGAAAAATATACCCGAAAGAGAATCAAGTTCAAATAATACCATTCACTATTGACGAAGAACGAAATTTTTGAGGCTTTTATGCCTCTGTGGTAATGGGGCGTGGGTCATCTTGTAACGATGGCAAATACAAGAAGTATCCATTAAAACAAAGTAGGTACTTTTCAACTGTGTTTAAATCCTGGATTAGTAAAACTGATACAATTTATTTAATTACAATTACACATAGTTATAAACTTTACAGCAGAGCAAACTGTAAGAGTACAACAGCGTAGTGAGTGAGAAGTGCCAGCAGACTTAACAGATGACAAACATCTATGTTGAACAAACCAAACACACTCATCTTGCTGAATGATGCACGATGTACCCGCAGGATATTTTTGCACAACTTTTTTTCATCATCTGTTAACAAAACATTGTTATGATGAGGAAGTGTATGTATGTGTGTAATATAATAGCGCAGATTTTGATTCGTATTATCTTATCCCTGTGCTGAACTTACTCCAACATACCCAATGCTTCACTACTATGAAAATAGCCACAAGATTCAAAGTTTTTACCCTACTGCGCGACGCAAAGGATAATGTGTTCAACAGCCTATGTATGTTTCCAAATGTATGCGCCGATTTTGATGATTCATATGTCAATCGATTTGTTTTAATCTTGTGAGTGACGTTAAAGGCATGACAGTAACCCAAATTTAATATGGCGACAACCCGACGCCATATTGTGTACAAAAAAAAATGAAATCGACGAATTACCTTAAGTAATTGAATAGGTCTTGAAAATCATCTTTAGGTTTCTCTAATGCTTTTTCATTTTGAATGACCATTTAGGGTTTATGTATAACGATTTAAATTTGATTAGCAACTACTCTCACTTACATTTTCAAAACTTATAATAAAGCTGTGATAAAGTTCTTATAAAATCGTAAAATATGTCTTAATAACGTGAAAAATAATTATCTGTTCTGATATATAATAAAGTAGCTTTTCGTGTCTGTCTGTGTGACCGCGTTGTTCTTCTAAACTACGCAACGGATTTTGATGCGGTTTTCACTATCATTTAGAGAATTTATTCCGGAAGGTTTATTATAATACATTAATATTTAACTTATATATAATATAGAAACCTTCATGTTTTGACAAGTCGTACAGACAGTGCGAAGCAGGGCCGTGTCGCTAGTTATAATATAATTCAGTATGTAATTCTTAAAATCGAGTGACAAACCCAGAATATTACTGTTTTAAAAGATAATTTCAACGACCGTTACCTAAAGCGTTACTCAATACAGTGAGAGAAAAATAACCTTAACCAATCAATCTGCCTAGCCTTTTCCCAACTATGTTGGGGTCGGCTTCCAGTCTAACCGGATGCAGCTGAATACCATTATTTTACATGGAGCGACTGCCTATCTGACCTCCACAACCCAGTAACTGGGTAATACGATACCCCTTGGTAAGACTGGTTGTCAGACTTTCGGGCTTCTGACGACCCGTAACGACTGTCAAAGATCCACGAATGACAGCCGGGACCAACGGCTTAACGTGCTTTCCGAGGCACGGAGGAGTCTCGGTATGTAAAGCTGGTCACCCATCCACGGACCAACCCCGGCAAGCGCAGCTTAACCTGATGGATCGACCCGTGCGGCTGTTATTACTTAGCCACGAGCTCCTAACTTAGCCACGAGCTCCTAAAATAACCTTAACCAAAAAGTGTAAAATAAAAAAATAGTAGGTAAATTAATGTTTACCTGTACAGTTTGATGCCAAAATGATTTCACATGAGTCTTGCGCACACTTGACGGCTTCATAAAATGCCTCGAGCTGCAGACTGAGTGAGATTTGTAGTGCATAATTTTTTATTATCCAGAAAAAAATGAAAATCGATATGTAAGGATTTTCTTCCTAGAAAGAAGGAACAATACGAGTATGTAAAGTAAAAACTTTCTTTATTTATTATATCCTTTCAAGAAATTATTCTGTCAAAAGCGATTAACTTACCAAATTTGTTTTAAACTCAATTTGGCTGATTTCAATCACAATTTGAATATTTATCAAACTTTGACAGAAGGCTTCTGTAGTATTATACAAGATCTGTAAATCATAAAACAATATGTTTCATGTAAAATTTAAGGTAGCCCTGAATGTGTGGTATACAAGAAAGAGTGTGAAAGATATTATTACTGGAAATCTTGAAAAGAAATGATGAACATGGCATGATGTTGATGAATACCCCACACACCACAACACACTACAACTGTAGTTAGTTAACTCAAAGAACATGGAGTCTGATCATTCTGAGGGAAGAAACATAAAAATTATAAATACTACAAGAAAATACGCCTTGGTGAAAACCATAGTCATCATGATGAAACACAGACGTAATTTTACAACCTGAATTCCATAAAGAAACCACAGTATTTATCTATTTATTATTTCATAAAGTAATGTAACTTTGTGAAAAAACACAAATATTTAAACCGTAAAGTAATCCCATTTTTTTTTGTGATTTAATTACAAATTAACAATTTTCAGAATTTTTCCTTTACTTGTGCTGTGAGACCTTGCTTCTTGCCAAATTTCATGATTGTAGAACAACGGAAAGTACCTTAGGCTTTGATTTACTTGCGAGTATCGAAATATGTTGCATAAATGACCTCTAAGCATTACCGAGAAAAAGGGCCTTGACAGAATGATGTACTTACTTGAAAATATTTTTTTTTTGTGATAAATTTAAATAATTAACAATTTTCGGACTTTTTCCATTACTTGTGTTGTAAGACCTTGCTTCTTGCCAAATTTTATGATTCTAGGTCAACGGGAAGTACCCTATAGGTTTTGATTTACTTGCGAGTATCAAAATATGTTGCATAAATGGCCGTATTTTTTTATTGCGTTGACTTAGAAGCTTGAATTTTTTTAGAATTCCAAGGGACCATAGACCTACGTATTTTATATTAATTTCAACTTGATATGTCCACGTGTTTCTGAGAAAAAGGGTCTTGACAGACTGACACCGAAGTGATCCTATAAGGGTTCCATTTTTCCTTTTGAACGGAATACGGAGCCCTAGAAATGACTGTACCCTGAAATGAAAACCCTGTACCCTAACTTCTTATTTTATTATAATTACTCTCCCGAAATCTACCAAAACTTATCACAAGAGTCTTCTAGACCATCGATATATATAAAAACTAGCAAAAAATATTTGGTATTTCTCTCGTACTCCACAACCTAATAAATATACTCGTAGTTATTTGAAAACTTCTTTGTAAGATCATTCAAAATAAAATAAAAAATCTTTTTACGTACCGGTAGTTGATAAATGTTTGCCAAAATCTTGTAGCACTTCAATATTTGATCATAAGACTGAAACATTCTTGCGCTCTGTACTTTATTGCAACCATAATTCCGTAGCAGTTTAACCTGTATATCCCATTGTACGACTTTATCAGTTAATAGCTTAGTTAACCTTATTGTGTAAATTAGATTTGAATCAAGAGTCGCCATAGTCAATGCATAAAAGATGACATTCCATGGAGGCTTTAGGAAAAAGAAGTTGTCATAGATTACTACAAAGATATAAAATCCAAAGATTGAAGCAACACTCATCCAACTTCGCATGATGAAATGTTTGAGACTAGCCTCATTCTTCAGAAATCTGTGCACTTCTTGAAAGTCTAAAACAAATAAAACGCTCTTCTTAGATTCAGTGAAGTTAGTAATAAAGTTCATGATGAATCCCAAACATTTGAAAATAAAGTCGAAGATAGATCCGACCATGAGAAAATTAATTGTTGTATATCGTCTGAAATTTTCATCTAGCAATATTTCCACGAAACGATAGACACACGAAGTCAAGAACATTACTGCACCACTTATTAATATGAACTTATATAGACAATTAATTGGATTTATGTAATTATTCTTGATGTGATATTTGGGATTGAGCAGTAGAATTTGCATGAAATTCAAAGGCAGGAAAATTCGTTGCACTTCTTTATCGATTTGGTTATTTAATACAGTTTTATCATTTATTCCGACTTCTTCATCAATATTCAGGTTTAGAGTCTCCATTTTGTGTGAAATTCTCTGCAGCAAATGTAAGATTGTGAACTCCTAAGTATTATGAAAATTAATCAAGAAGGGTGTGGGGAAGTAGAAGCTAAAATAAATTAAAAGTCCATTACGTTATAAATTTTCTTTAATATATTGAAGGACTTAATAAATTGTTATCACAAGATATTAAAATAGCAATTCATGTATTAATGTTTGGTCGTAGCCCAAGAGCTGCCGTTTGAATTTTACGACAGGATATTGGTCGCATATTTTTTTTTATAAAATTTCAACACAGGGGTTTCAGATTCAAGTACTGAATTCATAGTAAAAGGTTGCCGTCAACAAATTAAAATTCAACAAACAAATACCTACTGCGCGGGTTGGAAGATGTCACATGTCTTCGAATTTTTGGTTCTAGGACATGCCGGTTTCCTCACGATGTTTTCCTTCACCGTTTTGTTCGCAGTGGTGATGAAATGAAATAGGTACACAAAGTAAAATGCCTGCCTGGGTGCCTGCCTACTCACGACCTACAACTCGTAAGTCGGTGCTGATACCACTGGACCACCACTGCTCGATTTGAGCTTTATAAATTGAGAAAATGAAATATTATGTAACAATTGAAAATCATACTGCAAAAAATCAAATAAAATACACTCAGCGTGTGTCTTTAAAGTTACTTTCTGGTGCAACTTGTTTCCAAAACAAACACATATTATGAATTTATTGCATACTAGCTTTTGCCTGCCGCTTCGCCCGCGTCGTTGTCGCAAAATTTCCCACGGGAACGTACTACCGGGAAATCCTTCCTTATTTCTTGTCTACATTATAAAGGGAGCCAACCTCTGTGCAAAATTTCAGTTGCCATCACGAATTTATTAGTAACAGCCCGGAGTCAGGATTTGTGCCCGTTGATGACGATAGACTCACCCCCTATCACACGGGATTTAAACGTAGGTAATTGGCAAAATCTGGATATACTATAGCTATAGAAACAACTCTGCCTAACCCTTTGCCAAAAAGAGGCGTGATGTTATGTCTTACCTGGAGACTGAGTGAGATTTGCATTACCAGGCTAAATTGAAAAATTAAGGGTTCGCATGCTAAAATATAATAAAAACCGGCCAAGAGCGTGTCGGGCCACACGCAGTAATAGGGTTCCGTAGTTGCACAATAATACATTTTATTAGTTGGTTAGTTGAAAAGCCTATTTAGCTGTGATAGTTTTGCTTTTAACTTCGTTATATATACTACTACCATGAATTTTTTCACCCATCCAAAACTAACCATTTAGCTGTGGGGACTTGACTTTAATAAAAATTTGCACTTTAAAGCTTAATATTTCAGAAACAGATCCCTAAATTGAAAGTTGTTTTCACAAACCCGCAATATTTTTAAAAGACCCATCCAACAATACCCCACACCATGGGTTACAACACGCGCTACAAGGATTAAATACTTTTCTGCCTCTTCTCAAAAATCCATCATGTACCGTGAAATAAGGTTACTTTGATACTACGGGTTTACTTTGATAACATCTTCTTTCGACTATGAAACATAATATGTTCATATTATGTTCCACTGGCTGTCGCAGTCAGAATATTGTGAAAATTCGTGGCCACCTAGTGCGCGGGCTCCCATACGCCGTCATATGTTCGACTGGCTGTCGCGCTAGGCTGCCTAGTGCGCGAGGGGACTTAAACTGCGACGAACATGCGTACTGCTGTTTTAAAAACTATGCCAGGTCTATTTTTATTTTGTGAATAATTTATAGTACTACCTAAAATTTGTTTACACTGACTGACCCTTTTCGTTCCGAAAGCCTATAGCACCAAAAGCAGATATTAGTAATTATAGTTCAAACATAAAATGTCTCACCCTTAATTCACTCCATCCAAGGGTTGTCTGTAAAGTCCCCCCCCCCCCCCCCACACACACATTAACAGTTGGCCAGGAGTTGGTTGCTAGTTTTCTGGATCTCTCACGGGCATTTGATCTTGTTTGTTATGATGTTTTGTGGCGTAAACTAGAATGTGAAACTAAGTTACCATCTGAAATAGTGTCAATATTTAAGTACTGGTACAGTAGTCAAAGCAATAGCGTGAAGTGGAATGGCTCGCACTCGGATGTGTATCGGTTGGAGTGCGGGGTGAGGCAAGGGGGGCTCAGCTCTCCACGGCTCTTCAACCTATACATGAACCAGCTGATCCTTGAGCTCAGCAGCACCAATGTTTGATGTCATATTGACGGGGTGTGCATTAATAATATTAGCTATGCGGACGACATGGTGTTGCTGAGCCCATCAATCGGTGCTCTGAGGCGACTGATCGCTATTTGCGAAAACTATGCGGTGACTCATGGGCTCAAATATAACGTCGCTAAGAGTGAACTAATGGTTTTTAAAGCTGGCAGTCTGACATATCCATGTATCCCAGACGTAGTGCTTTGTGGAGAACCACTGCGAAGGGTGGACAAATTTAAATATCTAGGCCACTGGGTCACTGAAGACCTTAAAGATAATTGTGACATTGAAAGGGAACGTAGGTCGCTGGCTGTCCGTTGTAACATGTTGGCCCACAGGTTTGCACGTTGTACGAAGCCAGTTAAAGTAACGCTTTTCAAAGCTTACTGTCAGTCTTTCTACACGTGCAGCCTGTGGGTCAACTTCACTCAGAGGGCATACAGCGACCTACGCGTTCAATATAATAATGCACTGAGGGTGCTGCTGTGCCTGCCGTGGCGATGTAGTGCGTCAGGGATGTTTGCAGATAATAATATTGATGGTTTTCGCCGCTATTATTAGGAACAGATGTGCATCCCTGATGTCTCGCGTTCGCGGCGGCACCAACAGTATTCTCAGTGTATTCGTAGATCGGTGGGATTCCCCGATGTTGCGGATGTGGATGCGGCTCCATGCCGAAATTGAATTGTATATTTTTATGTGTCTGTAACCTACTAACACTAGAATTTAAGTTAAAATTGTTACTAACCCTATGGACTCCGGTCTGAAATATAAATATTTTATTCTATTCTTTTCTATAAACTGGACCGCCTGCCGGCGGACTGTAATTTGCTGTGCGATAAGACCGCCATTGTACACTAGTTTAAATATGTTTGTCCTTTTTGTTGTTTAAGTGGTGTACGATAAATCACGATATCTTTCTCATTTCAGCATTTGTCTAAATCTCCTAATTATTAACAAAACAATAATTGCAACAAAAATTATTACCATCATTGATTTGTTTTTTATCTACATAAATGTAGTTTCCTCAAAAATGCTTGTAATGTGTTCTTTGAGCAAAGTCGACCTTTCTGCGCTACTTGAATAGGCGCCAGTAAAGTTGTGTGGCATTTCTTTGCTGGTGAGTTTTAGCCACTAGCAATTTGCTTTGAAAATCTATTTATTGTCGAGTTTTTTTTTTAAATAATTTTCGGAAATATAATAATAAACGGAAGTCGATGACAAAAAACGAAAATATCTCCGACTTCTGATACAAGAGCTCGGCGCGGCTCCTCTCATGCTGCACATTCTGCCAGTGTTTGCCACGCCGGCGCCGTGTCCTCCCGACAGTGGATGCAGTGATGACACCGAGCGGTCGGCTCCCTATTTACTTCCCGAAGCAGCCATGCCTCGAGATCACCTAGCACCTGCGTCGCCCGAAACGACATCCCTGTCGTGCCTCCTCCCGAGCCATTCGCCGAGCACTGGTCAAGTCTCCTGCCTACTTCAACCTGTGAGTGGGAATAAATGAACCTTTCAACCTACTACGAGACGATATTACTACACACTGCGAACCTGCCATCGACGGCGTACGACTCTTCGAGGAGTTACGTGATTTTTTACTTTTTATATCTTTTGTAATTTTCGATATATTTTTTTAAAACTCCAAAATTATACTTTTTCAAGTAGCATGAGTGATTTTAAGGGTTACGTACCTCAAAAGGAAAAACATGTAACCTTTATAAGATCACTTCATTGTTCGTCTGTCAGTCTGTCCCTTTTTCTCAGGAACGCGTGGAGGTATCAACCTGAAATTAATACCAAATCAATCAATCAATTAGTCTTTGATCCCTTGGAGGTCTAAAAAAATCAAGCTTCTAAGTCTACGCAATAAAAAAATTCGGCCATTTCGACATATTTTGATACTCGCAAGAAAATCCAAACCCGGTTTTTTTTATTGCCTTTCTACGAGTATCATCCATAATGTTTTATATTTGGTCATTAATAACCTGTCAGTTCTAAGAGCCTTAATCAAATTGATTGAGTAGGTGGTTAGTCGGTAACATGGATTACATTGTCTTAAAAATAAATTAATTAATACTAGAAATAAATTTTAATTTATTAGATTTGTATATTGTTTTTTTTTTTTGTATTGAAAAGCAAAAGGGAACCATCCCTCAAATTGACAGTTTCGAGAACAAAACGATTTTTAACTAACTGTTGTGTAGAAAGTAAACTGTTCATAATTATAATAGGACCAGCTTTTACCCGCAGCTTCGCCCGCGTGGTTGTCGGAAAATATCCTACGGATACCTACCTACGGATACGGATAAGTACCTTATGTGTAAATCCAGCAGTGCTATTCTGTACAAATCTCACCGTGAAAACCTAGGTGAAGCGAGTTGTCATTCTGCCTGATGCTAGGGATTGACACTATTGACAGCTCACTCCATGCTCACTTCATCTAAGGTTTCACGGTGAGATTTGTACAGAATAGCACTGCTGGTAAACAAAGTGTTAATTCCGTAATACACTGTTTTCATATAACTTTATTGGTTTAAACGGCGCTCCCATTACAGTCACCATGATTTTTTCCGAAATCTTCAACAACCATAGTCAAATTTCAGCCAATTTACACAAAATCTTAGTGAATTATACATTTAAATCATCCTCATGAAACACTCCGTTCATTGGTGAAAACCGTATGAAAATCCGTTGGGTAGTTTTTGATTTTGCGTTCAGACAGACAGACGCGGCGGGGGGATTTTGTTTAGCTAAAATTTTAATTATGGCCACGCTGTAATAATACATAACTTTTGACCAGTGGATCGCTTTTAATAAAATAAATACTAATATTACATGACGATTCCAATCCCTTAAATCACTTAGAAAGAGGTACACAAAAATTTTAATATATTATTATTTGTGAATTTTATAATCAACCCCTATTTTACCCCTTTAGGGGATGATTTTTTAAAAATGCTGAACTATGTAATTCGTTATTTTCTACTCACGGTGTGTATACCTAAATTGTATACCCAAAGTTGTTTTTTATAAAATATAATGTTTGTGGATATTCGTGGCAAAGGCAGCGTTTTTTCCAGGTCAAAAGTAATAGTTTCAACAGAAAAAACGTCCTTAGCAATCTTCATGTCACTTCTCATTTGATTCTGAAGCTGTACTGCTTTCTCATGATGTTCTTTCTGTTTTTGTTCGATGTCAGCTCTCTATTTCTCGTTAACGTGTAGTATTTTGTTGTTAATAAAGTCACATTTGTTACAGGTATCCTTTTTAGTGATGTAGTACGCAAATTAAATTTACAAAAAAAAAATGTTATCACTTTTGATTGAGATAATAACTTTTCACCTGCATTATTTGCTATATAATTCGTATTGCAAATAATATAGTATTAACATGGAACCATGTGATATGAATCTCATATAACTGCAATTTTATTATGCAAATTGGAACTAAACCGCATGATTTCTTTTGTAAATTAAAAAAAATATGCTTTATGTGCAATCATGTGACATGGTTCTTTGTCAAACAATATAATCACAAAGATTTGCAGTTTCTAACATTACCATGCAGCAGTATTCAGAAACTGCTATTAAATGAGTTGGTATCTTTGTCGACATTATGTTTTGACAGGAAAGACTCGTCAGACAACTATGATCTTTATAGGGCCGGTAAAAGCTGCATTTTAAAATGTTTCTGTATACTTAACTCACTTTTGACCTATTTGTGGGTTGGTCCTTTTTGCATAAGTACGTCCATAGGATGATTAGTGTAAGAACTAGACTTATCTTGGAATGAGATCAATTCTTAATATACGAAGTATTTGTTTGAAGTGTTTGATTCAGATGTGTTCAGAAAGCCTTGATAAAATGAAGGCAATGAAACGAGAAGTACTTTCCTATTTTAAAAGTCATCCTGTGAAAGTTTTATCAAATAACTTCGTTGACAAAGATATACAGGCGATGCTTGTACCATTGAATTTGTTGCAAACTATTCAGTTTTGTCCAAAATATTGTATCAAGGATAATTTAATAACTCCAAACAGTCGTCTATCGAATTTTGTGTCATTGTGGGGCACGATATTATTTATATCAATATTATTTTATAACATTTATGTTGAGTTTATTATCAACATGTTTTCATTAAGGAATGTTAGTGCAATTTGGTCTGTTGCCTTCAAATTCGACTTTCTCTTCTATAGTTTGGTATTTTTAATGAATTTTGTGATGAGTGTTTACGGTACGAATCGAAATATTTTGTTCGTGTTAAAATTAAAAGACATTCACAGATATCTAAATAATAAGACCAGCTTCAAACGCTTCATCATCGGTAATTGGTTTGCTTTCGTGTTGCTGCTAGCCTGGTACATCACTGCATTCATTCTTTTATACGCCACTTCAAAAGTATACATTCGCACAATATTAAGTAACATTATTTTAGTCAGTTTTGACGCAAACATCGTTTATGCTATCAGACTTATTCAGCTGTTAAAAGACAAAGTTGATCTATGGAATGTTCAAGCTCTTCATTATGAAAACATGGAGGATAGGGACATAGAGGATTATTGTAACAGAATGTTTCACGTTTACGTTAATATCTTGGACTGCTATGATATGTACAAAATTTCTTTCCAACGAACTGTGAGTAAAATTAAGACGTTTGACTTTGTGAGTCATCATCATTTTTCTGCCCTTATCCTAACAATAGAGCTACATGTGTTTTTTCTGTCAAACTTCTCTGTAAGTCGTCATCACCGTAGTCACTCCATTTCTAGCCATATATCATCTTTCACACAGTACATCCATCGTTTCTTTGGTCTTCCCCTGCTCATATAGCCCTCCACATTCATCCTCAAAACTTTCCTCATAACATTTTCCTAATTTTTGACTTTGTGACTGAATTGTTGAAAGTTATATTCAAACTAAAACATTTTTATTTTCAGATATTATTTCAAACTACTGACTTCGTTTATCACTATCTCGTAGCCGTGCAGATACTTCTAGATATTTTCAGATTTTCTGTAAGTATTTTAAACATGAATATAGAGAGATACATTTTGATTTTAATCCAAACTTGCAAGGCTAATGGAGACGAGACTTCTTGAGCTTAGTTTTATTTTAAGAAATGCATCAGCTGCCGGCGTCGTGTCCCAAATTGGCTACCAGCGCCAGTTGTTGAATTGGCTGCCGGCGCTGACTTTGGAAAAAAGGGGAAAATGGGGTTGGCAATTTGGCATTATGTAGTAGGTAGGCGGGGTAGGCATAACAGGTGTAGGTGACGACACACGTTTGCGTCTTATTGCGTAAAAGTCATCCGTACGCGCTTCGGCAAACATCGCAAACAAAAACAACAACAGCTTATAGTACACCCATTTAGATTTAGATTTTTGTCGATTTTTTTATGTTAAAGCTTTGAAGGACAAAAACGAGACATAATAGAGGCTTTATTATTATTACTGCTATGGCCGTATAGTGTCCTTCAAAGCGTTAATAACAAGATGGCTGTGGATTAGACGTCATTATCTTTTTAGGGTTCCATACCTCAAAAGGAACAAACGGAATCCTTATAGTATCACTTCGTTGTCCGTCTGTCTGTCTGTCAGTCTGTCTCTTTTTCTCCGGAACGCGTTGAGGTATCAAATTGTAATTAATATAAAATACGTAGGTTTGTGGTCCCTTGGAGTTCTAAAAAAATCAAGCTTCCAAGACAACGCAATAAGCAAATAGGGTCATTTATGCGACATACATATTTTGATACTCGCAAGGAAATCAAAACCTATAGGGTACTTCCCGTTGACCTAGATAAATTAAATTTGGCAAGAAGCAAGGTCTCACAGCACAAATAAAGGAAAAAGTCCAAAAATTATAAATTTGTAATTTTATCACATAAAAATTTTTTTTTGGGATTACATTGTGAGATAAATTCTTTTCAACTAAGGAACTCTTCTTTGTGTAGTCCGATACGCACTTGGCCGGTTTTTTATGTTTTTTCTATTCATAATATCCATCCACAGAATCCATCTCTTATCTCTTCGGTCTTCCATTCGGTCCAGGGCCAATGGCTGCACGGACTAGGTTAAACTGTAATATACAGGGTGTTAGTGTAAACACCGTTGTCCTTGAAACCAGTGGTTTGGTTTCACTTATAGAACGTAAATTCAATGAAAAATAACAACATTTTTTTTTAAAGAAAAATCTCCATATTTCCCCGAAAGTTTCTCACCCTATGCGCAAGGCCACAGATTGTAGCGCGGGGAATACCCAACCAGCCACGTGCGCGACGCGGCCGGCGGCGCGCGCGCGACCCCTCTCTCCTCGCTCACCTCAGTCTGTCAGCTGTCTCGCTATCGAGTGCACGTAACGCTTAGACTCACAGCGCGAGCGCAACGCCCGCGCCGCGCCTCCCGCTCATTTGTCGCGCGTGTGTGTTAACTTGTTAAGATAGTTAGTGATAATGTCGTACACAAATGTACAGTGGACCGAAATGGTACGGGTTTACGCCGCAGCGGGTGATAACCTGAACGCGGCTCGGAGAATGTACGCAGAGTTATTCCCCGGACAACCTGTGCCAAATCGTGAAACGATGTTGGCGGCTACTCAAAGGTTACGTACCTACGGCCAGTTCACAGTGCCGGCCCATGCTCAGGGGCGTGGAAACCAGCAGCTGCCAACTGACCTCCAGGAGCGCATACTGGAATTCTTCGCGGATAACCCAGACGAGAGTACCAGGCGGGCGGCCTGTATTTTTGATGTTTCGCACTGGACAATATGGAAAATTCTCCATATTGACCGTCAACATCCTTATCATTATCAGCCGGTTCAAGAATTGAACGAAAACGACAACATACCGCGGGTGGTGTTTTCACAATGGTTACTAGAAAATTTTGACAACGTTTCCATTTTATTTACGGACGAAGCGATGTTTACTAGGTCGGGCATTTACAATGTTCATAATGAACATTACTGGAGCCGGGTAAATGAACACCGAATACGGCAAGACAGTTACCAGCATCGCTTTTCCGTAAACGTGTGTGCGGGAATTCTGGATGGCAAACTAATCGGACCGTATTTTATTGACGGCCATTTAAATGCACAGTCGTACATGGAAATTTTAAGACATGTATTCGACAGAATGTTGAATAATGTGCCTCTTCGTTCCCTAAGAAACTTGTATTACCAACATGACGGTGCCCCTGCACATTTTCAGCTGCAAATCAGGGCTATGCTGGATGAGGAGTTTCGTGGGCGATGGATTGGCCGTGGAGGACCAGTCGCGTGGCCCGCGCGCTCGCCAGACCTTTCACCTCTGGACTTTTATCTTTGGGGGGAAGCGAAGCGCCGGGTGTATGCTACTGAGTTCCACACTAGATCGGAACTCAAAAGGCGAATTCGTAGTGCGTTCAGAGACCTTAAAAATGACACTCTTGTGCTTCCTAGAGTGAGAAACAATTTAAGAAAACGTGCGGAGGCATGCGTGGCCGTAAATGGATCGCATTTCGAACAACTTTTACGATTAATGTAAGTGTAAATAATAAGTGTAGATACCTATTCAATCAAGTGTAAATTTAGCAAGTAATTTTTAATTAAACTGTACATAACTGTGATTAACTTTTTAAATACGCCAAAAATACCTACCTAGTGTTTGTTTATTTTTCATTTTCTTTGTTGTTGAATCTAACTTACATTTGGACTGGTCACGCAACACATAAGGTAGGTATTTTTGCCTGTCCTAAGCCAGGGAAGTATGAAGGGAAAGTTACATCGCAGGTTGCGTGTACGTATTGTTATTATCGGAATGTAGGAAAAAAAATAGGACGGGTGGCGACCGGCAAGGGCGGCGACCTTTGCAGTGATCACGTGACTCGGGCGCAGTTATCCATGAATTTAAGGACGGTGTCAGACAGAAACTTTTTGAAATTTTTGAATGAAAATGACGTTTATTGTTTTTTAAATTCGGATAAATATTTTTATATTTAGGCCAACTACCTATGGTTTTAGTGACAACGGTGTTTACCCTTACACCCTGTATAATATATTATACATGGCTGCCGCGACCGGCGTATCTTCAATCTTGTTTATTATTTATTTAACCATTTATGTACACACAAATAAACAGACAAATAGAAAAAAACAGAAAAATACGTTCAAAGGTGATGCTTATTTCAAAAGAAATCTCTTCCAGCATACCTGCGATAGGACAGTGTATAAAAAGAGATGTAGACAACGTGTGTAAGAGCAGAAAAGAAAATAGAATACATCAAATCCAAAGACTCATTAAATAAAACATATAATATATAACACACACACTTCCATACATACACACAAACCACACACACCGCGCATACCCATTTGTCAATGAACTGTAAGAGGAAGGCGCCTGTGTCTGTAACACAGTTTATACTAGCACAGACACAGACGTTCACTCTGTCTCAAATAATTATGTGATGGCGTTTGTTATTTTTTTGTTCTTTTTATTTTTATGTTTTGATTGAGATGGACGATTTGTATTTGGCTTTTTGATAAAATAAAGATTATTAAAGATTAAAGATTATATACTTAAATATATATATATACTTATACATACTACTAAAATAAATACCACTAAAATAAAGCTAACAATTATGACGAAGTGGAAAGATATTGTTCTTCCACTCTTCTTTTAAATACTGCTATAGTTTGGCAGTCCCTAATGTCAGGTGGAAGTGAATTCCACAACCTATCCGCGTGGACAGTGAAGGAGTAGGAGTAGAAGTCAGTGGAGTGCGAAGAAGATTTAAGGAGGTTTCTAAGATGCGAGCTGCAAGGCACATCAAAAGGACGGGCGTAGGAAAAGCGTTCCCGCAGATAGGAAGGCGTCTTAGGGTTGTGAAGGATGTTAAATAACAGACATAATATCTATACCTATCCCTAATATCATAACAGACATAATATCCATACCTATCCCTAATACCCGAGAGTTCCTGCGAAGTCGAATAGGGAGCCACTTGAGTATCTTGCGAAAATTAGAAACGTGATCACACTTTTTAAGGTTAAAATCAAAACGAATACAGATATTTTGCAAACGCTCAAGTTTATTCAAAAGCTGCTCAGTGGTATCCAAATAACAGGCATCAGCGTAGTCAATAATGGCCTGAATGAGAGTTTGAGCAAGGAAGATTTTGGTGTTCAAGGGCAAGAAGCTCTGGAGGAATTTCAAGGAATGGAACACTATGCGACTAACTTAAGCAACATGGGCAGTCCACGATGAGTAGGAGTCCATGGTCACCCCCAGCTTTTCAACAGTATTCTTTCTTGTTCGGAGTTTCTGCGAGGTTCCTTATAGTTTCCACATTCATACTCAAAACTCATATTAGAATTTTCCAAAATAACGGTTATCAATATTCTGTTTTCTTGCAGGATTTTGTACTAGCAGGAACAACGTGGTTTGTCTTTTGGTTCACAAAATCTTTATCATTGCAAATCGCATTGAACCTACACTGCGAGAAGTTTTTCATGTCTGTGAATGATATTCAAGATTCATGCGCACAATTTTTGAACTCCAATCGTACAGGTATTTCTAAGCTAACTCATATTTGACTATTCGAAATTGGAATTGTTATTTTGAAATCTTACGTAACTGGTTTTTTTTCATCAGAGAAAAAATCTAATTGATTTGTAAAATAATAAAGTTATAATTACTGTGTGTTTAATACATAGGTACTTTTAACACCCTTATTCATAAAAAACTAAAACGCTCTATTCTATTTTAAGCCTATTTTAGTTATAGAAGTGTTTTGTCTTCTTCCAAACTCAAATCATAATTCGAAAGAAATTTATTTCTTTCGAATTATGATTTGATGATTTGATTGATTATGAATTATGATTTGATTTTGATTTTTTTTATTCATAGAAGTGTTTTGTCAATTTCTTGAATAAAAAATAGATTTATAGAGCGTTTTAGTTTTTCAGGATTATACATTATATATATTACAGATGTCGAGAAGAAGTTATTCAAGAATCTGAAACGCCTTATTCGTGCGAGATTTTACAAGCTGGATGCGTGTCGGTTATTCTACGTTGATGCTACTGTACTGTTTAGAGTGATAGCTTTACTTGTTAACTATACTTTTTTGTTGTTGCAGTTTGCATTTCTGTAATCCAAAATTAATACGAATAAAAATATGAGTTTTGATGTTAAACGTAAAAGAAAAATTAATTATATCTTACCATTTTGCTTCTCCATTTCCTTTCTTGATATAAGTTTTTCAGACTATTTTGCCTGCCTATCGATTCAATTTCGATAAATGACATCCCAGCAAAATAAAACTAAAATAATTTCAAGTCTCGCGAATATTTAAAAGTTATTAGTTCTGAGGTGTAGTAATTACTAATTAATAATAGTAATTAGCACGTGTTTTCGCTTACATAATTTGTATCACTTATTCCGATTTTGTTATCAGTATAATTCCTGTAGAGTCTCCATTTTGTGTGAATTTCTCCGGAGCAAATGAAGATTCTAAACTGAAAATGATTGACAAAATCACTTAAACAAAACCTTGTCGTAAGATAGAACTTAAATGTTTCTAATGTTTAATCGTTCATTACGTTATCGCTTTTATTATTACTTTGAAGGAACTTTGTCATTACTTTGAAGGGCTTAGCATATTATCATCATCATCATAAAATAGCAAATGATGTTGTAATGATGAAGTACCTATGTGGTACTTAATTCAAAAGCTTCCGATCCAACACTGACAATGACAAATGAGGTGTTGTAATTTTTTGTGCTGATGGAAAGGAAATGCGTAACAAAGAAAATAAAGATGGAATGTGTGAAGATATGAAGGAAAAGGAAATGAATGAAAACAGATAACAGAAGACACGGTACGACGGTCTCAATTAGCTTAGGACAAGGGCAGCCACAAGAAGATTATAGAACAATCTCAATCCGTGTTATCACGTGGATTGGCATGGGTCAAGTCTGCAAAGTCAGGCTTTAGAGCAAGTTAAAAGTCAAAGACCCGAGCCGAGGTCTATAAACATTATTTATCTCATACAAGAGCAAGATAGAGACGGGAACTCAGTATACGTATTTCACTGTACTAAATAACCAAATCAATGAAGAAGTTCACCGAACTGTCTCTGAATTTGATGCAAATGTTACTGCTCAATCCCAAATATCACATGAAGAACAATTTTATAAATCCAAATAATTGTTTAAATAAGTTCATATTATTGATAAGTGGTGCAGTAATATCCTTGACTACGTTTGTCTATCGCATCTTGGAAATATTGCTAGATGTCAATTTCAGACGATACAGTAATGTTAATTTCCTAATGTTCGCATCTATCTTCGACTTTAGTAACAGCTATACTACATAAAAGATAGCTTGATCTCTGCGACATATGTCAAACTGACATTCCTAGGGTTGTCAGGATATAAAAATTGTCGATAGAAATTATCGACGTTTCTTACTAATATATCGATGCTAATGTAACATATAATTGGGTTTAAGTTAATTACAAACGTTACATAATCAAACGAATATTTTAATATAAAATACATTTTATTCTCTTAAAGGAGAACACCACAAATGTTACATGAGTAGGTGAGAAATTGGATTATACAGGGTGTTTGGCAGAACGTTGAACATACGAAAATGGTGGATAGGTGGGGTCATCTGCTACTTACTCAGCCCTAATTTATTTGGCCCTGGCCCTCTGGATATTTTAAATTTTATTTTTTTTGCTTTTTTCTAGTTTCACCACTTTCTTAACTTTAAAGTGTAATTTTTATAAAAAATGGGTAAAACAGGCAATACTTTTTTTTTTTTTTAATCTTTAATGTTGGCAGATTCTTATAAAATTATTGTTTTATTCATATGTTAGCTAGAAAAAAAGTTATGAGTCCTCAAACTTACAGAAAGGTGTAAAAAATTACTTAAATCTTAATTTCAACTTGCATTTAAAAAAAAACAAAAAATGATTGAGGAGTTCCAATTCTAGCAAAACATCCCTAGTGTGTGACCTTTCTAATGGTATGTAATTTGCTTTTATAAAAAAAAAAACTTTAAGAGTTATTTCATAATTTTATCAAGTAGGAAATTTTTGACGAAACTCTACCTTTACGGAAAGTGAAATGTTTTGCGAAATTTAACACTGCAAGGTTCGTAAAATTTAAATGATCGATTAAAATTATGTAAGTTCTTGAATTAAGTACAAAGAAAATAGCTGTACCAGTTAGGAGCGTTAATGAAACAATTAAATAATTTTAAATAATTTATTTAATTAATAAATTACAGATGTTCGAATTGACGCCCTTCATTTACAATACAGGCGCGGCATCTACGTCTGATTTCTACAGTTGTTGTGCGCAGCAGCATCTCCTTCCAAAGCAGCATTAATTCGATTTATCAAATCTTCTCGACTTTCTACTTCTGTAGTGTAAACTAGTTCCTTTGCTCTTCCCCACACGTAAAAATCGAGCGGAGTGAGGTCGGGCGATCGCGGAGGCCAGGGAATTGGTCCTCCCTGCCAATCCACGAATTTGGGAAACAATTATCCAAATGTTCACGTACAATCAGACTCCAGTGAGCTGGGCAGCCATCGTGTTGAAAGACCATAGACTCGCAAACGTCTGATGACTGGGTACTCGGCGGTTGGGATAACGCTCTTGATAAATCCTTCGTGCTTCACGCGAATTAGCATTAACGCTTCCATACGCTAACAACATGTCCGCGTATTCCTCACTGGTAAAAGCAGCCATTTCTTTACCAATAACAACAGGTAACAGTAATAACAAAAAACTTAACTAACAGGTTACAAAACTAGTGATAACAATAAAACAAATCGAAGTGAACAAAAACAAACGTAAGCGTAACGGGCACGTGAGATCGCAGAGGCAGTTAAGTCTGGACTGAATAAAAGAAAAGAATTCATTCTGAGGCGTCACGGTGCCACGAGAGTGAAAGAGAGAAAAAATAAGCTTTGACTGCACAAGAGTGAAACAAAATTTCTACCTGCTTTGTGTAACCATCCCAAGGGAATAGTGAATGTCAATTTGCACCACTGCTACTGGCAAGCCGTCGATCATTTAAATTTTACGAACCTTGCAGTGTTAAATTTCGCAAAACATTTCACTTTCCGTAAAGGTAGAGTTTCGTCAAAAATTTCCTACTTGATAAAATTATGAAATAACTCTTAAAGTTTTTTTTTTATAAAAGCAAATTACATACCATTAGAAAGGTCACACACTAGGGATGTTTTGCTAGAATTGGAACTCCTCAATCATTTTTTTTTTTTTTTTTAAATGCAAGTTGAAACTAAGATTTAAGTAATTTTTTACACCTTTCTGTAAGTTTGAGGACTCATAACTTTTTTTCTAGCTAACATCTAAAAAATAAAATTTATAAAACAATAATTTTATAAGAATCTGCCAACATTAAAGATTAAAAAAAAAAACAAAGTATTGCCTGTTTTACCCATTTTTTATAAAAATTACACTTTAAAGTTAAGAAAGTGGTGAAACTAGAAAAAAGCAAAAAAAATAAAATTTAAAATATCCAGAGGGCCAGGGCCAAATAAATTAGGGCTGAGTAAGTAGCAGATGACCCCACCTATCCACCATTTTCGTATGTTCAACGTTCTGCCAAACACCCTGTATTTACTCACTATTATTATATATCAAATAAGTACAAATGTAAATAATGTTATGATATTAAAATATACAACTAAATTAAAAGATAAATTAAGTAATTAATTTTAAATTAAGTTTTATTTAAAACATCGATGACTCATCACGATGATTCATCGCCCATTACTAATTAGGTTGGCATGCCCATAAAGTATGACATTGCCAGGTACTGTCTGTACTATTATGAAATTCAGGACTTCATAGGCGTGATTTTACTGACAGCTGTCGCAGAGGTCAAGCTATCTTTTATGAAGTACTGGGGATATTATCATGAATTTGATTATCAATTTCATTTATTCTAAAAAGTGTTTTGTTTGTTTTGAACTTTGCACAGAAGTGAATACATTTCAGAATAATGAGGCTAGTCTCAAACGTTTCATCATGAGAAGTTGGTTGAGCGTCGCTTCAATCTTTGGAATCTAAATCTTCATTGTAATTTATCAATACGTTTTCTTTCACAAGCCTCTTGAATGTCATGTTCTATATATTTACTAACTTCCGCCCGCGGCTTCGCCTGCGTGGTATGTCCATAAAAAGTAAAAAAAAAAAAAAAAAAATTAAAACAGTCTGGATTGTGACCGGTTGGTGGCAATATATTACTAATTATTATTAATTAGTAAGAAATTACCTACGAATATGATTTATTAACCCTCGTCTTTAAAATCAATAATTTATTGAATGGGATTCATTAGACAGACAGTCAGTGTCAAAAATATCGGGAGGAACAGACTGTTCAAAATTATCTCAACAACTATGTGTTTTATTATTAATATTCTCGAATGTCTTTGGAAGTTCGGACTAAGGATTCATTCGTGTTTATAAAATGAATTCAATGAAAATAAAGATTTTTTTTTACTGTGTGGAAGTTGTATTAGATAACTTCATTGGCAGAGATGTGCAACGATGTTTTGAACTTGAAAACTATTCAGTTTTGTCCAAAATATCGAATCAAGGGTAATTTCATAACTCCAAACAACCGCCTTTCGAATATTGTGTCATTGTGAGGCACGATGTGTTGTCCTCGTATATCGATACCAATTAAGAGGTCGTACACGAAATTTTGCCGATTTCGCTGATTTAGGCGATTACGGACGTGATTTTGCAGTTGTAATACTGTACAGTATTTCTATAAGTTTTAATGCACAACATGAAATATCATTTCAATTATGATCTACTTTTGTATGAGCTACTTATGTATGAGCTACTTTTTATTTGTATAATTTAGTTTTGATTAATCGACCTAAACCAGCGACTGTTTTCTGAATGTTTGCTGTAAGAGGTTTAGAATGTCAAATATTTACGAATCGTTTTGACGTCTACAGGGCATGGAAAAATTATAATGTATTCTTGTGAAAGTTTTCTATACAATGTATGTTGAGGTTGAGGCTGAAGGTAATGACCAGGAATGCGCGTCCGCTGCATGCTGGTGGTCAGGATACCCGTTGAAGCCGTGGATGCTGGCTGGCTGTGTGACTCGCCGCTTGAAAGCTTGAGGAAGTGATGCTGATGACGTTACGCTGAAGGAGTTGCACGAAGGCTGCGCTGACGTTCATACTCGAGGTCACCGGTATAGAGGAACAGGGTGTAAAGTTCACTCATCCTCTATTGAAAAGGGAGGATCCTCCGACTAGACGGGTGTTGTGTCTGGTGGGCAACTGCCCGACAGTTGATGTCGGGACGTTGTATATATATATGCTATTCGCGCGGCACGATGCAGGAATGCGTGACGTCATGTCATTGTGATGCGCAGTTCGTATGTGGCGATATAGATGCCGCCACATATGAATCACTTTTTACCACTTTCGTATAAAATTATTGATTAAAGAAATATTTTATAATTTAACTTAGTCAAATAGAGAAAATTGGCAAAGAATTGCTTTTGATTTCGGCTACTTAGAACTCTCATTCATAAAATTTAAACAACAGAAATAAACTTCAGTTCAAAATAAATCCAAATCCTGAAAAAAATATGCGAAAAATTAAAAACATTTTGCATTAAAAAGTCTTTTAAAACAACCTAATTCTCGCATTATTAACTCGACGCAAAATAAAAAAGTAGCTCATTCATTAGATCATAATAAAATTGAAATGATCTTTCATGTTGTGTTTTAAAACTTATATGTAGAAGTACAGTATTTTAACGGTAAAATTACGTACATAAAATCACGCAAATCAGCGAAATCGGCCTCTTAATGAGCTTTACTCAAGCCGAGTATATTGATGACTATTTCTACGGCATTTATTGCTTGCAACATTAAATTAGTTTCGTTTACTTTATCGTGAAGAAGACGAATGAAAAAAGATTGCATCTGCCAGAGTTAAGAATAGATGTGTGATTGGCGAAAATGGATAAAGTAAGAAATGAGTATAAAATGGGAAGTTTGAAAGTGGCACCAGTGACAGAAAAGTTGAAAGGAATTCTTTTGGATTGGTATGGGCATATGATGAGGAGAGAGAAAACGCCTGTGACTAAATGAGTGATATATGTATGTGTGAACGAGCGAAGTAGATCGGACGGTTAAGTATAGGATTAACACTGGATGGATGAAATGGCGGCAGGTCACGGGGACAATCTGCGAATCCCGCATTCCCCTTAAACTTAAGGGGAAGATATATAAAACAATGGTTAGACCTGCTGTCTTGTATGGATCAGAATGTTGGGCCACAAAAGGGATGAATGAAAAGCAGTTGCATGCAGCTGAGATGAGAATGCTAAGAGGGATGTGTGGTGTTACACGAATGGATAGAATAAGAAATGAGTACATAAGAGGAAGTCTAAAAGTGGCACCGGTGACTGAAAAGTTGTGCGGAAATCGGCTGTCATGGTATGGGCATGTGATGCGGAGGAGTGAGGAAAATGTCGTGAGGAAAGTTTTGAGTATGAATGTCGATGGCTATAAGAGCAGGGGAAGACCAAAGAAACGATGGATGGATTGTGTGAAAGATGACATGGCTAGAAAGGGGGTGACTACCGAGATGACGAATAATAGAGAAGTATGGAAAAAAAGGACATGTTGCGCCGACCCCAAATAGATTGGGATAAGGGCAGGAGAATGATGATATGTATGTGTGAACGAGAGAATAAATGTTGATGGATGGAGCGTTACATGCTAACTGCACTTTAGTGTTGCCACAACTTGCATTTCTGTAATTTTTCTACTAAATGGTGATATTTATTAGGGGTTTTTTTTTGTTAAGTATTGCCTTTCGTCTTTTAGTTTTGACAGGACAGGCGCTGTCACCCGGCTAACTGTAGGTTACTGTAATTTGTCGATTAACACAAAGTTGCTTGATTGTTCACTATTTTCAACCGTGTGATAGTAAAATTTATAAAGGTATATATATATATATTTCGGGGAAAGAACTAAATTAAACAAACAGGTCCCTCATAACACAATAAAAAGTTTATTAAAGCATAATAAGTGAATACCTTGAATACACTTACAGCAAATGTGGCGAGCCACTATATAAATAATCCTTCCCAATCTTACATTTATTATCAGGTATCTTCCTCTCACACCACGTCTCCGTAACATAACAAGGTGTGGGAGGAACACACCTCATGAGACTTTAACATAACCACGACTCAGGTCGCTTGTAATGTTTCGTGAGATGAACGCTTAATTACCTCTAGCTCAATCGTAACGTATTGACCTAGTACGGTTGTGCTCATAAAAGGAACTATAACTAACTAACTGAGGAGCTATAGGGCATCGTGGAGTACGTGCGCCTGAAGACTAGGTACACGCCGAGGGTGCGGTTACTGGAGTCGCGCCGCAACGTCAACTTCAAGGCGTTCGTGGTGCGTGTACCGAACTGTTACCTGCCTCTCGTCATGGAGGAAGACTTTTGGCCGCAGGACGTGGTGTTCCGTTGCTTCCGCGGACAAGTTCCACAGGGCAGCACTTAGTCAAGCTAGTGCAAAGAGGAGTGCTACTAACATAGTCTTAAGCCAATTTAATTAACACAAGTTTTGTTTATATAAAAATATGTAGCTATGTTTAGGTTAAGGTATTTATCTATGGGCCAGTGTCGCCTGAAATAAATGGTTTATTATTATTATTTATTATAATCCTTGGGCAAAGCAAACCCGAGACAAAACCTAATACAAGAAGAGATTGACACTGGTCTTGTTACTCTATTTATTTACAAAAGGCCTAACTCTCTGTATTGTGATCATTTTTGTCCAGATGAAAATCCCAGAATGGTGATTGATAAACTGTACAGTGTTATTGTGACTTCCCTTCAGGAAATGGCAGAGGGCAGTTCTGGCCTAGTGGGAGATGGTAGGAAACGGCGTCCGATGATTGGTTGGAATAGGTACGTCAAAGATGCTCATGGAAACGCCAGGAGAGCTTTTCTGAACTGGGTGTGGCATAATAAACCTCGCAACGGATTGTTATTCGAGGAAATGAATGAGGCGCGTAAGGTTTTATACAAAGATTAAAATATTGTCACGATCATGTGGATTAAATAAAAATGGGCATGCTGGCAACTGAGCATAGGCGTAAGCATTTTCAGAATTTCTGGAAATCGACTAAAAAGCTGAACCCAAAACCGGCAGTCCCGATGAGCGTCGATGTCGTTACTGAATCTGGAGAGATTACTGACAAGTTTAGGAGGCATTATGCAATAACTTCGCTGCAAGTGAAAGAGCAGAACCCTGTTGCTGGGGATATCATGTCTGGAGAGCCAATAAACATTACAGCTAAGGAGATAAGAGACATTAAAGGTATGTCTAGAGGCAAATCTCCAGGACATGATGGCCTAAGCATTGAGCACTTTCAGTATGCTGGTCCGCACCTCCCTAGGGTATTATCCATGCTGTACAACTTTTGTGTGAGACACTCATATCTACCTTCGGAACTGATGAGGACGATAGTGGTGCCTATTGTCAAGAATAAGACTGGGGTTGCGTCGGATATGGACAACTATAGGCCCATCTCTTTGGCCACAATAGCGGCTAATGTTCTTGACGGTGTGCTTGAGCGTAGGATGGCTGGACAGCTCAATCCACATGATTCACAGTTTGGTTTTAGAGCAGGGTTGTCCACGGAAACTGCGGTTCTGGCGCTCAAGCATACGGTTAGGTACTACACCGACAGAAAGACTCCGGTGTATGCTGCTTTTCTGAACCTCTCCAAGGCGTTTGACCTGGTTAACAAGCTACAAGATCCTATGGTCGAAATTGCGGGAGAAAGCCGTACCTCATGAGGTAGTTAACCTCCTCGAGTATTGGTACGACCACCAGTTAAACCAGGTCAGATGGTCGGGTGCATTATCTGGTGAGTATGGACTGGAGTGTGATGTGAGGCAGGGTGGTTTGACTTCCTCGGCGCTCTTCAGTCTATACATCAATCAGCTGGTTGAGGAGCTTGGTAGCACTGGTATCGGATGCTCTATTGGTGGTAAAAATATCAATAGTATCAGCTATGCTGATGACATGGTGCTGCTGAGTCCCTCAATTGATGCGCTCAGACAGTTACTTGGAGTGTGTGAAGAATACGCCACGGCTCATGGTCTCCTGTATAATGTCAGGAAAAGTGAGGTTGTGGTGTTTCGTGCGGGTTCTAGAAAACTGACGACAGTTCCTCCTGTTTACCTGTATGGGGTGCCACTGAAGAGAGTGTCTCGTTTTAGATACCTTGGGTACATTCTGACTGAGAACCTTTTTGATGACGAGGATGTAGAGAGAGAACGAAGGGCGTTGTCGATCCGATGTAATATGCTGGCCCGCAGGTTTGCTAGGTGTACTAAAGAAGTGAAAATTACGCAGTTCAAGGCATACTGTCACACGTTTTACACCTGCAGCCTGTGGATCAGATATACTCAGAGGGCCTACAGCGCCCTTCGTGTTCAGTACAATAATGCTTTTCGGGTGTTGCTGGGGCTTCCTCAGTTTTGTAGTGCGTCGGGCATGTTTGCCGAGGCAGGCAAAGATAGTTTTGAGGCTATTATGCGTAAAAGAACGTCATCCCTAATGCGTAGGATACGTGGAAGCTCCAATAGCATCATAAGGGTTATTGTGGAGAGGCCAGACTGCCCTTTTCTGATGCACTGGTCCCGTAGACATACCTGCGGGCCCGGGGCTGAAGAACGATATTTGAATTGACATTTTGATGTAGAATATAGGTTATGGGTTAATTTTAATTCTAATTTAATTTTGTGTTTACATAATTTTTGAGCTAATTTTAATTTGATTGTGATTTAGTTTTGAATTTAATGTTAATTTAATTTTGTTTTGATTACTATAGTGTGGCGTGAGGCAAGGGGGAATTTCCTCACCCACTCTTTTTAACGTTTATATGGACAGCCTGATTGGCGAGCTCAGTAGCATGCATGTAGGTTGTCATATTGATGGAGTCGCTGTCAATAATATAAGTTATGCCGACGATATGGTGCTGCTGAGCCTGTCAATTGGGGCCCTTCGTCAGCTACTGAGAGTTTGTGAGCGGTATGTTGAGAGTCATGGTCTCAAGTATATCTTGACTTGGCTCGCGAGGTTGTCGACATGTGGGATGTGGACTCAGCAATCATTGTGCCGATAGTCGTATCAGCCAATGGCTTAATTGCCAAGAGCCTCAACCAAAACCTAAGGAGGCTCTCGTTGGGAAGCTGGATCAAGGGCTTGATTCAGAAAGCAGTACTTCTGGACACGGCCCGCATTGTTAGGAGGTTCCTCTCTCTGGAGCCCTGACCGCCGGTAGCCCTGTTCCCGATACCGGTGGGCTACTATTTTTTATATTTTTAAATGTTTTTTATATATTTTTTAAGAAATATTTAAAAATGTATTTTATAAGAACAAAAATGAATAAACGAAATAATAATAATAATATGTGTGTATACATATGTGAATACATACAATACATATATATAGTACAAGTACAGAAGATTCACTCCGCATTTCTAGGCAAAACCAACCAGAATTGTGGTTTTGCCTAGAAATGATCCGGTCAATGGTAAAAAAAATATATTTTTCGACTAAAATGCTATGACGGATAGCATAATAGTAACAATAATAACCTTTGACCCTATTAGCGGTACCTATTATCTAATTAGCTTTAACCCATGGCCTATTAAAGTAAAACAAATAAGTAAATAAAATAAAAGATAGTTTTATGGACATTTTGTCATTAATAACAAATGTCAATTTCAAGGGCAATATGAAATTAAATTACTAGGTGGCATGGAGAATGAAATTGATTACCTACCTTATCTTAAGAATTAACAAAAATAATTGAATGAAGTTTATTAAGTACGGTAAGTACATGAACATGAATCATTCGTATACTACAAGCCGTATATAATAAAATGCAGTCATTAAAACGAAAAAACAAATTTAATCTTAAAAGTCATCGTGTTGAAGTTTTATTAAATAACTTCGTTGACAAAGATGTGCAGTCGATGCTTCGACCTTTGAATTTGTTGCAAACTATTCAGTTATGTCCAAAATATTGCATCAAGGATAATTATATAACTTCGAACAGCCGTCTATCGAATTTTGTGTCATTGTGTGCCACGATATTAATCATACCGATGTTATTATACAACACCAAACTCTCAACTATACAAAACTTGATTCCTTTCGGAAATATGACGTATTATATCATGAGTATCTTATTCTGTGTTTTACATATTGTGGGATTCTTAATTAATTTGAAGCTTAGTGTTTCCTGTACAAATGAAAACGTTTTATTTGTTTTAAAGTTACAAGATATCCACAGATGTTTCAATGATAAGGCCAGTTTCAAACGCTTCACTTTTGTTAACTGGACTGTTGTTGTCTCGTTAATAGGATTGTATAGCAGTGTTATGATTATTTATTACTCGATGATTGAAATACGCGTTTTCAGCATATTTAGTACAGCAATTTTATCAAGTTTTGACACTAACATCATTTATGCAATCAGACTCATTCAACTGTTAAAAGATAAAGTTGATCTATGGAATATTCAAGCTCTTCAATACCAAAACATGGAGGAAAGAGACAAAAAGGATTATTGTAAAAGAATGTTTCAGGCTTACTTTAATATACTGGACTGCTTTGATATCTACAAGGTTTCTTTTCAGTTAATGGTTAGTAAGATTAGATTCCATTGCAGGCAAAACCAGGATGAGGCTGGCATAGGAGCGTGGGAATTGGCACCAGCAAAGAGAGGCTTATGCTTAGCAATGGGTGAAGTTGGGCTGTGGATGTTAATGATGACTAAGTCGCTTACTTTTTACATGCGGAAATTAACAAAGAATATATTCAAACTGATGTTTATTGTTTTTCAGATCGTTTTTCAAACTACGCAATTATTTTATGAGTATGTCATTAAAATTCAGATATTTATAGATTTTTTTAAATTTTCTGCATCGAGTGGCCGATTTGATGTAAGTACTTTGTAGAAATCGTTATTTTATCCATATGTTTTGTTTAATTTTTTTTTAAAATCATTCGTTGGGTTCAGGGGTTGGTCCGTGGATGGGTGACCATTCTTTACATACCGAGATCCTCCGTGCCTCGGAAAGCACGCTAAGCCGTTGGTCCCGGCTGTCATTCGTGGATCTTTGACACTCGTTACGGGTCGTCAGAAGCCCGAAAGTCTGACAACCAGTCTTACCAAGGGGTATCGTATTACCCAGATACTGGGTTGTGGAGGTCAGATAGGCAGTCGCTCCATGAAAAATACTGGTATTCAGCTGCAACCGGTTAGACTGGAAGCCGACCCCAACATGGTTGGGAAAAGGCTAGGCAGATTGATTGATCGGTCATGTTTTTTATTCTTGATTTTGTGCTACTTTTTCCTGATGGATGGATGGAATACAATACATTACTTCATAGTCAATATTAATATTCGTGTTGTCAGTTTTTTTAATGTAATTAATGAATCAAGTAGGCACTTGCAGTAAGTGCAGGCTGAACAAACAATCGATATTGTACTGTGTTTACTGATTCATAAGAACTTGAAAACATAACATAACATTAGTCTTATGCTACCCGAAGAGTTAGGTAGAGATGTATTTATAGATTACTATAGCTTGAAATGTTAGTAATAATAAGATAGGATATTAGAAATGAAAAACGTAGCTATGGGTTTAATTAAATAATTATTTATTCATATTTACATAATGTATAGACCACGACTAGGGCGGAGCAAAAATCTAAGTACCTACAATTAAAACTATATCCGACCTACACAAATACGAGTATTGTTATTACTAGCTCATCTGTATTTTGGTGATATTATGTTCCTATAGAAACCAGTAGATATAGCTGCGTCAGCCATGAATTTCAGTTGGGCGGCACTGCAGCTGCCGTCGCCTGCAAGACTATGTTAAGAAAAAGCACTCGAACACCCCTTTTCATTATTATAATTATATTCAAATAGTTCATATGACACCAACATTGAAAGTAACGTCATTCATGACGGCGCCAAAGAACTACAGATAATAATATAAATCAGCCAAAAAACAAATGCAATACGTCACGATAAGAACGACATTTTCTTTTTTTGAATCGGTCCTCTTTTCATTAAATGCTTAAAATGTATTCCAGAATAATAATGTAAATTATTATAACGCAACGCGTGACCTAAAGATTTTGATCACTTAAAACATACAATACCTAACATCACTTATACTAAAAAGCAAATCATTACGGTACTTACATAAATGATCTTCTTCATTTAAATGTTTGCTAGCAGGTATATAATATTGCTATATTTTTTTTACGTAGTAGCAACATTGGGAAATGAAGTGCAATGGCAGCACAGACTACTTAGGAGATACTACGTCAGTGACATATACGTAGAAAATACGAGCAAAGTAAAAAAAATACTTTTATTTTTGATGTCCGAAATCCGGGAATCTATTTCATAGCAAAAACGTAAATCTGTTTTAAAAAATAGGAGTAATTTTATGAACTAAATTTGGTTGTGACCCGCTTCCCCGTAAGTTGGTACTGCCCTTCGGCATTGTAAATTTCTGACCTCGAAAAAAATTAATGATGAAATGAAGACCTACGGTCGAAAACCGCAATGCGAACACGTTCCTAGTGATCCCAACGAGATTGGAGGTTCAGTAAATGAGCTCCATATAGGAGTTGGGTCAAGAGTGATGCTCAGGCTAAACTTGAATATAAGTCAAGTTCTCGTAAATGGTGCGATGGACACCATAAAGAGCATCGATTGCCCAGCTCAAAGACGAGATCAATTGGAGTCCGGTGAACTTCCTGTAGCTGTACACATTTTTGATGATAAAGCATGAGGTTTAGAGTTCACTCATCCTCCATAAAAAAGGGAGGATCCTCCGACCAGACGGGTGTTGTGTCTGGTGGGCAATTGCCCGACGGTTCACTGTGGGATATCGCTACGCCCCGTAAGGGGCGTGACGTTGCAGTTTCGGGGCGTAGCCCCCCTCCTGCGGATGCCATACGGCGGCCCGTCACTACGGGCCTCTCATCATGATCGCCACTGGCGAATAAAAGGTTGGGCGCGCTGCATTTTTGCGCCCATGAAAATAGTGTCTCTATTTGTGTCCGTAAGCTCGTCACGACATATGCATACTGCCGCTTTCTTCACCGTACCCCGGCGGTCAACCCCTACCAGGTGGAACCCCCACCTACATGGGGGAAGCCCAGCAGATGGCGACCAGCGACAGGGATACGGACTCGACGTTCCTACGGATAGGGTGAGTGGCTCCCGCCCGCCCCACTTTCAGAGCTAGCCGAGCCTGGCACGGGGTAGGGAGACCGTGTCATGAGTGTGAGGGTGACATTGAGCTGTGTGGCGTCACCCGGCGTCGTTCACGAGTCGCCGCCCGCGCAGCGCCCTCGTATGTGAGTTCTGGTGCCTGTTTAGAGGTGCATGTCTGGGGTTTGTCACGTGACACGCCTAAATTATCCTAGCACGCATCACGTGACAGCGTATGTTATTTGTAGTGGAAGCGTTAGTGTCACAAGTGGACCGCGTGTAGCCGGGAGCGGCCCACCTGGAGGTCAATCCGGCGTGGAGATGGGGTCACCGTCCGCAAGCAAGTCGCGGGGAAGGGGCCTAGCGTCAGGGGGGCGCGTATGCCAAGGCGCTATCTGCTTGACATGAGGCCAAGCAGACGCATCGGCACGCGCGAACATACCCTTCGCCAGGCGGCCCACGAACTCATCCAGGCTCTCAATCCCGAGGTCGCGGTGGAGCACGTCGTTCCTCACGAAGCGGGGCGCGTCGACAATCGTCCGCAACGCAAAGTTCTGTTGCGTGCGGAGCAACTTCCGGTTCACCTCGCTCGTGAGGGCGAACCATGCTGGGGCGGCATAGGTCAAGATTGGGCGCACGTACAACTTGTACACACCCAACTTGACCCGATGCGGGAGGCGGGACGAGAGCACTGGTTTGAGCAGGTTGCGGGCGACCCTGCCCTGTGCGGCGACTCTGCGGACGTGTGGCCCCATAGTGAGCCGACGGTCGATGGTGACCCCCAGGTACTTGACCCGGGACGACCACTCGACGTCGGCCCCCTGTAGCCTCAGTGGTGGTGGCAGACGCGCGGCCCCTGAGACCATCGCCTGCGTCTTACCCACGTTCACCGACAGCCGCCACTTAGACAGCCAGTCGGGGAGGAGATCGAGGGCGCGCTGCATTTTACGCGCCGCGTGCTTCGCGTTCAGCGAAGTGGTGATGAACGCGGCGTCGTCGGCATACAGCGCGAGCGTCGCCTCCCCCGTAGTGGGGATGTCGTCCGTGTATCGCGAGTAACACGCAGGCGATACGCAGCTACCCTGCGGTACGCCCGCCAGCACCGGGCGGGCGCTAGATAGCGTGCCGTCTACCACCACTCGGAATGTCCTGCGGGAGAGAAAATCAGAGACCACCCTAACAACGCGACGGGGCGCGTCCGACGTGGACAACTTGTAAATCAGGCCGTCGTGCCATACACGGTCGAAGGCCTTCTCCATGTCGAGGAATACTGACACTGCGTACTCCTTCTTGTTCGCGGTTGCCGCCAGAAGGTGCAGTACCCTCGACAGCTGGAGCGTCGTGCTATGTCCCGCCCGAAACCCGAACTGTTCCGGACGTGGCGCTATGTGGGGTTGGAGATGTCGCAGCAGGAGTGCTTCGAACACCTTGGAAATCGACGGCAGGAGAGTGATCGGCCGATAGCTCTCCGGCTTCAGGATGTTCTTTCCCGCCTTGGGCAGCATAATAACGCGCCCCTCCTTCCACGAGGCAGGAAAAGCCCCCGTGCGCAGTATCCCCGTGAACAGGCGCGCCAGCGCCGCTACCATACGGTACGGCAGGTGGCGCAGCACTGTGTTGGTGATACCGTCCGCCCCAGGGGCCTTACGGGGCTTCGTGTTGAGGATGGCGCGTCTGACCGCGCCAGGCGAGAAGAAGACTGGATCCTCTTCGGGAGCTATCGGCGTCGCGAAGTAGGCGCCAAGGTGTTGCTCGACCGCTGCGACATGTTCAAGTTCGCTGGTCGGGTTCGGTTGGAACTGACGCTCCAGGTGCTCGGCGAAGACCTCCGCCCGGTCCTCCGCTACATATTTCAGCGCCCCGTCGCTGCTTTGCAGAGGGCGCACCGGGGCTGGGGTATTCGAGAAGTGGCGGCATAACTTGAAGACAGACGGCCAACTGCCCGTGGCGGCGTCTATTCGTACCTCCCAGTCCGCGGCGGCCTGAGCTCTGAGCTCGGCCTTCACCTTTTCCGCGAGACGGTTAAGCTGCGTTTTTAAAACGGGGCATCTAAGTTCTTGCCACTGCTTGCGAAGGCGCCTCTTCACGGCGATCATCGCTTTGATGTGGGTCGGCAAAGGCGGTAGTAGCCCCTGCGGCTGCGTCGTTGTCGCCGCTTCTAAGGCGTCTTGGATGCAAGCAGTGACATCATTCGCCGTCCGGTCCACGTCCGCGGAGGTGACGATAGGCCGAGTCGGTATGGTGGTCTCTAACTTCTCCCGGAACATAGTCCAGTCCGTTTTACGACGTGGCGCTATGGGCTTCAGTCGGGTCGGCATACCCGATAGGACGACGAGTACAGGCTGGTGGTCCGATTGTAACTCGTCGTCTATCACATGTTGGGTGATCTGGCACTTAAGCCCCCGGTGGACTACGATGTCCAGCACGTCCGGCATATAGGTGGCGACGTCCGGATAGTGTGTGGGCGTCTCTGGGCCGGACACCGTATAGCCGAAGGCTTCCGCGTCCGCGAAGAGCCGTCTCCCCTCGGTGTTCGTGAGCTGTGAGTTCCACGCTGGGTGCTTGCAATTAAGGTCCCCGGCGAGGATGGTGGCGTGCTGTGTTGCGTGCAGGAGGGCCCGCAGCTCGGTAAAGTCGAGGCGGGCCGAGGGCGGCTTATAGCACGCGTAGATGTCGATGTCCTCGCCGGCTACGTGCAGCTGTACACCCAGCGCGTAGCACGTGTTGAGTGTCGACGAGGGGATTTCCTGATGGACGACTCTTCGCCTCACAAGCACCGCCAGACCACGATAGCGGATATTTTGTGCCGACCTTTCGTCCTTCCTGTAAACGAGGTAACCCGGGAACCTGACCCTATCTTCGGGTCCCAGGAACGTCTCGCTTATGAGCGCCACGTCGATGTCTTGATCCCGAAGGAGATGGCGGAGGAGCGCGACCTTGTCCCTTAGGCCGCGGGCGTTCCAGTGAATCATCCTCAATGGTCTAGCCATGATACAGCGTCAGCAGAGTGGCCAGGCCATCGAGGATGACCGTCTCTACATCTTGACCCTGCCTTATCGCCTTGATGAGGTCCATCAGAAGCTTGATGGCGCAGGTCGTAAATTCTTGTTTTGTTGTAGTGGCTTTGGCGCCGGCAGCGCCGCCACTCGTCTCTCCAGTGAACTTCTTTGGTTCCGACTTATTCCGCGGCGCTATGCCGGCGCCAGTAGTCGGACCCGCTGCTTTCCCGACCTGCGCCCCGCTCGAGGCAGGGTCGGCCCTAGGGACGTCTTCCTGTGTCGCTGGGGGGGGGAGGGTCGACTTCCTGCCTTTTCCCTTACCCCCGCGTCTCTTCTTTTTCCTCCGCCCTGAGGAGGAGGCTTGGTTGCGTTCCGTAGGCCCGTTGGCCGCCGCCATGAGCGACGTGCCCTGTTGGGCCTCTTCCGGCATCGTTTGCGGCCCCTCGGTGGCCACTAAGGGCCGGCGCGACTTAGCCGTGATGGCGGCGGTCCCCGCCCGCTTGTTCCTGATCTCGTGTTGGAACACGGGGCACTTCAAGTTGCACGCGGGGTGCGGGCCACCGCAGTTCACGCAGGTGGCCGCTTCCTCCCGCGGGCGCGGGCAATCTCGTGCCGCGTGCCCCTCCCCGCACCGCACACAAGCGAGCGGGCGGTGGCACTGGTGCGAGCTGTGCCGGAATTGCTGGCACCAGTGGCACTGGGCTGGGCCTCTTTTCCCCCTCCAAGCCTCTATCTTGACACCCCGCATGTACAGGAACACGGTGGTGTCATAGATAGCCCGGACATCTGGCGTCTTCTTTATAATCGCGTGGAACACGCAGCCGGGTCTTCCTTGTGCGCCCTTAATGTGGCGCACGTACTCCGGCTGGTATCCCAGCGTCCGGAGTTCCTCCTCAATCTCCTTCGGGTCCGTATCAGGCGGTAGTCCCCGAATCGCCACCTTGAGGCTCTTCTCCGCTGGTAGTGAGTAGGCAAACCATGATATGCCTACCTCCTTCTCCAGCGCAGTCAGGTAGCGCTGGACCAGCCGGTACTCCTCCTCCGTACCGGGGGTGAAGCGCACACCCGCCCCATACGGACGGGCGTTGGGTGGCCGGCCCAGCTTGGCGGCAATGGCGCGGAAGTGGGTGGCCCAGTTGGGCAACCTCTCCACTACCAGCGGTGGGTAGCGTGGCTTCTTCTTTTGCTGCGCCGCTGGTGTCGCCTGAGTGGTGGCAGAGGCGACAGCAGGGGGGGCACCTATCCCTGTTGGGTGTGGGGGCCCGACGGTTGATGTCGGGACGTTGTACATATGCCAGTCGGGCGGTAAACTCTGATTGCGCGATGCAGGATTTTGCGTGACGTCAGTGTGATGCGTAGTTTGCGTGTGGCGATTTAGATGCCGCCACAGTACCATCAAACCTGATAAGCAAAAAACATTCTAATAACTCCCAGTAAGGTTGAAGTCCCGGTACGATGGTTAAGTGCCAGTGGAAATATTTTGCGTAAAATGCTGCCACTAATTCTGTGTTGGGGTGTGACTGTGCACAAACTACAAGGCTGCACTTTAAACGAGGCTATTGTATACGTTGGCAAACGTATTTTTGCATGAGGCCAAGTTTACGTGGCATTAATAATAACAATAAATTGTATAAATTGACATAACGGTCCCACATGACGGGAACCTCGTGAAAGCCGAGAAAGATAAACAAATCATTTATCTTGATTTGGCTCGCGAGGTTGTCGACATGTGGGATGTGGACTCATCAATCATTATATCACTATTCGTATCAGCCAATGGCTTAAGAACCTTAATAATTAATGGCTTAAGAGTCCTTGTACATTCTACCATTTTGGCATGCAAACATTGATGAAGTTCATCATTAGTTCAATAAACTTACAAAAACAAACCAAAAAGTATCAGCTAGAAAGTCCGATACGGAGTAGTAACACTTATTCAATAAAAGTACAGTTAGTTTCTTTTTGAAACTTTTTACGGGTTCCTCTTTTATAGAATCAGGAATGTGGTTAAAAATAGTGGGTGCCATACTAAAAACACTTTTCCTCAATAAAGCAGATCTATATCTCCCAGTGCGTAACAAGTTTCGGTATTGTGATCGTAAAGTTACATCTCGGTTTTTGCTTTCCGATATAGATAAAAATAGGTTTCTATTACATTTAACAAAATTGAGCAGGGTAAGGACATCGGAGGGTTATTTCTCAGTGATCTGGACCCGCAGAAACTCTTATGCAACCCTCACGATGCAGCGTCTTTGGTTAAAGAGGCTGAGAGGTGACTCTGTCCCCTAGATTGGGCAGGAGCCGCTTCAAGGCAGCCCCGGCCCGCTCCAGTCTGGGAGCCAAACGTCGGAAATGCTTCACGAAGTTCCACCGGCTGTCGAGGACGAGTCCCAGGTACTTCATCGTCGACTCGACTCCGATGTGAACCCCTCCTACCGTTATTTGGGAACCCGACGGTGGCGCGTTCCGAGGACCATGAAAACACATGATCTCGGACTTGTGCAGGGCCACCTCGAGTCCCAACTGCGATCCTCTCAACAAGTGACTCCTTACTCTGCTCTACTCAATAATAAGCCAATACCTCGGACCTACTTCTACATAAAACATATCGTTGTAGTGAACAGCGAAATCATAACTATGTTCAAATTCCTTGCAGTGTGTGATCGTAATCTAATATCAAATGAAATGCGACCCCATGACCCTGAGATTGTTTCCTATGTTTTTCTCAAGAGGCCTTTTAGCTGAAGGATACTGGTTCCTTCAAAGAATATCTTCACCCTACGATTTCAGTACCCGTATAATGCCCACAGGACATGTAAAATCGCAAAGATATGCAGGCGTATTAGCTCTTAGCCGCCCTAAATGCGTATATATTTGTAAATTTGTATGTAGCATTTGTAAATAATATACATTTATCTGTAAATAAGTAATTATAGTATTCTTTGGACACTATACACACATCTCCCTTTCATTCCTTTGACTTAGTGTCGAGTCAAGAGTAAATAGGTTAATTACTGACCTATTGTATTTCTCATATTTAAGGTAACTTTTATCGCTAAGCGTTAACTGTAACCCAACTGCGGAAAAATAAAAGTGAGTACAAAACAAGAATATATTTCAGACAGAAATCAAGACATAGGTACACAAAGGTAAAGCCGTCGTCGCATGCCTGTATACCATGTGGGTGCCAGGAGCACCTTCAAAACTATAATGGCATGCGAAGACGGCTTTACCTTGACAATTTGTGTACCTATGTCCTGATTTTTGTCTGAAACATTTTTTTGTTTTGTACTTTTTAGACGTTATCTGCTACTGTTAGCTTAACTTTGTTTATTACGTGCGCAATTAAAACACACAACTATGTAAAAGATTAAACGCAGAAGTTCTTTAATTTGTTGTTTTTTTTACAGTTTATGTCAACTATAATGATAACGATAATAGTCACTTCGATAATAAAATCAGTAACATTCCACATCGCATTAAACCTACACTGTGAGAAGTTCTACATGGCTATGGCAAGTGTTCAAGATTCATGTGCACTTATTCTAAATTCAAATTGTACAGGTATTTCTATGTTTCTTTTTTATTTTCATTTGGCTATAATTCGTTAAAGAAGTCAACTGCAATTTTTTTTATAATGTGAGAAATTATTAATCGCACACCAGAAAAATAGTCTTACATCAAATACTTTACATCTAATAATCTATATGTACACCAAATCAATGATTGCACTACTAATTAACTAATTGAATATCAAAATTTGTACAAATAATAGAATGTAATAGAATAGAATATCTTTATTTCGGACATACAATATCCGTATAGTGTTATTAACATACAAAGAAATAACTTATTGCCTAGTGTTAGTAAAAATCAACCTCCGCACAAACTGCCGTACAATCGGAGAGCCAAGGCTCTCGGCTACAGTTTTCAGGATGCTGTTCCGACTGCCCCTCACTCTCATCAGTAGCGACGCAGTTCTTTTGCGTATAATTGCAAAGAAGCCGTCGGTGCGGGCTTGCGCACATTTCCGACGCGCTACAGTAACGAGGCAGATTCAACAACATCCTGAAAGCATTGTTATATTGGACGCACAAGTCACAACAAAAATATTAATTACATATCAAAAATACTAACTGTTCATCAAAAATAACAAAGGCGCATCTAATAAACTTATTATTGCACTACTAGTTAACTTAATGAATATCAAAACTTGTACAAGTTATAATTAATGGACAGTGGGCGCCCCGAGGTTCGGTTTGGTTAGGTTCCTTTAAACAGTTTAAACCCTGCAGACAAAAATGGGCTCCGTCGACTAGACATGCAAATTTTGATGTGCAAGCAGTATTTTTGATGTACGCATTCTGTTGGGAAAAATTGGTATTTTTTTATGTGCGTTTATTAGGTCTTTACCTATGAAATTGCCGTTCAGTACAGTACTGGCCATTTCAAATCAAAATAATTTTTGTTTGGCTAAGAATTCTAATTTCAAATGAATTTTATTTTAAAAACATGGATTTTTTTTTTCCAAAAGTAGTTATTTGTTTATTGATTAGTGTTACATTTTCATCGCATTTCAATCTTTTTCGTTATCATGGATACGTTAAAAATTCGAGTAATTATGGAATATGAGTACCGTCGTGGCAGCAACGCGGCACAAGCGGCACGCAACATCAACGACGTTTACGGAGCTAACACTACAAACCAACGCACCACTTGTTATTGGTTTGCTCGCTTCCGTTCTGGAAATTTCGACCTGAAAAATGAACCTCGCGGTCGTCCGAAGACTTTGGTCGACAATGACGAATTAAAGGCGATACAAAACGGCAATTTCATAGGTAAAGAGCTATTACTACCCTTTCTATATTGATAAGGATTATGTCTAATCTCTATCCTGTCACTTCTGTTTACAGATGTCGAAAAAAGGCTATGCAAGAACGTTAAACGCCTACATCGAACGACATTCGGCAAACTGGATGCGTGTCGTATATATTATGTTGATGCTGCTTTAACGTTAAAAATTATTCCTTTACTTGCTAACTATACTTTTCTGTTGCTACAGTTTGCGTTTATATAATTCTGCAACTTAATAGCAATATTTAGGACTCTTATACGTTAGGCCGAAACTTGAAATCCCGAATCACTTTATCCCGAATGAACGCTATGCCGAATAACGTGAGTCCAAAATAAGGTGTGCCATAAGGATGGTTATAAACCGCGCAACGCCCCAAAGTATTCCCAAAATTCCCCGAAACCTATAAGATTTCAAAATTCCCGACAAATATCAAATTTTGATAGTAAATGGCACTTTCAAAACGTGCCCGATGCCTTTTTCCTAATACGAGTATACTCAGTGCATGGCATTGTAGGAATAGATAAAATGTTACAAAAAATGTTCCCTTAGTACCAGTGTATGGCCTGATGTCAAATAAAAAAGAGCGACTTTACTTTGTAAGTTAAGGTTGACTTTGTGCCCTAACTATATTATAAGTGGTTTTTAAATAGCTGTCCAAAGGAACAAAGCGCGCATTTCCAAACTGTATCAAAAAAAACTTTTTACAAAATAAAGACAACCGATTCCCAAAAAAAAACACTACAAAGTGAAAACTTACTTTAATTTCCGGATTCGGTGTCTTTGGTTTTTAGTTTCGTTTTTTGCCACCGACTTCCGAAATTAAAGTTATTAATTTTTCACTTTGTAGTGTTTTTTGGAAGTTGGTTGTATTTTTTTGTAAAAAAGTTTTTTATTTTTCACTTTTTAGTGGGTCAGTTTATAATTTATCTAAGTCACAATATTTAGCCTAATGAGAAAAAGATGCTCATCACCTTTTTACAAAATATTGCTTTTCCTGATCCAGGGTCGTTAATTGTTGAGGAGTTCTCCTAGTAAGGAACCAGGGCAACTGGAATTGATGGTGAAGTCATCATCAGCTGACGAGCATAAATTGCTTTGCAACCATATTAATGTAACCGAATCGCAACCCGTGAAATACGTATTACTGAGTAGTTCCGATGGCCATATATGGACTTCCTCATCAGTTCCACTTTACCAAATAGTGCTTTCCAGGAGCAAATGCACAAGTTACTAAAAAAAATACCCAAATCGCTATAGGTGTGCCTATAAAATTTGAGGGTGTCCCTCGATTTCCATGGGATCTCCTCATCAGATCCAGACTTGGTTCCAATGAGACGACCTCGGAAGTGCACTCTTTTGAATAAAAAAAGAATTTTGAAAATCGGTTCACGATTGACGGTGAAATCGGTGAACGAATCGAAATCGGTTTTATGTATTAAAAAAAAAATACAGTCGAACATAGGACCTCCTCCTTTTTTTTAAAGTCTGTTAAAAATAGTAAACAGTAATAAAATAATACTACTAATAGTACTATGTAATTAGCTTTTAGCCGTGGTCATTAATAACAAATGTCAATTCCAAGGAGAATATGTAATGAAATTAGGTGGCATGTAATACGAACATGGCTACTTTTTTTTCGTAAATTCAATTACTTATTGATGATTCCTAAGATTAAGTCTGAAGAATCATCAATAAATAATTGAATTAGCTTTATTTGGTACGGTATATAGATATGAATCATTAGTGTTCAATAAGCCTGATGCGGTCAATAAAAAAAAAATCTTAAAAGTCATCGTGTTGAACTTTTATTGAACAACTTCGTTGACATAGATGTGCACTCGATGATTCGACCTTTGAATTTGTTGCAAAACTATTCAGTTATATCCGAAATATTGCATCAAAGATAATTTTATAACTTCGAACAGCCGTCTATTGAATTTTGTGTCATTGTGTGTTACGATATTATTGATATCGATGATATTATACGAAACTGTCTTGTCAAATATTCAACCTTGGATTATTTTCGATAGCAATATTGATGTATTATTATATCACGAACATCTTAAGATGCATTTTGTTCAGTGTTGGGTTTTTAATGAATTTAAAGCAAAGTGTTATAAATACAAGTGATAATGTTTTTTTCGTTTTAAAATTATAAGATATGCATAGATTTTTCAATGATAAGGTCATTTTTAAACGCTTCACTTTTGTTAACTGGCATTTCTCGCTGCAGCGGAGTTACGCCCCAGCGTTTCACCTCCGCTCGCCACTCCCACACGTGCGCGAGGGCGAGGACTTTTGCCTCCAGATCCACGGCGGCAATCCGGCAAGGAGGCTCGCCGCCTCACCGGAGACCTTGCGGTATCCCCCGACTAGCCGGATGGCCATGACTCTCTGGGACGCATTTAATCGGTGGCACCGGCGGCCGCCGATCGCCGGCGGCGGTCGGCACTTTTTCCATGAGACCAACATCGTAATCGCGAAAAAATTATGAAATATCCCATAGAAAACTTCAATATCTACTCGAACCAAATGTATCATCTATTATCAAATAAGTTTATCATCAGTGATTGTGTTAATTTTAATTTGATGTGATTTTGTTAGATTGTGATTCTAATAAACACCATGTATCGCACCCAGTGTGTTTTCATTGCACGAAACCGATGTTCTGCCCACATGATATCTGAATCTATCTAATCCTGACGATCCTACATATAAAACTTCATATCAGTTTGTTACCTAAATGGGTAAAGGAAAACAAATACCTACCAAATAACTTCACACCTTTTACTCAATAACGTAATTGAACATAAATAATGGAACATTACTAAATAATTAAGGCATTGCTTACTAAATATTATTAATATGCTTGAGTAATGTGGACTATCAGTCGAATTACCTAATTGGTTTTCTATTTATGTTCATGCCACATCGACCATTTAATTTCAATGAAAAAGAAGAGGAATTAAAATGCCGTTATCATCGACGAGTATCCACATCAAAGAAATTCCTAAAAACAAAGTCGACAAAGATGTACAAGCATTACTTTTCCCACTGAATCTAATGAAAATTCTAGTTTTTCATCCAAAGTATCAAATCAAAAACGACTATGTAACTCCTAATAACCGTATTATTAATTTAATTTCATTGTGTGCGACACTATGTTGTGTGTCAACCCATTATTACAATTTTATTATTGTACTGCCAGACGACAACATGAAACTTGGAAAATTGGAAAATTCGGGCAAATTGAAAATGCATTTTCTATATGAATTTTTGTATGAATTAGGTATGAAATTTGGATAGGAGAACGTCTGTTGGGTCAGCTAGTACAAATTAGATCTACCTATTTCTCATTTCTGGGAAAATTCGTTTTCTCTATTTTCACCCGAGTAGAACTTGGTCGCCCAAGTACTAAGACTAAGTACCAACTTCTCCGTTTCTAACTTCAAAAATCAAAAGCTTTCATCCCCTATTTAACCTTATTAGGGGATGAATTTTCAAAAATCCTTCCTAATGCTTTCGTTTTATAAGCAACTAGCTGCACCCCCGGTTTTACCCACGTATACGGGGATAAAAAGCTATAAACTATCTACTTACCAAATTTCATCTAAATCGGTCCAGCCGTTTGAGCGTGAAGAAGTAACAAACACATACACTAACAAACTTTCGCCTTTGTAATATTAGTGTGACTTTAGTGCAAAATTGTATGCTTCTAGATTCAGCGGTTTTTAGGGTTCCGAACCCAAAGGGTAAAACGGGACCCTATTACTAAGACTCCGCTGTCTGGCCGTCTGTCACCAGGTATCTCAAGAACCGTGATAGTTAGACGGTTGAAATTATCACAGATGATGTACCTATTTCTGTTGCCGCTATAACATCAAATACTAAAAACCAGAATAAAATAAATACATAACGGGGCTCACATACAACAAACGTGATTTTTTGCCGTTTTTATAGATAATGGTACGGAACCCTTCGAGGAGCTCATGGCTAAGTAATAATAGCCACACGGGTCCATCCATCAGGTTAAGCTATGCTTGCCGGGGTCGGTCCGTGGATGGGTGACCATCTTTATTTACCGAGAGAACCGTGCGAGCCGCCGTACGGGTCGGACGTGTCTAACGAGTGAGTGTCCCGCTGTTGTTTTGCGTCGCGTCAAGGTCACGCTCCGCTAACAGCCGGCGAGCGGAACATTCCACTGTATTGTGTTATTGTTTATATACGTACTAATTATCGAACACTGCAAAATGTGACTTTTAGTGAATAATAAGTGTATTACACGTACAATTTGTAACATAGTGAAAGTGAAAGTACCCTCCAATAATGGAGGCGGACCTATTAGTTGGTAATAAAACAGTGCAATTAGAACACCAAGTAACATGTGAAATAGTGAGCGAAATCTCAACAAACGAAGACGGAACTTTTACCGTGCAGTGTAACCAGTGTACCCACAGAAATAACATTAAAAACTTTTTAGAATGGACAAATGAACAGACTAAAATAAAATCAATGAAGTGCAAAAAGTGTACCAAAACCAGTGTTATAAAGATTTGCGCGTTCGTGAACCACCGTCACACGAACGGTAAGTTCATTCCAGATGTTTATTATAAAATCTACTCGTGCGTAAACACAGTAGTAAGAAGCGTTTTCCACAACTGTGTGGAATGCAAAAAACAAAGAAATATCAAAGCAATTCCCCAGGCTGAGTTCACAGCTCAAGAGGAATATGTATGCAATTGCTTGAAAATAAACACAGTACACATCAAATCGAGTGAACTAAACCTAAAAACTAAGAAAAATACGATACAGAAACAAATCGAAGTCTCTAGAACAACCGAGGCAGCGGCTGATGCAATACCGACTCATAATCGGTTTGAGCTGCTTCAAAACAATTCGAACCAGGAAAACAGAAGGGTGATAGTGCCATCTCGCTCACACTCTGCGTCATCAGTAAGAGATCACTCACCGAGATCGCGCAGCCAATCACTTAAGCGCCCACACCCGTTCGTGGGAGAAGGCGTATTGGAAGCGAAAAAAGTTGCCAGGCGAACAGGAACACTCGACAGTTCACCTAAAGGTTCTGTACCGACGGGGCAAAATATACCAAAAAAGAATAGCACCCACGTACCACCGATACTAATCACGGACGCGAGATACAAATACAAAGATAACAAGGATACGAAAAAGATGCTGAGCGACCAACTCGTAGGAGATTTAACCAAATTAATGAGCAAATACCATGGCCGCATCATCAGAAACGTGAGAAGCAAAAACATTCTCATCACACTCACCGACTTAGAGAAAAGGGCAAAGGCAATTGAGGACATCAAATGCTTCAAGCCAGATCTCGCGTTTATAGCGCCAAAACCCAAGGCGGAACAAATAAAAACAACGAAAGTCATCATAAGAAATATGGGACATGACTATACAGTCGAAGAACAAAAAGACGAGATGGAAAAGTGCATCGGCATTCGCCCTCTCAATATAAAAAAGATAACGAGCGATGTACAACTATGCATATTCAGCGGCGATTTCTCATACAATGAGATCGCTGTAAGAATGAAAAACGCCACAGAAGCCTTTTACTGTGCACACAAGCTAAGACCTGAAAAATACAAAGCAGGCTCGGACAGAGTGCTACAATGCAAAAACTGTTTTAAATTCAACCACGCAACGAGTGCATGCCATGCACCGAAAAGAGAACCCACCATACCGATTAAAAACAATCAGAATGAATTGGTGAGAGTCTGCTCAAACTGTAAAGATGTACAGCCAGAGCAACACAGCGCAACACAGAGAAAGTGCCCACTGTTCAAAAAGGCAATAGAGAGACAAAATAAAAAGGCTGAGCGAGTAGAAAAGGAACACATAAATGTACCATCTGCAACTAAACCAACACCACAACAAGAAACAAATAGAAAATCGAGATCTCCAGTACGCAGATCGACGATTCAAAAGGGTACATCGTACGCACAGGCAACGAATAATGAAATCGAACCAATTCAGCCTCGCAGAAAACTAACCACGGAAGAAAAAGTCTCCATATTTGATAAAACTATGGAAACATTCATGACACTAATGAAAGAACTCAGAGATGTCCTACTCTACTAAAGGCAGTAAGAAACACATAAAGATCCTGCACATCAACGTGCAGGGTATCAGAAACAAGTTCACTGAAATAAAACAATTGGTCCAGAAATACCATGTGGACATAGCCATCATAAACGAAGCCAAAATCGACCTGACAGATAAAAAGTTCAACATTCTTAATTACGACAAAATATATGAACAGAAAGCCAACCATCTAGGCACCATATTATACGTCAAAAGAGGTATGAGGTGGGCTCAAACCAAACTCATTGACTCCTTTAGTGATGATGAGAGAAACATCGAAGGATGCAGTATTCGAGTCTTTACCAACCACAGAACTGGAGAATACATCACGGTAAAAGGCATTTACGTCCCTATACCGAATCAAAACGAACTGTCTGATGAATTCGAGCAATTACTTAGAGAAGAGAGTGCCCTCATCATGGGAGACATGAACCTAAGAATGCAACTGCTCGGCCGTTCAGTCGATAGAGGTCTCGGAATTTTATTACGGGAAATACACAACAACGGCGACTGTAGAATTATACATTCCGGTCAGCCATCTAGACCCACCAGTACTGGTAACAACAACATACTGGACATAGCAATCACAACATACAACCATTCTGATTTGGAAATAAAATCATGCAAACAGATAGAATCCATAGGGTCCGATCATATACCATGGATAATGACAATAAATTTGGAAAACGACTACGAGATCCCACTCAGTCGCAACCTCAAAGACATCAAATCGAGTAAGGAAAAACGTGAAGAGTTTGAACAATCTCTGGCAACAAAAATAGACCCAAACATAAAAATCGAAACTGACATAGACTGCGACAAAATGATTGAAAACCCAGAAAAGGCTGTAATACAGACACTGGACGAATTTGCGCCACTCAAACAAACCGACAACAAGGAAAATCTTCCCAAAGAAATACAAAAGTTGATAGAAAAAAGAAATGAAGCGAAAGACATCGCATGGCGTCTAAGATTCACATATAGATACAACGAACTAAAGAGAGAATACAACAGATTAAAACGCAATTTGGCTAAGAAACTCATCGAACACGGAGAAGAAATGCTGAACAAAGCTTTAGAGAGTAAAACTGACAACAGAAAGAAAATGTGGGGTTTACAGAGAGCGATGAAAAAGCCACCTCAAAGGCTCCCCCTTATAGAAAACTGCAACACAGAACTGGAAATTATCGACAATCTAGTGGACACGGCTATCATTCACACATCCGATATCTCTGACGAAGACGAAAACACAGAGAAATACACACCATTCCAACCATTAGAAGCAACATCACACGCAGAGTTAAAAATAGCTCTTCGAAAGTTCAAGAATCAGAAAGCACCTGGCCCTGACGGGATAAGAGCAGATATTCTAAAAATGGGAGGTGATACGATGATAGCCATGTTCAAGCGAATAATGGACTACATTATCAACACGGGATATTTCCCAAAAAGATGGAAAGAAAGCACATGCATCTTTTTGCATAAACCAGGGAAAGACCACACACAACCCAAGTCATACAGACCCATCAGTCTACTCAACATCATGGGCAAATGGGCTGAACGCATTATTCTCTCGAGAATAAACACAGAAAGTAACGAACTTATCCCCGAACACCAACATGGATTCGTCCGCCAAAGAGGCACAGCGACACAAATACTAAGGACGGGCAAATACATAACCGACGCCCTGGAGAAAGGACACAGCGTGGCCATGATATCGACAGACCTCAGCAAGGCATTTGATTCTATAAATCATCAAGGCCTAATAAGGAAACTCTACGAAGCTGGAGCCCGAAATAATATCATAAAGATAATAGAAAATTATCTGTCAGACAGAACAACCAAAGGCAGATTTAGAACCACAACAGGAACAGAAAAAAAGGTACCACATGGTGTTCCCCAGGGATCAATCGTCGGACCCGTGATTTTTAACTTATACGTCGCTGACATACCAAAGCAACGAATCGCAGGACAGATGCTCTCTCAGTACGCAGATGACCTGTGCATTCTCAATGCAGCGGAGAAACCAGATCACGCCACTAGGCGCGCAGAATGGGCAGCGGAGGAAATTATAGACTACTACAAGCGGTGGGGCCTCCAATGCAACGTGGATAAAACGGAGTGCATCATGTTCTCCTACAAAAGACCTCGGCTGGGAAATCCAAACAACGGATATAGAAATTACGTCAAAATGAAAAACGAACGGATTGAATACAAGAACAAAATAAAATACCTCGGTGTCGTATTAGACAAGAGACTGTCAATGAACATACACACCAAAGAGACCGTAGAAAAGGTAAAACGAGTAAGAGGTGCCCTAAATTCGATCATAGGGTACCGATCAAAAGTAAAAATTGAAACAAAACTGCTCATCATACAGACGTGTCTCTTGCCAGTACTCGACTATGGAGTCATCCAACTCCTTCCAAGATACAGCAAGAGCAATTTGACAAAACTAGAGAGACAGTACAAAATGGCACTGAAAGCTGCAGGTGCCTTCCCACGTCGCACTGAAACAAAAACGCTCTGGGAAATGCTTGGGCAAGACCCATGGCACCTCAGAGCACACGATCTCCACCATGATATGATCGAAAAACTCTCCTCACTGACGATCAGCGGCCTCGACGATCCCGGTCCCGCCTATACGAGATATGGACAATTCAATCCATCCCTTTTCTCAAACAGAATAGGTGAAATTGAATATATAAATAAATCGGAGAGGGAGAAACCGCTCCACAAGAGAACGGCCCCCCCCCGTCAGCATAGGCTTTGACTCGTAAAGTCACTCGTACATTATAAGTAGTTTCAGGTCTAGACCTGATGGGATCCTAAATCCAAATTTCTCACACTTGTTTTATATAATTCAATCGTGTGTGAAAAGAGTTCAACAAAAGGTTGCAAAAGATCCCTCCCCGGACAAAGTGCGCCAAAGTAAAGCACACACAATGCTCTTGTAAAATTACATTTTATAAGTGATATGTTATTTAACTAAAGAAATAAACATCTATTCTATTCTATTCTATTCTATTCTATTCTATTCTTTATTTACCGAGATTCCTCCGTGCCTCGGAAAGCACGTTAAGCCGTTGGTCCCGTGTGTCATTCGTGGATCTTTGACAGTCGTTACGGGTCGTCAGAAGCCTGAAAGTCTGACAACCAGCCTTACCAAGGAGTATCGTATTACCCAGTTAATGGGTTGTGGAGGTCAGATAGGCAATCGCTCCATGTAAAATACTGGTATTCAGCTGCATCTGGTTAGACTGGAAGCCGACCCCAACATAGTTGGGAAAAGGCTAGTTAGATTGATTGGTACGGAAACCCTTCGTGTGCGAGTCCGACTCGCACTTGGCCGGTTTTTTTTTATCAATTCGCGGGAATATGTTAATTGTAATTAATAATGCTTGACAACAATATACTGATCTTGATAAATATTTTATTTACAGACGAGGAAAAGAAGTTTTGCAAAAACGTTCTTCGTTTGCACCGAGCCTCATATAGCAAGATGAGCGTCTTTGGAATGTTCTACATAGACATTTGTCATCCACTACGATTGATGGCACTTCTCACCAACTATACTGTTGTGCTGTTGCAGTTTGCATTTCTGTAATCCTAGCATTTAAAAGTAACTGGAGTGAGGTTCGAAGTGAACTTTACAGAACATATAACCAAGTACAGAAAGTGCCATCCACGAAGACGCGCCCCATTCTTCTTCCTAATTTTTATTTAATTTAAATTGGTATTGCCTTGATTTTAATGTTATTTTCGTTCTCAGAATTCTGTTAAGTAATGTGTCTATATATTTTTTAAAAATAAATTAAATTAAATTAATTTATTTCCATAGACAACAATGATCCATTTATGTTAGTTAGTTAGTACAAAAGAAACTTAAACGCTATGTTAGTGTGTTATTATAACTAGGTACTAAGCTCACTGAAAAAAAAAAAAACATTTCACCGGATGAAATGAATCACTCCTGCCTAACCAACACCTGCATGAAGTGATTCATTATCGGCGAGTTTAACTTGTCCACTAACATCTTCAGAATGCTATTAGGACTTGACCTCGTTCTCTCTAATAGCAACTAACTAAATATTTGCATGCCATCACTGCATGGCGGAATGTGTCTTTGGACTAAATTTTATATGTAACACCTTTTGTACAGAGGCCAGCACATCAACCTACCCCAATCTGTCAAATTTTCCCAATTGAATATGAACCTTATTTCTTTGTGGTAAAGTTGAAAATCTATCAAAGAAATTTGACAGCTTTTGGTAGCTTGATGTGCTGGCCTCTGTACCTACCACATTTTATGCAAATAAACGATTTTGATTCATAGAACTATTATTACTAGCGTATAGAACCGACACCGCAAACCAGATTTTTGCTCCGTGCTTTGATGCCGACCGGCAACAACTCATTTAGTCACTCACACTATACGTTTTAAGCGGTCTAGCGCTGCATGTTTTATAGTTTGGTGAGACGATACCTATTGTTTAAGCGCTGCAGCGCACAGCCCCCCTTTTTTTTTTTTTTTTTTTTGTGGATGGGAAATCATCAAATGACTTCTCCCGCTCTGGGCAGAGCGGGAGGGCGTGTCAGACTTTTACTGACTAAAACCCACCCATGTTCCTTCAGCTGCCCGTGCCAGGGCCACGGTATCTCTTTCGAACTACCCGCGACCCCGGCGGCATCGGCCCAATTGACCCCGTCACTGCTGACATCTCTTTGAGGCGCGCGTGGAACACAACGCGCCGTCGACCCGGGCCTGGTCCTTACCGGACGGCGAGCTGCCCATTACTCGTCGTCCGCAAGCCCGCGCCTACGGTGGCCGGGAATCGGCGATCGATTCCCGCCGCCCAGGGCGTCTCCTACGGCGGCTAGGGGCGCGAGGGCGCGGCTGTTGCCTCTCCCTCACGCGTTCCGCTTCCTCCTTCGCGAGCATTACTGCTTCGCAGAAGGAGGTGACGGCTTCCCATGCACTCTCGCTCCGCACCATGGCCTGGACCAGGTTTGGACGCGAGAGATCGCCGCCGCCGATCGCCTCCGTGAGAACACGGCGGTGCTCCGCCCAAGCCGGGCAGACCTCCACTGTATGCTCCACCGTGTCCTCCGGGCGATCCACACAATGGTGACACCCGGGCGTTTCCTCCCGCCTTATCCGAAACAGGAACCTCCCGAAACAACCGTGTCCGGTGAGGACCTGCGTCAGGCGGAAGGTGAGGACGCCGTGGCGCCTCTCCAACCACTCCTCAAAGAGGGGACTTATCGCCGCAATTGTGGCGTGCCCAGCGCTGGGTTGCGACAATCGCACTCTCCATGTCGCCATGAGATCCCGCCGGAGCTCTGTCCGCTGTACCGTGATTTCTCGCGGCAGCGGAGTTACGCCCCGGCGTTTCACCTCCTCGCGCCACTCCCACACGTGCGCGAGGACTTTTGCCTCCAGATCCCATGGCGGTAATCCGGCAAGGAGGCACGCCGCCTCACAGGAGACCGTGCGGTATCCCCGGACTAGCCGGATGGCCATGACCTTCTGGGACGCGTTCAACCGGCGGGCTGGTCGCAGCCTCAGGGAACGCGCCCACACCGGTGCCCCGTAAAGGGCCATGGACCGCACGACCCCCGCGTCAAGCCTCCGGCAGGAGGCGTTTGGACCCCCCAGATTGGGCAGGAGCCGCTTCAAGGCAGCCCCGGCCCGCTCCAGTCTGGGAGCCAAACGTCGGAAATGCTCCACGAAGTTCCACCGGCTGTCGAGGACGAGTCCCAGGTACTTCATCGTCGACTCGACTCCGATGTGAACCCCTCCTACCGTTATTTGGGAACCCGACGGTGGCGCGTTCCGAGGACCATGAAAACACATGACCTCGGACTTGTGCAGGGCCACCTCGAGTCCCAACTGCCGGATCCTCTCTACGATTGTCGCAACCCCGCGTGTCGCTAGTTCAGCCGCCGCCTGGTGCGACCTCCCCTGCGCCAGGACCAGCGTGTCGTCAGCGTAACATACAACGCTGACGCCGCTAGGGAGGTCGGCGCGCAGCACCCAGTCGTACCCGATGTCCCACAGATGTGGCCCCAGGACCGATCCCTGTGGGACACCGCACGACATCTCTCGCCGGTTCCACTCCCCCTGATGACCGGGGTAGATGACGGCCCTGTCCGTCAAATAGGCCTCGACCACTCGACGGAGGTAGGTTGGCACCCGGTGATACCGGAGTGCCTCCCTGATGCAACTCCAGGGCAGGGTATTGAAGGCGTTGGCGATGTCTAGAGACACCGCCAAGACGACCCCACCCCGGGCCACAGCATCCCCCGTCGTGAGGGCTCGCACGCGCATGATGGCGTCCACCGTAGAGCGCCCCCTGCGGAAACCAAACTGGCTCTCCGCCAAATCCGGCCCCTCCTGCACCAGCCACCCGACGAGGCGGTCTGCAATGACTCTTTCAAAGAGCTTGCCCACCTCGTCGAGCAGCACGATGGGCCGGTAAGCGGACGGAGAGTCCGCAGGGCGCCCCGGCTTCTTAATGAGGACCAGTTTCCCTGTCTTCCAACGAAGTGGGAACTGGCCCCTCTCCAAGCATGCGCTTAGGAGCCCCCCTAGTCGAGGCCCGAGAGCCCCAAAGGCCAGAACCCAAGCTCTTCCTGGCAAGCCGTCGGGTCCTGGGGCGGTATTTTTGGCACTCAGCCTACGTACCGCCGCTCTCAGCTCTACCTCGGTCACTTCCGGAGCATCGTCGTCGTCGTCGTCGGTGATGTGGTCCGCATCGGGCACCGCAGGAGGCGGAGCCATGGGCGGGGGAGTATGTTCCCCTCGCGAAGGGAACAGAGCGCTCACCACGTCCTCCACGAGCTGCGGCCGGAGACTCTGCGTCAGCGGGGGAGCCCATGGGCGGAGTTTATCCCGCACCATTTTATAGGGGCGTCCCCACGGGTCTCTGTTCAGAGTCCCCAGCGACTCCTCGCGAGCCAGACCCTTGGCCCGCGAGATCTCCGCTCGGAGGGCGGTTTTCGCCGCTCTGTACCCCTCGTACAGCTCCGCCTGAATGGCTTCCGTATCCGGTGGGCGGATACGGAGCCTGCGGTGCCTGGTGTACCGGTGCCGCGCAGCAACGCATGCCTCGCGCAGAGCCGTCAGCTCCGGCGACCACCAGTACACCTGGCGCCAAGCGCGTCCGGGCTGGACCCGGGGCATTGCCACGTCACATATTTCGGACATGGCCTCCCGGAACCACTCCGCCTCGCCGTTGATGTCAGCAGGCCTGTCCGGTGGTGACACCCAGGCCTGCACGATCGAGGCTTCCAGGAGGAGCTCCCGGTCCAGCTGCTTCAGCGCCCACCGCGGACCACTCGGGGCCTGTCGGACCGGCGCGCTCGAGGTCTGGGCGGAGACATCAAACCGGATGTACCGGTGATCGGAATAGGTCTCCACCCCCTCCGTGACGCGCCAGTCAACAACATGTGGCACCAGAGCGGGGCTGGCAAACGAGATGTCCACCACTGATGCGCCCCGCATCCGCACACATGTGGGGACTGAACCCCGGTTTAGGACGACCAGGCCTGTCTCCAGAGCCCAGTCCTCAACCATCCTGCCCCGTGTGTCCGTATACCGGGAACCCCAAGCCACATTCTTGGCGTTGAAGTCCCCGAGGACGAGCACGGGAAGGGAACGGAACCCGACAACGACGGTTTTCAACTCCGCAAGGGAGTTGTGGAACTCGGCGAGAGTTCGGTTCGGGGAGAAGTATACCCCTACCACGACAATCTCCCCGAACCGTGCTGCAACGCAACCCTGTCCTCTCTTAGTAGCTTCGAGCGACAGGGTACCGGCGGCGGCCGACGAAATGAGGGTCACTGAGCCGCTCAGGTCCTCCACCCAGTAATCACTGGGCGGGACAAAGTACGGCTCAGCGACCACGGCGATGTTAATCGACCACTGCGCCATGCTCTGGAGCAACAGATCCTGAGCTGAGGCGCAGTGGTTGATGTTCGCCTGGAGGAGGCGTAATGGAGCCATTACTGACAATCCATTTCACCCCCTCCCTGAGCCCCCTGTGTGGGTCTTGCCGCAGTGGGTACGGCGACGACGGCAGTGGAGGCGGCAACGGCGACGGCTGTGGCGGCGGCCGCGGCAGTGACGGCGGTGGCAGAGGGCTTGCCCCTGCTCCGGGCTTTAGTGGATGGACCACAGCCCTTGCTTCCAGCCCGGTGATCGGCCGGCTTGCCAGCAGCCGCACATAAATAGCAGTGCGGCGTGGCATTGCACGAGCCGGCCTTGTGACCGGGCTGACCACAACGGAAGCAATGACTGCTGCGGTCCACCTCCGAGGTGCATTTGACTCCGACGTGATTGCCCACTTGGCAACGGAAGCACCTCAGAGGTCTGGGTTCCAGCAATTTCACCCGCGTGGAATCCCAGCCCACCCGGAACCTTCGGCCCTCCCCAGCTATCTTTTGGGCCGCCGACACGGGGCAGCTCACCGTAACGGCTCGCATCCCCGTGGAGTCAAGACGGATGGTGCCTACCCTCACCTGTTCGAAGGCGCACCCCCCAGTCTTGACCACGGCGGCCACCACCTCTCCCTCCGTCACTGAGTCGTCCAGACCCAGGATGCGCATGTCAGCGCACTTGGCGGGTCTGGACACTCGGGCCATGTCCGCATCTAAGGACGCTCTAAGCCTTTCGGCTAGAGCGTCAGCGGTCGGGCCACTGGCCGCACCGGGAATCTCCAGCATCCGAGCCCCGGTCGCAGTGACCTTTACTCGAATGCCATCGACTACCCCGAGCTCCTCCAGGTTCACCGCCGCCCTCGCCTTGGTGAGCACGTCGCGGTAGGACACGCCCTTCTTCTCCGCTTCCGGCTGTAGTGTGATCACTACAGCTGCGGACTTCGGGGCATGTAACCTCGCCGCGACGTTTCGCTCTTTGCGCCGCCGCCGCCTCTCTTTTCGTTTGGCCGCCCTTGCTGCCTTACCCGCCTTCTTCTTCTCCCCGGCTACCTGCCATTCGGCGTCAGCCGGAAGAGATTTAGGAGGCGAGGGCAGCCGCGTCGCCGCCACGGCCTCGGCTGGGGCATTCGTAGGTGCCTTTTCGGGCACAGTTACACTCTTTGCTGGCCCCGCCGATCCTGGTTTGGCCGTGGCAGCCATGGCGGCATACGTAGCCGCCTTTGGCTGGCCCGAGGCCGGCCGGCTTGCCGCTAGCGGGGGCCGCAGGACAATGCCCTCCAGGACTGAGAAACGCCTGTTGAGGGCAGCCAGTTCCTTCCGCACCAGGGCCAGCAAGCGCACAGCCCCCCCGGCTGTCATCCTGTTGTGACACTGTTTTTGTTTCGGATGTCTTCTCTATACGTAGTACTTTATCTCGGTGTTTTGATTTTTGATTTCTTAATCGCTTACAGTACAAGCATGCAGCGGGTTTTACCTACTTATAGGTAATTATTGTGTATCGACAAAACTAAACCACTAGCGGAATGTTGCACACTCATACAAGTGACAAGGAACCAGGGACCATTTTGGTTACCCATTGAAAGGGTTTAGATAGGGTTTTCTAAGCAGTTAAACAAAAACCCATACGATGTAGGTAACCCTTTTGAATGGCTTTAAAGGACCATTTTGATTATCCATTGAAAAGGTATTTCGATAGGGTTTTTCTAAGCAGTTAAACAAAAACCCATACGATGTAGGTAACCCTTTTGAATGGCTTTAAATGACCATTTTGATTATCCATTGAAAAGGTATTTCGATAGGGTTTTTCTAAGTAGTTAAACAAAAACCCATACGATGTGGGTAACCCTTTTGAACGGGTTAATTTAAGCCGTTCAAAAGGTTTATGGTCCTTTAGCACGTCGGGGTCACCAGTATAGAGGCATGAGGAACAGGGTGTAAAGTTCACTCATCCTCCATAGAAAAGGGAGGATTCTCCGACCAGATGGGTGTTATGTCTGGTGGGCAACTGCCCGACGGTTGATGTCGGGACGTTGTATATATGCTAGTCGCACGGTAAACTCTAATTGCGCGTTACAAGATTGCGTGACGTCATGTCATTGGATGCGTAGTTCGTATGTGGCGGTGTAGATGCCGCCATAGTTCAACTCTCTTTAAAACGATAACAGCGTAACATTCCGATTTGGAGCCATGTAATGATCTCTCGATGATGGGCATACGTTGCAAATTGCTGGTTACCCATACAATCCCCTTATATTATATAGGTTATCTTAATGAAGGAGTAACCCTTTCACTGGATTTCAAGTTTAGAAACCATTCAATGGGTTATCCATATTTAAGGGATAACCCTTTTACTGGGTTTCAAGGCTAAAACCTCTTCAAGGAGTTACATATGATAAAGGTAACGAAACCGCCGTAGGCCGTTTATGAAAACGGCTTATCCCTTCGAAAGACTTAATCTTAACCGGGGTTGTACGGTCACTACAAGGAACAAGAGTGGTTCGCGTCTTCATGGATGGCACCTATCTGTACTGAAGACCGCAAGTCGGTGGTAAAACTTTGAGCTTGAGCTGGCCTAGCGTAGTACAGAGTTTCAATAGAATAGAAGGCCTGCTTATACTGGTTTTGCTACACTGACGTGCGGCCTACTAACCACTTAAATAATTTTTAGAAGAATATAATATATTGTAGGTAGGTATATATATTATATTTTCTAAGGTACTGGAAGAAATTAAAATCACAAAATAAAATTTTATATCGTTGTTTTAATTTTAATAATTTAAAACTTTGAGCATTTTACTTAGTTTACAGGTAACATAATTTGTTATTATTTAAGTTTTAATTAATTTTTATCTTATCGTGATAAAAAATTAACAGAGATTTGCGATTCTAGACTAAAAACAATTATTTCGAGTCAAACAAAATATGTCACGAAACAAGCCGTGAAAAACACAATTTCCAATACATAATATTATTCTCACATCGAAGTTAAAACACTCTTCTAAAAATAATAAATAAACTGTATTGATGAATCCATACCATAGATTTAAGAAACATTATATTATATATTATATAAATACAAAGTTTTCTATTGCGTAGTCATAAGAGTTTAAGGACCACACACGGCAATGATCAGTGCCTACGATATTTTACGAAGAAAGGAGTTAAAAGATCGTAGCTGATGGCGTTCTGTAGATTTTGTCTCCCCCATGGCAAGATGCCGTGAGTTTGTGTATTTGTATGAATATATTATGGATTAAAGTTGGAATTACACGTCAACATCCCACTATGGTTAAAAAAAGAAAGTATGTAGGTATTGCCGAGTGATCCCTACAATTTACGGTAAAATATCGTACTGATCATCACTACACAGTGAGGGAAGGCCTACAAAGTAACAAAGGTGATAAAAAGTGACAATTATTATTCATCCATGTGTGAATGTGGTGTTACAGGAAAGCAAATTGCAGTAGTACAATAATATGACTTGTGATAACACAACAAAAATGTGTCATTGTCACTGCGTCGATAGGGAACAGTCCGGACGCATTCATTTTAATTAAATTTACATCCATCATTCGTTTCATGTTCTTCCAGAGTCTTTTCGATGTCACTGAAACAGATAATTAATTGATCGAGGGAAGCGAACCGTATCTGTTTTTAGTCTGGCAAAATTAGCTTTCGTCTGTCAGTTTGTTGCTCCTCTACATGTCTTATTTTACAACCGATCTGGACGAAACTTGGTATAAGATTTTACGAATTTATAGAATTTTTTTACTGACGGGCATTTTTGATTGAAGGGGGACTTCCTCCAAAATGGGGCAAAAAAGAGGCTACCGGATATCTGTGCTTCATGCCAATTTCAATGGTTCTTTTTTAATTTGAAAAGTACTTAAGTTGGTCTCATAAAAATTTGGTGAAGATCTGACGAGGATCTTCAGCGTGATGAGCAGAATAGCTCCACAAAATGCAGTAAATTGCTCACTTTTAGATTTCTACCAGTGGAATCGCCCCTTAAACTACTAGGTGATTGAAGGTAAACCCACCTTCACATCACAAGAGAATTCTAAAAATAATTAACAGAATTCTCTAAAACGTGGCTTTAGAACCAATATTAATGTTAGTTTTACAATGACGTCACTAGATGGCGATAATGTTAGACTCAGTAGTCAGTACTATGTAGTACTAAGTCTATGCAACACAGATTTAGAGTAGGCTAGATACCACAAGCCATCCGACCAAGCGTGCCTACTATGCGTGTGTACTATGCGCAAACTTGACGCGCTACTTTAGTTTGTGTTGCGACACTGATGAGTTGTGTCGTCGAGGATGTAAAAAAAGTCTGTTAGCTCACTGACGCTTAGCGATTGAAACGATTCTGATTACGTTGAGCTTATCACTAAATGGCTGAGGTGAAGTTTTCGTAGGTATAAAAAAGATGACTCGCTCGGATTTTATACAATCTAATGAACATGCGGTATCTAGCCTACTCTAAATCTGTGCTACGCAAGGTCTACTGTTCCCAGAACTGTTAGTTATTAAGATATTCAAGTTTTAACTTAGATAACGCACAGCCTTTTAAGGAGACATTGTACTCATCATTATAAATAAGTTTTACTATGGCACCAAACCTGAAATCGCGAAAAAAGATTTTCCGTTTCCTACATTTATGTTCGCATAACTCGTCAAAATGTAGAGAATAGCTGTTTTTTGGCGATTTCAGGTTTGGTCGCATAATATTGAGTACAATGACCCTTTAACTCTTAAAATGTCGATTGTACACCATGTGTACACAATAGAATTTCAATTGTGTCTGCTAATTGGCGCGCGACGGGTTAAGTGGTGCGTTATTTGTTATATTTTATATACATAAGTTGTTTTTTTGTTTTCTAGCCAGTATGAGTTCATACAGAAAAACGCCGAGAAAGACAACTGTCAAATTTTCAAGGCTCGGCTCAGCACCGAATGTTGAAAATCCAACAGCGCGGTTGTATTTAGGCAATGATTTAAGTGTAGCCTAGTACTTGTGAAAACGGGCATAAATGTTTCATACGAATGTAAAGCTTATTCTTACTTGGTAAAATGTTCATATTCCTATAAGCAAATTTGAGCAAGCGTCAATGAACATCAACGTTTTTCTTTTTGTGGATGGGAAATCATCAAATGACTAAAACCCACCCGTGTCTCTTCAGTTGCCCGTGCCAGGGCCACGGTATTTCTTTCGAACAACCCGCGACCCCGGCGGCATCGGTCCTATTGGACCCCGTCACTGCTGATATCTCTTTGAGGCGCGCGTGGAACACAACGCGCCGTCGACCCGGGCCTGGTCCTTACCGGACGGCAAGTTACCCATTACTTACCGTCCGCAAACCAGGAATCGGCTATCGATTCCCGCCACCCAAGGCGACGCCTGCGGCGACTAGGGACGTGAGGGCGACAGAAATATTCATATCGACGCTTACTTTACTAAGCAAAGCGCGATCTGTGAATCTTGCCCTTAGGAAGGACTTTACCTAGCAATCGTGTTTGCGACGCCTAGACCAATGAGGTACTGAACGACAGAGGTTTAATTACTAAGGAAAAACTTACCGTCTCGTGATGATTTCAAAATAGCATTACATCGGGCTCTTGCTGCTCCTTTATAAAATTCTTCACAGGCGTAACTCATTGTTCCCTCCACTATGATCAACTTGCACAGACACATGATTACTCCGAACGTGTGGCTGATTATGATATTTCTATCCATCTAAAATAGTACAATATGATGCAAGCGTGCAAAGTTTGTCATTACACTCGGGGCACTGGCGAGGAAAATATTTATAATAAACACAATAAATATGTAATATTTAGTCTGCTGATAGCAGCTGGATGAACTGCGGATGGAGAGCCCTTAACCTAGCAGTAAATTGCTACTGGCTAATAATAAGGTGAGGAGCAGAAGGTATATGTGTAGATAAATATCATTAGTAAATAAAATTAATACTAACCTTATTTGTACCCGCAAATATTAATATCATCATAATATACAAGACAAACATGATAAATGTAGTGACGAAATGGAGCAGAATCTGAAATTAAATAAATTGACTCATCATACAATAAATATCAATATGCTGAGCTGAGGCCCTTTTGGCATTACAATCTTTGTTTTATGTTTTTATAATTTTAAGGTGTAATTATTTTATTTTGCTGTAATGCCAATTAAACGCATTTTTCTTTCTTTTCTTTCTTTCTTTCTTTCATACTACGAACGAAAATATGCGACGTTCAACCGAGTATGCGGTACTAGCAACCCGCCACTGCTTCACATGGATGATGTTTCCTCCTAATGTGGCAACATGGTGTTTAAACATCGAAGTTTTCTGTTTTATACTATTTATAGAAGATGTATTCATTTTGTAGTCTTTTGAGATCTCTTTTTGATAATCATTTAACTATAATAATAAAAAAAAAATATTTACATTGAATCCAGATATTTCGTTCGACAGTTTCCAAGCTTTGCAAGTTAGCTTTATAACTTGATAGTTATTCTTCACTTTTGCTTCCTTGTCTATTGTTATTTCTTCGTCTTCATTGCCAAAATTCATATTTTCTACGGTAATGTTCCATTTTTCAAGTTTGCGAGTCAAAATATAAATTACCATTAGTGTATGAGCCATTCCTAAATCAAAAATTATGGATATAGAACCATAAAAGACCCTGATCCACGTCCAGCATGAGTCGAAAACCATTTTTCCAGTCATATTAGTTACCCAAAGAAAAAGTATTATAGATAAATACGCCCAAAAAAATATCTTGGACTTTGTCAAATCGTAAAGACAATTATTGATTTCTCGGAGTGACGATGTTATGCGCAGAATTGAATAGCTCTTGTGTAAGTTGGTATAACACAAAGCTGCTAAGTTAATACTAAATAACAAGTAAAGGAATAAGTAGAACATTTTGAACAAGAAGGAACGATAAGGATTGTATATAATTGTTGCCAATAACAAACAAAAATATACACCGTTACCAATGACAGCATACATGATTTTCTTTTTACAAACTTTTTCTACAATCTTATCACTGATATTAAATTCTGGCTCGCACACAATTTTTCCAATAAAGTATAAGGGAAAGAAAATGCTCATAAAATCGTTATCTATCAATTTTCGTTTTGCCTTTTCCAAATATTTTTTGAGGGCAAACATTTTTTTGAAGTATTTATTTATGACGTTCTATCCAACACGTTATGTCTTTAATAGTTTCTGAGTGGTTTGTGGAGTGATATCAAATTGTAATAAACTTATTATGTGTCCGTCACTTATGCTACAATGATGACTTGATAATGAGCAATATATTTAATTGCGTTATAGTGTACTACTATTAATATTACTAGTAATATTGATAAAATAATCAGAACAGCAACATATTTGACAGCTTTTTGCGAGGTTGCCATCTTTCGGAATGCTATCTCTTACTTAGAAGCCTAGTAAATCCTGCCTTCTTGTTCTTGCACGAAGTCGTTTACTGTTGTCTGTTATCTGTTGTCTGCACATAAATCCCCTAGTAAGATGACGTCTTATGAACTTGATCTGTCACTGGACGAAAATCTTGATAATATTTAAATATTTAATATATAAATTCACAGTGATATATGATAACTAACAGGAGTTGACTATGGTACGTACACTCGTACGTATAATAGCCAACTCCTGACTTGTGGGTTATATTTATAACCCACAACTTTGACAAAGGGACTATAATTTAAGCTTTTACAACAACTTATTGAGCAGTTAAGGTTAGAGTCGAAAGTAACCGTCTAAATTTTGAGGAAATAAAAACCGTTACGTTTATATACATACTTTATGAAGATACTTTGGCTATTACTTTTATAGAAGAAATTGGCTGTTAGCGGTTGTCAAATGGCTCGTAGTTTATAATACAATGGTGCCGACTGTGTTGTGCTTGTTTGCAACTTAATTTAGACTATTTCCGTTTTGTTTTTTCAAATAAATAAAGAAAGGTACGGGCATACTTAATTATATTAGATCTGTCAATATTAGTTGCCCTTAAACTTCGGTACAGTCATGTAAAGTCAGGGAAATTAATTGCTAAGCAACGCAACAAGACTATCAGCTTAAATTGTCTGTAAGTATATTCAAATAACAACTATGACAGTTGTTAGAAATGGGTTGTATGTTGACTGGTGTTAATAGGTTGGACAGTGTAACGATTGTAGATAAACCAATAAATAAATAAACGACTATAACATGGCCATTAGACTTATGCGGTCTTATTATTACATTATATTATTACAAAACAAGATTTATCTTTAAAACCTGTTCGCGACAATGTGTCACCAAACAGTTTTACATAGTTTGGTTTTTTAAAATAACTTAAAGTCAAATATTAATAGTGTTTTATAGTTGAAAACAGTGATAAAATAGTGTTTGTTAAGGAAATCGTAAGTACAACCCTTATAAACTCCAATTAAATGGGCTACATAGCCGAAATTTATAGTTTTGTTGGTGTGTCCAGGTACCCTAGATCAAGACCTAGCCCTGGACGTACTATTAGAGGTCTAGTCTTCCTGAAAAGCCTACTTAATTGGATTTATAGGGGTCGGAAACGTTAGTTTGCTGTTTTATGTTAATTTGTTTTATCGATTTAGGTTTTCAGGGCGTGTCACGCCCTTAAAAATATAGCTGTGATCTTGTAACTTTCATAGTGTTTCAGGTCATTAGACCAGCTTGAGATACCTGTTTAATCCATTAAAATAGCTTCATTGGTTATACGTTATCTGAGTTTTCGCCCAGTACATTGAAACGAAAATGGCAGAAAAACCAAGAAATATCAAAATAGCGTTTGAAAAACTAAAAGCACTTCGAGAAAAATCTAGGAGGTTGACCAAAAGGTGGCAGATTTAGAACATGTCCTTACAGAATTTAAGTCAAAACTGTTTGTTGGCGAAGAAGATTTTCTGAAAAAAGTTGTAAATCCGTCTACTAACCGAAAAGTTGTAAATCCGTCTACTAACTGAAATACAAAACTCATTTAAAAAAAAAATCTTATTTTGTGAAGAATATTGGGTAAAATGTACATCACTTGGTAACCCTAAATAATAGGTGTACTTTTTTTTCTGTCAAGGGACAGAAAAAAAAGTACACCTATTATATCCGTGCCATCGAAAGGTCGATGGCACGGATATCATGAGTCTATAGAATTCTCTGTCTACGGTCCTTAACTTATCATTATGTCACCGTCCTTTGCTCAAGCTGTCTGTCAGTCGGAGATGTCAGTTTTCTAATTTTAGTTCCTCTATGAATCTTTCGGTGCGTGACTACCATTGGAACTAATACCGTCACCTTGTTTTTTCAATACATTTCACAAAACAATTGCATAAACAGCGCCTCCATGTCAATGTCATTCAAGCTCCACAAGATCCGTGTAGCAATTTTGTTTGTGAACAAGGGAATTGACGCCAATGTTTTCGTTTTTAAAATTCAGTTTTGTTTGCTCGCTCCAGAGCGAAACAACGCATCTCATTGCCAAGTTTCTCTGTGTCAAAGATTCTCAAAGTATAAGTTATTCTGTGATGGAGGTAATATTTTTTTTTTTCATTATTACTAATATGAGTTCCTGAAAACATGCAAAAGCATCGCGGACGAACTTGACACTTATAAGAAATTTCCATACAAGCTTTCATCCCCTATCTATATAATAGGGGATGAAAGTTTATATGGAAATTCGTTGTACAACGTGTAACGTTAAATGCGCAAAATCTCTTAAGGGGTCATCTCAAAAATCAGCTGTTCTGTACATTTTGACGAATTATGCAAACATAAATGTACTGAACAGCTGATTTTTTTTCGCGATTTCAGGTTTGGTCTCATAGTAAAAGTTGTCCATAATGACGAGTATAATGGGGTCATTGTACTCACCATTATGAACAACTTTTAAGAGGTTTTGCGCATTTAACTTTACACGTTATTTATGGAACTGTTGTGCAATTTTCATGCTTCTAGATCCAGCGGTTTAGGTTGCGCGTTATCTGTCAGTGAATGAATAAATGAATTTAAAATTTTTATTATGTTGATTTATGTCCATAGTCTGCCTCGGTGACCATAGATAAGCTTGATTATAGAAAGGCAAACTGCAGTAATACAAAAATATAGTTAGTAAGTAAAGCCATAAATTTCAACGGAAAAGTAGCATCAACGTAGAACATTCCACAGACATTCATCTTGTCGAATGTAGCTCGATGTAGGCGTTGAATGTTCTTGCACAACTTCCTCTCAGCATCTGCAATAGTGAAATTATAACTTGCGACTGTTTTATCCTGATAGACAACAATATAATTATTGTAATTACAGACATAGACAATTAATAATTGTCGTTATAGACCTAAACAACAATATACAACACTAGCTTTTGCCCGCGGCTTCGTCCGCGCGGATGTTGGAAAATTTGCCACAGGAACAAAAATATTGAGACAACTTCTGCCTGCGACTTCGTCCACGTGAAATTTCTTGTTCCCCGACCCACTCCGTCGCATCGCATTATTTTTCTATCTTATATTTCCAAGTTAATTAACCGAATAAATAAGATTTTTCATATAAACTTTACTCCCTGTTTTCACCCCCACAGGGATGAATTTTAAAAAATCGCTTGGGATATTTCCGTGACTTGACTAAAAGATTATTTACACGAATTTTCGAGTTAATCAAGCCCCGCACTAAAACCTGCCCTGTAAAATTAACTACCCCTTTTCACTCCTTTAGGCGTATATTTTCGAAAAACTCTACGCGGCAATAAAACATATGAATTTACATAATTTTAACCATAAAAATCATCAATCTCTCTAAGTTAGATTTTGTGCAGAGTAATAAGATTTCGTTCGTTCGACGAATCTGCACGAAATCTAACTTAGAGAGATGTATTGATGATTTTCATGGTTAAAATTGTATAAATACATATGTTTTATTGCCGCGTAGAGTTTTTCGAAAATATACGCCTAAAGGAGTGAAAAGGGGTAGTTAATTTTACAGGGCAGGTTTTAGTGCGGGGCTTGATTAACTCGAAAATTCGTGTAAATAATCTTTTAGTCAAGTCACGGAAATATCCCAAGCGATTTTTTAAAATTCATCCCTGTGGGGGTGAAAACAGGGAGTAAAGTTTATATGAAAAATCTTATTTATTCGGTTAATTAACTTGGAAATATAAGATAGAAAAATAATGCGATGCGACGGAGTGGATCGGGGAACAAGAAATTTCACGTGGATGAAGTCGCAGGCAGAAGTTGTCTCCTAATGCCTAGTATCATATTTTGATCAAGATACAACCTGACACGGACCTGCGAATTGCAAAAAACCCAAAAAAAAATGAATTCCGCGGGCTACCACAGCGCATCCCCCTTATGTACGTGCGTGCACCGCACATGAGCACAATGAATTGCGTGCGTTACATTTCGCGCTTCCAAACAACGATTTTTCACACCAAAATTACTAAAAGTCGTTTCCCAGCTATTATTTTATTGCAATGCTACATAAGTATAATATTTGGTTTAATGAAACTGAATGTGCGGAGAAACGAAAAGAGAGTAAAGTTTGATGAAACTGAATGCCAGAAAAATGAGAATGTTGAGATGGATGTGTGGAGTGACGAGAATGGATAAAGTGAGAAATGAGTATATAAGAGGAAGTTTGAAAGTGGTGGGAAAAGTTGAAAGGAAATCGTTTGTCTTGGTATGGGCATGTTATGAGGAGAGACGTAACGCATGTGACTAAAAGAGTGATGAATATACATGTTGATGGATGGAGAGGCAGAGGAAGGCCAAAGAAAAGATGGATGGATTGTGTGAGGAATGTTATGAAAGAGAAGGGAGTGAATGATAGCGTGACGGTTGACAGGGGAGAATGGAAGAAGAAAACGTGTTGCGCCGACCCCAAGTAATATGGGATAAGGGCAGGAAGATGATGATGAAACTGAATGTGCGGTTTTTTGATAGGTCTTTGTACCCTGTATACGAGTATTATCATCACAAACAAACAATAGGTACGTGTAGTTGTTTTTTGAGGAGCTCGTGGCTAAGTAATAACAGCCGCACGGGTCGATCCATCAGGTTAAGCTACGCTTGCCGGGGTTGGTACGTTGATGGGTGACCATATTTACATACCGAGACTCCTCCGTGCCTCGGAAAGCAAGCTGCTGGTCCCGGCTGCCATTCGTGGATCTTTGTCTTTGACAGTCGTTACGGGTGGTCAGAAGCCCGAAAGTCTGACAACCAGTCTTACCAAGGGGATACCCCTTTTCGGGATATCGTATTACTCAGTTACTGGGGATTTACTTGGGAAAGGGCTAGGCACATTGATTTAGGTAAGTGTAGTTTTTAATAATTTGATAAAAAAAATACCTGTACAATTTGATTTCAAAATAACCGTGCACGTGCTTTGAACACTGTTCATCGCTACGTAGAATTTTTCACAGTAGGAGCTCAAAATCATTTCAATCACCAATCTTTTGATCACCCAGGCGTACAATAGTAGAATGGAAAAAAATACTGCGAACTGAAAAAAAATAAAAAATAGAATACACAATAATTCATACATTCAAAGGAGGATGCGCAAAAGTAGCAAGTGAAATTCAAATTTTCTTACGTTTTTTTTTTGCAATTTTAACTCTCAATGTAAGGTTATATTATTAGGTTGGGGAAAAAGTCTTTTCGCATTATAGTATGTATGAACTTAAAATAAAATCTCTTTGGCTATACTATTTGTATCTGGCTGGTTTTGGTATCATTGAAAGTTTAAATTTTAAAGAACATAATTCTAAATTCAAATTAGGAAAATATGTGATATTCATTTGATTTTCGTACTGTCAAGATGAGTGAATCTAATGAAGAAATTCGATACATTTTAAAATTTTACTACAAAAAAGGTAAAAATGCAACGCAAGCCGCGAAAAAAATTTGCGATGTTTATGGACCCAGTGCAGTGTCTGTGAGAGTAACACAAATTTAGTTTAAGCGTTTTCAATCCGGAAATTTTGATGTCAAAGATGCACGTCGCTCTGGTCGCCCTATTACGGATAAAATGGATGCCATTTTTGAAAAAGTGGAGCAAGATCGGCATATCAGTAGTTACGACGTAGATGAAGAACTGGGAATTGACCACAAAACAGTTTTGGCGCATTTGAAAAAAACTGGGTACACAAAAAAGCTCGATATTTGGATACCTCACGAGCTCACTGAAAGAAACCTAATAAACCGTGTACTCATTTGTGATTCTTTATTACGACGTAATGAAACCGAACCATTTTTGAAGAAGCTGATAACTGGTGATGAAAAGTGGATCACGTACGACAAGAACGTGCGAAAAAGGTCGTGGTCAAAGGCCGGACAGGCTTCACAGACTGTGGCGAAACCCGGGTTAACTCGCAACAAGGTGATGCTGTGTGTGTGGTGGGCTTGGAAGGGCATTATTGTGGGGGAAGCTGTTACCACCAGGCAGGACCATCGATTCTGAACTCTACTGCAAACAACTGATGAGATAAAGCAAGAAGATGAGAGAAAGCGGCCGGAATTAATCAACAGAAGGGGTGTGGTTTTTCATCATGATAACGCTAGACCTCACACATCTTTAGCCACTCAGCAAAAATTAAGAGAGTTTGGCTGGGAGGTGTTAATGCATCCGCCGTATAGTCCTGACCTTGCACCTTCAGATTTCCACCTGTTTTGGTCTCTTCAGAATTCTTTAGGCAGTGTCAGGTTAACATCACGACAGGACTGCCAAAACCACTTGTCGCGGTATTTTGATCAGAAGTCCCAAAATTTCTATAGCAATGGGATCATGTCCCTACCTACAAGATGGCAAAAAGTTATCGAACAAAATGGTACCTACATACTTTAGATAAATGTAAATAATGTATATTGAAAAATGTTTTGAATTTTCTTAAAAAATGCGAAGAAACTTTTTCCCCAACCTAATATAAGCAATGTTGACCAAAATATGATTTGCGAACCATCAATTCAACTCTCCTAGTTCAAATTAGCCTTAAATTCTGAATTAATTCTGAATGACTATTTCATAAAATTATGACAATTTAGACTAATTCCAACTAACAGAGTGGTATTGATGATTCTCATGATTATTAATATTTAAATTCATATTTTTTACGGTTACAAATCATATTTTAATTAACATCTATAATTTACAAAAAAATTAAGAAAGCTTTAATTAGCGGACTACCCTGCGCTTTCGCTGTTAACACTGATTTACTTTGTACCAGTATTTCAACTCAGCATTGGTTCAAAAAAATTTCTTGCTAGCTTGCATACTGGATTCTGGACTTCATTGAAACTGTTCACATTGATCCGGTATTGATTCATGTAAACACTCGATTCCAGCACCCAATTACGTAACACATTATCAATAACAATCAGGGGGCCAACCACCACTTCTTAAAGCAGTATTATTTTAATGTTACTTCAGTGTGAGAAAGAGATGGAGCTATACAGGACGTCTAGCTCCATCTCTTTCCCACACTCATGTAAGATTAAAATAATACTGCTTTAAGAGGTGGTGGTCTAGCTCCTGAATGATTTTGAAGGATATTGCTTCATATGTTCGAAAAATTTGTCTGCTCAACAACGTAAATAACGTAATGAATGTTGTAACGCGATTACCCCACTCCACTAGACTGAAATACTGGAATGATGTAAATCTAGTTCAGGCAGCTAATCGTAGCTGCACGTCAGAGGTAACAAAAAAAGTATTGCCTTTTATTCTATTGAAACTCTGTCCTACGCAGGACCAGCTCAAGGTCAAAATGGTACCACTGACGTGCAGAGTGACTATGTACCTCTGTATAATAATGAATGGATTTTTGTGAATTAAACAATCAAAAAACTGGACTGCGTAAAACGTGAACTTTAAAAATTTACAAAAAAAAAAAGTAAAAAACTTTTTTACAAAAAAATACAACCGACTTCCAAAAATAACACTACAAAGTGAAAAATAACTTTAATTTCCGAAGTCGGTGTCGGTGTTAAATGTATTTTCGTTTTTTGCCACCGACGTCCGAAATTAAAGTTATTTTTCACTTTGTAGTGTTGTTTTTGGAAGTCGGTTGTATTTTTTTGTAATAAAGTTTTTATTTTTCACTTTTTAGTTGTGTACCTACCCCACACAAATTCTAATACCACTATCTGCAAAACAAACTAGAACATCATCCATATAAAAGTGGGGAAAAAATACGTATTATTGAAGCTAACTCAAAAACTACCGAAGCAAAGTTATTCAATTTTATATGGGACCAACTGTGATGTATACCCTCTCGAATAAAACAAAAAAAATCCAAATCGGTCCAGCCATCTTCGAGTAATCGGGTGAATTGAGAACCTCCTCCTTTTTGAAGTCGGTTAAAAACTGACTTCAAAACCAAAAACGAATAAAATAACTTTCATAAAACACTTAACAGCTAAGTCGGTGTCAAGCTAAAGTGATTGAAGAATTGAAGACACCGACTTCAGAAGCTGTTAAGTGTTTTATGAAAATTATTTTATTCGTTTTTGGTTTTGAAGTCGGTTTTTACTTTTTTTAAAGTAAAATTATTTTTCCATTTTTAGTTGAATACTCAATTACATAAGTATTAACCTACTATGTAATTGTATATTCCACTAAAAATGCCCAACTCGAACGAAAAGAAGAACCATCAAAATCCGCTTAGAAATGCCGGAGATACAGTGTATTTTTGCATATAACTTTGTACATAAGACTTATTACATAATGTTTCATATATTAAAACCTTCCTTAAAGTATGTAGATTACGTTAGTGAAAGAATCTTTAAAATTGGTTTATTAGTTTTTGAGGAAATCGCGGACAAACAAACATGTATACATACATACATACATATATGTATATATGATATATACATACATATGTGTCGAATACTGAACCTCCTTTTTTGAAGTCGGTTAAAAAAGATGAAACAAGATGACCTATTTCTGCTGTCTCTAAACAATCCCATGTAGGCTGATAAATCCTTTGCATCGCGCAATCGGGTAAAAAGATCGGGTGAGAAGAAAATTAAATGTAGTGATCGAATGGAGAATTACTTACATATAAATATTTGCCTCTGAGTCCATTTAATTTGAAAATGTCAATTGCCATTTGAACTTTTACTAAGGCTTGAACAAGAAACTCCAGCGTGTGATACACCATCTGAAAATGGTAATGTTTGCATAACCTATGAAATAATTTTCATACTTTTTTATCCCTAGTTTCTAGAATTTCTTAACCCCAGTTAATTTATTTATTGGATAGTACTACTGGTTCGATTTCGTCTTTCTGAACAGATTGCGAAGATATTTTGCATACATTGATAATTTTGCCGCATTAATAACTATCAAAGATTATCGAGGACATCACAAATATAGCTTTAGTTATATATTTTCTTACAGAAAAAATTTTACGTACCATGTACTGAAAACAAGTTCTGTAGATCTTATAACACTCCAAAATATTGACGTAAGCTTGAAACATTCTTTGGCAATAAGATTCCTTGTCACTATGACCCATCTGTTGCAAACTTTGAGCTTGAATGTTCCATAAATCAACTTTATTGCTTAACAGTTTTATAAATCTGATAGCGTAAATCATGTTAACGTCAAAACACATAATAACTAACCCACAAAAAAAATTGTAAGCAGACATTTCAAATAAAACACAGATAGAAGCTGCAACGGTAATGGAAAACCCGTAGATTACGATGACACTGATCCAATTCCATAAGATGAAGCGCTTGAAATAAGTCTCTTCACTAAGACATCTGTGAACGTCTTGAATTTTTAAGATAAACGATATGTTTCTTTTCGTTTGCCAGACATTGACGACGCAGTTTACAATGAATCCAATGCAGTAGAAGAATAAGTCAAAGTAAGCGCCGATGTATCCTATACAAAGATGTATCCGAATAAATTCGTGAGTAGAAAGCTCGTAGATTCGATAACAGAGCAAAAAAATGGACATTATCCCGCCACAGAATGTCACCACAATCGATGGTAAGTTATTTGGATATAAGAAGTTATCTTTAATACGATACTTGGGACAGAACAGAATGTTTTGCATTACGCTTAAAGGCAAAAGCATTGACTGAAAATCTTTGTCAACCATGTTGTGTAAGGGGAATGTCACTCGACAACCGTTTCTTTTATCTAAATGATTTTTTCCAGATAAAGACTCCATTTCATGTAGGCTTGCCGGACACAAATGAACAATGCAATCAATAGGAAGTCGTTTAACAAAAAAAAAAAAAATTATAGGTAGATTCTATATGATAAATAGTTCATTATGAATATTAGCCTGTCTCGACCTTTGTTTGAATGTCACGGTTTGTCTTTTTATTAATTATATGTAATTGATCAACCACGAAATCTTGAAAAAAAACTGCTCTTCCATATACACTACTATTTTTTAATTAGTACAAAAAAAAATGGAGCTCTATCCGTAACCGTTACTGATCATATTTGTGTAGTCAAAAGTAAAAAAAAAATTGAATCCCAAAGTTGTCCACGAAAATTTGTCATAATTGGTAAATTCATAATTGAATCAATCATTCATAACAATTGCTACCAGAAAATACTACGCGCAGTACTTTTCCATGATTAATGAAAACTACTATGTAGCCTGTACAATATTTCCATAAACTGAGTGACATTTTTGGATATAAACAAACGCTAATAACTTTGATGTTTATGAATATTATTTATTGAGACTTTACATATTTAACAACAAGACCTTCTCTAATAAGCCCTTTAAGTATTTGTACTAATTAATAATTAGTGGTGTATTTATGTTCACGATTCTAGTTAGTCTCATAATAACAGTTGTTCATAGTGATGAGTATAATGACCCTTCTAGAGGTTTTCAGTTATTTTTTGAGCAGAGAAAACAAAACGTTAACGACGGCATTGCATAAAATAAAACTTTTATTAATAAAAATATCTACTTAGATGTGACTCCAACTAATTGCAAGGGTAACGTAGCGTCCACGATAAACAAACTAAACGCATTCATCTTCTTGAAAGATGCATCAAGAGTTGAATATTCTTTTTTGTTCTTCTGTAAATAAGTATACATACATACACAAATTCACGCCTTCTTCAGGCAGAAACTACAGAACGCCACCTGCTACGATCCTGACATACTCCTTTTGCCCCGTTTACGTTCATACACTGGACATACACGCACGCCGGTTGCGAGTAGGTACTACGCACCTGACCTTTTTGAAGAACATCACCAAAAAAGGTCAATAGTATTAGGTCTTCCTAGGGCGGCCCGTGCCGGCGTTGCCACTCACATCTGCCTTGTAATCTCTTGTTAGTCGCCTTTCATTCATTCTCTCAACATGACCAAAGCAAATAATTATATACGACTAGCTGACCCGGCAGACTTCGTACTGCCTCAATCGATAAATAAAAGACCTAAACTTTTGTATAAATTAATTTTAAAACAAACAAAACGTATTGAATAAAAAAGCATTTTTGTAATGAAGCATGAAGTTTTATTATTATTTTCGACACATGTTGCTTACTTAAAAAAACAGAGTTTACCTGAAATACTGGCTATTTATAAGGTTTAAATTTGATATTAACAGACACACACTGTTATGATACAGTTTGTTGATCAAATAAGCTTTCTCATAAACTATATTTTTTGTTTTGTTTTGTGGTGCGTAAATAAACAAAGAAGACGGTTTTCCGACGCGCGAACACGCGAGACGTATAATATAATTGTCCATGCGCGAAACAGGGAAACTCCAAGTTGGTTCCACAAACTTCTAGAGACTGTCCTTGCGATTTATTTATTGTCATCGCAAAGGCGAGACGTACTGGAAATTGTAAGCGTTTAAAATCGAATGGTAAATCCGTAGAAATCTTCGGTATTCGCGGGATCAAGACATCCTCTCCTTTGTATTTTCCTTTTATGATTGTTGCCTCAATGACGTTATTCATCAGCTTTTTCACAGCCAGTCTTGTTTCATTGCATAGTCGAGGTTGATTAATGTTACGCAGCATGATGACAACTGATCCTACTTTTAACTTCAAATTTTGAGGTGGTAATCCAGGCAATTCCAGTGAATTTAAAAACTCCGTGGGATAGTTGACTACGTCATCCTGGTTAAAATAAAAATAAATAAATAAATAAATTTTTATTATTAAACCATGCGTATACAAAAATAGTATGAACTCTGGTATCCAAAAAAAGATTTAACTTGTGTTATGGATACCAGCATAACGGTTCATAACGGTGTCGACTGATTTGAAGGAAACCAACTGTCCTGTAAGAAAATTCTGAATGGTCGCATTGAGATCCTCGACATCTTTATTTTTCGCTGCCAATATTGCTCGTTCACCGCCAATTATGGTTATTGATCTTTTGCGCTATATCTGGGAAAACACGCTGAATAAGCTCCTCTTTTGAATCTGTGATGTGACAGAAATCTGTGGGTAATGTGATGAATCCGGTCGAGGTGTCCATTGCAATTTTATTATTTCCAATGTCTAACAACTGCTTTGCAAACACATTTGCAGTTACATCATTTTGCAAAAATACTCGCATGTTAGTTGATAATTGGAGTGTCTTTACGTACTGCCACAAATTCGATGATTTTAGACATGCATTTAGTTCATCAGCAACAGTTGATCGGGGAATAACTGGAAGAGTCTGACGAAAATCACCTGACAACAGAATCATGGCCCCACCAAAAATATTTTGGTTGTCACGAAGATCTTTCAATGTTCTGTCCAGTGCCTCCAGTGACCTCTTATGGGCCATTGTGCATTCATCCCAAACAATTAATTTGCATACCTGTAGGATCTTGGCCATAGCGCTATTTTTGGCGATGTTGCAAATTGGTGTTTCGGTGATTTGCATGTTTAATGGTAATTTCAAGGCAGAATGCGCAGTTCGCCCGCCTTCTAGCAGAGTCGCAGCTATTCCAGATGAAGCCAACGCTAGAGCAACATCATTTCGCGATCTGATCCTCGCCAAAAGCAATGAAAGTAAGAACGTTTTTCCGGTTCCTCCGGGAGCATCAAGGAAATAAATTCCACCAGATCCACTGTTCACAGCTTCTATCAAAGTGTCGTACGCAATTCTTTGTTGTTGATTTAATTGTGGAACATTTGTGCGAACTGTTTCGGCCAATGCTTCAATGTCGTACTGTTGTTCCCTTTGCAACTCGAGGTTTAATGCATCGTGCATATGAAGATTGGGTGCTGTCATTCCCAAACACGACAATACTTTATTTGCTATCAATAAACACATATCTTCTATCATGATCAATGTCTCATTGTAAATTTCTTCAGTCATTTGTAGTATGATTCAAAGTTTCACGGCGCACACGATGCAAAGCATCCTCAGACATGTCATCTCTATACTTAACCCACAAATGAACTTTATTGAATAGCAATAAAGTTCAAACTGACTCTACATTTTATTTATAAAACGTTTGTATGGGAAATAGAAAAGGGCTGTTTTTAGGGTTTCCCCGGCAATTATTCGATTTTTTCTCGCCTTTTAAACCTTCCCTAGACCTCCACGAACATTTCAAGACTAAGATAAGATAAATCCGTTCAGCCGTTCTCGAGTTTTAGCGAGACTAACGAACAGCAATTCATTTTTATATATATAGATAGATAGATAGATTAAATGTAAATCTTGAGATAGTGAGTGACAAGCAATTACTTAAACTAAATAATTATTGTTCATTATCCCAAATAACTGCTTCGTTGATCTGTGGTTGAAGCGCTACTGCTGAGGTCCTGGATTTCTTAGTAGCAGCCCGGAGTCTGAACTTATGTCCAGATGATGGCAATAGGCTCGCCCCCTATTGCTTGGAACTGAAACATAACTGGGTTATGATATGATGATAATCAATCTGCCTAGCCTTTTCCCAACTATAATGGGATCGGCTTCCAGTCTAACCAGATGCAGCTGAATACCAGTATTTTACATGGAGCGCCTGCCTATCTGACCTCCACATTCCAGTGACTAGGTAATATGATACCCCTTCGTAAGACTGGTTGTCAGACTTTCGGGCTTCTGACGACCCGTAAAGACTACCAAAGATCTACGAATGACAGCCGGGACCAACGGCTTAGCGTGCTTTCCGAGGCACGGAGGAGTCTCGGTATGTAAAGATGGTTACCCATCCATGGACCAACCCCGGCAAGCGTAGCTTAACCGGATGGATCGACCCGTGCGGCTGTCAATACTTAGCCATGAGCTCCTCTTATACACCTAAAGTATATGTACGCTGCATATGAAATTAAAAGATTATTCAGGAAATGATAAAGTTTCATAACTACTGGTAGAAGAAGTATAATATCACAGTCTGAGCACGTTAATGTGGCGTTGACCGGTACGATATTTTACTGAATAATTTTAGATCAAGTGGGAGTTTCATACTGCATTTGTTTAAACCTTAAAAAGGTGAGCGACCACTGGTCCGCGCCGGCCGCAACGCACGCACGGTACGTAACGGATTTCGATTTACTTTATACCGGTACCGCCCGCATTTTCATTTCTTCATACAAACAAACCAAAATCCGTTGCGTGCCGTACGTGCGTTGCGGCCGGCGCGGCACAGTGGACCCTCAACTTTAACAGTGGGTTGTTGACGAGTGATCCACGTGACGGTTTATCCTATAATATCGTACAGGACAGCGCCGTGTGAACGCGCGCTTAATGTAATGGTCGACATGTTTAGAATAACTTATCATCATATCATAGGAGGAGCTCGTGGCTAAGTAATAACAGCTGCACGGGTCGATCTATCAGGTTAGGCTATGCTTGTAGGGGTTGGTCCGAGGATGGGTTACCATCTTTACATACCGAGACTCCTCCGTGCCTCGGAAAGCACGTTAAGCCGTTGGTCCCGGCTGTCATTCGTGGATCTTTGACAGTCGTTACGGGTCGTCAGAAGCCCAAAAATCTGACACCCAGTCTTAACAAGGGGTATCGTATTACCCAGTTACTGGGTTGTGGAAGTAGGATATTATTGGGCATTCAGAACCCACGCTTTCGTTCCTACGGCTCACTCCGTTCGCCTTCGTCACTCTCGGTGTGTTAGATTGCCCAAAAACATCCTACTATAACTAGCTCTACATATCAACCACTTATCCGTTCGCCTCGTCACTCTCGATGGATTAGAATACTCAATAATATCAATTAAATGTTACATAGTGCAGTAAAATACTGGTTCGGTGCCTATTCCACCCGATGGATTGGACGGAACTTATCAACATATTCTTTTCCTTTCACAACGAATTTGATGTTTGTTATAAATTTCATATCGAGGACTGTAATTTTTTGGATTCATTTTAAATAGCTGTTAATACGTGTAAGTCTGAAAGTTTAATAAAGGGAACTATTTGTTTGTAGTGACTAATGAATATATAAGTTAAAGGGCTGAGCATTAGTATTATTACCGATGGCTTACCTCGATCAACTAGGTACCGCAGATTCTTGGATTGAGCACTAAATCACTACTTTAGTTCACAATTTTTGTATCAACCACTTTCACACATACTTCGTTTAATAATCGAACTATACGATCATAGTAAGCTAAAATTCAGGACAGATTGTCTCATATCACTTCACAGAGCAAGAAATAGTATGCATCTACAGACACACACATTCTATTTCTATGGCTCAGATTGAGCACCAAGGACATCTGAACTTTACCATACTATAACATTAAACTAAAATTTGGGACAGCTTGTCTCATGTCACCTTCACAGAGCAAGAAATAGCATGCACCATGCATGAAATGCAGACACACACACATTCTATTTCTATGGCTCAGATTGAGCACCAAGGACATCCAAATTTTAATGTAATTAACTCATACAGCCGACACTAGCTTACATGTTAACAAATAAGGGCGCTCGCTGCTTGAACCACTAGCCTAAATTCAGGACAGATTGTCTCATGTCGCTCCACAAAGCAAGAAATAGCATGCGTCTACAGACACACACACATTCTATTTCTATGACCCCAGATTGGGACACCAAGGACATCTGAACTTAGGTTTTCATAACATTAAACTAAAATTTGGGACAGATTGACTCATGTCACTTCACAGAGCAAGAAATAGTATGCATCTACAGACACACACATTCTATTTCTATGGCTCAGATTGAGCACCAAGGACATCCATATTTTAATTTAATTAATTCAAACAGACGACACTGCCTTACACGTTAACGTACAAGTTATGTATTGAGTTTTCTTCTGGTTTCGCATGCTTATACACTTACCATCCTTCCGTCTAGTGTGCCCCGTATAATCAACGTCAAAACGGAGCATGCGCCGTTCAACGGTTAGTCGCTGCGCCGTACTCATACGTGAAACGCCTGACAATAAACGTATCAGGCAGCCGTCGTGTGTGTACATAGTCATTTACAAATGTCAAAGTCAGCAACATTGTATCATGCATCAATTTGCTTATTCGAACTTTATTGTATTGTAAGACGATCGCTGTACATGTTGTAGTCCGTAATTAAAATTCGAGTTTAAGCGATCTTCCTATACCTAATCATCTTCATCAAACTGGGCGGTGATCCTTAAATAAGAACTATGTGCATATCAATTCCGTTAACTGATTATAAAAGAATGATTCTTTCCTGAACATAATAACTACTAATTTTTTGTAATAACTTTTTTGTAAGTCTAGGAATTGTTTGAAAGGCGATCCTTTAATGTCATTGCTGAATTTAGAAATCGACCTTCTTTGAATTAAATGTTTTATAAAGTTTGTTAGATTTAGTAGTTTCATGATTTTACACTTTGAGTTTAACTGCAACATAAAATTAACTAAGTTTTTATCGTGAATTTGTTCACGTGGTTTGTTCTGCACACAAAAAGTTTTGTAAGGATTTTGCATCTTTAGATACATTCTGATTTCTGACTCTCAAAAATCATCATCTGCCTAGCCTTTCCCAACTATGTTGAGGTCGGCTTCCAGTCTAACCGGATGCAGCTGAATACCAGTATTTTACATGGAGCGACTGCCTACTCTACTGTTCTGTGGCCTATCTGACCTCCACAACCCAGTAACTAGGTAATACGATACCCCTTGGTAAGACTGGTTGTCACACTTTCGGGCTTCTGACGACCCGTAACGACTGTCAAAACACGAAAATGAATGACAGCCGGGACCAACGGCTTAACGTGCTTTCCGTAGCTTAACCTGATGGATCGACCCGTGCGACTATTATTACATAGCCACGAGCTCCAAAAATGCAATTTTATTTATTTCACGAGTGTGATGTCATTGAACGTTTTATATCAAGACGTATTAAACAAACATGCTTACATACTTTATTATAATATCTATTGTGTTAATTCTAAGTTACTGTCTGCGGCTTTACCTTTGTCGGCGAGGGTAAGAAGCTGGTTTTGTATTTCATTTCTCACGACAAAATTGCAATTTGACAGAAAGGGTTTTCAATCACTAGGGTTTAATTAGACGTAAGTAACATAAATTAGTCATACACCTGTGAGGATATGTAGTTAAGGTTTAATTTTGTTATGAGGTAAATATTGCTGAAATGGTATTTTTTATGAATATAAACCAATAATTTAGGTGAAAAAATTAAATTCGCTCCAGTGCTTCCCAGTGCCAGTGCCGCTGTTGACATTATATTATTATTATATTCCTAATAATATAATATTATACCGACTTCTAAAAATGTAAGTAAGTATTATATTAAGTTAATTTTAGTGACCTTGTTTCTATTGTTCATTGTTGTAACCTTCTTTAGAAAATTATGGTTTTAGCATAAAGTTCAATAATTTTAATGTGTTCGATTTTAGGTCTGACTCCGAAGTTGAATACGAGTCCCAAAGGCTCGATCACGCTGTCGAGATTAAGAAGGCGGCTCAGTCTGCTAAGAAGAAGGCGACGACGAAGCGCAAATCTGAAAGGTGACCTTGTTTCTATTGTTCATTGTTATAACCTTCTTTAGGAAATTATGGTTTTAGCATAAAGTTCAATAATTTTAATGTGTTCGATTTTAGGTCTGACTCCGAAGTTGAATACGAGTCCCAAAGGCTTGATCACGCTGTCGACATAAAGAAGGCAGCACAGCCTGCTAAGAAGAAGGCAACGACGAAGCGCAAATCTGAAAGGTGCACCACGCCTTCGAAACCAAAATCAAGGTAATTTACTATTACTGATTTTTCTTTAAGTATGTTTTTGTGCACATCGGTCGTTGAAGTGAAGTGAAGTTTCTAATGCATATCGGTCTCAAACTTAGACCTGTAACGTAGAGAGCAATGAAATTCATTTTACATACATTACCTTTTTTCGTACAGTGTGGTCAGTGAGATAATATTTACGTATATTACCGAATTGCAGTTCCGAATATCTATTTTACCCTAGTATCGTTAATAATTACTATAAATAATATGTTATTATTGTTTTACAGTAAGACACGCCCGAACACAGACCTCTTCGGGTTAGAGGACGCCGCAGTCGCAGATCGTCCAACGACATCCAGCGGGGACCTGGTATCTTCCCTTCTGAGCCGCGTCGCAAACGGCAAGGTGCGGCGAACAGCACACTTGAACGGTGACTTTTATGTGGAGGTAAAGGTTTACCATAAGCCCGACATTATCTCCACTGTAAGGGAGGATCGGTGGAAGAAGGCGGCCGTTGCACTAAAAGTGCAATTAAGTAAAGAAAGTCCTCAGTGGGACACTTTGCAGTCATTCATGAGGCGGGCTCACGAATTGTTCGACGATTCAGAGCCTGTCTTCTACAGTGACCAATTTAGTTTTAAGTAATAATTAATGTATTTTTAAGATTTTAACTTGGAGCACCCACAGAATATTTTAATTTTATGTCTTGTAATCTTAATTATTTCAGTTGCATTTCACTATAAACCTTGTGTGCAAGATAATAATTAACGTAATCGTAATCTAAAATGCCTTTTTGTACTGTTTGTAACGCGACTATTGAGCGCAGTCATTGGACTGGTCACCTACGCAGTACCACCCATAAAAACAGGAATATTTCACATTTTTGCGAAGGTGTTGAAGTAATTCATTCTGCCTTTCGCAATCGTATAGCTTCTTATAGAATTGTTGATCTATATGAGAACTATTCTCTAGAATTGTTTTTAAATAGTATCCGAGACAAAATCAAAACATTAATAGATAAGTCTCTTAAAGAACATATAAGTTTAAAAATTAATTTTGAATATTTTGCACTGTTTTTAATGGTTAAAAATGATTCTCAGGAGATAAAATCATTTGGTACTAAAAATTATACACTTCACCAGAATTATGAATATGATTCATTAATTACTCAGGTTAAAAATGCGTTAGTAAAAAAATTAGAGGAGTTTCAAGACCGTGACAGTGGTTGGACTTTCTTGAGTAGCTCGCATTTAGAAGTCAATATTAACAAATACCAACCATTGCGCGGTTCAGGCTTTATCGAATTACCGGCTGCAATTAAAGCGAAAAAAGCATGTGTCAATATTCGTAACAATGATGAGTATTGTTTCTTATGGTCCGTTGTTGCTGCTTTATATCCCGCTAAAAGTCATCCTGATAGGGTTTCGTCTTACCCAGATTTTCGGACTGTGTTGAACTTAGAAGACTTAACATTTCCATTAAGTTTCTCGGATATTGCACGGTTTGAAGTAAATAACCCAGGAGTTTGTATTTATATTTATGGCATAAAAAAGAATACTATAATTGGTCCGCTTTACAAACCAAAAACTGTGACTGGGAAAGTGATTCATTTACTTTATTTGGAGAAGGATGACTTGTCACATTATTGTCTTATTAAAGATTTACCACGACTTGTTAAGAATCAAATAACGAAACACCACAGTAAATTGTACTTTTGTAACGTTTGCTTAATGTTTTTCAATTCACGCGATGATCTTAGTTCACATAGTTGTGGGGGAGTTGCAACTGAACTACCTCCAAAAGGTTCGTTCATACAGTTTGAGAATTATAATAGAAAACAAATACTACCATTTGTTATATACGCAGACTTTGAAACAATGCTAGAACGGTACGACTTTTGTGACCCTGACCCAACTAAGGCCAGCACTGTTACACGTCAGCGCCATGTACCTGTAGCATTTGCCTATCATATTACGTGTGCGCTGGATGATAGCTATAATCGTTACGTTTCGTATCGTGGTCCTGATTGTGTTTCCAAATTTGTGAAGACTCTCTTTAAAGATGCACGAAAAATTTACAAAATTTTAAAAAATAATGTTCCCATGATTTACACAGAGGATAATGCTCGAGATTTTGAGAACGCTATGACCTGTCATATTTGTGAAAACTTCTTATTCGGAGATAGAGTCCGCGATCATTGCCACTTAACTGGTAGATATCGGGGTGCAGCTCATAGTTATTGTAACCTACAATACAAAGTACCAACATTTTTGCCTGTATTTTTTCATAATTTATCTGGTTATGATTGTCATCTTTTTATTAAGGAATTGGGCGAAGCCCCTGGATCTATTAAACTTATACCTAAAACAAAAGAAAATTACATTTCATTTACAAAATTTATTCCGATTTCCTCTGAGGAAAGTATGCAGGTTAGATTTGTAGATTCTTTCAAGTTTTTAGGAACTAGTTTAGAAAAATTGGTTAGTACAATGAAAAAACAAGAATTTAAACAGTTGAAAGCTTATTTTCCTAACAAAACAGAATTTGAGCTCCTCACCCGTAAGGGAGTGTATCCTTATGACTATATGTCTACATGGGAACATTATGAACATACGTGTTTGCCTACTAAAAATAACTTTTATAACTCATTGACTAACGAGTCAATTACCGATGAAGACTATGAACACGCGCAATCCGTTTGGTCAGCGTTTAATATTAGAAATATGGGTATGTACACGGATTTATATCTCAAGACAGATGTTCTGTTGTTAACAGATGTATTTGAAAGTTTTCGAAAAACTTGCAAACGACATTATAATCTCGACCCTGCCTTTCATCTCACGGCTCCAAGTCTTTCGTTTGATGCTATGCTTTTAAAAACCAGAGTTCGGTTAGAATTGATAAGCGATGTTGAAATTTATAGGATGATACAAAATGGTATTCGAGGAGGTGTTTGTAAAAGACATGTCAAAGCCAATCATAAATATTTAGATACATACGACCCATCCCATCCCAGTTCATTCATCATTTATTTAGACTGTAACAACTTATACGGTTTTAGCATGTGTCAGTCCTTACCTTATTCCGATTTTAGATTTATGGATAGACAAGAAATTGATTTTTTGCGAAATAACTTGACAGATATCAGTGATTCCGCGGAAAACGGTTACATTCTTGAAGTTGATTTATTATATCCTGAGAATTTACACATGGATCACAATGACTTTCCATTTTGTCCCGAAAAATGCTTGCCACCCGGTGGTAAAAATAAAAAACTAATACCAAATTTGTATGATAAATATCACTATGTTATTCATTACGTTCATTTAAAAAAATGCGTACAGCATGGTTTAGTATTGCATAGGATCCATCGCGGTGTTATATTCAAGCAAAGTGCTTTTTTAAAACAATATATCGATATTAACACACAGTTACGTCAAAAGGCAGAGTCGACGTTTGAACAAGATTTTTTTAAATTACTGAACAATAGTATTTTTGGTAAGACCTTGGAAAATAATGAACATCGGGTAGATGTTAAGCTAATAAACAACTGGTGTGACTTGAAAAATAAAACAAAAAAAACCAATTGTGCTGAAAAATTGATAGCCAGCCCATATTTTCATAGTGCTTCTATATTTTCTGAAAATCTAGTAGCAATTCAAATGAAACCTTCGCGCGTACTTCTTAATAAACCAATATACATAGGTTTTGCTGTATTAGAATTATCTAAGGGTCACATGTACGATTTCCATTATTCCATCATAAAACCTTTTTACGGTAACCGAATTGAATTGTGTTATACTGACACAGACAGCCTAGTTTATAATGTACAGACTAGTGACGTATATAAAGATTTTAAACTCCACTTTCTAAAATATTTTGATACAAGCAACTACGATTGTACAAATGAATTTAACTTGCCAATTATTAATAAGAAGGTTCCAGGACTCTTTAAGGACGAAATGGGTGGTAAAATTATCAAAGAATTTGTAGGATTGCGCTCAAAACTTTATTGTATTAAAACATTAAATAAAACCATAAAGAAAGCAAAAGGCACAAAAAAATGTGTAATGAAAGATTTAAAAATGTTAGATTATAAAAATATTTTGTATAATAATTGCAATATCATTCGCAAAAAAAATGTACTGTTTAGGTCCATAAAACACAACATTTTTACACAAAGTGTAAATAAAATAGCATTATCAAGCAATGATGATAAACGGTTGCTGTTACCTGACAAGGTATCTACTTTGGCCTGGGGAAATGCAACTATTTTTATGTAATCGGGTGCTCCACATTTATGTAATATTAGTTTATAATTGAAAATAAATAAATAGGTACCTAGTTAAAAATTACCTAAGCAGGGACTGAAACTGTAACCGCTATAAGTGTTTTAACACAGTTTTTGAAATTGTTTTATATAAAGAAACATACAATAAGTTTACTGAATCAAAGTGTAACCTTATTATCTTATTACTTGTAGCAAATAACGTAAAATCTTATTTAGTCTTAATTAGTTTTAAGACCGTTTACGCGACACGGCATTTCATAAAAAATACTAAAATATTCTCTACTAACTTTTTATGTCATATTATTCATTTCCAAAACTTCGGACTTTAAAATGAAATGCTGTGCCGCATAAACCTGATTCCTAAGTTTTCTTTTAAGTAAGTACCTATTTGTATGAAATAAATAAATAAATAATAAATACTATTTTATAATCATAATTGTATCTGTTTCATTTTCATTCCTGATTTATGACAAAGCACACGACGATACAGACTCCAACTTGATAAAACATGTTGTCAATTTTTGATTACAAAGCACTCATAGCTCGAAGTTCGCACGCGCGGTGTAGAATTTGACACCGAGCAGGTGTTCGTGCAAGAGCTCGAACACGTTAAAACATGAAAATTAATCACGGCGCAATGCTTATAGAGTCTAATTACATACGTTCCACAGTAATATTATTGAGTAGAACATTCATTATTAGACAGTCAGCCGGTGCGACCATATCACTTCAAATAAAACAAAACGAATTGTAAGTATTGTACCTATCTACTTATAACATTATTTCATCATGTTGTTTATGTAATTATAATTAAATATTATTCCGTTTGTTTCAGATTATTGATAATGGATGATTCTCCAGATATTATCGACTTCTCACAATACGCTCAAGGTTTTCCGACACCGAGTTTAAGCTGGCATATCCCGGAATTCTCAGAACAACAAAGACCTGACAACAAGGAGTTTAGAGCAAGACAAAACTGCGGACCTGCCAGCAAGAAGCCTAGAACAAGACGGGAGTGTCTAAAACAGAAGTCATCTCCACCTACATGTCAATCATTCGTTATAAACAATGAGAAGAAAAAAGGTTTACGACTGGTCATGGTGCAAGTGCTGGATATCAGTGAACAACAAGAACCTGCAAGTGACAATCAAGACGTGGTAATATTAAGTGCACAGTATGTAGTGACTGAATCGGTGGACCATATTATGGAGGAGACACAATCGTTAATTAATAAAATATCAAAAAAACTTTGTGGGGACAATTGTTACTATTAACAGATATAATTATTTTGTAAGTACCTACTTCATAAGTTATTGTGTAAGATTTGTAGTAATATTATTAGGTATGTATAACATTTATTTGCTTTCTTATTCTTTACTCTCTATACATCTTAGGTTTTTATGTAGTGTAAGTTTTGAATGTATAAATTATTAAAATATCAACTATGTAAGTTTTATTGTCATTAACTTTTGTGTTTTATCCTGTACATAGTCTAGAAACTAAAACTTTAAAATATTATAATGTAGATAATATTAATTTCTTTGTTTAATGTAGTTAGGGTAATGTTCATACATCACAAGTTTGTAAGTTAAGTGTGTAGGTACGTATAGAAAACATTAAATAAACTATAACTTTTGTATTTTATCCTGTACATAGTTTAAAAAAACAAAAAAGAAATATATATTATTAAGTAGGTATGTAGATTTTCTTTGTCTAATCTAGTTGGGAAAATGTACATACATCACACGTTTGTAAGTTAAGTATGTAGGTATGATTGTATAGAAAACATTAAATAAACTATAACTTTTGTAATTTATCCTGTACCTACATAGTCCTAAAAAACAAAAACAAAAAAAAAAAAAAATACATATACTATTAAGTAGGTATGTAGATTTTCTTTGTCTAATCTAGTTGGAACAATGTACATACATCACAAGTATGTAGGTCCGTATAGAAAACATTAAATAAACTATGTGATGACATCTATTATTGGGTAGGTAGTTATAATTAGTTTGTAATAATTGTAAATAATGTAAAAAAGTAAATAAAACTGTATTCTTTAATGATTTAAATTATGTTTTATTTTCTATTACTTAGTTATACTCGAACTCTAAATTAGCTCTAGTTTAAAGATATAATTATAGTGTTTATTTGCTAACAGTATTTTTTATTAGAATAATTCGTTGAAAATCATGGATGAAATTTTATAAGAAATATCATTTTGCTGCAGCTAATTTAAAGTTTCGTAAGTAGGTTACCCTGATTATATTAAATAAAACACTCATAAGTAGATATACATTTTTTATTAACTGATCAACACAATAATAATTAAAATAAATTAAATACAGATATATTATTATCAATGTACCATTTTCTAATACACACAGCATTATTTAATGCACAGTTCAATTTGTGATCCACACAGTTATAATCAGTTTTATTTTTACAAAACTTTTTTTTTAAGGTCGCAAAATTAGGGCATCCCTTCTCACCTATGTCAATCATTTCACAGTTTGCACATAACTCTTTTATCCACTTAATCTTTTCTAAACCCTTTGTAATAATTTTTCTATTTTCTAAATACGGCATGATGACGTGTTGAAACTCTCTGTAGTCTATAAAGCCCTCACTCCAGAAAATTCCACGATTTCTTTCCAACCATCGCACCTGCTTCTTTTCTTCTTGAGTTAAATAGTAAAACGAATGTGGTGGTTTAACTAAGAACGTCTGTGTGTGCTCATTACTTACGATAGCCACTTCTTTGACAATAAAATTACTGTCTAAATATTTAAATCCTTGGAGTTCGACAATGATAATATCTGCGTTCATGATAACTTCTTCACTGTGTTGCTTAATGGTTTGTATTCAACAATGCAATCGTTAAGAATGAGGCAGTACGCTGAAGTTTGATCTGGTATTTCTGAATCACTCTCGATTTCTACCCTTACATCTACAACAGGACCAGTCTTCAGATTATCGGTCTGTCTAGAGCAATCAACAACAAACAACGGTGCTAAGTCTTTAAATTGTTTCTCGCTTAATAAAGACTCCGGACAACGTCCATAATACGACTGATGAAATCTGATGTATTGCTCATATAATAAAGCAATTCTGTTATTAGCGAAGTTCACATTGAGGCTTTCATACGGGAAATATGTTGAATTAAGGTACACTCGAACATCACGAACATAGCAGTGATCAAACTGCGACATGTCAGAACTTGCATTATTTTTTCTACTTGTTTGTAGTCCAATTATAACATATCTTGGTTTTTCTATTTGAGATGAAGTTTTGATGGACCAGGTATGCTTTGTAGTTTTAGGTAAAGTAGGGTATTCATATAGATCCCAGTTTCTAAATATCATCTGAAGTGGTCGATCTTTTTCCAACAGTTTTAATAAACTTATTTTTTCTTTGTCTGATACTTTAACATGGGGTACGCGCCATATAATTTTATTGATTTGAATGTCTTCCACTATTTCACCGGTGTTCAATTTTACAGCATTCAAATTAGTGTTGCTTCGTAACAATATTAGTTCATGTCTACTATTTATCACAACTTTTTTAAAATCTTCTGCGAAACCAAGGATATTCCGAAGTGGTATAGACGCAGAAAAACTTCCTCCATTAATATTTTTTACACCATCGATACTCCAACCCCAAGCTCTAGCAATTTTTGATTCATTCTCATTCATTGATATTAATGATTTCATGGTTGTAGTTATACCTGCGTTTTTTATTTTATCAATCTCCACTCCATTTAGTTCGTACCTAATATCTTGGAACAAGAAGAGTAGTCCATTGTTCGTAAAATTGACACTAGTAGCTCTCTCTTTTGAATCTTTTTTGCTAACGATAACGGTTCCTTCCAAATACAGAGTGCTGGCTGAAGGTAATATGTATAGATCCTGTTGGTTGATAGGCTTAGAGTAATTAGACTTAGAGTGATAGTTTCATTCAAAATTCCGTTCAAAATTGAAGCTACAACACAATGAATGTGTGCTTATGCGGCACGTAATTACATTCGCCGACACGCACACAAGCAAACGAGTAATGTTGCAAGTAAATGACATTTTCCCCAAAAAGTGGGGAAAATGGAACTGTTCGGTATGCATAGGCAGAATTATTATTTAAATTGCGTTTAGAAATTATTTATGTTATTAGTTTATTTTATTTATTTATTTTTATATATTTACTAGCTTTTGCCCGCGGCTTCGCTCGCGTGTAACTCGGAGATTATCCCCGGGGAACGTACTGCCGGAATAAAAATTATCCTTTGCTCGTACCCAGGTCAAGGCCTATCTATCCGTTAAGGTGTGAAAAGGTAACAAATAGACAGACAGACAAATAATAAATTCAAATAATCTTTTTTATACATAAAACAGGTTTGTATGATTCCAAGGCCCGCTTGCACCAAAAACCATAAATACAGTTAGCGCTGAACATTTTTAAAACATCATTCCATCCCTGACAACTTCAAAATTAACAGAAATAGAACAATGTTTTCAATTCGTTTAGCGCTCAACGTATTTTGTGATTTGTGGTGCTAGTGGGCCTAAATGTTTAACATAAGAATAATACTTATTCATTTTAATATGATCACCATTAATTTTTGTGATTGACTACCAGTGACCCCGCAGCCCGTAAGTGAATGACACATTCAACACACGTACAACGTGTTAACAAAGTTTTTTTTGTGACTATAAATTATAATAACTTTAACCGAGTAGACCAATTTTAATATGACTATTACTGTATTTATAACCTTTAAATCTCTTAAAAATAAGTACATAAAAATATCAATATTACATGTGAATTTTAAAATCATTCCCTGTTTTACCCCCTTGAAAAAACGTTGAAACGCGTAATTCTTTATGCCTAACTTAACCCAAAAAAAAACCCAAATGCTAGGTTTCCCTTACAAACTTTTATCCCCTATATCACCCCCTCTAGGATTATTTTTAAAACAATAAGTAGCCTATGTCTTTTCCTAGGATGCCATCTATCTTTTTGGAATTTTTTTTTGAAATCCGCTCAATGGTTTAGGCGTGAAAAGGTAACTTAAGACAGAGTTACTTTCGAATTGAATTTATCTAAATCCTATTTAAGCGGACGTCTTCATCATAGTAGCTCCAATCTTTAATTTCAGTTCAATCAGACGAAAATCGAAGAAGATTTATACAAACTTTCATCCCCTATTTTATCCCCTTGGGGGTAGAATTTATCAAAATCCTTTCTGAGCGGATGCCTACGTTATAACATCTACCTGCATGCCAAATTTCAGCCCGATCGGTTTAAAATTGACAAAGCTTCATACAAACTTTCATCCCCTATTTTATCCCCTTGGGGGTAGAAATTAACAAAATCCATTCTTAGTGGATGCCTACGTCATAACATCTACCTGCATGCCAAATTTCATCCCGATCGGTTTAAAATTGACAAAGCTTCATACAAACTTTCATCCCCTATTTTATCCCCTTGGGGGTAGAAATTAACAAAATCCATTCTTAGCGGATGCCTACGTCATAACATCTACCTGCATGCCAAATTTCATCCCGATCGGTTTAAAATTGACAAAGCTTCATACAAACTTTCATCCCCTATTTTATCCCCTTGGGGGTAGAAATTAACAAAGTCCATTCTTAGCGGATGCCTACGTCATAACATCTACCTGCATGCCAAATTTCAGCCCGATCGGTTTAAAATTGACAAAGCTTCATACAAACTTTCATCCCCTATTTTATCCCCTTGGGGGTAGAAATTAACAAAGTCCATTCTTAGCGGATGCCTACGTCATAACATCTACCTGCATGCCAAATTTCAGCCCGATCGGTTTAAAATTGACAAAGCTTCATACAAACTTTCATCCCCTATTTTATCCCCTTGGGGGCAGAAATTAACAAAATCCATTCTTAGTGAATGCCTACGTCATAACATCTACCTGCATGCCAAATTTCAGCCCGATCGGTTTAAAATTGACAAAGTTTCATACAAACTTTCATCCCCTATTTTGTCCCCTTGGGGGTAGAACTTATCAAAATCCTTTCTTAGCGGATGCCTACGTTATAACATCTACCTGCATGCCAAATTTCAGCCCGATCGGTTTAAAATTGACAAAGCTTCATACAAACTTTCATCTCCTATTTTATCCCCTTGGGGGTAGAAATTAACAAAATCCATTCTTAGTGGATGCCTACGTAATAACATCTACCTGCATGCCAAATTTCAGCCCGATCGGTTTAAAATTGACAAAGCTTCATACAAATTTTCATCCCCTATTTTATCCCCTTGGGGGTACAAAATAACAAAATTCATTTCTAGCGGATGTCTACGTCATAACATCTACCTGCATGCCAAATTTCAGCCCGATCGGTTTAAAATTGACAAAGCTTCATACAATCTTTCATCCCCTATTTTATCCCCTTGGGGGTAGAAATTAACAAAATCCATTCTTAGTGGATGCCTACGTCATAACATCTACCTGCATGCCAAATTTCATCCCGATCGGTTTAAAATTGACAAAGCTTCATACAAACTTTCATCCCCTATTTTATCCCCTTGGGGGTAGAAATTAACAAAGTCCATTCTTAGCGGATGCTTACGTCATAACATCTACCTGCATGCCAAATTTCCGCCCGATCGGTTTAAAATTGACAAAGCTTCATACAAACTTTCATCCCCTATTTTATCCCCTTGGGGGCAGAAATTAACAAAATCCATTCTTAGTGGATGCCTACGTCATAACATCTACCTGCATGCCAAATTTCAGCCCGATCGGTTTAAAATTGACAATGTTTCATACAAACTTTCATCCCCTATTTTATCCCGTTGGGGGTAGAACTTATCAAAATCCTTTCTTAGCGGATGCCTACGTTATAACATCTACCTGCATGCCAAATTTCAGCCCGATCGGTTTAAAATTGACAAAGCTTCATACAAACTTTCATCCCCTATTTTATCCCCTTGGGGGCAGAAATTAACAAAATCCATTCTTAGTGGATGCCTACGTCATAACATCTACCTGCATGCCAAATTTCAGCCCGATCGGTTTAAAATTGACAAAGTTTCATACAAACTTTCATCCCCTATTTTATCCCCTTGGGGGTAGAACTTATCAAAATCCTTTCTTAGCGGATGCCTACGTCATAACATCTACCTGCATGCCAAATTTCAGCCCGATCCCTCTAGTGGTTTGGGCTGTGCGTTGATAGATCACTATGTCAGTCAGTCACCTTTGAGTTTTATATATTTAGATTCAATGCACAATGTAGGTACACATAGTTACACATTTGTCTTAACTAATTAGTGGAGTCCGACAAAAACGTCTAAAAACGGAACTAAATTTTTTATATTTGTTAGTGTTGTTGGCAATAAAAGTGCATAAAAACGATTAGATTAATTTAATATTACTAAGACTATCTATAGTTCTGTAAGAAAATGGTTTTTAAAGTTTGAATTTTATTTTGTACTCTTTTGTGTCATGCTGTACATGACCCTGCTTGGGTGTCGCTTGTTATGTTGTTATTATATAATTAATACTAGCTTTTGCCCGCGGCTTCGCTCGCGTGTAACTCGGAGATTATCCCCGGGGAACGTACTGCCGGAATAAAAATTATCCTTTGCTCGTACCCAGGTCAAGGCCTATCTATCCGTTAAGGTGTGAAAAGGTAACAAATAGACAGACAGACAAATAATAAATTCAAATAATCTTTTTTATACATAAAACAGGTTTGTATGATTCCAAGGCCCGCTTGCACCAAAAACCATAAATACAGTTAGCGCTGAACATTTTTAAAACATCATTCCATCCCTGACAACTTCAAAATTAACAGAAATAGAACAATGTTTTCAATTCGTTTAGCGCTCAACGTATTTTGTGATTTGTGGTGCTAGTGGGCCTAAATGTTTAACATAAGAATAATACTTATTCATTTTAATATGATCACCATTAATTTTTGTGATTGACTACCAGTGACCCCGCAGCCCGTAAGTGAATGACACATTCAACACACGTACAACGTGTTAACAAAGTTTTTTTTGTGACTATAAATTATAATAACTTTAACCGAGTAGACCAATTTTAATATGACTATTACTGTATTTATAACCTTTAAATCTCTTAAAAATAAGTACATAAAAATATCAATATTACATGTGAATTTTAAAATCATTCCCTGTTTTACCCCCTTGAAAAAACGTTGAAACGCGTAATTCTTTATGCCTAACTTAACCCAAAAAAAAACCCAAATGCTAGGTTTCCCTTACAAACTTTTATCCCCTATATCACCCCCTCTAGGATTATTTTTAAAACAATAAGTAGCCTATGTCTTTTCCTAGGATGCCATCTATCTTTTTGGAATTTTTTTTTGAAATCCGCTCAATGGTTTAGGCGTGAAAAGGTAACTTAAGACAGAGTTACTTTCGAATTGAATTTATCTAAATCCTATTTAAGCGGACGTCTTCATCATAGTAGCTCCAATCTTTAATTTCAGTTCAATCAGACGAAAATCGAAGAAGATTTATACAAACTTTCATCCCCTATTTTATCCCCTTGGGGGTAGAATTTATCAAAATCCTTTCTGAGCGGATGCCTACGTTATAACATCTACCTGCATGCCAAATTTCAGCCCGATCGGTTTAAAATTGACAAAGCTTCATACAAACTTTCATCCCCTATTTTATCCCCTTGGGGGTAGAAATTAACAAAATCCATTCTTAGTGGATGCCTACGTCATAACATCTACCTGCATGCCAAATTTCATCCCGATCGGTTTAAAATTGACAAAGCTTCATACAAACTTTCATCCCCTATTTTATCCCCTTGGGGGTAGAAATTAACAAAATCCATTCTTAGCGGATGCCTACGTCATAACATCTACCTGCATGCCAAATTTCATCCCGATCGGTTTAAAATTGACAAAGCTTCATACAAACTTTCATCCCCTATTTTATCCCCTTGGGGGTAGAAATTAACAAAGTCCATTCTTAGCGGATGCCTACGTCATAACATCTACCTGCATGCCAAATTTCAGCCCGATCGGTTTAAAATTGACAAAGCTTCATACAAACTTTCATCCCCTATTTTATCCCCTTGGGGGTAGAAATTAACAAAGTCCATTCTTAGCGGATGCCTACGTCATAACATCTACCTGCATGCCAAATTTCAGCCCGATCGGTTTAAAATTGACAAAGCTTCATACAAACTTTCATCCCCTATTTTATCCCCTTGGGGGCAGAAATTAACAAAATCCATTCTTAGTGAATGCCTACGTCATAACATCTACCTGCATGCCAAATTTCAGCCCGATCGGTTTAAAATTGACAAAGTTTCATCCCCTATTTTGTCCCCTTGGGGGTAGAACTTATCAAAATCCTTTCTTAGCGGATGCCTACGTTATAACATCTACCTGCATGCCAAATTTCAGCCCGATCGGTTTAAAATTGACAAAGCTTCATACAAACTTTCATCTCCTATTTTATCCCCTTGGGGGTAGAAATTAACAAAATCCATTCTTAGTGGATGCCTACGTAATAACATCTACCTGCATGCCAAATTTCAGCCCGATCGGTTTAAAATTGACAAAGCTTCATACAAATTTTCATCCCCTATTTTATCCCCTTGGGGGTACAAAATAACAAAATTCATTTCTAGCGGATGTCTACGTCATAACATCTACCTGCATGCCAAATTTCAGCCCGATCGGTTTAAAATTGACAAAGCTTCATACAATCTTTCATCCCCTATTTTATCCCCTTGGGGGTAGAAATTAACAAAATCCATTCTTAGTGGATGCCTACGTCATAACATCTACCTGCATGCCAAATTTCATCCCGATCGGTTTAAAATTGACAAAGCTTCATACAAACTTTCATCCCCTATTTTATCCCCTTGGGGGTAGAAATTAACAAAGTCCATTCTTAGCGGATGCTTACGTCATAACATCTACCTGCATGCCAAATTTCCGCCCGATCGGTTTAAAATTGACAAAGCTTCATACAAACTTTCATCCCCTATTTTATCCCCTTGGGGGCAGAAATTAACAAAATCCATTCTTAGTGGATGCCTACGTCATAACATCTACCTGCATGCCAAATTTCAGCCCGATCGGTTTAAAATTGACAATGTTTCATACAAACTTTCATCCCCTATTTTATCCCGTTGGGGGTAGAACTTATCAAAATCCTTTCTTAGCGGATGCCTACGTTATAACATCTACCTGCATGCCAAATTTCAGCCCGATCGGTTTAAAATTGACAAAGCTTCATACAAACTTTCATCCCCTATTTTATCCCCTTGGGGGCAGAAATTAACAAAATCCATTCTTAGTGGATGCCTACGTCATAACATCTACCTGCATGCCAAATTTCAGCCCGATCGGTTTAAAATTGACAAAGTTTCATACAAACTTTCATCCCCTATTTTATCCCCTTGGGGGTAGAACTTATCAAAATCCTTTCTTAGCGGATGCCTACGTCATAACATCTACCTGCATGCCAAATTTCAGCCCGATCCCTCTAGTGGTTTGGGCTGTGCGTTGATAGATCACTATGTCAGTCAGTCACCTTTGAGTTTTATATATTTAGATTACTAATGTAATATTAATTATTTAGATACGTATCTTGTATTATATTTTATTTATAAGTTATAACTTAATATATAATATTCACAAATGTATGTAATTACATTATTATGTTAGAAGTTAAACCATGAAAATGACACCCATGTCATTATTATTATTTACTTAATTTCATTTTATAAATTTATGTTACATTTTTAAATAATAATTATAATAAAATTCTTTTTATTATTATTATTATTGATAAATAATAATAATTAAAAACAGAACAACATTTTTTTCTTATTAAAAATAAAGACGTCGTGACGGAATTTCATGATGGAATTTCATGGCGGAAAAATCTTAAATTTTTTTCACTTAGCCCCCCATCCGCCAAGTTCGAAAAGTCAGTTATGGAACTTCGTTCGAAAAACCACGTGAAGTCGTTAACCGACTAAATCTAATACCCGTCACTTCAGTTATAATGCTACGTCACAGTTGTACTCTTCAATTTAGCAACGTTTTAATTCGTTGTACTTATCTTTTTGGGTTCTTTACAATTTTTGTTTACCTTAATTAATTAATTAATTCGTTAATTACCCAACCCGATGGAGTCTATGTGAGTAGAGATTATACAGTACATAATTATAATAACAAAAAATGGGGTAAAATATTTTCCTATGCCTAGCAACATTTTCATTGTAATGGCGTCTGTCAAATTTACGATTTATTATTATTGTTTTCGTGAATGTTTTATACAAAAATATAAGATGCTAGGCAGTACTTACCCGTGGAATGGAATCTTTAAATGTTTTCCATGATTATGTGATGAGTTGTGACACCCTTTCACTGCACAGTACGTCATTTTTTTGCAAAATTGCGCGAGCTCTTTACAGTAATACTCGGTCTTGAGTACTGACGCCCCGAAAGCCGTACGTAGCCTTTAAAGGCTAACTTGAAATGGCTTCACTTTGCGTGCGACTACTGCGGTTCTAAGCCTATTAATTCTATGTTGATAGGTATGCGAATTTCATCGTTCCTGTTGAAACTCGTTACATAAGGTTTGTACGAATGAAATTCAATTCCTTCTATACTGTTGTCGTAAGTCGGAGTGGATAAAACGTCTAAGATATTCATTTTAACAATCCGATCGCTTTGAGAAATATCTTATTGTCTTTAGTTAATTTTATTTTGCTCTTAGAACGACGTCTTATTTGGTAGGTAGCTTGAGTGGAACTGGTATTTTTAATTTGTTGAGGCACATATTTATTGTAGTCAATCATTTTTTCTTCTAAGATGTAAATACAGCTGCACTTCTTCACCACGCAAATTAATTAAGCGATTGTTTATATCTAGTAGTCGAATATGTATGCAGCTTATGTTATTTTGATTGATTGGAAAATATATTGCGTTCTTCGGGATTTCTATGATTCTGTAACCTGGTGGTACGTTGAGTGCGAATTCGTGAATTATGTGACTTGGTTCACCGTTTATATACGAGCCGCTCACAATGTCACATTCGATCCTTACCACTGTCGTCGGTAAAATGTTGACTGGATACTGTGACACATGCCATTTATTTGCTTTCAAGACCTGCTTATCAAAGCCTAACAGTTTATTGAAAGAGTATTCTTTCTTAAAATTAACGTCTTTTGAGCAGTATATGCTAGTTTTTAAAGTATTGTTATTGCACTGTAATTTGATTGAGGCGTCTTTTATTTCAGATTTTAAATAATCATAAATATCTTGCAATTCATAGGTGCCTTCCGGTATTTCAATAATTTCATTTGAACCATAGTAGAACTTGTTATTACTTATATCAATATTTGGTATAGAATTAAATGTTGAAAAATGTAACAAAGCACACTCATATTCTCCATTTAGTTGCAGCGTATTAGGATAGTACGTAGATAAAATTGAAGAGTTTCCAGTTATCGACAAAGTGAGTGACATCTTGCAAATGATTGAAATAAAGTAAAAGCATTTATTTTATACATTTTTATTCCAAAAAGTCCTCAGATATTTTAAACATAAATGACCACAGTTTACAGTGTTAAATTTTTGATATCTTGTGTAGTTATATAAAACTTTACAATTCTTAAAATATCGTAGCAGTTCTAATGGAGGTTTTAAATTTCCATAGCTATCAAAATATTCACAATAGTCATATACTTTTACATAAGCTACCCAATGCGTTCCTTCGTTTTTAGAATCGTCTAAGTTAACGATACCACATTCCATACGTTTCGGCGTCCTTGGTAGTTGATCTTTCATATATACTCCTCGGAAATATGGAATATCTCTTGCATAGTTTTGGATGTCTACATTAGTTAGTGGGCGATTGGGTAGCTTCTTGTTCAGTTTTTTGATGATTTTATGAACAATCCTTTGCCGTTTTTACAAGGCTTTAGGTATAAACCTTTGCCCACTGCTAAACCCTCCATAGTTCTATTATGTCGTTCAGTCTCTCGCAAGTTTTGCTGAGCTGATTTGTAATCATTCACCGTTTTTGCAATTCCAGCCGCACCACCAGCTAAAGCTCCTAAAGCTGATAAGCCAGCAAAAATTGGAATTAAAGGTAGAACCCCACCAGTTTTCGGTATGGGTATCACTCTCGGCACTCGAATTTGATGTAATTTGGGACATAACTTTTTTGCAGCTAAATAAGCAAAGTTTATTAAAGACTTACTATCATTGGGTTTTAGTTTTTTTATTTTCGATTTTATTTTTGATACTAAACTTTTAAATGTTTTGGCACCAGAACCAGATTTCAATTTGGCTTTCATAACTTTGCTTACTAACCATGAGCTTAATTTTTCACCTTTTCCTGCATCTTTTGATTTAAGTCTGCGTTTAGCCATGTTTAATAGCTGTAAGTCGGCTTCGTGACGATTAGGTAAATCTGTATGTTTTGCATATGCTATATCGTGGTGCATACAAGCTTCGTCTAGTTTATTCACACCTCGATCACCTCGCAACAAACGTTTATGAAGTTTAGTTCCTGGTCCGCAATAATTGTATCCAGGCAAATGAGCTTCGAACGGTAGGTTATTAATTATACTGTTAACTAGTCCACCACCTTGCATTACTTAAAGTATAATGATACAAATATTACAAAATACTTCTTTTATATCTCAATTTATTAATGCAGATTTATCAATCCAACTGTTTTCTTCATTACTGAGACCTAACCATTTGACGAATAGTTTCTTTCCTTTCTTTTTAAGTATTTTTTCTACTAAATAAACATCAGGATAGTCAGATTTTTGAAGTTCTTGCTCGTAAAAAGTTCCTAATATATCTTGCTTTCTTTGATCTTCTATGTGATATGTTACTGGCACAGTTTTATTAATCTTTTTTATAGTGAAGAGTTCAGTTGACCAGTTAGGAGTATAACCTTTCTCGAAATTGTGTTTGTATTTACTGATACGAACACAGTCACCATTTTTAAACTTAGGCTTCCGCTGGATGGATACATGTTTACATATTTTTTTAATATTTTCTTTTATGACTGCTTCATTATATTTATTCACATCAATCGGGTTAATTTTAATAGTACGATGTTTTGTGTTGTTATAAGTCTTAAATAAATCTTCTAATGGTGATCCTAACCACTTATAGTTTCCAATGAGACTAAAATATTTATATAAATTATTTTTAACAGTTTTAATTAGTCGCTCTACAATTGAAGCTTTTTTAATTGAGAAAGATGAGTAATGGTTAATGTTGTACTTCTTCATGAGCGTTTGGAATGTGTTGTTATAAAACTCTGTACCCATGTCAGTTTGTAAGTTAACAGGATTTTTATTGCTGCTTATTAGTATACGTTCAAATGCTCGAGTGACTTCCGATTTATTTTTTGATTTTAACGGTTCTGCCCAGGCATACTTTGAAAAGCAGTCAATCACCACTAAGATGAAATTGTAACCTTTGTTATACTTTTTCAGGTTTTGCATGTCCATCAAGTCTGCTTGCCATAAGTCGTGGATTCCTTTTAGAATAACAGAACGTCGAAGGAAATTTCTTCGTGCCGCTTTATGTATTTCATTTACAATTTGCTGTTTCACCATTACGGAGTTTTTTGAAGTAATTTATCCACCTCTGCTTTAGTATAAAACTTATCGTACAAATGAGTTGAAACCTCAGGTATTCTTGCTTTTAAAGTAGCTTGAACTGTACTCTTTGCATCTTTCATGATTTGAGAACGCAATGCACCAATCAGATTATTAAATTCTTTAAACATATTAGCATTCAATCGATCTACATAGTCCTTGTTTACAGCATCATCTGCTTCTACTGGAGATCTGATTCCTCTCAGTCTTGATGTTTTTAAATCAAAATCGCCGTTTTCTGATTTTAACAATGCATTCTCATTAAACTCAAATAACTCTGATAAACGCATTCTTTTGTGAATGTAGTGTCCGAATTTGTCTACGTTCATGTTTAAGGTGTATTGTATCGAGAGGCTGATAATAAAATAAACACAATCTCAAATATTTATTTATTTATAACTTTACTTTCACGCAATTCTTCAATGATAGATATAATTTCATTATCTAACCCTGTGTTGCCAGCATCTCTAGACGCAATTAATAATTTTAACCTTTCCACTAACTCATTAGGATTATCCCAATACACTAAATCTACGTTTTTTTTCCACTTTTTCATTAAAGGTAGACCCTTTCCCTGAACTGCATTCTTCAGTTTAAAAAGAGGTTTAATAACTTGCAAATATTTTTGTCCTTTATTACTTTTTATTGGCTTACTTGGCTCATAGTCTCGACGATGTGCATTTGTAACAAGTAGCATCGACTTATAATTTTGCAGATCACTTTCTGTAACAAAGCTTAAGTCTACATCTTTCTTAAACAACAACTGTTTTAATCCAGGTGTATATCGGTATGTACGTCCAGCCACGATGATGTTTTGATCATTGATCGTTATGCAAGCCGAACCTAACATCAATTTCCCGCGTTCTACTCTAACCCCAAATGGAACATCTACCAACGCCTCTGAAGATACTGACCAGGATGACGTATCACAATCTTGATTCCTTTCATCAGTTTCAACTACTGATGCATATGAAGAATCACTGTTGATATCGGATTCATATTTGTCTTCATCGTCATTATTATCATTACTTTCTGCGCTACCAGTTTCTTCTTTCTGATAAGTTTCTTTCTCATTGTCGCTAACTCGAACAACTGTACGAACAACCACACCATGGCTGTCCTTCAAGAACCTGTATTTTACTGCACTATGTAACATTTAATTGATATTATTGAGTATTCTAATCCATCGAGAGTGACGAGGCGAACGGATAAGTGGTTGATATGTAGAGCTAGTTATAGTAGGATGTTTTTGGGCAATCTAACACACCGAGAGTGACGAAGGCGAACGGAGTGAGCCGTAGGAACGAAAGCGTGGGTTAGAATGCCCAATAATATCCTACTTGTGGAGGTTAGCTGCACCCGGTTAGACTGGAAGCTGACTTAAATATCTATGGTTACTACTATTGGTTTGCAATGAGAGTGAAAAATTCTACGCATCCATGAGATAAACCTGAAGTATATCAATCTGCCTAGCCTTTTCCCAACTATGTTGGGGTCAGCTTCCAGTCTAACCGGGTGCAGCTGAATACCAGTATTTTATAAGGAGCAACTGCCTATCTGACCTCATCTCATTGCAAACCAATAGTAGTAACCATAGATATTTAAGATACTATAGAGAGGCTATCGGAAGAAATGTCATACAAAAACTGTTATCCCATGTCTCAGTGACGCCATCTAGCATAATATAGCAAAATTACATAATAGCCAAGTTTGACCTGAATACCCGATACACTTTTACCGACACCAACCTTTGATTTAGCAACTGTCAGATAGTTTGATATATCTAAGAAAATTATTTAATTTATCTTAATACTCGATAAATTATAAAATAGTAATGAAAATAAACCGTAGTTGAATCAAGTCATTTTATCACTACGAGGTTTGCAATACCATAATGTACAATGCGGCATATTTCCTTCGAAAATAATTTTCTTTTGGTGGACACGAATATGACTTGACATGCAGGCGTACTACACAAAGCTGAGCGACTTTTGACCACTAGGATATAAATATCGGATTACGATTTAGTTCGCTATGTCCCGTCTATTGTTAAGTAATATTTAATGTCTTTGGTAGTAACAATAATTATGCTTTTTACAACCCACAAATTGATATACGGGGGAGTACCGTAATGTAGATAGTCAAACAAATGAAGGGTCTGACTTAATAATAATAATAATAATAAGACATTTATTTCAGACGTAGTCCATATACTGTTAGTAACACAAAAACCTTATAATCCTATTGTTAGTACATACAAAAAACAAAGCCACAGACAGAAATAAAATAAAAATCACAAAGTGGCACAGGAGTGCCAATTTATGGCAAGCCCTGGATGCGACCACCCGAAGTGTGTAGTCGCATCTAGTGCTGCCACATCGGCGAGTCCCAGCGGCCTACGAACACGCTCAGAAGGCTGTTCGAGCTGGCCCGCATGCGCTTCATAAGAGACGCACAACGCTTCCGCATGATTGCATGAAAACCATCCACTCTCTTCACTGCAAACATTACTGAAGCGCTGCAGTGGCGCGGCAGCCGGAACAGTATCCTGAACGCGTTATTATACTGTACACGCAGAGCACTGTATGTACGCTGCGTGTACTTAGTCCACAGGCTGCAGCAGTACCCCGCCGCGACATTATAGCGACATTTCAATCAGCAAACCTTATCGTGTCATCCATTAATTTCTGTAATTAAAATATACAAGGTGTAATTTAAATAACGCACAACCTCTGAAGGAGTCATTTCTACTCATCATTCTGAACAACTTTACTATGGAACCAAACCCGAAATCGTGAAAAAAACATCTGCTGTTCCCTACATTTTGACGAGTTATGCAAACATCTGAATTTTTTTTCGCGATTCCATGTTTGGTCCCATAATAAAAGTTGTTCATAATGATGAGTACAATGACCCCTTAATTTACACCTTGTATATAGATACATACTCAATCGAATTTGATGGCTCAACGATAGGTATAATTTTTGCCTTTTTAAATGTTCGCTTTTCTTTTTTGCGTTGGGAGTTTTTGAAATTTTTAATTCAATTTTTATTTTAATGTTTTTTAAACAATTTAACAATATAGATAGAAATGCGTTATTATTACTACAAAATGTTAAGTTTCTCTACACATAACGTTAACTTATTCTGATGCCACCATCGTACTGTAAAAAGAATTAAATACTGATCAAAAAAACGAATCCAAACACTGCGCATCTGCTAACGTGTAAAAGATTCCAATATCCTATGTATAGAATAACTTCACTCGCGATCACTCACCAAGTAAGCACGCACTTACTCGTTCGCTAACCGCTTCGCACTTCACACAATCGCTGCGCGAGTACCTAAGCACCTCGCTCGACCGTTCAGTGGTTCTAAACATTTTACTCATCTTCGAACTTCAACGTCAACTATGATGAAATGTGCCATCTGTAATTCTGATTTTAATGATGGTGTTCGGTGTACCTCATGCAAGCGGCACCTCGTTTTTGGCTGCGCTAGCATCACGGAGGGAGGGTGGAGGAAACTAGGAGTTGACCGGAGGGCTGCATGGAAGTGTCCTCAGTGCCGAATTTCCTCTCCGTCACCAACCTCTTCCCTGTCTCCATTGCCAACACCTGAACCTGCGTCTCTGGAAACGATCCTGAATGAGATTCGTGAGCTCAAGGTTCAGCTGGCCGGTCTGCCGACGCTCTCTGATGATGTCAAATATATAAAAGAGGAACTCAAGGAACTCAAGGTCAGTTGTGAATTCGAGGGTAAACGGCTGGATGATTTCTCTGTTAAACTTGCGGGCATTGAGACTAGGGTTGCTGGTCTTGAGCATCTTCAGGATTCTGTCCGCTCTCTTCAGTCTGATATTGACTTGATTAAGTCTGAGCTGTCCGCTAGTGACCAGAGATCAAGGCTGAACAATGTGGAAATTAAGGGCGTACCACTGAAAAAGGACGAAAATCTATTTGCTATCATTGATAAGATTAGCCAAAAGGTTAATTTTACATTTCCTAAAACTCAGATCAATTACATATCCAGGATCCCATTGTTCAACACAAAGGACAAGTCAATTGTGGTCAGCTTTTTGAACAGATATGTCAAGGAGGACTTTGTTGCAGCTGCACGTTCTTTCAGAACATTATCCGCCCAAGACCTTGGTTTCATGGGCCATACGAACCGGGTTTATGTGAATGATCACCTCAACTCTGATTCCAAAAAGTTGCTGAACAAAACCCGCACAATAGCGAAGGAGAAAGAGTATAAGCACGTATGGGTCAAACATGGAAAGATTCATGTCCGCAGGCAGGAAGGTTCGGCTGTGTTTGTAATATCTAAAGAAAAAGATTTAAACAAGTTAAATTAGTGTGGTGCGTCTTTCGGTTATCATTATTTTGTCAAAATATTTTAAAACTTATGTCTAGAAGTAAATTCATTTTTAATTATGTACTTTTAACTGCAACTGTTTCTCACTTAATTTTATGTAAAAGGTTTAGCATCGCTGACGTGCTCGAAGCTTCGTCACCTCGCTATTGTATGTGCAAATGGGCCTTTTGTTTCTCTTATCGTGCTGTTCTATTCATTAGAACATCCCAATCTATGCTTATCTCGCTCGCACTTATTATTGCATCTAATTACTGCCTGCTTCTTCATACAGTTACCTGTGATATTGCTGAGTTTTTTGTGCCGTTTATCAATAGCTTATTCCTAATTACCCTACTTACTAGTTTACTATTCGTTTTTATTTTGTTATATTACAATTACTATGAGTATTTATTATTCGCAAATACTAACACAGTCATTACAATCGCTAGTCTTTTATCGTTTTTTTACTTGTGTGGTTGTTATTATCGTGTAAATAACTTGGTTGTTACATCTTGTGTAAATTATCAATGGCTTTGAACAATAGTAAAAAACTGCATGTCTATTATCAGAATGTTCGTGGGCTCCGTACCAAGACTGAATCCTTCTTTCGCCAACTATGCCTATGTTCTTATGATGTTATTGTTCTAACGGAAACTTGGTTAGTTGACGGTATATCTAATTCGGAGTTATTCGGTGATAAGTATATTGTGTGGCGTCGCGACCGGGATTACTGTCTCACAGGTCAATCTCGTGGAGGTGGTGTGTTGATAGCAGTCCGTAAGTGTATTTCTGCTGTTTCCCAACCATTATTTCACTCCTCGGCTGAAGACTTGTGGGTAACTTTGAGTGTACGTCAGCCCAACACAAGAAATTACCTCAAATTGAATCTTTGCGTCATCTATTTATGTAAACAAAACCTGGGTTATTCTTTTTCTGACCAATTATCGAATTTTCTCCATAGTTTGAACAGTATAGTGCTTAACAATCCGTCCGATAATTATTTAGTTATTGGTGATTTCAACCTGAGTGGAATTTTGTGGCAATTATGTGATAACACTTTATCACCTGAGAATGTTTGTACATGTGATGAATACATGCTAACAGATGAATTGCGTGTTTTAGGGTTCAATCAATATAATGGAATATTGAATGAATATGGTAAGATTCTTGATTTAGTTTTATGTAATGAAATTGTTTCAGTTTGTGAATGTTCAGTACCTTTATCACCCGTTGACAAATATCATCCGGCCCTCTGCATCGACGTGGACTTTGCTGAGTACACCTATTTAACTCCCGCTCCTTTTACTCGTTACCATTACGGTAAAGCTGACTTTGCGGCCATTAACAGGGAAATAGCAGCTATTGACTGGACGAAGTTATTTTCTGACATGTCGCTTAATGATGCCGTAAATTACTTTTATACTACTATAGCGAAAATTCAAGAGAAGTTTGTTCCTGCTATGAAAGTCTTTCACAGCTCATACCCTATTTGGTACTCCCCGGCACTTAAACGCTTGATTAAAGAGAAGGCTAAATATCTCCGCAAATTTAAGACGTATGGCAGACTTTCAGACGAGGCGACCTTTAAATATTTACGTGAGCGGGTTAATAAACTTGAAGCAGATTGTTACACCAACTATTTAGCTGATACAGAAGCCTCCATCGAAAGGAATCCTAAACGATTTTGGAGCTTTGTGAAGCAACGATCTAAATCCAATGCAATACCTAGTTTCCTTAAGTATGGTGATGTGACGATTTCTTCCCCTGAGTCTATTTGTAATGCATTTTCTTCCCACTTTCATTCAACTTTTCTTGATCGTACCAATGATGTGCCTGCTAATTATTGTTCTCCCCAAACTGCCATAAATTCCAATATACCCTCGGATATTCACTCAATTGAGATTAACCTAAATGTTGTAGCCGAGCTAATTAGTAAAATTGATCCATTTAAATCTGCTGGTCCGGACCACTTATCACCTAAGTTTCTGATTGGGTGTGCTAAAACCATTGCCTTACCAGTATCTCTTTTGTTTAAAAAATCGCTCTCTTCATGTTCTGTTCCCCAAATCTGGAAATCTGCCTTTATAACTCCGGTGCATAAAAAAGGGCATAAAAACGAAATAGTTAACTACAGGCCTATTTCCAAACTGTGCATATTAGCAAAAGTTTTTGAGAGAGTGGTCTATAACCAGGTTTACGCAGCACTCAGTCAGTGTTTTAGCCCTTCTCAGCACGGTTTTCTTAGGGGTCGTTCAACTGTGTCTAACCTGGCTTTGGTCAATGACTTTCTAACTGACAAAATGGATAGTGGGGCACAGGTGGATGTCATTTACGCGGATTATAGTAAGGCATTTGATAGAATTGACCACAATATTCTGATAACCAAGCTTTTTAACATTGGTATTAGAGGAGATCTACTTCGTTGGTTTACTTCATACCTAGAAAACAGATCTCAGGCTGTCGTTATCAGTAACTACATGTCAAGCTGGGTTTCAGCACCTAGTGGTGTTCCTCAGGGTTCCTTGATGGGCCCGTTACTTTTTATAATTTATGTTAATGATATTGACTCCTGTTTTCGCAACTCAAATTTGCTTTGTTTTGCCGATGATATGAAGATATTTTCTGCAATTTCGTCAAATGATGACATGAATGCTCTCCAATCTGACCTGGTGCGATTGGATGATTATTGCTTGATCAATAGGCTTGATTTGAACCCTGTTAAATGTTCAGTAATCACCTTTAGCAGAAAACGTGTCCCTCTCCCTACAACCTACAAACTTAAAGGGCAGCCATTACAGAGATGTGACGGTGTTCGTGACCTTGGCGTTTTTCATGATTCCAAACTTTTATTTAGTGTGCACATTGAGCAAATAGTTGCCAAAGCTTCGAAGTCTCTGGGTTTTGTTATGAGACTCGCAGGGTGTTTCAGGAAGGCCAAAACCCTTAAGATTCTTTATTGCTCTTTTGTGAGAAGTCATCTTGAATATGCGTCACAAATCTGGAACCCGTGTTATGGCAAATATATTGACCGTATTGAAAATATTCAAAAAAGATTTGTTCGTTTTCTTTGTTTTCGGCTTCGTATACCATACCATTCTGATAATTATATAAGTCTCTGCAAGAAATTTCACCTTCAGCCACTAATAAATCGTCGTCGACTGGCTGATTGCACTTTTCTCTTAAAAATTTTATCTAACGAGATTGACTGTCCGGATCTCCTGCATAAATTGCGTTTTAATGTCCCCCAGAGATCAGTTAGATTTAATCCGCCTATCTTCATTCCCTTTACCTCTTCCAACTATAGGCAAAACTCATATATGGTGCGGGCGAGTAAGGATTTTAATGTTCTTTGTAAAGAGTTCTCATTTGATCCATTTATCACCAAATCCTATACTGCACGCAGTCGGCTGAACGCTGACTTCTTCAAAACTGCATAGATTTTTTGTACCTTTTATATATTATGTATGTAGGTATATAATATTGTTTTTGTGTTTTTTTTCTTTCTATCGTGCTTGTTAGTGATCTTAAGATTTGTACTACTTTTTCTGTTTTTACCCGTGAGAACCTGTAATTGGCTTTTTGTTTTATATTCAATTGTTATCTATCTGTTAAAGCTGTTGGTTCTCCTTAAAATAAATAAATAAAATAAATAAATAAATAAATAAACAATTTCATATAATTAAATTTCTCGTATCCCGCATATGATAAAACTACAAACAATGTTTAGACTTTTTCCTTTACTTGTGCTGTGAGACCTTGTTTCTTGCCAAATTTTTTGATTCTGGGTCAACGGTAAGTACTGTAAGGATTGATGCTATAATCAAGCCTCGTTGATATAATGCTGGCTGACATTCAATCATTCAAATATGGAATATCTTCTGTCACGAAAAACATTCCTGGTTTTTCTTGACAAGATGACAGGGAAGAAGCTGGTCAGGGCTCGGCCCTAGTAGGAGTGATTGATAATTTATTCTGAGCTTTAAATATAGAGAGCTTCAGCCCCAGTTTAACAGAGTTTATCTAGTATTATTTGGTAGTACAGTTAATCTCCTACTGTCAAGTTTGGGGCTTCACAGTACCCTATAGGATTTTGATTTACTCACCGAGTATCAAAGTATGTCGCATAAATGGCTGTATTTTTTTATTGCGTTGACTTAGAAGGTTGATTTTTTTTAGAACTCTAATAGACTATTGGACTTACGTATTTGTTATTAATTTCAACTTGATACCTTTACGCGTTCCTGAGAAAAAGGGTCTTGAGAGACAGACAGACAGACGAACAACAAAATGATCCTATAAGGGTACCGTTTTTTGCTTTTGAGGGAACTACAAACTCCAGAAGCCAGTATGCGTAGTAGTACTTTTTTTTAATATTCCAATAGTACTTAGTACATAATAATATTCATAATGGACTATTAAGTCTTATCATTTAATTCATTAACCATAAATTTATTGTATTTTTCGAGTTAAAATTGTTTCTATGGATACAATTGCTCATTTGTGTTAGCTTTGTTTCAATGAAATGAAGTCCATAGAAGTAAAACCTTTTGTAAAAAATGAAAGATATCATGCGACTGTTACTTTGGATAACGTAGTTGACAAAGATGTTCAGTTGATGCTTCTACCTTTAAACCTCATGCAAATCATTTTGTTGTGCCCGATGTATCGTATTCAGAATAACTTCATATATCCAAAAGGCCTAACATCGAATTTGGTGTCATTGTGTGGCATGATAATATCCATTTTTATATTCACTCGTTACGTCTACGAGCTGCACTTTACCGAATCAGTAAGAAAAGAAATAGATTTCATATACATATTCTCTTACTGCAATTTGTTCTTGTACTCCATCGGATTCTTCATAAATTATGTCGTCAGTGTGTCACAAACGAAAAAGCATGTATTATTTGTTATGAAAATTCAAGACGTTCATCGATTTCTCAACGAAAAAACCGTAACCAAGCGCTTCATCATTCGGAATTGGATCAGTGTCATCTTAATCCCTGGTTTTTATATTTCAACCATCGGTTATTGTTACCTAACATTTAATATTTCCGTCAACAATTGCATTTGTGGGTTAGCTATCATCTGTTTTGATATAAACATTGTTTACGCTATCAGACTTCTGAAGCTGTTGAGTAATAAAGTTGATTTATGGAATATTCGAGCTCAAAGTTTGCAACAGATGGGTCATAGTGACAAGGAATCTTATTGCAAAAGAATGTTTCAAGCTTACGTACATGTTTTGGAGTGTTATGACATATGTAGGACTTCTTTTCAGCATAAGGTACGATTATACAAAAAAATAAAAAGGTAATAAATTCAAGTAAAAAAATCATAAATGAACCAAAAATTTTGATTTTCAGATCGTTTATCATCAAGTGGAGTTCTTTCTTCGCGTGTTAATGAAGTTGCAAATAACACTGGATAATCTGAAATCAACTGGTAGAAGCAATAATGTGTATGTGAGTACGAAGTTCCTAGGGAAAAGAACAAGGATGGCATACCGTCATATGTCAAGTCTCTAAAACACACCAACAACGCTATCAGATCGCGCGAGACCACTCAGAAGTACCGACACAGACGCATAGATTCGACAAAATGGCCGACACACGGGAAGGGATGTAAGAGTCATTACTATTATTTTTTTTGCAGCGTGAATATGATTTAATATTTCAATGAACTATTGGAATATTACTGTATGAGTTAGGTTTGTACATTTTTTTACAGATAGCAGTGTGGTTTCCAATGATATATTTGTATATTTGGGGGATAAAGAATTTAATATTTGAAACTGTTTTGAGCTTGTACTGTGAAAAGTTTTACACAGCGATGAAAAAAGTTCAAACCTCATGTTGTGTGCTTATTTTGAAATCAAATTGCACAGGTAATTATAAATCATTTATTTGTATAAGGTTGAGAATCGACATATTATTTTGAACGATTCCTAATAGTTTCAAAAGAGAACCCGCAATGCCTTTCATTGCTATATTAGGAAAAAAGAAGTGAAGCTCCTAAACAACACATCGTTCTGTGCAGTTTTATGAACTTTTGATTATATGCAATGGTAATCAAAATAAATATTACAATGTAATAATGTTTCAAATAAAAACCCTATCTTCAGTTACAAATTATTTTCATGAAATAATCAAAAATATGGATCAGTGTCTGGGCACTAATAAAGCTCCATTTACACGGCGCAGATTTGTTGCCTTTGGCATACCACCTATTTGATGGGCAAATATTTGGCACCATCTAAAAAACAAGCACCTACTATATTGTTGCATGATACGGGCAAGCTAGTTGCCGTTCAAAACTGGTATAGGTGTAAACAGCACATACAATAAAATGACACCAATAAAATCGCACGTATAATTAAATCGCATGCAATTCTGGCATGAAAATTTTCTATCGTTGAAACATGAGCAAACGAAACAAGACGTTTAATAAAATTTAATTAAATATTTGTTAAATTGCAAATACGGGTAATACTTTAATCAATTAGTGCAACTCTGTATTTAGACGAGGCAAAACTTGCATGCAATAATCGCCTTTCAAATTTATTGCCTCGGTGTAACTCGCAGGCGATTTTATTGAAAGGCAAATTTTGCATTCAATTATTGTATGCCATTTTATGGAATCGCGCGCGTGTAAATACTTGCATGCAATTCTTGAATGGCATAAAAAAAATAACGTGCTTTATGGCATGCGATTATTGCTCTTGAACGTTCCAGAAACTTGCAAAGTGCAAACGAACCTTTAGATACATCGATCAGTAGAAAGAGACTGTCACTCAGGTATGAGTGACAAGTTACAACGCCGATTTTTTTCTAAAACTTGATGAACGGGCATTTTGTAATAATCTATATATATAAAAATGAATTGCTGTTCGTTAGTCTCGCTAAAACTCGAGAACGGCTGAACGGATTTATCTTATCTTAGTCTTGAAATGTTCGTGGAGGTCTAGGGAAGGTTTAAAAGGCGAGAAAAAATCGAATAATTGCCGGGGAAACCCTAAAAACAGCCCTTTTCTATTTCCCATACAAACGTTTTATAAATAAAATGTAGAGTCAGTTTGAACTTTATTGCTATTCAATAAAGTTCATTTGTGGGTTAAGTATAGAGATGACATGTCTGAGGATGCTTTGCATCGTGTGCGCCGTGAAACTTTGAATCATACTACAAATGACTGAAGAAATTTACAATGAGACATTGATCATGATAGAAGATATGTGTTTATTGATAGCAAATAAAGTATTGTCGTGTTTGGGAATGACAGCACCCAATCTTCATATGCACGATGCATTAAACCTCGAGTTGCAAAGGGAACAACAGTACGACATTGAAGCATTGGCCGAAACAGTTCGCACAAATGTTCCACAATTAAATCAACAACAAAGAATTGCGTACGACACTTTGATAGAAGCTGTGAACAGTGGATCTGGTGGAATTTATTTCCTTGATGCTCCCGGAGGAACCGGAAAAACGTTCTTACTTTCATTGCTTTTGGCGAGGATCAGATCGCGAAATGATGTTGCTCTAGCGTTGGCTTCATCTGGAATAGCTGCGACTCTGCTAGAAGGCGGGCGAACTGCGCATTCTGCCTTGAAATTACCATTAAACATGCAAATCACCGAAACACCAATTTGCAACATCGCCAAAAATAGCGCTATGGCCAAGATCCTACAGGTATGCAAATTAATTGTTTGGGATGAATGCACAATGGCCCATAAGAGGTCACTGGAGGCACTGGACAGAACATTGAAAGATCTTCGTGACAACCAAAATATTTTTGGTGGGGCCATGATTCTGTTGTCAGGTGATTTTCGTCAGACTCTTCCAGTTATTCCCCGATCAACTGTTGCTGATGAACTAAATGCATGTCTAAAATCATCGAATTTGTGGCAGTACGTAAAGACACTCCAATTATCAACTAACATGCGAGTATTTTTGCAAAATGATGTAACTGCAAATGTGTTTGCAAAGCAGTTGTTAGACATTGGAAATAATAAAATTGCAATGGACACCTCGACCGGATTCATCACATTACCCACAGATTTCTGTCACATCACAGATTCAAAAGAGGAGCTTATTCAGCGTGTTTTCCCAGATATAGCGCAAAAGATCAATAACCATAATTGGCGGTGAACGAGCAATATTGGCAGCGAAAAATAAAGATGTCGAGGATCTCAATGCGACCATTCAGAATTTTCTTACAGGACAGTTGGTTTCCTTCAAATCAGTCGACACCGTTATGAACCGTTATGCTGGTATCCATAACACAAGTTAAATCTTTTTTTGGATACCAGAGTTCATACTATTTTTGTATACGCATGGTTTAATAATAAAAATTTATTTATTTATTTATTTTTATTTTAACCAGGATGACGTAGTCAACTATCCCACGGAGTTTTTAAATTCACTGGAATTGCCTGGATTACCACCTCAAAATTTGAAGTTAAAAGTAGGATCAGTTGTCATCATGCTGCGTAACATTAATCAACCTCGACTATGCAATGAAACAAGACTGGCTGTGAAAAAGCTGATGAATAACGTCATTGAGGCAACAATCATAAAAGGAAAATACAAAGGAGAGGATGTCTTGATCCCGCGAATACCGAAGATTTCTACGGATTTACCATTCGATTTTAAACGCTTACAATTTCCAGTACGTCTCGCCTTTGCGATGACAATAAATAAATCGCAAGGACAGTCTCTAGAAGTTTGTGGAACCAACTTGGAGTTTCCCTGTTTCGCGCATGGACAATTATATTATACGTCTCGCGTGTTCGCGCGTCGGAAAACCGTCTTCTTTGTTTATTTACGCACCACAAAACAAAACAAAAAATATAGTTTATGAGAAAGCTTATTTGATCAACAAACTGTATCATAACAGTGTGTGTCTGTTAATATCAAATTTAAACCTTATAAATAGCCAGTATTTCAGGTAAACTCTGTTTTTTTAAGTAAGCAACATGTGTCGAAAATAATAATAAAACTTCATGCTTCATTACAAAAATGCTTTTTTATTCAATACGTTTTGTTTGTTTTAAAATTAATTTATACAAAAGTTTAGGTCTTTTATTTATCGATTGAGGCAGTACGAAGTCTGCCGGGTCAGCTAGTGAAGAATAATTTATTATACAGATGCTGAGAGGAAGTTGTGCAGGAATATTCAACGCCTACATCGAGCTACATTCGACAAGATGAATGTCTGTGGAATGTTCTAAGTTAATGCTACTTTTCCGTTGAAATTTATGGCTTTACTTACTAACTATACTTTCGTACTGCTGCAATTTGCGTTTTTATAATCCCGGGTACAATGTTATGGTATTCTTGGTGTTCTGCGTTCTCAATTTAGTTTCCATTCATGTAAAAAAATGGCTTAGTGATCGATACAGGCAGACTAATATTTTTAATGGACTATCGTTAGCATAACGTCCATCTTTTATATATTATAATAATATTTTAACTCCTACTTGGTTTAACAATTTGTGTGCTATGGACAATTTTTGTCATTAACGTCCAAAACGAAACGAAGTCCATGAGAGGAAAAAACATTTTAACTTTCTTTTGTTTCTTGGTTGCATAAGACGATTAATAAATATTCATCTACTTTAATTGAGGAAGGATGAGGAGAAAATAACCTTGATGTTACGATATTTGACACAGAAACCATTAATTACATCACGCGCTTGTTTCTTGGCGTTAAGACTAATACCTCTAATGGACTATTGTTTACAGTAGCTTACACTTAATTAAATCCACCTCTTATTCATTAGTTCCTTGGCGATGATCATTTGTGCCCGCATAACCGAAATGAAATGAAGTCCATAAAAGTAAAACCTGTTGTCAAAAATAAAATATATCGTGGGATATTTCCGTTGGATACCTTAGTTGACAAAGATGTTCAGTCGATGCTTTTACCTTTAAATCTCATGCAAAACATTTTGTTTTGGCCGAAGTATCGTATTCAGAATAATTTCATATATCCAAATAGCCTGACATCAAATTTGGTGTCATTGTGTGGCATGATAATATCCATTTTTGTATTTTCTCTTCTTGTCCACGAGTTGCATTTCTCCCAATATATAAGAAAATATTTCAATTTAATGTACACCTTTTCTTACTGTGACTTGTTCTTGTACTCCATCGGATTTGTCATTAATTATGTCGTCAGTGTGTCACAAACGAAAAGAAATATATTATTTGTCTTGAAAATTCAAGACGTTCACAGATTTCTTAACGAAAATACCAAATTCAAGCACTTCGTCATTCGAAATTGGATCAGTATAATCTTTATCTTTAGTTATTACATTACTGTAATCACTTATACTTACATAAAAATTAGTTTTTCCATCATTAATTGCGTTTGTGGTTTAACTGTCATGTGTTTTGATGTTAACATCGTTTACGTCAGCAGACTTCTTAAACTGTTATGCAATAAAGTTGACTTATGGAATAGAAAAGCTCAAAATTTTCAACAAATGGACCGCAATGAAAAAGAAAATTATTGCAAAAGAATGTTTGAAGCTTACGTTCATATTTTGGAGTGTTATGATATATCCAGGACAAGTTTTCAGTATATGGTAGCTTTTAATTATAATACAAAAAATTAAAACTTATAACGACAAACAGTTGAAAAACGAAGATCTAAATTTAAACAAACATTTTGATTTCCAGATCGTTTTTCACAAAGTGGAGTTCTTTCTTCGCGTATTAATGAAATTACAAATGACAATTAACTTTTTGAAATTAACTGCTAGTAGCGACTTTGTGTATGTGAGTATAAAGTTCGTTTTACGAGTATAATTCTTTCATTTCTTTGTGATGTAATTTAAAGTGAGTTTTTTTACAAATTGTTCGTTGCAGCATATAAACAACGTGCATGCATGCATGCATGTTGCATGTGCATGTTGTTGCATGTGTGTGTTGTGTATGTTGTTGTTGCATGTGAATATTGCACACATACAACAACCGGTTTCAAAATTACCGGTTATGTTAAGTTTATTTAGGCATGTATTGTTACAGATGGCAGTGTGGTTTTCATTCCTAAATTTGTACATCTGGGTTATAAAGAGTATGATATTTGAAATTATTTTGAGCTTGTACTGTGAAAAGTTCTACATTGGGATGAATAATGTTCAAACCTCATGCGCGGTCATTTTGAAATCAAAGTGTACAGGTAATTTTGAACAAAATACATCATTTTTATTCCATTTTTGATTAGGAAATAAATGCTGATCCTAAAATGTAAGTTTTAATAATAGAAATTATGATTACAGATGCTGAGAGAAAGTTGTGTAAAAATATTCAACGCCTACATCGAGCGACATTCGACAAGCTGAATGTCTGTGGAATGTTCTACGTCGATGCTACTTTTCCATTAAAAATTATGGCTTTACTTGCCCATTATACGTTCGTACTGCTGCAGTTTGCGTTTTTATAATCCTGGTTATATTGTAGCAATGTTTTTGATATAAGTTGTTGGGTTGTTATCTGTGTTAGCAATAAGACTACCACTGTACAGATCGACACAACTTAGATGTAGCATCGGCAAAATTCGTAAAACCGATCACAATCCGAACTGAGTGCGCCTTCAACATCACCAATCTTTATTACTGCTTTAGGTGGAAATGATCTTTACGCATACGCAATAACTTGTAAAGTCATTTAACCAAATACATTCGTAAAATTTAAATGATTGAATGCAAATTTTCAAATCTATGCTACATCTGAGTTGTGTCGTACTGTACCCATTATTATTTTACACGTATCCTCAGTTATGAAGTTTTCGAACGCATGTGATTACAATCTTGCTATGGCTGTTTTATTAATTTTCAATAAAGCTAATATTCTTTTCAATTTGTTTTTCCATCCCTTACATTCAAATTGTATTTATTTATTTTATTGTAATCGGAAAACAAACAGTATTAACAACTAACAAATTAACATCAAACTAATCATCAACTGGTAACCAATTATATGTTTTCGCATTTAATCTACTATGAAGAGCAAACTTGTATGTCGAAGCGGTATGTAGTCCCTTCAGGAGTTCCCCAGGGATCGCTTCTTGGGCCCTTATTGTTTAATATTTTTATAATTGACATTTACACATGCTTCCAAAATTCATTATTTTTACTTTATGCAGACGACATGAAATCTTCAAACATATAAACAATGCCAAGGATTGCGTCTCGTTGCAACAAGATCTCGAAAGACTAGAAAACTATTGTCAGCTGAATAATCTTGAACTCAATGTATCTAAATGTTACACAATTACGTTCACTCGCAAGGCCAATAGCATATCCCACACATACATTTTAAAGAACGACCATCTAAAACGAGTAGATTTCATACGAGATTTAGGTGTGATACACGACTCCAAACTTACCTACGAGAAGCACGTAGATCACATAGTTAACAAAGCTAATAAAGCCATGGGGTTCTTAAAAAGATCTTGTTCCCAGTTCACAGATGTCAAAATAATAAAAATATTGTACTGTTCCTTCGTCCGTAGCTCACTTGAATATTGTTCGCAAGTTTGGAATCCCATGTATGCTGTTTATATCTCAACCATTAATAGATCATCTATGTATATTTACAAAAAAAGATTTTTCGTAAATACTCATACAACGATTTGTGTTTGCATTGTTCTACGTAAAATAGTTATTACCTTCTATATATGATCAAACGAACTTCTCTGAAGCGAAGTTCGATCAATATTATATGAATCGCTTCATTCGAAGATATAAGATTTAATTATATAGGTATTTACAATGTAGTCCCTCTATTTACTTGGTAACTTCGCACAAATTTTAGAGTTTTTAAACGAGTAACTGACTAGAAAAAACTTCCGGTCGCTCCGTTTTGCCCCACCCCACCACGTGCGGCGCGCCATCTTGTTGCTGCTCATTTTTTTAAAGATCTACAAAACTTTCTCCCTTTGGGCAATGTTAGGGAGGGAGGGTTATCATATCTTCGAATGAAGCGATTCATATAATATTGATCGAACTTCGCTTCAGAGAAGTTCGTTTGATCATATATTATATTTTCATCGCTTCATTCTTCAGATATAAGATTTAATTATATAGGTATTTACAATGTAGATGTTAAGAGCAGAAAGTTTTGAAATAAAAGTCATATGAATAAACAAAATATTGTTTTATTCTTTATCATACCAAAACAAAAAATAATCAATTTTCTAGGCTCACAGCCATACGTTTAATTTAATCACAAAATAATTACATAACGTTAGATTCATATATTAATTTATATTTAATGTAAATGGATCATTTTACTGGGTCCTTGACGATAAGCAAACGGATCGAGCGAATTCACCTTCGTCCATAATCGTCCTGTTATAGAATCGAGCAAAAGAGTTAGAAGAGTTAGTCCAACCGGCGGTCTTACGAATAGTTTCTATGTTGACGCCGGCGGAACGCGCGGCCGACGTGGACGCGTGACGCGTGCTGTGCGCCGTGAACACGCCGGTGTCCACGCCGCTCTCTGACAGCACCTGCTTCACCCATCTACTTATGGACTGTGTTGTGGCGGGCCTGTGTGGCCGTTTGTATGTTAATAGCAGATGTCCCGTCTCTGCAGACCTAATATTTCTAGTTAAAGAGATATATTCTGAGAGTGCTGTAGCTGGGCAGATAGCAAGATTTTCCCGAAAAAATGGTAGAAATAAGACAGGCTGGTCTCTACCAGCCGCAGAAGTTTTTATTATATCTGCAATAAAAAATCTTATACCAGTTTCTGAAAAGGTAATGTTTTCTAATTTAATTAAAGAAAGAGTTTGAACTCGATGGGCAGTACAAATTGCCAATAAGATAACAAGTTTTTTGGTTATCTTTTCCAGTGATAGTTCTTTATTAGGAAATCACTTCGAGACTAGGTCTAAAACTAACTGTGGGTTCCATGTACTGGAGTATTTATGTCTCGTGGGCCGCAATTTGTATGCGCCTTTGAGAAGGCGCTTTACGCAGTCATCTGAACCAATGTGGTTTCCTACTAAGGATGATATAGCAGAACGGTGTGAATTTAGGCTACCGTATGCACAACCATTATTAAACTGGTTTGTTAAGAAAGTTAGCATAGATCCTAACGGCGGTTTATAGACGTCAATGCTATTAACAGTACAAAATGCCCACCACAGTTTCAGTGAAGTATTATACTGTCTAATAGTACTGTCAGAGAATGAGGCCAACATCAGCGTAGATGTCTGGTCACCGGCGCCGCGTTGGATGAAGGACTGCCGCAGAGCCTCGCGACAGCCAGGGTAAGGTCTTTGTGTAGGGGATGATGATCTCTGAAATGAGATTGAAGAAGGTGTTTATTCGGATTAAAGTAAATAACATCCGAAACAATGAGATTCTGCAAGAGTGGGAACCACGGCTGTGATGGCCAATATGGGTAAACTAAGATGCCGCTTGCTTCATCGTCGATAATTTTCCTTAGACATTTTAAAATAAGGGAAAACGGTGGAAATGCGTAAAAAAAATATGAATGCCAGTTAAGTGTAAACGCGTCTACAGACACCGCGTCAGGGTCTTATTTCCATGAAACGTATATGTTACATTTTGCATTATCCCTAGAGGCAAACAAGTCTATTGTAGGTTGGCCGAAATGACGTACAATATCCCGGAAGGCATGATCAGAAAGTGTCCATTCGGTATCCGGATTAATAATTCGAGAGGCGGCGTCCGCTCGGTTATCTTTGGTATTGATATACGATGCAAATATCCAAAGACCGCGTTCCTCGCACCATTGCCAGATGGTTCGTGCTAAGTCGTTCAAGTGGGGAAACTGAATGCCACCCATTCGATTTATATAGCTAATTGCAGTCGTATTATCGATACGAAGTAAAATTGCGCAGTTGGTGATATCATTCGCGAATGACTTGAGACCTAGAAAAGCGGCCATTAGCTCTAAATAATTTATGTGGTGCGCTTTTTCTGAATCTTTCCACTTTCCGTGAACTTTCTTATTTTTATAAACGGCACCCCAACCAGATCGAGAGGCGTCAGTATAAATCTCGAAGTCAAATTGTGGTTGACGCATAGAATTGTATGTAGTCGCAATATTTTGTGACCACCAATTCAGGTCCTTTAAAATTATGTTAGGAAGGTTCATGCTCTCCTCATAGTTATTATCTTTAAGCAGAGCTAGGTATTTTTGACGCTCTAAAATCTTAGTGTACATCCAGCCGTATTTAACTGCTGGGCAAGCGGCAACCAAGACACCGATAAGTTGAGCAAGTTCGCGAATAGAACAGGAAGATAATTTCGTAAACCTTGTAACCAACTCGCTAATTTTATTTCGCTTATCAGAGGGAAGACATAACCTCAAAGTTCTTGTATCATAGTAAAAACCTAGAAACTTGCAAGTTTGTTGCGGTGACAAGTTACTTTTTTCATAGTTGACGACGAATCCTAGACAATTTAGTAATTTTAATGTTTCATTAACATTATTTGCGCATTGTTCATACGTATCACCAATGCATAGAACGTCATCTAAATAAAAAACTGACTTGTGACCGCGGCTTCTTAAAAAAGCTATTACTTCCCTCATAACCTTAGTGAACACTCGAGGGGCCACGGATAAACCGATTGGGAGCGCGGAAAACTGATAATTTATGACTTTGGTCGAGTTTCCAGGTTAAAACTTGAAACCTAAATATTTACGGTCGGACGGTCTAATAGGTATAAGAAAATAAGCGTCCTTTAAATCGATGGTAGCTAAGTAACCATCACGTGGTATTAATTTGCATGCGGTGCGATAATCCTCCATCTTAAAATGGTCAGTAAGGATAAACTTATTTAAACGTTTCAAGTTTAATATAAAACGTTTTCCGCCGTTACTTTTCGGAGTAAGAAAAATAGAAGAAATAAATTTGTTTTCTGAGGCCTTACACTCTGAAACAGCTCCTAATGCCTTCAAATTATTTATGGCTTCTAGCATATCAAGGTTTTCACGATGTGAAAATTTGTTTTTATGTATAAGCCGCTGTTCAACAAGATTATTAAAAGGGATGGTGTAGCCATTCCTAATCCAATCAAGTATGACATTATTATTTGTAATATTTAACCAACAATCAAAAAAGTGGGTAAGTCTACCCGCGTGTACCTGTGCTATTGACCTTGAGCCGGGGCACGGGACTTGTCCTGTGCCGCTGCTTGTGGTGGGTGCGATGTGGTCGAGTACGGGCGGCGAGTCGCCGGCGGTCTCCTGTAACCTGCCCGCCCCCCCCTGTTCGCCGGCTGGTACCGGGGAGGCGCTGACCAGTTTCCCTGGTAGGCCGTGGGTCGAGCTGTTTGGGGACACGCAGACTTTTGAGGCTTCGGGGCTGGTCTTTTAATTTGTATGCCTTGTTTTTCAATGGCTTTAGCTGCCTTGATTTTCTCCGATAAGGATGAGCCGAAAAGTGTTTCGTCCCTTTCTGATTCACTTATAATGTGGAGAAAAGACTTGTCTAAACTGGGTGTTATAAGTTTAATGCGATTTTTTGATTGTAAATTATGTAAATCGCATAATAATCTGCAACCATTACTAAGGTGTTTAAGTGCCTGGGCTTTGTCATCCGTCCTTAAGAGGGTATCAATGCCCCTATTTACGGCAGTAATTCCTAAACCAAGTTGTTGTTGGTTTGCCACCAGGGTCTTATCGCGATTTCGAATCATATCCGGCACGGCGGCTGATATTTCTGCGTTTAACTTCGGGGCTTGTAGAAGCCTGCAATTATCAGTAACTAAGTAATCGTTACAGATTTTATCTTTACTGTCCTTAAGCATGCCCTTCTTTAATAAAGGGAGCCATAATTTTGATAAATTGTCATTAATATTAGCCCCATATTCGGGGGCGTCGGAAGTGGATTCACCGAGAGCCGACAGAAGGTCCGGATCTAATTCATCCTCTCCCTCCGCAGGCTGACTGGAGCACTCCGGTGCCAGGTCAATATCTTGGTCCGTAGGTTCCGAGGGAGGAGCCGGCGCTGGGTCTTGCGGTAATTCCAGCGCCACCGGTGTGGTGGGCTCCAGAACTACATCATGGTTAGCCTCCACGGCCTGCCCGAGGTCTTCGTTACCTAAAATAACGTTTCGTCATTTAGGTTGTGAAGAACAAATTTTGAGGGTAGTTTGAAAAATAAAACGAAAAATCTATCTTCGTTTTTTGTTGTGCAGAGAGACGATACATCTAATTTAGATTGTTCGTTTGTTCTGCTAAATAAATATCGTTGAAGACTCGCAGTCAACCCCGATGCAAACATTTTGAGTTTTAGGTATGTCAGAGTTATTGACTCGCAGTCAATCCCAAAGCAAACCAAAACTGTTATTCAATTATAAATATAAATAGGTATCACTTAACAAACATTCTAGAAAGAAATAACACGGTTATTTACCTTCGTCTTCTGATGAAGAATCCAGCAGAATTCTGTATCTGCGTCGTTTTCCCCAATCTTCAATCTTCCTTGTTTTATTTTCATAACGTGCAATGCGAGACTGCGCACTCCTTTTCGGCATCTTGTATCGAGCTGGGTGCGCGTGCGAGCGTTACCGAGCACAAAAGAGGAATGGGCAGCAACAAGATGGCGCGCCGCACGTGGTGGGGTGGGGCAAAACGGAGCGACCGGAAGTTTTTTCTAGTCAGTTACTCGTTTAAAAACTCTAAAATTTGTGCGAAGTTACCAAGTAAATAGAGGGACTACATTGTAAATACCTATATAATTAAATCTTATATCTAAAGAATGAAGCGATGAAAATATAATCAATGGTTGTTAAACAACATAACGAATTGCATTCACTTCCAGGTGATGAGAACCTGTAAACGGATCTAAGGGAACATGTTTCATTCTACGAATCTAAGTTGCTGTTGCCCGCGGCATTGCCCGCGTGGATGTCAATACAAATTTCTCTATTTGAATCGGAATTTGTTCACAATTTCATGGGTTTTAATTTGTTTGAGCGGAACCATAATTATTTTTCTAAAATAAAAGTAGCTTAAGTTACTCCTTATAACATCAGCTATCTGACAGTGAAAGGCCCATCAAAATTGTTTCATCTGTTTCGGACATTTTTTTTTATCAGGACACATAATCAAGCTAATGCCTTCAGACATTGAAACTTACAAAGCGATAAGAGACAACCTGATTGGTAACTTCATCAACCACTATACCTATAAACTTAGCGAAAGGGCCGACAGAGTAGTGATTAGAGGTCTGCATGCCTCGGAAAATACCGCAATGGTCAAAGAAGAGCTCCAAGCAAATGGACATGAAGTACGTCAAATAGTTAATGTGATACATAGAGCAACTTCCCCTCTATTTCATAGACCTAGAGCCGCGAGCCAGTAACAAAGATATATTCATTATAAAGCACATCAATCACGTCAAAGTAACAATTGAAGCACCCTACAAGAAAAAAGAGGTATTGCAGTGTAAAAGAAGCCAAAGATTATTTTAAGCAAAAATTTTGTTTTTGCTAGACTGTCTAAAATTTAAAATTTCTCCCTCGAATTGGTTTGTAAGTCCTAATTTCAATAATTTGTAAGATATCCGCGTAAATGATACCTCAAAAGAAAGAGCGATTATTAGGCATGTCTTCAAAAAGGTTTGAACAGAAAAAGCACCCTCCGTTTATTTTTAAAATAAGGTTTAAAAAACGTATTGATACAATTTTTTTTTTTAACTTTAAATGTCTGTAAAAAAATGTCTAATGACACAGAAACCTAAAACATGGTTTACTTGATTGCTTACACATTACTTTAAATAAATAAATAAAAAATGAATTCATTTATTATTCAATTTGGCCATAATTATGCAGTTTACATAAAATTTTGGGAATTTCCAAAAAAAAAAACTTAAAACTTAGATTTAAAAAAAATTGGTAATACTTCGTCTGAGACACCCATGGCTTAAATGGTTCTAAATTGTCTGTACTATCTTCGCTTTAAAGCTTTGCACCCATCTTCCAATCACCCTGTATATAGATATTACTAGGTATTAGTAGAAATTTAGTAATAAGAAGAATCATAAAAGCGCTCTTCCTCTCTCCTAATTATTTAAAATTTTGCTGTGCCCGACAGGGTCCATAATCACACTAATATAAAAAGGCGGAAGTTTGTGAGTGTGTGTTTGTATAATAGGTTGGGGAAAAAGTTTCTTCGCATTTTTTAAGAAAATTCAAAACATTTTTTAATATACATTATTTACATTTATCTAAAGTATGTAGGTACCATTTTGTTCGATATCTTTTTGCTATCTTGTAGCTAGGGACATGATCCCATTGCTATAGAAATTTTGGGACTTCTGATCAAAATACCGCGACAAGTGGTTTTGGCAGTCCTCTCGTGATGTTAACCTGACACTGCCTAAAGAATTCTGAAGAGACCGAAACAGGTGGAAATCTGAATGTGCAAGGTCAGGACTATACGGCGGATGCATTAACACCTCCCAGCCAAACTCTCTTAATTTTTGCTGAGTGGCTAAAGATGTGTGAGATCTAGCGTTTGCATGATGAAAAACCACACCCCTTCTGTTAATTAATTCCGGCCGCTTTCTCTCAACTTCTTGCTTTAATCTCATCAGTTGTTCGCAGTAGAGTTCAGAATCGATGGTCCTGCCTGGTGGTAACAGCTCATAATGAATAGTGCCCTTCCAATCCCACCACACACACAGCATCACCTTGTTGCGAGTTAACCCGGGTTTCGCCACAGTCTGTGAAGTCTGACCGGCCATTGATCACGACCTTTTTCGCACGTTCTTGTCGTACGTGATCCACTTTTCATCACCAGTTATCAGCTTCTTCAAAAATGGTTCGGTTTCATTACGTCGTAATAATGAATCACAAATGAGTACAGGGTTCATTAGGTTTTTTTCAGTGAGCTCGTGAGGTACCCAAATATCGAGCTTTTTTGTGTACTCAGTTTTTTTCAAATGCGCCAAAACTGTTTTGTGGTCAATTCCCAGTTCTTCAGCTACGTCGTAACTACTGATATGCCGATCTTGCTCCACTTTTTCAAAAATGGCATCCATTTTATCCGTAATAGGGCGACCAGAGCGACGTGCATCTTTGACATCAAAATTTCCGGATTGAAAACGCTTAAACCAAATTTGTGCTACTCTCACAGACACTGCACTGGGTCGATAAACATCGCAATTTTTTTTCGTGGCTTGCGTTGCATTTTTACCTTTTTTGTAGTAAAATTTTAAAATGTATCGAATTTCTTCATTAGATTCACTCATCTTGACAGTACGAAAAACAAATGAAAATCACACATTTTCCTAATTTGAATTTGGAATTATGTTCTTTAAAATTTAAACTTTCAATGATACCAAAACCAGCCAGATACAAATAGTATAGCCAAAGAGATTTTATTTTAAGTTCATACATACTATAATGCGAAAAGACTTTTTCCCCAACCTAATATTTGTTACTCCTCCACACTCAAACGTCTAGACCGATTTAGATGAAGTTTGGTATATGGATAGTTTATACCCTAGATCAACACATGGCTACTTTTTATCCCGATCTACGAGGGATAAAAAGTATCGCGGGGCGCAGCTATTTATTAAACGACTTTTCAAACAAAAAGAGGAGGTTCTCAAATCGTCGCGTATAAATATATTTTTTAACCGACTTCAAAAAAGGAGGAGATTATCAATTCTTTTTTATGTATGTACACCGATTTCGCCGTCAATTGTAGAACGATTTCGAAAATTATTTGTTTTTTTTTAAAGGGTTTGCTCTCGAGGTAGTCTCATTGGCACTAAGTCAGAATCTGATGAGGGGATCTCATGGAAATCGAGGAAAACCCTCAAATTTTATAGGCACACCAATAGCGATTTGGGTATTTTTTAAAGTAACTCGTGCATTTGCTCCCGGAAAGCACCATTTTGTGAAGTGGAACTGATGAGGAAGACCACAGATGGCCATCGGAACTACTCAGTAATACGTATTTCACGAGTTGCAATTACATTAGTTGAAATCGGTGTACATACATAAAAAAGAATTGATAATCTTCTCCTTTTTTGAAGTCGGTTAAAAAATGTATTTATACGCGACCATTTGAGAACCTCCTCTTTTTGTTTGAAAAGTCGGTTAATAAATAGCTGCGCCCCGCGATACTTTTTATCCCTCGTAGATCGGGATAAAAAGTAGCCATGTGTTGATCTAGGGTATAAACTATCCATATACCAAACTTCATCTAAATCGGTCCAGACGTTTGAGTGTGGAGGAGTAACAAAATATACAAACACACACTCACAAACTTCCGCCTTTTTATATTAGTGTGATTATGGACCCTGTCGGGCACAGCAAAATTTTAAATAATTAGGAGAGAGGAAGAGCGCTTTTATGATTCTTCTTATTACTAAATTTATACTAATACCTAGTTACATTACTATGGTTGCTAAGCAATTAATGCTCGTCACAATGCATAAATAGTAAAGTGGAGCTGATGGTGACTTGACCATCAGTTCCAGTTCTCCTGGTTCCTTACTAGGAGAACTCCTCAACAATTAACGTCCCTGTATCGGGAAAAACAATATTTTTTGTAAAAGGTGATGAGTAGTTGACATTAGGCTATTGTAGCTTAGATAAATTACAAACTGACCCACTAAAAAGTGAAAATAAAAAACTTTTTTTTACAAAAAAAAAAAAAAAACAAATTCCGAAATTAAAGTAATTTATTACTTTGTATTTTTTTTTGAAATCTGTTGTTTTTTTTTTTTTTTGTAAAAAAGTTTTTTATTAATTATTTAGGTACCACCTTTATGTGTACATTATGGATTGTAACTAAGGTTAATTGAATTGGATTGAATAGATAGATAACTAAGCGTAACAAATTCAGTTTCTGAAACATTCATATTTTGACGTGTACTGACTAAATCAAAAGTGTAACTGTTTTTTTTTTCGGGTGGGGCGGGTTGTTTGGCATCCACTTAATGCACGCGTATCCCTCAAAAATGGCGCTAACTATCGTCAAACCAAAAAAGTTGTTGTTTCACAGAGAATCGGTTTTTATGCAGTGTGTTTCGCTTTGTATTTAACGAACGTTATACATTTTACGTCGTCATTATTTGACGTACGTATGTTAAGGTAACCAAACGTTTGTAACAACCGGCCCTAAGTGACACTTAAATGAATCCCTAAATAAAAGTGCACTGTTGGATTTTCATCGCTAGGTATAACAGCGCCGAGAGTTGAAAATCCAACAGTGCAATAATATTTAAGGATTCATTTAAGTGTCACTTAAGGTTGGTGAAAACGGGCATAAGAAGATAATACATCTTCATATTAACATCGACCAACTTATCTATACTCGACAGAGATCGCCTCAGTTTTCTTTCCTTGAAGAAACTTTGATGTAGCTTTTGTTTTAGAATAGTGGTCGATAAAAACCAATATACGTAATGGATTTACATTCAATTTAATTCACTTCTTATTAATTTTTCCTTGTTGATAACAATTGCTATGTACTAAATTGTTCATTTGTGTCCGCATAACCAAAATGAAATGAAGTCCCTAAGAGGAAAGAAACATTTAAACAAAACACAAAGTATTCGTGTGACTTATCCGTGGGATAACTTAGTCGACAAAGATGTTCAGTCAATGTTTTTACCTTTAAACCTCTTGCAAAACATTTTGTGTTGTCCCAAATATCGAATTAAGGATAACTTTATATATCCAAACAGCATTGCAACGAAGTTGGTGTCATTGTGTGTTATGATGCTATCAATTTTTTTATTTATTCATCGTATTTACGAGCTACATTTCAGCGAAATTGTAAGAACGCATTTTAATATAGCGTATATCAGCGCTTACTTTGATTTGCTTGTATATTCAATCGGATTTGTCATCAATTACGTTATCAATGTATTACAAACGAAAAAAAACATATCGGTTGTCTTGAAAATTCAAGATATTCACAGATGTTTTAACGAAAAAACTCGTTACAAGAACTTCACAATTTGCAATTGGATCATTGTCATCATAATCTACGTTGGTTTCATTGTTGCTGCCACTATTGTGTCGGTTAAATTTGGTTTTCCAATTCATCATTTGTTGTATGGGTATTGTATTATATGTTTTGAAATAAACATTGCTTATGCTATCAGACTTATAGAGTTGTTAAGCTATAAAGTTGATTTATGGAACATTCAAGCTCAAAGTTTACAACAGACGGATCATAGCGACAATGAAACTCATTGCAAACGAATGTATCAAGTGTACGTTAGTATTTTGAAATGTTACGAGATCCACAAGAATTCTTTCCAGTATATGGTATGTCCGATTACTCTTAAAGATGATAGCTAAAAGATCCACGAACAACGTAATTTTAATAGCGTGTTAACATTTTATTTCCAGATCATGTTTACGACCATTGATCTTTTTGGTCATGCCTTGAGCAAATTGCAAATATCAATTGAAATGTTAAAATTAAGTGCAAACGGAAATGGAGGCGAAAGTGCATCTGTAAGTATCTATTATGTTTTATTTATGTAGTTTTTTTTACAAAGTATTTAATGTAAAGATTAAAACGTTCCTTTTCAAATTATTTGTAAATATGGACGACCCTTATATATTAGAACGTGTTCTTGACGCATTTTTCTGCAGGTTTTTGCAGTTTTTATGATCATCATTTTGTACATCTGGGTGATAAAGACTTTGCTATATGTAATTAAATTGAGCTCGTGTTGTGAAAAGTTCTACATAGCTATGAATGATGTCTTAAGCTCTTGCGCGCTCATTCGGAAATCTGATTGTACAGGTAATTTTATCGAAAAGGTTTTTTTTATAAATAATACTATGTGAAGTATAGTCGTACAGGAGAATAGCACATGTTGTGGGTAGAAATATTAGCCAGTTAATAAAACTGTAACTAATTTTTAAATATTAAATACAACAACAATAATACAATAACAAACAACAACAATACACAACATGACAATATTTAGAAAAAAATTTTTTACAAAAAAAATACAACCGACTTCCAAAAACAACACTACAAAGTGAAAAATAACTTTAATTTCGGAAGTCGGTGTCTAGTTAAATGTATTTTCGTTTTTTGCCACCGACTTCCGAAATTAAAGTTATTTTTCACTTTGTAGTGTTGTTTTTGGAAGTCGGTTGTATTTTTTTGTAAAAAAGTTTTTATTTTTCACTTTTTAGTTGTTACCCCACACAAATTCTAATACCACTATCTGCAAAACAAACTAGAACATCATCCATATAAAAGTGGGGAAAAAATACATATTATTAAAACTTACTCAAAAACTACCCAAGCAAAGTTAATCAATTTTATATGGGACCAACTGTGATGTATACCCTCTCGAACAAAACAAAAAAAATCCAAATCGGTTCAGCCATCTTCGAGTAATCGGGGAACATACATAAAAAAAAAAAAAAAGGTTCCGACGAATTGAGAACCTCCTCCTTTTTGAAGTCGGTTAATTAGTGTAGTAGAACATAGAGGTACATTTTTTGTTGCTTTCAAACTCGTTGAACTTTGTTTCCCAATGAATGCCTTAAAATAACTTATGTAAATATTGCAGATGCTGAGAAAAAAATGTGCAATAATATTACACGCCTACATCGAGTCACATTCAACAAGATGGATGTCTGTAGAATGTTCTACGTTGATGCTGCTTTTCCATTAAAAATTATGGGTTTAGTGATTAGCTACACTATCGTTATTTTGCAGTTCGCGTTTTTATAATACTGATTAAATCCACTTTGCTTTATGGTCCTAACGTTATGAGTGTAAATAAATATTAACAACTTATACTAACTTTCATTGTACAGAATCTGGACGATATTTGACACAGGGACACTCAAAAAAGTTATATCTCCTTGTATTAGTCTTAAAGGGCTCAATGTGTAAGAAAATAGCGGATTTGTAAAACAAACGAATAAACAAATTTAATTAGCAAAAATAACAGAGAAAATTGTACAATGACTTTTTATCGACGATGACAGAACAAAAAACAATGTGCACATCAATTTGACGGCTAAAAAGAAAAACCAAAAGTATTCTACCTTTACAAGAAAGTTTGTAACAAAAAATACTTATGCGAATTGCGTCATTTACACTACTGATAATGCAAATTAGATATTGAACTGAACCATTACAGTACGATTTTCACTGGTCGGGTCGCATCGGAGTGTGGCGCAGCGTGTCGTAGCGGATGCGCTCGCACGTGGCTGCAGCCGACTGCGTCTGCCCAACTTCTGGAACCTGGACTCGTAAGCACGCTATCACGACTATGACGAAAAACTATTTGAATTATTCAACTTGCCGGCTGGCGACGACACCCGAGTGCACGCGACCCTAGCTGAGGAGACGACCGGCTACCGCGGCATAAGCACGGATTCCAAGCTGTGAAAATTCCATGTAAATAGGACATCGTTTAACACGTTGTAAAATGCGTTTCAATGCGGCCTGACGCGTGGCGGTCGCTGTAAATAGTACATCACGTCGTCTTAGGGTCTGGCCATATTTCGACGACGCAACGTCGTGACGTGATGGAACGTCACGACGTCATCGTCGTCACCATCTTTGTCGCAGTGCTTGTTACATCATAGATATTTTAGGAACAGATAAGCCACGAGAAAAAAAACCGGCCAATAATAGGCCGGGTAATAGGGTTCCGTAGTGCACCCGCTGCCCGTCGTTATTCGAGCGTAAATATGATTAATTTAGAAATCATTATTAATAGGAATGTTATGATTTTATTTTTGTATATTTTTACATGGTTCATAAACTTATATTTACTACCTGTTTTACACAACTGACAACGTTGTATAAATAATTTTTAATAGAATTTGTACGAAGTTTTTACTGTTCCAATATTACTCGTAAACTTGAAAAGCCTACTTAGCTGTGATAGTTTTCCTTTTATTTTCGTTACATATACTACTACCGTGAATTTTTTCACACATCCAAAACTAACGATTACCTGGAGAGGGGGGGAGGGGGGGACACTTGACTCTAACAAAAATTTGCACTTTAAAGCTTAATATATCAGAAACGGATCCTTAAATCGAAAATTTTTTTTCACAAACCCCAATATTTTTGAAAGATCCATCGAAAAACACCCCACACCATGGGGTAGACGAGAAAAAAAAACATCCCATCTTCACGGGTTCAGAAGGTACTCTAAAAAATTATTTTTTTTAAATTCTATTTTACCACTTTGTCGGCGTAATGAATATGTATATCCATGCCAAATTATAGCTTTCTAGTACTAAGAGTCTCTGAGCTAAGCTGCGAACGGACGGATATAGCGAAACTATAAGGGTTCCTTGTTGACTACGGAACCCTAAAAACTGACATCTCACGTGTAGGTAACGTTTCACACCACACACTCCGTGTTCATGACGTCGCGTCATCCATTTCTACGACAAGACGTCACACCGCTAGCTTGTGGCCGGGCCCGCAAAAAGGAACTTTGTTTTATAATTGTGGTCGACAAATAAGTCATAAGTCTTATGTTATTTATTTCATAACAAAATACATTGTGTTGATGATAAATGAAATAATAAAAAAAATACAAAACAAACATGAACCGCTCACGAGAGCGCGGTGTGAATCGGGTCCGTGGAGTCATTTTACCTAATATTGTACGTGGTGTGAGTTCTATACCAAGAAATTTTTTTTTTATTATTAACGTTGTTCCATCACAACAACGTTAATAATAAAAAAATATTAATATTATTATTATTTTTAAATGTTTTTATATTTTTTATATTCTAATATTTAAAAATATAATTTATATGTATATAATCTATATATATAAAAATGAATTGCTGTTCGTTAGTCTCGCTAAAACTCGAGAACGGCTGAACGGATTTATCTTATCTTAGTCTTGAAATGTTCGTGGAAGTCTAGGGAAGGTTTAAAAGGCGAGAAAAAATCGAATAATTGCCGGGGAAACCCTAAAAACAGCCCTTTTCTATTTCCCATACAAACGTTTTATAAATAAAATGTAGAGTCAGTTTGAACTTTATTGCTATTCAATAAAGTTCATTTGTGGGTTAAGTATAGAGATGACATGTCTGAGGATGCTTTGCATCGTGTGCGCCGTGAAACTTTGAATCATACTACAAATGACTGAAGAAATTTACAATGAGACATTGATCATGATAGAAGATATGTGTTTATTGATAGCAAATAAAGTATTGTCGTGTTTGGGAATGACAGCACCCAATCTTCATATGCACGATGCATTAAACCTCGAGTTGCAAAGGGAACAACAGTACGACATTGAAGCATTGGCCGAAACAGTTCGCACAAATGTTCCACAATTAAATCAACAACAAAGAATTGCGTACGACACTTTGATAGAAGCTGTGAACAGTGGATCTGGTGGAATTTATTTCCTTGATGCTCCCGGAGGAACCGGAAAAACGTTCTTACTTTCATTGCTTTTGGCGAGGATCAGATCGCGAAATGATGTTGCTCTAGCGTTGGCTTCATCTGGAATAGCTGCGACTCTGCTAGAAGGCGGGCGAACTGCGCATTCTGCCTTGAAATTACCATTAAACATGCAAATCACCGAAACACCAATTTGCAACATCGCCAAAAATAGCGCTATGGCCAAGATCCTACAGGTATGCAAATTAATTGTTTGGGATGAATGCACAATGGCCCATAAGAGGTCACTGGAGGCACTGGACAGAACATTGAAAGATCTTCGTGACAACCAAAATATTTTTGGTGGGGCCATGATTCTGTTGTCAGGTGATTTTCGTCAGACTCTTCCAGTTATTCCCCGATCAACTGTTGCTGATGAACTAAATGCATGTCTAAAATCATCGAATTTGTGGCAGTACGTAAAGACACTCCAATTATCAACTAACATGCGAGTATTTTTGCAAAATGATGTAACTGCAAATGTGTTTGCAAAGCAGTTGTTAGACATTGGAAATAATAAAATTGCAATGGACACCTCGACCGGATTCATCACATTACCCACAGATTTCTGTCACATCACAGATTCAAAAGAGGAGCTTATTCAGCGTGTTTTCCCAGATATAGCGCAAAAGATCAATAACCATAATTGGCGGTGAACGAGCAATATTGGCAGCGAAAAATAAAGATGTCGAGGATCTCAATGCGACCATTCAGAATTTTCTTACAGGACAGTTGGTTTCCTTCAAATCAGTCGACACCGTTATGAACCGTTATGCTGGTATCCATAACACAAGTTAAATCTTTTTTTGGATACCAGAGTTCATACTATTTTTGTATACGCATGGTTTAATAATAAAAATTTATTTATTTATTTATTTTTATTTTAACCAGGATGACGTAGTCAACTATCCCACGGAGTTTTTAAATTCACTGGAATTGCCTGGATTACCACCTCAAAATTTGAAGTTAAAAGTAGGATCAGTTGTCATCATGCTGCGTAACATTAATCAACCTCGACTATGCAATGAAACAAGACTGGCTGTGAAAAAGCTGATGAATAACGTCATTGAGGCAACAATCATAAAAGGAAAATACAAAGGAGAGGATGTCTTGATCCCGCGAATACCGAAGATTTCTACGGATTTACCATTCGATTTTAAACGCTTACAATTTCCAGTACGTCTCGCCTTTGCGATGACAATAAATAAATCGCAAGGACAGTCTCTAGAAGTTTGTGGAACCAACTTGGAGTTTCCCTGTTTCGCGCATGGACAATTATATTATACGTCTCGCGTGTTCGCGCGTCGGAAAACCGTCTTCTTTGTTTATTTACGCACCACAAAACAAAACAAAAAATATAGTTTATGAGAAAGCTTATTTGATCAACAAACTGTATCATAACAGTGTGTGTCTGTTAATATCAAATTTAAACCTTATAAATAGCCAGTATTTCAGGTAAACTCTGTTTTTTTAAGTAAGCAACATGTGTCGAAAATAATAATAAAACTTCATGCTTCATTACAAAAATGCTTTTTTATTCAATACGTTTTGTTTGTTTTAAAATTAATTTATACAAAAGTTTAGGTCTTTTATTTATCGATTGAGGCAGTACGAAGTCTGCCGGGTCAGCTAGTACTTAAATAAAAAAAATATTATAGCAGTAAACTTATGTATAATGTTTGCATGAAGTTTTTTAGTTAAATGCTATGTTGTTGGCTCGCTGCGCGCTTTGGTGTAAACTGTAAGTGCAGCAAGCAATTGTTATATAAATAAATAAATAAATACATTTAAAATAAACACAAACACATATTTCACAAATCATTTGAGGCCTCTGCCTCAAATTTCGCGGGCAGCGGGGCGGCGGCGGCGGCGGCGCGCCTCGCATTGTCCCGCCCCGCTTTCGCGAAGCTGTTTTCGAGGTCCGGTCCATTTGTTTTTATGCATAAAATCCTGCCGCTCCCGCGCCGCCGCCGCTGCCGCCCCGCTGCCCGCGAAATTCGAGGCAGAGGCCTAATAGTCGCTGCCGTACTCGTTTGTCATCTATGAACTCATCGATACTGTAATAGCCCTTCCTCAATAAAAATGACTTTAATTTGTTCTTAAATAAGTTTGTGCTGTTTATGATTTTGAATTCTATTGCCAACTTGTTATATAAAAATGCAGATTGAACCCTGGGACTGTGATGAACCACGTTCAATTTCGGTTGGATTGTGGAAGATACGTCCTTCCTCCGAGTACCATCTCTAGCTTGCCTTTCCTCATCGGACTCGTGCAAATTCTTAACAAAGTTGGTTAACAATATTAGAATAGAGAGACATGGCACTCTTAAAATGTTAAGTCTGATGAAGTGGTCCCTACACGATTCTGTCTGTTTCATGCGAAGCATTGTCCTTAAGGCTCTTTTTTGAATTACAAATGCCGAGTGCACATTGTACTTGTAGCTATTACCCCAAAACTCAATACTATATCTCAGCCTTGACTTAACCAAAGCAAAGTATACCATCCTAAGTTGAGCCAAAGTGAGTTCATCTCTCAGCCTTCTGATTGCATAGCATGCAGAGCTAACAGCCTTCTCTATAGACAATGTCTCAACCTTCCAGTTCAATAACGCATCAATGTGGACGCCTAAAAATTTAACACTATCCACTACTTCGACATTGTTACCACAAGATACAACCCAAAGACTAGCGTTATTTTGTACCGTTGACTTGAATAATAAACATTAAAATTTAGTTTTATTTACATTAAGTTTTAAATTATTTGTTCCAAACCAGATTTCAAAACCTTTAAGGGCAGCATTAATCGTTTGGCTCCCAGACTGCAGCGGGCCGGGGCTGCCTTGAAGCGGCTCCTGCCCAATCTGGGGGGTCCAAACGCCTCCTGCTGGAGGCTTTACGCGGGGGTCGTGCGGTCCATGGCCCTTTACGGGGCACCGGTGTGGGCGCGTTCCCTGAGGCTGCGACCAGCCCGCCGGTTGAACGCGTCCCAGAGGGTCATGGCCATCCGGCTAGTCCGGGGATACCGCACGATCTCCTGTGAGGCGGCGAGCCTCCTTGCCGGATTACCGCCATGGGATCTGGAGGCAATAGTCCTCGTACACGTGTGGGAATGGCGCGAGGAGGCAAAAAGCCGGGGCGTAACTCCGCTGCCACGAGAAATCACGGTACAGCGGACAGAGCTCCGGCGGGATCTCATGGCGACATGGAGAGTGCGATTGTCGCAACCCAGCGCTGGGCACGCCACAATTGCGGCGATAAGTCCCCTCTTTGAGGAGTGGTTGGAGAGGCGCCACGGCGTCCTCACCTTCCGCCTGACGCAGGTCCTCACCGGACACGGTTGTTTTGGGGTTGGTTTCGGATAAGGCGGGAGGAAACGCCCGGGTGTCACCATTGTGTGCATCGCCCGGAGGACACGGTGGAGCATACAGTGGAGGTCTGCCCGGCTTGGGCGGAGCACCGCCGTGTTCTCACGGAGGCGATCGGCGGCGGCGATCTCTCGCATCCAAACTTGGTCCAGGCCATGGTGCGGAGCGAGAGTGCATGGGAGGCTGGCACCTCCTTCTGCGAAGCAGTAATGCTCGCAAAGGAGGAGGCGGAACGCGTGAGGGAGAGGCAACAGCCGCGCCCTCGCGCCCCTAGCCGCCGCAGGAGACGCCCTGGGCGGCGGGAATCTATCGCCGATTCCCGGCCACCGTAGGCGCGGGCTTGCGGACGACGAGTAATGGGCAGCTCGCCGTCCGGTAAGGACCAGGCCCGGGTCGACGGCGCGTTGTGTTCCACGCGCGCCTCAAAGAGATGTCAGCAGTGACGGGGTCCAATAGGGCCGAAGCCGCCGGGGTCGCGGGTAGTTCGAAAGAGATACCGTGGCCCTGGCACGGACAACTGAAGGAACACGAGTGGGTTTTAGTCAGTAAAATTCTGACACGCCCTCCCGCTCTGCCCGGAGCGGGAGAAGTCATTTGATGATTTCCCATCCACACAAAAAATAATAATAATAATAATTACACAGTTTTCGGAGTTTCAGTTGCATCATTCCTTATTTGTGCCGATGGAGACGTCGTTTGTTTGCTCTTTGAAGCAATCGTAGTAGCGGTAATTTGTTTTTGGTTGCGTTTTTTTCCAGATCAAGGTGTAACGTTTGTATTATCTGTTATATTAATATGTTTCTATGACTTTTAAATATTTTTGCAGATCTGATTGTAAGCGAAAGTTTTCGAAATTGAGATTCTGAATTTCCTGGTGCACTATTAATAAGTCGTCCGATAGTTGTTTTATTTTTTCGTTTAAATCGAGAACAGTCTGAGTAAAATATTTAGCGATGTATTTGGCAAACTCATAATAGTTGCATCGAAAAACGCCGAACTATCTCTAGAGATCTCGTTTAGTGAACTGCTACGGAATATTTTACGGTATGTAATATTGTTACATTCCTCCATTGCTATTCAATATTTTATTATGCAGTATTCTGTGTGTAATGGAACGCAGTCTCAAAACGCTAGTATTCGAATATAATAAGTAATGTTTCCGAACGAAGATTATCCAGTCACGTTCATGAGCTGATTGGTGATTGGTTAAATGAGTCAGCTATTCCTTGTTTTATTGTTTATTCATTTGAAAAGGAGAAAAAAAACAGACTTTGCATTCACAACTGAATATATTTCGTTATTGTGGCCTAAAATTTCGTGTTTCATAGCTTAATACCAACAGCTAGTTGTTCTGAATTATACACTTCTGGACACATCTTTTGGCCCACCTTGTATTTTCAGTTTCGTTTGGTCCTAGCTAAAATTTTATATTAGGTCGAGCAAAAAGTTTTTATGCAGTTTTGAACCTGGCACATTCACAATTTCATTCAATAGTCTTTTTTTGAATTTCGAACACAGAATTTAAAGAAACAAAAGACAATTTGGAGCCTGTTTGTTGATATCAAACAATCGAATACTAAGAAAACTTGGTTTTATTGGTTTACTTGGATTTAATTCTTGAAAAAGTGATTGATATCTTTGGTTTTGCAACAAACATTACTTATTCTTAACATTAAGGTGAGGTTCTATCAATAATCTATGGATACTTCACCTGAAGTCGCCGCCCAAGCTGTGGCACTTATTCAGGCCGGACACAGCCAAAGAAACGTGAGTGCTCAACTTAATTTAAGTCGATCTGCGGTCCGAAATGTTTATCGGAGGTACCTAGAGACTGGCGGCTTTGTTCGTCGCCAAGGAAGGCCACGATCTCGGGTCACAACTGAAAGGCAGGATCGATTCATCGTGACGACCAGCTTGAGAAATCGTCACCTTACCTCCATTGAGATACAAAACTAACTTCGCGACTTCCACAGAGTATCTGTGAGCGCTCGAACTGTTCGGAGAAGGTTAAAAGAACGCGATATGGTACCACACAAGCCAGCTAATGGCCCCAAACTAACGCGAGCCCACCGAACAGCGCGCCTTCATTTCGCACGCAGTCATTTAAATTGGACACAGCAAGATTGGAGCCGTGTACTCTTTTCTGATGAGTCTAAAATTGTGTTACATGGCAATGATGGAAGGAAGAAGGTCTACCGACGTAAGGGAGAGCGTTTCGCACAATGCTGCTTTGAAGAGAGGGTTGCTTATGGCGGTGGCTCATGGACTGTCTGGGGTGGTATATCCGCGAGCGGCAAAACTCAACTTGAGGTTGTTACAGGACCACGGCTGCCAACATTAAATGCTGAAAGGTACATTCGTGAGTGCTTAGAACCTCACGTGACGCGCGTGTACGCGGACTATGTGGGCCCAAATTTCCTTTTTATGCATGATAATGCAAGAGCCCATGCGGCCGGCATCGTCAGGGAATATCTTCGGGATGTGAACATCACAGTTATGGACTGGCCAGCCAGAAGCCCAGACATGAACCCCATTGAGCACATGTGGGACGAGCTAAAAAGACGTGTTAGGGCTCGTCAGCCAGTTGCCCAGACGATGCAGGAGTTGAAAACTGCCATAGAAGAGGAATGGGAGATGATCCCTCAAAATTTCATAGAGCGGTTGATAAACTCTATGCCTAATCGTATGAGAGCTGTGGTAGATGCCCATGGAGGCAACACGCGTTATTAAATTAAACCTTTATTTGATAAAACATGTTTTTTTTTCAAAAATCAATTGCCTTTAACAAGACGCATATCCGACTTGTTAGGCGTAGCTCCATGTCGTATGGTATTCTGAATTCAAATTTAAAACAATACGATCGAAAAAGATGGTAAAATGTATCAGGTTTAAAACTGCATCAACAGTTTTTGTTCAATCTAGCAATCATATTTCGGTAGGGGCCATCGAAACCTAAACTCTAAGGTGGGCCAATAGATGTGTCCAGAAGTGTATATAGCCAACCTGATTTGATGGTGTTGTGATTCTCCATAATCACTAGCGAACACGCACTTGCACTGTTTTCGCCTTATTTATCTAGTGAATGCCGTTTTAAACTTAGAAACTGATTACACTGTCACTCACTGGTATTACTACTCACTCCGAGTGAAAAGTGTGATTCTATACATAAACTGTGATCAATTGATTGGCGATCAAACTGGACTTGAGCAACTTTTTGTAATACGGACCTTAAACTCTGGATCCATTTTAAACCGTAATAAATTATTAAACAGCATACCAGTCAACACAAAGAGGATAACAAAAAGTCAAAGAGAATAACAATAATATTCTTAACACTTTCAAGGACACTATGCGGCTATAGTAGTCATAACAATAAAATGTACCTAGCTCGTTTACCGCGCGTGAACCTGTTGACGACGTTCACACGGACGTAAAAATATCGCGGCGGGATTTTATAGCACACTGGATTTTCAACTCTCGGTGTTGAGCCGAGCTTCAAGAATCCAACAGAGTACATCCCAGCGCGTCGAAAAAACACACTGTTAGATTTTCAACTCTCGGCGTTAGGGCATTGAAAATCCAGTGCGCGAAAATAAATCGTCTTGATATTTTGCGTGCGAACGTCAGCTTATCCATCTCTTATTTATTACTTCCTAGATAATAATACATACATGTAGTGTACGGGGATCTCCAGGAAAACTTCAAACGTCTTTTCAATGGTTTATTAATTATTACTTCGTAAAACACACCTTACTCCAATCGTATCTACTCGCCATCTTCCTTTTCTTACTTCCTTTCACTCGTTCCATCGTTCATCCAACCATTCGTTCAGAAACATGTTTTTTAACGTTCAGGAATGTTGACATACAGCCTAATCTCAATTTAATCCTACATACATACATATGATTGTTGTGTTGTTGTTGTTGATAAAATGGCTCAGTTGTACCAGCTTATCCAAAAGGAAGTGAATGAAGGAAAGGAAAGGAAAAAACACCAAACAAAAAAAAAAAAAAAACGATCGCGTGACAGTTCCGTTGGATAACTAAGGTAGTTGAAAAAGATGTTCATCGATGCTTTTGCCACTAAACCTCATAAATAACATTGTGTTTAGTCCCATATATTGTATAAAAGATAATTGCTAAAAAACTTAAAAAAAAAACAACCGACTTGAAAAAGAATGCTACAAAGTAAAAAATAATTTTAATTTCGGAAGTCGGTGTCTTTGGATCTGTATTTTAGCTTTTTGCCACCGACTTCCGAAATTAATTTTTTTTTTCACTTTGTAGTATTATTTTTGAAGTCGGTGGTTTTTTTTTCGATTTTTTTTTTATTTTTCACTTTTTAGTGGGTCAGTCTGTAATTTATCTAAGTTAAAATAGCCTAATGTCAACTGCTCATCACCTTTTATAAAATATTGCTTTTCCCGATACAAGGACGTTAATTGTTGAAGAGTTCTCCCAGTACGGAACCAGGAGAACTGGAACTGATGGTGAAGTCACCTTCAGCTCCACTTGAACATAATGTATTGTGACGAGCATAAAATTCTTAGTAATAATCGAATCGCAATCCGTGAAATACGAATTATTGAGTAGTTCCGATGGCCATCTGTGGTCTTTCTCATCAGTTCCACTTCACCGAATGGTGCTTTCCGGGAGCAAATACACGAGTTACTATAAAAAAATTGCCAAATCGCTATAGGTGTGCCTATAATATTTGAAGGTTCCGCTCGATTTCTCTGGGATGCCATCATCAGATCCTGGTTTTCTTATCATGGTACCACCCTTGAAATATCTCCTTTACAACAAAAAAATAATCATCAACATCGGTTCATAAACGACGAAGTTATCCGCGAACACACATAAAAAAAAGTAAAAAATAAATATATACGGTGGAATTGAGAAACCTCCTTTTTTGAAGTCGTTTAAAAACCTCCTTTTTTTGAAGTCGTTTAAAAAGTATCAAAATTCAACTTAGTTTTGTAAATGATTTTAGATTAATTAACATTTTTGAGAAATAATTACATAATAATATAGCCATTGGTCATGTGACATTAAATGCCAATCAGAGCGCGACACGTCTCACTTTCAGTCACACACACTTCAGTCATGTCACTTTGATAAAATAACATTGTTTCAGGGTTCCCATCTCAGGATATTTTCCCCTAAAATTAGGGAATATTTTCCCCTAAAATTAGGGGATATTTTAGAAAAACTAAAGAAAATATGATTCAAATGTATGATTTGAAGGAATATCAAAACGAAAACGTCAGATTCGTTTTTTATATAATTTTGATTAATCGACCTAAACCGGCGACTGTTTTTTGAATTTTTGCTGTAAGAAGTTTAGAATATCACATATTTTCCAATCGTTTTGACGTTTATAGGGTATCAAAAAATTGCAATATATTTTTGTAAAAGTTGTCTATACAACGTATGAATCACTTTTTACCACATTTACATAAAAATTTTGAGTAAAAAAATTTTTACTTAGAGAAAATTGGCAAAGAATTGCTTGTGTTCCGGCTACTTGAAACTTACGTACATTAAATTAAAACAACAGAAATAAACTTTAATTCGAAATCGATCCATTTCCTGAAAAAAAAAATGCAGACAATAAAAACATTTGGCATTAAAAAAAACTTTTAAAACATCCTACTAATTCTCGCATTATAAACTCGACGCAAAATAAAAAAGTAGCTCATTCATTATATCATAATAATTGAAATAATCTTTCATGTTGTGCATTAAAACATATAGAAATACATTATTTTAACTCTAAAATTACATCTGTAAAATCACCCAAATCAGCGAAATCGGCAAAATTTGGTATACGGCCTCTCAATTACCTATCCGGTGGTTTGAATGTTTGTGATCCCAGGCCTATAAAGATGATGCCATCATTCGAGCCGCCATTACTGAGTGCCCCGTTTTGACTTTGACAAATTACATTGAGCAATTTCATTGATAAATGAAAAATTTGTATTGTTAATGTTAATATTTCGATGAAATATTAATGTTTTAAGGAAAATAGACCACAAGGAACATTTCAAATTGGTTTTCTAAAGATTGTCAACTAGCCTATTACATTCATTGCGTCTACGAGCTGTATTTCACCGAAAAATTTTAAATATAATTTACATCAGCTCTTATTTTGACTTATTCTTGTACTACTTGTGGCGGCATCTACATCGCAACATACGAACTACGCATCACAATGACATGATGTCACGCAAATCCTGCATTGCGCAATTACAGTTTACCGCGCGACTAGCATATATACAACGTCCCGACACCAACTGTTGGGCAGTTGCCCACCACACACAACACCCGTCTGGTCGGAGGATCCTCCCTTTTCTATGGAGGATGAGTGAACTTTACACCCTGTTCCTCTTACCTCTATACTTCTTCATTTCATTATTTGTAATTGGATCGTTTTCACCTTAGGTTTATAGGTTTCTACTACTTATGTCAAACCGATACCACTTCTACTTCTGTTAAACTTGGGTTACTCACTACCCATTTCTTTTATGAGTTTTCTATCATTATATTTTGATTTAAATATTGCTTAAACTACCAGATTTACAAAGTTGTTAAGCAATAAAGCTGATTTAAGGAACATTCAACCTCAAAATTTTCAACAGTGGATCATAGCGATAATGAAACTTATTGCAAAAGAATACGTTAATATTTTGGAAAGTTACGAGATCTAAAGAATTAATTCCAGCAAACGGTATGTCTGATTATTCTTTATAACGCTATCGATATTATTCTAAAGTAATGTAAATATTATTTCAGATGTTTTTTCGAACTACAGAATTTTTAGAAGTAAACAAATTGCAAACTTCAAAGAAATTGTTAAAATTTGGTTCAAATGCAGATTTTGGCGAATACGTGTTTGTGAGTATTTCTTTATAAATTATACAATGTCGTTTTATTCTCAAACTTGATGAAACGACTAGCTACAATGTTTATGTAATGTGTGGTATGTAGGTACTTGAAATTATTGATGCATTTAATAAATCTTCTTTTTTGCAGTTTGTGGCACGGTTTTTGATATTTTTTTTTTGTACCTCGGTGATAATAATTTTGATTTATGAAATTATTTTGAGCTTTTGTTCTGAAAAGTTCTACCCCGCAATGGTAGCAGGTAGTGGTAGTGGTGGTGGGTGGTTATGAAGGTTATTAAGACTAAGGCTATTTAACAATGACCATTAGGACCCGAGAATAAAGAAAAAAAGTCAGGAAGGACATTAAGCGAAAACGAAGTAATAGCTCGGACAGGCGGTGCGATGCGACGAGGTGGGTCGGGCAAACAAGAAATTTCACGCGGACGAAGTTGCGGGCAGAAGCAAGTTCAAAATATGATTACTTAAGTCAGATAATCATGCCACCAATAAATAAACTTGATGTGAAGCTTTTATTGTATTAGTTATATTAGAGACTAGTTAACATCAACCCGTACATTTTTGAATAAAATCATTTAAAAATGGAGTATAGTCGTGTCAATGTGTTTCTGTTTAGCTACTTAGACAAAGATGTGCAATCGATGTTTCTGCCTTTGCATCTGATGCAATCGCTGACGTTAAATCCTAAGTATCGTATCAAAAATAATTTTGTCAATCCAAATGATCGTACAAGCAATCTAATATCATTGTGTGGGCTTGTAATTTTCTTGTCGTTGAATATGTACCGAACGAGTCCGATGTTGTTTGACGAAAATATGCAACGATACCAGACTGTCAATTTCCTCTACTTCGCGACTGTTTTCGATTCTCTCTTCTATGCTTCGGGTTTCGTCATGAACTTTTTTAGTCATTTCGTTTATTCAAAGGACAATATTCAATTCATTTTAACTTTTCAAAGAGTTCATAGATTCATTAAAAATTTTGCCAATACCAAGTGTGCCGTTAGTAGAAATTGGTTTAGTGTCATTTCACTCTTCGTGTTCCATATCATGACAAGTATTTATGTATACGTAGTTTATTTACATCCTCCATGGTATGTCATTTGTTACTTATTTGTTTTGCTAAGTATCGATTGTAATGTAGTTTATGCAATTTGCTTGATCAAGTTATTAAAGGAAAATGTTGTACAATGGAATACAAAAATTATACATTCTTTGAGCAATGGCACCCGTGTATTGCGTTGTAACAGGGTGGGCCATGCTTATGTTCAAATACTGGAATGCTACAATATTTATAAAAAAGTTTTCCAACTACCCGTAAGTAGACAGACTTTATACAATGTTATTCAAAATACTGTTTTGTAAGTTTCAATCAATTCTAAAATGCTTAATTAATAATTATAATTTTCAGATACTATTTCACACAGCAGAAACTTTTTTCCTTGGCTTGATTAAAGTTCAAGTATTGATTGATTTCTTACATTTCTATTCCAAAAATCCGGATTGTGTGAGTATGCTTGATATTTTCGTTGTTATTAATGTAATTGTTGCGACAGTTTCGTTGTTGTTGTTGTTCTATTCTTGTTCTTTCATTTTTTCAGGATATAATCGTCGTACAGGGATTACTTTATGTATTTCTGGCGAAGTGCTTGGTGTTACTGATCGTACTCTGCTATTATACCCATGCGTTTTATGATGCTATGAACATCTCACAAGAATTATGCGTACTTGTTTTGACAACAAGTTGCACAGGTAATAATAAAATTTGTAGTTATTTCGTTTTTAAACAGGAGTAATTCGAAGGATTTCTCAAAAGAATAACATAGCATCACGCCTATAATCCCCAAAGGGTTTGGCAAAGATGTAAACTATAGAACACCCACATTTCGCTAGATGTGTTTTAGTCCATGCAATAGGCGTGAAGTTGACTCGCCCTTTATTACCATCATAACCGGGCACAAATGCAGACTCCGGGCTGCTACTGAGAAATTCCTGGTGACAAAATCCAACAACATTTTGCCTGATCTAAAAGGAATCTTTGAATATAATTATGTGCTTAGCTAGACAGCGGAAATAGCTCAGTTAAAAGACGTATCTTAAATAATGAATCTTGCTTAAAATAAGATTTTAATATACTGGCAAAGTGTAATTGAGTTTCTCCACTAAGAATTAGTCCGTAGTCTTTGATGCGTTGCTCCCATTTAAATAAATGAAACCAAAATATAACTCCGAAATATAATATGGGTGCTCTTAGATTTCAAGATGCTAGTCATAAAATATTATTTTAAATACATTTACAGACGAGGAAAGGAGTCTTTTTAAGAATATTCGGCGTTTACACCGAGCTTCATACGGTAATATGAGTGCCTGTGGCCTGTTCTACGTAGACATGAGTCACCCTCTAAGTGTGATGGCGCTTCTCACTAACTACACTATTGTGCTGTTGCAGTTTGCATTATTGTAATTTCTTGAATTTAATCATTAAATCATTATGGTGTTCATTTTGTATTTCTTTTATTTTAATAAAACCTCATCAATGTAGAACTGTAGGTAATAGTATGATGAAAAAACACTAACAATAAATCAAGTTTAAAATAACACAGTAGGTAAAATAACCAAGATAGCTCGAAAACTAAGGCCGCAACTTCGGAGCAGCGTTTTTTCTAGCGTGCAGGGGAGCGTTTAAGGGTGTACTCGTACATTGATAAATTTATAGTTTTTAAAATTCCTATAAAACCAAATGAATAAGAAATCAATTTGGTTTTATAGGAATTTTAAAACTCAAAAATTATCTATGTATACCCTTGAATGCTCCACTGCACGCTACAAGAAACGCTGCTCCGAATTGGCGGCCTAGGAATCATATTAGCTATTAAAAAAAAAAAACTAAAATGTCTTAATTACTTTAAGTTGTACCTGAGGATCCAATAAAGTCATGAACATAAAATGTTTTGAATTCATCATATTTTAGTAGCTAAAGCGTTCATATTTTATAAGTTCTGTTGATGCGACATCTATGTTACCGCGTAGGAACTATGAAGCATAATAGCGACACTGAGAAATCAATAGATGGCGCAGTCGAATCCTGCATCGCGCATGTAAAATGGTGTAGCAACTAGGTTACTTATAAATTAACACGCTTTGGTGTATGTCTGTGTGACCGTGATATTCTTCTAGGCAACGGATTTCAATGCGTCTATACCGCGTCTATTCATCGGAATTAATTACCATTTAGGTAATTTATTCCGGTAGGCGAAAGTGTATAATGAACATAATAATATATTAAACTTACATCTTGTAACTACCACTGACCAGCACGTTTTGTCTAGTTTTCCGACTTTTGCTTCTTGAATGAGCAAGGCGATGTGCAGCGTCTAGCTTGCTCTTTGAAACGTCGGTGATAATAGCAGAATGGTGATGGCGATACTGATCGATTGCGTGATCGTGACGCTTGACGGTTACGAGATGGGTAGCGGCTGCGGCGACGGTTGTCGTATTGTGATCTTGATTTTAACTCTGCTATTTCTAGCGATAATTTTCTTATCTCATTGATGAGAATCTGCGAATCTGCTTGCGGCGTGGATGGCGGCGGCGGTGCGGGTGATTGCACGGCTGCGACTTCTATTGATGCAGTCTGCTCCATCATTTTATCGGCGAGTGACGCGAGTTCTTCGAGCGCTGTCTTAGTGCTGAATGATTCGCTGATGAGACGCAGAGTGGAGTCGGGAACTTTGTCTCTGGCAAGGTTTCACATGCGGCGGAGTAGTTGGATCGGTTTCTGATCTCCGAGTTCCATCTCTGATAGCAGCTTTTGGAACTGGCGGCTGTCAGATTCTTCATAGGCGGATATGAGTCTTTCCTTGATGGCGTTATACTGGTCTGTCTCGGGTGGGTTGTACAGTAGATCCACGATCTGCTCGATGTCTTGTTTCTCCAGCTGTGCTATGACCATCTGGGCGAGCTGTGCTTGGCCTTTCTTGAGGTCGTTGGTTGCTGCTTCGAAGCTTATAAACCAGTCGTGGTCGATCGCGCCAGAAAGGTGGAATGCGCATGGTGAGAGATATGCCGGCAGCTTCAGCCTTCGTGACAGTGTGTGTTGTCGATGGATTTGATACTTCCGTTGGGCTGGGTTTTGGTATCTTGAATTGGTATGATTCTTCGGCGGTATTAGTACTTTTCTTCAGATAAGGTGTGTTTTGTTCGGGGTCACCACTTTAGAGGTACTCGCGTAGGAGATGCAATAACACTCGATGTCCAGATTTGTAATGAATTTATTTCTAAATTGTACCTGCTTTTATATTATTTACAATTATCAACTAACCAGGATACCTACAGTCTATGTATAAATTTTGACCAATCGGATCACAGCACCCTGTTGCCAGTTTGTTCCGCATGTCGCTGTAGGCGCGCTCTCGCGCACCACGCTGCCTGGAACACCGCGGCCATAAATATAGGTGGCACATGCGCACCGGCCGGCATTCATCTCCTCCCCGACTGGCTGTCTAAGTGGCGGCTGTCGGTGAACGTGGGTAAGATGCAGGCGATGGTCTCAGGGGCCGCGCGTCTGCCACCACCCCTGAGGCTACAGGGGGCCGACGTCGAGTGGTCGCCCCGGGTCAAGTACCTGGGGGTCACCATTGACCGTCGGCTCACTATGGGGCCACAGTACGTCCGCAGTGTCGCCGCACAGGGCAGGGTCGCCCGCAACCTGCTCAAACCAGTGCTCTCGTCCCACCTCCTGCATCGGGTCAAGTTGGGTGTGTACAAGTTGTACGTGCGCCCAATCTTGACCTATGCCGCCCCAGCATGGTTCGCCCTCACGAGCGAGGCGAACCGGAAGTTGCTCCGCACGCAGCAAAATTTTGCGTTGCGGACGATTGTCGACGCGCCCCGCTTCGTGAGGAACGACGTGCTCCACCGCGACCTCGGGATTGAGAACCTGGATGAGTTTGTGGGCCGCCTGGCGAAGGATATGTTCGCGCGTGCCGACGCGTCTGGTTGGCCTCATGTCAAGCAGATAGCGCCCTGGCATACGCGCCCCCCTGACGCTAGGCCCCTGCCCCGCGACTTGCTTGCGGACGGTGACCCCATCTTCGCGCCGGATTGACCTCCAGGTGGGCCGCTCCCGGCTACACGCGGTCCAATTGTGACACTAACGCTTCCACTACTTATAACATACGCTGTTACGTGATGCGTGCTAGGATAATTTAGGCGTGTCACGTGACAAACCCCAGACATTCACCTCTATACAGGCACCAGAACTCACATACGAGGGCGCTGCGCGGGCGGCGACTCGTGAACGACACCGGGTGACGCCACACAGTTCAATGTCACCCTCACACTCATGACACGGTCTCCCTACCCCGTGCCAGGCTCGGCTAGCTCTGAAAGTGGGGCGGGCGGGAGCCACTCACCCTATCCGTAGGAACGTCGAGTCCGTATCCCTGTCGCTGGTCACCTTCTGCTGGGCTTCCCCCATGTAGGTGGGGGTTCCACCTGGTAGGGGTTGACCGCCGGGGTACGGTGAAGAAAGCGGCAGTATGCATATGTCGTGACGAGCTTACGGACACAAATAGAGACAATATTTTCATGGGCGCGAAAATGCAGCGCGCCCAACCTTCCATTCGCCAGTGGCGAACATAACGAGGGGCCCGTGGTTACGGGCCACTGTATAGCGTCCGCGGGAGGGGGGCTACGCCCCGAAACCGCACGTCACGCTCCTTACGGGGCGTAGCGACATCACACTTGTTGGCCGGCATTCATCAAGGCGGCAGTGTGCAGTGGCGACGTGTGTGTTGTGCTCGCGCGCGCGGTTGAAGATTGGGGCGAAGTCCGACGGTGGCGTGTGGCGTCTGCAGTTCCTATACTACTGAACTATTTCTTTAGCAGATTTGAGTTCTTTTCAGAACTGCTTGCTTCCATGTTTCTTGGTCAGAGCGTCAAACGTGCTGCGAGAAAAAGTTCTTTTCAGAACTGTTGATTTCATTGTTTCTTTAAACTGAGGGTCAAAACGTGCTGGTCAGTGGTAGCTACAATCTAATAAAGAAGCGATGTTTTCGCAAGTCGTAAAAACCGTGCGAGGCAGTGGTAGACGCTTAAAGTCAAATAGAAACTACGTAGCCTAATCACTTTGAGTAATCAATAGATGGCGCTACTGTACACTATGAATTTAATAATGTATTTACTACAACTAAACACGGTACAATTACTTATGATGATTAGTATAAAATGATATATATGATGATTGACGCGAGTAGCCGTCAGTAAACGACTCTGTAATACCTGTATGACACAATTAATTAAGTTTGATAAATCGGCCAAAACTCATTATTTTTAGCCTAACATTTCTCTCATTCCAAGAACCAAGTTTTGAAAGAGGTACACCTTCCCTCTTCTCTTCCACTTATTTATCTAGCGCCTGGTAGTAACATAAGGATATTATTATGAAAGTAAACAAAGAGTCGTTTGAAAAAGATGTTCGCTTTTATTAACCAATGAAAATAAGTAAATATACAATTTTCGACAGATTTAAAAGCGTAAAATTATATAACAATGCGCACTCACACTCACACAGTACTTTTAAAAACAGACAATCAACAAAAAACTGACATTAAAAATCTACTAGGACTACAGCAGCTCGAACTGTAAGACAACAATACTGTAAGTGGTAAGGAGACTAAACAATTGTACTGGGAGCGCCGCGTCAATGACAAACAGTCCACATGCAGTCATTTTCTTGAAGGAAGCAGTATGTACTCGTTGAATATTCTTGCAGACTCTTTTCTGAGTTTCTGTAAACAATCAGAACCTTAAAATAAGAAATCAGCCCCTTAGTTACGATATATCTGAAACCATTGTCATGGCGATGGCGTTCTGGGGCGAGGAAGTTCCTTCAAACGGATTAGAATATCAGTGTATGTGCGTATATCTTTATTCAAAGAAAAGTGAACTACTTACTTCTACTGCTTCGGTTTCAAAATATAGATGGTAAAAAAGAGGGGCTTGATGACATAAAAAATGGCGAAATCACCTTAATAAAAAAAACCGGCCAATTGCGTGCCGGACCACGCACAATGACGGGTTCTGTAGTTGAAAAGAATTTATCCCAAAAACAAACATAAGAGGCCGTACACGAAATTTTGCCGATTTCGCTGATTTGCGTGATTTTACACATAATACTGCATAGTTAAAACATGCTGTTGGTATCTAGCATGATGTAGGCCTCGCCGACACATCACACAGTTGCGATTTTCTTCCATAACGATGTTCCAAATCGATAAGCACTACAATAGTCCACAACACTAGCCAAGATAAACGTTTGTAGCGGGTAACAATGTCCAAAAGGGGCGCCGGGGTCAGTGATGAAAACGGTATAACAAAGTACTAGGTAGAATAAACAGCTGCGGAACGTCGTTTCACGCACAGAACGATACAACGACTAGTGAATGTCGCGGCACAAAAGGCTGTCCACTGGCACAGCGCACCACCTACCCCACCCCGCGGCTGGTTCCCTATCCCCGAGGTCTATAGTCACCGTTGTAACAAAAAACAGAAATGTTAAAGATAATACTACTTTTTTATGTAAAAAAACATATTTTCAAAAGTGTTCACCATTATCATATCATATCACGATATAATGCATGAATAGTAACACAATAGACGTATAAAAAAAAGAAGGACTCCGCGCCACGCATATCGAAAGTGAAGCACCGTACCGATCTATGTGTGCGTGATATGAGTACCTGCAAAGACGCCGTCGCTTGTGTCACGTAATGGCGTCCGGTTGGCATACTATGATGTAAATGTGTGCGTGAGGCGTGTTTGTACAAACGGTCCTGGCATACTTACTGTGCTTCACTTTCGATATGCGTGGCGCGGAGTCCTCCTTTTTTTATGAGTCTATGAGTAACACAATACATTTCTCGTTTTAAATAATGTTGTTTTACATTGTTTTTTTTCGTATTTCAACCATGATAGGTATGTAATATTATCGTACTTGCAATTATGATATTAACTAAAACTGGAACTTTGGGGGCTTGCCGTGGTTTTCAGACAAGGATTTTGGACATGTCGCCATAGTAAATATTTTTCCTGATTAAAAGACCTATCCAATGATACCACAATGATTGCTATTGGAGCGAGTACCAAAATGCCCATTCTCCTTTGGATTTAATCTCACAAATAGGGCAGTTTCATATATATACAAAGCTGGTAGTGTAAGAATTTTGTGCTTTCTGAAATATGGTACACAGCTATCCGTAACCCGAAGCCCGAACATAGATCTTATGCAGCGCTTTTGCGCTTTAAACGCAGTTTCCCTATTTGAAGAGTTACCCCAAAATATGATACCGTATCTTAACACAGATGCAACAAGACCATGATAGGCTGTAAGTAGTGCATCAGTGTTAACGGTTGGAGCAAGTTTAAATAGGGCATAGGATGAGCAACTTATTTTCTTGCATAATGTTTCAATATGATTCTTCCAGTTAAGCTGTCTATCTACTATAAGACCTAGGAATGTAGCGCTGTCCACGTCATTAATAACATTGTTTTGGAATTTTACATCCATTTTAGTACTGGATTTTCTATGGCCAAAGTGCATAATTTGAGTTTTGCTTAGATTAATTTTTAAGTTATTATTGTTTAGCCAAGAGATAATAGAGATTAACGCGTCATTTACATCAGCTTCGTATTGGTCATGTTTATTACACACAACTGTTACCGTGCTATCATCAGCAAATAGGGTTAAGGGGTAGTTTATGGCTTTGGGCAGGTCATTTATGTATATTAAAAAAAGTGGTGGACCCAGAACACTGCCCTGTGGTACGCCAAAGTAAACAGTACGTTCTTTGGATAGGTATGTGACTTCTTCTTTTGTTTCTAAATTTAAGTCTGTTATAGCAGTTTTTTGTTTTCTATTTGAAATATATGTCATTATTAAATCCAAAATATTTCCTCTTATACCATAGGAGTATAGTTTGTTTTTTAGGATATTGTGGTCAACATAGTCAAAGGCTTGTGACATGTCACAGTACATAGCACAAACTGGTGTCTTTTTATCAATATTAGTCATAATTGTATTCAAGAAGTCATATATTGCCATATTTATTGTCTTATTTTTACGGAAACCTTTTTGCTCGTTGCAGAGAATCATATGTTTTTCTAAATATGCATAAAGCTCGTTATAAATATACTTCTCATATATTTTTGAGAAAATAGGCAAAATCGCAATAGGTCTATAGTTTTCCATTTGCTGTTTATCTCCTTTTTTGAAAACAGGTTTTACAATAGAGACTTTTAGACGGTCAGGAAAAATACCGTGACTGATACAAAGATTAAGTATATGGCTCAGATGGCCAGAAATTAGATCGCCAACATGTTTTATGATCTTTGTTGAAATTTCGTCATACCCTACGCTATTAGTGTTTTTTAAACTTTTTATAATATTAAATATTTGTATTGGATGAGATGGTGCCATGAACATGGATTTTTGTTTGTCTAAAATGTGCTCAGTTGATTTTTTGCCTATCCCTGGCAATGGTACAATTTTATCAATGAAATAGGCGTTAAACTTGTCAGCAATTAATTGAGGATTATTAATTGTTCTATTATTAAATTGTATTGTATTGTATTGAATTGTATTAATTAAATTATTTGGTAGATTAAATGTAGAGTTCTTTATTAATTTCCATGTCATTTTGCTTTTGCTGTCAGAGTTTTTAATATTGTAGTCATTTTGAGATCGCTTAGTCAATTTAATAATTTTTTTAAATAATTTTGTGTAGTTAGAATATTTTATTTTGTTTATTTGTGTCGGTTGGAGTCTAGACGCCCATAGTAGTTGCCTTTTCTTTATGCTACATAATTTGAGACCACGCGATATCCATTTTGGCTTTTTACTTGTTTGAATTTTAATGAGCCTACGGGGGAAACATAAGTCGTAAAATAATTTAAATAGAACGAACGAGTTCGAACGAACGAACGAACGAATTTTTATGAACGAGTTAAAAGAAACATTTGGATCATCGCTGTCATAAATTTCAGAGAACGACAGCTTCTCAAGACAGAATCCCGTTGAGATTTGTACCAATATTTCAAAATACAATATATTCGTGTGAAAGTTGTCTATACAATGTCTTTTAATTTCGGGTACTTATAACTCTCGTTCATAAAATTAAGACTACAGGAATAAACTTCAGTTCAAAATCAATCCATATCCTAAAAAAAAAAATGCAAAAATTCAAAACATTTGGCATTAAAAAATCTTTTAAAACAACCTAATTCTCGCATTATAGGTAAACTCGACGCAAAATAAAAAAAGTAGCGCATTCATTAGATCATAATTGAAATGATCTTTTATCTTGTGCATTAAAACTTATTAAAATACAGTAGTTTAACTGTAAAATTACGTCTGTAAAATCACATTAATCAGCGAAATCCGCAAAATTTCGTATCCGGCCTTTTAACATTGTAATCCCTAAAAAAGTTTTTTTATGTGTTAAAATTACAAATTAACAATTTTCGGACCTTTTCCTCTATTTGTGCTTTGAAACCTTGCTTCTTGCCAAATTTCATTATTCTAGGTTAACGGGAAGTACCCCATTGGATAGGTTTTGATTTACTTGCGAGTATCGCATAAATGGCCGTATTTTTTTATTGCGTTGACTTTAATTTTTTTAGAACTCTAAAGGACCATAGACCTACGTATTTGATATTAATTTAAACTTGATACCTCAACGCGTTCCTTGGAAAAACGATCTTGACAGACTGACAATCTTGAAAATATTTTTTTATGCGATGGAATAACAAATTAACGATTTTCGGACTTTTTCGTTTACTTGTGCTGTGAGACCTTGCTTCATGCCAAATTTCATGGTTCTAGGACAACAGGAAGTATCCTATAGGTATTGATTTACTTGCGAGTATCAAAATATGTCGCATAAATGACCGTATTTTTTTATTGCGTTGACTTAAAAGTTTAATTTTTTTTAGAACTCCTTAGGGAACATAGACCTACGTATTTGATATTAATTTCAACTTGATACCTTTACGCGTTCCTGAGAAAAAGGGTCTTGACAGACTGACAGACAGACGAACAGACAGACAGACAGACGGGCAATCAAGTGATCCTTTAAGGGTTTGGTGTTTTCCTTTTGAGGTAAGGAACCCTAAAAATGAAAAGTTTAAAAACGTGTAACCCGACTACGGAAAAATAAAAGTGATCTACAAAGTACGAAATTTAGGGAGAGTTTATATAGCCCATGCCACCCAGACTATTATTACGAATCTATTGATACCACATTCATCAAAATTGGTTCAGTAGTTTAGGCGCTACGGTGGAAAACACGTTAATATATACATACATTTACATACATAGACTGCTAAAATCATAACTTTTTCTTTTGGCTTTGCCGTAAAAAAAGTGTAAAAAAAAGTGTGCAGTCGGATGACCCCCGTCAGGAACGAAGTTCCTCATGCGATACTCGCACGCACAAGTGAGTATGAAAATTTTTTTAAATTTTCGCAACCCCCATCTTGGATTTTCATTTTGACCAAATTCACACTTTCTGACTCTCGACTGTTCTTTTTGTTCTCTCTCTTTGTGTTTGTGTGTTATTAGAGAGAGAAAGTCGCATGGAGAGGGTTTAACGCTTTTTCGTTACGTAATGATTTTTATCAGTCCACTTTTACCGCAAGCTGCGTTATAGAACTTCATTCCAAAAGGATTTCTTCTTAATTAAAAAATACAAAAGGCATGGTTTTAGTTATGGGCTAGGCTTGTATCAAATTACATCCACCTCATATAAAACAACATTCTAAAAGAAAATGACGTCACCTGAGCATCTTGCTGACGTTGTAAGTTGTATACAGGTACTCTGTATTTCTACCAAGAGTGTATACAATGTTTCACATTCCAAGCACAAAGCGGTTATTAGTGATATGTTCTTAACCACCCATATTAAAGTTAGCGATGATACTGTGACCTGCAACAAACATTGTTTTAAAGGCCATCAAAAACTTATTTTCAGTTTGCTCATAGTTGCAACTTCCCTTGACTCAAAAAAAAAAAATTGTTTGCACAACAATAGAATTTGAATATTTTTATAAGAAAGCTGGGCATATACACGTAGTGTAGGAACTCTCCAAATTTTTTTCATGTTTTTTCATATTTGTCTGTCGATACCCATGACCCATGATGGTTGTAGTTTCGCTAGGTAATTTAATTTGTCCTTGTATATATTTTGTATTTTTTTCTTTTTCAAATTGTCCCGCTGCTAAGCAGTTTTCAGGGCTTATATTTCAATATTCTATTGATGTGTCTGAGATCTTATTCAGTAACATTTTGTACAATAATGTAATAAGATGTCGATAGGTAAATGAATATTTGTTCTAAGTCACTTACTTCAATAGTGCTGGCACCAACTACTTTTGCTAACTCCATACGTAACAATAGAGCAAGAACACCATTGGTGAATGTGTCAATGCAATAAAAAAGAATCTGAAATGAAATTGTGTTTAAGAAGGGGAGAGTATTTTTTAAGCAAATTGATTACCCTAATTCAATTGTCCGTATATTCAAATCTAAACCGTTATACTTTGATTGTTGTATGAAATAGCTAACTACAGCGGAATCTTTGGCTTCATTAAAACTTTAAAACTCTTTGCTTACCTTATTCCTCTATGTTGTATGAGATCTGCGCGAAATGTGTATTCTCTTCCATTCTCCTGTCAATCGCCACGTTATCATTCACTCACTTTTCTTTCACATCGTCCCTAATAAATTATTTTAACATTTTCTCTGGTCTCTATTCAAATCTTACTACAAGATAAACTTGGCTTACCAGTGATGGAAAAATCATCGCAATAATTTCATAAGTCTCAAAAATATCCAAATATACTTTGAATTTTCTATTCCAATAAAATTCATCTTCTGAGTCTGTATCGATTTCTGATTTTCGAGCATCGTCAACCCATACTCTAAGAAGTTCCGACAAAAGCTTCATGAGCTTTTCAGGGTACAACAAATTAATGTCAAAGATAATGTAAAACAGGTTTGGTATAAGCTCATCTATCGATATAACAGAATAAAAGGCGTAATAAAAAATATATATCCAGACAACTTGAAAACAAATTAGAACGATGATATAAATTCGGTTCAACAAATTAAATATCTTCAAACATTTCCCGTTCACCTTGAACATTTCACAAATATTCTGGACTTTCAAGGCAAGTAACACGTTGTTGTATCTCTGTATGACATTTGTGATGTAAGTCATCACGTTTTCCATGAAATACATAATGAATATCTGTACATTGGAGGAATATTTCACGAAATTGTAGCCTTCCAATTCAGCTGTTAATATGTTTTTGAAAATGGAGATACAGTATATAACCACTAACATAAGCGACCAGATGCCTGAAACGACGTTATATAGGAAACTATTTGGAGTGATGAAGCCGTTCCGTATTCTGTACTGAGATACGACGTAAAAAGCAGACATCAAATGAAATGGCTTTAGTAACGACTGTGATTCTTTTTCAATCAAATTTAATTTTGTAGGATGTATTTCGTTATTTTCACAACTTGGTAAATTTTCCACTAAAGTGCTCATCTTTTTTTTTGTATGTTTTACAAAAACGTGTTTTGTTACAATATAATTATGGATGTAGCAGGCGTATGATGGCAACCAATAAACTTACTGTAAGATAATCTATTATGTCAATGTCATTTACTACTTTTGATATACTTAAGTAGTTTTCTTTATATTTTAATTTCTTAAATGGTATTGAAAATAATGGATATAGGAACCTACATAATAGATTATGCTTCGATACTTCATAAAAAATCTTAATTCTAGGACTTTATCATCAACACTTGTCCCCAAACATTTTGGCGTCGGCTTCTAGTCTAATCGGATCTAACTGAATACCAGTTTTACATGGAGCATCTGCCTATCCGACCTCCACAGCCCAGGTACTGGGAAACACAATAGCCTTCGTAAGACTGGTTGTAGGACTATCGTCAATCGTAATACTAAAAAGTCTAAAAAAAGTTTTATCCTATAATAAGGAAATTGTTTCAAACCTAAGCCTATGCGGCAGTGGTATTTAACTATATATCTCACTAATTGGTTTTCTTGACAAAGGCTTGACATAATTTGAAGAGGGTGTTTGCGTAACCTTAACTATGTTGTTGTTTTCCTTTACTGTTTGGGCTCCACTTTACTTTATAACCCGTCGATTTAGTATACTAGTTATTTTTTTTTAGTATAATATATCCTTTTTAGTGTAATTTAGGGATCCCTGAAATACGGAAATCAAGAAAAAAATTAAAAAAAAAAAAAAAACCATCGCATAATCAAGCCTTCGGGATCCGGTGGGATGTGAGAGTAATAGAGAGGGGAACACTATGGGACACCTCAAGGATATTAACGTTGACCTCAAGGTCCTTGACCTTCGGGTTAAGGTCAAAATTCCAAAAGTCAAGATCCGCGATTCTCAGGAGCAGTAACAGGTAAGATCCGTGATTCTCCTAAGGTTGGTGAATCATTTGGGTTAGGTTAGGTTAGGTTAGGTTAGAACAGTGACCAGTGACAGTGACAGTGATTAACGCGCGAAGGCGAGCGAGCGAAGCGAGCGTGCCGCGGCAGCGGCCGCCGAGCGCCAGTTTCCTTCTATTGTTGGTGAATCATTTGGGTTAGATGAGGCGGTGAATGACTTGTATAATATTAGACGATGGAAAATTTACCTTGAGTTCGAAAAAAAAAGAGGAAAAATGTCGCTTTTTTACAGTATCAACTTTTTTTATTTGTTACTTTTTTTTGGGTAGAATAGACGCTTCATACCTCTAGGTCAAGGACATTTTGAAAGTCTATAATAACCCTGAGATCAAAATAAGCGATTTTTCTAAGGTCACTGACGTTTAGGTAAAGGTCATTGACCTTGAAGTCAAGGTCAATGACCTTGAGGTCAAGGTCAATGTCCTTGATGTATCCCATGGTGTTCCCCACCCTATTACTCCCACATCCCACCGGGTCCCGAAGGCTTGATTAGGCGATGGTTTTTGGTGAAAAAATTTTTTTTTTGTATTCTCTCGATTTCCATATTTCAGGGATACCAAAATTACACTAAAAAGGATATATTATACTAAATAAAAATAACTACTATAAAAATCGACGGGTTATAAAGTACAGTGCTTCCACTGTTTGTTACACGTCTCCGAACTCGTAGTATTGCTTTATGATATGATAGCCTAGAAATTTCGAGAACCTATTCGATTAAAGATAGAAGCTATAATTGTAAGTGTGGGCTACGTATTCAGAAATAAAAGCTTTTATATTGATTATTATTATTTTTATTAAACTTTCCTCTTTCACCAATAGCTCTTTCGTCACTCTTCTTCTTTATTATTTTTTCCTATGTATACATAAAATGAAGCCCTATTACCCTTGGTCACGCCATATCTTGAGAACGGCTTGACCAGTTTGAATATATATATATATATATTTGTTTTATTCTCCTCTTTACTGGGGTGGTTAAAAAAAATATTAAAAAATTGAAATTTTGGCAGGACAACGTCTGGCGGGTCAGCTAGTTTTAAATAAAATCTTATGCTACAATGAAGTTTTGTTTTACTCCACGTTGTCTAAATCAAAATCAGTAAAATGAAGATCACTTTTTGCATTTTTTAAAAATATCTAACCATGGAACACAAAAGACCGGTTAACCTAATAGTTTGTAATATTTAGAAAATAAATAGGATCATAAAACGCAAACTGTAGTAACATAATAGTGTAGTTGGTAATCAACGCCATCATCTTTAAGGGGAAAGTAGCATCGACGTAGAACATTCCACAGGCATTCACTTTATCAAATCTTGCACGATGCAAACGGTTAATATTTTTGCACAACTTTTTCTCAGCATCTGTAATATTTATATAAGCAACTTATTTTTGATCATGGACGTGAAAATTCCACTAAAATCATCAAAAGACTTATTTAATTCGTGTAATTATATTATTTCTTCAGCATAATATACACCAAAAAAATTAATTCTACTCATCCTTATGAACAACATTTAATGAAGAAAAAAAAAATGTTCCTTACGAACATAAATAAAGAGAAGAGCTGACTTGTTTTCCTGAATAACGTTTTCAGGTGTGGTCCCACTGTAAAAGTTGTTCATAATGATGAGTACAATGACTTCTTTCAGGTTTTGACTTATTTAATTTATACCTTGTTTAGAGCTCCACAGAACACATGCAAAAAAAAAAAAGTATTTCAAGACAAATTAAGTACCTGAACAGTTTGTATTTAATATGAGAGCACATGAGTCAGGAACATTATTCATGGCTATGTAGAATTTTTCACAGTACGAGCTCAGAACAATTTCTAGTATCAAACTCTTAATAAGCCAGAAGTATAAAGATATGAACGTTAAACATACTACATGCTGTAAAAATACAAAATTTACTTAGAATTATTGCCGATTCACTTAGTCATGTCATCCCCTTCAACCATAGTAAATCTACACTATAATATATTTATCAACATGTCAGTAAATGATGACCTCACATTGTATTGGATTTTCGTACAATGAGAACTCAGCTTATACTGGCAATGTTTAGCTTGATATGCTGTGCGTACAGGCCTACTGTCTTAGGGTGCTAACATAAAGAAGAGTCCCAAGTAAAGACAAGTCAGTAACGATCAGTGTGGGTGAAATAGTCCTGTGTTAACTTATGCGCCCACACATAAAGAAACAGCTACAACATGTACCTTATCATTTCCTTCCGAAGATCACCCTGCAGCGATTGGTACTGGGAGTCTGGCCCGGAAACCCACTTCTTTATGCAAGCACCTTCATATTTCAACAAAATACATTACATTTTTAAATTCACTATCAGTTATATAATATCTGAAATGAATACTCACATACTCGCCATTGTTTGCTGCTGATTTAAAAAGTTCAATAGTTATTTGCAATTTTATCAAAGCGTGACAAAAGAACCCCACAGTGTGATACACGAACTAAAAATTAAAAAAAAAACCTTTGCTGTAGTCATATTATTAATATTTTTATATTCATTAATCGTTCATTCATCTACAAGGTCGAATTAAATTAGGTGGCGGACTCCACAGGCGTGCTGGGATCTAATCATAATAAAACAAAAATGTTTCTCAAAACTCTTATGTTCACGAAAATATACTACCAGCGGCCATTGATCTCATCAGTGAATTTAATTTGACACTGTATTCAAAAAAGTATTTAGGCGTACCATTTGCGGGAAACAAGACCTGTAGATGTCATAACATTCCAAAATATTTGCGTAAGCTTGAAACATTGTTTTGCAATAAGTTTCATTGTCACTATGATCAATCTGTTGCAAATGTCGAGCTTGAATATTCCACAAACTAACTTTGCAGCGTAACAGCTCAATTAGTCTGGTAGCGTACACAATGTTCACAACAAACAATATTGAAGCTACACCACAAAAGAAATCGGAGATAGGAAGCTTGATTCTGATACAAGTATAAGTGATACTTAAAATATAAAAAACAGAGGCCGAAATGATACTGAGCCAATTCAGAATGATGAAGTGCTTGAAATTCTTTTTTTCGTTAAGAAATCTGTGAACGTCTTGGATTTTCAAGACAAACGAAATATTCCTTTTCGTGTTTATTACATTGACGACATAATTAATGCCGGACCCGGTAATGAACAAAACGAAGTCAAAGTAGGAAAAGATGTACACGATGTTAGTGTATTTTCTTCTAAATTCGTCGTGATACAGCTCGTAGATACGATATAAGAAAAGAGAGCTGAATATTATCGTGCCACATAATGACACCAAGCTCAAAGTAAAGCTGTTTGGATATATGTAGTTATCCTTAATACGATACTTCGGACTCAATAAAATGTTTTGCATGAAGTTCAAAGGCAAAAGCATTGACTGCACATCATTGTCAATCAAGTTATCTGCTTCGACCGTCACACGATAACTTTTTCTTTTCTTAGAATTTCCTCTTATCGACATAGTTTCAGTTGAGTTACACTGACACAAATGTGCCATTGAATCTATAGAACATGCAATTTATTAAAGGTTGCAATTTAAATGTAAAGATAAGTCCATTAGGAATAATTGCTAAATTACAAATGCCAAATGACAGTCTCTGTTTTCATATAATTAGTAGTGGAAGACCTTCCACTACTAATTATATAAAAACAGAGACTGTCATTTGGCAATATTAATTACGTACTAGCTTTTGCGCGGCTTCGTCCGCGTGAATGTGAGAATATCCCTGGGAACGTAATACCAGGAAATCCTTACTTATTCCTTGTCTACATTATAAAGGGAGCCTATCTGCAAAATTCAAGCTTTCTATGTTCAAGGGTTGGGCTGGGCGTTGATGACTTCTCATTTTATTTATATAGATACGAGTATCTGCTCATTATATTTACCTGTAATGTGACCACTTAATCCTATAATTTCACTTTTGTCTTATTCTCTTTTGTTCTTTTTCTCTTATATTTAAGAGCACTTTTTTCTACTTTAACGTATACAAATAATAAAATTTGAATGGTTTCTTGCTGTGTTTATTAAGCAATTACAATTATATTATTATATAAAAAGCCTCATTAAATTTATGATAGTTAAAACATTTGTGATTCTGACAAAGTTGCGCGTCCACCGGGTCGGAATCGGTCTGTCCGCATCGGGTGCGGATTTGTTGCTTTGTATTGATTTCTGTGGTAATGCGTGCACTGGATCGGCAAATATGCAACAGAGACCGGTGAACGCGCCCAGTGTTACCAGTAGTGTTATTCTGTAAACATCTCACCGTGATAACTCAGGTGAAGCGAGCGTGAAGTGAGCAGTCATTCCACCTGATGCTAGGGGGTTGACAGTATTGACAGCTCACTTTAAGATCACTTCACTCATGTTTTCACGGAGAGATATTTACAGAATAGCACTACAGGTACACGGTTTAAGGCTCCCCGAAACGATCAATTGCAATTGTCAATTTATACGCGATTGATGCATATTGATGCGCAAATTGAATTGAATAACAAACAAAACAGTTTCAATTAAAACTATGTAGTTTCAAACGAATAATTATGGGCTAGTTTCTTGATCCCTAGTTAACTCAACCAATAGTTAAAATTAGTAACCAATGGTTAAATTTGGTTCACATTTTGTCAAAATTTAACCATTAGTTACTATTACTATTTTTAGCTATTGGTTGACTTAAATACATATTATAGTAACGAAATTATAAAAAAATATAAATGTATAGTTCTAATAACAAGCTTCAGTAACATGAGGCCCGTACACATACTTAGATAATTTATTGATAATTACCCTCAATCTAAAAGACATTACAAACATTTTTAAACTTTTCTAGTTTTAGAATAAAAATACTATTTAATTCAATAAATTAAAAGTATTTTTAATTAGGTTGGATAATGTTTGTTCAAAAAATTACTTAATTCATTAATTTTTCCTCAATCAAAAAATCTATATTAAAATTGAATAAAATATTGTATCGCTCTAATTTCATAGTAACAAACATTTTATTATCAAACTGTAACTATTATAACAACACAAACTGCAGTAATACGATGGTATAATTAGTAAGTAAAGCCATCATTTTTAACGGAAAGGTAGCATCAACGTAGAACATTCCACAGACATTCATTTTGTCGAATCTAGCTCGATGTAAGCGTTTTATATTCTTGATTAGCTTCCTCTCAGCATCTGTAATATTAGAATATACGACATGAATTTGACGAATGAAATCTAAGTTAATTTGAATAACTACGATACGCACTCTTTCAATTACTCTGTCATATTGGCCAAATTATAATAATTCTTAAACGCTTTCCAAGAATTATTACATTACTAGCTGCATCCCACGGTTTCACTCGCTTAGACCGGGATAAACCTAAGTAGCCTTTGTGTTAATCCAGGGTGTCAGCTACTTTTACACCAAATTTTATCAAAATTGGTCCAGCCGTTTGAGCATGAAGAAATACACACACACACACACACTCACAAACTTTCGCCTTTATAATATTAGTGTGAAGTGTGATATTAATATTAATCAATATTATTATATTATATTATATTATTTCCTTTATTTCTTTAATATATACATACAAATTACATTTTTAAATATTAAAATATAAAAAAAACATTGAAAAATATAAAACATAGTAGCCCACCGGTACACAGTGGATCGTCCCCATACAAGAGGTCGGACATAGAATTAAAAATTGAAAAAGTATTTAATTGAAAAAAATGAAATATGCAGTTGCATTACTCTATTAAGGAACTACAAAAAATGTTACTACAATTTTTTTATTTGACCAGTACTTTATGAGCAATTCGATGAAAAGTGTTATTTTTCTATGGAAATGGTCACAAAAATGTCTGTATCTCATGATTCCCTCCTTGTTTCGATTTGCGGTTTTCACTACTGTTATCTACCCATTTTATGCCACATTTTCTTCAAGGACACATGGTGCCCCCAGCGACCCCCTTCCGAGATATTTTGCTTTTAGTAACTTTACTTTTTATTGTATAACTGATGATATGGAGGTACATTAAGTATATTCATTACTGAGAATAAGTCATCCCTAAGTAGTTCCTTAAATAACAGGTGCATTTACGATTACTTTAATGACTTATGAACGCTTCTGTTGCCATACAACAAACGCGTTAATGAGTCCTTAAGTGAAGATTCCCAGTACTTGCTTAATCTAATTAGTTATTGTAATTACTATGTTAACAGCCCTTAATCTCTGCATTGTTATTGTCTAATGTCATCATTAGCTTATCAAATTCATTGCTAGTTGCCTACTTGCTGCCCTATATATTTGAGTGTGTTTAGCAAATGTAATTCAGTTGTAATTATAACTTCTACCAAGTGTTGTCATTATGGCTTTCCGTGGGTTTTCTACTTACCTAGATCTTTACGTTGCTCTTCGTAATCATAAAGATCTTCGTGACTATGACCATTTATTTAACACATTGAAGTCGAATACTAACGTCCAGTTAAGTGAAAGTGATGTGACGGATCTCAAGAACTGGTGTCGACGATTTTGCTATAGGGTTTACACCAAATGGGTGCAATCAAGAAGGACAGTTGACAGGTTCATTAACAAGAACGAAGAGTGGTTAAATTCCGATATCGTTTGGCCAGATTGCTTTAAAGAAAATGTTGTTGACACTGAAGAAGCAAATGAAAATGAGGCAGAAGAGGTAGTCAGTCCATCAAAATCAGATGCATCTACTTCAACATATACATCTCCTCGCAAACGCTTTGAAGATTTATCAACTAGACACAAAAGATGACGTGTTAATGAAAATGTTACTAGTTGCAGTCGTCCGGATGAGCTTTTGCATACTGTTGAAAGTATACTTAAGTCTGCCGGAAAAAATGATATAGCCAGAATAATGAAAAATTTGCTGGAAAATCCTGAACACGTCTCAACAGTTATAAATGTCCTGGAAACTAAGCAGAATCCTCCGCTTCGTGAAGTTCCTACTCACAAAGCACTTGCTCTTTACGTTTACTTGCAGTTATCCAAGTGGCGTTACATCACACTTCGGGACTTTAGTTTAAAAGAAGGTCATGCGAAATACCCAAGCTACTACTTGTTAGTTAAAGAAAAGCTTAAATGCTACCCGGCAAAAGAAGACATAACTGTGACTGAAACTTCCGCAAAGATACGTATCCAAGCCCTCCTTGATCTCACCGTTAGGAGGCTGATCGATTCACTTGAATCAAATTTTGATGCTGGTGAACAACTTGTGCTTCACAGTAAATGGGGTTTTGATGGAGCTTCAAGTCAAAGCATTTACCATCAAACGACAACAACAAGTGAACAAGACTTATCCAGTGTATTTATGGCAAGTCTTGTACCACTTAAGTTAGTGACTTCTAGTGGAAGTATAGTGTGGCAGAATGATCGGCCATCGTCAACCACATATTGTCGCCCGATTTCATTTACATTTATGAAAGAAACGGAAGCGAATGTTAAGGCTGAAATGGAAATATTTGAGACCGAGATTCGTGAACGGAACCCGACTGATTGCGGCAATGCTACTGTTACTCACAATCTATGGCTAACCATGATTGATGGTAAGGTACATTCAATCATATCTGGTACATCGGCAGCAGTGTGTGATTTGTGCAAAGCTCGCCCAAGCGAAATGAATAACTTGGAAGAAGTGAGAGCTAAACCCGTGAATACAGATTTATACAAGCATGGATTTAGTTCATTGCATGCTTGGATTCGGTCCATGGAATGTTTATTACATATTTCTTACAGAATGGACATACAATCATGACAAGCAAAAGGTGACGAAAATAAAAAAAAAATTAAAGATAAGAAAAAAGCCATTCAAGAAGCTTTCCGAAGAAGAACAGGCTTACTTCTAGACGTTGTTAAGCAGGGTAGTGGCAACACAAACACTGGAAATGCTGCAAGAAGATTTTTTGCAAACCCTGAAACGACTGCCGAAATTACTAAATTAGATGTTAATTTAATTAGAAGACTCGCCGTTATTTTGCAATGCATTTCCTCAGGCGAAAAAATTCAAGTCCAAAAATTCAAATCATATTGTGATGAAACAGCAAATTTATTCGTGGAATTATATCCATGGTATAACATGCCAGCAAGTTTACACAAATTGCTGATTCATGGATCACAGATAGTGGACCACTTATCAGTAGTGCCTATAGGGTTTTTGTCTGAAGAAGCATCTGAAGCAAGAAACAAGGACTTTCGCAAATTTAGAGAATGTCATACACGAAAGCATAGTAGCATCGCCACTAATGAAGACATTCTTCATAATCTGCTATTATCTTCCGATCCTCTTCTCGCCAGCTTACGACCGAAGATGACAAATAAAGCCAAAAAGTCTTCATTTAGAGAACTAGACGATTTACTCATACGTGATCAGAGTGAATTGGAGTTCATTGACGTTTCAACTGATACACTTGCTGCATGTAGTGACGTTGAAGAAGATGATGACGATGATAATGATCATGATGTCGTTATTGATGAAGATGAAGAAAATATAGTTTAAGTCTTATAGTACCTAATATTATTATTTTACAAGCAGTTTCTTTGTTAATTTCTAGTTTTTGTGTATTTTTTTTATTCTATTCTTTTTTTCTATTCTAGTTTTTGTGATTTTTTTTTAATTTTATTCTTTTTTTGTTTTGTGTTATGCCACCCATCAGCCAATAAATGGTTTTTTTCTTTCTTTTCTATTGTTGTTAGTAACTACATGGTCGTGTTAATTAATTAATTTCCTATTATAATTTAGTTTTTAGTAGTTGTTTATTTTTTTAGTTTGTTTTAGGGTACATAGTTATTTTATTTTTAAATTATTTTTACAGTGTTATATTATATAAATAAAAAATATATTTATACCTACATATTTTCTTATTGATCATAAAACTCTATTTCTTTTCGATGTGTTATTGTAAATGCGACTCAGTCATTACTAAGCTAATGATGACATTAGACAATCACAATGCAGAGAATAAGGGCTGTTAACATAGTAATTACAATAACTAATTAGATTAAGCAAGTACTGGGAATCTTCACTTAAGGACTCATTAACGCGTTTGTTGTATGGCAACAGAAGCGTTCATAAGTCATTAAAGTAATCGTAAATGCACCTGTTATTTAAGGAACTACTTAGGGATGACTTATTCTCAGTAATGAATATACTTAATGTACCTCCATATCATCAGTTATACAATAAAAAGTAAAGTTACTAAAAGCAAAATATCTCGGAAGGGGGTCGCTGGGGGCACCATGTGTCCTTGAAGAAAATGTGGCATAAAATGGGTAGATAACAGTAGTGAAAACCGCAAATCGAAACAAGGAGGGAATCATGAGATACAGACATTTTTGTGACCATTTCCATAGAAAAATAACACTTTTCATCGAATTGCTCATAAAGTACTGGTCAAATAAAAAAATTGTAGTAACATTTTTTGTAGTTCCTTAATAGAGTAATGCAACTGCATATTTCATTTTTTTCAATTAAATACTTTTTCAATTTTTAATTCTATGTCCGACCTCTTGTATGGGGACGATCCACTGTGCGGTATCGGGAACAGGGTCCAAGCTACCGGCGGTCAGGGCTCCAGAGAGTGGAACCTCCTAACAATGCGCGCCGTGTCCAGAAGTACCGCTTTCTGAATCAGGCCCTTAATCCAGCCGCCTAACGAGAGCCTTCTTAGATGTTGGTCGAGGCTCTTGGCAATTAAGCCATTGGCTGATACGACTATCGGCACATTGATTGCTGAGTCCACATCCCACATGTCCACAACCTCGCGAGCCAAGTTAAGATATTTGATTTGTTTATCTTTCTCGGCTTTCGACCGTTATGTCAATATATTATATTATATTATAATATTATTAAAAGTGTGATGTGGCAGTGTGACAAACGTAAAGTGTTGTCGTCAGTCTCGTATTTGGCGTTTGTTTATGTTTTGTATGTCCTTTTTTATCCTGTCTCTCTCTGGTCACTCTGCCCCATGTTGTTCCAGCGGCCTGTCTGACGTCATCAACCCACCTTTTCTCCAAGAATTATTAGAACTTTATAAAAAATATTTCGATACCTGTGCAATTTGATGTTGAAATAAGTGCGCATGTACTTTGAACATTATTCATCGCAGTGTAAAATTGTTCGCAGCACACGCTTAAAATAGTGTGAAGAGTTTATCGCCCAAATGTACAAAACTATGGTGAAAAAAACCTCTGAATCCTGAAAAAATAAAAAACTCTGTAATGCTGGGTAATGTAGAGGCTATATCTGCATGGCTATACTAACTGAATAAAAATTTATTGGCAATTATGCCAAACCAATGCCAATTATTATTATTATTTAGTGCAGAGGAACAGTATTTCATATTCGAAAAAAAAAGTCGAGATTCAGCCCCGAAGGAAAGAAGAGGAGCTCGTGGCTAAGAAATAGCCGCACGGGTCGATTCACCAGGTTAAGCTATGCTTGCTGGGGTTAGTCAGTGGATGGGTGACCATCTTTACATACCGAGACTCCTCCGTGCCTCGGAAAGCACGTTATGCCGTTGGCCCCGGCTGTCATTCGAGGATCTTTGACAGTCGTTACGGGTCAGAAACCCGAAAGTCTGACAACCAGTCTTACCAAGGGGTATCGTATTTTATTTTATTTTATTTTACAGTTTTTGGAAAACTTACAGCTAAACATTTTGTAAGTTTGAGAATAATAAAAATAAGGCCAATTAAAAGTTTTCACAGAAAGAAGAGAGCATATAAACAGAAAAAATACTTGAGAAGGTAGACAGTGTTTAAGCAAAAACAATATGAAGTAAAATGAGTTTCAAACAGTATAAATTCTAATCAATTAGTTTACGTGATCAAAAAAGAAACCACAAAGAGTCCTTTTTAATTTTGAGATGCTAGTATTGAAAATATCGATGTCAACGCCCCGACAGACCTCATTATACGTATGACTCGCTCTGATTAAGTATGAACTTCGTCTGTAATTCGTTCTTGCCACAGGATTAGGTAATAGATAAGGATTGCGCAGAAAAGCAGAAGGAACCCTCAGTCCGATTTTGTTCAGCAATTCGGGAAGCTCGGTGGAACCATTAGCAATTCTAAATAAAAACGCCAAGTCTGCTATTCTTCTACGTTCAGAAAGAGGAAGTAGATGGAATCTTTTACAGCGTAGGAGATAAGTTGGAGAGTAAGTTTTAGAACGGAATTGAATATACCTCAAAAATTTTCTTTGTATGCCTTCCAATCGATTGACATATATGTTGTAATTGGCATTCCAAACTTGAGAGGCATACTCGAGATGACTGCGAACAAAATTACAGTAGAGAATTTTAATGGTCTTGATGCTCCTGAACTCAGACGAGACTCTCAAAATGAATCCTAGTGATTTTGATGCTTTATTAATGATTTTATCTATGTGTTGATCAAATAAAAGTTTTGAATCAAATACAACCCCCAAGTCTTTGACTGTGTTAACCCTTGCTAAGGATCTGCCTAATAGTTGATAGTCAAATGTTATAGGTACGGGCTTCCGAGTGAAGAAGCACACGTAGCACTTGGAGACATTTAAATGGAGCCTATTAGTGCTACAGTAGTACTGGAACCTATCGAGATCCTCCTGCAATGCTAGAACATCTGATAAGGAGGATATCTTTGACATAATCTTCATATCATCCGCATATAGTAGTATTTTAGAATGAAGAAAACAGGAATCAATGTCGTTGACGAACAAATTAAATATGAGCGGCCCTAATAAAGATCCTTGAGGAACTTCAGAAGGGATACGCATTGATCTTGATGAATACCCATTCAGCACAATAGTTTGACACCTGTCCTACACATACGACTTAAACCAACGGAAGAGATTACCCCTAATACCCATTGATAGAAGTTTACGCATGAGAACGACGTGATCAATTCTGTCGAAACATTTGGCATAGTCTGTATATATGACGTCAATTTGGGACCAATTAGACATAGCCTCTGATTAGAAGTCACTACAAAGAACGAGGTTTGTAGTTGTTGACCGACCACCCAAAAATCCATGCTGGTGTTCGCTAAAACCAAGTCTACGAGCAGAGTAAACTTGCCTATACACAATTTTTTCTAATATTTTTGCAAACACGCATAACTTGGATATCGGTCTGTAGTTTTCAACGCAGTTTCTCGGTCCATTTTTGTGGATAGGTGTTACATAAGCCGACTTCCATATAGTAGGCATCACCCCGGTATTAAGAGATTGTCTGAATAAGATTGTAAGAGGAATCGAGAGGCTTGAAGCACAGTTTACTATGAAGACCGGTGGGAGCATGTCTGGACCAGCAGATTTATTTAAGTCCAAATGTTTTAGCAGTTTCACAACCTCGTCTTCACAAACCTCGATAGCAGCAATATCGCATGTACTGAACTTATTATTACCCAATTACTGGGTTGTGGAGGTCAGATAGGCAGTCGCTCCATGTAAAATAATGGTATTCGGCTGCGTCCGGTTAGACTGGAAGCCGAGCCCAACATAGTTGGGAAAAGGCTAGGCAGATTGCTGACAGCCTCGAAGGCTGTCAGCGCTTGTAGAAAAGATTACCTTGTAAGTGTGTACACAGATCTTGACAGCTGTATTTCTATTAGCGATGTAAAATTCTGTTTGTGGACGTGAGATTTTGAAATCCCCAGCAAGTCGCCAGCGATCAAAATCGCTGCAAGTGTACTTAGCATAAGACTGATATTATTATGTACTAAAACTGAATCAAGATGAAGAAAGAGATACTCACAAACTCATGTCCGCTAAATGCAGTTAATTCAAAAATTTCAAGTGTTTGTTGCAATTTGATCAAAGTAAGACAAAAGAACTCTACAGTGTGAAACACGATCTGAAAATACAAAGTTTTTTTTTCATTTAGTTTTTGGAACGAAGTTCCTTATCGCACATTCTTGTCCCTGCAAACTTGATGAATGAGAGCTAGACCGAAAAAATGGAACATTTTGACTGACGACACTTTTTTACGTAACATACTCGTAATTAACGTCAAAATGATACATGCCAAATGTGCAAAACTTTTTTACGTAAATAAAAATACAAGCGGCTTCCAAAAACAACACTACCAAGTGAAAAATAACTTTAATTTCGTTGTAAAAAAATAATAATTATATAAATGTATTTTCGTTTTTTGCCACCGACTTCCGAAAGTTATTATAAAGTTATTTTTCACTTTGTAGTGTTTTTGGAAACCGATTGTATTTTTTTGTAAAAAGTTTTTATTTCTCACTTTTTAGTTGTGGTACCTACCCCACACAAATTCTAATACCACTAACTGCAAAAGAAACTAGAACATCATCCATATAAAAGTGGGGAAAAAAATACGTATTATTGAAGAAAACTCAAAAACTACCCAAGCAAAGTTAATCAATTTTATACGTGACCAACTTTGAGGTCAACCCTCTCCAATAAAACAAAAAAAAAATCAAATCGGACGACTCTGTAAAAAGTTATGCGTGGTCATGCATAAAATAAATAAAATAACATACGTGTCGAATTGAGAACCTCCTCCTTTTTTTGTCGTCGGTTAAAAAAAGGAAGGAAATTTGTTCCAACCGGTCGTCTTACGACACCTCTCGACTGTTTTATTGTTATTCGTAGCTTTGTTTTGTTAATGTGTAATCGTACTAACCATTTGCTGATAGGAAGTCCTGTAGATGTTATAACATTCCGAAATATTTACGCAGGCTTCAAACATTCTTTTGCAATTAGCTTCATTATCGCTAGGATTCATCTGTTGCAAATATTGAGCTTTAATGTTCAATAAGTTAACTTTATCCTTTAAAAACTTAATAAGTCTGATAGCGTACACAATGTTTAAATCAAAACACAACGCAGGTAACCCACATATGAGATAGGATATGTTGTGGTTTGTTTGTATGTAAATATAAATATGCATGCAAATATTAAAACCTATGGTTAGAACGATACTGATCCAATTCCAAATAATAAAGCCCCAAAAACTGGTCTTTTCGTTAAGAAATCTGTGAATTTCTTGCATTTTCAAGACAAAAGATACATTCCTTTTCGTTTGCAACACATTGACGACATAGTTAATTGTGAATCCGATATTATAATAGACAAAGCATAAGTCTGAGTAGATGTACGTTGAAGGCCCATATATTTTATTAAATTCGTAAACAATAATGCGATATAAGTAAAATAAAGCAGATATAATCAGACCACAAAATGACACCACCTTCACTGTAACACTGTTTGGATTTATGGAGTTATCCTTAAGACGATACTTGGGACACAACAAAATGGTATGCATTAGGTTTAGAGGCAGAAGCAACGACTGCATATCTTTGTCAACCATGTTGTCTAACGTGGCTGTCATACGGCAACTTTAACTTTTTCGTCTTCTGAACTGTTTGCTTTTACGAGTATGAGCTTCACTCTACCTAGGTTGGTGAACACACTAGCACCAGTGAGCCATCAAAACTTCCTTTTAACAAAACACAATTTACTATAGGTGAGGATTTTTAATGATATGAAAAGGCCATTAGGAATATTAATTTAAATAAACATAATGATATTTTATTCTAATGAGCAAGAAACAGACGGAGATAGTTAGTTATAAATAATAGATAATCATTATTTGACAGCTCCCGTTACTTTTCGTTTATTTTTCTACAATTTTAGTTTAGTTATAACGAGATACAGTTAATATGCTTACAAATATGAAGTTTTCTTTGGTATTGTCTTGTTTTCCATAAAATAATTTGTACTATTATTGTTTTCCATAATCGTTCCCCTCGTAATATTTACTTGTACTATTATCATTTATACTAATAACGCTAGTCATATCAACTTATTAGTCATAACTTTTATTTGCCATAAAATAAGTTTCCTTAACATATTATAAACTTATTGTTACGTGTGTATCCGATTATAAGTTAATATGTATTATCTGTGGTATTTCCGCATCCTGTCGTTGTCTCGTCTCCGATCGTCCGTCATGGCTGGATACACGATATTGGAAAATAGTCTGGTCATCTTATTTAGATATCTACCTGGCCACCCATCATAACACTTATAACTTATAAATCATTCGTTTCTTTATGTAACACATTACATAACCAATACTTGACATAAGCAACATTTAATATAATTAAAAACCCTAACCCTAGACGGTCGACGTTAGGGGCACCCCGAGGTTCGGTTTGGTTAGGTTCCTTTAAGCCCTGCAGACAGAAATAGGAGTCCCGCGCGGCGGGGCTCCGTCGACCTGCTGTCAGTTAAAGCGTGAAGGCGAGCGTGCTGTGGCAGCGGCCGCCGAGCGCCAGATCCCCTCTATTGTTGGTGTTTATTATTGGTGTTGGGGTGTAGGTTGCTTAGCTTGGGGCTAGATGGCGTTGTGTGATATGTCCAAACATATTTATAGGTTTGAAGAGTGACCATTAACGCGCGAAGGAGAGCGCTCGCTCTCCTTCGCGCAGTAATGAACATGAACATATATAAATATATAATATAATACATGAACGCGATGAATATGATGACGCGGCATGCATGGTAAATTAGGTTTATTTTAGGTTTCCATGTGAATAAAAAAATCTGTACCTATCGCATAATCATATATATTAATCACTATAATTCAAGTAATATAACAATATTATTTTCATGAAAAACAATATTATTTTAAATTTAAATTGGAGGCCAAAGCTCTCAAAAATTCTTCTTCACTGTAATTAATTTTTTGGGTTAGAATGTTATTTACGAGTATTCTTTCGTTTTTTTTTTTATTTCTTTGCTGAAATAATAGAAACCATGATTTGCTTTGCCAATTATTATATTTATTCTACGATGCCAGGCCTCTGCGTAGTTCTGTGTGAGTGGTAAGTTCTTATTGTGTAGTCGTATAATACTCCAAAACGAAGGTGGAAAACGGGGTGGTTTGTTATTATTACCCGAAATGTAATTTTCTTCAAACCAATTTACAATGTGCTGACTTGCTGGAATTATACTTTCTTTCCATTCCTTGAGATTCCACAAAAGACAAAGTTAGCAAACATTTCATACCAGAGCAGAAGCACAATTAGTACATAAAGATTCACTAGGCCACTTGATTGTACATTTATATAAATAGTTTGCGATAAATGAATGAAACAGCCATTTAATTTAATATAATTAAATGTTTGTTTTGCACTAAGAATAGCTGCTTGTTCAAAATCCATTATGCAATTTTTCTATTTCAATCTAATGTTATTTTCATTGCTATAGTCGCTTATAAAATTAAATAATTTATTATATGTACTTCTTTATTATATCTTTATGTGTACACAAACTAAAGAGAAGGGGTACAATTTTATTGTGTCCATTCAAAATGTTACCGTGTGTTGTGTAGGTACAGTTGTTAAAAAAAATTGGGTGCCACCTTAAATGTTCTATTTAATATCCATATATCTGATCTACATAAAAAATCCATAATTTTTTGAGTTGAATAAATTATTTGCCGTTTATTTTCCTGCATTATTTCATCCTTTATTATAATATTCTCGTTGATTAATTGTAATGTTTCGTGTCTAATATTGAAGTATAAATCTTGAAGTTCAATATGTAATCCTAATGTTTATTATTTTCCCTGTAATTAACTTGTTTCAAAGCGCTTGTTGAGGGCATGTATAACGATGATGACGCAAGTGACAGGCAGTGATCAGGCTGACTCAAAATACTATTTTGCAATATAATACTTGGTTTTTCAGTGGCACGTTCAATTGTCTTTAACTTAATTTCATTTAATAATTTCACCGTTTTGAATCTGTTTGGGTTCGGTTCATGGTTGTGTACGTTGTCCCGTTTAACAATAATATGTTCTTGCGATTGTTCTTCACTTGTAATTATTGCCCGAGAATTGCATTTCTCTTCGTAACACACTGGATGTGTGTATAATAATACTTATTTTTAACTGATCTATTTTTTTCGTACGTAAATCTATAGATAATATAAGACCACCTTTTATAGTTTTAAACACCTCACAACTATTACTCATGTTTCTGAATTTAATTAGTAAATTGACAACTAAGGTTATTAAGGACTCATTATTTATGTCAGACATATTTTGTTTTACCCACATAATACAGTATTGACTGTGAATATGTTAATAGCAAAATTATTCATTTTAACATGATCATAACATCAAAATTGCAGGCGCTTGTACTGAACTAGCATTGTTGTGCTAGTATGGGCAAATGAATATTATAGTTAATAAATGTTATGGAAATCGACAATATTGAAAATGGAAATACAGCACATAAAATGGATTAAAATTAATATGATACTTGATCTAATACCAATGAAATTAGTGAAAAAGATTTAATGTAATTTCACGATTATGGCAACTGAAGCGTTACTTCTAATGAAATTATGGCAAATAAAAGTATGGTATATACAATTATTGCATTTTAAATTAGGGCAAACATAGTAAACCGTTGTTTTTATAAGAGACAATCACAGCTTTTTATCCGCTAGCAGTGAACAATTTTCTATATTTATATTGGGGTTTAAACATAGTATTCTTATGAATTTATATCAGACTAGAATAATTATTGTGCCTCAGTAGAACGTACTCATTATTATTAAAAAATACCAATACCTTCAAATGTCATGGTGGTTAGGGAAAAAGTCGTGGTATACTTGGATGATTTATTAGCATTTTCTCCGAATGTACCTTCACAAGAAATTATATTGACAAAACATCATAAAAGTGAACTTTAATTTGATAAGTTTAAAATGTAACAATAATTTTCACTCTGTGATCGATAGTAAAATAAAATAAATTAAAAAAGCCTTTTATTTCCTTTAAGATTACAGAACATATATTAATTCCTCAGCAGTTTCGGAGATAACTTTAAAAAAAAACCGGCCAAGTGAGTGTCGGACCACGCACAATGAAGGGTTCCGTAGTTGGGATGAATTTATCTTAAGAACAAACTTAACATTGTAGTTGAAAAACATGTTCTCCCATACATTCCAACTGTAAATGTAAGTTTGTACTCACAATATTGATAGATATACCATGTTATTTTAAGACCAGAGACTTCTTATAGGTTTTCCTGTAAACTACAAGTAAAAATCTATTTTCTGTATTTTTTTCAAAATTTTAGGCTCAGTAGTTTCAGAGATAACGGGGGGGAATGGTCAATTTTCGTCTATTTTCTTAAATAACTTTAAAACAATTTAAATAACTTTAAAACAATTTATTTCTTTTAATATTATAAAAAAAAAATATTTGAGACCCTCATAGTAAGCTCTTTCATTTGATATGCCACATGGTGTAGTTTGCAAAGCTTTTTTTTTTAATTTTCTTATTTGCCCCCCAAAAGTAACCTCTATATTCAAGTTTTATTTATTTACTTTACCCGTCCGTGTTTGGGTCACAGAAATTCATATGTGTACCAAATTTTAACTTAATCGGTCTATTAGATTCGGAGCAAATTGGCTGTGACCGACGGTCAGACAGACAGACAGACACACGAGTGATCCTATAAGGGTTCCGTTTTTTCCTTTTGAGGTACGGAACCCTAAAAAAAGTGTTTTTGAGTTTTTCCCACCAAGTAATTCTCACTCTTCTTCTCTTTTTCTTTTCTTTTATTCTTATTTCGGACCCATAAGTGTAATCCATTTGGTTAGTATACATACGATTTAGAAACTAGTGTTAGTGGGGTATTTCTTCAAAAAGTATTCTCCGCATAACTTTCATGGCGAAATTTTTTTGTTTAGTAATCTTTAAATGAATGGACACACATTTAAAACGCCTGTAAAAATAGTAAGTACAATTTTATTATATGTAAATCGGTGCTTAAACTACAGTAGATATATTTTTGACATTTCGGTGGATTTCATATTTGAAAATGACCATGAAAGTTGTGTCCCGAAAGTTACGAAAATTTCACATTTTTAAGAATTACAATTAAAGTGATAGGTAATTTAACAAAAACAATACTTGGGAATAATCTCGATGGTCTATCTTATTCCTTAATTCAACATGAGTTGGAAAATTATAAACATTATCCTTCAAAAAATGCTGCGACAGTTTCTTGATCAAAGCTCCTTGATAATATTCAAAGAATGACAATAAGTCGTATTTCTTTTTGAAGCTGTACATTTCGCCCCCACTGATGCCGGGGACACTACTTTTTTTTTTTTTTAATGATGGAAAATCATCAAAAGACTTCTCCCGCACACGAGTGATCCTATAAGGGTTCCGTTTTCCATTCGGACGTACGGAACCCTAAAAATTACCATTAAAACAAATCAGTTTTGCAGGAAAGCAAACTGCAAGAGCACAATAGCATAGTGACATAGAAGCGACATCACATGTAATGGATGACAAATATCTATGTTAAACATGCCGTAGGCACTCATCTTTTTGAATGACGCACGGTGTACCCGCAGGATGTTTTTGCATAACTTCTTTTGATCATCTGTAAGAAATTCTCGTGGTAATATAATAGATAAAAAAAAAACTATAGCAGAACAGAACAGCATAGTAGAATGTGTAGTATTGGATAGTTTTTTAAACCTGTTCTGTATCTATAGAAACAATAATATACCGGATGACTTTTTTACCGTCTTGAAAAAAAATAGGGTATATTTGGTGAACGGAGTAGAAGCGTATGGCATACCTAGTTATTATTTTTTTTTTTAATAGCTTAGTCAGAAAAAAATATCTAAGTATCAATAAGTACTACAAATTCGATGTAAACTTTTCATTTTAGAACAATAAAAACATAAATTTTGAAAAAAAATAATAAATCCTTTAAAAATATCGATATTCAAATCATTTACAACCTTCACTATGATTTGAATTTTGATTTTTTTATTAAAAAAAAAAAAACTAGATATGCCATAGGCTTCTATTCCATTCACCGAATATACCCTATTTTTTTCAAGACGGTAAAAAAAAATCATCCAGTATTTACCTGTACTGTCTGATGTCAGAATGAATACACAAGTATTTTGTGTAAACGTGACAGCTTCATAGAATGCTTCGAGGCCCAGACAGAGTGCGATTTTTATCACCCAAGCTTTTACTATCCAGAGAAGAAGAAACGTAGATATTAAAGGATTGTCCCGCTAGAAGATATAAAAATATATAATTACGTGACACATGACGTGGATCTAGTGGAAAAAGTAAAGTAATTAAGAATATTATTTTAAATGTGATTCTCTTGTGGAATTAAGACTCGGTAATTAATGCACCGATATTTGTAATGGCAAATAAATAAAAAAAAAAGAGATAGGTAATTGGGTGAAGGGTTTGATGCAAGGAAAATAATAGATCACCATCATCATCATGATAATTGGTAGTCCTGTTCCACTTACTGCAGAGATAGACCACCTCTCTATTGTGTCATGCTTCCCTGGTACCTAGATGTTTTTTTATTCTTTTTCTCTGTAAGAAAATTGCCTCCCTGTAGGCTAGATGCTGTTTTAGATGCCAAAAGGCCTTTCAGTTTTTTTATATCTGCTAAAGATTTTTTGCACATAAATGTTCTCCCATTAGACTAAGAAGTACTTACCTTTCCAAATTTAAAATTGTATTTGCAAAATTGTATCACAACTTCAGTATTAATCAAACCCTGACAGAAGACTTCTGTCGTTAGATACAAGACCTGAAAATAATAATTGTATTATAAATTGCAGTAGAGCATACCTACATCTACAATTTAAAAATAAACTTGTTTTCTTTATGTGAATACAAATGATAATTTTAATAAGGATAAAAAAAATCTAAGTATCATAAACAAATTCTTTGATACTTACAGGTGGTTGATAAATACTTTTAATTATCTCGTAGCACTTTAGTATTTGATCATAAGCCTGAAACATTCTTGCAATATGCAGTTTGTTGCAACCGTTTTTCTTTACCAGTAGTAGCTGAATATTCCAGAGTAGAACTTTATCAGTCAATATCTTAATTAGCCTGATTGCGTAAATCAAATTGGAATCAAAACACACTAAAATCAATAAACAAAATATGACATTCAGTGGTGGCTTGAGGCACCGTAGATAGACGTAAATACATATGAAGACATAAAATCCAAAAATTGCAGCGATGCTGATCCAACTTCTTATGAGAAACCGCTTGAGACTTGCCTTATCATTAAGAAATCTGTGCACTTCTTGAAAGTACAAAACAAACATAACGTTGTTCTTAGTTTGAGTGAAGTTAATGATCAAGTTCATGATGAATCCTATACACCGAACAATGACGTCATAGATAGAAGCGAACACCAGAACATTAATTGTACTGTATCTCCAGAAATTGTCATCAAGCAATATTTCCAAGATACGATGAATAAACGTAGTCAGGAATATTGCTGTACCAACTATGACTACGAATTTATTTAAACGATTATTAGGATATATAAAATTGTTCCTAATTTGATATTTGGGATTAAGCACTAGGATTTGCATCAAATTCAGAGGTAGAAAAATACGCTGGACTTCTTCATCGATTTGGTTATTTAGAACTGTGTTATCACTTATTCCAATTTCGTAATCAATATCCCTGTTCAGAGTCTCCATAATGCGTAAATTACACTGCAGCAAATGTAATGCTAAGAATCATAAAAATTATTCAAATTAAATGCTGACAGGGCTGAGCGTGGAAATGTTTGTTTAAACATACATTACGTTATTGCTCAGTGCTCTATAACATAACGATATTATTATTTGGTACAAGGACAAAGTCTCGAGCAAAATGCTTTGAGTAGGTAATAGGTTTATGCAGCTTAATTGCTTATTCATGAACAATAGGACGATATGGTAGAATAGTCGCATTCAGGTCAATAGCCAAATTTTTTTTTTCTATTTGGTCTCGCAAGTCAATCTAGGAGGTTGTCGGCTGCTGAAACAGGCTATCTCGTGGCTGCCTTAATAATTAAGGGCGTCCAGCCGAGGCACAAAAGTTATAAATTTTTCGTTTCTTTTCAATTTAAATGTATTTATCTTGAAAAATTCATTGAGTCTCAATAATATCGCAATGAATGTGCGCAATGTGGATGGAGTTATGGAAGTAAGGAGCAGTGTCTTGACGCTGTGTGACAGCGTAAGCGTGGGTGACCCATGGCCGCCCGTTCGATGTCCACCGCGCACAGGATGGATGGAAAGCAGCACATGAAGTAATTTTTATTAATGTGTAATTGCTATCAGGCGTTCCAGTTGGAGGATAAATAAATAAACAAACTCAACTTCATGCTAAGGGTAGTCCTATGCGGCACGGGAAGCCAGCAAGCCTGGATCAGCAAAAATCAATAGACGTAATGTTTATTTATTTATTAACTGATAAGGCACTTCAACGACTTACTCACTAAAACATACAGAAACAAGAATAACATACAGTTTTAGGTATTGTAAATTCGTCAATTACAGAAGTGCACATCACTGGCATTGAAAGTTGAGTTGGTTCATGTTACAAAATAAAGCAAAAAATAAGCATGTTCACAAATACATAAGTACTAAGCAAATACAATGGGAAGTATACAGAAATACATATTAACAAAATAACAAAACAAAATAAATACTGAAAAAGAAAGAAATGGATGTGGATACAATTATAAAAATACATTAACAGGCGGTTCGTGTCGTACCTGGGACTCGTCCTCGACAGCCGGTGGAACTTCGTGGAGCACTTCCGACGTTTGGCTCCCAGACTGGTGCGGGCCGGGGCTGCCTTGAAGCGGCTCCTGCCCAATCTGGGGGGTCCAAACGCCTCCTGCCGGAGGCTTTACGCGGGGGTCGTGCGGTCCATGACCCTTTACGGGGTACCGGTGTGGGCGCGTTCCCTGAGGCTGCGACCGGCCCGCCGGTTGAACGCGTCCCAGAGGGTCATGGCCATCCGGTTAGTCCGGGGATACCGCACGGTCTCCTGTGATTACCGCCATGGGATCTGGAGGCAAAAGTCCTCGCGCACGTGTGGGAGTGGCGCGAGGAGGCGAAACGCCGGGGCGTAACTCCGCTGCCGCGATAAATCACGGTACAGCGGACAGAGCTCCGACAGGATCTCATGGCGACATGGATGTCGCCATGAGATCCCGATCCGATCCGATTTCCAAAGTGCGATTGTCGCAACCCAGCGCTGGGCACGCCACAATTGCGGCGATAAGTCCCCTCTTTGAGGAGTGGTTGGAGAGGCGCCATATCTTACGAGAACTTGTGAATAATTCACTTGCGGATACAGGAGTTTAAAAACAACGATAAGTTGTTTGGAGGTGTAAATATTGTTCTCTTTGGCGACATCATGCAATTGCCCCCTGTAAAACGACATTAGTGCTTTGCACAGCCACCTTGGAATGCTGCAGAAGTTAATTTATGGTACGCATTTTAATTCTGCGAATTAACCATTAACATGAGGCAACGAAATGATATCGAATTCGTTGATCTGTTAAACAATCTACGCGTAGGCGAATTGACAACAGGCCAACTGGAACTGCTCTGTCAGATGCGAAGAGTGGCTTTAGGTGAAGAGTTCAAGGATGGTGTTGTGGTTCGAATATTCCCTACCGTCAAGCAGGTTGACGAGTATTAATGACGAGAATAGTGAGATGACAGCTATGAATTCAAAACACCACCGCGTTTATACAATTTGTTCCATAGATAAGTCTCGTCAAGTTGCTACCTATGGAAAGAAACCTCCAGATAATGTAGTTCCAAAAAATGTGAACAATTGTGGTGGCCTTTTATATGAGATAAAATTACCTACCGAATCCCGTGTTATGCTGTTCGAGTATATGTCGATGCTATTGGTTCGTGTAGCGATTTATTATAATTTCCCATTAAACGGTTCATGGGTGCGGTGCTACCAAGGTTAGTACGACTAGCAGTTGTAACAAAGGTAATGGTTTCACTACCAGATCTAAAATGTGTCTGTCGAAGTACAGCTCCGGTAAAAGATCGGGAACACTTAGCAAACCGTTAACGATCTTATAAAGAAGGATTTGGTCTATCACGTCTCTTCGGTGTTCTAGTGAACACATTTTGAAATGACTGAGCCGTTGACCATAAGAAGAATCACGTGAACAGCTAAGGCTTCTAAAACGAAGATATCTGGTGAAGCTCTCTTGGATACGTTCAATCCTGTTAACGTGAATACGGTAAGTAGTGTTCCAAACTGGAGATGCATAGTCCAGTAGACCTCTCAAAAGAGTATTGAAGAGCACCTTTAGGGTGGAAATGGACTGGAAATCCTGACATATTCTTTCTATAAAGCCTGACATTTTTGCAGCTTTGGCATGTTCAACGTTTGAATACGATTATGGCTTGCGCAAAAATCCTCCTCTTTCGTAGGTATATTTTTTAAGAACTATCACACGCTATTCGTGGGCCGCAACGTGTTCTTTTGTTATTGGTATGCGATGCGGTGCGGCCAGATGCAGCTGTAATATATTATATTCATTTCAATTTCAAATAGCCTTTTTTAGCAATCTTAAAAACTAGTTTTAAAATTTAGGTTTACATTAGAATTCTCCAGACTACTTTGCTCTTTAGCAGAGGCCTCCCTCGGTCTCCGTGACATATTTGATCTTTTATTGTTTTAGTAGACGTTGTAATCACGGTTACAGATCAAGCTATACAATCCAGTATAAGCTGATCTCGCATTGTGTAGGATTTCCTTACAATGCGAGGTCAGTGTAAACTGAAAATGTATAGCTTAATGTGTTGCCGTGTGTACTGTGTTCTAACGATATATGTTCTTTTTCCAGACTGTTACATTTTTCTTGCAAACTGAAGTTTTTAATTATATTCGTTTCTAGACTATTTTCTAAGGATTTTAACATGTTTTGTGGAAGAGGTAAATGTAATTCTTTTTTTATTGTTTTGATAATTGAACAAAAAATTCCGCGAACCATTCGGTGATCAGTAATTATTAATTGTTTAATTGGTATACGACCTTAGACATCCATGAAAAGCTTACAGTCCAAGATTCCAGAGCCGCCAGACTTTGCTTATTTTCTGATTAACAAAATGTATGGGAAAAAGTATTGTATTTTGAACGTACGAATAATACACGCTAATATAATAATACACCTACCACCTAATTTCACATGTGGAAGCAATAAATATATTGAGTATTGAGTACAAGCTAGCAGGTGCTGGCTTGGGCCGACGGCCAATTTCCAGGTATTAGGTACTAACGTTACGTAAAATATTACTTACTTTTCTTAAAGTCACTCTGATTTTTATGTATGTTTTACAGAATATTATTAGTCAAACACATCCCGTCGGCGGTTTTTTCCGCCAGACGCTCTATAGCTCGCAAAAAATTATGTCATTTTACTTAATAGTTTGAGTCTTTCATATGATATTATTTCTGTAAGTAGGTTTTTAAAAACACAATCTTTTAATAAAAAAAAAAAAATGAAAAGTCCTGATTGACTGACTGACTCATCAACGCCCAGCCCAAACCATTGGATCTAGAAAGCTGAAATTTTGCACAGAGGTTCCCTTTATAATGTAAACAAGGAATAAGGAAGGAATTCCCGGTAGTATGTTCCCATGGGATATATTCCGACATCCACGCGGGCGAAGCCGCGGGCAAAGGGTAGTCAATCATATTTTTAATTAATTTAATATAATGATACTCGGGGAACCTTTTCAATAAAAACTATAATATTTACTAGAATGCAGGTGGAATGCTGCAATATGGGCGGAAACGAGGCAAAAGGAGTATGTAATGATCGTAGCAGTTGGCGTTCTGTAGTTTCTGCCTACCCCCATGGAAGAAGGCGTGAGTATATGTAGATAATATTATGATGAAGTAATACAGGTTTTTTTGCCGTTCTAAAATACAGGTTATACGAGTAGCTCACGCTGAAACGGACCCATGGACTCAATTTTAAAGAAAAAGAATATTTGTAGGCATTCGAGTCCGCGGCGTTTGTTTTCGTGAAAACAGATTGAAATTTTACTGCGGTTTCCGGTACTGCTGTAGCCAATGTATTTGCTCACACTGGACTTATTAGGCTCATTGCATTCCTTATAAAGTAAGCTTTCACTGTTTATGATATTTTTCAGTTCTGAGCAGATTTACGGCCGAAATGAGATAACATCTTAAGTATACGCATCATTTACATTTAACTGTAAACCTAAACATAACCAAATTATATTCTAACATAACTAAAACTATTAAAAAACTAAAATATTGCGTCGAAAAATTCCACCGCATCGCTGTCGACTGGTAAAGTACCCAAGAGACTGGCGGCATTGCCACGTTGTATGGCAATGCTAAGCCGCTGGCCAAGGTAAAAGCCAGCTTTGGGTCACGGGAAGTGTCAACCAGCCGTTTTCGTTGAACAAACTATGAGCACTCGGACCCCACGGCCCAAGGGTTTTAACCCCAAACGGCTCAACAATATAATTACCGATAAGGTTATTATACTTTCGCCGCTTGAGGTTTTCCGCAGCGGCAGCAGCAGTGCCAGCACAGCACTTTTATTACATCTTAAGCTTTTTTGCTATTTGCAACAGATTTTCTTACGGTTTCTGACACTGCCGTAACCTGCCTGTTTATCCTTAGTCCGGACCGTAACCGGCTGGCTCTGAAAGCGCGGCGGGTGGAAGCCACGCATCCCTATCTGTAGGAGCGTTGAGTCGGAATCTCTGTCGCTGGTCGTCTGCGCCAGGCCTCCCTCAAGTAACTGAGAGTCTCATCTGGCGGTGACTGACCGCCGAGGTGTCGTGAAGAAAGCGGCGTTGTTATTAGCGTCGCGACGCGCCTACTGAAAACAAATAGCAACTACTCCCTTGGGCGCGCGTAGCTGGCGCGCGTCTTCAATACGCCAGGAGCAAATAAAACGAGGGACGCTTGCTTATGAGCGTGTCGCGACATCTGGATTGAGTTGCCAAGTCATCACTCTACGCTCCGCCGCCCTACGACACGCAACACTCTCTACACAAACAGTTTCAGTTCTCCATCATTAAATGTTGTAATAAAATTATTCTCCCGGTTCCCCTGTGCCATTGAAGAAGTCTACTAAACACATTTGCACTGCACTATCGCAAATATAAATATGTTTTGGGTATAGTTCTTGATAAAAGTGCTGAAATCCGATAGACATCGTTATAAATATTATAGACTAGCTAACTTCACAATCTGTTTAGGTCTTATAACTTGTCTTTTAAACCTACTAGGATCACGGCATCTTCGTCGATTTGTCTTGATGATATATTTAGTGATTGTGATGCCAAAAGAGCAGTGGTGGCCCAGTGGTAATGCCCGCGCATGACTCTTACGAGTCATGGGTCATGTCGGTCATGGGTTCGAACCCGGCAAGCGCTTTACTTTGTGTTAATTATTTCATCACCACTGCTCTCAAAACGGTGAAGGAAAACATTGTGAGGAAACCGGCATGTCCTAGAACCAAAAATTCGAAGACATGTGACATCCACCAACCCGCACTGGGCCCGCGTGGTGGACAGCCCACTCCCTCTCACTGAGAGGAGGCCTGTGTCCCAGCAGTGGAAATTATGATGCCAAAAATAAATTAGTGTTAACTGACTTATTAACATCTAACCACTCTGTGGTTTATTAGCTAGCTTCCCTTTGCCATTACATAAAAAGCCGCATAAAATAGAATGCAGGCCATAGACTGCTAGTCTTTGCAAAAGTTAATAAACAAATAACTCATAGAATTACATCATCTATATTAGAAAACAAGAATCCTAATGAAATCTATGGAGCCCTTTTTGATGTTGTGCAAAAAAAAACCACTAATTAACACAGTACTTCCACCACCACCACCACCACCACCACCACCAACCAACCGCCACTACCATCACCACCACCAACCAACCGCTACTACCACTACCACCACCCAACCACCACCACCACCACCACCACCATTAACTAATTTCAAGATCAAAACCATTAACATTAATGGCACCTCTGTTGGCTTTAAACAATGGGCTACTCCAGGTAAAAAAAATAGAGCGAGACTATACGAGTTGGTTTGAAAAAAATACACGTTTGATACTCCATTCATATAGTATGTCAAAACTTATTTTTTTTTTTTTTGCTTTTAAGAGGACTGTCACCTCTCTCGCTCACACGAGACCAAATTTTGATGTTTTGTATGACATCCTGAAATTTGACGAGGATGCAAAACGACACGTTGTATAGGCACCATCTGTTAAAGTCCCTTGGGGCGATATGTAGAACTAACAAATAATCAAAATCACTCAACACTTGAAGACTCAGAAATGCTATGGCAAACTGCTCAGAAATAGAAATATTTAGAGCGGTAGGCAGTTGATTTTTTTTAACGAGCAATTTAACGAGCTTATGAAAACACCACTTCTTATTTTATTTTTTTCTTTATTTGTATTGTTTTTAAAGTTTACTTTATTTTATTGTTTAATAGCTGTAAGAGCTCCCTGCTGCTGTCAATTTATGTCCTTAGTTTGGCTCTCAATTCTGTGTTCGAGATAAGGAGACCAGGAGACCCGTAGCACAGGTTATACTTAGTATGGGCTCCTGTCTTCCATATTCAAATTTTGTAATTTTATACTGTGTCCATTTTAATATTTGTGGGAAGAAAAAAAATACATTTTATTATTTTATTTATTTTTATTAATTTGAATCGCAGAACTCAAGTGGCACTATAGTATTGTATGTATGTATTTAATCGATCCCCAAATAACGCATTTTGATTTCTTATTGTCTAAAATCGTCTTTTTGTGTTGTTGCGGCCATCTTTAAGGGTGCATTTCCACGCCCTGGGCGGCGGGAATCTATCGCCGATTCCCGGCCACCGTAGGCGCGGGCTTGCGGACGACCAGTAATTGGCAGCTCGCCGTCCGGTAAGGACCAGGCCCGGGTCGACGGCGCGTTGTGTTCCACGCGAGCCTCAAAGAGATGAGAGCAGTGACGGGGACAATTGGCCTCCGGGATCGCGGGTAGTACGAAAGAGATACCGTGGCCCTGGCACGGGCAACTGAAGGTACACGGGTGGATTTTAGTCAGTAAAAGTCTGACACGCCCTCCCGCTCTGCCCAGAGCGGGAGAAGTCATTTGATGATTTCCCATCCACAAAAAAAAAAAAAAAGAAAAGGCTGCATTTCCACTGACGTGGAGCTGGATGTGCAGTGGGCGGGTGTGTACCTTGAATTGACTAATCACAGTGCTTGAAATCATCACTCCGCGTCAGTGGAAACAACATGATCCACTCCTCTCCACTCCGCCCAGCTCCGCGTCACACCCTAACGGTACAGACACGTACAGTAAACCTATTTTTTAAAACATAGATACTAAAAAGTTAAAAGAAGATCATTGAGTAAGAAAGGTGATCATCATTAGAAGTTAAGAAAGATTTTAGAAGATCAATAATTGAATACTCCCGTGCAATACGCACGAAGACAGACATAATGTCTTCATGTAAACATGACGGTGTACATGTACGCCCACAGCACAGTTCTTCTCGAACAATGCATACTTAAATACTAATTTAGTTATTTTCATGTAAAATTAAGCTGAGTACAAACAAGAGCATATTTAACTTGGTACATGACATTTAATGTCCTCGCGCACTACGTGAGGCCACGACCAGATGCAACCTTGGTCACAGAAGTTCTAGCCGAGATTCGAACGTTTATAGTAAAGCACACTTTGGCCGCAACTAATCGAACGACAAGTCGTGCGACCAGTTGGTCATTGTGCTCAAGTGCGCTTTGCGTATATTGGATTACGATACGTTACTTGAACGCTGAGTCACCAAGTCTGACAACCTTTGACAAGTCTTTCCAAGAGGTAACGTGTTACATATCGTCGTAAAATATCGGTACCTATTCAGCAATATACGGTTACACTAGAAGCCGGTTCCAACGTGTGTAGTTTGGAAAAGGCTAGGCAGGTGACAGGTGATCACTTTGCTTGGACGCTGCAGCCAGTGTGGTCGTGGTTGGGACCGTGTCACGCACGAGATCCCTTATATCATCAATTAGTATCAATATTATCAATTAGTAGGTACAGTTTGTGGAACCGAACATGGAGCATTTTTCTCCTGACTCACAGAATCACCTAGTTTAGGAGTTAGGTTTTACCTTATCTGTTTGACCTTTGAAAGGTGTTTTATTATTTTTTTATTATTATTTATATCCTGTGCTGCCAACCAAAATTGAAATGCATCGGTTTGAACCCACCTTTATGTAAACATAAACGTTAATATTGCCCTCAACTCCGCCACCTTTTCATAAGTAAATCAGCTTGACCAGGATGTGTTTATTCTTTTGTTTTTAATATGCTTTGTTAAGGCATGAGGGACAATCGTGAGGAAAGTTTTGAGTGTTAAATGTGGATGGTTATATTTTGACTGATATATTGATGCCGTATTTCAATCCAGCACCAGAATCTAGTGACACTGGATCAATGTAAATACTTTTTAATCCAGTTCAGTGTCATCATATTCAGTATAGTATAGAAATTATTGGAAATAAATATTATTGTACTCTAGCATTAAATACCTACATTGTAATGTTTTGCATGTCAAATATCTGACTTTGTATTAGGAACTCAACCACTGACTTTAAGACCAACACTGTACCAATGCTTATTGCAAATAAATGATTATGATTATCCAGCTTCCGGCGCAGTACTATCGGAAAGCCGCTAAACCCGTGGCCATAAGCTACTCGCTCAAGCGACATCGCGTCACAAGGGTGGAATTTAAAACACCCGCTTGGGATATTTCCGTAACTGGACTGAAAAATGATTACCACCAATTTTCGAGATAATCAAGCCCCACAGTAAAACTTGCCCTGTAAAATTGACTACCGCTCTTTACCCCCTTAGGGGTAGATTTTCGAAGAACCCTGATACACGCTCTTCTTCATTTTTGATCTCAAGTACTGAATTCCGAGTTAATCGGACCGCGCGTTAAAATTCCTCCATACAAACTTTGACACCCCCTATATCATTTTTAGGGGGTAGTTTAGGAAAACTAAAAATGACAAACTTTATAATTTACTTAGATAAATATTCGTGCCAAGTTTCAAGTCTATTAACTCAATGAATAAGATTTTTCAAACATACTTTGGACCCCCGTTTCACCCCCTTAGAGGGTGAATTTTGAAAAATCCTTTCTTAGTGCACCCCTAGACCTCATATGGAATCTACGTGCCAAATTTGGAATCTCTAGACCCAGCGGTTTGGGCTGTGCGTTGATACGTCAGTCAGTCAGTCAGTCAGTCAATCAGTCAGTCAGTCTGTCAGTCAGTTTCTTCTATTATATATTTAGATATGATACTAGCTTTTGCCCGCAGCTTCGCTTGCGTCAATTTAGAATTTGACAATGAATTCGGGTTGTACTCTGCTTGTAATAAATATAATTCAATCTTGATTGGAAACACACGTGGCACTATCTATTATAATAAGAACGTTGTTGTTGTTTTCCTCGGGAACAGAACTTTTTTTCGGGATGTAATGTATGTCCGTTTTTGTACACCTGACAACGTTTAGGCAAAACGAGATGATCGGTTCAGTGGTTTAGGCGTGAAAAGGAAACAAACAAACTTACTTTTGCCAAGGACCTTTTTTCCAGGAACAAGTTGAAATTAATATTAAATACGTAAGGTATACCATAGTTCTTTGGAGTTCAAACAAAATCAAGCTTCCTAAGTCAATGCAATAAAAACATAGGATTATCTATACGTCATATTTTGGTACTCGCAAGTAAATCAAAACATATTAAGGTACTTTTCGTTGACATATACTCGTAATATAATAGAATCATGAAATTTGGCAAGAAACAAAGTTTCACAGCACAAGTAAAGGAAAAAGTCTGAAAATTGTTAATTTGTAATTTTATCACATAAAAATAGTTTTTGGGATTACAATATTAAGTTTGTTTTTGGGATAAATTTTTTTGAACTACGGAACCCTTCATTGTGCGTGGTCCGACACGCACTTTTTTTTTAGTTTGTCCATTTCCCCTCTAGCCATATTAGAGAAAAGAGAATTTCCTTACCTAAAGTAAAACTCAATAACACCTTGTATGTGGCAATGAAGATATAAGTACAATAGGAATTTCAATCAGAATTGTGGAATTAATGCCATTAGTACTAAAATGTTAATTACCCGTCTGATGAGATCTGAGTTTACTATGCAAAGAGATTCAACATACATCGTAAACTATGGTTAGACTTAATTTAGCATGCAATTAGCGGTTTATACGATTATATTTTGCATAGGCATTGAACATTTACGTAGGTACGCACGGCTACAGATCAAGCTATACATTTCCAGTATAAGCTTCTCTCGCTTTGTATAGGATTTCAGTGTAAACTGGAAATGTATAGCTTGATGTGTAGCCATGTGTACGATACAAGAAAAAAAAGATCTTTATTTGCCAAATAAAATATTATTATATCAAACCACCTTTCACAATTCAATTAAGTTACAAATAAGCAGTAAAGTTAAGTATTTTTTTGTTTAGTATGTTTCGGTAGTTGTTAGAACGGAACTGATTCAATCTGTTCTCCGTACTAATATAAACTGTATCATGGTGGAACAAAGTGGATATTGACGAAACATTTTTCACCATGGCAGTCACGCCACGCGACAGGGACTAGCAGTAGCTAGTCCCTGTCGCATAAAGTCAACCGTTCACTGCTACAAGGCGGGTTTAAACCAAACGAACACAGAACCAGAACAAGAACAAGAGCAAGAGCATTCCTTTCTTGATATTCTTGACATACCAGTATGGATAGATCAAAGAGAGAATGCTCTATCCCTGTTTACACAAAATTAATTTGGTAGAGTGGGAACAGAATGTGGATTCGCTCGTTTGGTCTAAACCACTTCTAGATATGCGTACTACTTAGTCTGTGATGTGCACTGAGAGGTTTGCTACGTTACCTGCGTGGTTAATATTTTTTTTATTTATTTCACTTTCAATTACATTAATTTTATAACAATACCAATATGATAATTTAAGCTTTATCTAATAAGTTTTACAAGACATCTGTATCTGAACTAGATAATTTAATATGTGTATCTCAGACAACTGCGATCCTCCCTATAAATATGAACATTTAAAAGCTAACAAGTAGGTACTAATGCGGCTCTAACATTATAAAATTAATGCAAAAAAAAGAAGAGAAATTATAAAAAGAGGGTGATATAAAGGCCTCTGTTTGTGTAGAATGGGTGTGGGAGGGTGAGTACGAAGTTTTTATCTAGTGTGGTACATCTAGGAGGTTTTCGGTTTCATCATAGGTCAGCTTCATTTATTTATTATTATATATATTATATTATTATTATTTAATTTATTCAAATAATTTTTTCTTACATGCTTTTTATTTAATGCATGTATGTCTACAATGTCATTAATTTTGTTATACAGATACGGACCTAAGAAGCAGAAGTATTTATTTACAAACAGGTGTTTAAACAAGGGTCTGACGTGACGAATTTGTGTCCTGCTAAAAAAAAAAAAAAAAAAAAAAATGCAAAATTGCTTGACACCTTAGACGATGATTTTGGAAATAACAACGTATAATACAGAATAGCAGTGACATAAAGAGTCAAAAACGAAGTTTAACCGCCAAAAGAATCACGGGAGAAGCTGGATTTGAAGCAACATGGCAGCAACGTCGTAAAAAAGCCCATCTATATTATATCACCCGTCTCTCCACTATTCCAATATTTTACGGTGCATACTGGGTATGGCTCTTTATCCCTCCATATCATAAGGGCATATCTTCCCTACGATTACCGCGCCCCCGGTCTACTCACTGATATACAATGGTCTCTGTTGCACCATGTAACATGAGGCAACAGGGGCTAGTGTGAATCTCTGGATTCATTCGAGTAATCGAGTCTGGTTAAACCACACTGACGGTGCAATTCATTCATTTATATTAGGAACTAAGGGGGGCATGGTCAATTTTCGTCTATTTTCTTAAATAACTTCAAAACAGTTTATTTTAAAAATATATATTTGAGACTCTCGTAGTAAGTCCTTTCATTTGATATGTCACACGGTGTAGTTTGCAAAACTTTTCTTATTTGCCCCCAAAAGTGACCCCCATATTCAAAATTCATTTATTTACTTTACCCGTCCGTGTTTGGGTAACAGAAGTTCATATTTGTACAAAATTTCAACCCATTAGGTTCGGAGCAAATTGGCTGTGATAGACGGACAGACAGACAGACACACGAGTGATCCTATAAGGGTTCCGTTTCCTTTTAAGGTACGGAACCTTCAAAACTATCTACCAATACCGCAGTGCACACAATCTTAGGATCTAAGTAGCCGTGCTAATATCTAAGTCAAGGTGGCGCCAAGGTTCCACAGATTATGACATCAACTAACAAAAATGTGGGCGTAAATTAGTATCACGTTGGTGTATGAGTTCCTGTTGTTGTCACTTTGTGATGCATCAGATTTTTTCGTAATATTAAAACAAAATCGAATCTGCCTGCCTAGCCTTTTCCCAACTATGTTGGGATCGGCTTCCAGTCTAACCGGATGCAGCTGAATACCATTATTTTACATGGAGCGACTGCCTATCTGACCTCCACAACCCAGTAACTGGGTAATACGATACCCCTTGGTAAGACTGGTTGTCAGACTTTCGGGCTTCTGACGACCCGTAACGACTGTCAAAGATCCACGAATGACAGCCGGGATCAACGGCTTAAAGTGCTTTCCTAGGCACGGAGGAGTCTCGGTATGTAAAGATGGTCACCCATCCACTGACCAACCCCGGCAAGCGTAGCTTAACCAGATGGAACGACCCGTGCGGCTGTTATTACTTAGCCACGAGCTCCTCGTAATAAAACAAAATATGTAGTTAAATCCGGCCAAGTGCGTGTCAGACCATTCACAATGAAGGGTTCCGTAGTTGAAAAGAGTTTTTCCCAAAAACAAATTAAACATTGTAGTTGAAAACCATGTTCTCACATACATTGCTATACCTACGTCACGGTATATTCTCCAACTGCTTAATGTTTGTAATCCCAAAAAGAATATTCTTCTGTGTCATAATTACAAATTAACGATTTTCAGACTTTTTCCTTTACTTGTGCTGTGAGACCTTGCTTCTTGCCAAATTTCATGATTCTAGAATCATGAAATTTACTTATTATTATTTTTTTTTTTATTTTTTTTTTTTTTGGTTTTGATTTACTTGCGAGTATCAAAATAGTATGTCGCATAAATAGCCGTATTTTATTATTGTGTTGACTTAGAAGCTTGATTTTTTTACAGCTCTAAGGGACTATAGACTTACGTATCTGATATTAATTTCAGCTTGGTACCTATACGTGTTCCTGAGAAAAAGGGTCTTGACAGACTGACAGACAGACGGACAAGGAAGTGATCCTATAAGGGTTCGGTTTTTTCCTTTTGAGAATTTGAGGTAAGGAACCCTAAAAATTATAAAACATGGCTGGCCAAAAATATATGTAGAATGACTAAAAAGTTAAGAATAACGCAGAAATATTTTAAAGTCGGTAGGTAATATGCACCAAAATTTTTGAAGTCTGGAGAGCAATTGTACCATGTTTCCAAACAATACTGTCCCCCAAACCTGTATTACGTTTATATTAGTGATTGTCTTCATACCGTATGTGTAAATCAAGTGTGTGATTGATTGATGCGAAAATTTTATGATTTTGTCCCATAGAAATATACACTGGAATAAAGACAGCTTCTAGAATCATCGGATTTTGTTACAAATCACATAACATAGTTGCTTTCTTTCACATTAGTGACTAACCGACTATTATTACCTCTGTCATGCAATCAAAATTAATAGGATGCTGGTTTAATATGACATAATATGACTGTAAATCCGGATGCACACGTAAACTGTTAATAATTTTCAGAAGTTAAGTAAACACAATGTTTGCAGAGTAAATATGTCGTCAAAACGCTTTAAATTCCAAGATTAGCACAGAACAGTTAGTACATTGTAAACAGATTATGAAAGCCCCAAACCTTGATGCATCACACCTGATCCCCAGTTTGTATGAACTGACTCACAGTGTTCAAAATAACTACAATGACAACACTCCTTTCCGTTTGAGATAGAGTTCAAAATGGTTCAGCAACATGTGTGGAGTTACGACCGTTTCAATATGGAACCATAATGCATAATGCACTTTGGATCAAAAATATCTTGGACGCGGCCAATGAATTTCGGTTGTTATTGAAAATTTTTGCACATCGTTCTGTATTACTTAGAACATCATAAACATAAAGCTTGTTTTTCCCGAAGAGTTAGGCAGAGGTGCACTACATACTTTGAAATATTAAACGGTTATATAGATGCAGAATTGGTAAACTATTTCAACTTTAGGTCTACCCAGCGTAGTAAGCATCATCATTGTATTTTAGAATTGCCTACATCCAGCTTCAATACAACATTTAATAGCCCACTAACACGTATGGCAAGGCAATGATATTTTCTCCAAGAGTTTTGCTTCATACAAACGTTCACTATTTAAATAGTGCGACTAGTGCACGTCAATATAGCTCAAATTGGTATGTTTTGTAGTGTTCTAGATTTAGGTCTACTCGACACATTTAACTCCGAAGTTTGCATAGAGAAATAAACTAAAAAGTAAAAAATAAATTAAAAGCAAAAAAACCTGTTTTAAAAAAAGCTTTAATTTAAATACTCTAAAAAGAAGAAAATAAAATTTTGTTTTAAAATTTTAATTATCAACTTATAACCTCATTATAAATACACAATTTATATGATCATAAAAGCTTGTCGCGCGATTTACTTGTGTAAATAAACTAGTACCTATTTAATTGACAAACTTAATCTGCTAAGTTTAATTTTTTTTTAAATTTCAGTTTAGTTAAATACTTATAGGTAGGTACTTACGCTAACCCCGCGGAAAGCTTTTATGATCTTATAAATTGTGTATAATGGAGGTTATAAGTTGATAGTTAAAATTTTAAAACAAAATTTTATTTTCTTCTTTTTAGGGCATAAAAGCTTTTTTTAAAAAGGTTTTTTAGCTTTTAATTTATTTTTTACTTTTTAGTTATCGCTGGCTAGGTTTCTGAGTCCTATAGGAAAGCATAAAAAACTTCTAAAGTCCGCCATATTGGATTAAGAGTGATGTCAGAATATTTTTCTAATTTTTCACGGCAAGCCCTTTCATTTGATACCCATAATTGCAGAAGTGCATAAAAAATAACTATTCCGCCATCTTGGATGGTCCGCCATATTAGATTTAGAATGACGTCACATTATTTTTGAGTTACTCTCAACAAGCCCTTTCATTTGATACCCATAATGTAGAAGTGCATAAAAAATAACTATTCCGCCATCTTGGATGATCCGCCATATTGGATTTAGAATGACGTCACATTATTTTTCGAGTTACTCTCAATAAGCTCTTTCATTTGATACCCATATTGTAGAAAGTGCATAAAAAATAACTATTCCGCCATCTTGGATGTTCCGCCATATTGGATTTAGAATGACGTCACATTATTTTTCGAGTTACTCTCAGCAAGCCCTTTTATTTGATACCCCTATTGTATAAATGCATTAAAAATAACTATTCCGCCATCTTGGATGGTCCGCCATATTAAATTTAGAATGACGTCACATAGCTTATCGTGTATTGTCATCAAAACTAAACGTGTATACAAAATTTCAGCTCAATCAGTTTAAGATATCTGCTTCATACATAAGCTTTTAAAATCAGAAATTATATTATATTTTGTAACCATTAATTATCTTGATTTAAAAGTGTCCGTGGAGTTTCTTGCCCGTTCTTCTCCATAGGTACCTACTATGCTTTGGAATGGGCGCCTAGCTTCATCTTTCTGACTGACCGACCCCTTGACAATTCAAAAGTGCCTGTAATTGGTTTAATTGAAATAAATGCTTTGAGTTTGAGTTTATACGAGTAATAAAACGATGTCTCTAAACAGCACACTATTCAGAAATCGGAATGGAAACTCGGTGCGCGAATCCGACTCGCTCTTGACCGGTTTTTTTTATTGTTCTTCGGAGCAGATTTAGTCGACGTCCGCACGGACGTAAATATATCGCGGCGATTTTGTTTCGCGCACTGGATTTTCAACGCTCTGCTTAGTGCCGAGAGTTGAAAATCCAACATTGTGTTTTTTCGACGCGCTAGAATGCACTGTTGTTGTTAAGTTGGATTCTTAATGCTCGGCTCAACAACGAGAGTTGAAAATCCAGTGCGTGATAAAACCCCGCCGCGATATTTTTACGTCCGGGCGAACGTCGACTTACGGTCAATATCAGACTTTTTTGCTACTTGCTGTAGAATTTCTTACGGTTTCTGATACTGCCGTAGCTATTGTATTTTTTTTAATAATAATAATTTATTTATTAAACAGACAACTAGATCCAAATTACAAAACAAACATACTTACAATACTAGATGTTAGTAAAAAATTTAACTAATTTGCTATGGTTTTGGTTTTTGGTATTTCAAGATATCGCTAAACGGTTAGTCGACTCCTCACGTGACCAGAGGGCTGGCCTATTTTTTGGCCAATGAATCAGCATTGCCATACAACGTGGCAATGCTGCCAGGCTTTTGGGCACTTTACCTGTTGACAGCGATGCGGACGAATTTTTTTATGCCCTATGATCCTTTCCCCTCCTTTTTTATATACCATGTACATATTATTATTTTAAATCTGTTAGTTTATTTAATATTTGCTATGTATGTATTTAAATAATTATATTTAAATAATTAATATTTGCTATGTAGTATTTAAATTCTACTACCGACAAGGTGGTTTTTATAAGATGCCTCACTATGGGGATTTCTTTTGCTTCTCTATTTTCTCGGCACTCGACTTTTTACTGGCACAATGCATTCCTTTTGAAGCAAGCTTTCTTCAATTGGGATTTTTTTTAGGCCGATATGAGATGACATTTGACATTGTTTTGCTATTGTCAAATTTTGTAACCCTTTCAAAAATTTTGGCCAATATTTCTGTTGTTTCTCTTTAGGTCCTGGTATTGCTTTGTCAATTGTTGACAAAGACCAGAGGGCATAGACAAAGTAACATTCGATTAGCGATGACGTTAAAAGAAAAGCCAAAAAAGCCAAAAAATGTATGGGGTTGACATAAGCTATCGAAATGTCACGTGATCATGTTAATGTCACTGAAGCTGTAGCGATTGTAGAAATAGAATCGATTTGTCTAGGCCCTCAAATCTAGTTAAATACATTTTTGGGCAATACGAATTGATATTTTGACACAGAAAAGACATTTTCACGAAGGAAGGAAGGAAAAAAAAACTTTGTCATCTCGATTCTACTCTGGATTCATAGAACTGCATATTTCGAACGAAATACACAACCGTAGTTAATATCAGAACAATCAATTGACCTATTCAAGGAATTTCATTCAAAAAAATTTATAACATGATTGTGAATCATATGATATTACCTACCGTTTGAATGGAAGCAATGATGACGTAATCAATTGCTTCCAGTAAAAAAATATTTTACAAAAAAAAACAACCGACTTCCAAATCAAGAATTCAAAAATAAGTTCGTAGTTATTTCACTTTTCAATAAAATCATCATCTTCCTGCCCTTATCCCATATTACTTGGGGTCGGCGCAACACGTTTTCTTCTTCCATTCTCCCCTGTCAACCGTCACGCTATCATTCACTCCCTTCTCTTTCATATCATTTCTCACACAATCATCACATTACATCACAAATCACTTTTCAATAAAATATGTAAACAAATAATTATTTTAGCCGCGAGCAAGCGCTCGGCCGCGACAAAAGAAAACCCGTCCACTGAACGGGCCGCTGATGTCATCTGGCTGCGCGAGCGCCAGTTTTTTTATACAAAGCGATAACCAACCGTTTCTCGGAAGGATATGACCTTATGTTTTTAAAGTACCAGTAATCAGAGCTATATTTTGGAGTGCATTTCGTTTGAATGTATGATCGTATAAAATTCACAAAAATAGGTATGTAAAGAGCAAATACAGTTAGTTTCAGATTTCTAGATTCTAGATTTTCTACAAAGAAAAAACCAGCGATGACCTATATGTTTTATAGTTTAAAAGGCATGCTGTGTTAATTCTTAACGTGAATCATAAATAAAACCACTTACCACAGTACAATATTCATTATTTACAAGCTTCCGAAGTTGAGACAAAAACTGGTTATTGTTTACTTTCGATTTTATGACAGCGAAAATAATATTTTTTTAATATCATAGACTACTTCAGTGAGTGTTGTCGTATCTTAAAAGGTTTGGACACAGATAATCTATCATAGTAAATGCATGGAATTGGATAGTACTACTTAATAATGGTAGAACAAGGTTAAAAGTAAAAAAAATATTTCCTTGGTATAGAACTTATACCACGTTCAGTTACGGAAAATTGACTCTCGGGAAACACTCACACCACAATCGCGCAAGTGGCTAGAGACGAAGTAACTCAAAGTGTTGCAGTTTTATATTAAAATCATCTTGCAAGTAGACGAAGTATTTCGATTAAGTGCATTGTTAAACTAAGAAGGCATTAACTGTCAGAGACACATTCCTTATTATTTCTATGTTAATTTAAATTCACAAATAAAATTTATCTATTTATTAATAAAAAAATGACTTGTTTCTTCTTCAATCTAAATTTATTACAAAAAAAAAGGTGAAATTGTTGTTCCTACTATTATATTGTAAAAAAAAAAAAACACAAAATAACAATAGACTAAGTTATCATAAGTCAAAAAAACTTTTTTACAAAAAAAAAAAACAACCGACTTCCAAATCAAGAATTCAAAAATAAGTTCGTAGTTAATTCACTTTTCAATAAAGTATGTAAACAAATAATTATTTTAGAGACGAAGTAACTAAAAAGTGTTGCAGTTTTATATTAAAATCATCTTGCAAGTTGACGAAGTATTTCGATTAAGTGCATTGTTAAACTAAGAAGGCATTAACTGTCAGAGAAACATTCCTTATTGTTTCTATTTTTTAGTTTTTGTTGTTAGACATCTAGTGTTAAATTAGCCGAAAAAATTATACCATGAAAAAAAAAACGTTTTTTTAAAATAAATACCGGTAATGCTTTGAATGTGATTTTTTAATGTTTTGTATTAAATACATTTTTTAAAATAAATTTCTTAATAATATGATAATATATCAAACACATTTTTAAAATCACTAGGAGAACGAGATTTTTACTGTAAGAATCGTTATCGAAAAAAAATTGAATTGTGCATATTGTCACTGATCTAGTCATGCCATACTGACATGTTTTACCCGCACCATGCTAGAGCGCAAAACGTAAATAGAGAATTCTAGAGACTGCTGGATATCTTCCTTTGCATTCACACAAGAAAAAGAAGAACAAATTAACGTCGCTAGCAAAGAAAAGAGACAGAGTAAAAATATTTCTGTCCTTTATCGCGTGTCGGCTGAGCACATCATTGAGCACAACAAGTTTGACGTTTATGGCGGTTGCAGATTGAATTCCAATTGTTTATTAATAATTACATCGAGATTATACACAAAATACGACCTTTTCGTGCTCAATTCTATAATATTACATTTGTGCAACTGTGCAAAATGGTAAGGTGCAGTGTAATAAATTATTGTAAAAGTGATAGTTTGATAAAGATTGCCGGATTGTCCTTTCACTCGTAAGTATTCGATCTTTTTATGTATTCGATCGCTTTGTGTTCTGCTATTTTTAATCAAATAGTCGCAGTAATGTACAAACTAATTTGCATATCGTGTCAAATCTCATAAAATCGTGATTTGCGCAATATATTTATTTTCTTACCTAAAAATTCAGTGTTGCCACTTTTTGACGGGGCATTTACCCTTGAATATGGGTAAAACTGATTTTTTAAAGCAATGTCTATAAAAAAATATTTTATTTTAGACCTTGATCCATTAATGTTTAATTATTAATTTAATTATTAATTATTAGTAATACACACTTCTTTTAAGCTATTTTAGTAACATTTGCGCATAACGTGCAAACCTGCGGGTCAACATATTGCATACTATATAGCTACTACTATACTATAAATATACTAAAAGTCACTTAACTCACTTATAAGTCACTCACACGATGTCTAACAACAAAAAATAAAAAATACATACAGTAAACTTCTTTTTCTATAAAAAATATCGACTATCGATAAAAACTCATAACAGCAATACATCACATCACTAAACATGTCTATGGCGTTACATTACCGCCTATCACTTTGCTTCATTTTTCTTTAAATTTGATTTTATTTGTAGATAATAACATTTTGGCAGGATGATTTATTTAATTTACTACGGTTATTATTGAATCCGTATTTTACGATTATGATATTTAGGGTGCAGCTAAAATAATAAATCATGATTGTAATTCGCGATAACGTTCAAGAGTGAAAAGGAACAGTTCGTCAAATGTCACCCGCACCATGCTAGAGCGCAAAAACAAAAAACTAAGTCAAACGTGACTTTTCATGCAAAGAGATTGCGACTGAGACCGAAAATAAGAAATGTACTAAAACGGTATTCTACTAAAGTTTCTACTTGACAATGGCATTCCCGTAAATAATAGGTCTTTACCTATGAAATTGCCGTTTTGTATGAAAAAATTTCAACGATTTTTTTTCATGCATTTTTTATTTGTATTAATCGAGGTAATCACCCATGCAATCAATGCATCTTTGCCAACGCAGTGGCAGTTTATTGATGCCCTTCTTAAAGAAATCAGCTGGACGGGAGGCAACAAATTCTTCAAAGGCATTTTGTACTGCCTCTCGGGTATTGAATTTTTTTCCCGCCAAGAAGTTATCCAAATTCTGGAAAAAGTAGTAGTCTGTAGGCGCAAGGTCTGGTGAGTAGGGCGGATGATGGAGAGCTTCCAACCCCAGTTCTTGCAACTTGGAGACCGTCTGCTGTGCAGTATGAGGTCGCGCGTTGTCGTGCAGGAGCAGCGGAGACGAGCAATTGACCAATGCTGGTTGGAGATGTGCCAGCTTCTCCATCATTGTGTTCAGTTCTTCAAAGTACACATCTGAAGTAATGCTCACCCCGTTGGGTAAGAAGCTGTGATGAATCACACCAGCGCTAGACCACCAAACAGTGACCATCACTTTTCTAGGGGTAAGTTTTCGTTTAGGGCATTGCTTAGGTGCTGAACCAGGATCCAACCAACTTGCTGAGCGCTTGCGGTTATCAAACAGAATCCATTTTTCATCGCAGGTAACAATGCGGTTCAAAATTCCTTCATTTGTGTGTCTTTTGAGCAGTGCAAGGCACGTCTCGACGCGTACTTCGCGCTGGCGATCATTGAGTTCGTGGTGCACCCATTTGTCAAGCTTTTTTACCTTGCCAATTTGACGCAAATGGACCAATATTGTTTTGACGCTAACGTCGAAAGCTGCTGCTAATTCAGCCGTAGATTGTGTATCATCAGCTTCCACAATCGCCTTTAATTCGTCATTGTCGACCAAAGTCTTCGGACGACCGCGAGGTTCATTTTTCAGGTCGAAATTTCCAGAACGGAAGCGAGCAAACCAATAACAAGTGGTGCGTTGGTTTGTAGTGTTAGCTCCGTAAACGTCGTTGATGTTGCGTGCCGCTTGTGCCGCGTTGCTGCCACGACGGTACTCATATTCCATAATTACTCGAATTTTTAACGTATCCATGATGACGAAAAAGATTGAAATGCGATGAAAATGTAACACTAATAAATAAACAAATGACTACTTTTGGAAAAAAAATCCATGTTTTTAAAATAAAATTAATTTGAAATTAGAATTCTTAGCCAAACAAAAATTATTTTGATTTGAAATGGCCAGTACTGCAGAACGGCAATTTCATAGGTAAAGACCTATTATAACAACGTCAAAACTGACGTAAGCATGAGATTATTCGTACACTGAACTGTGACGATGTGTGGACATGTGTGGAGTGTAGCCTTAGTGGCGCTATGGCGCAAAGACTTGGAAAATTTTTCGAAATTTTCGTTTTTTTTTTTCGGAAATTTCCCTAATTTATTGCAGTATCGGGTTGATCTTGACCTTAAAAACCATTTAGGCCCTAAGAAGCATGGCCCTACGACGCACGGTTTCCAAATTATGGGCCTTATTAATTAAATTAAAATAAATTCTTAGGCCCATAATTCGGAAACGGTGAGTCGTAGGGCCATTCTTCTCATGTACTAAATGGTTTCTATGAACAAAGTTAATAAGGTACTGCAATAAAAATGGCCAAAATCTGTTAAAAAAAAATCTCCGAAAATTTGACTGCCCTGGATACGCAAGCTGGAAGATCGACCGACAGAAAAATTTCGAAAAAAATTTTTTTTTTCTCAATATTTCACAGTTTTTATACATCATCTCATGGTTTTCGACTAGAGCAACAATTTCTTTCCAATAAAGATTTTCCTCCGAGCTACCATTTTGGAAATATAGAGAATTTTGTAAAAAAAATAAAAAATTAGAAAGCTCATAACTCGGAAACGGTGCGTCGTAGGGCCATGCTTTTCCGGACCTTAATGGTTTTTAAGGTTAAGGTCAACCCGATACTGCAATAAAATTGGGAAATTTCTGAAAAAAAAACGACGAAAATTTCGAATTTTTTTTTTCGTTTTCTTTGCTGCTCATAGTGCCCCTACTAAGCCTACACTCCAACTCCTAAAACTCCGCACCTAAGACGACCCACTGACCAAAATTTTAGCTTCTGCAGTTTCATAATTCTAATTTTATTTTGATTTTATCCTTGAAATCATCTTGAAATCCAAGATTCATGAAGTAAAAACTTATCCACCAACTCTGTTGTAAATAATTTTGTGCCTGTGTAGTGAAATAATACAAAACGAGTGGGTTCAGCCTGTGGGAGTAATTTTCATTCCTCGCACAACATGCAGTCGACGAATCGGCGACAGAATAACGTAAAGAATACAGCAGCAGCTGTTGTCAGCCTCGCCAGCTGCGGGGTCTCACATCAGACGAATTTTCTTTAAGCAATGCGGCCGTTTTTGTAAAAACTTACAGACTCACAAAGTCTTACGAACTGAAGCCGCATATCCCACAGGATAAGCGAAAAAATGGACTGGGTGTTACAGCCGAGGTTGGTCTACTGAGTACACATTAAATATACATACCAAAATAGTATTGATTGACATGCAACAAGGCAGCTATATTCTAAGCGTTTTCGTTATCACTGTATCTACTTTTTCTCTGTTTTGATAAACCTGCGCTTTGCGCGAGTAGCTAGTAGCTCCTTCCAGTCTTTCGTAGTGGGTCAATTCCTTCAGATTCCCAGCCATGTAGCAAACCTAAATGGCCCTGAATCACCCACGTGTGTTCAAAACACAAACAACACAACAATGTGCTTTTCACTGTGACAAGAAATGCCCGAGAATAGGCTGAAAGTGTGACCTAAAAAGGGTCACACTTTCAGCCTATTCTCGGGCATTTGCAAGAGATAATAGAATTTGTTTGTCGGTTCGCTATTATGATACTTAATATTTTGTTTCCTTTTTAGATTCCATACATTTTATAAGATACGTGTAACACATTTCTGCTTCATATAACTATCTGATAATCGAGACAACAATATGAGGCAATATCCTCCCGAAGTCCTGACCGAATTACGGTCACGGCGACCAATTTCAACGGAGACAGCCAAATATGCAGGAGATAGTATAAAGAACAAGACTAGTGTCAGTTCGCACATACACAGGTGTACTCCGTCTTCCCTCACTCTCATATTCCGATGGGACGGCAATAAGACACAATCGGGAAGAGATTAGGCGCAGTACCAACGGCTGTACGTGTGCTTTCCTAGGCACGGGGGTGTCATACACTATTACATTACTATTTGGAGGGATCACGTGGACGGCACACGGTGGCAGTTGTTCTGATTGCCGGATATTAAGAGCGACAAGCACGGTCCATTTCTGGTAAAAAAAATGTTAACAAGCGGCCTAACACATAGTGTTACTTATGTTGTTATGTGTTATATTTGATTATTCATTAACAAAATATTCACTATAGTAGTAAGCTTTATTTTTCTGCAGTCACTCCACTCCACCAGTCTATATGGCGACACTAGCGATGCTTGGGGTAGGCTTATGTTCAACCGTGGACGTCTTTCGGCTGAAATGTGATGATGACTCCACTATAAAAACAGTCCTATCCCCTCACACGAGCGCGGTGTGAATCTCATTTTACCTAAAATTGTACGTGGTATGAGTTCTATACCAAGAATTTTTTTATTATTACTTAATAGTGATGGAACAACGTTAATAATAAAAAAAAAAATTCTTGGTATAGAACTCATACCACGTACAATTTTAGGTAAAATGAGATTCACACCGCGCTCGTGTGAGGGGCAGAGGGCTGATTTTATAGTCGGTTAGCACTTCATCTGCAACATCACGGCACGTTTGCTGTCTCAATATGGTTGTGAGAGATAGTCACAACTCTAAACTTACTAAATAATACCTACATATTTAGGACACACATTTATAAAAATCCACACGTGAGACCAGGAACAGACATGTATCACGTATGGACTTTAGCGCACATATAATAGACCAGAGAACAGACATGTATCACGTATGGATTTTAGCGCACATATAATAAAATCGTAGCGAAGTCAAAACTGTGCATTAAATATTTTTGAAAAAAGTAGTTGCTGCGAAGTGTGGGAATGAGGTTATTAGTATTTGTGTCCATTTGCCGCTTTATCTGTATATATGACCAAGCTTCTGAATAAATACTAGATACTGAATAGATTATCCATTCAGAAGTATTTATTCAGAAGTTTGGGCTTCGTAGTTTTTGAAACTTGACGAATTTTGAAAAAATATTCTTTAAAGGTCTATATATATTCTAAAAATATCTTCATCATCATTACTGGCAGCGCTGTGCTGAGTCATCACTTATCACGCTATTTGCTACGGGGGGAAGAGCAATATTGCATTGTGTTCCTGTTCTTCGATAGTTTACTGCGGAAATGTAATAAGACGAGACAAAATTGCAAATTATTTACAGTAGTTTGGAATTTGCTCTGAAATGAAAATCAGTACGCTATACCTACATGGAGCTAAACAGTCAATTATGACCAGTGTTGCCAACTGCTAGCTTTAACCAGTAGCTAGATATTTTCAAAATATTGCTAGATTTCCAGTTTTTTTTTTACCCTAAAAAGTTGTTAGAAGTTGCGAAATTTTACAGTAGGTTACAATTAAATGACAATTTTTGATAATCATTTTTATTTTCATTAATTCCATCAAGAAGTTAAATTTAGTCTTGTGTAAGCATTGAAAAAAAAAAACAATATTTAATTACAGAGGAAGATGTCGATGGCTGGGATTCAGTATCTTTCATTGATTTCAAATATTTTTCAACGGTGCCCATTTTATTCAGGACGTCTTTAGGAAAAACATTTCCTGAAGGAGTCTCTAATGCAGAGGATTGAGTTCAGAGTTATCAAACTCATTCTGTTTCTCTGCTTATTTTTAACTAAATTCATTTGGGAGAATAAACTTTCCACCTCTGCATTAGAATGTGGCAGTGAAAGGCAAGTTAAAGCAAGAGTACTTATATTTTGATATTTGTTGTCACCGGAAGAATTTCCAAATTTTTATACTTCGACCCAAAACTTATTTATTTTATTTATTTATTTATTTAAAGTCATACATACAGCTATCATTACAGTAACCCAATGCGATAGTGTAGGAAAAAAATAATAAGATAATTACAAATACATTTCAATTCAAAAATTATACAATAAATTCAATTCAAATTAACGTCAATAAAAAAAAACAAAACAATACAATACATTTATCAATTTTATACATTCAACTCTTTTCACCATAACATAAAACGTGTAATGTAACTTTTGCGAACTCGCTCAGTGAACAAGAGAGTACATCAATTTTATGAGCAACCAGGTTCAGTGTGCGCAATGTCCGCGAAAGCGGGGCCTTGGCCATTAGATTGGTGCGACCGCGTGGCAGTGCGAACAAATCGGGCCGTCTACGACGCTGTACGTACCCATTGGGCACGTACAAACCTATCTCCTGTAACACCCCCGGATTGTTGGTGACTGAACTATTTCTTCAGAATGCCACTTATTTATATGTAGAATGTGCCACTGTTGCATTATCTTGTCTATTATTTCTGGTGTAAATCCCAAAATTTCAGCAACATCGATGATAGTGTTTGACTTGATTGGTTTTACTGCCTCTTCTGGACTTAGCAACGCCATTGATTCTAGCTGGTTGTAGTTGTCTGGAAGCCTTTGTTGCAATTCCTTAAGTAATTGCAGTAAGAAGGCAGAGCAGCGTTGTCGTATTGCATTTAAAATTTCTGAGTCTAAATTATGTTGACCAGTTTTAAACATGTATTTATTTATTTATTTATTTATCATGTGTTTAAGTATCGGTCACTAACCCGTTGTCCTAGGTGAGTGACGCGACGTAATGCGACCTATACTTTTGTATTCGTGAGTTACAAACGCGGTAATCTCAGTTCATTATTGTTTTAACCATGGGCATGTTACTCAAAAATTCACATACTGCGTTTTAACTCATAAATTAATATTTTAAATACTTAGCCCTAGAAAAACTTGCAAATGCACGTCTTCAAGTTCTCACTTCACACTGCGTCACGTCTCGTCGCGCAAAAAATAAGTTCGCACTTCGTCGCGTTTCGTCGTACACTACGTAGGCCACAAGTACATACATATTCTCGTGTCGCGTCGCGTCGCGTGGCATTACCGCGTTTGTCGTTCACCTAGTACAACGAGTAATTACCAGTCACCCTGTATAAAAGCGCTATTAAAGCCTATTTTAAAACCACAATCATTATTCTTTATCATTTATTTATCTAAACACAATGATTCTTATAATGAAGATAAGAAAAAAATATTACAAAGATAAGGCAAGTGACGATTAATCAAATAATATTACGGTACGAGTACGCACAATTCAATGCCATATTTGGGTCGGGATTGTGATACTCGTATAATACGCGAGGTGACTGGACTGACTACCTACCGTCTGACCTTTGCTACCTTTGTAGAATTATGTAGAATATAAATTTTACAATAATTGTTATGCAGTTTACTTGTTATCACATTTAATATTTTAAATGTTATTGCTTATATCTTCGAATGGTTACGTTTTGGAGCAAAGTTTTCATAATAACTTTTATTTGTGTTAAGACCCTCTATTAGGCTATACAAGTTTGTACGTGCGCAGTGATTTTTAAAAAGTGACCATTCCGGGTATTGGCATTTAGAACTGGCCTCAAATGTCATGATTTAATGAAATAGGATAATTTTAACTTAGAGAGTTGTATTGGTGATTTTAATTACCTATAATAAAAAAATAAAACAAAATGATGGTCATTTTACGGGAAATTACTTCCCGTGCCGAATGAAACAAATATCATTCTAGGGCTTATGCTCGTGAAATAAGAAATAACTTTATCATTTTCAATAATTTATTATAATCAACAGAAACAGTAGTACAAAAAAATTTAATGTTATGAAACTACATATTTATCTTGTTCTTTAAATACTTAATTTACTTAACAAAAAGAATCCTTCAGTATTATAAAAAAAAAATCATCATTTTCCTAATAACAAAATGTAATCATTAGTTTTTTTTTTTTATAAACATATATTTTAGCTTACACTGTCCCACTGCTGAGCAAAGGATTAGATATAATAATTAGTTATGATATTATTATTTTTTTATCCTTATTAATTATTTATTTTACTCTACAATCAACAAAAAAAAAATATGTTTCTGTTTTTGTAGAAACGTTTACACTCACACAACACTATGGCTAACTAAAGTCCGCGCGTGCGCACGTTCGGTGTGGCGTAATCACGGCCAAATGGTTCCCGTACCGCAATAAAGACATAAATTAGGTCTTCTATGCGTTACTCAAATTTTTTTTCTTCTAATTTTGAATATACTTGAAGCAAGAATATCGCAATTAAAGGCATTTCTTTGTTTTTGCTAACGGGAACTTGGTTTTATCACCTCCACACCGGGGGCAAGACAACGAAAACTAGCTTGCTACACATCACGAAACCAATTACGGCCAAATACTTCTCGTAACGCAGCGAATGACAATATGACAATATTTCTTAATAAATTCTTGAAATAAGTAAAGCAAAAATAGTAATAACACGATAATACCTATTAATTAATTTTAATTAATATTAATAAAAAATATATATACAGGGTGTCCCAGAAGTCGACGTCAAGCCGGAATCGGGTGATAGGTCAAGTCTATGTTTAAAAAATACGGGCAATTATAAAAAAAATCGAGAAAATCTACTCCCTGTGACGGTTTTTTCACTCCTGTTGCTACAAATTTTAACTTTTTTTAAAATTTTATTTTTATTATGTAATGCCACCGTTGTGCCGTTAACAGCTGTTTCAAATCGCTCCGTAAAATAAAATCATAAAAAGTGTTTAAAACGTCTATTTCGAAGTGTGTATCGTCTGATAAGTTATAAATACAGTCGAAGTGCACTGTGCAATAAGTGAAGGTGTATAATACTGAAGAAGTCAATAGAAACAAGTCAAAAACCGTAGTGGATAAAAGCTGTGTTATAACGTCAGAAACACAAATCATCTGCTTGAAAACTTTTAAACGAAGCAGTTGATACACTCCGAAGGATTATAAAGAAAAAAAACAGTGAATAAAGTGAACAAAAACAGCAAGATAGAAATCCTAACCTGCAAAATAAACATTATACGGTAAAAATTAAACCATCGCAGTGACTTGCAGCGACATCTGTTGAGGAGTAGTAGATACGCCATCTATTGTGAAGTAGTGAAACCACCAACTGATAACGTAGTGCGATCGTTCCTCAAACTAGATAGATAAGCAACGCCATCTATTGTTCAAAAGCCAAAAATTCACTACTACACAAAAACATACTTTTTAATTGAAATACTAATGAATAAACATGGAAGAAATTAAGGAAATGCTAAAAAATATCCAAGAAGACATAAAACAACAAAAAGCACAGATGGTAGTTATGCAAGAGGAAATAACAAACACTATAAATATCAAGGTCAATGAAAGGTTGGAAAGTATAGAAATAAAACAATCTATTTTGGAAGAGAAAATTGAAGATCAGAAAAGGAAAATAGACAATTTTGAAAGATACACAAGGAGGAAAAACTTAGTTTTCTTTGGTATTCCAGAAGAAATAGAAGGTGAAAAAAATATTATAGAAAACATCGTCGAAAAAATAAACCGAGATTTGAAGATCACATGCGACAGTAATAGCATCGAGACGGCCACAAGATTAGGCAAAAAGTGTGAAACTGACAGACCTGTCCTAATAAAGTTTGCCACAATAACCAAGAAAACACAGCTCCTTAAAAACAAAAAAACAATTGAAGGTAAATCTTATTATTTCAAAGAAGACTTCCCTAAAGATGTACTCCACAAACGCAAAGAATTACAGGAGCAACTGAAGACAGCAAGGGAAAATGGAAAAAGGGCTATATTAAAATACGACAAATTAATTATTCTGGAAAAAAACGAAAATCAGAAAAATATTAACAAAAAACAGAAAAACTCGAATAATAAGAAAAGAAACATGTCTGAATCCCCGGAAAATAGCAAAGCCGTTGACACAGCCTTAACCGAAAATCGGCCAATAAAGAAAAACAAAAGGGGCGATATAACTAATTTCCTTAAACCAAGGCCCACAATTAATCATACCAACAACGAAAATGAACAACAATCCTATAACTATTCAGAATAGCAACTAGCAACACCCCCCTCTTCACTCCCAACACGGTTGGTCCCCGCGGGAGCTGTAGACCAAAACCCTCCAGGGAAGAAAAATTACCCTTCAAGCAACTCTACAATGAACGCATCAATTAATGAGAGTAATGTTTTATACATAGCAACATATAACGTCCGGACTTTATCAACTTGTAGTCGTTTGATAGAGCTAATGGAATCATTAAAAAACATAAAATACGACATTATAGGTCTCTCTGAAATCAGAAGACTTGGAAACTCAATTGAAGAACACAATGACTTCATCCTTTACTACATAGGGGAAACACCGGGACTATACGGTGTAGGATTCATAGTTAAAAAACACCTGAAGAATTATATTGAAAGTTTCATAGGTCTTTCTGAGAGAGTAGCACTACTTAATGTAAAATTCAATAACTTCGAAACAAGCATAATTCAAGTTTACTCTCCCACTGAGGCGGCTAGTGACGAAGAACTACAATCTTTCTATGACACTATTGACAGAGCTTTACAACTATCAGGAAGAAATACAATAGTTATGGGTGACTTTAATGCCAAAATTGGCCAACCGAAACCTAATGAAAAATTAGTCACGAGAAGTCATGGCTATGGCAAAAGAAACAGTAGAGGAGATAAACTCATTGAGTTTGCTTACGAAAACAACTTATGTATAATGAACACTTTTTTCAAAAAAAAAAACAATCAAAGATGGACTTGGAGATCTCCAGATGGCGCCACGAAAAACGAAATAGACTACATTTTAACTAATAGGCATAGAAACATTCAAAACATGCAAGTTTTAAATGTCTCTTTCCCTTCAGATCATAGACTTGTCAGAGCCTCATTGATAATGGAAACGAACAAGAAAAGTCGGAAAAACTTTGGCAACATTCCAAGAGCTTTACTGAAAAATGATGAAGATGTATCAAGGTACAAAGAATCACTAAGTAGCTGTTCAGAGAACCTACACAACTGTCAAGAAATCGACACTGTTCAAGAATATCATGACAAAATATTAAGCGCCATAGACAGTAGCCTTAAAAAAGCTCACGTACCTCACCCATCGAAGAAAATAAGTATACTGTCAGACCACACGAAAAAGTTGATCCAACGAAGACAAATACTACAAACATCCAAACCAAAGACACGTTCTATGAAAAATGAACTTAAAGCTTTGTACAAACTTGTGAGTAAATATATACGTAACGACTATAAGAATCATCGTACACAAACGATTGAAAAACACCTCAATACTACCGGCAGCGTCAAGAGAGCATACAAAGAGCTAAGATCACACAAAACATGGATTGAGGGACTTCGAGGACCATCAAATACAACACAAAATAGGTCAGAAATACTACAAATAGCAACAGCCTTCTACAGGAATTTGTACAGTTCTCAAGATCAAGAGTGCTACCCACTTAACACGCACATACCAGCAGATAGAGATGAGATTAGCGAAATGGATGAAGCAGAAGTGATCAGAGGAATTAACTTACTCAAGGAAGAGAAGAGTCCCGGTCCCGATAAGATCACAAATGAAGCATTAAAGAAAGGACTCCCACATCTAGCAACTCCACTAGCGCGACTTTTTAACATGGTATTGCATTCTTCATGTACCCCTAGACAATGGTCCGAGTCAGACATAATCTTGCTCTACAAAAAAGGTGACTCTAACAACATCAGCAATTACAGACCGATCAGCCTACTGCCATCAATTTATAAATTATTTTCATCCCTTATAGAAAAGAGAATAAGAACATCAATCGAAAAACATCAACCTATTGAACAGGCCGGTTTTCGAAGAGGCTACTCTACTGTGGACCATATCCATTCACTAGAAATGCTTATTGAGAAGTACCAGGAATTCCAAAAACCATTATACATAGTCTTTATAGATTATCAAAAAGCTTTCGATAGTATTCTCCACTCATCAATATGGGAAGCTCTGCACTCTCATGAAGTAGAGATTGAGTACATAAGAGTTTTAAAACATCTTTATAAAAATAGCACAAGCAGAATAAAGCTGGAAACCACAGGACCACCTATACACATAAAGAGGGGGGTCAGACAAGGGGACCCAGTATCCCCAACGATCTTCATAGCGGTGCTAGAATCAATCATAAGCAAACTAGACTGGAGTAAACTGGGTTTAAATATAAATGCCAAGTACATAAACCATTTACGATTTGCGGACGACATAGTCTTGTTTTCTGAGGATACAAAGCAGCTACAGTCGATGTTAAACTCACTATATGAAGAAAGTAAAAAGGCGGGTTTGGAGATAAACCTAAGCAAGACAAACGTCATGACAAATCACATCGAAACACCCATATACGTTGAAAACACACCTTTAAATTATGTCAACAGCTACATTTACCTTGGAAAACAGATTTCATTTGACCGACAAAACAACGATTTGGAAGTTGAAAGAAGAGTAAAAAATACGTGGAAAAAGTTTTGGAGTCTTAAAGAAATACTCAAAGGTGGTATGCCTATTAGAACAAAGAAAAGAGTCATGGACACCTGCCTACTGCCATCATTGACATATGCTTGCCAGACATGGAAATTTACCCGTCGATTAAAAACAAAAATAACATCATGTCAAAGAAGCATGGAAAGGAGTGTCATGAAACTACGAAAAATTCAAAAGATACCCCATCATCGTATAAGACTCAAAACTAAAGTGATAGATGCTCTCAACTATTCGCAAAAGCTAAAATGGCGATGGGCTGGACATATTGCAAGACTCAAAGACGATCGCTGGACTTTAAGAGTAACGTATTGGCCAGGCCCATCAGGTCATAGAAAAAGAGGTAGGCCCGTAGCTCGCTGGGCCGATGACATTGTGAAAGTCGCTGGCACTCGCTGGATGCGTACAGCAGAAGATAGAGACCGTTGGTCATCTCTGGAGGAGGCCTTCACCTTCTAATAAGAGGGGTTCTTGCTAGTAAAGCTGAAATGGTTAAAATAACTAAAATAATAAAATGTAATAATAATAAATAATAATCATAATAATGTAATAAAGTAATATTTAATGAGATTGCAAATTTAATTGTACTTAATTAATTATGAATTTTGAAATGTTTTTAAGATTGCATGCAGTATTTATATTATTTTCCTGTAATATTCAAACAGTAAGAAATAAAAGGCTATTTTATTTTATTTTATTTTATTTATTTTATTTTATTATGTAATCCTGAATACTGCTTCTGAAAACTTGCTTAAAATTTACAGCGAAATGCTCCAGTCCAGAAGGAAATGTAATTTTTTTCCCAACCAAGTATTCAAATTTAATACTTTGCCCGGTTTTAAGTGACTGTACTGAAAAAAAAGATGTACTACACGCGTTTGGAAAATGACTTTAAAAGTTGGCGCATTTAATAAGAATTCCAAATTGGTGTAACACTTGCAAGATTATTTGTAAAATTATAAAAAAAATTTTTTTTTTTTAAAGAAACCCATTTGTAAATTAATTTTCTTTATTGTCTAAAATTATTTTCATGTACCCCAATGCTTTCCTCGAGCCTGTTAAAGATTCTAGTTTGAGTAAAGCGGTCTGGTACAATCTCGTAGCCAGCCAGTTCACCTGATTTGAATCCATTAGATTTTTTTTTACTGTGGAACCGTCAAAGAAAAAGTTTATTTAAATCGATTGAAAATGTAGCTGAGCTACGGCAAAGACTGTGAACTGAAGCGGCTGAATTTGTAAATAATGGTAGATTCGCTCGTCTGATAACCCGATCCTTGCCGAGCGTGCATTGCGAATGAAGGAAGGCAGTTTGAGCATTTGGTGTAAATGTTCCGTACTTAATTTTTAATTAAGGCATTTTGTTTCTTTAATTTAAGACTTTTATGAGATTAATAAATTTTAGCATTCAAATAATCGATGTTTAATTTATTAATTCAAATCTTTTCTAAAAAAGAATGTTAATCCTAATTTTAAAGCAAATACACCGAGTCAACATCACTATCTCTCGTGGTGGTTTTGGACTACCTGAAATGAGGATTTCTGTCTCGCTCACATTTCGTGAGCGAGACACATTTGCTTCACTCAATTTGAGGAAAGCATTGGGGTACACAAAAATAATTTTAGACAGGTAAGGAAAAACTTTTTTTTCCATAATTTAACAAATAATTTTGCAAGTGTTATACCATTTTGAAATTCTTATTAAATGCGCCAACTTTTAAAGTTATTTGCCAAACTCGTGTAGTACATTTTTTTTCAGTACAGTCATTTAAAATTTGGCAAGGTATTAATTTTGAATACTTGGTTGAGAAAAAAATTACAGTTCCTTCTGGACTGGAGCAATTGGCAGTAAATTTTAAGCAACATTTTCCAGAAGCAGTATTCAGGATTATATAATAAAAAGAAAATTTTTAAAAAGTAGCAACAGGAGTGAAAAAACACGTCCCACGGAGTAGATTTTCTCGATTTTTTTTTATAAATGCCCGTAATTTTTAAAATACACAGCAACAATTTTTTTTTAATATTTTTCTGTTAACTAATATGACTTGACCTATCACTGAATTCCGGCTTGACGTCGAATTCTGGGACACTGTATATTTATATTATATTTTTTTTTTATTTTATTTTTTTTAACACCCCCACATACATACCACTCCAGAGCATGCATGCACTAAATTCCCGTCGTTTTATGATATATTTTATTTTGTTGCATAAATTGTTGATGTTCCAAAATCGGGTGAAGACACTGACTCCTGTAACACAGGTACCACCTAGCTCAGGAGTTAGGGCTTCAATTGAAAATGTTACTCCATTTTTTGTGTCAATATTTTTTTTTTATTATTATTAATTCTGAGACTTCTGAGTCACGCCTAGTTAATTTCATGGTCTTCCTTTTATTTTAGATGGTATGTTATTTAGAAGAAAAAAATGTATATTACGAATGTATGGTTTTTTCACATTTAGTGGGTTCGATTCTCGGTTCAGGCAGGCGATTATTTAAAATTCTTTGAATGCAGTTTGCATTGTTTTTCAAATAAAAATGAAGTCCTCATTCAGTAAATTTTTCTATCTACAGTATTTAAGATACTTTCCCTCCATGTGGCAAAGTCGTGGGACGCCCTGTATATAACGGGTGTAAAAAGACGTTTAGCGAAGTCGAGAGTCACTTTTTTTGAACTGGGTCAAACCTGGGAACCTTCTGGCTACGGTGATATTGAAGGTCAAAATTCCAACTTGACAGTATGATTTGAACTAGAATTTAAATTTAAATTACATCATAATCACCATCAATGGGGCGGACGCCGCGCTCGTCAATATCACCTTATTTGTAACGATGCACGTCGAACTTGAATAAACAATAGTTAAAAGAATTTAATTATTTTTCGCAATAGGTCGTGCCACTTTTAAGAGAAAAAAATATTAAAACGGGATGATGCTTGTTCAATCTTGTAGTACATTGTATGTACATACAATAAAAAAAATCATAAAAAAAGAAAATAAAACCATTCAACAAAATAAGTTGAGCCGTTGAGAGAACATAGGAACGGACATACATATTATACAGGTCAAACAAGTAACCCTCCGCCGCAGTCGGGTAAATATAAAGAGTAAGCAGTTAGTCTCTATGTGGAGTTTTTGCTTTAATAATAAGAATAAAAACCGGTCGTTTGAACCACCCTGCTCCCGACACCGGTGGACCTCTTTTTTTTAATATTTTTTTTATCGTTTTATTTTAAGAAATATTTAAAAATCTAATAAGATAAGAAAGTAAATTAATAAACGACAGTGTAAGAATGTTATTGATTTGCAAGAATACGGGTAGGTACAAAAAGTTGACAAATATACATAATTTTCCGTCATATTCTAACAGGTATTTGGTGTGCAAAGCTAAAATTGAAGGTTAGGGTACTTAAACACTTCCCTGAGGCTGCGACCGGCCCGCCGGTTGAACGCGTCCTTGAGGGTCATGGCCATCCGGCTAGTCCGGGGATACCGCACTGTCTCCTGTGAGGCGGCGAGCCTCCTTGCCGGATTACCGCCATGGGATCTGGAGGCAAAAGTCCTCGCGCACGTGTGGGAGTGGCGCGAGGAGACGAAACGCCGGGGCGTAACTCCGCTGCCGCGAGAAATCACGGTACAGCGGACAGAGCTCCGGCGGGATCTCATGGCGGCATGAAGAGTGCGATTGTCGCAACCCAGCGCTGGGCACGCCACAATTGCGGCGATAAGTCCCCTCTTTGAGGAGTGGTTGGAGAGGCGCCACGGCGTCCTCACCTTCCGCCTGACGCAGGTCCTCACCGGACACGGTTGTTTCGGGAGGTTCCTGCTTCGGATAAGGCGGGAAGAAACGCCCGGGTGTCACCATTGTGTGGATAGAATAGAATAGAATAGAATACTCTTTATTATGCTCACCATTTAAATTACTGGTGGATCGCCCGGAGGACACGGTGGAGCATACAGTGGAGGTCTGCCCGGCTTGGGCGGAGCACCGCCGTGTTCTCACGGAGGCGATCAGCGGCGGCGATCTCTCGCGTCCAAACCTGGTCCAGGCCATGGTGCGGAGCGAGAGTGCATGGGAGGCCGTCACCTCCTTCTGCGAAGCAGTAATGCTCGCGAAGGAGGAAGCGGAACGCGTGAGGGAGAGGCAACAGCCGCGCCCTCGCGCCCCTAGCCGCCGTAGGAGACGCCCTGGGCGGCGGGAATCGATCGCCGATTCCCGGCCACCGTAGGCGCGGGCTTGTGGACGACGAGTAATGGGCAGCTCGCCGTTCGGTAAGGACCCGGGGGCCGATTCTACTAACAAAATTGTTCAAAAATCGCAATGGAATCGCAGCTAAACCACGGCTTTTATGCGTTTTCTCATTCTACTAATGAACAAAGATCCAACTGCGGTTACGTTTCAGTTGACGCCAACGATCGATCGAAACAATGTCAAAATCTATTCTGCTAACAAAATCGAACATAAGCGTGACGTTTAGTCATATTCTACTATTATTTTGACATTTGTTTGAATCGAACCAAAGCTGAACTTTAGCGATTCATCTGTCAAAATTAGCGGTGGAACATAAGTTGGTAAAGTGTAACTTTTGCCGAATCGTTATAGAATTGCTTTCGTTTTCTTCCTTAAAAATAATGATGTTTTATATGGATTTTGTTGAACTTGCCCATGAGGTTGACGTTGGAAGGGTAAGAGCAAGAAATTTATCGTCAAGATTAAGCAATAATGCATTTGACCTTACGCATCGTCAGTTTGTAAAGACGTACCGACTCTCCAAAGACCTCGTAAGAGCTTTGGTTGAGGAGATCAGTCCTCACATGCCCATTAATCTTCGCTCTGACGGTATTGATACGGAAACAAAGGTAAATAGGTACATAGTTACTGTCGTTTTATTATATGACCTGTGATAAAGTATTCTGTAATATTGACTGCATTATCGTTTTAGATCTTGGTTGCACTGGCTTTTTATGCAACTGGTACGTACCAAACACTGGTAGGCCAGTCGCAATGTCATGCCGTGTCACAACCTTCAGTTTCTCGAGCAATCAATCAAGTGACAGAGGTACTTAATATGCCACATATTTTTAAAAAGTATGTCAAATTTCCAAGCTCCAGGGAAGATCGTGATGAAATCAAAAGAGGGTAAGTAAAGCAATATTTCCATTTCTGTTTGTATGTGGACCTAGACATATAGATCCTTATTAATTAATAATGTGTTATATTTTGCAGATTCTACAGAAATTTTGGCATTTCTGGAGCCCTGGGCTGCATTGATGGCACGCATGTTGCTATAGTTCCCCCAAAACTTCATGAAGAGCGCTACTTCAACCGAAAGGGATATCATTCCTTGAATACTTTAATTGTGAGTTATTTCTTCTTTGTTGCCTTTCAAGAAATAGCAGTTTGAACTAGTTTATTATTAATATCTGAAACTTGTTTCAGATTTGCGACTCAGATGCCCGAATATTGTGTGTTGATCCGAGTAACCCTGGATCAACACATGATAGTGCTGCATGGAGTAATAATCCTCTCAAGGAAATCCTAGATGAAATGATTAGTACTACTGGTGAAGATTTTTATTTATTAGGTAATTATTTCATTTCACTTAACTAAATAATATCGCCATAACTATGGGGGTTATTACACTATCGTATTTATATCTAAGATTATAGATCTATGTAAAAAAGAAAACGAGAAATAAATGAATGAATGATGTTTGAAAGGACATAATTATTGAATGATTTGTTAGCTTCTGTATAATATATTGCTTACAATATTTCACAATGATAGTGTAATATCTCATAAAATATCAGATTCTAAAATACACCTTTTTTCTCAGGAGATTCAGGATTTCCTTTAAGACGAGCTATGATGACTCCTATACTTAATGCTGCTCCAAACACTCCTGAGGCTTATTATACTGAGAAGCATATTAGTACCAGAAATGTTGTAGAACGGTGTATAGGAATTTTAAAAGCCCGATTTAGGTATGCATTTTATTGTACTTATCTCTTGTTTAAAATTATAATATTGCAATAATTACTATTGTAATATTCATGTATATTAGTTATTAGTTTAATACATCTGTACATTCTTTTCGCAGGTGCTTATTAGTAGACAGGAAGCTGCACTATACGCCAGAAATTGCAGCAAAGATAACAAATGCTTGTTGTGTACTGCACAACATCTCACTACAACTAAGACTGGAGCTGGACAGTGAGGATCTAGAAATAATAGAACAGGAGCGTGAGGAAAGAGATGATGCAGCCAGATTAATTCCTGAAAATCGTGGGTCACGGCGACGTCCGAATTATCTTTTAGAGCAAGGGCGTAATTACCAAGCAGCTTTGGTGCAACGTTTGTGGACTTCAAGGCAATAAATAAATAAATAGAATTTATAATAGAAATTTATACTAGAAATGTTTAGGTAGTTATAAAGTTAAACAATCTTGATGTGTCTTATCATTTTTATTTTAAAACCAACTAAAAACCAATATAAATACAACAATAAAGATTACTAAATCAATCGAACCATTAGTTAAAGCAGTTTATTTGTTTAATATGTGTTTGTGTAAAAAGTCACATCAAGATTGATTACCTTTATTTAACTACCTAAACCTTTCTAATATAGATATCATTACTTATTATAAGTTTTGTATAATTTAGCTTTATTAATATTTTGTAAATGTGAGTAGCTAGGTCTATTCCAAAAGTATCTGATGAAAATGTTAACAAATGGATCAGGAGATAATAAAAGTTGAAACCTTTTAAATACTTGGATCAATGTATTACCAATTCCTTTTAGTTAGTGATTGGGTCAGAATTTAACTTGAACAGGTTATTCTCGATAGGATTATTCTTACTGATCATCTCTTGTTGCCCTTTCTTCTCTGTAGTCCATAGGAATCTACACTTTGGAAAATGCAACAAGCTGCCATCTTCTGAGTAACATTAGAAATGAATGTTTTTATTTTGGGTTTAAATAAATAAAACATAATTATCACAACATTAGTTATTTTTATTTCAATAATAATAAAAAATCAGTCATTTATTCAAATTAGGCTGAGAATCAGTACTTTCTGAACGTCAAAATTACAAAAGACAGTCCCCACAAAACGTCCGCCCTTCACCACTTCCTAGTGCTTTAGCTGGGAAGACGAAGTGGCGCAACAAACTGTCCAGCAGCACAGCTGTCTGTTCAGTTAGACGAACTTGATTCTATGCATCAGTCTCATTACAAACTTAATAAACAGATAATCTGAAAATTGGTTGATCTATTGTATCTTCAGGTCAAGAATCAGTCTGAAACAAAAAGAATATTTCCATTAGGTAGGTACTTACCTATTATAAAATCTTAAAGCAAAGACATGGGAGTCACAGTCTATAAATACAACATGTCCCAGAATTAACGCACAACCTCATCGTAGGTACTCATCGTTATGAACAACTTTTACTGTGGATCAAAACAGCAATCGCGAAAAAAATAAACAGCTGTTCCCTACATTTTGACGAGTTTTTGCGAAAATAAGTGTAGGGAACAGCTGATTTTCTTTTCGCGATTTCAGTTTTGGTCAGATAATGGCAATAGGTTCGCCCACTATTACATAGGAATTAAATATAACTGGCGAAATGTGGGTGTACTATAGGTACGCACGGCTACAGATCAATCTATGTATTTCCAGTATAAGCTGATCTCGCATTGTATAGGATTTCCTTACAATGAGAGGTCAGTGTAAATTGGAAAATATAGCTTGATGTGTAGCCGTGTGTACACCTCTGCCTAACCCTTCGGAGATGACAGGCGTGATGTTGTGTGTAGAATCATAATTACATAATTTATATACTATACCTAGATCTAAAACTAGTGATAGTGATACAACCAATCAATTACTCATTATTCTAACAAAATATAACTTTAAACACTTACTCTATCTGAAGGAGATACATAGGTACGCAGACTTTCTGCCATGCTAGTCATAGCATTAGAGATGCCGCTCATTGCATTAGAGATGCCGGTCATAGCAGTAGAAAAGTCGGTCATAATATTAGACATATTTAATGCTGTAGTAGCCACCATTTCCTCAGTTCGCGTACGCATCTCTTCAATGCGGGCTATGGTTCCCCTTGCTTCATCAAGAGCTGCCGTGTTACCTATAATAAGTATTAGATAAAGTTATAACAAAAACCAGAAGATGTAAATTATAAAAAACCGGCCAAGTTCGAGTCAGACTCGCGCACGAAAGGTACCATTATCTATAAAAACGGCAAAAAATCACGTTTGTTGTACGGGAGCCCCCCTTAAATATTCGTTTTATTTAAATTTAATTATTTACTTTTAAAGTGAATATATAACTAAATATTTCGTGAATATTTCAAGCGTCTACCTGTTGCCGTTATCAATATCGAGCAAAAAAATCACGTTGGTTGTAAGGGAGCCCCCTTAAATATTTATTTTATTCTGTTTTTTAGTATTTGTGGTTATAGCGCCAACAGAAATACATCATCTGTTACAATTTCAACCGTCTAATTAACACGGTTCATGAGATACAGCCTGGTGACAGACGGAAGCGGAGTTTTAGTCATAGGGTCCCGTTTTAGCCTTTGGGTACGGAACCCTAATGATAATTAAATGAAAATAGGGTTAAGAATTGGTTCTGACTGCCAGATTTATGTTATTCAAAATGCCACTTACTCTGATGTACAAAGCGAGGGCGACCACCCGCACGTGTGCGTGTTGGTCTTGGCTGTCGGTGTCTAGGTCTGCCTGAAAGTTTAAACAATTAGGAACCTATTTTTATACTTCAATACAATGTTATCTAAGTACGTAATAATCATCAGAAAAATAACTCGCTGTTTCTTGTTTTTTCTTGGAATGCGTTCGGCGTGAGTGTTGCACGCCTAAGTATCTTCATGTTGGTTCTTAGTGAGCCGAGGGATTTCAAGTGCGTTCCACTTGTAACCCTTGGGGCTTTTTGTGGTTTTTATCGAGGCTTGGAATTTGGTGTGTAGTGTGAAGTGGATCTTTGAAATACTTTTTGACTTTAATTTTTTTATTTAGTTTGTATTTCTATAATTACTTAATTAATAAATTTTAGAAATAAAAAAGCATGAATGACTGTCTCAAACTTGTCCATAATACTGCTTTTTATTGAAACAGGTTTTAAAATAATTTGCTGTTTCCCGAAAGGTTGGGCAGAGGTGTAGTACCCCCATGTTATTGACCTATTGTCATCAACCGGGCACAAATTAAGACTCCAGGCTGCTATTGAGAAATTAAACATAGAAAAACCCAGTAACACTTTGCCAGACCTGGGAACCGATCCAAGACTGCATGCTCAGCAGTAGCGTTTACAACCACTAGACCAACAAGGCAGTCAAATAATGATCTTCTAATAGAAAATATGATAAATAGTCATTTAATAATGAGAACCTGTTTGTGGTAATGTAGAGCCTTGGTCAGCTGGCTGACTGTTTCCTTCCACATGACGTGCACTGTCTCTCAGTAGAGATTCAAGAGTCACTGTACGGCTGAGGTCTTGTGTGGCTGGTGACCTACTTGCGGGTGCTTCAGCACTCTCTGGGATCATAGATAAATCTCTGAAACAAACAATTAATAAATTGTTATTAGATGGCTAATAAAATACCAATACCTATAAAGTTTATTGTCTATTACTTACAAAATGGGTGAGTTAGTTGCTGGCAGATCAACATCCTGTTCCACTTCCATCTCTTCAGCATTAACAATCTATTTGTAAAAGAAAAAAAGCATGATTAAGACACACAATTGAATTTTTGGAATAGGTATACTTAATTATTACATGATTGATAAATATCTAATCACCTCAATTTCAATCTCTGGATCTTGACGGACTCCAGTAAGTGGGCCGACATCCCTTCCTAAAAGGGCAGCAACTCTTTCCTCTAGAGGGCTTAACTGTGGTGCCCTGCTAGGCCCACCCCCAGTACCCCTATAGCCTCTGTTTATTTCGGCTAGTTTGGTCCGCACCCTACATTTATAATCATTCCAAAACTGAAATGGATAGAAAATTATTGTTATTAGGTATTGTCATTTTTGTATTTTTAAAGAATAGACAATTTATTAACTTGACTTGAAGTTGTAAACTTACCTTTGACCATTCTTTAGGTGTCCTGGCTACGCCTTCCGAGTTTAACAAATCCGCACATCGTTGCCACATGCGTGTCGCAAGGACTCGTCCCTCTTTGGACCGCAATTGTCCCACGGCAAAATTGGTGTGAGCCTCCATATGTGCAATGAGGAGGTCCAGTTGTTGAACTGATGTAGATTTTCTTCTGGTATCTTCCATTAGGCCTGAAATTACGTACGTACAAACAGAACAACACTTGCAGCGAGACTAAATCTTTTACCAGTAAATGGAATGCATCAATCTGCAACGAACTACAAGTGGTCACATAATTTAACCATTTTTTTGTTGTTGCTAATTCAAGTGCGACGTAAGTGAGTAAAACCCTTAAGTGTGTCGTAAATATTTTCTTTAAACTTTTGTCGCATAACATGAGATAGAAAATAACAATATCGGCATATGGTGAGATGTTTTATTTAATGAGTAAATTATCAGTAATATTTAAAACGAATACTCCCGTAAATGATCCTTTTGATGAACTGGCACACAATAGAATTAGAAGTAAGTTTTTGCTTCCCGCCGTTTGTTTACAATAACTTTGAGTCTTTGACATCCGAAACGTTTCGTTTCACAGCTTCGGCCAGCTAGGGACATAAAACGAAACGTTCTTCTGAGTTTTTATTATTTTAAAAGTTGAACTGTTGTATGTATAACAATTCACTAAACAAGAAAAAAGTTTATGTATGGTCTAGTTATCTTTTTGTATTAGGAAACACATTTTGTGACACTTATTCGTATTTAGTAACATTTTTAAATTCAACTTTTTTTTTCTGTGGTATTATTAAAACATACTATTTGGCTTGTTGGTAACACAGGTTAAGCGCTGTTACGTTCCCGTTACGATTCAGTTACGATTTGGTTTCCAGTTTGCTTATGAAATAGTAGAATGACTTTAAAGGTAACTATCGAACGGCGATCGAAATGGAACTGTTGCTAAAACACAATTGAACGTGTAACGTTGCAAATTAGTAGAATCGGCCCCCCGGCCCGGGTCGACGGCGCGTTGTGTTCCACGCGCGCCTCAAAGAGATGTCAGCAGTGACGGGGTCAATTGGGCCTATGCCGCCGGGGTCGCGGGTAGTTCGAAAGAGGTACTGTGGCCCTGGCACGGGCAACTGAAGGAACATGGGTGGGTTTTAGTCAGTAAAAGTCTGACACGCCCTCCCGCTCTGCCCAGAGCGGGAGAAGTCATTTGATGATTTCCCATCCACAAAAAAAAAAAAAAAAAGGGTACTTAAACACAACAATTTCAAAGACAAATATTACAAGGACAAGAGCTTTTTTTTTTTGTAAAAATCAAAAACGTAATAACACTAATGAACTAATAAATAATTTAAAAAATCAAAAAACCCGACTGTAAAAAAGTAAACTTATATGCAATGCACTAAAAAGACCGAAACAAGATTGAGAAAACTGGACTTTACTTCCGGGATTGTCCTGATTGCCATGGAATGCCTCTCCACTCCTCGAGTACCTCAGACATGTTGCCCTCTTGTCGCTACGTCACTATGTGCTAGCCACCGATTCCGGGGGCCCATTATTGAGTGTGCAAGTCACCCCCTGCCATTTTATCTGTGTATATTATATAACACTGGTTAGGCAGGGGATATAGTTCTTCCATAGTTCAAGGTACCCAATCCACTATAGCCACTCAAATCCATAGCCCAATATGTTTCGTTTCCATGTTCTGCAATAGTCCTGCACCAACCGGGGGTTGTCCTTGGGTGCATTTGCGTAGTGAATACAGGGATAATCGTTGGCTAGTGCCTCCTCGTCGTTTAAAATTGTCTAAGGGGCCTCTGCGAGTTGGCTTCGGCCCCTCGTACAAACTTACTGATTTTAAAAACTCACTAAGTATATCATTTTAGGGATTTTTAGACTACCTAAAGGCGTTGGTAGGTATGCATTGATAATTCATGAGAAAAGATAAAATTTAATCGTTTTAAAATTAAATTGAATCTTCGATAAATCTAAAATAATTAACTAATTTCGTCATTTGGTGGTAGTTCTAAGTGCTGACAAAACAAACTTAATTACTTTTTACATTGCGTAAAACAAAAACGAAGGCAGCTGCAAAAATGCCGGTTAGACATATATCTACAGAAGAAAAAGATGATTTTAGTGACATTGACAACTCGTTTTGTTCTTTTTTAGGCTTAGTGACTTTTCGCTCTACGGGGACGAAATACAGATATTTGTAAAACTGGCTTTCTTGAGCATTGACCATTAAGTATTGGCTGATAACTTTGCACATTTTGTCTTTAGAATTATTGAAGTCGTCGCTATCTGCGTAAGTATTGGCTACTTTCAAGATGCCATTCGCTGTTTCATCGTTAGGATTTTCTGCAACGAAGTACCTGGAAAGTTTACAGTAATTACTTATTAGTTTTAACAACGTAAGTATTACGAGGAGGGTCAAAGGATATGCCAACTCAATAATTCTTAATATACTGAAGTAACATTGCACTGTCTTTGCCGTCCTGGATGGGCACAATCAGTACCTACTTTATAACACAATATTTGCATTTGGGCAGAGGTATAAAGTAAACCCACATTTTGCCAGTTATGCTTTTTCCTGTCATGAACCGGTCACAAATAGACTCCGGGCTGCTGCAAAAAAATCCCTGATGGAATAATCCAATATCTGATTGCTCTTCACCTCATGTGCAGCAGTCGAACAGGCAATCAGTACAAATTCAAATTCTATTCGTATATCCGTGCAGGGCCGTGCTACATGGTGATGTAAATAAAAAATATTGTATCACTGTGCCTCGCTATGCGTGCAAATATTATTTTCACAGTAATAGGTTTATAGATTACTAGCTTCTGCCCGCGTCGATGTCGGATTTCATAGGCTTTAATTTTCTTGCAAAAATAAAAGTAGCCTAAGTTACTACTTACAACATCAGGTATCTGCCAGTGAATATGCCGTCAAAATTGGTCAAGCTGTTTCGGAGATTAGCCAAAACCAACTAACAGAGAGACAGACCGACAAAACATTTGAAAATTGATTTTTTGTATCGAAATACTTTCATAATTAAGCATTTAGTAATAAACTGTTATTTTGACATTACAAACAAACACTTCAAGTTTATTTATTTATATGTAATCTATATTATATAAATAATAATAATTTTTTGCCCCCAACAATTTGCGACTGGTGGAGTTACTAAAGGAAACAGAAACCTTCAGTAGCGCCATCAGGATGGAATTTGGTGTGGACAAATGTGCAATCATGCATGTAAAGCGAGGGGAGATTATGGAATCCGTGGGAACCCAACTTTCGGATTCCATACACCTTAGATCCCTCTCCTCGACTGAAACCCATAAGTACTTGGGTATGTCGGAAGCGTTGAGCATCAATGTTACTAACATGAATCAATCGTTGGAGGAGCGCCTCTTCGGCCGCCTGAAGAAAGTATTTGTAAGCTTAGTTAGCTAATAATTAAATGAAATGAGAAACATTCGTATCGTTTGCTTTTTTATTTATCCAATAATAATTGTTACAATAAATCATGTCGACATATACTGAAAATTATACCAGGCCCTGCAACAATGTCACTCCACTGTGAACTGTCAAGCAACGCTGGCACAGATGAAGTAGAACACGGGTCACTGGAACGCCACTCACATTCCATATCTCTTACATCCCCCTTTCTAAGCGTAGCGCTTAGGACGAATGACTGGCAGGCCACTGCGTGTTGTTTTAGGCAGGGCGAGCCCGGGATCCGGCGGCGGCTGTGGCAGGGGTCCCGAGGGTACTACTGATCTTGGTGGTGGTTCTGGTATTGTCATAAGCGGTGACTGTTCTGTAGGCGGTCTGGGCACTGTATTCAACTCCGCCTGTTCACTAGGAAGCATCGTTTTCAGGGTTTTCGATTGCTCCGGTTCAGGTACATTATTTAAGTTTGTCGCTGCAGTCATAGTATTATCTGAAACAAGAACTGGTTTGTTATCTGAAGGTGTGCGTCTAGGTAATGGTGGAAGCGATCGCAAATGCCAGGTGTTTCTTCGGTAAATTAACCCGACTGGGTTCTCAACTAAGTAGGATCTGGATTGTGAAGTTGGTGGTATGATCTTGGCTGGTACCCAATGTTTGTGGTCCTCTCTCAACATCACCTGTTCACCGCTATCAAATGTTTCTACTTGTTCCTTTCCTTTGTCAGCATACTTCTTCTCCTTTTGTTTTGCAGCTTTTAAGTACTTTTCAATACTTGTTAGGATTTTTGGCTTGAGTAATTTGTGATTTATGGGTAATAATGTTTTTGTCCTTCTTCCCATTAGTCTTTTTACTGGTGAACCTAGTTTTTCTCTAGGTGTGTTTCTGTGATGCAGAAGGGCTAATTGTATACATCTAAATTTTCATCCAAGCATTTTTTCAGCAGGTTTTTTGCTTCTTGTACATATCTTTCTGCCAATCCATTGGACCTGGGGAAATATGGGCTCGATAATCTGTGTTGGAAGTGCCATTGATTACTGAATTCTTTGAATTGTTCATATTGTTTACCATTGTCTGTTAGTAGAAATTCTGGAACTCCAAATGAAGAGAGCCAAATTTTTATTGATTTAATTACTGTAGAGCTGTTTAGATTTGATAATTCATGGAAATCAAAATATCCTGAGTATGCATCTGCAATGACTATGAAGTTTTTTCCTTTATGATGAAATATATCTGAAGCTACAATACTCAATGGAAGTTTAGGTACTTTTTGCAATAATATTGTTTCCATTGGTTTGTCTTTTTGTGTTTTTAAGCAAGTCTCACAACTTCTAACATATTCATGCACATCACTGCTCATGTTAGGCCAGAATACATTGTCTCTCGCAAGCTGTAGTGTACACGCTGTTGATTTATGGCTAAGGTGACAATGTTTCAGTATAATTGGAACCATGCTTTGGGGAATTAGCACTCTGTTGTTTTAAATATCAAGTTGTCATATACACTTAACTGTTCTCGGATTACTACCAGATTACTACCAGAAGAAACAAAAAAATACTGGTACTACCAGTATTTTTTTGTTTCTTCTGGTAGTAATTTTATATCATCTGGCCAACCGTTAAGTATGATTTATTTTAATCGTCTTAGTTCTTTGTTTTTTTCTGTTTCATCTTTTAGCTCTTCTTTACGATTTTTTTAAAATGGCATTATGTCACATATTTCAATTTTACTTTCATTCATTTCTTGGCTGCTTAATTCTCTCCAGTCTCGGCTTAAGGTGTCTGCAATAAATAATTCTTCCCCCCTTTTGTAGATTACTTTAGTACCTACTATATGGTAGTATCTGATACAACATTCTTTGAAGTCTGGGTAGTGCTTCTTAAATACTGTTTCTAATGGCTTGTAATCAGACACTATGGCTAAATCTTTGCATCTCCAAATATATGTGTGAAATTTTTTGCATGCTACTAAAATAGCGTTAGCTTCTTTTTCTAGTTGGCTGTAACCTTGTTCAATCTTTGTAAATGCTTTTGCACAATAAGCTATGGGTTTGTCATTTTGCATTAGTACACCACCGCATGCATAACTGCTAGCATCAACTGACAGAAGTATGAAGTCTTTCGGGTTGTAGAATCCTAGAACAGGTGGATTTTTAGCCGTTCTTTAAGTTGTTTGAAGGCATCTTCTTGAGGATTGTCCCAATACGACTCTGTATCTTTTTGTAACAGCTGCCTTAATGGGTTTGTGATGTGGGATAAATTTTGTATGAATTTTGATAGGTAAGTGATTAGCCCAAGAAACCTTTGTAATTCTTTGATATTTTCAGGTCTTTTTATTTTATTTATTGTGTCTAATTATTCCGGATCTGGTTTGAGTCCATTGTTTGTAAAAATGTGCCCTAGGAATTTTATTTTTTGTGTGTTGCAAACACATTTATCTGGGTTCAATTTGAGTCCAGCATCTTTAAGCTTTTTTATGACTTCTTTAGTTGTGGCTTCCAATCCTGCTTTGGTTGGATGATGGATAAGGGTATCATCCATCGAGACCTCCACATTGTTTATGCCCGTTAAGAGTGAGCTCATTTTTTGTTGGAAGACCTCTGGAGTTGATGCCAGCCCAAATGATAATCTAAGGCACGAGTATCTACCAAAAGGTGTACTGAATCTTAAGTACTTTGATGTCCTTGTTGTAACTTTTAGTTGCCAAAATCCTTTTTTACAGTCAAGTAGGCTAAACCATTGTGATAGGTAGGCTAACTCTTGTAGCTATTTCTTCAATGGTATTTAGTGGGTAGAATCTTCTCTTTAAGTTTTTATTAATTTCTAACTGGTCAATACACAGCCTTCTTTTGTTATTTTTCCTCACTACGACCATGGGTGAAACTGCTGGTGTAGGTTCTGTAACAGGAATTATGATATTATCTCTATGTTGTCAAGTTCTTCTTTAACTTTTTTTCTTATTATATGAGGTACCTTCCTTGCCGGACAAATAGGTAATCTTGGGTTGTCAATCAGGTCAATATCGTACTTAAAATATTTGAGGCAGCCAATACCTTCATAAACATAATTTTCCTTTGTTAGAGTATCAACTCGCTTTATAAGGTTCAACTTTATACATGTTCTTCTACCAAGGATCGGTGACAAGTCTTGTTTAATCACATAGTATTTTATTTTAAATATTTTCATTTTGACAATGGTTTCCATAACTGTTTCACCAATGACTGTCATTTTGTGTTCTGAGTATGATGTCAGAAATTTTGTAAGTGATGAGGTAATGGTTGCTTTTGCCTTGATTGCTATCTTCTTGGGTATCACGTTGCATTGGCTACCAGAATCTAATTTAAATGTAACTTTTTTCTTTGTTGTTAGTAGTTCTGCTGTCTCAAACCAATCTTCTTTTTCTTTTATATGACAGATAAGGCTGATACATACAATTCATCCTTGCTGGAGTCATCTTCGCTGGAGCTGTCTTTTTCATTAGGTTTGTAAATTGCTTGAACTTTCTTTGACCTACAGCATTTTGCGAATTGGTTCCGCTTTTGGCAGTTTGTACATGTTTTTTGATAAGCGGACATGCTCGAGGCCCATGTGTCATGCCACACCTATTACATTCTGATGTTGACCCAGACAACATTGTTGTCTGCTGGGTTGCTTTCATCTTTTTCTTAATTATCGCAACTATAGGTGTTATTTCACTGTTATTGTCCATTTTATTCATTTGCAATTTTAATTGTTCCGCAGCTCGGCTTATGTCAACTGCTTTTTGCAGATTTAAATCATTCTCAATTAACAATCTTTCACGTGTTGATTTGCTTTTTATGCCAATGACGATTCTATCCCGCAAAATGGTGTCCTCTAATTTTTCATAATCACAGTTTCTAATTTTATTCTTTAATTTGATCAAAAATTCATCAAAACTTTCTACTTCATTTTGAATTATCTGATTAAAAATGTACCTTTCGTATGTTACGTTGGTCTTTGGGATGAAATATTCTTCGAATTTATTTTTGATAGTTTTTAAGCTCTGAGATTCCTCTGTCAGGCCAAACGTATTGTAAATGACGGCCGCTTCCGGTCCGATTGCGCTCATGAACATTGCCACTTGAACCTCGGGTGGTTTCTTGTTCAGTCCTGTGGCTGTGGCGTACCAGCCGAACTGTTGAATCCACAGTTTCCACGTCGAAGCATTTCCTGTTCCGCCATTTTCTATAACAATCGGCTTCGGCGGTCTTATTCCTGTGCCGCCGGCACTCGACGTATTTTCTTCAGTCATTGTTATTCTTTCGGCACCATGTAAGCTTAGTTAGCTAATAATTAAATGAAATGAGAAACATTCGTATCGTTTGCTTTTTTATTTATCCAATAATAATTGTTACAATAAATCATGTCGACATATACTGAGAATTATTCCGGATCCTGCAACAATATCACTCCACTGAACTGTCAACCAACGCTGGCACAGATGAAGTAGAACACGGGTCACTGGAACGCCACTCACATTCCATATCTCTTACTGTATTTAATAGTCTTCTATCAGGCGGAAACAAGGTAAAACCGGCATGACCCAACCGTTGAAGGCGCGCGCCTTCAATGGTTGGGTCATGCCGGTTTTGATGTACTCTTTCAGCGTACTCTAATGGCATCGGACAGAACGCCCTGGATAGGAGGGTCCGTATGCTACTGACTGCGTATCGAATGCATCACCCACGGTCATCGGTAATGAGACTGTATATCCCGTAAAAGTGTGGAGGTCGAGGCTTTTTAAATGCTAAACCCTCCACAATCGCGAGATATGCAGTCTCAGGGAAGATTTCCTAGAAGCCGACGTAGGGATGCATCGAGATGTGGTGGCAGTGGACAAGGCTTCACCCCGCTCTCCTTGGCGAAAGAGAACTGGTGCAAACCTGGAGTACTTGTTACTAACGATCGTAAGGAAGTATGGCAGGGCAAAGAGCTTCATGGACGCTTTTTACAGGCTCTCCATGGGCCTGATGTAGATTCTCTCAGGGCTCTCATTGCGCGGCTGAGTCAAGGGCTTGATTCAGAAAGCAGTACTCCTGGACACGGCACGCATAGTGAGGATGTTCCTCTCTCTAGAGCACTGACCATCGGTAGCTTGGACCCTGTTCCCGATACCGGTGGGCTACTATTTTTTATATTTTAAATGTTTTTTTTTTTTATAAATATTTAAAAATGTAAACGATATGTTTGTAAATAAAATAAAGAAGAATATAATAAAATATAATACTATATATTTATTTATAAAAAAATCTAGAAAGATAGCGAGAACTCACCTCAAGCATTCCCTCATATAAGTGAAGTATTCCAAAAAGCAGGAGCATGATTCAAACTGGTCAAGCAGAGGCGTCTTATGCGAACTACTGACTACATCCAAGATTTCTTGTCTCGACTCAATACACTGCCTCGAAGTTGAGGCGGCGTATAGAGTCGAGACACCATAGTCCACATAATTCTCTTCCAAGGCTAGCTCCCCAAACTTCTTCAAGTACAGTTTCCTAATCAAAGTTGACGTCGTGACCGGAATTTGTTTGCAGACTAATACCTCGCCTGTTTTATCGTCTTTCAGACGTCCCGTGACTATTGCCACTTCTCTTTTCACCTCTGTGATAATGGACTCCAAGTCCAGCTTTGAGGATAGGGTGTTAATTTTATTGCAAAGCTTCTGGATAAACCAAGAGCCGGACGCTAAGTTTCTGGAAGAATTCAAGGATTGATTGAGATTGCTGACTGTATTGTTAGTTTGTTAAAAATAATTTAATGGCTTGTACACACCAGAGTGACAGCTAAGTGGGGGGAGAATGGAGGAGGAAAAGTGTCGACCTCAAGTAACTTGCGACAAGGGGAAGCAGATGAAGTTTGTAAAGACCAAAGAAATTTTAAATCTACTCTTTCCATGTCTTTATAAAGTATATTCCATGCCAAGACTGACAAATAAGAACTTTTTATCAATTCTAACATGGCCTACATATGTACGAGTATAATGCATCTCTTGATATTTGGCAAGTTGCATATCCGGGCAGCGTAAATATCAAGCGTTAGAATGAAACTGTACCACTGAGTCCACACTGATATTCGAGTGACAGAGACGACGCTCTACAAAGTTACATACCGAGCAGCGTAAATATGACACATCAATCGTTAGAATGAGACTGTCCCACTAAGTTCACACGGATATTCGAGTGACAGAGACGACGCTCTACAAAGTTATATACCGGGCAGCGTAAATAAGACACATTGAGCGTTAGAATGAGACTGTCCCACTAAGTCTACACGGATATTCGAGTGACAGAGACAACGCTCTACAAAGTTACATACTGGGCAGCGTAAATATGACACATCGAGCGTTAGAATGAGACTGTCCCATTAAGTCCACACGGATATTCGAGTGACAGAGACGACGCTCTACAAAGTTACATACCGGGCAGCATAAATAAGACACATCGAGCGTTAGAATGAGACTGTCCCACTAAGTCCACACGGATATTCAAGTGACAGAGACGACGCTCTACAAAGTTACATACCCGGGCAGCGTAAATATGACACATCGAGCGTTAGAATGAGACTGTCTCACTTAGTACACACGGGTATTCGCGTGACAGAGACGACGCTCTACAAAGCTACATAAATGGGCAGCGTAAATATGACACATCGAACAATAGAATGAGACCGTCCCGCTGAGTCCACACGGGTATTCAAGTGACAGACAAGACGCTCTACAAAGCAGGACTTTTGCTAAAACTGTACGTGCCATACGTACGGCCGGCACTCGAATTCCGTAACACACTATCAATTAGAATCGGAATATTTCTGAAGCCTATTGCTAAACCATTGCTTCATATGTTGGAAAAATTTGTCTTCTCAACAATGCAATGGATGTTAAGAACCGTGATAATGAAACTTGTTCCTTTTGTTAATGTGTTACGAAATTACCTCGTAGGTCCTCTAGTTTGGCCGATCTCATTATCTGCCTTGCCTTTTCCCAACGATGTTAGGGTCAGCTTCCAGTCTAACCGGATGCAGTTGAGTACCAGTATTTTACATGGAGTGCCTGCCTAGCAGACCTCCACAAGCCAGTTACTGAGTAATACGATACCCCTTAGTAAGACTGGTTGTCAGACTTTCAGGCTTCTGACGACTACGGGCGTCTGACGCTAGCTTAACTGATAGATCGACCCGTGCGGCTATTATACTTAGCCACGAGCCCCTGTTCTCTGTTTAGCCGGTTTATTCTGTAAAAATCTCACCGTGAAAACATAGGTGAAGTGAGCTGTCAAATGTCAATCTCTATCATCAGGTGGAATGACAGCTCACTTCACTTCAGTTTTCACGATGAAGTGTTTACAGAATAGACCGGCTGTTAGCCGTGGTCTAGTTAGGATAAAAAAATTGGTACCTGACAGAAGCTCGGCCTGAATAAGAACTATGAATGAGCAGCAAGTCAGATTCCTCGGGCAGGGTGTAACATGACGCCGATTTACTTCCACCGTCAATACAAATGTTGTTCTTGGCTGACACTTGGACTGGTACGCTTGTACTAATTTTTGAACCTCGACACGCCTGAAATCATGGGAATTATTATTTATTTATTTATTTATATATACTTTATTGTACACCACAAAAATACATAACAAAAAAAAAAAAGACACAAACTACAAAATATACAATGGGCGGCCTTATCGCTTTCTGCAATCTCTTCCAGGCAACCATAGAAAATGAATATGAGTCTTTGGAATAATCTGGAGTATATAGGTAGAGATAATCCATTCTAAAAATGAACGCCCCTCCACAAAACGTGATTATTTCAATGTGTGCTTGTGTGCGTGCGGCGACTTCACTGGCAACATGGACTGGTCGCCGCACGTAGAGGTCAACTAATCGTGCGATCAGTCCAGGTACTAGCATTGTACGGCGAGGGGCGTGCGCTTTGTATGGAACGACACGTTCGCTCTGTCGCGCGTTCATGTTATTTATACACTAGTTGGCCGACAAATCCGGCTGTTCGGCGTTTGGGTAGGTAAGCTAACGTTCGCACGGACGTAAAAATATCGCGGCGGGATTTTATCGCGCACTGGATTTTAAACTCTCGTTGTTGAGCTGAGCATTGAGAAACCAACTTAACAACAACAGAGTGCATTCTAGCGCGTTGAAAAAACACACTGTTGGATTTTCAAATCTCGGCGCTAAGCAGAATATTGAAATTCCAGTGCGCGAAATAAAATCTCTGCGATATTTTTACGTCCGTGCAAACGTCGACTTAGTCGGGTAGGTACCGTTTGCATAAAAAATCGGTGTTATTGTATATATTTTTATGTAAGTTAGACTGTAAGGTATTTATTTAGTTTAGTTGTTGACCGTACTTTTGCGGTAAAATCAACGCGTGGTCCGTCTTTCACGTCTCGCCAGTGACTGCATCAAGACTTATTTTTTTTTGTGTCTCTAAGCGAGCTCAAAAGCCTCCAGCCAGGGGGCATAATATACTAACTAAACTTATGAACTAAACGACTGCGCACTAAGGGCACCCCCTGTGGGGTACGGACCTCGGCTTAGGGAGTCGTTGTCATTATTATTAGAACAGCAAAGCAAAGCAATAGGCTGGATCAAGTTGGGGGAATTATTATTATCAGGGGAGTTTAAAGCTACAGGCTCAGCTACGCCACCAGCTGGCTCGATTAAACCGATCATGGGACATGAATTTACATTTACATTTACGTTAGATGGTCTTAAACGCGGTGGGTCTCGGCAGCGAGGCCGGAATGTAGATCTGTGTTTGTGTTTATAGACAGTGCTAGTTTCCCTACTACTTTCCTGGAGGAGGGTGATAGGGTCATCGGGTTCAGTGAGGGCATGTCGCGGACGGCGGATCCTACTGATTCTACTGGGGACATAGCTAGCGGACACGACATCCAAGGGGTTGCGATGTTTCACGGCGGAATCAAAGAAACGCTTGGAAAGGCGTTTCAAGTACTGACGGATGGTCGGGACTTTAAGATCTAAGTGCAGGTTTTCGGTCCGAACGAACCAAGGGGCTCCCGTTATCTTTTGGAGGAAACGGTTCTGAAGGGTCTGCATCCTATGGATGAAGCGGGGCTTTGCGTGCACAAAGACTGGGCCCGCATAGGTCATGATAGGTCGAATGCATGCTGTGTAAATACGCAACTTGCACTTAAGGGACAATTTGCTGCGTGCATTCAGAACGGAGTGTAATCGACTGAGAGCAAAGTAGGCCCGCGAACGAACCTGCTTTATGTGCTCTGAAAAGGTTAAGTGGCTATCGAGCGTCACACCTAAATATTTGGCTCGCTTCTCCCAAGGGATCTGCTTGCCAAACTTGGTGGTCGGCCGAGGCGGGGCTGCATCAAGACTGCATAGACTAATATTTATATTGAGGGTGACTGAGCAACCAATGACAAAGGCCAATTATATGTATTGCGTCTATACACCTTCTTTGCATGTGAGCGTAACCACTGTGGAGAGGCATTCATTTTTAGAATGGTTTACAGCATGCTTCCCTACATTAATAAAGTTATCCTAACCAAAAACATAGTTTTTCTGCATATTATTATTTTAATCTTTAATTATAAAAGCGATAAACTCATTCTTTCAGTCACTGATTATATTAGGGGAGGTGACGATGCTAAATGGGGATTTACTCGAGCGTCATAGAGACCTATTGGGTTGCGAAGCTTAGATGACAAAAAGAAAAAAATGTTAAATAAGTATACCTTTTCATCGGTGGGAGGAGCGTCTATAGATTTTAAAAAATGTAAAAAAAAAATCTGTTGCATGGACATACTCGAGCACGTCAGATATTGATAGTATCCATGTCCCACGTATTTTTAATAATGTACGTATGTTAATCTGATAGTTTGCATGGTGGGGGTGGTCGTACGAAGGGTTGAAAATGAGAAAAAAAAAATAATCGAGCGCGTCAGATTTTCTGAGGGGATGTTAAATGAACCTAAAAACAGCTCTCATTCAATAATCTGACGATATGGATGTGACGCAAACTCGCGGCCATTATTAGAATGTGCAAAAAAAAATCGCCATTTTGAAATACTCAAGCGCGTCAGATTATGTCGCATAATCTGACGATTATCTGGAGGGATTCGCCTAATCTGACAATTAAAATTTTTTTTTTCGATTATCTTTTAAATGATTGAACTTAATTAACTGACAAGCTCAGGAAATAGCATGCAAATAAAAAAGTGTTTGTTTTTTTAAGTAGAATACATGTATTGTTAAGAAAAGGAAAGATATTATTGATGGTTTGTTTATTTACGTATAATTCGAATTAGTTCGCTCGTGAATTATTGATTGCGAAAGTGACTCTCATGCATATTTTTGCAATACCTACTTTGTTAAAACTCGTAGGATAAAGTGTATAGTAAGTGTTTTGTTTACTTTCATTAAGGGATGATTGTTCAATAGGCAGATAACTTTTACCTGAAGAATAAATGTGACAGTTTGACATATTTTCAATACAAAAGCTGTCAAACCGCCATATTTATTCGGCAAATAAAAATTATCTGAATATTGAACAATCAGCCCTTAGTATAATAAATTATTCGATGCAGTCAGATTATGTTAAATAAAGCCTGAATAAAGCCTGAATATTTTATTTGTGTGGTATTACGTTAATGATGTAACTGCATACCTACAAAAACTAAACTTGTGATGATATGTAACGTAATTACATTAGGTAATCATTTAATGTTTTCGTTTCGTAAATAACTGTAATGCTTTGATAGAATAAACTAAATAACTAGTTACTAAAATCATGTGTTTTCAAAACTAGTGACGCTTTCGAAGTCACTAGTTATGTTACGTTTCGCGAAAATCACGTAGGTAACGAGCCACACGTACCAAAACGTTGGAAATACGTTGTACATAATATCATGCCAGGAACGACTCTGTATGATCAGCTGTGATGGCATCATGGCAACAGAAACCAGAGTAGGGGACGGAGTGAGAGAGCAATAGATAGAGAAAGAGTGAGAGAGGAATAGAAACGCGGAGTGGGGAATATAGGCATCACGCAGCTGCACGCATTAAATTTTATCGACGAATGTTTGTTACTTCGGCTTGTGGAAATCGTCAGATTATATATTTTCCGTTATCCTTGAATTCATTCCTTCAAAATAAAAAAAAAATTTGCCACGCTCGAGAATGTCGAGATGACGTTTTTTTTTACAAGTTTGTAATTCTGCCACTTCCCACACAATCCCTTTTATAATGTAGACAAGGAATAAGGAAGGATTTTTGTTCCGTGTTGATATTTTCCGACATCCACGCGGGCGAAGCCGCGGGCAAAAGCTAGTAGATATTATCAAAATAATAACATGCAGAAAATAGCGAGTTCCGCCAACGTTTTGTCTTATCTAACTTTGATACAACTAAATACATATTATAGTGACGAATCGTTCAAGTAATCTTATCAATATTGAGGCCATTATTGGAGAGGAGTAACAGTTGTTTCAAGGCTGGAAGGAAATCTCAAGAGACACTTCATTAACGGTTCTGATAAGTTTAAGCGGATGTTCAAAATAAGTCAACTCGATAGTTCTATGACAAAAGATGGTGTGGCAGACCCGGACTGAAATGACTTGATGAGCTTGACTCCTAAAAATCTGATATAGGTAAAAAAATGGGTAGGGTCTTATTGGAATCAGCTATCTCCAGCACACAGCCTTAGAAAAATCCCTACTCTCTAGTAGGGAACCATAAACACACAAACAGCCACACTCCACAGCATAGAGTCTTCTAGCTAGAAGAACAGCAGAAATTGGTTTAGGAAAACGATTTTGTGATACTTATCAGTATCACACTAGGGACCCTTTTTTTTCGCATAATATTTTTTTTCCTAATATACTTTTGCATAGTGCCAAAGTAACATAAGCATAACTATCGTGTGGTCTAATTTGTTTTGGCATAATTTGGAGTTGCATACATTTTTAGGGCTTACGGCTTAATATTTAGGATGATTAGGTTGGAACCTAGGGACTGCTGTTTGGAACCTATCAAGTCCCAAAACAGGGCTGAGCCGATAAGCATGTCAATAAGTGATGGTTCGTTGAAGCTGGGGTCTGCAAGATCAAAGTCGTTTAGGTTTAGTGAACTAATATCGAAATGATGCTTGGGCAAATCATCAGTTATAGTTTTCAATACTAGACAGCACATTAGAACTTCAAAGGAAGTTGAATTAGATTGAAGTTTTATAGCACAGCGCTCCGGGCTTAGGTCTAGGGTGATGTTACCTATACCTACAATACTGACATTTGATGGCTGAGGAGTCAAATTGAGTACCCGCTTCACACGCTCAGTGATGAAAGACGATTGGCTCCCGCTGTCAAGTAAAGCCCTAACACTAATAGTTTCGTTAGTTTTTTAACAGACTTCTAAAAAAGGAGGAGGTTCTCAATTCGGATGTTTCTATTTTTTTTTTTTTATGTTTGTTCGCGCATAACTCCGTCGCATGCCAACCGATTTGAAAAATTATTTTTTTGTTGGAAAGGGTATACTTCCCAAATGATCCCATTTTTGTCAAAATCCAGTTCTGATGATAAGATCCTGGAGAAATCGAAGGAACTCTTCAAATATTATAGGCACACCTATAGTGATTTGGGTATTTTTTATAGTAGCTCGTGTATTTGCTCTCGGAAAGCACCACTTGGTGAAGTGGAACTGATGATGAAGACCACAGATGGCTACCGGAATTACTCAATGATAAATATTTCACGGGTTGCGATTCGATTACTTTAATATGGTTGCTAAGCAATTTCCGCTCGTCACACAATGCGTGTGGTGAGTGGTTGTTGAGGAGTTCTCCTGGTTCTTACCAGCAGAACTCCTCAACAATTAACGTCCCAGCATCGGGAAAAGCAATATTTTGTAACATGTGATGAGCAATTGACATTGGACTATTGTAACTTATACAAATTAGTAACAGACCCACTAAAAAGTGAAAAATAAAAACTTTTTTACAAAAAAATACAACCGACTTCCAAAAACAACACTACAAAGTGAAAAATAACTTTAATTTCGGAAGTCGGTGGCAAAAACAAAAATACATTTAATCAGACACCGACTTCCGAAATTAAAGTTATTTTTCACTTTGTAGTGTTGTTTTTGGAAGTCGGTTGTATTTTTTTGTAAAAAAGTTTTGGGTTAGTTAGTCGCACCTTAGCGGTACATAAAAGAACTTCTGGAGAGGACAATGCAGACATGACTACAGATTTAGGTTGGCTAATGTCGGACGAGGCTTCGTCAGGTAAGTGAAGTTGTGAATTATGTTTTTGTTTACAGGACCTACAAGAACCAGGGAGTTTACAGGACCTACAAGAACCAGGGAGTTTACAGGACCTACAAGAACCAGGGAGTTTACAGGACCTACAAGAACCAGGGAGTTTACAGGACCTACAAGAACCAGGGAGTTTACAGGACCTACAAGAACCAGGGAGTTTACAGGACCTACAAGAACCAGGGAGTCTACAATCTTGACTATCGTGGCCAGGCCTTAAACAATTACGACACAAGTTTAGCGTTGCAACAGTGGAATTCCTATCTTCAGGTGTCTTAGACTTGAATGTGGGGCACTCGTATACGCGATGCTTGCCTGAGCATACTACACACTCAACCGGGGTTCGAGATTGTTGGGAGTTGTGTTTGTGTTGTTTGTCCGCTTTGGTGGCGGAGGATTCCTTGGACGTAGCAACTAATGATTTAGTTTGTGAAATGTTCTTATTGTGAAAGGCTGGGTTGTGGGGAGCTTGTTTAGCTCCGGCTGCTTTATCTGTCTTGAGAAATTATGTTTTAAAAAAATTATGCGCAAGCTTTTATGCGTGAATATAATTAGGATAAACAATTGGATGCTATGTTATATTATAATTTTATCTTCTTCTTATAATTTTTATCGTCTTCTATCGTCGTTTTTTTATCGTCTATTTTCTATCGTCTTATAATTTTACGCAAATGGGTTGGGAACCATCACATCACACTAATATTATAAAGGGGAAAGTTTGTGAGTGTGTGTGTGTGTTTGTATGTTTGTTACTTCTTCACGCTCAAAAATATAATTATAATTTTTATTTCTTTCTTATTTGCAAAATAGTTTTTGACTTTTGATGAAAAATGTAAAAAAAATACCGTTCCCCCCATCTCCGAAGTTGGCACAGAGAAAAATCTGAAATTATTCTATGTGATAGAAGTATATGTAAAGATTACAGCAAAAGTAAAACGATGTCTCTAAATAGCACACTTTTTCAGAAATCGAAACTGAATCCTCGTCTCGATCGGTTTTTTTTTATCTTGAAGCTGTGTTTAATGGCTGGTTAGTATCTATCGCTGGATGGAATCGGTATCTGCCTTTGAATTTTTTATTAGTATACAAGAGCCATCCTCCACCCATCCTCTTGATAGGTATCTGACATTTCTCATATTGAATTACTCATGGTGAAATGGTATAGTCTTATGGACAAGGCCCTCGGATACTCTCATAAAAACACTACTACCAGTCACCCTGCGAATATCGTGTCTGCACCGAGCATGCAGCGTTCCACCTGACATTTACCGATTCATGGTCAACACTATTAGAACACGAGCACCTGCCATCTAATCTTCACCACCCTTGGTTGACTGGTAGAGAATGCCTAAGGCATTAAGTCCGCCTTTGTACATTTAAGTGCGAAAAGTTTAAATAAATAAATAAATAAACACGATATCAACCCCAACGGTAGTTGGAAAACTCACCTGAATAATAAAAATCTTGGGTTTGGTCACGAGGTAAGGCTTGCGCTCGGAGTACAAGAAATTGTCGATGATCTGATTCTCATTGTAATGCTGGTCTTTGGCCCACAGCTTGCCGTTCTCAGAGCCGTGTGTTAAGATGGCAACAGCCACACATCCGTAGTTCGTGAAATTTCGTTCACTGACTGGAACGACATGAACACACATGACATGACGTTACTATCTATATATTAATAAAAAAAACCCGACACAAACAAAAACCTCCAAAAAGTAAAAAAATTATATATTCCTATTGGCCCTTTAATATAAGTTGTATATTTTGATCAAAACGTCGCACTGACTGAAATTGCGAAGTACACAGTCTTAAGGATTCATAAGTACATTTTTGAAATCTACATACTTTCTAATACAATATTTTTCTGTTCATCTGCCTACCCTTTTCCCAAATATGTTGGGGTCGGCTTCCAGTCTAACCGGATGCAGCTGAGTACCAGTCTTTTACATGGAGTAACTGATGCCCTATCTGACATCCACAACCCAGTAACTGGGGAATACGATACCCCTTGGTAAGAGTGGTTGTCAGACTTTCGGGCTTCTGACGACCCGTAACGACTGTCAAAGATCCACGAATGACAGCCGGGACCAACGGCTTAACGTATTAATATTTTTGTGTTATGACTTTTAGGGTTCCGTACCTCAAAAGGAAAAAACGGAACCCTCATAGGATCACTCGTCTGTCTGTCTTTGCTCCAAATCTAATGAACCGATTAAGTTGAAATTTAGTCACATATGAATTTTGATGACCTAAACACGGACGTGTAACGTAAATAAATGAATTTTAAATATGGGGGTCCCTTTTGGAGAGAAAATAAGTAAAATTTAAAAAAAGTTTTGGAAACTGTACCGTTGATATGTCGAATAAAAGGACTTGTGAGGGTTTCAAATATATATTTTTTATAATTTAAAAATAAATAGTTTTGAAGGTATTTAAGAAAATAGACGAAAATTTACCATTTCCCCCTCCTTATCTCCGAAACTACTGAGCCTAAAATTTTGAAAAAAATACAGAAAGTAGTTCCGCTACGACGCTAACTATAAGTACCCAAAGAGTAGGTACTTAAAACAAGGTGAAACAGGGTCACGGTAGACTAATGATGGAAATGCCGCTAGGAAATTTTTTGAAAACTAAAATTGCAGGAAACAGGAGTCAATCAGGATTTAATAAAACGATTTAAAACCATATTAGAGGCAATTTCTTGAGGTCACCATGTAGGTACAATTAAGTTTAAAGACTACATTAAATTGTACTTTAATTTGTGTAAATGGTAAATACCTACAATATTGTTGGAGCTGCTGAAGATTAAGAAGAGAGCAAACTTTCTTTGCATTGTTTAAATTCAATCTCTTAGTATTGTATAATTGCATAGCACATGTGTGAGCACTATGTAGCTACTATAAAGCTACCTTTTACCGTTCCCGTCATTCACTGACTTGAATGTGCTCTGGCGGTTGAGAATATGTCATGCTCACTCAAATGTCTCGCTGGTGCTGGCGTATGTGTCGGATCATTAAGTTCGCTTCAAAATGGATGAGCTAATTGGTGTTGATCCATGCGTTATGTTCGTGAACGGGCGCCGTCAGTTGGGACTGGTCGTCTCTTAGCTTCCACGGCTTATTTTTATTTTTTAATTTAGTTGTTTTTAGTGTTTATCTTTTTATTACGGACCCTTTTAACGTGCACGTCTTTCTACATTGTTCTCACATGTATATTTTCAACATGAACGATGTAACCAATATTATGTAAAAATATTTTGAAATAAAACTTGAGTGGAGATTCGCAAGAGCAAAAGTGCTCGGAGCAAGGAAGTATTCCAGTAAGATGCTGGTAGGGATCTTGACCGTACTTCCGGGATTGTCCTGATAGCCGTGGAATGCCTCTCCACTCCTCAAGTACCTCAGGACATGTTGCACCCTTATCGCTACGTCACTATGTGCTAAAGACCGTTTCCAGGGGCCCATTATTGAGTGTGCAAGTCACACTTGCCAATTTATCTGTATAAATTATATAACATTGGTCAGGCAGGGGACATAGTTCTTCCATAGTTCAAGTTACCCAATCCCCTACAGCCACCCAAACCCATAGCCCAAAATGTTTTATTTCCATGTTCTGCAATAGTCCTACTGCCCAACCGGGGGTTGTCCTTGGGTGCACTTGCATAGTGCATACAGGAATAATCGTCGGCTGGTGCCTCCTCGTCATTTAAAATTGTCTAAGAGGCCTCTGCAAGTTGGCTTCGGCCCCTCGTACGCCTTCCAAAGGTCTGGGAACCCAGGGTCCCGAGATATGTGAAAGTACAATGACCCCTAAGAGGTTGTCAGTTATTTAAATGACATCTTGTATTATACAAAGTGTAAAAAGACTTATCACATAACCGTTATACGCATTCTGTACATCAAACTTAGTAATATTGAGCCAAACGACTTTTTTTGGTATGAAAAATCGCTCATTAGGGCAGAGCGCAATGTAACGCATGCACGGTACAGGAGTTGAGGGGTAATCAAAGTTATGTCATATCATTGTAAACGTTTTTTCGTGAAAAAAATTAAAAAAGTTTGAACTTTGACCTGTGGCAGCATCTACATCGCCACATACGAACTACGCATCACAATGACATGACGCCACGCGAAAACCCTGCATCGCGCAATTAGAGTTTATCGCATGACTAGCATATTATATACAACGTCCCGACATCAACCGTCGGGCAGTTGCCCATCAGATACAACACCCGTCTGTCCCTTAAATTCAATGGAGGATGAGTGAACTTTTCACCCTGTTCCTCATGCCTCTAAAGACCTTCAATTAAACTTATTTTCGGGTCAAAATATAAAAAAAGTTAGAACTTTGACCTTCAATATCTCCGTAACCAGAATGTTCCCAGGTATGATCCATACAAAAAAAATACACACAGACAGAGACAGAGACTATTAAGTGGACCTCGCTTCAATAACCTTCTCTCTTCTTCTTCTTTCTTTTTACATCCGTTATTAACTTGACTAGGTATATTATATCGTATTTGGTAAAGGAATTGCTTAAATTACTTACACTTTTTAAGCTCTTTAATAAGGGCATCTTTCGTGAAATCGTTGTGTATCTCTACTCGAAAACCAATATTCTCGAAGGTCGCCTTCAAAGACTTCACGTCTTCCTCTGTGCCAATCCTGGGCTCTAAATCACCACATTTATTATGATTAAAAATAACCAGTGCATTCATTCTAAAGCACTCTAGTTTATATGTCGTCGCACTCTCGGGTAAAGCTCTCCTATTTGACACAATTGTATGTAATGCTTTTTTTTCCATATAACTATAACTCTTTACTTGTCTTGGTTTTGGTTCATTAGCACCTGCTTCTTTGTATTCTGGTTTTATAAACACTTTAGCGTCTAAAGCCAGTTGGTTTTCTTTGTGAAAAACTGCATCATTATCTTCGTCTGTATCGTCAGCTCCACTATTATCAACCGTTAAGATGGCATTATCTACTGATTCTAAAGTTGCCGAGTCGCTTTTGGAATCACCAGAACCGTAATTTTGGTTGTTGTCGTTTTCCATTTTTTCGGTTCGTATTCGATATTGCAGTCCACTGCTGTCCGTTTCTGATCTCACAGGCTTATACTTTGCGCCTATTTCACGTACACAACATATCAATTCGATATATTAGAAAATATGTGTTGCAATATCGACGATGTTATCTTTTATGTTCTATTATAATTATACTCATATCGAGAGAGTCAAGATAGTCAGTCATCGAAATCGAGGACTTACGAGTGTGTGGTGACATTATACACCATACTTATTATCTTATATTTATACACATTTTACCTTGATGTATATGTTACCGGAAAAACCCGATTTCAGAAAAAAAACCGTTTATACTACACGTGATATGTCACAGCTTACTGAGCCATTTAGTTAACAGCTTCCAAAGGCTAGCCTTTGGAATTAGCGCTCACCGGCCGCTGCCACGGCACCGCTCGCTTCACTTACTCGGCTCGCTTATGGTTGGTCACAGTTCTAACCTAACCTAACCCATTTGGTCGCGGTGCTCCGTTTTACTTATAAATCGGTTTGTCCTAGGACAAACTAATTTGGCCTAAAATTGGGCTTGGCTGGTAAAATATTACATAAGAATTAAAGTGTTTTAGAGAAAAAGAGAATACCATGTTCCTGTGAAATTCATTTGTAGGCAAAATCTTGGGTGTTTTCTCGTGGTCCTACTTGTTTGTCCTATCAGTAGGTCCACGAGGATATATTATAGGTTCGCTGATATATATTATGACTAACTTTTGCCCACAGAACGTACTACCGGAATAAAAATTATCCTATGTCAGAACCCACGTCATTGTCTATATATTAAGGCGTGATAATGATAAGGTAACAAATACAGAGAGGACAGAAATAGAACAATGTGTTAAATTCGTTTAGCGCTCAACGTATTTAGTTATTTGTGGTGCTAGCGGGCCTAAATGTCTAACTTAAAAATTATAACAAGTGAATGTGTACGTGTTAGCCATAGAAATATAAAAAACAGGAGAAGTGACAAGAGGGAGCGTGTCGGTGTCCGCGCGTCATGATCAGTATGCTCACTTCATAGTCAAATGGCCGTCTCCGCGAACTAGTGCGCTTTTGACTGTGATCGTGACAATTTATAAGAATGGCGTGTTGTTCACTGGGTTCTTGTTAAAACCGAAGCCTAAACAAAAACTTTGTAAGTCGTGGAATCACTTACCATAAATGTAAGTACAAGTATTAGTATATTTGTCTTTAAAATCATTTATTTATTTTATTTATTTATTCAAATCTCCCTTACACTATCATTACAGGTGTATGTACCCAATGCGACAGTGCGGTCATTTACAAAACTACTTATACTAACTTATTTAAAATTTAAATATAATATAACAAAAAAAAAACTTGTAACATAATACTAACTTTAACACAATACAACAATATATATAATTTTAAAATATAAATATATTAATAATATAACATAGAAATAAAAGAAATATTAATATATATTATAACACAAAATAAATAACAGTGTCCTTGCGAATTCACTCAAATGACACGTGAACACATCAATTTTGTAATGAAGTTTATTGATTATATGAATTCCCCGAGTCACTGTGTGTTTTGGCGAGTAGGTTGGTTCTAGCTGTCAGCACGGCCAGCAGTGGCGGGCGCCGCCGCCTCCACACATAGCGGTCCGGTACGCAAAAACTTAAGCGATGCAGCACTCCAGGATTATGCGCGATGCCACGAAGTAATTTCACCAGATAGGCGACAAGTGTAAATTCCCGTCGCACCCTCAATTCATTGTACCCGACCATACCCAGTACAAATAGAGTGGGGTACATTAACGGGTAAAACGGGTATACCCTTCCCTTCCTTCCTGTACAAGTGGCGCGTAAACTTGTTCTGAACGCGCTCCAACATTACAGAATATTTAGCCTCATGTGGAGCCCATATGTCAGCACTATGTTCCAGATGACTCCTGACTAGTGCGTCATACAGGACCCTGACGGCTGCAATGTTGGTGAAGTCTCGTGTCTGTCTCAGTACGAAACCCATGTTTCTGAATGCTCGCTTGCAGATCTCATTTATATGATCGCGAAATGACAATTCAGGAGTAACAGAAACTCCTAAATCACGTACTTGTGTGACTCGTTGCATAGGCACTGCGTTCACCACGTACTCGCGCGAAGTAGCGGTGCACATGCGCGGGTGAAACTCATCACCGAGCACTTCGATACATTGAAGTAGAGCTTGTTTCTGTGACTCCATTCCACTATCCTGTCTATGTCCTCCTGCAAGCGTTCGCAATCAGACTCACTTTTGACCTCGAGCAGTAACTTAAGGTCATCTGCAAATAGTAAACAAGAGCCATGTCTCACGACCTCCGGCATATCGTTTACCATTATTATGAATTCGAGAGGCCCTAAGTTGCTGCCTTGACTCACACCGGACCAGGTGTAATATAGGTCCGATTCACATCCATTATAGTCCACGGCGAAAAACTACAATAGATTTGGTGTGCATCTTTCTTCTGCGAGCTTCATTAGTAAAATATAATTATCCACTGTGTCAAATGCTTTTTTGAAATCGAAATAAGCCACGTCAACCTGCACACCAGCAACTACCGCCGGCACCACCTGAGTCATAAAGTTGAGAAGATTGGTGGCAGTGCTTTGCTCCGGCCGGAACCCATGTTGCGCATCAGATAACTGTCCTCGTACCTGCCCCTGCATGCAGCGCTGGATAGCAGACTCGAACACTTTGGCCGGCGTTGACAGCACGGCCACCGGTCTATACCCAGTGACGTCAGACCCTTGGGTACAGGAATGACTCGCATGATCTTCCATTGGGTTGGAAACGTCGCCGAATGAAGACAGATGTTGAAAATATATTATGAAGTAGCGGTTCCGCAAGTACCCTACTACAGTCTCTAAAAATAAATGCTGGTATACCATCTGGGCCTGCCGAACGCTTCGGCTTTAGGTGTTCGAGTGCGTTTCTGACGTCCTTGAGACTCACTGAGTCAAGTTGTACCCGCGCACTGCTCCCCAAATCATGAAAACAACAAATGGTAAATATTTCTTGCTTTTACTACGTTATTTTTGTTTTCAAATATCACAGCGACTGTACTTACTATAGGATCTGGGACACTTGCGCGAAAGACATTTCCGCGAAAGACACTTCCGCGAACCCACTTCCGCGAAAAGACGTTTCCGCGAATGGACTTTTGCGCGAAGGGACACTTGTGCGAAAGACAGTTGCGCGAAAAGACATTTCCACGACTAGACTTTTGCGCGAATGGACTTTTGCGCGCATGGACATTTGTGCGAAAGACACTTGCGCGAAAGAAACTTGCGCGAAGGACACTTGCGCGAATCCACTTGCGCGAAAGGACACTTGCGCGAATCCACTTGCGCGAAAGGACACTTGCGCGAATCCACTTGCGCGAAAGGACAGTTGCGCGAAAAAAAGGGGACGAAAACGAAAACGACGAGAGACGAAAACAATGGCCTTGTTTTCGTCTGTAACAATAAAAAGTCGCCTGACGAAAACAACGGACCTTAGGTCGGACATATAAAACCTACCCGCCCTGTCCAGCCACGATTAAGTCGAGAGACGAAATCAAAGGATCAAGACCTTAGGTCCTTTGTTTTCGTATTTTCGTCTTTCTTTTCGAAAACCGCCCGTCCTGACCGACGACGAGGGACGAAAACAAAGGACAATGACATTTGGGTAGGCTGCATGAAGTACTCAAACTGCCAGACTATATTAGTACCGAGTTTCGAGTTAATCCGACAGTGCGCGAAAGTGCGCGACAGTGCACCCCTTAAATCCTCTGTGAAGGGTTGTGTTAAATAACTTAAAGTGTCACTCTTTATTATTTACTTAGGCAAATATTGCCAAGTTTCAAGTTTATTAACGAAAGAAGTAAGATTTTTGACAATTTTAAAGTGTATCCTCTCATTTCACCCCCACAGGGGTGGAATTTTGAAAAGTTTCCATAACTTGACTCAACGATTATATAAACTATTTTTTCAGTCAATCAAGCCACGCATTAAAATCCTCCCCTTAAAAATTTTATTACACCTTTTTGCTCCTTCAGGGATCGACTTTCGAAAAACCCAAAAGCTTATTCTTATTATTGTTTATTTTTTGTCCAAAGTATAAATACTGAGTTTCGAGTTAATCGGACCGCCCTATAAAATTGTTCCCTTAAACCCTCCTTTGTGTTGTTGATCATTGGCAACTCTGGCCGTTTTTCCGATAACAATGTCTTGTCACATTCCAAAGTAATTAGTTTGACGGTAGAAGAAGTGAGACAAACATAGATTAATTTGACAGATTGATATTTTATGTATCCGTTTCAAAGCTACGCCTTTAAACTCGTAAGTGGGTACGTTTTTTTTGAAATTTTTAGTAGGACGCCAGGGGGGTGAAACTTCCATACATTGGCTTCAAACAAAATATTCATAGACAATGCTGCCGTCTGAAGGAGAAGGAACGGAAACTTTGGCCATAGTTTTACATTTTAGCAGATAGATAGAGCTACTTTTACCTACCTTAGTATCTACAACAAAAGTATAGCTAATATACAAAATAAACAATAATAAATAAGCATTGTTGATTATTTTACTATTGCATTAGAAATAAATTTATTAAATATAGTAGCAAAATAATATAAAACCTTTTTCACAATTGAAACTAAACGTAAATGATGAATGATGATAGACAGAAACAGTCAGTACCGTTGACTTTTGGAAACATTTCTTCTGTTTCGTTCAAATTTGATATTCCTGAACAATATTTTAGGAATTATTATTTATTCCATTTCATTTTGATTCCAAATCGTCATTATTATTTTTGTTAATACACTTCATAAATTAATGTACAGTTTCGTTCGTTGTTTGTGTGTCGTGTGTTCGTGTGTTCTGGTGATCTGTTTTGTACTCTTTTACAACTTAGGACTGTGATTGTTTTCTTAAATAAATATTATTTCATTTCTATCTACCATTTTATTCCGTTTCATTTATTGGTATGTCCCTTGATCATGGCATTTATAGTTTAAGATTTTGAAGAATGTTTATGTTATTTATTTTGTGAAATAAGTAAATTCTTATGTCGCCGTCCCCGGCGAATAAAATGGTAATATGCTATTACGATAGTTTTAACTTTATTGCATATTCGATATTAAGAGGTCCGATTACACTTTGTCAATTTTTTTAGACATTTCCTACGGTTATTTTAGAAATTACGAGATTTGCTGCAATATTTGCAATATTATATTATATATATATTAGGTATTATATATATATTATATTATACCTATAATACCTACAAGTAAAGCGCTGCATACAGATTTATTAAGTTTGTGTACTAGTGATGCAATCCTACAGCACTACCATGCGTTTATGACTCCCTCACGAGCTGCGAGGCTAACCCTAGCGAATATTCGAAAACTCTGACTGTCTGAACATGTAGAAGACGATGAATACACTTCTGGACACATCTTTTGGCCCACCTTGTATTTTCAGTTTCGTTTGGTCCTAGCTAAAATTTTATATTAGGTCGAGCAAAAAGTTTTTATGCAGTTTTGAACCTGGCACATTCACAATTTCATTCAGTAGTCTTTTTTTGAATTTCGAACACAGAATTTAAAGAAACAAAAGACAATTTGGAGCCTGTTTGTTGATATCAAACAATCGAATACTAAGAAAACTTGGTTTTATTGGTTTACTTGGATTTAATTCTTGAAAAAGTGATTGATATCTTGGGTTTTGCAACAAACATTACTTATTCTTAACATTAAGGTGAGGTTCTATCAATAATCTATGGATACTTCACCTGAAGTCGCCGCCCAAGCTGTGGCACTTATTCAGGCCGGACACAGCCAAAGAAACGTGAGTGCTCAACTTAATTTAAGTCGATCTGCGGTCCGAAATGTTTATCGGAGGTACCTAGAGACTGGCGGCTTTGTTCGTCGCCAAGGAAGGCCACGATCTCGGGTCACAACTGAAAGGCAGGATCGATTCATCGTGACGGACAGCTTGAGAAATCGTCACCTTACCTCCATTGAGATACAAAACCAACTTCGCGACTTCCACGGAGTATCTGTGAGCGCTCGAACTGTTCGGAGAAGGTTAAAAGAACGCGATATGGTACCACACAAGCCAGCTAATGGCCCCAAACTAACGCGAGCCCACCGAACAGCGCGCCTTCATTTCGCACGCAGTCATTTAAATTGGACACAGCAAGATTGGAGCCGTGTACTCTTTTCTGATGAGTCTAAAATTGTGTTACATGGCAATGATGGAAGGAAGAAGGTCTACCGACGTAAGGGAGAGCGTTTCGCACAATGCTGCTTTGAAGAGAGGGTTGCTTATGGCGGTGGCTCATGGACTGTCTGGGGCGGTATATCCGCGAGCGGCAAAACTCAACTTGAGGTTGTTACAGGACCACGGCTGCCAACATTAAATGCTGAAAGGTACATTCGTGAGTGCTTAGAACCTCACGTGATACCATACGCGGACTATGTGGGCCCAAATTTCCTTTTTATGCATGATAATGCAAGAGCCCATGCGGCCGGCATCGTCAGGGAATATCTTCGGGATGTGAACATCACAGTTATGGACTGGCCAGCCAGAAGCCCAGACATGAACCCCATTGAGCACATGTGGGACGAGCTAAAAAGACGTGTTAGGGCTCGTCAGCCAGTTGCCCAGACGATGCAGGAGTTGAAAACTGCCATAGAAGAGGAATGGGAGATGATCCCTCAAAATTTCATAGAGCGGTTGATAAACTCTATGCCTAATCGTATGAGTGCTGTGGTAGATGCCCATGGAGGCAACACGCGTTATTAAATTAAACCTTTATTTGATAAAACATGTTTTTTATTCAAAAATCAATTGCCTTTATCAAGGCGCATATCCGACTTGTTAGGCGTAGCTCTATGTCGTATGGTATTCTGAATTCAAATTTAAAACAATACGATCGAAAAAGATGGTAAAATGTATCAGGTTTAAAACTGGATCAACAGTTTTTGTTCAATCTAGCAATTATATTTCGGTAGGGGCCATCGAAACCTAAACTCTAAGGTGGGCCAATAGATGTGTCCAGAAGTGTAGTACTACCCATGATAACTGCTTCTTAAAAATAAGAATTAAGTACTAAATTTCCTAATTTGTTGATTTTTATAAACAGTTGTTTATAAAAAAATTAAAATATTATTATTTATTTATGAATAAATAAATAATAATTAGACAGATTACTTAGATTTTTCTTCGCACATTACCTGCACACGTGCAAAATATTTATTCAGTATTTGATACTTACCTGCAGTTAGTATAATAAATTTTCCATGGAATACACACATAAGTTGCTATTACTGTAATCTGTAATTAATTGATTGTCAGTGAATAAAATGGTAATAGTACATTGCGATATGGAATCATATCACAATTTATCAACTAACAACATAGCAATTGTTAGCGACTTCCGGTCCTGCATATACCACCTCGACTTAATAATCATTTGTTAGCGACTTCCGGTCTTGCATCCACCTCGACTTATTTTAGTATTAATTATTATGAAATTGTTTAGCCAAATGTTTGATTTATTCTCGGTGTTTAAAATAATCACAATTGTTGAATATCCATTATGGCGCCTTCGGGTTGCCAGCTTCCGGCGCACCAAGTATTAAGTTTAAATTAATGATTGCTTAAGATTATTGATTTAGGTAATTCATTTCATTTATTTCTTTGTTAATAATTGTTATTTAATTTTACTCATTATAATAAGTGGTGCAAACAAAATATGAAGTGATGAGTGAAATCTATAAAAGCGGATGTGTTGGGCAGTTCGAGTCAGTCGTGTTATAACCATCACCAAGTGGAGCCGTAAGTGGAAACTCTGTCCAATTGTAGTTATAAGTGTTATAATAAACCAAGTGCAAGTACATCGTTTGTATTTCTGACTGTGCCCGCCGTTTCACAGTCAGAAGTGGGATATGTCAGGCCCATATATTGATGGTATTGGTGCCAAGAAAAGGAGACACTCTCTAACAGAGTCGTCGGGAAGTGACGAAAACATAGATTTTTTTTCTTCCGATTTCGAGGTTACCGATAGAAAATATCGTCGACGAAAAAGGCACCGTGTTACCCAAACCGATGCTGAAGTTATTCCAAAGTTCCGGCCGGATGAAAAATCAAGCAACGTCAAAGGGTGGTTGCACAAGATTGACCAATTTGGCGATCTATATGGTTGGGACAACAAGGATCGGCAGTTCATCATGCAAATTCGTCTTCGCGGATCCGCACGTGACTGGTATAACGACTTGGAAAATTATAACCTCACTTGGAAGGAATGGAAACACGAATTAGAGACCGCCTTCCCACGTTCTACCGACTATGTTGAACTATTAGAGACTATGCTCGCTCGAAAGAAAACTGACTCTGAAACAATGACAAAATATTTTCACGACAAGGTATCCCTACTCAAGAAATGCAATATTATCGGTGAATCTGCGATTTCATGCATTATCAAGGGTTTACCAGTGGAAATAAGAGCCAACGCAAAAGCCTATCAATGCGAAACCCCAACGCAGCTGTACTATGGATATTTATCATCCCTCGAAAACTACAAGCAAGTGGAAGCAACAGCAAGTAGCTCTAAGCGGCCGACTTCAACATGGAGGAAATGGGACAATATTACTCCAAATTTAAAAGAAAACGAACTGCTCCCGAAGAAATGCTACGCCTGCAGAAGACCAGGACACGAGGCAAAGGACTGCAGGACTCCACGCTGCGAGGTGTGTCAACGTCCGGGACACACTGCCGCCAGCTGCTGGTTTGCAGCCAGATCTTCACAGCAACAGTCTCAAAAGGTTGGTAACATTATGTTTACAACCTACAATATTTTCAGGGACTTGTACAAGAAGGCAGTGGTAATTAATGGACATAATCTTATTGCGTATATCGATACTGGCAGTAAATTAAATATTCTCACAGTGTCACAAGCTAATAATTTAAGGTTAAAAATCATGCCTTCTGCAGTTACAATGAAAGGTTTTGGTGGTGCATACTCTAATTCTTTGGGAACAACTCACGTTGATGTTAAAATAGATAATATAATTTTAAGTGGTTTTGTTGAACTAACTAGTAATGATCTAGCTGATATAGACCTAATAATCGGCCAATCAATGATAAACCAGAGAAACATAAACTTAGTTACTTCAGAGAACTGTGTTAAGTTTTTGTGTAATTTTGATTTAAATAATGAACTAAGTCATATGCAATTGAATGAAACGGATTTTGTTTCGAAATTCCCTGTCTATTTAAAATGTCATAGTGTAATACCTCAACGAAGTTCCGCTTTTGTACAAGTTTATGTTGATGTTAATCCTAACCATACTTTTCTTATGCGTTCTGTTTATTTTGAGCTAGGAAGTATGTCTTATGTCATTATAGGAGGACTTATAAGGTCGAGGGATTGTTTTTTAAAAGTAGTAAACGTTGGGGATGATGTTATAGAGTGGCAACCAAATAGACTAGTAGCGCGCGCGGAACTAGTTAGTGACATAAATAGTAGTACTCATACGAATATAATGACAGTTGATCAATCTTCTGATAGGGAATTACAGTTATCTGATTTAGATGTAGGCGATTTAGAAACCGATGATAGCAATCGATTGCTACAGCTATTAAATAAATTCAGACACTTGTTTGCGGAAAATACCAAATATTTAGGATGTACCGACGTGCTGGAGATGCATATTCAGACAACAACCGAGCAACCTGTTTACTGCAAACCTTACCGACTTTCTTATAAGGAAAATGAGATTGTTAACGAAAAAGTTCAGGATCTTATTGATGCAGGTGTTGTAAGGGAATCTATGTCTGACTATGCAAGTCCAGTAGTTCTTGTGAAGAAAAAAAGCGGTGATTATAGATTATGCATAGATTACAGAGCACTCAACGCACGCACTGTCAAAGACCGTTATCCGTTGTCTCATATAGACGACCAGGTAACTCGTTTATCTGGAAAATCTTTATTCACTACTTTAGACCTTGCGCAAGGCTATTACCAAGTAAGAATAGCTGAAGACTCTGTTCATAAAACCGCGTTTGTAACACCTTCAGGGCATAACGAGTTTTTGAAAATGCCGTTTGGTCTGGCCAATGCGCCGGCGGTGTTCTCACGTCTCATCAAAATAGTTTTGGGTAGACTGGGCAACGACGTAGCTTCATACTTAGATGACGTAATGCTCCCGACAATCTCGGTCGATGACGGACTCAGATTGTTGAGCAATGTCCTGCAATTTTTATCAGAAGCCAATTTAAAACTGAATTTAAGTAAATGTTCGTTTTTGAAGAAAAGCGTAAATTATTTGGGACATGAGATTACCGCAGGTACAATACAACCAGGACAAACTAAAATTCGCTGCGTAGCTGAATACAAAAAACCCCGTAATGTGCATGAAATCCGACAATTTATTGGTTTGACATCGTATTTTAGGAAATTTATTCGTGGATTTGCCGAAATAGCTAGACCCCTCACACAGTTAACAAAAAAGGATGTAGAATGGACTTGGGGTTCCTCCCAAGAAACTGCTTTTCACACTCTAAAAGAACGTCTCACTGAAAGACCGGTTTTAGGCATTTACGACAGAAACGCACGTACTGAGCTCCATACCGACGCCAGTAAGCTAGGACTAGGCGGTATACTATTGCAATACCAAACCGATGGTGTCCTAAAACCGATTGCGTATTTTAGTAGGGTCACAAGTAAAGAAGAACAGTTTTATCATAGTTATGAGCTGGAGACATTAGCAGTCGTAGAATCTCTCAAACGATTTCGAATTTATCTCATAGGTATTCCTGTTACTGTAGTGACAGATTGTGCCGCGTTGCGGACTACCTTAATTAAAAAAGATCTGATCCCTCGCATAGCCCGCTGGTGGCTTTCAATTCAAGACTACGATCTGCAAATCGAGTATCGATCTGGTGATCGTATGAGACATGTAGATGCTTTGAGCAGGAATCCAGTACAGAGTCCAGTGTTATTAATTGACGATTCCGATTGGCTGGTAACGTTACAGTTGCAGGACGAAAATATTCAGTCGGTCCTAACCCAGTTGCGTAATGACACAAGCAATAATGATATAACTAATAATTACGTAATAAAAGACGACCTTCTCTATAGAAAAACAATCCACGGACATCGTTTTGTTATACCCAAATTAGCAAAATGGGGCTTGCTACAAAAATTCCATGATCAAATAGGACACGTTGGTTTTGAAAAGTGTGAGAAGACTATTAAAGCACAATTTTGGTTTGAGGGTATGACTAGGTTTATTCGTAAATATATAAAATCATGTCTTCGACGTGCTTACGGAAAAGGAGACCATGGTAAATTGCAAGGAGAGCTACACCCAATTCAAAAGGCGGCTGTTCCCATGCACACACTACATGTTGACCATTTAGGTCCATTCGTTAAGACTCGTAAAGGAAACTCTTATGTACTCGTTGTTATAGACTCCTTTACTAAATTTGTATTTTCAAAGCCCTGTAAAAGCTGTAGTTCAATTGAAACTATAAAGCATTTGAAAGATATTATTTCTCAGTTTGGAAGTCCTAGTAGGGTCATTACGGATAGAGGAAAAGCATTTACAAGTAGGTATTTTAAAGAATTTGCTGAGGAGATGCAGTTCAAGCATGTCCTTAACGCTATTGCAAGCCCCAGATCAAATGGCCAAGTAGAACGTGTAAACCGAACTTTGATTAACGGCTTAAACACTATGTCTGACAGCGAGTGCACCTGGGATGATCACTTGAGTGATATAGTTTGGGGCATAAATAATACTCCTCATGCAACAACCGGTTTTCCCCCCTTTAAGCTTTTATTCGGCCATTCCAACTCACGGTTACCGGCTTATCCGACCTCTCAAGCTAACGATTTTGAAGGTCAAGCACAGGCTCTTGAGGAACGGCGATGTGCGGCTAAATTGCGTATTGATAGAAATATGACCCTCATGAAGGACAGATTCGACCGATCTCATAAGCAATGCGTTAAGTACTCTGTAGGGCAATTAGTGTTATGGAAGGGAGGAATTACTAGGGATAACGCGAATGTAACAAGGAAACTTAACGGTTTGTACACAGGGCCCTATAAAATATGCAAAGCTGATCACTCGTTAGATCGTTACACGATAATTAGCATAAAGGGTATGAAAGGGTATAGAAAATTTTCAGCAGTTGTGCGTGGTGAAGTCCTCCGACCTTATAGTTCGTCTATACCTGATGAAAGTAGTGGTAGTGACCATGAAGTCGATAGAGATGATCTGATAGACCTATTAGAAAGCTAATTTAAGTTATACTTAACTATTAGTAGAATGATTAATTTAATACAGATTAAGCTATAAGCAAAATAAAACACTTGTTTAAATTTGATTTACAGATTTATTTATTAAAAAGTATGTTGCACTCTTCCACATGTTACAGCTGCATAAAAGATTATGAATTAAAACTCTGCGCATTAATAAAGCTGTGTGAATAAATAAAACTGTGTGACTATATAAAGCTGTGTGAATAAAGAAAACTGTGTGAATAAATAAAACTGTGTGACTATATAAAGCTGTGTGAATAAATAAAACTGTGTGACTATATAAAGCTATGTGAATAAAGCTGTGTGAGTAAATAAAGCTGTGGGGGTAATAAAAGCTGTGTGAGATAGGAGTATTTAAAGCTGTGTGACAAACATTTATTTCATGTAGCTTGTATGAGATGACATATATACAATACAAACTGAGCTATGTGAAATCTTACTAATAGCACAATACTAAAAAAAAAAAAAGCTGTATTATGATAATATGAACTGCAATTGCTACACCCTGTGCACCCACATCAGTTAATTAGAAGAATAAATGTACTGCCCATATTGTTTATTATTCCAGACGCCGAATACCAGCGACAGACCAGGCGCAAGTGGTAATGCTGACCGCCGTGGGACACGTCAAGCACAGGATGGCCGAGTGTTAGCGACTTCCGGTCCTGCATATACCACCTCGACTTAATAATCATTTGTTAGCGACTTCCGGTCTTGCATCCACCTCGACTTATTTTAGTATTAATTATTATGAAATTGTTTAGCCAAATGTTTGATTTATTCTCGGTGTTTAAAATAATCACAATTGTTGAATATCCATTATGGCGCCTTCGGGTTGCCAGCTTCCGGCGCACCAAGTATTAAGTTTAAATTAATGATTGCTTAAGATTATTGATTTAGGTAATTCATTTCATTTATTTCTTTGTTAATAATTGTTATTTAATTTTACTCATTATAATAAGTGGTGCAAACAAAATATGAAGTGATGAGTGAAATCTATAAAAGCGGATGTGTTGGGCAGTTCGAGTCAGTCGTGTTATAACCATCACCAAGTGGAGCCGTAAGTGGAAACTCTGTCCAATTGTAGTTATAAGTGTTATAATAAACCAAGTGCAAGTACATCGTTTGTATTTCTGACTGTGCCCGCCGTTTCACACAATGCATTATTACGGTAACGTATTACATGAGATTTTACGCGAATAATATCGTAATGTTGCTTTACAGTTTACGTTTGTGCCTTTTATTTATGGTAAATTTAATTTAATTAAAAACAACATTTCTGAGAAATTTATATTATATAGTATACGAGGGCGGCACTGAAAATTTTGGGAATCAAGGAAGTGACACAAAATTACTGTTTAAAAATGTATTTATTGCTTTTCGAAGTATTCTCCGCAAAATTTGACACATTTTTCCATACGATGGAACCAATCATTGAAGCAACCATTCCATTCGGAAGTTGGAGTCTCCAAAATGGCCGTTTTGTAGGCGTCCACAGCTTTTTCAGGTGATGAAAATCTCTGACCACGCAGTTTATTCTTTATTTTAGGGAAAGTATAGAAATCATTAGGGCTTAGGTCGGGGCTGTACGGCGGATGGTCTAATAATTCTATGTTTTCTTGCTCTAAAAACTATTTTGATCTGTGCGCGGTGTGACAACTCGTATTGTCGTGATGGAGGATGATGCGGCGGTTGCAGTTCTCTTTACGGAGTTCAGAAACGACCTGTGGCAAACAAATGCTAGCATACCATTCTGCATTAACCGTTCTTTGTCCCTCAAGAGGAATAGTCGCAACATGGCCGGTTTTGGAGACAAACGTGGCCACCATTTTTTTTGCAACACTCCGTGAACGAACAATTTTTGTTGGCTTCAACTCATTTTCGAACACCCAAACTCGTGACTGGTTTTTTTTTTGTTTGTTTGTTTGTTTGTTTCGGGATCGTACGCGTATATCCAGGATTCGTCACCTGATCGATGTTGTATACAGCATTTGAGGATCCTGCGTGGAATCTTTCGAGAGTTCTGACGCACCAAGTAACGCGAGCCGCTTTATTTGCTCTTCACAGAGCGAATGCGGTATCCATCGGGAAAACAACTTTTTTACACCTAATTCTTCCTGCAAGATTATTTGTATTTGACTCATGCCAATGTCTAAAGTTGCCTGAATTTCGCTGTATGTCACATGTCGATCTTCCTCAATCAGCTTATGCACACCATCAACGTTTTCTTGGGTGACTGCAGTTTTTGGACGACCTTGACGGGGATCATCACTGAGCATGACACGTCCACATTGAAATTCAGCAAACCAGCGCTAAATTGTGGTTTTGGATGGGGCTTCATCACCAAATGCAGAAATCATCCGGTCAACACACTGTTTTTATGTTAAACGACTTCGAAAGTCATAATAAATCATCGCTCTTGAATTTTCTCGAGTCAATTCCATTTTCTCAACGACTAAACACGTTTGACAAAACCTTGTGACAAGACCGAGAATCTTTTTTTAAATAAATAAATGGTATTCGATTTTTAAAACCAAGGAGTTTTCAATTAAAAGATTTTATTATGACAGGAACAATGGAAATATTCCATTCCCGATACTTTTAGTGCAGCCTATGTAGTATGAAAATGAAAAAATGAAAATGCAAAAAATTTTTATTAGTTTAACAAGTTTAAGTATACAATTAACTTGTAAAAAATCACCTTTATTTTGGTATTTAAACAATCCCGCTATGTACTCAATGAGATATTCACGAAAAACTGTTTTTTATTTTTCCCGTAAAATTTAGTTTTTACGATTACCATTTTATTCGCCGGGGACGGCGATGTGTATGTTTCGAATTCTACATTTCCTCTAGAATATGAATTTGTCATGGTCTTATTACACATAAGAATTAATTTATTCCACAAATAAAATAACATTCATTCTTCAATGTTTAGGAATTTAATACTAGAAACAAAAACTCCTAAAAGCGCCATCTAGTGAGCTAGGGAAGGAGACATTGGGACATGCAGCGCTATCTTTAGGCTTGAGTACTCACTTTTTACAAAACGAAAACCTCAGTCAAGTGGCCCATCTATATTACTTTATATAGTGTATTATCTACGTAGGACGCTGCGCCTCTAGTATTATATAACCTCATTGGCATACACACAAAGAAATAAAACAATATAAGATAAAAAAAACTATAAATCTAGAATGTCCCTAAAAGTCGTCTGCCAGATCTAGTGGGGATAGTGCCTGAAGGAGATGCAAGAGTTGGCGAGAGAGAAGTTGGGTTTGACGAAGGAGAAACTGGAACAGGAACTATAACAGGTGGTGAGGAAACCAGTTCAGAGTCCAGGTAAGCTGACTTAACACGGTGTATGCTGACCGTAGCCTCTCTTCCATTCATCTCCAAGGTAAGGGTTTGATCCTTTCTCCTCAGGATATGGTATGGGCCAGTGTAAGTAGGTTGCAGAGTCCGTCGAACACTGTCATCACGTCGGGGTCACCAATTTAGGAATGAATCTCGGTACAGTTGAATTACACCTGTATTTGTACCACAGCACAGTATCCAAATGACGTCAGCGATAACATATCAAAATACACAACAGGAATCACGTTGGTTATTCACACGGAGTTAATTATTATATTTTACATTCAGATTCAAAACCCTAGTCACTTGTTTTCTCTCGTGAAACATCGACAAACCCACTAGATCAACTAGTGTTGTCAGTGAACTAATAGTGGGAACCATAGATGTTAGTTTGGTTCACCACAAATTGATTCTTGTGTTCTTTTTACCTTCAATTGCCTTCAACAAAGTATTGCAGTCCTGGACAATATAGCCTCTATTCCAAGTCCCTTGTTTATTTGTGCTGTTTTTTTTTGTATAATACATTGTCTCCACACTTTTCTTTTTATACTGCAAACACTTTGTTTCTGACGTTTCGAGTTTCCCATCTTTGTCGCCAATGATAAGTATGTGTACCTATATTGAGAAGAGCGAAGGCCTAGGACATAAGAAAGAGAAATGAGGTGACGCATAACTATACTACATAAAAGATAGCTTGATCTCTGCGACATATGTCAAACTGACATTCCTAGGGTTGTCCGGATATAAAAAATTGTCGATACAAATTATCGACGTTTCTTATTATTATCGATACTAACGTAACATATAATTGGGTTTAATTTAATTACAAACGTTACTAAATTAAACGAATATTTAAAAAAATACATTTACTCTCTTAAATGAGTACACCCCAAATGTTACATGAGTAGGTGAGAAATTGGATTTCATTTACTCACTGTTATTTTAGATCAAATAAGTACAAATGTAAATAATGTTGTGATATTAAAATATACAATAAAATTAAAAGATAAATTAATTTTAAATTAGATTTTAATTAAAATTTCGACAGTTGTATAGTCTGTGGTCACGATGATTCATCGCTCATCACTAATTAGGTCGGCATGCCCATAAAGTATGACATTGACAGGTACTGTCTGTACTATTATGAAATTCAGGACTTCATAGGCGTGTTTTTACTGACAGCTGTCGCAGAGATCAAGCTATATTTTATGAAGTATAGTAGCATACTGACGTTTATTTTTACAAGGCAAGATGACAGATTATCAAAACCATACAGTTTGTTGTGCTATTGCGTTGAGTTTGTGTCCAGTCGAGTCTTCGGATTCGCACGATTAAGAGCTCTTTTGTAGCCCATTGTACTGTTTCTGTGCTAGTGGTGTGGATTGTGTAGAACGTTTTTTTACGACTACGGTCCTACACGTAGCATGACCTACCTATGTAATATTACTTGTTTGGGGTCATCCATTGTTTAGTTGGAACTATTATCTGTTGTCTTATTTGAATTCAAATCATAATGGAAAGCTTTTTTGGTAGGTTTGTTAAGAAAATCAAAAACCCCACAAAATAAATGGGTAGTTCTTATTTACACATCACCTCTCTTCTAAATCCAATTTATGCTATCATAAAAAAATTTTTGATGCGCAACAGCAATCCATAGAAAAATGGGCATTTTCTTTTATTATTTATTAATAATACTATTCTCAGAACGTTTATGTCAGGATCATAAAAGCGTCAGATAAATCTGCTATTAATAGCGTAAATAGAAAGAAACAGTTATGTCTGGCTGAATTAAAAACATACGCGCTTCCATTTGAAACTGACACGCAGTATTATAAATAAGTAGCTGTTGCCCGCGACTTCGTCTGCGTATATTTTGTATTTCATCATTTTTAAATGCGATCCCACCTATGTTTTTCTCCAGTTTTTAGGTCTTTCTATCAATTTCATGACGATCAGTTCAGTGGTTAGGCGTGAAAAGGTGACAGACACAGTTACTTTCGTACTTATAATATAATTTAGGATGATATTAGTATTGTATATATGGATAATGGCTTATAAGATGACATGTAAAGCATGAGTTCTGTTTCCTGAGAAATATATTATTCACAAAATCAGCTGCCCCATACATTCATGTTCGCATAACTCATCAAATGTAGGGAGCAGCTGATATTTTTTTCACGATTTCAGGTTTGGTCCCATAGTAAAAGTTGTTTGTAATCATGAGCACAATCATGTGTTTAAGTATCGGTCACTAATTACCAGTCACCCTATATAAATAAAAAAACTTTGTACTTACAAAAAAAACTTTTTGACAAAAAAAACAACCGACTTCCAGAAAAAACACTACAAAGTGAAATATAACTTTATTTTCGGAAGCCGGTGCCTTTGGTTTTGTATTTACGTTTTTTGCCACTGACTTCCGAAAATAAAGTTATTTTTCACTTTGAAGTGTTTTTTCTGAAAGTCGGTTGTTTTTTAACCGACTTCAAAAAGGAGGAGGTTCTCAATTCGTCGGAATCTTTTTTTTTTTATGTATTTTCCCCGATTACTCGAAGATGGCTGAACCGATTTGGATTTTTTTTATTTTATTCGAGAGGGTATACATCACAGTTGGTCCCATATAAAATTGATTAACTTTGCTTGGGTAGTTTTTGAGTTAGCTTCAATAATACGTATTTTTCCCCACTTTTATATGGATGATGTTCTAGTTTGTTTTGCAGATAGTGGTATTAGCATTTGTGTGGGGTAGGTACACAACTAAAAAGTGAAAAATAAAAACTTTTTTACAAAAAAATACAACCGACTTCCAAAAACAACACTACAAAGTGAAAAATAACTTTAATTTCGTAAGTCGGTGGCAAAAAACGAAAATACATTTAACTAGACACTGACTTCCGAAATTAAAGTTATTTTTCACTTTGTAGTGTTGTTTTTGGAAGTCGGTTGTATTTTTTTGTAAAAAAGTTTTTTTTGTCAAAAAGTTTTTATTTTTCACTTTTTAGTTGTGGTACCTACCCCACATCAATTCGTATACAACTACTTGCTAGATTATTAAGTGCGTTTGCACTGGCGAAACATTCACAAAAAAACATGTTGAAATCTCGTTTCCATGGTTTCCTGTCAATGTATCAACTCGCATTCTATAATAATATGTTATCGCGTATACCTTGTTGATGCAAAATTTGTTTGACGTTTCGTAACACGACATGTTTCCACCACATTTTGACAAAAAATCTTGGCAGACTTACCTACGCATATTTGCAGTGCGAACGCAAATTCAACAAAACAAATTGTGAGATTTGTTTGACATGACAAGTATCGAACTATCTCATGTTGAATGTTTTCTAGTGCAAACGCATAGAACTTAGTCTAATTATAGAGAAAATTCTAATTCTCGCATTATAAACTCGACGCAAAATAAAAAAGTAACTCATTCATTATTATTAGATCATAATTAAAATGATCTTTCACGTTGTGCACTAAAACTTATAGAAATACAGTATTTTAACTGTAAAATTCCGTATGTAAAATCTCGTAAATCAGCGAAATCGGAAAAAATTCGTATACGGCTTCTTAAAGCTAACTCAAAAACCACTCATCTGAACTTGACAAAATTTCCCATCGTTACCCTCGGGAGTATATCTTTTCAAACAAAAATAAATATTAAAATGGGTTCATAAATGACGCAGTCTACATTTTTTAAAACTGACATGAACTGCTGTAGAAAGGGTCTATACCTATCAACTGACACGCAACGGCATCTATTGGTCCGTTAGAGGTTCCCTTTATAATGTAGACAAGGAATAAGGAAAGAATTCCCTGTAGTACGTTCCCGTGGAATATTTTCCGACATCCACGCGGGCGAAGCCGCTGGCATAAGCTATTAAAATTATATAGGTTTAAAACGGTGAAGTAATACCTACTGGATTTTAATAAGGAAAACGAAATTTGGTTTCAATTTCTTTTCCTTATTGGGATCCAGTGTTACTTTACCGTATCTCGATATCTACAATACAAATAAATACAATAAGAAGAAAATAAAATATGAGAAAGGAAGAAACTCGTCATAACTCAAAAACAGTCAAGATTTATACAATACAGGTATTCAATAATAATCTTCTTCTTTCTTTTTCTTCTTTTCTTTTCTTCTCTTTTCTTTATGACAACATCTGTACCTAACCCACCTATTATATGTTCAACAAATAAAAAGTATTTGTATTTGTCAAATTATTATAAAAACCATGAAGCAGGTATTGCAATATTCAATACTTATTCAAACAGGTCTGGTCAAATGGAGCTGGTATTTTTATTAGGTATATTAAATTTAAGCGATTACAGTATTTATAAACATTATTTCTTATATATTGTCACTTCTGTTCTTCATTCGGCTGATCAGTTCTCAAAAAAGTGAAAGAAATTACAATTAATATTTATTTGAATAAGAAGAAATCATGAAATATACTTAATTTTTTTTTTTCGTTCACATATTTAAACCAAAAAATTAGATACTAACAAGTGTTTGTTTCTTTTAACAAAATCAGCCGATGTTGCAGTGGATGTTCCTACGAGTATTAACTTACCTGAGTATTTGCAGGACTATAAGATTTATTTTTGCATTTTTTTAAACTAATTTTATTGCTCTCATTCTTAATTTTTACCCGACTGCGGCGAAGCAAAAAGGAGGATTATGATTTTATGTACGTATGTATGTGTATGTTCATCTGTTCCCTCATAACGTCTAAACTACTTATCGAATTTGACAAATGATGTTAGAAGCGTCTTGATCGTCCGCTGGTTATAGGCTATGTGACGTCACATTAAATTGAATATGGCACCCTAGAGGTTGAGCTAGAGCTAGAGGACATAAAATCATGAACTAAAAACAATTTTTTTTTTATGATGCCGTGTCGGGTAAAAAGGCTTAATGAAAGGCTGAGGCTGGGGGATGAAAGGGCTTAATGATCACATTTCAAAAATATATATATTGTTAGCTATTGCTCGCGGCTTTGCTTGCATGCACCCGATAATTGGAGATAATTTCTAAAATCACACCTCAGATGTGAGCCAAACATATTTTCTCTACAAACCTACCCAAAGTACATACTTGTATATAATTTTTTTTTAAAAATGTAAAGTGGCTCTGCAAATACTATATCACGAAATTATAACCCCATAATAATTTAAATAAAAAGAAAGTTTAAAAACTAAAACCCGACTACTGAAAAATCACGCTCTAAAAAGTACGAAACAAGAAAATACTTTCATCAGAAATTTGTAAAAACAAACAAATTAAAAATCCGGAGTCACACGACATCTTAGGGCATAAATCGATCAGACTATGTGTGACTCTGGATTTTTAATTTGTCTGTCTTTTTCTAATGTCTGATGAAAATATTTTCTTGTTTCGTACTTTTTAGAGCGTGATTTTTCAGTAGTCGGGTTTTAGTTTTTAAACTTACTTTTTTATTCTGTATAGTTTTAAAAAGAAAGTGTTTTTGCATGCCGAAAGGTAAAATATAGTGATAACAATACTGTGATATACAATTATTACATGTAAGTAAAACATCATTGTTTACCCTTATTTGCAAAATATTATGATTTTAAATTTGAATTCTGCCACATCTGGCTTCTACACTCCATTTACAATTACATTAGACATTTAAACAAACCTTTTCTACAGTATTTCAACCAATTTTGACTTCTATTGCGTTGGTGGTATGACAAATGGCAGCTGCCGTAAACAGTTGGTATTGTAACCACTTTTTTTTGCCTTTAATGCCATCCTTAAGCCTACGGAATAGAAGTCAAAGTCAAAATCGGTAAATGGAGTATAAACCTTGTGAGTCAAGTCAAGAAAGAAGCAGCGTTTCGGCACTTAATTTACTCCCATATAATCACAACATCCAGTGAAAGTAGATAGTCGGAGTAGTGTAGCAAAGCCTAGCTTAACCTTCAGGTCATCAGCAATTTATGATCAGCTCCGGTGCCATAACCTGACAGTTAGTTTGTATCAAAAGGTCAACCGAGGTCAACTTGATATTAGGTATCCTTCCTATCAAGATTGTTTTGAAAGGAAATTAGTTGTTCGCATTGACAATGTGATCTTGTGATTCATATTTTATATGGTGTACATAATAAAGAGTATTATCACACTAATATTATAAAAGCGAAAGTTTGTGAGTGTGTGGTGTGTTTGTAATTTATTACTTCTTTACGCTCAAACGGCTGGACCAATTTTGATAAAATTTGGTATGTAGGTAGCTGATACCCTGGATTAACACATAGGCTACTTTTTATCCCGGTCTACGCGGGTGAAACCCCGGGGTGCAGCTAGGATTCTACACTTCTTAAAAATCTTAAATTCAATCACTGACAGGCTAGGTCTGGAAGCTTCAAATTTTGTACAAAACCCCTGTAGCTTGTACAAAACTATGCATGTAGCTGGCATGACATTGTGTCATTCACTAATCAGAAGTTGTTATGACACACGGCATGCATACATTTGTGCAAGATACAAGCATGTGTAATCTCGCCCTAAGAGTTCCTTAAATTCCGAAAGTGCGCCCTGAGGAAGGATTTTTGAAAATTCGTCTCAGATAAAAGTTCGTAATTTTTCGACTTCAAAAAAAGGAGGTGGTTTTCAGTTCGTCGGAATGTTTCATTATGTTTTTTTAGGGTTTCGTACCTCAAAAGAGAAAAACGGAAACCTTATAGGATCACTTGGTTGTCCGTCTGTGCGTGCCCTTCATTGTGTGTGGTCCGACACGCACTTGGCCGGTATTTTTTTGTATGTATATTCCCGATTACTCGAAGACGGCTGTACCAATTTGGAGTTTTTTTATTTTTTTTGAAAGGGTACATTTTCTGGTTAGTCCCATTGTCATCCGGTCAGAATCTGATAATGGGATCCTGGAGAAATCAAAGAAACTATTCAAATATTATAGGCACACCTACAGCGATTTGGGTATTTTTTATAATAGGTCTTTACCTATGAAATTGCCGTTTTGTATGAAAAAATTTAAACGAATTTTTTTCAAGCATTTTTTATTTGTATTAATCGAATTAATCACCCATGCAATCAATGCATCTTTGCCAACGCAGTGGCAGTTTATTGATGCCCTTCTTAAAGAAATCAGCTGGACGGGAGGCAACAAATTCTTCAAAGGCATTTTGTACTGCCTCTCGGGTATTGAATTTTTTCCCGCCAAGAAGTTATCCAAATTCTGGAAAAAGTAGTAGTCTGTAGGCGCAAGGTCTGGTGAGTAGGGCGGATGACGGAGAGCTTCCAACCCCAGTTCTTGCATCTTGGAGACCGTCTGTTGTGCAGTATGAGGTCGCGCGTTGTCGTGCAGGAGCAACGGAGACGAGTGATTGACCAATGCTGGTTGGAGATGTGCCAGCTTCTCCATCATTGTGTTCAGTTCTTCACAGTACACATCTGAAGTTAATGCTCACCCCGTTTGGTAAGAAGCTGTGATGAATCACACCGGCGCTAGACCACCAAACAGTGACCATCACTTTTCTAGGGGTAAGTTTTCGTTTAGGGCATTGTTTAGGTGCTGAACCAGGATCCAACCAACTTGCTGAGCGCTTGCGGTTATCAAACAGAATCCATTTTTCATCGCAGGTAACAATGCGGTTCAAAATTTCTTCATTTGTGTGTCTGTTGAGCAGTGCAAGGCACGTCTCGACGCGTACTTCGCGCTGGCGATCATTGAGCTCGTGGGGCACCCATTTGTCAAGCTTTTTTACCTTGCCAATTTGACGCAAATGGACCAATATTGTTTTGACGCTAACGTCGAAAGCTGCTGCTAATTCAGCCGTAGATTGTGTATCATCAGCTTCCACAATCGCCTTTAATTCGTCATTGTCGACCAAAGTCTTCGGACGACCGCGAGGTTCATTTTTCAGGTCGAAATTTCCAGAACGGAAGCGAGCAAACCAATAACAAGTGGTGCGTTGGTTTGTAGTGTTAGCTCCGTAAACGTCGTTGATGTTGCGTGCCGCTTGTGCCGCGTTGCTGCCACGACGGTACTCATATTCCATAATTACTCGAATTTTTAACGTATCCATGATGACGAAAAAGATTGAAATGCGATGAAAATGGAACACTAATCAATAAACAAATGACTACTTTTGGGAAAAAAAAACCATGTTTTTAAAATAAAATTAATTTGAAATTAGAATTCTTAGCCAAACAAAAATTATTTTGATTTGAAATGGCCAGTACTGCAGAACGGCAATTTCATAGGTAAAGACCTAATAGTAACTCGTGCATTTGCTCTCGGAAAGCACCATTTGGTGAAATTGAACTGATGATGAAGATCACAGATGGCCACCGGAACTACTCAAATAAATATTTCACTGATTGCGATTCGATTAGGTACTTTAATAATGGTTGCTAAGCAATTTATGCTCGTCGCAATGCACATGGTGAAGTGGAGCTGATGGTGACTTCACCATTAGTTCCAGTTCTCCTGGTCGTGGTACTTACCGGGAGAACTCCTCAACAATTAACGTCTCTGCATCGGGAAGTGCAACAGTTTGTAAAACGTGATGAGCAGTTTACATTAGCTATTGTAACTTAATTAAATTACAAGCTGACCCAATAGAAAACGAAAATTAAAAAACTTTTTTCCAAAAAAAAAACAACCAACTTCCAAAAAAACACTACAAAATGAAAAATAACTTTAACTTCGGAAGTCGGTGGCAAAAAAATTAAATGCAGATCCAAAGACACCGACTTCCGAAATCAAAGTTATTTTTCACTTTGTAGTGTTTTTTTGGAAGTCAGAAATAAGTTTTTTATTGCCATTGGGAAATCTCATCGAGCATGCGGCTTGTAAATAAATAAATTACAGAAGAAGGACTTGAAGGAGACTCCTCGAGTATTGTACAATGATAAAACAGCCCATGCTTGATTATCATTTTTAACTGAACCTAAAATAGATAGAACTCATGTGGTGCGGAGGAATGAGGAAAATATCGTGAGGAAAGTTTTGAGTACTAATGTGGATATCAGAATAGGGGAAGAACAATGTAACAATCAATCTGCCTAGCCTTTTTCCAATTATGTTGGGGTCGGCTTCCAGTCGATGCAGCTGAATACCAGTATTTTAAATGGAGCGACTGCCTATCTGACCTCCACAACCCATTAACTGGGCAATACGATACCCCTTGGTAAGGCTGGTTGTCAGACTTTCGGGCGTCTGACGACCCGTAACGACTGTCAAAGATCTACGAATGACAGCCGGGATCAACGGCTTAACGTGCTTTCCGAGGCACGGAGGAGTCTCGGTATGTAAAGATGGTTACCCATCCACGGACACCGGGAAGCGTAGCTTAAACTAATGGATCGACCCGTGCGGCTGTTATTACTTAGCCACGAGCTCCTCGGGAAGAACAAAGTATATATAGTAGGATAGTTTGAAAGATGATATATGGGTACAAAGATGATAGGGTACAAAGGGGATGACTACTGAGTTGACGACTAATAGAGAAATACATAATAATGTACATGGAAGAAGACATACTGTGCCGACCCCGAATCAAAGTCAAATCATTTATTTCTAACTAGCTTTTGCCTGCGGCTACGCCCACGTGGAGGTCGGAAATTATCCCACGGGAACGTACTACCGGGATGAAAAGTATTCTATGTTCTAATCCAGGTCATTGTCTACCCATGTGCCAAATTTCATCCAAATCCGTTCAGCTGTTTAAGCGTGAAATCGTAACAAACAAACTCACTTTCGCATTTAATATTAGTTGGGATTAGGATAGGCACACAAAAGGAACATTTGAACGTCAAAATTTACAAAAAAAAAAAAAAAAAATATTATAATTGCCCCTTCCAAAAGGTAGTTTCGTTGGGAGAAGAATGGGCAAGAAACTCCACGGAATGATGAGGTAGATCTCGTACCGACATTAGTATATTTCGTTTTTTTTTTGTTTTAAAGTTTTAAGTATACTTAGGCGATCATTTCAGGCTCAGCAGAACACGAGCTGTCAACATGGTAAACTCAACAAAAGACTTTGTTTGCTTCAACTTGGCAAAGCGCAGTTCAGGATCGAACAGTCCCTGTCCCATATGATTCATAATGATTATTTAAGAGGCTACCGAGCGCGCAGTGGCGCCCTCATCGTTTGTTTGATTATTTCTTTTATTTTAGAATTTAAAAAAATAACCAAACAAACGATGAGGGCGCCACTGCGCGCTCGGAAGCCTCTTAACTATTGTGTCTACTATGTGGACAGTGAAAGTGTTAAGTGAGTGAGACAAAGATGCCTTCAAATCGGATCACAACTACACTGCTTGGCGGGAGGTATAGGTAAGTATGGTAGGAGTATCAGAAACGGAATTGACGTAAGCAATCCGTCCTTAGTTACGGGCGATTCCTACTCCGTATCACCAACGGACATACGATTAGTTTGGGGGCCGACCCCCGATGTGTGTCTGCCCTTTTATTAAAGTTAATTAATCGGGCACAAGATTCACTCCGAAGTTTCGAACCACTTTCGGACGGGCCCGTATCTTCGTTGAAGGACTTAGATAGTAGACCCCCTCAGAATACGCCAAGGATTGGTGCCGTAAAGTCTGATTGCGTCAACAGAAAAAAAAGACGTTAACTCACACTTGACCGGTTTCAAAACGAGCCGATTAAAATTCCGATGCTGCAAACGTTTATTTTCAGTTTCTAAATATAATCCTTAGCTCAGAGATGAGGTATCCGTTTAAAGGTGAAATTAATTTTGATGAATGGTAGGTATAATGCAGATGGCGATTAATAAATTTCTATTTTTAGAATGTTATTGTTCATCGTTCTAACCATTGAGTCGTAACGGTTAAAGTAAAGTAAGAACTTTTTTACAAAAAAAAAAATACAACCGACTTCCAAAAACGGCACTACAGTGTGATGTTTTTGGAAGTCGGTTGTATTTTTTTGTAAAGTTTTTATTTTTCACTTTTTAGTTCTGGTACAATACCCCACACAAATTCTGATACCACTACCTGCAAAAGAAACTAGAACATCATCCACATAAAAAGTGGGGAAAAAATAAGTATTATTGAAGCTAACTCAAAAACTACCCAAGCAAAGTTAATAATTTTTTTATGGGACCAACTTTGAGGTATATCCTCTCGAACAAAATAAAAGTTTTTCAAATTGGACGTTTCTGTAAAAAGTTATGCGTTGTCATACATAAAAAATATATATATACGTGTCGAATTGAGAACCTCCTCCTTTTTTTTCGTCGATTAAAAGAGTTTAGTACCACAAATGAGAGCATTCACAAGAATTTGGTCCATAGATACAGTATTTATTAATTTTTACTTTTTATTATAAAGGTACTGGAATTATACCCAAACTAAGCCAGGGCTTGTATTTTGGGAGTAAGTCCTCAACGTGGAGCATTACAAGGAAATCGCGTTGCGATGTGAGCGACGTTGTTAAATAGTTTCTAGTCCAAGGACCTTTTAGTCTTCATTTGGGACTTTGGGAGACTAAATTCCAGCTGTGGGATGTGATTAGGAGATTACCAATGGCTGTGATCTACTGGAATAATGAATTTGCATGGTGTTCGAATTGGGTACTTCACTGTGATTATAATTTAAAAAGATAGTTAGCTTTGATTTTAGGTTAGGTTTGCTTTTTTTATTCTCACTAGTTTTGACTCGTCCAATAAAAAAGAGAGAGAGGAAGCAGTGGTGGCCCTGTGGTAACTTACGGTCGTGGGTTCAAACCCAAACAGGCAGTTTACTTTGTGTAAATTATTCTATCACCACTGCTCTCAAACCGGCGAAGGAAAACATCGTGAGATAATATTTACAAGTAATAAAAACATCCTTAGAGGCAACACAGTGTGATATGACTTATCGACCATAAGCGATACACAATGAAATTATGTGACTTAACTTTCTTTTTTTGTAATTAATTTTATTGCAATTAAATAAATTTTTGTGCACTTTGTACTTAAAAATTTTTGGAGCTCATGGGAAAGATTTTATTTATTATTGTTATATTGCTTTTTGGAACGCCTAGGAATAAACCAGGAAACCAGCATGTCCTGGCAAACATGTGATACCCACCAAGCAACCCACACTGGACCCACGTGGTGATCCACCACGTATGGCTCACTTCCTCTAACAGAGATGAGGCCTGTGCATTATAGACTGTAAATGCAATAAAAGATCTTGAAGATTTTATTTCAATCTTACAAATAAATTTTATGATTCCGATACATGAATTATGAAGACGGCTGGTGCCAAATAGCTTACACTAGAATTAACTTTTATTTCTAATAAACTAGAACCGTTCCGTAAGGTTCCGTAGCTATTAATGCGTACTCTAATGTCTCGCTGATGGTGGCGCGTGTTGGATCATTTAGCTAATCCATGCGTCAGGTTCGTGAACAAGCGCTGTCAGTGAAGGCTGGTCATACCTTAGCGGCCACGGCTTATTTTAATTTAATTTAAATATTTGAATTGTTTTTTTTTTTTAAGGACGCTTTTAACGTTCTGCATCGTTCTCACATGTAAAATTTCAACATGAATGATGTAACCATTATTTTGTAACCATATCTTGATTTAAAAGAGTGTCCATGGAGTTTCTTGCCCGTTCTTCTCCATAGGTACCTACCATGCTTTGGAATGGGCGTCTAGCTTCATCTTTTTGACTGACCGACCCCTTGACAATTCAAAAGTGCCTGTAATTGGTTTAATTGAAATAAATGCTTTGAGTTTGAGTTTGAGTTTGAGTTTATTATTTTTTGCTAGTATTCAATAATATTACGGTATGCTCATCTTCATTACCTTTGAAAATAATTTTATCAAGCCACACGTGTCTGTGCCTGTGTCAAACAAAGAAGTCAAATTATTCGTATTAAAATTATTCATAACTAAAGAAATGTTGTTTAGTTATATACTTTATAGTTATACCTAATGAACCTATTTTTTCGTGTGGAAAGATTATGGATGTCTTCCGCGCCTTGGCGTGGGTTGACAGTCTGTCAGATTCTTACTACTTTATTTATAACGTTGCATAAAGTTAAGAGACATTTAAGAGGAAATGCGGGTGGTCTTTTCTCCATATAAAGGCTCTCGCCAGTTTTATTTCTGGTTTATAAACTCTACGAGTAGAACCCTCAAAAAATTGCCTATTTAGATCGCTGTTAACAGAAGCCTAGTGTACAAATTTGACAACTATTAATGAAAAAAGAAAACATAGAGGCACAGTATAATATCCTTCTTATTCAGTTTATGAAATATCTTTTAAATTAAAAATGCCAAAAAGTAGTTAAGCAGCGTGTATAAAGAAACCCCTTGCTGACTTAAACCACACGATTTTCTTCCAACCACATCTGAAAACACTCGCATATTCATCTCACACATTTCTTATGAACCCTAACATAATACTAGGATTTACAATTCGAATATTCAAATATTCATTTTATTCGAATATCTGGTCCAATTTCAAATTCGAATAATTCATTTAAATTGTCCGAATATTCGAATAGTTAATAATGTAATAAAGGTACTTATATTTTTTTAATTCCAAGTCCATCCCTGTCCTTGAGTACCACCCTGTTGTGTCCTTGTACTCGTTCTTTCAGTCAGTCACCAGTCGTCACTCACCGCAGAGACAGTGTGCGCGAACTCAAAATAAGTGAGAGTTGTGTTGTGTGTTGTGTTATTGTTATTAACTGCGCGTGGCGACATTCACGTAAATATTTTAGACAAACCTAATTAATTCCACAAACTATTACTATAAGTAGTGCAGAAACAGGAATTTCGGCTCAATAGTATATCTTTTCGCGTGCGGTAGGCCATTTTGTTGAATCTACGCGCTTGTGTCGGTTCTTCTGAGTGGTTTCGCGCGATCTGATAGCGTTGTTGGTGTGTTTTAGAGAGTTGACATATGACAGTATGCCAGCCTTGTTCTTTTCCCTACACTTTGTGCAAGTTAGAGCAGTAAAGATACAGATTATTAACACAATAACGTATTAAAAAGTAGTCAAAATCGCGTGGACTGGAGAAGTCTTCGGCACAAATATGATTATAATGGCCGCGGCCTGGATAAGGTGATTCAACAGTTGAGTGGATATACTCGTAGATTAGTTAGGTTCGATTAGGCTAACCTTCCTGTTTCTACACTACTACACTAATTGTATTACTTTACAACGGTTTTCTGCATTCCTCTGTCGTAGCGTACGTATTGAATACCTACTTACGCTACTGATTTGGTTACGCGAGACGTGCCTGATGTAAACAGTTACGATTTTTAAAATATTAGATTGTTGTGACGTTTTAAACTATTTAAATTTACAAACAGATTTATATTTATAATTATCTAATTTAAATTTGTTCTGATTACAGTTCCTGCAGTGAAAGCCATCTGACTAAGACAAAATAAAACAGTGATGGCGAGTGGAAGTGGAGACAAAGTTGAATTCAAAGAGTAACTAGTTTCTAACACTGAAAGTTGTAGTGTCCAGAAAGCGTTGATTGATTATGACAACCATATCTCATTTTCAGAAGAAGAAACGAGGCGACTCGAAGAACTTTCCAACACAATGAATGTGATCAAGGCTACTGTTGAAGTTCTGTGTGAAGAAAATGCCATTCTGATAATGACAGAAACAGCGTTGAAGTTTATGATTGAAAAACTCGGTGAAATCCAAAATGACGTGAGCCGTGATCTCTTAGTATCACTGAAACAAAGAATTGGAGAACGACGACTACCAGAGCTGAGCGGCACTCTCAAATACCTGGATAATTCTGCAAAATTTTACAATGTAGGGAGATCTTCATATCCATTTGAAAATCCCCATAATATGGTGGTTAAAAACACAATCATCAAATTGAACAGCTACTTCAAGTCATCAACAAATTCTGAAGACCGCAGCCTCAGCAGTCCACGAGTACAAGCAGAGACAGAAAGTAATGATGATAACAGTATGTCTATAAAAGATCAGCTGCGCCGCAAGCTACAAAATGACGCAGCCGAATCTTTACAGTTGCGACAGTCCGGAGAAGAGGTCTTGGATCTTGGCACTAAAATCCAAGTGGAGATGGGTCTCTTTGACGGCGGTGGACAACGTGGTACACATTTAACCCGAGCATATAATTTACTGCTCTCCATTCCACCCTCCAGTGTCGGAGCTGAGAGAGTGTTTTCTTCGGCGAGTTACTTGTGTAACCGCTTAAGAACAAAAATGAATGCCGATACTTTGGACGCCCTAAGCTTTTTGCGCTCATATTATCAAAGTTTAAAATGATTAATTTGATTGATTGATTGATTTGTTGATTGTTAATTTGTAATGTTAATTAATGTTTATGTTCGAGTCTAAAAAAATACGATTTTGTTTTGATTATAAAACTTAACTGAATGTTATGTAAAAAGTAACCAAAGTTCCTATTCTAGTTCTAGTGAAGATAAAAATATTGATATAGTAGTTGAATGTTAAGTTTTTTTTTCTGATTACCTATCCAAAGCATCATCAGTATCATCATATCCCTAAGCTAAGACTCACCTATATTTACTCTGTAAAACGATAATTAATGTGTTTTTTTTTTTAATTAAAAAACAATAAAACTAATTATAATACTTGATTTTATTTGAATAGAATTATGCGGCAATCAAACTAAACCCCAGTATAGCTGCTCATGTTTGTGTTAAAATGATATTTCATAATTTTCAATAAATGTTACGAAAAATATTCGAATATTCGAATATTTAGCTCTAGAACTATTCATTTTATTCGAATAGTAAAATTGAACGAATAGTGCAAACCCTACATAATACGCCATCGTTCAACTAGAAAGGTGTTTGGCTAGACGCCTATGATTATTACTAACTAGCTGCGCCCCGCGGTGTTACCCGCGGTTTATGAGATACACTAAAACGTGTATTATTTAATCGGTGAGAAAAGTATTCACAAAAAAATTGCTCATCCCACGGGAGCACTACATTTTTTTAGGATATAAAGTAGCCTATGTGTGCTATGTGTATACAGGATGTCTGCTACTTCCACACCAAATTTTATCAAAATCGGTCGAGCCGTTTGAGTTTGAAGGAGTAACAAATATATTTGAATTCCTTGCTCATCCCACGGGGGCACTACATTTTTATCGGGATAAAAAGTAGCCTATGTGTTAATCCAGGGTATAAGCTGTCTACATACCGGATTACATCCAAATCGGTCCAGCCGTTTGAGCGTGAAGAAGTAACAAACATACACACACACACACAAACTTTCGCCTTTATAATATTATTAAGTGTGATGGTGTGATTATTTATTTTTGTTTTTTTGTTTTCAAACTTTAATTATTGTGATTTTTGTTTTGTTGGTGATCTTCCTGTGCTAGTCACAATAAATACTTTTTCTTTCTTTCTCTATTTTTTCGGGATAAAAAGTAGCCTATGTGTTTATCCAGAGTGTCAGCTACTTCCACACCAAATTTCATCAAAATCGGTCGAGGCGTTTGAGTTTGAAAGAGTAGCAAATATATTTGAATTTCTTGCTCATCCCACGGGAGCACTACATTTTTCCGGGATAAAAAGTAGCCTATGTGTTAATCCAGGTTATAAGCTATGTACATACCGAATTTCATCCAAATCGGTCCAGCCGTTTGAGCGTGAAGAAGTAACAAACATACACACACACACACACACTCACAAACTTTCGCCTTTATAATATTAGTGTGATGTGATATCGGTCTAGCCAGGTATTTCGGTTGCAGTGTTATAAATGTCGGTTAAGACCGTTCCTAGCTGTAAATACTAGAATCTGGATTAGATTTTTTATTCTAACTTTATGATTGACATCAAAGTTTTTAATTAAAGTTGTTTCTTTCTTTATTTATTTATTTCTATCTATTCAGCCTGTAATGTTCCAACTGTCGGATAAAAGCCTCCCTCTCCCTTCCACACACGTCTGTTCTCTGCCACTGTGGTTTCTTTGTTTTAATTTTAAGTACTTAATTACTATGGGTCGGTGCGGTGTTATCATCTTCAGCTAATATGTTATGTTTGGTGTCTACACTGTTGTCAGTCCACCAACCCTGCATTATTTGTTTTTGTTTTCTTTTCTTTATTTAAATGGTTTTTTGCTTAGCGGCTATACCCCCACCCTGGAAATATTGGTAAGCCATTCTTATTCTCTCGTATCGGTACGAAAAATACGTGAAATATTAGACAGGCAACAGTATGTAACCCTGTGGGACACCTTATCCAAAATACTCACGTAAGTAGGTGGTGTCATATGTTGCTGTCCATTAACTATAAAGCTTACTTACCCAACGCTTACTTTACTTATAAAAGTTAAGTTAATGTGCAATCTGTGAAACTTTCCTCTAAAAGTGCAAGGACAAAACAAAAACACTTTAGTCAAATGCTTTTTTAGAATCCATTCATTTAGAAGGCAACTTGTGTCAATTTTTAACCGACAAAAAAAGGAGGAGGTTCTCAAGTCGACGCGTATTACAACATATCACTTAATTAACGCAAACCCTCTTAAGGGGTCATTGTACTCATCATTATGAACAACTTTTACTATGGCAACAAACCTGAAATCGCGAAAAAAAAAACAGCTGTTTCATACAAAAGTGCAATACCTACTCGACCAAAATGTATGAAACAGCTGATTTTTTTTCGCGATTTCAGGTTTGGTTCTATATGAACAGGGTGTAAAGTTCACTCATCCTCCATAGTAAAGGGAGAATCCTCCGACCAGACGGGTGCCATGTCTGGTGGGCAACTGCCCGACGGTATACGTGTTGGCAGTCACTACACCCCGGTCAGGGGTGCGACAAGCGGTCACGGGGCATGGCCCCCTTCCCGCGAGAGCTATACAGTGGCCCGTCACTACGGGCCCCTCATTTTATGCGCCTATTTCGGGCAGTAGATGATGGGGCGCGGGTATCGCGCCTCTGGGAATGATTGCTATTTTGTGTCGTGTCTGCAGGCACACCTCGACGCTGAGATGCAGCGCCGGTTTCTTCACCGTATACCGGCGGTCAACCCCTACCAGGTGGAACTCTCACCTACATGAGCGAAGCCCAGCAGGAGGCAACCAGCGACAGGGATACGGACGCGACGTTCGTACAGAAAGGGAAACCCCCCCCCGATCTCGGGACGTTGTATACCTATATGCTAGTCGCGCGGTAAACTCTAAGGCCTCTGCCTCGAATTTCGCGGGCAGCGGGGCGGCGGCGGCGGCGGCGCGTCTCGCATTGTCCCGCCCCGCTGCCGCGCCGTTATTTTTGAGGTCCGGTCCATTTGTTTTTATGCATAAAATCCTGCCGCTCCCGCGCCGCCGCCGCCGCCGCCCCGCTGCCCGCGAAATTCGAGGCAGAGGCCTAATTGCGCGATTCAAGATTTTGCGTGATTTTGCGTCATGTCATTGTGATGTGTAGTTGTTGCGATGTAGATGCCGCCACAGTCCCATAGTAAAAGTTGTTCATAATGATGAGTACAGTGACCTCTTAAGAGGGTTTGCGTATATTTTATATATATTATTAAGAAAAATAATTTTAAATTCGGAAGTCGGTGGCAAAAAACGAAAAAACAATACCAAAGACACTGACTTCCGAAATTAAAGTTATTTTTCACTTTGTACTGTTTTTTTGGAAGTCGGAAATTAGTTTCTTATTGCCATTGGGAAATCTCATCGAGCACGCGGCTTGTAAATAAATACATTATTATTTTTCACTTTGTAGTTTTTTTTTTTTGGAAGTCGGTAGTTTTTTTTTTTTATAAAAGTTTTTTTAAGTCCATTTCAAGTACCAGATGACTTATCTAGACAGAGTCCCCACTCTGAGCGCCCGTGACCCTAAATTCCCAGGGTTTCAGCATGTTAGGCATCGAGGCGGTTGCCTCCCCGACGAAGCCTTCTCAGGCAGAGGTGTACCTATAGTACACTCTCTGTTTATTACCGAGATGATAATGTTGGACTTGGAATTAGAGATGAGACGTATATACTGGTAGAGGTATATATACCAAGTATGTGCTTCCCAGTACATAGACCGGGTACGGACCGAAATACTGGGTAAATACCTTGAAGGTATGACGTCAGACGCATAGTACGATACGAACCGCTACCACAAGGTAGCGCCCAGTTTTATCGGTAGTTCGGTACGCCGAAGCAACCCGAAGGTACCCGACAGCTTACGAAGGGACCCGAAACGTCATTCATGCTTTATGAACATTCGGTAGATTTAATTTAGTTAGACAAAATGGGTACTTATTTTTACGTGCATAAGGAACATAATAGCATAATTACATTTTTTGTCACGACGTGAAAGAGTTCCTTTAGTCAGTTTAAATATAATTAATGTTATTTTGCATTAATTTATATAGAAATAACTAGAATTCATTAATAACCATCGTCATACTCTTAGCCGACAGTCCTAAACCTGGTAAAGTAGGAAGGAAAGATTTCATATCTCATAATGCATAATTACGTATAGGTACTTGAAACGTCGTACCTACATTATATTGGAGGCATACCATACTTATCGCATACGTTTACTTATCGAAATCCTACCACACCCAAATACTTAGAAGTATTTTGATACCTGGTATTTGTACCAGGTATTTAGTGATACCCATACCTTAAAGGCCGGGTATGGAGAATGGCAGGTATATCTCATCTCTACTCTCTTCTCTCTCTGTCTTCTGATCTGAGGCTGGTAATTTCATTAGCTAAACATCCCAAGACCCCAACCAAATCACGGTATCCAAACGCTTGCGACTTCTAATTCGACGCCAACGCCATCTAGTTACGTCGCGTACAACTTTACAAAAAATACAATTTTTGTTTTGTTGATCTGATGAGCGGCTTTTTACACATGAACCTTCCGACGTAAATTCTCTAAATGATGGTTAAAACCGCATCAAAATTTATAAGTAGTAGAACTAAGCGGTCATACAGACAGACACGAAGAGCGACTTTTGGTATTTTAGTTTATGTATGTCAATTATTTTTTTATTTATTTTATTTTATAATTATGATTATGATGATTAATTATAAGATATTTGACATGGCTTTTCAGAAACTGGGTTTCAGCCAATGTGGCAGCCGATTATTGTAAGAAAATCTTCCATGGCGCCTTGGCAATCGGGTTATTAGAATAGGACATCGAAAATCCACCTGGAGGCCATCTTTATAATTATATGCGTGGGAGTTCCGGCAGTTGAAGTAATCGTGAACAACGCCAGATCAAAGAAGATTTATTCTAATGCATGTATTGAAATAAACGCAGGCGATTTACAGCTCATACATTGTTTTTCTATTATAACAATAGTGTATTATCCAGAGACTGCAATGCCAAAGGAATGAATGATGTTTGAAATCAGTAGCTATTTTCAGTAGGATGCGTGGGTGGACGCCTTAGCGGATCATATTTAAAAAATTCTAAGAATTTCAAGTGTGGTCTGTGGTGCGTTTTTTTTTTAATGTTATTTTATATGTGGTGCCGTTTTATTACCTGTTGTTTAGTGTTTATGGTTTTTTTTTTTGGGAAAATCATTGCGGAAATCTATTTATATTGATTGCTTGCGAATTGATATTTATAAACCATTTTAGTTAACTAAACCAAAAGTAAGACAGGAAAATAACAACATTAATGACGCTTTTATTACAGCATTAAATAATAGCTAATTACCTACGTTATGAAATATTAGAAATATAAATATACAATAATAAATAACCTAGGCCGTAAAATTAATAAAATAATAACATATGTTTAAACCAGCCTTGATTCCACAAATTATGCGACGCAGCATAACAATTCTCATTCATAAAGGCCATATGTGCTACTGGAATGGCAGATCAATGGAAGACTAATGTTTATAGTCAGTGCCTAGAGCATAGAAATGAGGGGGATATGCCAATTGATAGGGAAGTATGCACTTAGCGTCTTCATGTAGGCACTTTATAGGTTTCTTCATGCTTTGGTCAAACCTTAGCAAGATGTTGGCTGACATTTTATTAATTATTCAAAAATCCAAATACTTTTGAAGAAAAAGTGAAGCTCGTTTTTCTTCAAGCGTGTGAGTCAGATTCTTTTGAGGCTTCGCCTAGGAAGTGTGTTTTTTTCCTTAAGTTTGAATCTGAGCAATAAATAGAGGCCTACGGCCCTTAGCCCATCGGCTTAAGTCTATAATTTACAGTAGCTAGCCTCCCACTGTGAGGTTTGAGCCTTCACAATACCTAACCTACTAAGAATAGGACTTTTAATATTTGCGTCGACGGATGTCGTCCGCTGTAGCTGTAGCAATTGGATTGCTGACGCAACTGCCAGCAATCGCACTACCGAGCATAGAATCGTATAGTATCTACGTACTACAGACATTTTACATCATATACTTACACTTTACATTGATTGATATATGTATATATCATACTTCTTTATTGATTTTGCATTAGTATTTTGCGAATCGGTCTAAAACGATTTGTTTTCTTTAATTTTCTTAATTTACAATGTTACGACACTTGTGTCAGGCTGTCAAGCTGTCATTACTTTTCCTTCTAATTTTCTCTCATAGAATTTCTTACTAGCTTAGTCTATGAAGGTTACTTTTGATTTATATAATTTAAATTATTTTTATCAATATGTTAGCTAAAATATTGTATTTTATAGATAATTATGATTGTTTACTGAATAACTGTATCCTAAATTAGATTTATAAAATTAAGTGACACATTCTCAGACTGACTGACTGAACATCACAAAATACTGCTCAGCCTCTGAGCTACGTCCATCACACATTGGCATGGTTTATGTCTCGTTTTGCTTGACAACTAGTGGAAGCAAAATTGATGACGAAAACATTCGCTCAGACAAGAAATACTACATAATTTACTTCACAAAAAATACACTCATTACTGCTTATTGATTGCGTATCATTTATTCATGATATTATTGGTTGGATTGTTAGAAATAATCAGTACGTACCTACTTAAAGGTTAACGAAACTTATGTAGTGAATTAACAATATACTTTTAATCTAATTGCAATAATAGAACACAAAAAGAACGTTGATTATCGTTTTTTGGATTGTTATCTATAAGTATATAAAACTTTATTTTATTTTAATTTATTTTACATAAGTATCCTACCCACACAGGGAAGAGTAAAATCATAGGACAATAGAATCAAATATAACTTTGTACTTGATCTAATCTAGTTGCATTTCAATTAGACTCAGCAGCCTACATCATTTCTCCATAAAGCTACACTAACTTCTCCCATTATTAATATTTTTTTTTTTTTTTCCTTTCATTTCAAGCTTTCTGTTCTTGTTTGTCTGTCTAATTGGTTCTCACTTTTCCTTTGCTTCTACTTTCAGTTCTTGTTCCTGAAACCATGCCTGTGATGACCCGTAAGACTGCTGCTCAGGAGTTGGAGCTTAAATTAAGAACGGCCATTCAGGATCTTGACGCTTCAAACAGTAAATGTCAACAGCTGTTACAGGAGATAGATGAAAGTGAGAAGGAAGTAGAGAAGGTAGTTTTCAGGAACACATGCTTGAAAAAGGAGCTAATAGATCTAAATCAACAATACCTAGATGTTGTTGATGAACGGGACAAACTGCGGGTGGTCACAGATGGTTTCAACAACTGCAGTAGCATTTATGAGGAGGCTTTGTGTAAGGTTAGGGACCTAGAAGAAGAATTAATTCTTGCAAATGTACATATTGCTAAATTACAGAAACAAAAAGATTGTACTCAGGCTAATCAGAGTAATATTAGCTTGCATGATGAGTTATTAAACATTAATTGCAACCATCATTCATTAGTAACAATAGACCTTACTGAAGAGTCAATATTGAAACATAATATTAGTAGTTATAAAGTAAGTCAAAATAAAATTAAAAAATATGCAAAACTAAATAAAATCATAAATAAATGCAATAAATTTAGAAAGCAACAAAAACACTGTTCCAGCAATACTAAACTAAGGAAAGAACGTGTTTTTTTAATAAATAAATTAAAAAACTATCAAATTAAACTAGAAGACAGTAAGAACATTTATGAGATTGACACTCAACGATTACAGTCTGAAATTCAGGTACTAGAAGAGTCAATACATTCACTCTATACTAAGTATGTGACGTCTGAAAAACAAAATCAGGAGCACATACTTGCTACAAGGGAGTTAGTGGACATGTGCAACTCTAATGTAGACAAAGTGGACCCGCTGACTCTTAGCAGCCCTCAATGTTCATTGCATAGAAAATCCAATCTTGGCACTTTCCAACCTGAGGTAACGGAGGACCCGTCCCAGTCAGAAAGTGCTCAGGTATCTATTCGCTTTCAAGATACACCAGATATTGAACTAGGTCCATTGCAAGTAGTTCAGATAGATGCTAGTTCTGTCCCTTATAGTGGTAAAGTATGTTGCAGTTCAATTATGTTTTCTGATAGTTTTGGAAAAGGGTTAGGAAAATTACTTAGCAATAACCTGAGTCATTCTTCTCAAAACTATTGTATGCCTCAGGCTTCCCACAAACAAATAATGGCTTCAATAACTAGGAGTAAATGTGATCCTAATGCCATTGTTACTATACTTATAGGTAACAGCCTTAATGTTACAAAAGATGATATTACTGATAGTGTCACCGAGCTATTGAAGTTAAATTGTAAAAAAATAATTATGTGTGCTTTTCCATATTTTGAATACTTGTCAAACAGACAAAACAACTACATTCATATGTTAAATAGTCACATGCAATTCTTGGTTAGTCACCATGGTGACAAGTTTATATTTTTTGACACCAACATTTTTGTTGATAAGCTAAGCTCGACTAGGGATACGGTGTATCTGCCCAGTAGTTTTAGACGTCAAATAGCTAGGCTATTAGCTTTTAATATTAACTCAGACATAATTAGTATGTCGAAGTCATGTATAATTAGCACCACAGTTAGTAATAGTACTAATGTTAAGGTAGTCAATAATTGAAACTAGTTTGTAAGACAACAGAAGGTACCACTAACAGTATAGTTACACTTAATAACAAAAAGGTATTTTCTAGCACTAAAATTGTTAACTGCAGAAAAGGGGCTAAGCAGAAATCCTTGAAATTATTTCATCAAAATATTCAAGGTTTTTCATCCAAACAATTGGAAATTGAATTGTTTTTAGAAAAAACAATGTTTGACATTATTTGTTTAACTGAGCATTGGTTAAAAGATTACGAAATGTTAATTAATTATGAGAATTATAGTGTGGCCAGTTGTTTTAATCGAACATCAATGATGCGAGGTGGTTCACTAATCTTAATTAAAAATTGTATTAAATCAAAAACTCGTACAGACATAGTTGAACTATCGGTTGAACATAGCATTGAACTTTCCTGTGTTGAGCTGGATAAGCATGTCATAGTGTGCGTTTACAGACCTCCAAATTATCAAAACTACTACATATTCGAGTCAGTAATGGAAGAAGTTTTGGCAAAACTTGCAGCTGGTAATAAGTCAGTAATTATCTGTGGTGACTTTAATATTAATATTTTAGAAAACAATTCAAATACCAGTAGATTGTTAAATTTGTTTAAATCATTCAATTTGTCAAATGTGTTTGTAGAACCAACCCGAATTACTACGACTACTGCTACATGTATTGATAATGTTTTTTGTTGCTGTGACTATTTAGATAAATCCATCGTTAATTATCTCCCTTCTGATCACAGCGGTCAAACTGTAACTTTTGAGTCCAACATACCAACACAAAAAGTGCAGATACAATCCAGACCAATAACATCTGCTAATTTAAAAAAATTTAATAGCACTTTAATTGGTAAGTTAAATGACCAAGAACTAACAATGAACAATGTTAATATTTTGTATGAAGAATTCTTTTCGGTAGTCCAAACAGAGTTCGATAAATCTTTTAAGAAGATCACAAAAACTATAAGCCCTAAGTTTTTATTTAGTGACTGGGCAACTAGAGGACTCAGGAAAAGTAGGGAAAGACTTTTCGAGCTGTATGGCCTTAAGCCTTATATTAACACGGAATCTTTTAATAAGTATGTTTCTACTTACTCTAGAATTTTTAAGAATACTTGTAAGGCAGCTAAAGCTTTATACATTAGCAACAAGGTTAAATCAGCAGAGAATAAAATTAAGACAGTTTGGAAAATTATCAATAATGAAACTAATAGGATCAAAAAGCATAATTTTGATTACACACTGGAGACGTCATGTGGTCTCATTTGCGATAGCAAAGAAGTTGCTCAAGAATTTGTAAATTTCTTTACCAGTATCCCACTTAAAACTACTGAAATATTAAACTCCTCGCCCTCACTTTCTTTTGATTTAGTAAAGGCGAACGTTTCGGCCTGCCCGATTGAATTTAACTTTAAGCACATTAACCCCATAACAGTAATAAAAGCTTTTAAGCAAATTAAGATCAAACCGACCGAAGATCTTTGGGGAATGTCTATTAAAGTCTGTACCTCCATAATTGAGACTATAGCGCCTTACTTAGCCTTAATATTTAATGTGTGTGTGGATCAGGGAGTTTTCCCGGATTTAATGAAATACAGTAAGGTAATACCACTTTTTAAATCCGGGGACAGTAAGGACACAAATAATTATAGACCCGTATCCGTGTTGCCAGTTTTCAGCAAGGTTTTTGAAAAAGTAATGCTTAATCAAATGCTCAATCATTTTAACACGAATAAAATACTTCACGATCAACAGTTTGGTTTCACCAAAGGACGTTGTACGATCGACGCCGGTGTAACCTTATTAAAACACATTTTTAACGCGTGGGAAGAGGCCCAAGACGCCATAGGAATTTTTTGTGACCTCTCCAAGGCATTTGATTGCGTCGATCACGAAACCCTACTCTTGAAACTTGAGCATTACGGACTTGGAAAACTTGCGCTCAGTTTAGTAAAATCTTATTTAAATGATAGACAACAGCAAGTTCAAATAAATGGTATCATTTCACTTGGTTTAAATGTAAAAATGGGTGTTCCACAAGGCTCAATATTGGGTCCTTTCCTCTTTTTAGTGTATATTAATGATTTACTCCATTTATTAAAAAATCAACCACAAATGGTGTTATTTGCTGACGATACTTCCTTGATTTTTAAGGTAGGTAGACGTGATACAAATTTTGACGAAGTTAATAACGCCCTACTGCAGGTCCAAAATTGGTTCACTGCTAATAATTTAGTATTAAATGGGAAAAAAACTAAGTGCATTAGATTTTCTTTACCAAATGTAAAAAGTAGTGATTGTGAGATAGTATTGAATCAAGAGAAACTAGAATTCGTCGATAAAACCGTTTTCTTGGGGATCACGCTCGACTCTAGGCTACAATGGGGTCCTCATTTAACATCACTTGCAGGACGGCTAAGTTCAGCAGCATATGCTGTCAGAAAAATCCGTCAATTTACTGATGTAGATACTGCGCGGCTAGTCTATTTTAGTTACTTTCATAGTATCATGTCTTACGGTATTTTACTTTGGGGACGGGCTGCAGACATCGAGTCAATTTTTATTCTGCAGAAAAGAGCCATTAGAGCCATATATAATCTCCGCAAGCGCGATTCTCTAAGGGAACTGTTTAAGGAAATTAACATCATGACGGTACCTTGTCAATATATCTACGAAAATATCATGTACGTAAGGAAAAATTTACATCTTTTTAGTAAAAGAGGTGAAAGGCATAATTATAGTACTAGAAAAAGGGACCTATTAGCTCAACCAGGTTTCAGACTAGCTAAAGTAGACACGTCGTTCATGGGATACTGTTTAAAATGTTACAATAAAATACCTCCACACATACTTCAACTCAATGAGACTAAATTCAAAACTTGTATAAAACGCACACTATGCAGGCAGGCATATTATAAGTTTGGGGATTACATAACCGATAAAAATGCTTGGCTCAATGCTGGTCCTGCTCCACAACCACAACTAATTAATTAACATTTGAAGATACTGTTGGAGATGCTGAAGATTGTAAGACTATCATTGCATTGTATAGACTCAATCTCCTTTGTATTATATAATTGCATAGCACATGTGTGAGTACTATGTACATACTCTAAAGCTACCATTTACTGGGTACGTCTTTGTTTGACTTGAATGTGCCCTGGCGACTGAGAGTATGTGACGCTCACACTAATGTCTCGCTGATGGTGGCGCGTGTTGGATCATTTAGCCAATCCATGCGTCAGGTTCGTGAATAAGCGCTATCAGTGAAGGCTGGGCATACCTTAGCGGTCAGGGCTTATTTTAATTTAATTTAAATATTTGAATTGTTTTTTTTTTAAGGACGCTTTTAACGTTCTGCATCGTTCTCACATATGAAATTTCAACATGAATGATGTAACCATTATTTTGTAACCATATCTTGATTTAAAAGAGTGTCCGTGGAGTTTCTTGCCCGTTCTTCTCCATAGGTACCTACTATGCTTTGGAATGGGCGCCTAGCTTCATCTTTCTGACTGACCGACCCCTTGACAATTCAAAAGTGCCTGTAATTGGTTTAATTGAAATAAATGCTTTGAGTTTGAGTTTGAGTTTGAGTTTCAGAATTCATCGAAGAGGTTCTTTAATGAAGACTGATATTTATGGCCGTTTCGAGGACTGACAAGTGATTTTGGGAAAAGGAAGACTTTACTGATGGAAAGAGATTTTTTGGGTGCTGGTATTTGAGGGATCAGTGATTTTTAAGTGCTCCTCTTGCTCCTGCTTCGGAAAAGCGGTCTGTCGCGAATGGGCCCCTGTTCATCGCACACATAATGCTATAGCTCGGTCGCTCGGCGCCGCTTCAACTCGGATTTCGTTCTATCTATGAAACTCTATACTGCAACTGACAATCAGCAATTCAGCATCGTAACGGCATCGCCTCGCTTTGGGAAGTCAGAATACTGAGTGTGATAGGTAGGGAGGTCTGTATTTTTCAATATATTCTGTATTTTTTATTTTATTTTCCCTTTTCTAAATTATATTTTGTTTACGAGTCTATTCCCTTCTTATTTTTTAGTTGAGTAGATTCGTTACAATCGGCATTACCCACGGGTTGATGGGTGCGGGCCGTCCGACGCGGAATTATGGCTTTAGTGGCGTCCTCCTGTCATTTCTTCCTGTTTTTTCATTTGGAATCTCATTTGCAGTTAACTCGGAAGTGGACGTGTTTTTTGTGTTGATTATAACGATATTGATTTAAGTAATTACGAATAATGTTTTTGCAATAATCTGCGGTGTCAGTTTATTGTGTAAGTAACGAGTGTGACTAATAACTTTTTTCGTTGTGAAAGATGGACTAAATAGTTTTATGGATAATCAGCGTTTCAATCGGTGGTAGTAGTATGTCCAACCCAGGAGATAGCCCCTTTGGCCGCAGCCAATTGGTACGACGAAGTCCTCCACCGACTCCATTGCCTGCCGATCAAAACCAGACCAGAGGACCAGCGCCGCCAGCAGCCACTGAGAACGAATTACCGACTGAAGTCGTTTCTACGTCTGAGATTCAGAGATGGCTTGGGTCCATCGACACAATTTTGGGCGAAGTTTGCTCGATTGTGGCGGAGGGAAAAATGAATTCCGACCAAAAACTCCGCGTCACTAATCTTTGTCGAAAAGTCAACCAGGGGACGTCTCAGATGGCCGTGCTGTACCAATCCCTGAAGCAGAAGTCCATCCTGGCGCACACAACCATCCAGCACCTTCAAGTACAGCAAAATGTTGCAGAATCTCTTTGCCAGTTCAAAGAAGTCGTGGAAACGAAGATAAGCCGAACTGAACCAGAAAGTACTTCCTATGCTAACATGGTGAAGAAAGGCTCTGATTTTATTCGCCCAGCAAATCTCAGTTCGGTGGCTATTTATCCCAGCGATAAAACAAAAACCAGTGACGAGACCAAGTCGTTATTGCAAAAAATTATCTCATCTGAGGAATTAAAACTCCATGTCCGAGGTCTAAGGAAAATTCGAAACGGAGGCGTCATCATTAGGACGGATAACAAAGACGACATTAATAAATTAAAAAGCTCACAGAAGCTAGTTTCCTCAGGCCTTACAGTTGAAGAACCATCGAAACGCCGTCCTAGGATTGCTGTTATTGGTGTCCCCGTAGCCCTAACTGAAAGAGAGGTTTTTGATTGCATTTACGTCCAAAACTTGACAGATAAATTGCCGAAAATTACTCCTGAGTCCTTTTTAGAAAGTATAAAATTGAGCCATAAGTCAGGGAAGAAAGATCGTCCTTTTTGCAATTATATATTGGAAGTTACTGCTAATATCAGGAAAATTATGATGGACCAAGGCCGAATTTTCATAAATTGGACATCATGTCCAGTGAAAGATTTCACTATTGTAACCAGGTGTTTTAATTGCCAGCAGTTCGGACACGCAGCCAAATTTTGCAGAGAAACGAGCCCTACTTGCAACCTCTGTGGCGAAACAGGACATTCTTTCAAGGAATGCAATAATAAAAGTTCTCCGCCTCAATGTGCGACCTGCAAACGCTTCAAGAGGAAAAATGATCATCCAACTGGTGATGTAAATTGCCCAGCACGTAAATATGCAGAAGATAATTATATTAATTCCATTAACTATGAAGGCGCCTAGGAGCGCCGCCGACTACCTAGTCAATTAAGCACATAGTTAGTAGGTTAACTTCTACATATAATTATTTTTATGGCCAATCAGCTAATCTGTGATCTAGATGGGTTTTCCGTGTCTGAAGCTAAAATCTGTAATGTTGAGGAGTGCAAAAACATAGTCTATGCTGGGGACAAAACATTGACTTTACTTACTCAAAATATACGCAGTATAACCCGAAATTTTAACAGTTTCCAAGTTTTGTTACAAAATCTTGATTTAAGCTGCGACATTATTGTTCTAACAGAATGTTGGTTATCCAAGCAAACTACCAATATACCATCTCTCGATGGCTTTAATCTTCACAAAAGCGATAGAACATTCAACCAGAATGATGGCATAGTGGTTTATATAAAAAAGAATTTAAGAACATTAGTAGATGAACCCCATTTTCTAGACTGCAACTGCTTAGTAATTAAAATTATTCCCGATACAGTAATTATGGCTATTTATAGGCCTCCATCCCAAAGTATTGATGGGTTTTTGGATTCGCTTAACAGTAACTTAGAAAAATTATCTTCGTTTAAAAATATCGTTCTGGTAGGTGATATCAACATAAACATTGCTGCCGACAAAATCGATACTCACTCACATAATTACCTCAATATTTGCTCATTTCATGGACTATTGCCAGCTCATTATCACCCAACCCACCAGAGTGGCTCGTGTCTAGACCATATCCTTATAAAATCGAAATGTCCATCCAAAACATTGGTTACTAATTCATCAATAACCGATCATCAAGCTGTTTTACTAACATTACTAATATCTTCACCTAGAAATAACTGCATGCGCAGCTATACTAAACTCAATATGACGAGTATTGAAGCTGACTTTCGCGGTATGAATTTTGACCCCGTTTACAATTCACATGATCCAAATGTTTCTCTACAATATTTTGTCGATTTGTTACAATCTACGATAAGGAAAAATACATTTACTAAAGTAATACCTAGAAAGTATAGCAATATTAAACCATGGATTACGCCCGGACTTGTTCGCTGTATCAGACATAGGGATAAACTTCACCAAAAATCAAAAAATGCACCGGATAATGAACTACTATCAATTATTTACAAACGTTATAGGAATTTCTGTAATAATCTGTTAAAAAAGCTAAAAAACCAATATGATCAAAGTCAACTACAGAAAGCAGGAAAAAACAGTAAGCTTATATGGAAATTTATAAAAACTAACACTAATAGGTCAAAAAATCCCGAACCTGCGCTTGATCTTTTAACTTCTGAGCTTAGCCCTACCGAAGCAGCAAATAAAGCTAACAACTTTTTCATTAACGTAGGAAAAAACTTAGCAGAAAAAACCTTATTTTCTAATAGATATTTTTCCATTCAAAGCCAAACTAAGACATATGATGCAACACGAAACTCATTTGTCTTATTAGATACTGATGTTAATGAGATAGTAAGTATAATAGATGGATTAAAGGAAATTTGTGCCGTAGGAAGTGACGACATACCAAATAGCATACTCAAAAGATTTAAATACGTCATTGCCCTTCCCTTGACCCACATTTTTCAGTTATGTTTAACAAAAGGAATATTTCCTAAATTGCTTAAAAAAGCCGTAGTCACCCTTGTGTTTAAAGCTGGAGACAAAAATTGTGTAGATAACTACAGGCCAATTTCAGTTTTAACAGGCCTCTCAAAGATTTTGGAAAAAATTATAAATAGTAGATTAGTAAAATATCTTGAATGTAATAAATTACTCTCTGATCATCAATTTGGTTTTAGGCCTAGAAGATCAACAAGCCAAGCTGTTCACCATCTGACAAATTTTATAAGCACAAACCTGGATAATGGCATGCACACCATAGGTATATTTTTAGACCTTGCCAAGGCATTTGACACAATTTCTTGTACGTTGCTTTTGGACAAGCTGGAAATACTGGGAATACGGGGAGTACAATTGCAACTATTATCTGATTACCTTCGCGACCGCCAACAGTGTGTAAAAATAGGTCAGTGCATGAGTTCTGAACTTAAGAATAGCTGTTATGGAATCCCACAGGGCAGTATTTTGGGTCCCACTTTGTTTTTGATTTATATCAATGATCTGTGCAATTTGACACTCCAAAAGGGTGTAATTATGTCCTATGCGGATGATACAGCGTTACTTTTCGCAGCTAATTCAAAGGCCGAGGTCTACGAGGTAGCACAGAATGGTTTTAATACTGTGTCTAATTGGCTTCATAAAAATCTCTTAACATTAAATACAGATAAAACTAAGTACCTATTATTTACAATAACAAACACTAATCAAACGCTTACTAATCTAAACATTTACGCGCATAACATTTGTAATTTACATTATGCTGACATTGCTTGCACTTGTCCCACTTTAGCTAAAACCGACCATATCAAATATTTAGGCATCACGATTGACACAAACCTGAACTTCCGCAAACACATCGATTTATTATGCACCAGAGTGCGTAAACTAATATACATTTTTTAAAATTTACGTAACTTTGCCGACTTTAAATTAATTAGACAGGTTTATTTGCCTTTGTGTCAATCTATTATTACCTACTGCATAACGTCTTGGGGTGGTGCCGCTAAATCAATTTTACTGCACTTAGAACGCGCCCAAAGAGCAGTTTTAAAAGTTGCTACTTTTCGTCCATTTAGGTTTCCTACACACCAGCTTTATATGGCATGTAAGGTGCTAACAGTACGTCAATTATTTGTTTTGAATGTAGTTTTATTCCAACACACTAATGTTTATTTTTACCCAGTACCTTCAGATAGGAGAAGAAAAGATTTAGTTTGTGCTACCTCTCAGACTAAACATGCTTTTGCTAAGCGTTTTTATTTATTTTTAGGACCCTACTTGTATAACAAGATTAACAGAGTGCTAAAGATTTATAGTTTAAGTTATAATAGGTGTAATTTATTATTACAGGAATATTTGGCAAAACTCAATTACGCAGACACGGAAAAACTACTAGAAATCTTAAAGTAGTTCTGTTTACCTACTCTAATATAAGTCTCTGCCTTTCCCTAATTAATAATAGTCTCTACTTTATTCTACTTTAACATTATTCGTTTATTTTATTTAAACATATCTTACATAATCTAGTTTTAAAATAATAATACCCAAATATTATAGTTGCTTACTCTTCACTGAAAATAGTATATCTTCTGTTTAATTTAGTTTCTAATTTTATTGTTGTCTTCTTTTTAAATGTTTGATGTAAATTGATGGCCTGAAACACAGGTTTTCATAAACCTAGATCAGGCAGGTCTACATTACAGTTAGAATTAAATTTTCCTCGATTGTAATTATTTTAAATCTTATTTTTACTTTATGCTTCAATAAATTTTATTTTTATTTTTTTTATTATTTATTTTTATTTCTCAATGTATTTGTGATCGGCTCAGCATTTCTCTTATTCCATTCATCTTTATCAGCTGTTATCTCAGTATTCACCCCACTTCTAACCAAATAACCTTGAACATAATCCATCCATAGTTTATTTGGTATTTCGCTACTTTTTGTACGAAATTCGGTAGCAACATCCGCAGAAGTAACAGTTAGATAGTCTGGATTTGTGCCCGTCCAATGGCCATAGGCTCGCCTCAATATTGTGGTATAATTTTGGTACAGGTATTAATTACACCGGGTCATACCGAAAATGCTGTGCAGCTTACACAGCTCTGCAAACACCTTTGGGGATTACAGGCGTTATGTTGTGCAAGGTGCTAAACCGTTAATTTTGAATGCGACCATAATCAGCATAGAATGTTCCCACAGCTGGGACACAAGCCTCCTCTCTTCGAGATGGAGTGGGCCGTAATCCACCACGCGGGCCCAGTGCGGGTTGTTAGATGTCACGTGCCTTCGAATTTTGGGTTCTAGGACATGCCGGTTTCTTCACGATGTTTTCCTTCACCGTTTTCAGAGCAGTGGTGATGAAATAATTTACACAAAGCGCCTGCCTGGGTTCGAACCTACAACCTACAACTAACGTCTCCAGAATTAGCTTACATAATGTCCAGTTATACGAGTTCCTAATATTGTTTTTTTTTTTTTGACAAATAATATAATTTAATGTTTTGTGTTTCGTAAATTATTTTGCATACTATTGTATTAGAATCAAGTTCTTCTAACTGAACAGACAGCTGTGCTGCTGGGGAGTTTGTTGTGCTACTTCTTCTTCCCAGCTAAAGCACTAGGAAGGAAGTGGTGAAGGGCGGGCGTTTTGTGGGGACTGTCTATGTAATTTTGTCGTTCAGAAAGTGCTGATTCTCAGCCTAATTTGAATAAATGACTTTTGATTTTGATTTCGTAGCGGCCTAAGTCGCGGCCTTTACCACTGGGCCATCACTGCTCTTGAATGCGGCCGCCATTCATCTATTAAAACCGAATCGAATGCAAAGTTCAGAAACGTGCCTTTGTTTTGTATGTCAGGCACTTCAGAACGGCAGAACATGTCCCAGTCTACGGAACAGTCTATAAACGCCCTACAGATAATTTGCACGACTTGTCACTTGACCCCGAATATTGAAAGCTTGAAAGCTTATTTGATTTGCGCGCACTGCCGTGCCTTTATATGTGTGAAGTATGGAATGTCATAGAACTTGCGCGCATTGTGATGAAATTAACGCATGCGGTTTATTCACAGTGGGCTCCCCCACTCGCTGCAAATTTGAGGTGAGGCCACCGCACGTATTTTTGCCGACGTGAAAAACTCACCGAGACACCGACGAAGCAGCTCAGTTGTTGTCGTAACACGCTAGAGCCTAGGCCTAACGGCTTGACCTACCTACTGGTAGGTACTTATTTTTTGTGCAACAGTAAATATAAACAGATAGTCAATCTTGTGTCCATCACGTCCACTTTAGCTGAGTGAAACTCCAAATTAACTATTTTCGGATTTTTTCCTAATGTGCTGTGAGACCTTGCTTCTTGCCAAATTTCATGATTCTAGGTCAACGGCAACGGTAAGTACCCTGCAGGTTTTGATTTAGTTGCGAGTATCAAAATATGTCGCATAAATGGCCGTACTTTTTTTATAGCGTTGACCTAAGTCAACACGAAAAAAATCAAGCTTCTAAAAGCTTGATTTTTTTAGAGCTCCAAGAGACCATAGACAGACGTATTTTATATTAATTTCAACTATATACCTCCACGCGTTCCTGAGAAAAAAAGGTCATGACAGACTGACATACAGACAGACGGACAACGAAGTGATCCTATAAGGGTTCTGTTGTTTCCTTTTGAGATGATGTTGATGATTTTGTTCTGATTTTTATTTCACCGCCAGTGTAGACCCGTGAGTTTCATCGCACCGTACGCGCAGTGCACGCTAGCTATTAGGTGCCGACGTTCGCACGGACGTAGAAATACCGCGGCGGGATTTTATCGCGCACTGGATTTTCAACTGTCGTTGTTGAGCCGAGCATTGAGAATCCAACCAAACAACAACAGAGTGCATTCTAGTGCGTCGAAAAAACATACTGTTTGATTTTCAACTCTCGGCGCTAAGCAGAGCGTAGGTTAATAGTGCCATTTGGAACGCTATTGGAGCTGTCGATTTGATCGTATCAGCCAGTCATGATCGTCCCGACTTGCCCGGTACAAAACTGACGGGCTGAAAGTATTGAAAACTCTTCGAAACCATCTCTTCATCCTGGGATGCCTCTACAGTCCTTTTCCATTTATTTATGCATCATTGTCAAAATGATACAGAGATCTTATTGCCACTACAATATGGTTGCTGTTGGAAATTTAGGATGCTGCTAATGAAAGTCTGTCGAAATCACAGTGATCTTAATTTTCATTAAATTCTGGATGCTGTTGGGTTCTGACTGCTGCTTTCAGAGGACAGTATGACAACCCTCAGATCAACAAAAAAAGGAAGATGGACCGCCGCGAACATCAAAAGTGAAGCCACCTTTTTATTTATGGTGTGTCGAAGGGTTGCCATTTCTTAAATTGTTGGGGAATAATATTGTGTGGGTAAGATATCATATTAAATTTTTTTTAATAGAATGTGGAAATTTTAAATCGTATTATGGCAACTCTCGTACTTTATGTCACTGCGTTCATTCGTTGAGGTTTTTTGTTCCAAGTAACCTAAAACTCATAGTTTATTTAATGAAAAAAAACGATTTTAATTCAAGCCGTGAGACTTTTTATGTGTTTTGCTATTGTTTCTACAAGTTTTCACTACACAGGAAGGCATAATTCTATTTTTTTTAACTATGTTAACTAGATAACGACTCATCAAGAGCGGTGAGCGTGGTTTTAGTTGTATATGCAGCACGGTTTTGAGACTTCACTTTTGATATTCGCGGTGTTCCATCTTCCTTTTTTTGTTGATCTGACATGGCAACGTTCAAAGTTTCCATCGTTTGTCTTCGGGAAAACTAAAACATAGCAAATAAAACTTTAATATCGACCAATAGAATGATTTATATTCCCGCCTATTTATTATAGATTGACGCACTAATTCCGTCACTCCCTTATTGGATCAGTCACATTTAATTCGGCAAAGTTCGGCTTTTCCGAAGATTAACGAACATTGTCGTACTGTAGTATTACGGATGTCCACAGATGACGGTGGCTTTCCATCAGGTAGCCGTGTCAATTGCCACTAACCACTCAATATAACAAAAAAAAACATGACAACAGATATAGTATGCCAAGGATGTTACTCTTACCATAACTCAAGTAAAACGAACAGCATGGGATAGATTTGTTATTTTAATCATTTCTGATATTTGATAGTGCCCAAGGTTTTCATTTTAAGTTCACTTTATTTTTAGTGTCGTTGAGAAAGCAATTTCTACAGTCCGTGAGGCCTTTTTTTTTTTTTTTTGTGGATGGGAAATCATCAAATGACTTCTCCCGCTCTGGGCAGAGTGGGAGGGCGTGTCAGACTTTTACTGACTAAAACCCACCCATGCTCCTTCAGCTGCCCGTGCCAGGGCCACGGTATCTCTTTCGAACTACCCGCGACCCCGGCGGCATCGGCCCAATTGACCCCGTCACTGCTGACATCTCTTTGAGGCGCGCGTGGAACACAACGCGCCGTCGACCCGGGCCTGGTCCTTACCGGACGGCGAGCTGCCCATTACTCGTCGTCCGCAAGCCCGCGCCTACGGTAGCCGGGAATCGGCAATCGATTCCCGCCGCCCAGGGCGTCTCCTACGGCGGCTAGGAGCGCGAGGGCGCGGCTGTTGCCTCTCCCTCACGCGTTCCGCTTCCTCCTTCGCGAGCCTTATTGCTTTGCAGAAGGAGGTGACGGCTTCCCATGCACTCTCCACGCGCTCCTCAAAGAGATGTCAGCAGTGACGGGGTCAATTGGGCCGATGCCGCCGGGGTCGCGGGTAGTTCGAAAGAGATACCGTGGCCCTGGCACGGGCAGCTGAAGGAACATGGGTGGGTTTTAGTCAGTAAAAGTCTGACACGCCCTCCCGCTCTGCCCAGAGCGGGAGAAGTCATTTGATGATTTCCCATCCACAAAAAAAAAAAAAAAAAAAAGGCGGAAGGTGAGGACACCGTGGCGCCTCTCCAACCACTCCTCAAAGAGGGGACTTATCGCCGCAATTGTGGCGTGCCCAAGTCCGCGAGGCCTAAGCTGAGCTTTGCATTTGTGTGAGTACATATAGGTGTGACATCGGCCTAAAGCGCGACGCGTCCTTTGCTTGGTTTTAAACCAATTTAGACTGCTTTTTGGCAATCGGCCTGAGGCGCGATGCGTCCCTCGCGCGACGCAACTCCGCTTCTTTGGTGATCACTCGCAAAAATGCAAAGCTCAGCTTAGGCCTCGCAGACTGTACCTGCATTTGTACGCCCGAACTCTTTTGAAGGTAACCAGAAGTTTCGTAATTTTTCGGGTTAGCCAAAGTAGGTTTATAATTATTAAGTAAGCTCAGTTCCACCTTGATTGGCCAAGGCACACTTACGTTCTGACAGTATGTAGAGTGATGTTCTTTCTACTCTAAAGCTCAGTTCCACCTTGATTGGCCAAGGCACACTTACGTTCTGTACAGTATGTAGAATGATGTTCTTTCTACTCTAAAGCTCAGTTCCACCTTGATTGGCCAAGGCACACTTACGTTCTGTACAGTATGTAGAATGATGTTCTTTCTATTCTAAAGCTCAGTTCCACCTTGATTGGCCAAGGCACACTTACGTTCTGTACAGTATGTAGAATGATGTTCTTTCTACTCTAAAGCTCAGTTCCACCTTGATTGGCCAAGGCACACTTACGTTCTGTACAGTATGTAGAATGATGTTCTTTCTATTCTAAAGCTCAGTTCCACCTTGATTGGCCAAGGCACACTTACGTTCTGACAGTATGTAGAATGATGTTCTTTCTATTCTAAAGTTCAGTTCCACCTTGATTGGCCAGGGCACACTTACGTTCTGTACAGTATGTAGAATGATGTTCTTTCTATTCTAAAGTTCAGTTCCACCTTGATTGGCCAAGGCACACTTACGTTCTGACAGTATGTAGAATGATGTTCTTTCTATTCTAAAGCTCAGTTCCACCTTGATTGGCCAAGGCACACTTACATTCTGTACAGTATGTAGAATGATGCTCTTTCTACTCTAAAGCTCAGTTCCACCTTGATTGGCCAAGGCACACTTACATTCTGTACAGTATGTAGAATGATGTTCTTTCTACTCTAAAGCTCAGTTCCACCTTGATTGGCCAAGGCACACTTACATTCTGTACAGTATGTAGAATGATGTTCTTTCTACTCTAAAGCTCAGTTCCACCTTGATTGGCCAAGGCACACTTACATTCTGTACAGTATGTAGAATGATGTTCTTTCTATTCTAAAGCTCAGTTCCACCTTGATTGGCCAGGGCACACTTACGTTCTGTACAGTATGTAGAATGATGTTCTTTCTATTCTAAAGCTCAGTTCCACCTTGATTGGCCAAGGCACACTTACGTTCTGACAGTATGTAGAATGATGTTCTTTCTACTCTAAAGCTCAGTTCCACCTTGATTGGCCAAGGCACACTTACATTCTGTACAGTATGTAGAATGATGTTCTTTCTACTCTAAAGCTCAGTTCCACCTTGATTGGCCAAGGCACACTTACATTCTGTACAGTATGTAGAATGATGTTCTTTCTACTCTAAAGCTCAGTTCCACCTTGATTGGCCAAGGCACACTTACATTCTGTACAGTATGTAGAATGATGTTCTTTCTAAATCTAAAGCTCATGTCATCTTGGTTCTCTCAATTTTTTTTTTTTTTTTTTTTTGTGTAAATTTAAATACAAATTTTTGTTAATGAATAAATGACTAATAACTAATGACTGCCACCATTGAACAAAAGCAAGTACTGCATTTCTTCAATAGTAATTCGATGTTTGAATGATAAAATGTCTGCCAGTAACTTACTAAGGTTAACTTATGCAACAATCCTCTTCAGTACCTACCGATATAATAAATTGCTGCGACATATTTATATTATATTATAGGAATTTTCGTGATAAATTGAATGCAGATACGAAAGCGATGATAAATATTTTCATTTAGGTACTAGCAAAAATGAGTAGGCACAAGCTCCAAGTTACAATACAAACATATATTCTGTTCTATATAATTATTACAAACAAAGTTAGAGTTTTCGAGCACCCTGCACTCTAGCAAATCTATATTTGTAACTGAAATTTATACTTTCAGGTTGCACCTACTAAAAAACATTGCATAAGAAAAAATAATGCTTAAAACAATCTGAAAAAAACAACAGACGAATCTTCAAAGGAATTCCTGAAAACACTAGAACGGTTGCGGAAATTAGGTCTAGACACATTTATCTGCTTCTTAGATCTACGTGGGAATCAGACTGTAACAAAACTAACATTGGTCTAAACTTTTATGAGAAAATTGGAAGTTATTATCGCTATTTGTGAGTTTAAACCTGCAGAGGGCATACTTATCTATTGAATTTGGCGAATCATCGATTAAGTGGCCAATTAATTTTTTGTTTGTTCCTAGAACCTAGCCACTGTGTTGACCAACTTAAGAGTCTATTTGATTTTATTCTCAACTCAACTCAAAGCATTTATTTCAATTAAACCAATTACAGGCACTTTTGAATTGTCAAGGGGTCGGTCAGTCAGAAAGATGAAGCTAGGCGCCCATTCCAAAACATAGTAGATACCTATGGAGAAGAACAGCCAAGAAACTCCACGGACACTCTTTTAAATCAAGATATGGTTACAAAATAATGGTTACACCATTCATGTTGAAATTTTACATGTGAGAACGATGCAGAACTTTAAAAGCGTCCTTTAAAAAAAAAAAACAATTCAAATATTTAAATTAAATTAAAATAAGCCGTGGCCCCTAAGGCATGCCCAGCCTTCACTGACAGCGCTTGTTCACGAACCTGACGCATGGATTAGCTAAATGATCCAACACGCGCCACCATCAGCGAGACATTAGTGAGCGTCACATACTCTCAGCCGCCAGGGCACATTCAAGTCAAACAAAGACGTACCCAGTAAATGGTAGCTTTAGAGTATGTACATAGTACTCACACATGTGCTATGCAATTATATAATACAAAGGAGATTGAGTCTATACAATGCAATGATAGTCTTACAATCTTCAGCAGCTCCAACAGTATCTTTAAATGTTAATTAATTAGTTGTGGTTGTGGAGCAGGACCAGCATTGAGCCAAGCATTTTTATCAGTTATGTAATCCCCAAACTTATAATATGCCTGCCTGCATAGTGTGCGTTTTAAACAATTACATAGTTATATATTTACTAGCTGCACCCCGCGGTTTCACCCGCGTAGACCGGGATAAAAAGTAACCTATGTGTAAATCCATGTATTGTAACAAATCTATTATCCTAATTAAATAAAAGGGAAAATAGACTCGAAAACATAATATAATTTAAAAGAAAAAAATAAAAAGTACCGAATATATTTAAAAAAACACCTCCCTACCTATCACACTCTCAGATTAAGAAATAAGAAACTTGAAAAACGGCATCTGGCCTGGCCTGGTGCCGTGTGATTATTTATTTTTGTTTTTTTTTAGTTTTCAAAGTTTTATTATTGAGATTTTAATTTAGTTGGTGATCTTCCTGTGCTAGTCACAATAAATAATTTTCTTTCTTTCGTTCTTTCTCTATTTTTCGAGATAAACAGTAGCCTATGTGTTTATCCAGAGGGTCAGCTACTTCCACACCAAATTTCATCAAAATCGGTCGAGGCGTTTGAGTTTGAAAAAGTAGCAAATATATTTGAATTTCTTGCTCATCCCACAGGAGCACTACAATTTTTCGGGATAAAAAGTAGCCTATGTGTTAATCCAGGGTATAAGCTGTCTACATACCAAATTTCATCCAAATCGGTCTAGCCGTTTGAGCGTGAAGAAGTAACAAACATACACACACACACACACACTCACAAACTTTCGCCTTTATAATATTAGTGTGATAGTTATCTGTGTTACAACTCCACATTGCCTCTGCTCTGTGTTAGTACGATTTTATTTTTTTATTTTTACACATTAGATAACTACAAATTTTGTGTCTGCCTATCTCTACTGTAAAACCCTCACCGTGAAAATATAGGAGAAGTGAGCTGCCACCTGATGCTAGGGATTGCTCACAAATGCTGATTCTAGTAAAAGTATCATCTCCGTTGCTGTTTGTTTTATAAAGTTAAGAGGCCTATCACAAAATTGCATTCTGACAGATTAGGTATATTGAAGCACGGCGACGCATCGCATTTTTGAGTTTTATAATTCTTTTTTTGTAACGTAGTAAGGAGAAATTAACCGTTAATTCTGAGCCTTTTTAGTAGTTTTATGGATTTGAATGGGATTTTTTTATAGATATTCTATACATATTTCTAAATTCTGAGGCCTCTATGAACTAAACCACTATTTAAGATACACACATCAACACGGTCTAGGGATATTTCATACTCAATTAAATAACTCGAAAAGTACTGGCCGCATTGGAATCTTTTATACACCGATTTGTTTGTAATTTATCTCAAGACTAATTCCAAATTCAAATTTTTGAAAATTCTTTTGTTTCGGTGGCATAAAAATGTCTTGATGTGTAGGAGAGGGTATTTTCATTTGTGCGAAATTTAGAAAACAATACGAATTACGTTTAGTTACAGTTTTTTTTCATTTTTAAACGAAAGATAAAGTTAAAATTGAGGTATTGTAGACATGCAACGCCGACATTTGACGAGGGCGCAAATTTTTGCAAATTACTGCGCGAGCTCAACCAAATGCAACGGCGACTGCATGAAAGCAATCTACGCTCTCGTAGACCACTCCGGGTCCCACCTTTACGGAGAGGCAATCGTGGACGACGATTAGAATGGGTTCGGAACCACGCCCAACTAACAAATTAATGTTTTATAATAGTCAAGATAACGTTTTACATTTTCATTTACGTTTTTAAGATTGGTCGCAAAAACGTACATATAAACGTCTAAAAAACGCGAAAAGGGCCCTAATTATACGACATTAATATCGTTTAGTAGGTATATAGAAGTCAGCCAATGACCGTTGAACGTTACATAAAAGTTAAATAAAAGTACAAAGACCGACTTTTTGGTCCAATACTTGTTGTGATGAGACCCTTATGTGACTACGTATGTCACATTGCAGTTGTAATGACGTTGTACAGTGTCAAACAATACGAATCAACGACAACCGTTTTGATTCGCGTGTTTAATATTGTGCGTGTATGAAAGAATAAGAGAAAAAGTAAATGAAGTTAATTTCCATGGTTTCAAAGTACTATTATTGTATCTACATTATTTAAGTTAGTGTGATATAATACTAATTGTGATAGGTATTTCTTCATGGAACTTTAGTTTTATGACAATGTATACAGGGTTACTGGTAACTCGACGTATTCCTTGCAGGACGTCATAGTAGGGTTAAAATGCAGCAAATTAGGCCACCAAATGTTCTACCGAAATTCAGTAGTTTTTGAGTTAATTCGATTTTTAGCTTTTTTATGAAAAATCCCAGATTAAATCATTTGGAGCCAATTTAAAAATGATTTACGGCGCGACTGTACTGAAATTTAAGTTAACATCATAGCTGACGCCGTAGCAGATCCTTGTTAATAATTCAAAGTTCAAAAATGCCAAAAACTTTGGCAAATATCACTAAAGAAACATTTAGTTTTTTGTGAATTTTGCTATTACTTCATACAAAATGTTGTCTAGTGAAAATAAAAATTACTACGCCTGATGTACAAATTACTAGGAAAATATCCTTGTCTTATCAGCTATTCAGAAAGGTATGATTGTCAATACTTTTGCATGTGTGACAGGGAAAGAATGAGTTTTATGAGGAGCAGGTAAAATTGCGAGACGGTCAACCTATTGTTTCATATTCGTATTATTCGTAGTTTTTACCTGCGCTTGAACCCCAAACACTCGGCAAGCTTTGTGATTGGTCACTATTGTTCTCCCGGCATGACACGGGGTGCGACTTTACAAAATCTGGTCGTCAGAGTCAGTTAGTTTCAACTCTACGTCGCGCAAGCTCGTGTTTTGTTATCTGGCTATTTCCTTAACTGATACTGCGTATCTTGCTCTTGTGCTGTGCTGTGCCTTCATAAGTGCTGACTATGGCTGCATATTCTAACCTTGAATACGCTGACGTAATGTACTGTTACGGACTTAGTGACGGTAACGCTGCTCAGGCGCGGAGAGAATATCAACTTCGTTTTCCCAACCGCCGACTCCCACACGTTAGTGTTTTTGGATCGACTTATCGGCGATTATCTGAAACTGGCAGCGTCCAAAGAAGCAGGCAAATTGACACTGGTCGTTCTCGGAGATACACGGCTGAGGACGAAGAGCTGATTCTTCAACGTTTTATTGACGACCCCAACATATCGACAAACATCGTAGCGCGTGAGCTTGCTATGTCACAGTGGAAAGTCTGGTCTGTAGTTCACTTATCAGGCCGACATCCATACCACTATCAACCTGTCCAGTCATTAGAAGAGGGAGATCCGCCAAGACAGCTTGAATTTTGTCGTTTTATGCTAAATGCCGACGCCGAAAGCGAAAACTTTTTAAAAAACTTTCTGTGGACCGATGAGTCATGTTTTGACCGTGATGGTATCACAAATTACCATAACTTACATTACTGGGCACCGAAGGCAGAAGCAAATCCTAAGAAACTGAAACCAACCGCATCCCAGCGTAGATTCTCGCTTAATGTTTGGATGGGTATTATCGACGACAAATTAATTGGCCCACATTTTTTACCCCAAATATTAAATGGGGAACTTTATGAAGATTTCCTAAGAAATCATTTAACACCACTGCTCACGGATGTACCGGAAGACAGAAGAGCAAACATGATGTATCAACATGACGGATGTCCAGCCCACTTCCGAATCACAATTCGACAATTGCTGGATGAAACCTACCCAAACCGATGGATAGGGCGCGGTGGGCCAATTCCGTGGCCTGCACGTAGCCCTGATCTTACGCCACTAGACTTTTACGTCTGGGGTCATATGAAAGACCTAGTTTATGTGACCCCAGTAAATTCAATTGAAGAACTAAGGGAGAGAATAAGAGATGCAGCGGACCAGATGAGGGCAACAATCACATCAAGAATCACAAAAACTGAAGTGAGGAAGCGAATAAGAACGTGTATTAGAAACCGAGGGCAGCACATCGAACAAGACGTGTGAAAGTGTAGTAAAAGTTTTTAAACTGATATTTTATTATTAAAAATAATGCTAATATTCACGAAATAGTTTTATTGATTTTCCGAATAATCACCTTTTTGTGAGACGCACATAATGTAGTCCTTAACTTTGTATTAACTTTCATACCTTTCTGAATAGCTGATAAGACAAGGATATTTTCCTAGTAATTTGTACATCAGACGTAGTAATTTTTTTTTTCACTAGACAACATTTTGTATGAAGTAATAGCAAAATTCACAAAAAAACTAAATGTTTCTTTAGTGATATTTGCCAAAGTTTTTGGCATTTTTGAACTTTGAATTATTAACAAGGATCTGCTACGGCGTCAGCTATGATGTTAACTTAAATTTCAGTACAGTCGCGCCGTAAATCATTTTTAAATTGGCTCCAAATGATTTAATCTGGGATTTTTCATAGAAAAGCTAAAAATCGAATTAACTCAAAAACTACTGAATTTCGGTAGAACATTTGGTGGCCTAATTTGCTGCATTTTAACCCTACTATGACGTCCTGCAAGGAATACGTCGAGTTACCAGTAACCCTGTGTTGTTGTCAAGTTTTTAATGCCCTCCTCTATTTCTTTGTAATTCAAGGGTTTTAGTTAATTATTCAAGATATGTTTTCATAATAAAGCTCCAACCATCTTGTCTAAGTTATATGGCGACCTCTATAATACACTAATATAACAAAAAGGTCGCATATACTTTTCCTTGAGACCATGACGCCCCGGCCATTTTCAGCTGACTTTAGATTTCTCTCATCATTACTTACTTTTTAATTGAATCACTTTTGAATGACAAAATAAAATAAAAATGGTTTAATTAAAGTGTGGGTTTGACCTATAGATGATTTAAAAGTCTACTTAAAGTTATGTACTACCGTTGAAATTCAACATTTTAGTCTCATACAAGTCTTAATTAGTCTTCCATATGACTAAAACAGTTTTGTAATATATTACAAAACTGTTAAGTTTGTGCAGGACCTTTATATATAAAGGTCCTGCACAAACTTTTAAGCGGTGTTTTAGTTATATAAAAATTAAACGGCTGACACCATTATATGACGTCGTATAAGTTAGTCTTGAAAACGTTTACTCAACATATGCACTGACACCATTGTACGACGTCGTATAAGTTAGTCCTGAAAACGTTTACTGAACATATACACTGCTTCCATTATACCACGTCGTATAAGTTAGTCCTGAAAACGTTTAATCAACTTTATAATAAGACATTAAAGTCAGGTGACTGAAACATCGTAAGATGAACGTCTATTTAACGTAATAGTTAACTAAATACCGATATATAACCGTTTTATAACATGAAGTCATGTAAGACTGGAATTATACGACGTTTTTGCTAGTTGGGCGTGGAATGGGGCCGTGAGCAATGGTCCAATGTGCTGTTCACGGATGAATCCAGGTTCGGCTTCCACCCAGATTCACGAAGGATGCATGTTTGGCGAGTTCCTGGACGATGGAGCCGTCTCCAGAACCCTCAGGAAATTCACCCATACCAAGGAGGAACAATTATGGTTTGGGCAGGAATTCGTCTTGGAGGACGGACGGATCTCGTTTGGGTGCGGGGCAATATGACGGCAGAACGATACGTCCAACAGGTGCTGGGGCCCGTAATCTTGCCCCACAGAACACAAATGGGGCAAGATTTCCTGCTCATGCACGACAATGCCCGGGCACACACGGCGAGAACGGTAGCAGCTTGGTTACATACACACAATGTTAGGGCCTTAGACTGGCCTGCTCAATCGCTGGATCTAAATCCCATTGAGCAACTTTTTGCGCACCTCAGAAGGACATGGGACAATATTCCACAGCAAGACATTGACAACCTTGTTCTGAGCATGCCGAATCGTTGCCGATGTGTTATGAACATCATGGGCGCTTGCTCAGACTATTAACTTCATGTTTATAAACACAAATTAAATGATTTTTCTATTTTTTTCAGTTTTTACTCACAAATTAAAAGTTAATTCATATACGGTTTCCGTCTATGCTTCATTTTTTTTCCATAAAATCCTGAAATTTTAATCTAAGTACCTTAACCATTATTAAAAAATGGTAGAATATTAAATAACGTATCTTTTAAATATATACATGTCATATAAATAATTAACACATTGATAGTAATTCGCTTTTTTAAAAATATCCCTAGACCGTGTTGATGTGTGTAGTTTAATACCGAAATTAATTTCGTAACTCTGTGAGAGAGTCGCAGTTTTGTAATTTCGTTTTTTGCCACCGACTTCCGAAATTAAAGTTATTCAGTTTGTAGTGTTTTCTTTTTTGGAAGTCGGTTGTTATTTTTTGTAAAAAAGTTATATTTTTCACTTTTTAGTTGTGGTATCACTACGCTTACCGATACGCGGTCTCTACTCCAGAACTTGTCTGCTCCACCGGCCATCGGTCCTTCGACAAACACAGCCACCCCCCTGCATCTTCAGTTTGCTTACTCTGCAAGCTATGTCGGTTACTCCGGTTCTTTTCCGGATAACTTCATTCCTGATTTTATCCTTTAAAGAAACTCCGAGCATAGCCCGCTCCATAGCGCGCTGAGCGACCTTGAATTTGTGGACCAGCCCGACTGTCAGTGTCCACGTTTCAGCACCGTATTTCATGACGGGCAGGATGCACTGGTTGAAAACCTTAGTCTTCAAACATTGCGGGATAGGTGACGAAAAGACTTGACGAAGTTTTCCAAACGCTGCCCAACCCAACCGGATCCTTCTGTCCGCTTCTTTAGTTTAGTTAGGACGCCCCCCAGCTAGCTGGACCGACGACCTGAAGAAAGTGGCTGGGACAGACTGAATGCGGAAGGCGGAGGACAGGGTGTTGTGGCACAACCTGGGAGAGACCTATGTCCAGCAGTGGACTGCAATTGGCTGAGTTAATAGTTGTGGTATCCCCCCCACAAAATTCGAATACCACCACCTGCAAAAAGAAAGAAATTAGAACATCATCCACATAAAAAGTGGGAAAAAAATACGTATTATTGCTATTAAGCACAGTTTAGCACACTTTTTTCAGAAATCGGAACGAAACCCTCGGTGCGCGAGTCCGACTCACTCTTGACCGTTTTTTTTTTTTTGTTATTCTGTCATCCATACTATCCATACTAATATTAAAAAGACGAAAGTAATTTTGTCTATCTGTTACCTTTACATGCCTAAACCACTGAACTATTCGGACATAGGCTACTTTTTAGCCGACTTCATCATCCTGGATTTTTGTAGAAATACAAAACACGCGCAGGTGAAGTCGCGGTTCAAACATAATTGAACTTTCTACGTGGCGTCGCTATTTCCTGCAGAGAACAACTTAATTAGCCATTCATTAACTATTAAACGGCCTCTATTTACCGAACGCAATAAATGTCAGTCAACGTTAAATGGCTTTTTCAGGAACATCAGTGCGGTTCCCAATTCGTTGTTTCGTATCCGTTCCACGCTACTAACCGTAACTTTTGCTCTCCTAGTACAGATTGGTGTAATTGATGCTTTTATTGCCTTTGTTCTTATAACTTTCTATAGGGAAGTGAGCACAGGAGCTGACTAAGGTTTTTGTAATTTCATCCCCTAATAGGGTTAAATAGGGGATGAAGGTTTGTACACGACTTGTGTTTTAATAATTGTCATGTGTTTAGGGAGTTTGTCAAAGTTTCAATAGGTCCGCTCTTGACCTCGATATACGTAGAACGAGTTTACCCAAAAAAACTTTTTCACAAAAAAATACAACCGACTTTCAAAAACAACACTACAAAATGAAAATAACTTTAATTTCGGAAGTCGGTGTCTGATTAAATGTATTTTTGTTTTTGCCACCGACTTCCGAAATTAAAGTTATTTTTCACTTTGTAGTGTTGTTTTTGGAAGTCGGTTGTATTTTTTTGTGAAAAAGTTTTTATTTTTCACTTTTTAGTGGGTCTGTTTATAATTTGTAAAAGTTTCAATAGTTAAATGTCAATTGCTCATCACATGTTACAAAATATTGCTTTTCCCGATGCTGGGACGTTAATTGTTGAGGAGTTCTGCTGGTAAGAACCAGGAGAACTCCTCAACAACCACTCACCACACGCATTGTGTGACGAGCGGAAATTGCTTAGCAACCATATTAAAGTAATCGAATCGCAACCCGTGAAATATTTATCATTGAGTAGTTCCGGTAGCCATCTGTGGTCTTCATCATCAGTTCCACTTCACCAAGTGGTGCTTTCCGAGAGCAAATGCACGAGCTACTATAAAAAATACCCAAATCGCTATAGGTGTGCCTATAATATTTGAAGAGTTCCTTCGATTTCTCCAGGATCCCATCATCAGAACTAGATTTTGACAAAAATGGGACCATTTGGGAACCCTTTCCAACAAAAAAATATTTTTTCAAATCGGTTGGCAAGCGACGGAGTTATGCGCGAACAAACATAAAAAAAAAAAAAATACAAACATCCGAATTGAGAACCTCCTCCTTTTTTAGAAGTCGGTTAATAAATAGGTATGCACTCTTGATAATTTCTATTTTAGATTTTATTAGGTTTGTAAATAGTGATGCGGCCTAGACTTAAGTGTGCCTAGATACTCGTAAGTGTCTAGCTAGTAGTGAGGCTAGGAGCTGTTTAAACCTGGGGACATCTGTGCGCCGCGGGTTTCGCCTCGGTGTGGGTTTCCTTGTGTTGGTTGCTAGTGTGAAGCGGATCCTTCTATGATCAGAGCAAGAAGGCTCATCGGACACGTGCCACTTTGCTTCGCTCACAGTGTTGCACTAGGTCCGCCATTTCCTTCGGCGGGCATGTACACCGAGGCTAGCACAACATCTGGAACGCTACCTTCAGTCTGGAGCCTGACGGCTCTCAGATCTCTGGAACAGAATTGAGTGTGTGGTGTGATGGGAATTTCTTTGGGTACGTAGGCGCAGGTTCTTGGTTTGTCCGGGCCGTGTGTGTTAATATATATTATAATAAATATTCTGTTATTCCTGATCCACGGCTCCTGGATCAGTGCGATTGTTCGGGGTTTTTCCTCCAGTGCCCTGCGTAGGCTAGCCGTTGCAGTTTGGCTATGTTGGAGGTCGGTCTGGATAATGTTTACGGGCGATGACGTCTTACCGTCAGTGCTGTCAGTCTGAGTCTCAGGGGGTTTGGTCGTGGGCCAGAAGCGAACATATATCGACCCAAGCAGGTATGATATACGTCGCTCCCGTCCCCGGACCTTCTCAGCTTCCTCCGGTGGCATACCTATGGTCAAATACGTCCCATAGTTATCACCACCGACCGTAACATTTAACATTGCCAGGTGGTCACTGTACAGGGCAACCCCTTTACAGTGACCACCTGGCAATGTTCAAATCAAATCAAATCATTTATTCGCATAGAATGTAGGTATTGTCCAATAAGTTGTTATAAAAACATATAGTGAGCCGGGTACATTCTGCCTGAGTTTTGGCATGCAAAATTTTACAAATAATTTACAAATAATGAACACACAAGTGAGTAAAAATTATAAAATAGTGAAATAGATTAAAACAGAAAAAAAAATGATTAAGATACAAATAAATTATTTTAAAAAGTCCAGATTATGCACAACAATGTATCAAAGAATGTCAATAATAATTATTAAACTGTCAAGATGTCACACATAGGGTCATTCAAAAAATCACTTAACGAATAATAACATTTCCGTATCAAAAAAACCTTAAGTTTATTTTTAAATTGCTGTAGGGTGTCATTTTTTATGCTGTCCGGTAGTTTATTAAATATTATTGGACCCATGCAGAAAACACTTTTTCTAAGTAGTGCTGTTTTATAGCCACCGATAATTAAGAGATTTTTATATTGGCTTCGCACGGGACCTTTCTTGGTGTCCGAGACCTTAGCAAACAATTTTCCATTTCTTTTTACAAAATGTTAAACCAAATATTCTGACGGATCAGAATATTGTGGAGCCTGGCCACGTCACCCCTGTATCGGGGGACGAAAAGCGAGGCTCGGATACGGGTGGGCACGTCGGACTGTTTCAGTACCGTTAAAGTCTGGTCAGTGTTTGGGAGTCTTATTCCGGGTACATGCTGGGTCAACCAAGTCAGGGCATTGTCGTCCTCGCACCACATCTACACAGTGCCTTCCGCTACCCGTAGGTATTCGCGGAAGGCCGGGAGCTGTATCGTCGAGTTCGTGTCCACATTCAGTAAGATGTCTTCCAGGCTTGTCTTGAAAAAGTCGGCCTCTCCTTTAGTCAGGTCTCTGGAAGGGGCAGGGAAGCAGACCGCCACAGCCAGCCGCGCAGGAATATCCTTCGTGGCTCGCGTATAGGCCCTCTGCTCCCCCTGAGCGGAGTGGACCCTCACCCATTTGGCGTTCCCCTGAAGCGTACTAGGTGACGCCGTATCGTCAGGGCGCTCCCTCTTCGCCGGCCCTGTACCGCTTGGTGCAGGCTGCGGTTCGGAGGTGCCTGGTAAGGTGTTATTAGCCAGCGACTCCCGGCGTGAGGCTCCAGCTCGCTTACCCCGGTTCCTTCTAGGTCGATGCCCGTCGTGAGCTCTGCCCGCGTCGTGGGGTCGGCTGGCGTCCACGGCAGACTCTGTTGCTAGTGGAGGCTTTTCGCGCTGGGTTGCCCCTCCGCGTGCTTGCCCCCGCTCGCATGGCTCCGCGTCCGGCCGCTTTTCGCGCTGGGTTTCCCCATCGCGTACTTACGGTCTCGGTCGCCTACTTTCCTCTCCTGGGCCAAGATTTTTCCGCGCTTTCTGCTGCGTACTCTATCAACATCATCAACATCAACCGGGAGAGTGGTAGAGCTGCCAGGTCCGACATCCTTCCCCGTCTCGCTCCGTCTGTCTTGGTATCAGGGTAGGTGATGCTCTTCCGCACAATACTCTGTTGCCAGATGTTTATGGGAGGCATGCACTGTGTAGTGGGTGTTAGCGCATGGGACGCAGCCGGGAATGAAGTATTAGGCGCGTTCGTCGCAGCCGGTGTTGGGTATATGGGTGCGTGTGTCGCAGCCTGTGTAATTGGCGCTGAATCAGGAACCTGCCGCGGAGAGCGCGGCACCAAAGAGCAGTTGGCTGCCCCCCCCCCCCCAGATTACGATGGGGACTGACCGCCGAAGCGGTGTTGGATTGAACAAAGGAAAGGGGTATATGGGTTACCCTAAGCCTGGGATTTGGCTTTCGGGAACTTCTCTTGTCCGGGATCTTCTAAAAGATGCTCCGGGTACGGGACTCGACTTAACAGTTATCCCGCACCCGAAGTTGGGCTATCCGCAACCTGCCCGCCCGCTCGGTTGCAGGAGAAGAAGTGCCTGGCAGTTCGGGACGCCCCACCACGTATGTACGTATACATTCGCGTTGGAGCGACCTAAACTCCCCCGAGATCAACACATCTGTTCAAATACTCGGAACGTATTATGTTATTGGTGGTAAATATTACCAGTTACTCGTAATATAGCATCCATCTTTATGTTTATTTTAATATTGACCTTATTTCAGGTATGCGTCATGTTTTTCAGGGCTGAGTTTAAATGTTTTAGGTTTTTATTTATGTCTTAATCTTAGTTTAAAAATCTTTTTGACAGCCTAGTTTTATTAGTTGTAAGTGGAAGAGTTTTATATTTATGTCCTCATTAACATAAAATAGGCTTGTGTTTAAACGCCTACCAGAAAAGTACCCATTTTACTACCAAAAATTCGAAATACCTGCCAGAATGGATAAATGCTCACCAAAACGAAAACCATTTTATTGTGAAATTATAACATTAGAAAACTGACAGCAGGTCGACGGAGCCCCACTGCGCGGGACTCCTGTGTCTGTCTGTAGGATTTAAAGGAACCTAACTAACCAAACCTCGGGGTGCCCCTGACGTCGACCGTCTAGGGTTTTCGTCAGCAGGTCGACGCAGATTTGGTGAGCATTTTTCCATTTTGGTGAGCATTTCATTTTTTTGGTAGTCTTTATATTTAATGCCAAATTAATATTTGTGCACCTGAAGAATAAGTCTTCTGCAGGTATACAAATATAATGTTCCCTACATACCTACTGTAATGATGTACAGACGCAGAAATTGTGGTCCTTCTCCTTATGTAAGTACCTACTTTTATAAACTCCACCTACTTTGCTCAATCTGGGAATCGAACCTCATTCATAAGTAGCGCTGGCAACCACAGGACCAACGAGGCAGACTATACCGGGTCAAATTAAATTAGCTAGAGAAACTCCACAGAGTTAGTTTTGAAGTGACTACACTACAACTTTTACTAGGGGACCAAAATTGACATCGCGAAAAAAAAATCAGCTGATCAGTACATTTCTATCTATTAGGTTGGGGAAAAAGTCTTTTCGCATTATAGTATGTATGAACGTAAAATAAAATATCTTTGGCTATACTATTTGTATCTGGCTGGTTTTGGTATCATTGAAAGTTTAAATTTTAAAGAACATAATTCCAAATTTAAATTAGGAAAAAGTGTGATTTTCATTTGTTTTTCGTACTGTCAAGATGAGTGAATCTAATGAAGAAATTCGATACATTTTAAAAGTTTACTACAAAAAAGGTAAAAATGCAACGCAAGCCGCGAAAAAAATTTACGATGTTTATTGACCCAGTGCAGTGTCTGTGAGAGTAGCACAAATTTGTTTTAAGCGTTTCCAATCCGGAAATTTTGATCCCAAAGATGCACGACGCTCTGGTCGCCCTATTACGGGTAAAATGGATGCCATTTTTGAAAACGTGGAGCAAGATCGGCATATCAGTAGTTACAACGTAGCTGAAGAACTGGGAATTGACCACAAAACAGTTTGGCGCATTTGAAAAAAACTGGGTACACAAAAAAGCTCGATATTTGGGTACCTCACGAGCTCACTGAAAGAAACCTAATGAACCGTGTACTCATTTGTGATTCTTTATTACGACGTAATGAAACCGAACCATTTTTGAAGAAGCTACTAACTGGTGATGAAAAGTGGATCACGTACGACAAGAACGTGCGAAAAGGGTCGTGGTCAAAGGCCGGTCAGGCTTCACAGACTGTGGCGAAACCCGGGTTAACTCGCAACAAGGTGATGCTGTGAGTGTGGTGGGATTGGAAGGGCATTGTTCATTATGAGCTGTTACCACCAGGCAGGACCATCGATTCTGAACTCTAATGCGAACAACTGATGAGATTAAAGCAAGAAGTTGAGAGAAAGCGGCCGGAATTAATCAACAGAAGGGGTGTGGTTTTTCATCATGATACTGCTAGACCTCATACATCTTTAGCCACTCAGCAAAAATTAAGATAGTTTGGCTGGGAGGTGTTAATGCATCCGCCGTATAGTCCTGACCTTGCACCTTCAGATTTCCACCTGTTTCGGTCTCTTCAGAATTCTTTAGGCAGTGTCAGGTTAACGTCACGAGAGGACTGCCAAAACTACTTGTCGCGGTATTTTGATCAGAAGTCCCAAAATTTCTATAGCAATGGGATCATGTCCCTACCTACAAGATGGCAAAAAGTTATCGAACAAAATAGTAGCTACATACTTTTGATAAATGTAAATAATGTATATTAAAAAATGTTTTGAATTTTCTTAAAAAATGCGAAGAAACTTTTTCCCCAACCTATTATTTAAATCAAACTCGTTAAAATGTACGGAGTGGCTGATTTTTTTTTTACGATTTCAGGTTTGGTACCATAGTAAAAGTTGTTCATAATGATGAGTACAATGACCCCTTAAGAGGATAAAAACGATTTAAAATTCACGCTGTATATTTTATGTTCCGCCGTTTTAACTTAAAATAAACACGCACTCTCTATTTGCTATCCTATCTCGAATATTATATGACTTTTCCTTCGAACAAAATACTTGAGTGATGGACTGTCTGCCTGTATTAAAGAAAGTTAACCATTGTTTGAAACCTCTACAGTACCAAGAATTAAGTTACAAGCATGAAGAAGCCCTAACATTTTCAAAATTAATGTAAGTATGAACCTTGAAGTTGATTTATTTGGAACCCAATTTGTAAATAAGGTTTCTGGAACAGGAGAATTTAAAACTGTTTTCCTGAGAAAGTTATGACTCACCTTTTATTTGGAGAGTATTTCCAGGAGAGTACAATAATCATTATTAAGGCCCGGGTAGATGACATGATATTTTAAGTGATCCGTTTTGGTTTTTTAGTAACGATTGAATAAGTCGGATCTTTAACCGGTTTTATCAAATGAGATAATAGTAAGAAAAAAACCGGCCAAGTGCGTGTCTGACCACGCACAATAAAGAGTTTCGTAGTTGAAAAGAATTTATCCCAAAAACAAACTTAACATTGTAGTTGAAAAACATGTTCTCCCATACATTGATAAATGTCACGGTCAATTCTCCAACTGCAAATTTAAATTTGTAACTCGAAAAAAAATTTGTTTACATGATAAAATTACAAATGAACTATTTTCAGACTTTTTCCTTTACTTGTACTGTGAGACCTTGCTTCTTGCCAAACATGATTCTAGATCAACGGTAAGTACCCTATAGGTTTTTATTTACTTGCGAATAACAAAATATATCGCATATAAATGGCCGTATTTTTTATTGCGTTGACTTAGAAGCTTGAGTTTTATAGAGCTCTTACAGTTTTATAGAGACTTACATATTTGATATTAATTTCAGCTTGATACCTCCACGCGTTCCTGAGAAAAAAGGTCCTGACAGACTGATAGACAGACGGACAACTAAGTGATCCTATAGAGCATAGACGTATGAAAAAAGGCGGACAGATTCTCGTTAACAAAAAACTGTGTCTATCGGAGTCAGCCAGCTCGCTGTACCTACAGGCACGCACACATTCACACATCAGTCAACCATTCGTAATATGGTAACGTATTCGTAATATGGTAAGGTATATAATATAAGGTAAGAGGAGCTGGTGACTAAATAATAACAGCCGCACGGGTCGATCCATCAGGTTAAGCTACGCTTGCCGGGGTTGGTCAGTGGATGGGTGACCATCTTTACATAGGTACCGAGACTCCTCCGAGCCTCGGAAAGCACGTTAAGCCGTTGGTCCCGGCTGTCATTCGTGGACCTTTGACAGTGGTTACGGGTCGTCAGAAGCCCGAAAGTCTGACAACCAGTCTTACCAAGGGGTATCGTATTACCCAGTTACTGGGTTGTGGAGGTCACATAGGCAGTCGCTCCATGTAAAATAATGGTATTCAGCTGCATCCGGTTAGACTGGAAGCCGACCCCAACATAGTAGGGAAAAGGCTAGGCAGATATAGTATAAGGTAAATACAGCATGTCTTATTTATTTATTTATTTGATGAAATGTGAACCTACGTTCAGCGAGCTGGTTGCCTCCGATAGACACTTTTTTTATAGCGAAAATCTGTTCGCCTTTTTTTTATACGTATATGCTATAAAGGTTCCGTTTTTTTTCCTTTTGAGGTACGGAACCCTAAAAAAGAAAGAGCACTTAACATAGGTATAAGACATTTCTATATTTTTCATTTTGGTTTTCTTCGTTAGGTTGGTGCGGCCTGAGGAACGGCCTATATGCTTTGTGGAAAAAAATAAGTAAACTGTACGAATCCATTTATTTCAGTAGTATGGACTAACTTCAAGAAATAGGTAATATGTTCGTGCGTGCCAAATTCGGAGGAGCTCTAACACGGGTGGATCCATCAGGTTAAGCTACGCTTGCCGGGGTTGGTCAGTGGATGGGTGACTATCTTTACATATCGAAACTCCTCCGTGCCTCGGAAAGCACGTTAAGCTGTTGGTCCCGGCTATCATTTGTGGATCTTTGATAGTCGTTACGGGTCGTCAGAAGCCCGTAAATTTGACAACCAGTCTTACCAAGGGGCATCGTATTACCCAGTTACTGGGTTGTGGAGGTCAGATAGGCAGTCGCTCCATGTAAAATACTGGTATTCAGCTGCATCCGGTTAGACTGGAAGCCGACCCCAACATAGTTGGGAAAAGGATAGGCAGATTGATTGTTCGTGCGTGCCAAATGCTATTCGTTTGTCGCTAAGTATTTTGTCTTTATCAGATATGGCAACTCAACTCCATTAATTTCCAATCCTTTCTTTTGCTAGTGTAGTCAAAGCCTTTCTTCCCGATTAACACTTTAGTCTAGAAGTGTTTACGGCTCTTTATAAATTTTAACGACCCTTTTTCTTTCGGCGCCAAACTCAATTTGAGAAGTCGTAAAGAATGCTTTCAAGACGCGGTCACATAAGTCCGTGGTTCCCGGAGGCGATTTATTTTTGTTTTGAGTTCAAGACCCTGATATATGTATTTAGGCGAAGGTTATATCGATTCCTTTGTATCGACTATCCAAGTTGGAATCGATTCTCTACTATTTTTTAATTAGTACAAAAAAAAATGTGGCAGTATCCGTACCCGTTACTCATGATATTTGTGTAGTCAAAAGTCAAAAAAATTAAATCCCAAAATTGTCCACGAAAATTTGTGGTAATTGGTTAATTCATAATTGAATCAATCATTCATAACAATTGCTACTAGAAAGTACTACGCGCAGTGCTTTTCCATGATTAATGAATACTACTATGTAGCCTGTACAATATTTCCTTATACTGAGTGACATTTTGGGATATAAACAAACGCTAATAACTTTGCTGTTTATGAATATTATTTACTGAGACTTTACATATATAATAACAAGACCTTCTCTAATAAGCACTTTAAGTATTTGTACTAATTAAAAATTTGTGGTGTATATACACCAAGTATATATCCATCGTCTGTCCTAGTCAACTATTATTATTAGACGTTTTTGTTCGTAGTGCATGATACTTGGGAAAGATTTACGTTGCATCCTGTTTGATGTCCACAACATCTCCCTAAAAGCCTCCTTTTGGCGCCATCTTCCCTAAAAGTATCTGAGCGACATTCTGTTTCGCTTTGATACATCTTCTTTTCCTCTATCATCTTTTTAGGGTTCCATACCTCAAAAGGAAAAACAAAACCCTTATAGGATCACTCGTGTGTCTGTCTGTCTATCTATCCGTCTGTCACAGTCAATTTGCTCCGAATCTAATGGACCTATTAAGTTGAAATTTGGTACACATATGAATTTATGTGACCCAAACACGGACAGGAAAAGTTAATAATGGGTCTTCTAGCGATATTCCTTTTTACGAGGTAAACAGGTACCTACTTGTTTCCCGACGTTTCGACCGCCTTGCAGCGATCGTGGTCACGGGAGGACTGATGACAGCTCAGCGACGTCTTCATAAAGTGCAGGTATTGGCATCTACCCTCACTTGGTCTTCACAATTTTTATTATTGTCACTGTCGGTACTTCTACACACAACACTAATGACGTCTACACACTGGCGGACCTCGTCGGACGACCGGCGTTGCTTGCATTTGCTAATGACTGGATTCCAAGTTGTAGGCAGTCGGTATCCATCCTCTCTGTTGAAATTTTTATATTTCTTGATTTCAATCGCTTCACGTACTATTCTGGAGTAATAGTAACGATCAGTGGAAAGAACCTGTGGCTTGTGTAGTTGAATCCAGTGGTTTGGACCAGCCTCCAGCAAATGCTGTTTATAATGTGTTTAAAAAGTTTAAGTAAATAATGAATTTTGAATATGGGGGTCACTTTTGGGGGGTAAATAAAGAAATAAAAGAAAAAGTTTTCCTAACTATACCGTGTAAAGAAGTCTGTGGTCTCAAAATAACATAGTAAATCTCTCAATATTGTGAGTAAAAACTTACATTTACAGTTGGAATGTATGGGAGAACATGTATTTCAACTATAACATAAAGTTTGTTTTTCGGATAAATTCATCCCAACTACGGAACCCTTCATTGTGCGTGGTCCGACAAGCATTTGGCCGGTTTTTTTCTGTTATGTTTTATGAATGTATTGTATATGTATATGGTACACCACTGACTACCAGCAGTATTGTCTCTCCTTCTTCCCTTAATCCATCCAAAGATTGTCTTTAAAGACCGCCCATTGCGTAAAAGTCTACATTTCAGCAGTAGGTATGTGAAAGTGAAGACCACCTGGACTCTGAGAGTCGGAAGGTTGGAGTCGCGCCACGACGTCAACTTTAAGTCATTCGTGGTGCGAGTTCCAACCGACCATCTGCAAACCTTCTTGAAAGAGAACTTTTGGCCGAAAGGTGTCGTATTTCTCCGAGGACGGTTACGCGACTCCGTGCAGCGCAACACGACGCTGACAACATTACGTGTATAGTTATATAGTAATATGTATTGGTTTATAATTATTGTTTATAGTGTTTTGTTTATTTTTAACCGACTTCAAAAAGGAGGAGGTTATCAATTCGTCGGAACCTTTTTTATTTTTATTTTTATGTATGTTCCCCGATTACTCGAAGATGGCTGGACCGATTTGGATTATTTTTCTTTTGTTTGAAAGGGTATACTTCCCAGGTGGTCCCATGATCATCAAGTCAGGATCTGATGATGGGATCCTGGAGAAATAGAGAGAACTCTTCCAATTTTATAGGCACACTTGAAGCGATTTGGATAGTTTTTGGAAGAGTACTTTCTTGGAGTCGTCCCATTTCAATTTGGTGAAGATCTGATGAAGAACTTCTGAGATAGGCAACGGAACTCCTCAAAAAATGATAGCAAATGGACTGGTATTGCTGAAATCTCATGTCTGTTTGTTGTTCACACCAGTTCATAACATAACATCACGCCAGTACGCTGTGATGGGGTAAGCACATGTGAACCACTAAAAAGTGAAAAATAAAAACTTTTTTACAAAAAAATACAACCGACTTCCAAAAACAACACTACAAAGTGAAAAATAACTTTAATTTCGGAAGTCGGTGGCAAAAACGAAAATACATTTAATCAGACACCGACTTCCGAAATTAAAGTTATTTTTCACTTTGTAGTGTTGTTTTTGGAAGTCGGTTGTATTTTTTTGTAAAAAAGTTTTTTTTCTATAGGCTTTCAGCTGCCTGATAATAAAATGATTGATTGATTGATTTATGTAAGTATAATTATCTGTAATTTTGATGGAAAGAGTATTTATTATATTTATCAATATATCTACATATATATTAATATATAATTATCTTGCGAAGTTCGAGCTTACATTTGCTAATGTTTTGGATCACATGCGGCAGTCGCTCTCAGTGTACAAAATAATTAGGGGTGAATCCGATACCGATACCGATGCCGATGTATCGGCGATACTTCGGGTTTGCCAATATATCGGCATCGGTGATATTTTTATTGCCGGTACAATGATGCCTTTCAAATTTCGCGCTTCAAAATGTAATGTAAACCCGCGTGCTGTTACGTATATTTCGATGCAAATGAACCCAAACTTGATAAATATGGTGCAGAAATACTTTACGTTTCCCAATGAGTTTTTCCCATCTAAGAGACTATTTTCCACCGCACGCAGGTCTCATTCAAACAGACTTGCGAACCTATCTCCGATCTCACCTATCTCCGCAAAACTTGAGAAGTTTGTTTTTAAACAAAAATCTTATTTATGTTGATTTTAATTACTAACACTACAGGCTGTAAGTATAAACAGTGGCAACCTTTTATCAAACCTGAAATCGCAAGAAAAAAAAATCAGCTGTTCAGTACATTTACGTTCGCATAATTCATCAAAATGTAGGGAACAGCTGATTTGTTTTTCGCGATTTCAGGTTTGGTCCCATAGTAAAAGTTGTTCATAATGATGAGTACAATGACCCCTTAAAAGGTTGCCACAGTTTACACTTACACCCTGTATATTCATTTTAATCTAATAAACTCATTCCGTCTGTATTTTTTTTTACATTAATTAAAAAAAATAACCCAACATGTGTTTTATTTATTTTACCATCATTTAAATTCAATAAGCGTATCGGCATCGGTATCGGTATCGCCGATATTTTTATAAGAGTATCGTAAAAAAGCGTATCGATGCATCCCTAATAATAATAGTCCTCCAGACCGAATTTCGGCTATGGCGACCAATCTCAGAGGAAACCAGCCTTCACTGCGGGAGATATTAGTTCACAAGCGTGTGCGCAGACACAGGTGCACTCTCTCTTCTTTCACTCTCATAGTCCGATGAGACGGCTATCCGACACAACCGGAGAGAGATCGGGCACAAGGCCAACGGCCAAGTGTACAGGGCACAAGTGTACAATTCAGGCATTAAAGATCATCTCGGTTCGTTCTTTTCTTCGTCCTTGACTGCTGTATAACCCAAAAGTGACGCGTGGAGATGTCCAGAATAACTGTGTATGCAAACACCTGACGTGCGTCATTATGTATTTGGAATATCAAACAAAAGTTAGCGCAGCGCATTCCTTTGGCTTACGTTCATTTATAGTGGCGTCGGTTTGGCAACAAAACTCTGCTCGTTAACCGACTAACAGGTGAAACGACATATTTAAGAGCCATTGTAAATGCACTAAATCATTTTTAGCCCAAGACACCGACGATTTACATCTTCACCCATATAACATACTGTGAAATCTTTGTTTTCACAATGTCTGTTTTTAGTTGATCGTATCTCCTAAATTTTTCAACCGATTTTAATACGGCTTTCAATGATCGATAGAAAATTTGTATAGCTACATTTGAATGTTTGTTTCATTTAAATCGGATCAGCAATTCTTGAGATATATTTGAATTTGTACAGGAAGGGCGTAGTTTTATGCATGCGTCAGGTTCGTGAACAAGCGCTGTCAGTGAAGGCTGGTCATACCTTAGCGGACACGGCTTATTTTAATTTAATTTAAATATTTGAATTGTTTTTTTTTAAGGACGCTTTTAACGTTCTGCATCGTTCTCACATGTAAAATTTCAACATGAATGATGTAACCATTATTTTGTAACCATACCTTGATTTAAAAGAGTGTCCGTGGAGTTTCTTGCCCGTTCTTCTCCATAGGTACCTACTATGCTTTGGAATGGGCGCCTAGCTTCATCTTTCTGACTGACCGACCCCTTGACAATTCAAAAGTGCCTGTAATTGGTTTAATTGAAATAAATGCTTTGAGTTTGAGTTTACGAGTTTGTGCGGTGGTAGACCCCAGACAAAGCTACTTGACAAAGAGGAATAGAAGAGGATGTTCTGTCATTCTTTACTAAACCGAATTTAACCGTCGTTTAAATATACTTCGCACTTTTGCTGGACACTTATAATTGACGGCATGAGTCGTGAGCACAAATTCCACCTTTACTTTAACTGCCCTCGTCAGCGTGCTCTTGTATTCTGTTGTCTATCTTGTATATTTTTTCTGTTTTGTATATAAATATGCTTGATCATATATAGATTTAATTGCTCCCGCCCGTGTGCAACCTGCCGTGATAGGAAATAAGAATCGTCAGGTTTAAGAGTAGAGTTTGTGCTCACGACTCGTACCAGCAACTATACTTGAAACATTTTACACATTGCAATCTTACTAATTTAATTTAATTAATTTAATTTCTTCCTTTATTTCAGGCAGCTGTGGCCCATACAAAATACAATACACAAATACAAACAAAAAATATTACAACATAACAAAAATGATATACTGATACATATAAAATATAACTGTTTTGCATTAAAACAAAACAGTTATTATGTTATGAAAAACATAACATTTGATAATGAAGAAGCTATCTTAAATCTTGCCCTATATACTATAAATAGTTAGAATATATGTACTTACATTCTCTCTTTGTTACCTTTGCCTTTTCACCATGGAAGAATATCGCTGTGAATTATGGTCTCAGCGAGCTGAAACTGTCACTGTCAGTGTCATTCATAGGAGTCTTCAAGATTCAACAGCAAGGACATTGCTCAAATGTTATGTTTTTCATAACATAATAACTGTTTTGTTTTAATGCAAAACAGTTATATTATGTTTCCTTCAAAACATAACATTTGATAATGAAGACGTGTTTGATATCTGCTGGTGAAAAAAATACCTGAAGGATGTAGACGCTATGTGAATTATATTATTTTATAAAGTGAACGAATATTTCGGTCTGTATTCATTAAATGTTCAAGTAAATCAGTATGAATTTTCAATCTATCTATCCTAGAAAATGCAAAAATGAACACCTTCCATAAATGTTATAGAAACCTTCAACTGTCAAGTTATGAGACACAATTAAATTGCTTTTGTTGTAACCAACCTCTAGGAGGTTGGTCGACAGTTGAGGCAAATCTATTTGCCTTAGTTAGGTGAACATGAAATATAAAGGTATAATGATAATCTAAAATCAATGAGATCTAAAACTGAATTAAAATAATAATCTCATTAAGTACTAAAGTATACTTAATTGGATCACTCATATATTTAATTAATACAAGTTTTATTCATTTTATAAAGATGAGGAAAAACAAACTCAATGTCATACATGACAAAGTTAAAATTCCATTGAAACTGAAATATTTAGGACATCTTTCTTACAATGGTCAAATCTAAGTAGTGACACATGTAAATGATCTAAGAAGATGATTCTAGTATGTCTCTTCATTTGTCAATTAAAATGATTGAAATGTGAATCATGTATACAAACATATTTATATATTTTCATAGGGAATTAAAAATTATCTTATGATAAATCCTATTTCCCTCTCACTCACAATAGGAGACCTTTGTCCCATCAGTGGGAGCATTAGGCTGGTCATTCTAAATTCTCTTGAGAGATAGCCCTCTCTTACTACTTTACAAAAGTAATCATTCTGTAAGCCTAGTGGCTCTTCCAGTTTAAATTCATCTGATGAACTGATTCTCCAGTCAGCCTCCCGAAGGCTACCACAGAACTTATACTTCCTAGAGGTTTAAAAATATTTCAAGTAAGCTTATCCACACCTGTTATTGTAAACCAAAATCAACAAAGCAGAACAGAAGAAGAAGTAAACATCTTGATTGTCAGTGTCTTTGAATCACACCTTGGCTGCACTGTTATTCAACATGTAAAAGCTGTGAGATGTCTTACAATATTAGGGTATGTAAAACTCTGCCAATCATTTCTGGCAGACTCATCGTTCTGGCACTCCTTTCATGTATTTCTGGGCAGTGGTTTAGCTAAGGATAATGCCTTAAACTTATAAAATGGACATAAAACTGTTTCGATCTAACATTTGTTCGTACAGTATGTGCTTTATGCAAAAAATAAAATAAATCTGTATCTGATTATTTAGGACTAATGCCATGCACTCTACACTATGACATTCATATCTGAATAGGAAAGATAAATTATCTCCAACTACATTTTAGTAAGACTCTTGTTCTTCTACCGACAACTGCCCCTAACAACCCTACTGCCCTCCTCCCCCCCCCTTTTCCAAGGTAGGAGTTGCAGGTTGTCAGGTCTAAAACGTTTTTACATAGGATCTTGTACTGGTACTGACTCTCCGATCCAAGTACGAGAGCCAGGCACACTGGGTCCAGTATGGGGCAATTTTTATATACCTACGTAGTAGGTCCCCGTCCGATTTCCGAGTACAAGACTGAGCACTCGGTCTTTAATTGGGCGAAGAGCAACACATGCTAGTTGATGCTGTCACCTCTAACTGAAAGCTCGCAGAAGATTGCCAAGCCATCATTTGAGTCCCATGTGACGTACTGTCGCACAAAAGGCCGACTTATCTGACGCGAAAACGTCGACGCCGGGGACGCCCCACTTTGTAACATGACCTCCGAGGCCTGGGGCCTGGAGCAACAGGAGCCACTCCGGCTGGTCTGTTCCTAGATAAGCGGTCGGCTAAGCCGTTATAACACATTTAACCTCCCCGGGAGGTAAACCGCTAACAGAGTGATGTTCAGCTAATCTGCTAACTTCGTTATCTTGCAAATTAGGTTCAGGACCGCTAGGGGACGTATCTCTCGCCCATCTTAAATGTGCGACAAATGGTCTGTTGGCGGATTGAACTAGAATACGTGCACTCTGAAGACTGGCTTTTTGGCATTACTGCATATATGGCAAATATCTCTCTCAAGTTCAAGTGCCATTTTTTCTGGTTTGGTCAAGTTCCTGACTAGAGTAGTATAGAATAGAATATTTTTTATTATGTACACCTCACCACTAGGACGACACAATGGGCAGTTTTATCACTAAAAGCGATATTTTAAAGACATTCTTTAGACTCCCTTTGGAGGAATAGAGTAGCCCATTCATGTGGTCTCCTTACCTTTCCTCCACGGCAAGTGTGGACAGGAAGTGGGTTACCTTACCCCTGTGTAAAGGAACTGGGCTGTGGTCTATCAATAGCCTCTGGCCACCACATTAACTCTTGGCAAACCAGCAGAGCAACCTTTTTCTATTTGTCCTGGTCTGCCCTTCTCAAATATTTGTCTGACGACAAGTATTCCCATAAAGGGATAACAAAATTTTAGTGTTGATGAGCTATGAACTTGTTTCAGGGAACAAAGTGTTGATATTATTATCTTTATTTCTACCTTGCCTGCAGGCAGGGCCTTGTGTTTGGTAGCAGTGCTCAAAAGAAGGCCTACATATTCGAACTCCTGATTGTGATTTAGAATTGATTTAGGAAATTCACTTGTCACCCAAGCTTTGTTAGAACCCACAGTCTCCGAGACAGAAATCAAAAATGTAACTTTTCCTAGTGGGCCAGTAAAAAAAATATCTAAACTAAACAATTACAAGAATGCAGATACCACACGCTCTCAAATTCTCTGCCATTCAGTAAGAAATCTCAAAAGGGGTCTGTCAATTCCCATATATAGTTTGTTTCTAAATGACTCTCCGGAGTCTTTGTGTGAACTATTTCCCTTCATTAGCATATCATTGCTTTCATTTTAGTTTTTAGTAATAACAGAGTGTAAACAATAGGCTATTATTGATTATAATCATAATCATAGAAATCCGCATAGATTATTATGGGTTTAATTTGTATTCATTATTTTAACTAGTATTTTTTTTTTTTTTTTTTTTTTATAAATATATTAATATATTAAGCCCCACAAAACCATGTCAATAGTTTGACTGTGGGGGCTGGCGAGTCTTACTACTACTAGTAGCTTTACTACTTAATATCTCAAAATAGAATTATCTTGAATGTTAATAATTTCAGTATTTCACTTCCTGTTATGCTCTTCAGTATTAACAGAAACAGGTTTTCAGTCTTTCATTCCCAAGTTTTTACATGGTTCCTTAGACAATAGGCAGTCTGGTTCATACCAGACTTGTTCATACCTTGGGCTAGTTATTTTTGCTATGATCCTCATTTATCATGTTTTTAAAATAATAAAAGAACTATTTCTTATTTAACCAGCTTTAACTAATATTTTGTCAGTTTTAAGTGGCTGGATTTGTTCCATTTCTAATTTTGATAGAGCAATATGTTCCTGATGGTCCTGCTCATAACTATAAGATTTCCATAATTATTACAAAATACAGCAAAAAATTAACAGTATACCATTATAAATTATAATGTTGTTATTTAGCACTTCTTATTAGCTAAGTACCTATAAAACTTGATGTCAATTACAATTAATAGGTTATTTTAATGTTCTAATTGCAGAGAGTTCAGGTGCTGAACCTCTTTAATTAATTTATTTATTTATAGGTACTCCAACAACGTATTCACTAATGACATATAAAGTACATAAAATAGCTTATTATATATATTAGTATGGTGAATTTGTCACTTAAAGAAGTACACAGCTTAAACAAATAGAAAATATTATACAAATTAATATAAGAATTATTTTAAAGTGATTTAAAAACCTAACTTATTTTTTGTTACAAATGAAAGTAACAAATGCATAACACCTGCAAGCATATACAATTTTAATTTAAATACACTTCTGGATGGGAGTCTTCGGACTTCCGAAAGGGAAGGTAGGAGACAATCCTAGTATGTTGCTGCCCAATTAATAAGTCCTTGTAGACTTTACTTTAGCAGCTTGCTTTCTTTGCTCTAGACCCACATTAGAGATCCCAGCCAAAACTCCCTCCGCAGGGGCTAAATAGTAGGATTTAGTTTTGTTTAGTGGCATAAGTGCTCATTCACTTCTAATTCAGTGTGTGAAACACATGGGGTGGGTGAGCATAAATGTAAGGTTTTCTTATAACCGATTGCTTTTCATGGTGGAATGTCAAAAACTGCTTGAGTAGCTTTAGCTCCTCTAGACAATCTGTATGTGCTTGAGGATTTACCTAATCATCATAATTTACACCAAAATCTTTGAGTTGTAATATCTCTGTGTCTTTAGATAAACACAACCGGGTTGTTTAGAAAACAACAATGCGCTTCTGAAGTAAATACTAGCATGAAGCAGGTTAGAAGATTATTGATAATGTGTCCGAGTCTGAGTAAGGTTCACTAACCTTGATTAGAATGTGGAAATTATATTAATTATATTACTTACTTGGCTACTCATAAAACTCATTCAATTGTAGGTAAATACATAGTAGGTCCGTCTTACAGGAAATCGTTTCGATCTCATTGCCCTGTTTATCGGCTCGGCGGCGGCGGTGGGAAGAGCGTTCTTCCCTATTACGGCACTTAGGAGAATCGAGATAAAAACGGTTGCTCTCAGAAGGCACTGGCGAGCACATCTATATTGTGAGCTATCGATCTCCACCTCGACACTTCGCCGACTCACGATCAGCGTAACACTATATATCACTTACCACAAGCACTATTATTATTCACTTTTAACCAAGTTATAACTGAAACTTTACTAATTTTCCAAGAAAATTATCGAGAGAAAATATTTGACGTACATTGGCGGCAAATATTTAAGACGCTATGAATGACACTGACAGTGACAGTTTCAGCTCGCTGAGACCATAATTCACAGCGATATTCTTCCATGGTGAAAAGGCAAAGGTAACAAAGAGAGAATGTAAGTACATATATTCTAACTATTTATAGTATATAGGGCAAGATTTAAGATAGCTTCTTCATTATCAAATGTTATGTTTTGAAGGAAACATAATACAACTTATAAAATAAACTAAGACACACGAGGTGACGGCGCGGCGTCGTGTTACGCTGCTCGGTGTCGCATAGCCTGCCGCGAAAACGTCGGTAGACTACACCCTTCGGCCAAAACTCTTCTTCTTCTTCTTCGTGTCGAGATGCTGTGTCGGAACCCGCACCACAAACGACTTGGAGTTGGTGTTGTGACGGGGCTCCAACTTCTCGACCCTTAAGGTCCAGTTGGTCTTCACCTTCATGTACTCTACGATCTCCTCAACCTTCGTGGAGTGATGCAGTCGGGACACATACAGCAACGTCGTAGGTATCGCTGGACGTAGCAGCATATTTGATCCTATCAGTCCAGTTCCAACACCTACCTATAATAAATGCGAAAGTTTGGATGAATGGATGTTTGTTACTCAATCACGCCAGAACGACTGAACGGATTTGAATGAAATTGGCACAGAGATGTATCTGGAGTAGCTCTCTGGAACTACCCGTCAGACTTTAATAATTTATATAAGTAATTGCATTTGATAGCCCAATTCTTAAGGAAGGCTAATTTTTATCCCGGAAAAATGTACGATTCCTGTGGGATAATTTCCGACATCCACGCGGACGAAGAGAGCAGTGGTGGCCCAGTGGTAACGACCGCGACTTAGAGTTGTTGGTCGTTGGTTCGAACCCCGGCAGGCGCTTTACTTTGTGTAAATTATTCCATCATCACTGCTCTCAAAGCGGTGAAAGAAAACATCTTGAGGAAACCGGCATGTCCTAGAACCAAAAATTCGATGTCATGTGACATCTAACAATCCGCACTGAGCCCGCTTGGTGGATTATGGTGAGTCAGCTCAAAGCGGCCATAGGAGGCAAAGCAGCCACGCTTTATTTTTCGGTTATTTGAAATGATAGCACGGCGTGGCTGTTCTGTTCGCACAACCAATCTCCCGCCCCGTGCCGTGCAATCATTCGGTAGCAGTAGGACCGAGCGCGTGGTTGCAGTGACGAAATATATTTATTTGCGTGTTTTGTTAAAAAAATGCAAGGTAAGTTCAAACTGCTTTGGTCAATCCTCTTTCTATTTCACTGCTTTTATTTAACGTGTATTGTCACTTATCTATTTGGCTTTGTTTGTGTTCTATTTTCTCTGAAATATAATAAATAATGTGAGAGCAGTTCATTATTAAAACGAAATGGCCGAAAAAGGCAAAGCGGCTCGGGCAAAGCGGTCAACTGACCGCTTTGCCCTTTGTAAAATGATTATGATTAGATAGATAATGCTTAATTATTTTGTTTAGATGGATAACAACCATAAAAGAAAGACTACCCAGGCGTCATGCGATGAAGATATGATGGGCCGGGCAATTAAAGAAGAAAATGAAATTTTACTTGTTTTTTAAGGAAGTTTTTAAATTTTAGAGCATTCATTTTCATAGAGACTGTTGAAATAATTAAGTAAGACTCACTGTTAATTAATAAAAATGTTAAATATTGTCAAAATCTTAACTTGATTATATGTTACTAATAGTTTAATAGAAGTTTTTAAAGCAAATATAACAATATAGTTAAGTTAAATTACCCTCACGACATTGTAATTAAAATAAAGTATAAAATGATGATTATTTTATAAAAATTTTAAATAATAATAAATAACTTTTTAAAATATTTTTGGTAAGTATTTTTATTTTGTCAAGCACAATATTTTTCACCAGAAAACAAATACATTTCTTACGTTACGTTACGTTGCCCCTACCCCAATGGCCGCTTTGGGCGGCCACTCGGGCAAAGCGGTTTTTTGACAAGTTTCCGTAATTTACAAATCACATGATTATTTTTAAATTTGCGCGAATTTTAATTTCACACTATGAAAATTTTATAAATTCTCTGGCTATTAGTATAAAATTCTCTCCAAAAGTCGATCGTTTACTAGGTCTTTTTTTTAATCAAAGTTAAGGTGGCCGCTTTGAGCTGACCTCTCCTACAGCCCGCTCCCTCTCGCTGAGAGGAGGCCTAGCTGTGTTCCAGCAGTGGGAATATTATAGGCTGATTATGCTATGCTTATGCTACGCGGGCGAAGCCGCCATGAAAGTGTAGCCGCTTAAAATACAGAGTGATCTAATAACCATAATTAGGTATTTAGTTCGTTTCTCGGAAAGCACGTTAAGACGTTGGTCCGGGCTGTCATTCGTGGATCTTTGACTGTCGTTACGGGTCGTCAGAAGCCCGAAAGTCTGACAACCAGCCTTACCAAGGGGTATCGTATTACCCAGTCACTGGGTTGTGGAGCTCAGATAGGCAGTCACTCCATGTGAAATACTGGCATTCAGTTGCATCCGGTTAGACTGGAAGCCGACCCCAACATAGTTGGGAAAAGGCTAGGCAGATTGATTGAGGTATTTAGAACAGACCAGGAATGTGGTATATTTTCTAAACAACGTTTGTAAGGTGTTATTAATATCTATGCGATCACATTCAAGTGCAGTGCGGTCTTTATATAACGTCATACTTCTCAAGGAGTTTTGTAATTATACAACTTATGATTTTTTGACTAGTAATTATTAGAGCTCTTTCTGAAGGAGCTCTTCCTGGAAGTAGGTACTACGGCCATATTTATTACTAGCTTCTGCCCGCGACTTCGTCCGCGTGAAATTTCTTGTACCCCCGACCCGCCTCGTCGCATCGCAACGTCCGCCCGCACTAAGTACTACTTCGTTTTCAATTGGCATTTTTTTCTGACTTTATTTTCTTTTCGCTCGGCTCTTAAGGGTCGTAGCGTTGGGCACGCCACAATTGCGGCGATAAGTCCCCTCTTTGAGGAGTGGTTGGAGAGGCGCCACGGCGTCCTCACCTTCCGCCTGACGCAAGTCCTCACCGGACACGGTTGTTTCGAGAGGTTCCTGTTTCGGATAAGGCTGGAGGAAACGCCCGGGTGTCACCATTGTGTGGATCACCCGGAGGATACGGTGGAGCATACAGTGGAGGACTGCCCGGCTTGGGCGGAGCACCGCCGTGTTCTCACGGAGGCGATCGGCGGCGGCGATCTCTCGCGTCCAAACCTGCAGTGCGATTCTGTAACCATCTCACCGTGAAAACTTAGGTGAAATGAGCGTGGAGTGAGCTGTCAATAGTGTCAATCCCTAGCATGAGCAGTGCGATTCTGTAACCATCTCACCGTGAAAACTTACGTGAAATGAGCGTGGAGTGAGCTGTTAATAGTGTCAATTCCTAGTAAAAACAAACTCACTTCACCTAAGTTTTCACGGTGAGATTTTTCAGAATCGACCGGCTGGTCCAGGCCATGGTGCGGAGCGAGAGTGTATGGGAAGCCGTCACCTCCTTCTGCGAAGCAGTAATGCTCGCGAAGGAGGAAGCGGAACGCGTGAGGGAGAGGCAACAGCCGCGCCCTCGCGCCCCTAGCCGCCGTAGGAGACGCCCTGGGCGGCGGGAATCGATTGCCGATTCCCGGCCACCGTAGGCGCGGGCTTGCGGACGACGAGTAATGGGCAGCTCGCCGTCCGGTAAGGACCAGGCCCGGGTCAACGGCGCGTTGTGTTCCACGCGCGCCTCAAAGAGATGTCAGCAGTGACGGGGTCAATTGGGCCGATGCCGCCGGGGTCGTGGGTAGTTCGAAAGAGATATCGTGGCCCTGGCACGGGCAGTTGAAGGAGCATGGGTGGGTTTTAGTCAGAAAAAGTTTGACACGCCCTCCCGCTCTGCCCAGAGCGGGAGATGTCATTTGATGATTTCCCATCCCCAAAAAAAAAAAAAAAAAAAGAAAAGGTCGTAGCGTGATGCTATGTGTCTTATAACCTTCCTCAGGAATTGGGCTAATAAATGCAAAAAGATTTTTCAAATCCGACTAGGAGTTCCAGAGATTAACGCGTTCAAATAAACAAACAAAAAAAAACTCTTCACCTTTATTATTAGTACAGCAGTGCTATTCTGTAAAAATCTCACCGTGATAATTTAGGTGAAGTGAGCAGTGAACTGTCACATTCTTTCACCCGATACTTGGGGTTGACACTACTGAAAGCTCACTTCACATAAGTTAACACGGTGAGGTTTTTACAGAACAGACCGGCCGATATCAGACTATCGCTTTAGAGCGTTGCTGGATATAGCAACGCTATGCTTCAGTTTATTCATAATGCCAACGGAGTGTGGGACCCTGGTATAGCAGAGAAGCAAGAAGGCGGCGATTACTGACCAACAGTTAAGCTGCCTGCTTGTAGGTGCTTGTGTATCTTCTACTTAAGGCCCCATGAACCGGCGCTCGAGCCGCGTACTGAACTGAAGTAGGCTCGCGAGTGGTTGCCTCGCGCATTTGGTAGGTATTAAAACATAATCATTATTTTAATAATTTTATCACCAGAACCTCAGCGAATTGCGCTAAACAGTCTTACTAAATTTTTATGTATATCAAAAAATAAGAAAAAAACGTCTGTTTTGTAGCTATGAGATTGATCAAACATTACGAAAAGGGGTAACTTTGGGATTTTTTTTTCTATCCAGCAAAGTAAATCTAATCGTATTAGTAAAAGCGATTGGCTATCCGCCAGATCCTTAAATAAGATATATACTGGATGACTTTTTTTACCGTCTCGAAAAAAATAGGGTATATTCGGTGAACGGAGTAGAGCCTATGGCATATCCAGTTTTTTTTTTTTTTTTTTTTAATTAAAAAAAAAACAAAATTCAAATCATAACGCAGGTCGCATATGATTTGAATTTCGATATTTTTAAAGGATTTATTATTTTTCTTCAAAATTTGTGTTTTTATTGTTCTAAAATGAAAAGTTTACAACGAATTTGTAGTATCTATTGATGCTTAGATATTTTTTTTGACTAAGCTATTAAAAAAAAAAATATAGGTTTGCCATACGCTTCTACTCCGTTCACCTAATATGCCCTATTTTTTTCAAGACGGTAAAAAAAGTCATCCGGTATAATCTTTTTTTCAGAATTTTAAAACAGTTTTATATTTTGTCCATGGATTCAAAAAACTAGTAAGCGAAAATCTGAAATTCACTGACAGACAACGCACAACCCACAGACTAAACCGCTGCTGGATCTAGAAGCTTCAAATTTTGCAAATGTTTTCTTAATAAATTGACTAGCGACCCGCTCCTGTTTCGCATGGTTTTTACGACTTATCAAAACATGGAGATTTCTTTATTATTTGCAATTTGCAAGTTTACTAATACTGTAATAATAGGTACACATAATCCAAATGATCTTAAATGTTGCATAGTTAGCAGAACAACGCGGTCACACAGGAAGATTCGAAAAGCGACTAAAGTATCTATAATCATCTGGCTAGCCTTTTCCCAACTATGTTGGGGTCAGCTTCCAGTCTAAACGGATGCAGCTGAATACCAGTATTTTACATGGAGCGACTGCCTATCTGACCTCCACAACCCAGTAACTGGGTAATACGATACCCTTTGGTAAGACTGGTTGTCAGTCTTTCGGGCTTCTGACGACCCGTAACGACTATCAAAGATCCACGAATGACAGCCGGAACCAACGGCTTAACGTGCTTTCCGAGGCACGGAGGAATCTCGGTATGTAAAGATGGTCACCCATCCACGGACCAACCCCGGCAAGCGTAGCTTAACCTGTTCGATCGACCCATGCGGCTGTTATTACTTAGCCACGAGCTCCTCTATCTATACTCGTATAATAAAGTTGTAATATTTAAAAAAAAAGTCATTGCTAAATGTGGCAGTATAATGCTGAAAATATAGTTTTTAGAATTGTCCGTTTTTCTGGATGTATCGCAATACTGACTTAATAAAGCTCAAATTAATTGTTGCGTCATCAGGCATGTTGAAGTGCTAAGCGGGCTATATGCTTATTGTCTCATCTTCTTTGAATTTAATAAAACATCTTAACTGTATTCTCCGAAGGGTTTCGGCCACCTACCTCCTAAGATGATTCAGACTCCGGCCTGCTACTGAAACATCCTCATCAGCCATTCCTGCTGGAAAACTTATTAAAAATTAAAAAGATTTGATGTTGTTTTTTGGGGTTCAACGACCGCTGCTAGTGTTATTACTTGAAATATGAGTTGAGAAAATCTGTTTTCTTTTGTTTTGTCCTATTTATAATAATAGGTCTTTACCTATGAAATTGCCGTTTTGTATGAAAAAATTTAAACGAATTTTTTTCATGCATTTTTTATTTGTATTAATCGAAGTAATCACCCATGCAATCAATGCATCTTTGCCAACGCAGTGGCAGTTTATTGATGCCCTTCTTAAAGAAATCAGCTGGACGGGAGGCAACAAATTCTTCAAAGGCATTTTTTACTGCCTCTCGGGTATTGAATTTTTTTCCCGCCAAGAAGTTATCCAAATTCTGGAAAAAGTAGTAGTCTGTAGGCGCAAGGTCTGGTGAGTAGGGCGGATGACGGAGAGCTTCCAACCCCAGTTCTTGCAACTTGGAGACCGCCTGCTGTGCAGTATGAGGTCGCGCGTTGTCGTGCAGGAGCAGCGGAGACGAGCGATTGACCAATGCTGGTTAGAGATGTGCCAGCTTCTCCATCATTGTGTTCAGTTCTTCACAGTACACATCTGAAGTAATGCTCACCCCGTTTGGTAAGAAGCTGTGATGAATCACACCGGCGCTAGACCACCAAACAGTGACCATCACTTTTCTAGGGGTAAGTTTTCGTTTAGGGCATTGTTTAGGTGCTGAACCAGGATCCAACCAACTTGCTGAGCGCTTGCGGTTATCAAACAGAATCCATTTTTCATCGCAGGTAACATTGCGGTTCAAAATTCCTTCATTTGTGTGTCTGTTGAGCAGTGCAAGGTACGTCTCGACGCGTACTTCGCGCTGGCGATCATTGAGTTCGTGGGGCACCCATTTGTCAAGCTTTTTTACCTTGCCAATTTGACGCAAATGGACCAATATTGTTTTGACGCTAACGTCGAAAGCTGCTGCTAATTCAGCCGTAGATTGTGTATCAACAGCTTCCACAATCGCCTTTAATTCGCCATTGTCGACCAAAGTCTTCGGACGACCGCGAGGTTCATTTTTCAGGTCGAAATTTCCAGAACGGAAGCGAGCAAACCAATAACAAGTGGTGCGTTGGTTTGTAGTGTTAGCTCCGTAAACGTCGTTGATGTTGCGTGCCGCTTGTGCCGCGTTGCTGCCACGACGGTACTCATATTCCATAATTACTCGAATTTTTAACGTATCCATGATGACGAAAAAGATTGAAATGCGATGAAAATGTAACACTAATCAATAAACAAATGACTACTTTTGGAAAAAAAAACCATGTTTTTAAAATAAAATTAATTTGAAATTAGAATTCTTAGCCAAACAAAAATTATTTTGATTTGAAATGGCCAGTACTGCAGAACGGCAATTTCATAGGTAAAGACCTAATATATTGATACCCACCACGTATGTGAAGTTTAAACACAAGAACTCAGAAACAGAAAATGTTCTGACAAGATAAAAAAAAAATATACCTAAATACTAAGAAACGTCATTGTTCGGAATCGCCCTGTGCATAAAAAATATCGGACGTACACGATACATAATTGTCTATTTTATTATATTAGTTGCAAATACTTTTGTAACACGGACTAGCTGCTTGCAAAATGAAGATGGCGGCGATTAATGTTATTAGTCGCGTAAAATACTTTAAAAATTTTAAAGTACTCGTATTTTACGCGACTAATACATTAATCGCCGCTATCTTCGCCTAACGTCATGTCGTATAGAAAAAGATTAGCGATGCCCAATCGATTGCAATCGATCGATCGAATTTTTAATGCATTGTTGCATGTTTTTGAATCTGAATCTCATTTTGAATTTATTTCGAACATATGAGTTGGCACTTAGCAACACTGAAGGCGGTCATACCAACTTATGACGTTCTATTTTTAAACGATATTATTAAACATTGGTATACGACTCACCACTTGAGTAATGAATTTATTAAGTATTTTGTTCACAAGTAAACAATAATGAATTAATTGTTTAATTTAGCTGAATTGGTTTTAGTCATTATTTATTTTCTTATAATTTAATTAAGGAAAATTATTTATTATTAATTAATTCCTTTTAATGTGTGATTAAACAATAAATAGTATTTAGTCATAGACCTATAATTGCAATTATTGTGTTGTTAATGACTAAACGGAATGAGGTCAGTCAGTCAGTCATAAGCAAAAATTCTTAAAAATATTTAATTTATAGATTTTTTAAATTTATAAATAAGTTATTAAGTTTTGTGCCTATTAAATTTCAGAGAACTAACATTTACAAGGTCAGTACGTTGCTTTCCATCCAAATAGCAAAATAATGAATAATACAGTGTATTAGGTTAAACGAAACTAATAAAAAACTTTGACAATGGGACCAAACTTGAAATATGAAAAATAAAGGCAGGCGCAGCTGAGGAGCAGCCGCCCGCAACGCCAGTCCTTAAGAGTTTTAATATTTGAACATTTGAAATTTCAGGGGTCGACAATGTATTGTATTTATTATCTTAAATTGTTTAAAAAAATATGTAAGTAATTGTTTTTAAATATATAAAAAAAAAAAATGTAAAAGAAAAATCAGTAACACGTTCTGCGAATTCTTTGGTGGCCGCGGTACGAGAATTCATCTACAGCCACTCAGATGTAGGAATATCTAAGTATGAAAGGATGGCTCTCCTACCATACGCCGATGACCTAATTTGCTGCCCCCAAAGCATGTCAATCAATCTGCCTAGCCTTTTCCCAACTATGTTGGGGTCGCCTTCCAGTCTAACCGGATGCAGCTGAATATCAGTATTGTACATGGAGCGACTACCTATCTGACCTCCACAACCCATTAACTGGGTAATACGATACCCCTTGGTAAGACTGGTTGTCAGACTTTCGGGCTTCTGATGACCCGTAACGACTGTCAAAGATCCACAAATAACTGCTGGGATCAACGGCTTAACGTGCTTTCCGAGGCACGGAGGAGTCTCGGTATGTAAAGATGGTCACCCATTCATGGACAACCCCGGCAAGCGTAGCTTAACCTAATGGATCGACCCGTGCGGCTGTTATTACTTAGCCACGAGCTCCTCCCCCAAAACATGTACCTAATGCAGATTCATTTAATTTTCAAAGGCCTACACGATCGAAGTGTACGGAACAGCATATTTTTCTTTCTGTTTGGTTGCATATTTTTTTTAAATGCTTGTTACCTCAATATTTCGTCATTTATGAACAGATTTTAGTCATTATTTTTTTGTTTTTTGTTTGTTCATTTAGCCCTGATATGTCCCACTTCCTGTCACTAATACACTTACATATCTAGCAAGTAGTGATATACGAATTTATATAGTGTAGGTACGAAAGCTAAAAAGTGAAAAATATTTTTTTTTTTTACAAAAACACTACAAAGTGAAAAATAACTTTAATTTCGGAAGTAGGTCTTTGGTTTTGTATTTTTTTTTGCCACCAATTTCCGAAATTAAAGTTATTTTTCACTTTTTAGTGTATTTTTTGGAAGCCAGTTGTTTTTTTTTTTGTTTTTGTAAACAGTTTTTTTAACTTATTTCAGAGTTGTTAATTTTTTTATGATTATTACACTCTTTTTAAAGGATCTCCCTCTTTACCTATAACCCTGTATATTTTAATTTTATGTTACGCTTTTACGCGGAATCGCATCCAGGATCAGATGTTCAGGGGTGGAAGAGAAGGCAGCTTATTTAACATAACCATCGGATTCTCCTCACTACAGATTAGATCATAGCTCTTCATATGGAAGGTTCATATGGCTTGAGGCTACCCATATGAGAAAAACTAAGGGATAAGTACTTACCAAGCCTTAAAAAGTACATCAGAAACTTGACAACGTCGCAAATCTCTGTCAAATATTTCGCGTTTTGATTAATTTGTCAATACTGAAATGAAAAATTCTAAATTAAAGCATGACATATTGCTCGGCACTAAATTATTGATTAGGGATTGACCTCCACCCTCCTAATTAAGAAATTCCTGATAGGCCTGACATTATCTACAAATCGGTGTCAACTGTCAAATAGCTGTCAATGCATCCGCGCACACCCCACAACTCAAAGGATGAATGAAGGATGAGAAAAAGGCGTCAAAAATCACCTTTTTAAAATAATCATCGCCCAAAAAGACACGCGAACGTGATACTTAATATTATGTATTATACATACAAATATATAAACTGCTATTTAAATCAGGTGTTGGTTGGCGCCAGGTCGTAGTGTTGTTGCGACATCCGTACGGACCGAACGCGAGCAACGTTCGCTTTTCCCGCGCGAATACGAAATTCAAAAGTGACGTTTATTTGTTTTCTTTTTTCAATAAATAAATAAATTTTCAGCCTGTGCTTTTTTGAGTTAGGAACAAAATGGGCAGTTAATATTTTTTTATTTAGTTTTTTTTGTCGGACTTGTGTTTTGAGGACTAAAGAAGAGAGGATTTTGCATTTTTTTTTTGTCTCTAAGGCTGTGCTAGTGTTAAGATATCATGGCTTACACGTAAGTATTATATTCAGTTTTTTTTTTATTTTAATTATATTCAAACGCCGTCGCCGCTTTGTTTTCTACAACATTCATATAACCATGTAATTGGTGTAAACATGCTATGAATTTTAATGACCGCAGCGCGTCTTATTAATATTATTTCTAAGGAAATAACATGAATAAAATTTATTGACGCGAAAATAAAATTAACAACAGTTTAAAAGCGAATTAATAATAAAACTAAATCGTAAAAAAAATATTAATTACGTACAATTATTTCGTACTTAGGTAAGTACCTACTTAATATTTTTATTTGTTCAACCTGACCCAATCTCGGACAAACGTTTAATTTATAAACCATTACGAAACTATTATTATTAAACTATTGCATTAAAATTCAGTTTAAAATAAAAATAAAAATATTTTTAATCTCTTCGCAGATACCTTTCTAGGTTATCAAAACTTACTCATGCTGATGAAATGTTAAAAATGCGAATCAAATTGTATCAGATTATTCTCAATCGCGAAACCCTTTTTCAACTTTGACCCAAAATATATACTTTATTTGGATCTGAATAATTATTTAATTATAGATCCAGGGTCTATAATCCATAATAGACTTAATAGTCCTGGATATAAAAAAAAAATGTAGACACAAAATCACCAATTAAAAAAAAATGGTTTTATAAATTTTGGTTCCCATGACCTCAATAAAATTAAAAACCCATTTATTCCTTGATATAAACTGTTTTATTATTATTATTTTATTTAAAGACTGACCCAAAACTTCATACAGTTTACATAATCACATTACAATAAGATAAAAAATATTTAAAATGAGTAGTTAAGTAGTAACAAATTGTAATTATAAACAAACCGATCAAGAGCGAGTCGGACTCGCGAATCGAGGGTTCCGTTCCGATTTCTGAAAAAGTGTGCTATTTAGAGTCATCGTTTTATTTTTCCTGTAATCTTTACTTAAACTTCTATCACATAGATTAATTTCAGATTTTTCTCTATACAAGCTTCGGAGATGGGGCGAATGGTATTTTTTTTTTAAATTTTTTATCAAAGTTGAAAACTTGCGGTTTAAAAAAAAGAAGAAAAAAATGTTTGAGAATGTGCAAACACGTTCTTTCATATGACCCCATATACTAGACTTCGAATTTTTAAGACCCTGTTGCAAAAAAAAACCTTTTGTTCAGTCCCTGTTCCAAAAAAATATATACATATATTTATTTCTTTCTTATTTGCAAAATAGTTGAAAAATTTCAAGATGATAGCATTAGTAGTTCTTGAGATATCCAGCTGTGACAGACGGACAGACAGACAGACTGTGTCGCATCATAAGGGTTCCTTTTTACCATTTTGGTACCAATCCTAAAAATTATATGTATTATAGGCACCTATATCTAACAAGCTAGGCATGTTAGACATAGGTGCCTATAATGGACTATAGGCTGTCCTTATCCACTGGTTTTGGTCAGGAAAGCAATTGAGTGAAAATTTAATGTAGCAGTAAAACCTACATGAATAAAAAATATTTTTTTTTTAATAGGTTTACAAATCGGGCATTACAATATAACTTACATACAAGATAACTTAAAGACACACATAACACTGCATGCCCTAAATTAATGAACACAGCATGCACAATGTATGAGCTATTTAAAATTAAATAGAGATAAAACTCAAACTCAAACTCAAAGCATTTATTTCAATTAAACCAATTACAGGCACTTTTGAATTGTCAAGGGGTCGGTCAGTCAGAAAGATGAAGCTAGGCGCCCATTCCAAAGCATAGTAGGTACCTATGGAGAAGAACGGGCAAGAAACTCCACGGACACTCTTTTAAATCAAGATATGGTTACAAAATAATGGTTACATCATTCATGTTGAAATTTTACATGTGAGAACGATGCAGAACGTTAAAAGCGTCCTTAAAAAAAAAACAATTCAAATATTTAAATTAAATTAAAATAAGCCGTGGCCGCTAAGGTATGACCAGCCTTCACTGACAGCGCTTGTTCACGAACCTGACGCATGGATTAGCTAAATGATCCAACACGCGCCACCATCAGCGAGACATTAGAGTGAGCGTCACATACTCTCAGCCGCCAGGGCATATTCAAGTCAAACAGAGACGTACCCAGTAAATGGTAGCTTTAGAGTATGTACATAGTACTCACACATGTGTGATATGTTTTTAAATAAATAATAAGTTTAATAATAATAGCTATAAAGTCTCTTTATCTGTCTGTCTATCTATCTATCTAGTATATCTGTCTATATCAATCTATTCATTAAGTACCAGGGCTAACGAGCTCTGTTCTGATGAAAATAGAGAAAACACATTTTTTCCCAGATATGAGTCTAGCTAGATCGATTTTTCGCCCCCGTAAACCCCTATATTATAACTTTCATTGAAGTCGTTAGAGCCGTTTTCGAGAACATGATTATAAATTTATTTAAGTATAATATTATACAAATTATAATAGCAAATAATACATTATACAAGCAATCTATATCTGCCTAGCCTTTTCCCAACTATGTTGGGGTCGGCTTCCAGTCTAACCGGATGCAGCTGAATACCAGTATTTTACATGGAGCGATTGCCTATCTGACCTCCACAACCCAGTAACTGGGTAATACGATACCCCTTGGTAAGACTGGTTGTCAGACTTTCGGGGTTCTGACGACCCGTAACGACTGTCAAAGATCCACGAATGACAGCCGGGACCAACGGCTTAACGTGCTGTCCGAGGCACGGAGGAGTCTCTGTATATAAACATGGTCACCCATCCACGGACCAACCCCGGCAAGCGTAGCTTAACCTGATGGATCGACCCGTGCGGCTGTTATTACGTAGCCACGAGCTCCTCTTATTAATATATAATAATACATTATACAAGCAAATTATACAATTATAATAGGAGGAGCTCGTGGCTGAGTATTATCAGCCGCACGGGTCGATCCATCAGGTTAAGCTACGCTTGCCGGGGTTGGTCAGTGGATGGGTGACCATCTTTACAAATCGAGACTCCTCCGTGCCTCGGAAAGCACGTTAAGCCGTTGGTCCCGGCTGTCATTTGTGGATCTTTGACAGTCGTTACGGGTCGTCAGAAGCCCGAAAGTCTGACAACCAGTCTTACCAAGGGGTATCGTGTTACCCAGTTACTGGGTTGTGTAGGTCATATAGGCAGTCGCTCCATGTAAAATACTATTCAGCTGCATCCGGTTAGACTGGAAGCCGACCCCAACATAGTTGGGAAAAGGCTAGGCAGATTGATAATATTATACAAATATTGATTGTTTCATAGTAAAGGATAGAATTATTAAATAAACCGCATTAGTAATACACGTTTAAGTAGTAGACTCATTGTCAGCGAGGGGAAGTGGAAACCGCATATAGCTACAATCAAAGGCGCCTGTGGATAATCCGATGGGGCCTTATCTATTGATAAGCATTATTATTGTAATATTATCGCCAAGTACAATAGGTACACACATTTTATTTATATTATTGACATTGAATATTTTCTATAAATAATTATGTGGGGTCAGAGTGCTCATGATTTGTTTAACGAAATCTCCAAACGGCTGGTTGATACTTCCCGTGACCCAAGGGCTGGCTTTTACCTTGGCCAGAGGCATATAGGATACTTTTAATCCCACGTAGTACGTTCCCGTGTGATATGTTCCAACATCCACGCATTTGAAGCCGCGTGAAAAAGCTAGTATGTAGTAAAAGAAAATAAACGGTGTAATGACGCGCAAACTGTTACTACTATGAATTCGGCACACGATTCTAGACCCCAAGCGTAGAAATTTTACCCAAAAATTATTTTGACGCATTTCGGCTGCACGCAAAATCATTTGTTGTCCACAAAAACTACAAATTTGCCTTATTCTTTCTCATGATTATAAAAATTAAAGATTTTCTTTAGTAAGTTATGAGGACTGAAACACGATTGACACAATTTGGCTCGACACAAAAAAATCGCAGTTATCTCAAAATTTGAATTTTTATGAGAAAACCACTGTTGTTTTATTCGATTGTAATTGTGGCAATTTTAATAAAATTTCATATACACGTTCACCAAGTCTTTACTTATGAGGATTGTGGGTTTAAAATGTTAATGAAACAGAGCATATAGAATTTGAATAAAGAAATATTTTTTAAATTCTATATGCTCCGTTTGGCCATACCAATGCTCCAAACCCCGGAAAAACTTCAACGCTGGCTTACACCCTGTCGTTGTCTTTCGTGAGACTCAATTTAATCATTTAGAGAATAAAGAAAATGGAGGAGCTCGTGGCTAAGTAATAACAGCCGCAAGGGTCGATCCATCAGGTTAAGCTACGCTTGCCGGGGTTGGTCCGTGGATGGGTGACCATCTTTACATGCCGAGACTCCTCCGTGCCTCGGAAAGCACGTTAAGCCGTTGGCCCCGGCTGTCATTCGTGGATCTTTGACAGACGTTACGGGTCGTCAGAAGCCCGAAATTCTGCCAACCAGTCCTACCAAGAGGTATCGTATTACCCAGTTACTGGGTTGTGGAGGTCAGATAGGCAGTCGCTCTATGTAAAATACTGGTATTCAGCTGCATCCGGTTGGACTGGAAGCCGACACCAACATAGTTGGGAAAAGGCTAGGCAGATTGATTGAGAATAAAGAAAATGGACTGCATTATTGATCTAGTGCTCGCAAGTGCTAACTGCTGAGCCTGAGCTGTATCGAAATTAATGTTTTTGGATTTTTCCTATATGGAAATTCTCAAAAGTATCTGGATTTGTGCCCGGTTGATGACAATAGGCGCGCCCCCTATTACATGGGACTTAAACATAACTGGTGAAATGTGGGTGTAATAAAGTTACAGCTCTGCCTAACCCTTTGAAGAATACAGGTGTGATGGTAATCAATCTGCCTAGCCTTTTCCCAACTATATTGGGTTCAGCTTCCAGTCTAACCGGATGCAGCTGAATATCAGTATTTTACATGGAGCGACTGCCTATCTGAACTCCGCAACCCAGTAACTGGGTAATACGATACCCCTTGGTAAGACTGGTTGTCAGACTTTCGGGCTTCTGACGACCCGTAACGACTGTCAAAGATCCACGAATGACAGCCGGGACCAACGGCTTAACGTGCTTTCCGAGGCACGGAGGAGTCTCGGCATGTAAAGATGGTCACCCATCCACGGACCAACCCCGGCAAGCGTAGCTTAACCTGATGGATCGACCCGTGCGGCTGTTATTACTTAGCCACGAGCTCCACAGGCGTGATGGTAATGGTATGAGATAAAATGTTTCAAGAAATATGGGGACGGGATTTCAGACAAACATCGAGACGTTACAGATGTTCTGCGAAAACCTGGCAATGCATACCTATTTTCTCTCTCGCAGCAGGTCAAAAATATCGTTTTGCATATTTACGAATTATGAAATTACCATGACAAAGAATACGTACGAAAATTAATTCGTAAATATTAATAACCACCAGGTCAAAATAACTTAAAAGAGAATAAGAATAAGCGTTGTCATAAAATTGTAATAACTAAGTATTAATATATTTTCAGTTGTTAAAGAAATTATCATAACAAAGGGTGTTAACAACGCACATTATAATATTATGAAATAACCTGCCTTGACTTTATGCTAAGTTCCTATTTATCTATGCTAAACAAAAAAAAAAAGTTAAATCTTCACCATAAATGGAAAAAAATAAAGCAACAAAAATTGTGACAGCAGTTAACATGTGAGACAGACAGAATGTCAAAATATAGTCTTTTATAGTTAATTTCTGTTTTTTATTTTTCTATGGTTAATTTTTATGTTGACTAAGTTCATGCTGTGAAGCTGTGATTGGCTGACGGAAATAAAAACTGCCAATATAAGTAATCAGTATCACACTTATGAGTTTATGAGATATGACCACAGATACATTAATTAGGCTTTTAGAAACCGGCACCCTAAAAATTGCGTAACACACTATTGATCGGAATTTGAATCATTTTAAAACAAATTGCTAATCCATTGCTTCATATGTTCGAAAAATGAAAAATTTGTCTGCTCGACAACGTAAATAACAATAACGCAATGAATGTTGTTAAACTGTCAAATTGAAACCAACTCCGATTGATAATGTGTCACGCAATCAGGGTGCCCCCCCCTCCCCCCCACCCCCACCCTGATTGCGTTTGCGTGTGTGTGTAATTGTAAGTATAGTAAATAATAATTCAAGTTAGGCTGAGAATCAGCACTTTCTGAACGTCAAAATTACTGTGCTCCTATACACTAGTGGCACTCGTCAATGGCAGGAGGCAACGACAGTCGCCGACGCGTCGACGATAGAAGCAACTTCGGCTGCAGTTGCCGCATACACTCGACGTGTCGACGGCTGAAGGCCGTTGGCGCATAGCGCTCGCTCCCCAGCATAATCAGCCTATAATGTTCCCACTGCTGGGACACAGGCCTCCTTTCTGTGACAGGGAGCGGGCCGTAATCTACCACGCGGGTGTAGTGTGGGTTGGCAGATGTAACATGTCTTCGAATTTTTGATCTTAGAATTTTTGTTTTTTTTAGCCGACTTCAAAAAGGAGGAGGTTCTCAATTCGTCGGAACCTTTTTTTTTATGTATGTTCCCCGATTACTCGATGATGGCTTTAATGGATGGATGGATGATGGATTGATGGCTTTTTTTATTCGAGAGGGTATACCTACATCACAGTTGTTCCCATATAAAATTGATTAACTTTGCTTGGGTAGTTTTTGAGTTAGCTTCAATAATACGTATTTTTTCCCCTCTTTTATATGGATGATGTTCTAGTTTGTTTTGCAGGTAGTGATATTAGAATTTGTGTGGGGTAGCTACTACAACTAAAATGCGAAAAATAAAAACTTTTTTACAAAAAAATACAACCGACTTCCAAAAACAACACTACAAAGTCAAAAATAACTTTAATTTCGGAAGTCGGTGTCTAGTTAAATGTATTTTCGTTTTTTGCCACCGACTTCCGAAATTAAAGTCATTTTTCACTTTGTAGTGTTGTTTTTGGAAGTCGGTTGTATTTTTTTGTAAAAAAGTTTTTGTATAATATGACCTAAACCTCGGTAAATCGCAGCCGTTACCACGGGGCCACCACTGCTGCCTTCCACTTCCACTGCTAATTCCCCAGCATTAGCTAGCTATTCGCAAAACTACCGCGTTACTATAGAAATGTTACTAACCGTTTCCCTTGAATGCGTTTAACAACTAGCTCAGCATGATAAGAGCCTGATAATCTGTGTTTTCTTATAGACCTCACCGGTTGGAAACACTGACCTATTTAGGACCCGATTTAATCTATCTATTGTGCTACTGTATATGTGGTCACTGCGATAGTGCGATACAATCTATAAGTTCATGCTCCTATGGAAATCAATTTGCTATTTTAAATATCCCGTTGTAAATTGTTATAAAGAGATCAGTTTTATCCATTGCAATTAGAGACAATTTATAGATTAGTAGGTAACATTTTATAATTTACTTATTGTGTATTTAGTAGTCATGTTATGTTTAATTAAATAATTATTGGTATAAGTACAATATTCAGTCCAAATTGATGTGAAACCATTTATTATTAGCAACTCTACAATGAATGAGACATAATGAAAAGATGAATATTGCACACAAAAGATAAAGACAGTACAGAGTCAGTAGTTATCCAAAAAGAATGAAACACAAATAAACCTTCAATATCTGGTGCTAAACAGGAACTTGATCATATCATAATGTTTCATTCTTGACAGCTAACGATTTTTTTGACAGATTTACTTCTTAATTTATAGATTAAAAATAAATGTATCAGGCGCCAGGATGTATCGAAAACTGTACTCTATTTTTTTCTAATCAGCCAGCATTCTGTCCGAACAGATAACGTAAATTGGTCTAGACGAATAAACTACGTAACTTATGTTCAGCTAAATCGATTTTGACAGTTAAATAGCATCGATTAAACTGGCAAACGGCCTGATTTGAATGTTAAGAGGCTTTATTGTAGGTGCACTGACATTTACGAACGCTGTTAAAAAGTTCTATACTCTATTTGTGTTACGCTGATTAAGCATTTAGGTACCTACCTATTCTGACGTTGTGATTATAATATTATGTCATTGTGGTTACAAATAGGCAATCCCGATTGTCATTTCTTTTGATAGACATCATGTATGCGCGATTATACAGTAGGCCAATAATAATGAACTCTATTTGCAAATAATGGTAGTTATTTAGTAAACAAACACTTGGTTTCCCCAAGGCACACGGAAGTCTGGACGGCAGAATTCATTATTTTATAACTTTTTAAAATGTTTCTATGTAGAATGAGTGACATTTATCATCTACAGTTTGATTTTTATTTCGACGGAATTGTGACACCTGTTATTTTTTGACACTTCAGATATCTTAAACCTTTTCAACCGGTCTTGTCCTTTTTATAAGTTATTTAAATGACTACAGTTTTTGGATATAAAATAACAAAAAATATGAAAGAGAATGAGATCAAGTAAACTATATGACAATGTAAATAGTGTTTGTTGTGTGCATTCAATGCACACTAACTAAAATATTAAATTTATATGGCTAAATGATAAAAAGGAGTAAAAGAACACATTTTTAAATTTAAATACTTATTTAAGTATTATTATCGCTAATATCATCGTCGTTGTCTGTATGTAGTTACAAGAAGCGAAGATTTTACAAACAAAAAGATATTCCTCAAAAGGTTTGTAACCTTCCATAGGTTACAAACCTTTTTAGTGGACAGGGATCCCTGTGAAATAAAAATATTTACCTCACTAATTATTGTAACTTTAATAATTTAATAATAAAAAATCTGATCACCATTTTAAAATTATCAGTAAATTTTTTAGAAAGATTTTTTTTAAATTTCGCATAAATGCGTTCCATTTTTAGTAGGACCGTTTTATTATTGGCAACACTTATGAAATGTCAGAATTCCGTCGAATTAAAAATCAGACTGCAGGTACAGACCCGTTCTGATTTAAATATAGAACACTTTTGTTTTCGTTAGCCCTATTTTACGCGAGGATTCTGACAAGCAGCTGTTATATTCTTTGTTTTTTTTTAAGACCGTAGACAAGAACGTCGTAGACTAAAATCAAAACATTGTTAAAATGCCATAACTTACAAATTGTTTATATCGATCGGTAAGCAGCTATTACGGCTATTAGGCCTGGAGCAAAACCATCGTAAACATATAAAAAAACTATTTTTACTTGTGTTTATATTTTTTTAAGAACACTTTGAACTACTAACTTTTGTATACATTTTTCTCATCGAAATCGATGATACGATGATAATATATTTACGTTTGAAGATTTTTAGCATGTTTTCATAATAAAATAGAGGCGTATGGTTTGAATTTTTTTAAACGAAATATTTATTGATCCCTGTTATATTAGATGCTGAGATGAGATATATCTTTTGAGGTTATGAATAATGTTGTTTTTTTTTTAAATGGGGTCATGGCAAAGGGAATATAGATTCTCAATTGTATTTCGGTAGGTATCGCAGTTATTCGTTCGTATAAAAAGCAAGCAACACATTTCTATACTGTTCTTATATTTTCACAACAGTAAACTAGTTCTTAACCGACTTCAAAAAGGAGGAGGTTCTCAATTCGTCGGAGCCTTTTTTTTTTATTTCTTTTTTTATGTATGTTCCCCGATTACTCGAAGATGGCTAGACCGATTTGGATTTTTTTTTGTTTTATTCGATCACAGTTGGTCCCATATAAAATTTATTAACTTTGCTTTGTTAGTTTTTGAGTTAGCTTCAATAATACGTATTTTTTCCCCACTTTTATATGGATGATGTTCTAGTTTGTTTTGCAGGTAGTGGTATTTGAATTTGTGTGGGGTAGGTAGGTACCTACCCCACACAAATTAAAATGATTATTTATTATATATATTATATATTATTTTATATATTATTTTTTATTATTATTTATTTATTTTTCATTTTTTAGTTGTGGTAGGTACCACAACTAAAAAATGAAAAATAAATCCACGAATGACAGCCAGGACCAACGGCTTAACGTGCTTTCCGAGGCACGGAGGAGTTACGGTATGTAAAGATGGTCACCCATCCACAAACCAACCCCGGAAAGCGTAGCTTAACTTGATGGATCGACCCGTGCGGCTGTTACCTATTACTTAGCCACCAGGTCCTTTATCTTAAAATAAATTTAAAACAATTTATTATAAAATTATAAAAAATATGTATTTAAGCCCATTTGATACTTATATTATATCACACGGTACTGTTTTCAAAACTTTTTGTTTAAATTTTCTTATTTGCTCCAAAAAGTGGCCACATTCAAAATTCATTTATTTACGATACGCGTCCGTGTTTGGGTAGCAGAAATTCATATATTCAAATTTCAACTTAATCGGTATCGGTCTAGATTCGGAGCAAATTACCTGTGACAGGCGGACAGATAGACAGACTGACAGTCAGATGGACAGACAGACACACGATTGATCCTCTATGAGTTCCGTTTTTTTTTTTTGAGGTACGGAAGCCTAAAAAAGAACACAATTTAAAAAAAAACGGTTGACAGACAGTTTAAAAATGGAAAAGAATTCGATAAGCGAATCAAGAAGGAATCAAATAACGGAAAGTGAAAGTTGCATAAGTAAGTATCGGTTATTAGGATCAATGAACATTCCTGTGCTTTATTATATCCTATACCTTACCTACATAATTATAAATTAAAGTCGGTTTTCATGTCTGTCCGTAAGACCGCATTGTTTTTCTTTTTTTAACCCACTTCAAAAAAGAAGGTTCTGTATTCGACCCGCATGTATGTATGTATATATGTATGTATGTATGTTTGTTTGTCCACGATTTTCTCAAAAACTAATGAACCAATTTAGATGATTCTTTACTACCTTGATTAACATACTTTCAGGAAGGTTTTAGTATATAATACATTATGTAATTATTCTTATGTACGAAGTTATATGCACTGTATCTCCGGCATTTCTAAACGGATTTTTATGATTTTTCTTTTCGTTCGACTTAGGCTTACCTAATTATGTAATTGATATATTCAACCAAAAATTAAAAAATAAATTTACTTAAAAAATATAAAAACCGACTTCAAACCAAAAACGAATAAAATAACTTTCATAAAACACTTCAACAGCTTCTGAAGTCGGTGTCATCAATTCTTCAATGCACTTTAGCTTGACACCGACTTCAGAAGCTTTTGAAGTGTTTTATGAAAGTTATTTTATTCGTTTTTGGTTTTGAAGTCTGTTTTTACTTTTTTTAAAGTAAATTTATTGTAATTCAGCAACGGATTTTAATGCAGTGCTTAACATCATTTAGAGAATTTATTCCTAAGTTTTATTACCTACTAAATACAATAATAATAAACATACTTACATTATAATAATGAAATCTCGATGTTTTGTCAAGTCGTAAAAAACGTGCAAAACAGCAGTGCTATTCTGTATAAATCTCACCGTGAAAATTTAGGTGAAGTGAGCGTGGAGTGAGCTGTCAAAGTCAGTACTGTCAATCCCTAGCATCAGGAAGAATGACAACTCACTTCACCTAGGTTTTCACGGTGAGATTTGTACAGAATAGCACTGCAGGGGCGGGACACTAGTGTACAGTATTTATGTAAGTAAATGATAAAACAAAACAGTCTGAAAAATATCAATAACTAGCTGCGCCCTCGCGGTTTCACCCGCGTAGAACGGGATAAAAAGTTAATCCAGGGTATAAGCTATCTACATACCAAATTGCATCCAAATAGGTCCAGCCGTTTGAGCGTGAAGAAGTAACAAACACGGGTATGTGAGTGTGTGGGTACACACTCACATACTTTCGCCTTTATAATATTAGCAGTCTATACATCATAGGTACAGTCGTCCGACGAAGCCCGAGCTGCTTACGAAGTTCGGCGAACTTCGTAAGTAGCTCGGGCTCTCGTCGGACGACTGTATGATATATAAGACTGTGATATTAGTGTGATTGTACACCTCAAGTAGGTAACTATTGTAACAATAAAATCACATTTACTTTGTGTTCAAAAATGACATCACACCGGCCATAATACAAAAACTTAAAAAACTAACAATAACCGATTTAACCACGCCACGGTACGAATCGAGAACCGTGAAATTGTTTAAAAAATACTTTTTGTTTTTAAAACTAAGCTTTGTTGTTGTAAACCAAAAGACAAAAAGTATGATTATTGTTTATGGTCATATCTAATAGATTAATCTATATGCCATTGTGTATAGTTTGTGTTAAGTGGTCACATAATAGTCATAAATAATATATCTGTATTTTGTTACGCACGCATTGCTGAAAAGCGAGGTCTTAGCCGACGTCCGCACGGACGTAAAAATATCGCGGCGGGATTTTATTGCGCACTGGATTTTCAACTCTCGTTGTTGAGCCGAGCTTCGAGAGTCCAACCTAACAACAACAGAGTGCATCCCAGCGCGTCGATAAAACACTATTGGATTTTTAAATAAGCAGAGCGTTGAAAATCCAGTGCGCGAAAAAAAAATCGCTGCGATATTTTTACGTCCATGCGAACGTCGGCATAGTCTCAAAATGCTAAGGTTGTAAATCAAAACGTGAATACGTTATTGGGGCTAGTCTCAATTACGTAGTCGGATTAGTTAACACATTCCTATCAGATGACTTGATACTTATACAACATTATATTAACATTTTATTAGCAGACGCGTCATAGACAGGGAAATACGTAAACATTCCGATTTGCTCTTTTTTTTTCTTTCTTGTTTTACGTATACTATGATGATAAAAACTTTTTTACAAAAAAAAAAATACAACCTTTTTTTTTGGTTTTTTTTTGGGTTGTTTGGGTTTTTGGGAAGTCCCAAAAACAACACTACAAAATGAAAAATAACTTTTAATTTCGGAAGTCGGTGTCTGGTTAAAATATGTATTTTACGTAATTTGCCACCGACTTCCGAAATTAAAGTTATTTTTCACTTTGTAGTGTTGTTTTTGGAAGTCGGTTGTATTTTTTTGAAAAAAAGTTTTTTATTTTTCACTTTTTAGTCGTGGTACTTACCCCACACAAATTCTAATACCACTACCTGCAAAAGAATCTAGAACATCATCCACATAAAAAGTGGGGAAAAAATACGTAGGTACTATTGAAGCTAACTCAAAAACTACCCAAGCAAAGTTAAACCAACTTTGAGCTTTGAGGTATACTCTCGAAAAAAAAAAAATATTTTTCATATCGGACGACTCTGTAAAAAGTTATGTGTGTTCATACATATAAAAAATTTCAAAAAAAAAAATTAAAAAAAAATGTGTCGAATTCAGTACCTCCTCATTTTTTTTCGTCGTTTAAAAATGGAACACTATTAACGTAGGTAGGGTTTCAGAACGAGTTTAGATTAGTATCACATTATCCTATTGACCGCCCCAGACGGATTAATAAGACAAATGTTTTCATGCCCGTGGCACCTCATCGTTTTGTTTTTCGAGAACCTATGTTCGTTTTATTTTTGTTTTTCGTAGTATTTATTTGTCGATTTATGAGCTGTATGTCGATTCTGTAAAATTCAAACAACAACACACATCGCTATTCACTCTCACTCGTAAAATAGATGCTTTTTATTTGACACTTTGAATCGGGTTCGAGTGCGAAGTGAGCATCGAAGTGACGGGGAGATTATCTCGTACTTTATCTGTCAAAATCTTACGGTCAATTTAGTTCAAATCGCTGACACGCTCGCAAGGGTAGCGTTTAGTGTAAATTTGAATTATCAACCGAGTTTTTAGAATGCCAATCAAGAAACTCACAGCGGATTCAGATTCGAAGTTCAGAATGAAGTCTTACAGAATCACACGGCTGGGCGCTGGGGGCACGGCAATTGATATAAATAAAACCAAGCGGTAAATAGGTTAAATTAAGCGTTCGAGTTACTTAGTAAAGGTAACATAAATTAACTTTTTGGGTGATTTCCTTGAAAAAGAACAATGTGTAAAAATGTAAAAAAAAATACTTAAACGATGAAATGATGGATGGACTGTGTGAAAGATGATTTATGGCTAGATACGGGGGAGTGACTACCGAGATGACGACTAATAGAGAAGTATGGAAGAAAAAGCCATGTTGCGCTGACCCTAAATAGATTGGGATAAGAGCAGCACCCTAATTGCATAACACACTATCAATCGGAATTTTAATAATAATTTTAAAGCAAATTGCTAATCCATTGCTTCATATGTTCGAAAAATTTGTCCGCTCGACAATGTAAATAACGCAATGAATTTTGTTGAACTGTCAAAATGAAATAGATTCCGATTGATGTGTGTTACGCAATTAGGGTGCTGGATATAACGATGCTTGAGCGTATTAAAAAATTGACACAAAGCCTTGAAATTAATAATTAATTACTTACTGATTATTTTGTTTCCTTCTTCATCATTCCTAAGTATTAAAATGTCAGTCGAATAACTGGTCGTACACTTATAGAGATGACGACAATTCGTCTTCTTTATCTATACCTACATATTTATAAATTAAAGACGCTTTTCGTGTCTTTTATATCACGCACAGGATTTTGTTGCGGTTTCCACCAACATTAAGCCGACGTTCGCACAGACGTAAAAATATCGCGGCGATTTTTTTTCGCGCACTGGGTTTTCAACGCTCTACTTAGCGCCGAGAATTGTAAATCCAACAGTGTGTTTTTTCGTCGCGCTGGGATGCACTCTGTTGTTGTTAGGTTGGATTCTCGAAGCTCGACTCAACACCGAGAGTTGAAAATCCAGTGCGCGACAAAATCCCGCCGCGATATTTTTACCTCCGTGCGGCGTCGGCTTAGAGTATTTATTCCGGAAGGTTTATATGTACTATGGACAAAACTTAAGCATGCTCACATAAGAAAATATTCCTGTGAGAGCGCAGCTAGTGACAAACGAACATTGTGCGATCGAGTCGTGAGCCGTGCATGCGATTATCGCCTTTGAGGTGATCATGCGGAACTTTGGCCCATAGTACTATACGTATTATAAAATAAAGTCGCTTTTCATGTCCGTCTGTGTGACCGCGTTGTTCTTCTAAACTACGCAACGGATTTTGATGCGGTTTTCACAATCATTTAGAGAATTTATTCCGGAAGGTTTAAATGTATAATACATTAATATTTAACTTATATATAATATATGTCGGAGATGGTTGTCAACTACAATATTGCGATTGCGGGTAGACGCAGAATTTGTTATGATTTGTTTCTTTTTTTCTCTTAATAATAACTTAATTTAAGTAAAATCGGACCATAATTTATTGAGTACTCAGTATATACTCAGTATACGCACTAATTGATTTTTGGCAACTGATTTCGATGATTGTAACCGATAGTTTTGTTCAAAACAATTAATGAGATGTTAGTGTGATTTTAAAATGTTATTCTGGTATTATTTAATTACTTAAGTAAGTCTTATTAGATTTAAGCCCATTTTAGTGTTTTGTATCAAGTAAACACGAGACGTACCGCAATGCGCCATCGGGCAGAGTTGTTGTGGAGGGGTTGCAAAGTGGGGACATCGTCCTATAAAACAGCGCGTTCTCGGCGTTACTAGGAGTCGGTCCTCGGATTCGACTCGATACAGAGCTCCTGCTCCCGACAAAACTGTCGGTTTACTTGGTACAGCGCTGCTGTATATTGACATAGTTGTATTGCCTTACTGATAGCGATAGACTTTGTATTCGGGTGGCTTATGCCGCTATACGAACTGTAACCATATGGGTTTGTTCGCCTAACTGTATCATTACTGATCATTTGTATTGTGTTTTTTTTTATAAAGTGTACTTGTGCTAATTATAATTCTGAAATTGTTCATACCGTCTTGTTTATCCCAATAAAATGGGAACTACAAACCCTGACGATATACCGCTCGGCACTCCTGATCCTACATCAGAAGTGGGATTAGGTTTAGCCCAGGAATCGCAAGGTGTTGGTGATCCATGGCGAGCAATGTTAGAGCTTCAGAACCATAATATGGCTCAGTTAATTGAAGCGATTAAGACGCACTCCACTCCGTCTACTGTAATTCGCTTGCCCGATTTTAACCCAGACCTACCTGATTCCAATGCTCAATCTTGGAGTACAACCGTAGATATTTGTCTATCAGAAAAGCCTCTTGAAGGTGGCCCTCTTATTATTGCCCTCACTAAAGCTTTAAAAGGCAGTGCTAACACATGGCTATCCCAAGTATCTTATGAAGGCATGACCTGGACAGACTTTAAGAGTCTTTTCCTCTCTCGTTATGACGTTTCGGAAACTGTTGCCGCTACCCTAATTAACCTTCATAATAGTCAACCAGACGAAGGAGAATCTTTAGCCGCATATGCCAGTCGACAGGTCACTTCACTGACATCTAAATGGAATAATATGAGTGTCGAACACATTACTGTTTCTACTGTACTGGCCCATGTCTCCAAATTTGATTCCCGTGCTCATCGACTAGCATTTACTACTGAAGTAGATACTAGGCAAAAACTTCAACAAGAACTGAGTGTCTTGTCCCATCTTAAGAGAAAGTCTCAGATTTCCTCTGATCAGCACGATTCTTCTGAACCTAAGAGGTTCAAACCAGGTACAATAGTATGCCACTTTTGTGGTATATTAGGCCATAAATCTACAAACTGTCGCAAGAAGGCTGAGAAAACCGATCATCCCGGAGCAGCCAGCTCGTCACATAAGGCGACATCAAAGAACATCGTCTGTTACCGCTGTGGGGAGTCGGGACACGTCGCTCCTCGTTGCCCCAAGGCGACCGGAAAGCGGCCGGGAGGGTCGAGTGAAGATGCCAGCAGTCAACCTTCGAGCAGCCAACCATCCGTGAAACGAGTTGAAGCTTGTGCTGTACGATTGTGTTGAAGCAATCTGGTGAGACACTTTCATTTTGTTATGACTCTGGTTGTGTGGTCAATATGATGGGAATAGGTCATTCCATAAAGTAATAGAATGATTCCCATAATATGACTATGAGGAGGTAGAAGTAAATCTGTCTCGTGTAAGGGAACAAGCAGTTTTGGGTATAACTAAAATGCCGAATATGATAAAGCCCGTTATGATAAGTCTGCAGCTATAAGTTTCAAGTTGGAGACTTTGTAGTTTGTTGAGTTAAGTACCAAGTACGAAAAATACCTGAATGTCCAGTCACTATTAATGATGATGTCAATGTTGACACTGATGATGATTCATCTGCTTCTGACATACTATCTTAATCGGATGTCTATGTTGACTCCTGGATTTGGACGTTGAACTTGACGCTTATGCGGGTTGTCTATGTTGACGCCTATGCGGGTTGTCTATTCGACTTCAAATTACTCGTTGAACTTGACGCTTATGCGGGTTGTCTATGTTGACGCCTATGCGGGTTGTCTATTCGACTTGTCAAATCCCATGGCATGGATTTGGCTGGGAGACTATGTCTCTACTTTGGTTGAGCTATGTATTGTCAGTATCAGTATGATCATTTATGTTAAATTTATTTGACTGATATGGTAATTTTGTATGGTTGCGATGCAACTGCTATTGATGATAATTTTATGTGACTGATACATTCAGGATATTTCAATTCAACATACCTTTACTGATACATTAAGGATATTTCAATTCAACATACCTTTACTGATACATTAAGGATATTTCTTTTCAACATACCTTTGTTAAGACTTTTGTGTCAGAAAGGCCGATCGTTATTTTCTTTGTTACAGAACCACACGAGGACGTGTAAATCGTCAGTTCTGGCCGTGTCGGAGATGGTTGTCAACTACAATATTGCGATTGCGGGTAGACGCAGAATTTGTTATGATTTGTTTCTTTTTTTCTCTTAATAATAACTTAATTTAAGTAAAATCGGACCATAATTTATTGAGTACTCAGTATATACTCAGTATACGCACTAATTGATTTTTGGCAACTGATTTCGATGATTGTAACCGATAGTTTTGTTCAAAACAATTAATGAGATGTTAGTGTGATTTTAAAATGTTATTCTGGTATTATTTAATTACTTAAGTAAGTCTTATTAGATTTAAGCCCATTTTAGTGTTTTGTATCAAGTAAACACGAGACGTACCGCAATGCGCCATCGGGCAGAGTTGTTGTGGAGGGGTTGCAAAGTGGGGACATCGTCCTATAAAACAGCGCGTTCTCGGCGTTACTAGGAGTCGGTCCTCGGATTCGACTCGATACAGAGCTCCTGCTCCCGACAAAACTGTCGGTTTACTTGGTACAGCGCTGCTGTATATTGACATAGTTGTATTGCCTTACTGATAGCGATAGACTTTGTATTCGGGTGGCTTATGCCGCTATACGAACTGTAACCATATGGGTTTGTTCGCCTAACTGTATCATTACTGATCATTTGTATTGTGTTTTTTTTTATAAAGTGTACTTGTGCTAATTATAATTCTGAAATTGTTCATACCGTCTTGTTTATCCCAATAAAATGGGAACTACAAACCCTGACGATATACCGCTCGGCACTCCTGATCCTACATATAGAAATCTTCATGTTTTGTAAAGTCGTAAAAACAATGTATGTATAATATACACCACTAATTTTTAATTAGTACAAATACTTAAAGGCCTTATTAGAGAAGGTCTTTTTATTCTATGTCCAAAGTCAAAAATAAATAATATTCATAAACAGCAAAGTTATTAGCGTTTGTTTATATCCCAAAACGTCACTCAGTATATGGAAATATTGTACAGGCTACATAGTAGTATTCATTAATCATGGAAAAGCACTGCGCGTAGTATTTTCTAGTAGCAATTGTTATGAATAATTGATTTAATTATGAATTTACCAATCATGACAAATTTTCGTGGACAATTTTGGGATTTAATTTTTTTGACTTTTGACTACACAAATATGATCAGTAACGGGTACGGATAGAGCCCCATTTTTTTTGTACTAATTAAAAAATAGTAGTGTATAAAATGGTAAACTGACTGACTGACTGACTGACTGGGTGATACAACGACAATGAACACCCAAACCGCTGGGTCTAAGCATATCAAATTTGGCACGTAGGTTACGAGGTCTAGTTTATTATAAAAATAAAATCATCAAAACCTGTATGAGCTCCGAATGACGAATACGGTAAATGCCACAGAAGCAATTATTTTTATGTAAATAACCTGGAGGTATTTACTAAGTATACCGATCATTTTCTAAGAATATAATGTATAGGGAAAATATCTACATTGATGTGGGAGGATAATAAACATGATTACTAAGATGTGTGGAAAAACCCTATCCATTTTTCTTTCTCTATGTACACACGGCTACATATCAAGCTATACATTTCCAGTATAGGCTGACCTCTCATTGTACGGAAATCCTTTATAATTTTTTTTTTTTTTTAGATCAGCTTATACTGGAAATGTATAGCTTGATATCTAGCCGTGTGTACGTGTTCTCCTAAAGTATTGATAGATATTTTATGGTGTAACGAACATAGTATTTTTGAAATCATAATAATTATGAAAATGTATTTTCTCAAAGTTGCAGTTTCGTATTTTTGGTTTTGAATTCTGCTTATAGTACAGGGTGTAAGTGTAAACAGTGGCAATCTTTTAAGGGGTCATTGTACTCACCATTATGAACAACTTTTACTATGGGACCAAACCTGAAATCGCGAAAAAAAAAAACAGCTGTTCCCTACATTTTGACGAGTTATGCTAACATAAATTTAAGGAACAGCTGTTTTTATTTCGCGATTTCAGGTTTGGTCCCATTGTAAAAGTTGTTCATAATAATGAGTACGCACGGCTACGATCAAGCTATACATTTTTATTATAAGCTGATCTCGCATTTCCTTACAATGAGAGGTCAGTATAAACTGGAAATGTATAGCTTGATGTGTAGCTGTGTGATTAAAATTACAATGTATAATTATCTGTAAAGCCTAATCAGCAAGTGAGTAATTTGGTTTAAAAAAAAATGCAGTTCCTTTTTGGACCACTTCGCTCCAATTATCACAATAGGGATGATGCCTGGGTAAAAAAAAAAGAAATTCTATTTAGTCCGTCAGCCAGATAATAAAAAAATATTAGACACGTATTTTTTTCTTTATCATATTAATAGAAAATGACTTATAAAACACGCAGTAAAGTTGGGAAGCGGGGGCTCGCTACGTCACTTGTACGTAGAAAATCTAGCTACACGTGACGTCACGCGATGTTTTAACTCAATGTATCGCCGTAATCATTTGATTTTGTAAAAAAATAAAAAATACGTGTCCAATATTTTCTAATAATCTACATGACAGACAAAAGAAAAAGTTTTAGTAAAACTCTATTATTTTCAGTGGTCACCCAGAATTTTAATCTTAAAATTCGTACTGAATAATGCCAGTTGTTTATGTTAAATTCAAGTTAAGTGTACTGCAAATCTGCATGAGGTGTCAATGTACACAGCAAGGTTTTCAAGTACGTCTCAAATACTAATGGCTTCGTCGTTCGTCGACGTTGAAGGGAAATTATTGCATAAAATATCGTATTTCTTGCATGAAAATAGCTACTTACAATTTACATAAAGTTAAGTGTTAAGAACTCTTAAATCTATCTTTTTATACTTATATATAATGTTATACAGCGTGTCGTTTTGCATCCTCGTCAAATTTCAAGGTGTGATACAGAACATCAAACCGAACAACTTTCTCCATGTGACCAACATCGTAATCGCGAAAAAATTTTAACTGTCCTTAAACTTCAATAACTACTCGACGGAAATGTGTGGGACGGCTGATTATTTTTTCGCAATTACGATGTTGATGCCATGGAAAAAGTTGTTCGGTTTGATGGTCTATACCACACTCTTAAATTTGTCAAGGATGCAAAACGACACGTTATTATTATAAAAGCATATTGATGCGTATTAAGGCACCTACAAACCGGCGCGACACGCGATATAAACGCGCGTGTTAGATTTGATATAATATATAATTATAAGCATATATATAGCTACTTCGCACTTAGCAAACCTTAAATGTCAGAATGGTTATTGGTAATTTATTGTTTATGAAAGTATTATGAATATGGTGTGTAAAGGAAGGATTTCATAAAGAAAAGCACAGAAAGACAAGACTAGATATTTATTATTTCAATTAGGCTTGTCAATAATTATTCATCTTTAATGAGAAAGCTATTGTCCGTTCGCAAAACTAGGTCTTCATGGAGAAGAAGGACAAGAAACTCCATGGAAACAGTATTATAGTATTATATCAACACATTTCTTATATTTCCACAATTTATAGTTATCTCAAACACTTAATTCTATCACTCAGAATAATAGCAACATAATAACAATATTTAAGGTATAATATAAAATTACGTAACTTACATGACACCTGGTAGATATATTTCACATCACAACGGCACTAGCACTTAGCCACTTGAACATCCACTGAGCAACTGCCTCGAGAATGTCATTACAATCCTTTTTATATCCTACCACCCCTTCCATTTACCCCTTCCCATTAAACATCAAGTGACAGTATTGTATCAATCGTTTCAAACAACCTGTTATATTAAAATAGCAATATAAATTCTAAGATATACTACAGTTACTATCAAATATTATTTAATTATTTATAGTATTATCATCGGTACGATTTTGACAAGTTAAGAGTGGTATATTTCATAAACACAATAACTAATCAAATTAGATACTTCTGCATTGGTCTCAAGCTTCGTAAATGTGACAGATGTCAATATCCAACAAACAGTTATTCCAATAATCTAAAGGTTGTTTTACAATGATTCGATGATTTTAATCACAACCGAACTAACTTCCGGAATCAAGGTAATCTCAAGTATTTATTTTTAAATATTAGACACAATAATTACATTTATCTAACACGGCCATACTGACAAGTACTTCGCTCTCGAAGTACATTAGATACCGTTTTTACAATTGTAATCTACTTTGGTTTTGTCATTGTCATTTGTTTTGTTTTGTATTGCCAATTGCCTAGACGTGTCAAGTCCCATCCACCCGCTGCCAGTGGGATAGACTTGCACCAAGCAAATGACCGACCAGCGAAAACAGTCATAGTCATAGTCACAGTCAGCTAATTATAATTATCTAATACGGCCAAACTGACAAGTACTTCGCTGTCGAAGTACATTAGTTACCATCTTTCTACAATTGTAATTTACTTTTCTTTTGCCAATTGCCTAGACGTGTCAAGTCCCCTCCACCCGCTGCTAGTGGGATAGACTTGCACCAAGCAAATGACCGACCAGCGGAAACAAATTTTATCGGTTACCTCGTCATGCTGGTCCCATTCACCCGCTGCTGGTGAGATAGACAAGCACCAAGTAAACGATCGCCCAGCGGTCAATAAACATAAGCCATCTACATATACATGTTAGACATATTCATCCGCTGTCTGTGAGACGACTCGACACCAAATAGGAGGCTACCAGCGGCATAGTCATAGTCAACTAATTGTAATTGTAATTAATTGTATTGTATCTAATACGGCCATAGTGTGAAACTTAATCACATCTTACTGTATGCGGCCAAACACCCGCCGTCGGTGAAGCTCAATCACCCGCAGTCAGTGAATGCCAGACAACAGTCAAGACAAGCTCTTTTTGTATTAATTAAATAAGTAATCAAAACAATATACCGCTCGGTCAACCTGACAATATCATTGCAAATTGTATTGATCATCCTTATTACATTTTCTATTAAATAATTGCAAATATTTAATATGGTCACTCTGTTGGTACCTCACTTTTTAGTAAAAGGCTATAACAATAAGCCAAATCAAAATTATCAAGAAACACAGATCAGTTCCGACAAAACTAAGTTTATTTTAACAATACTATTGGTAATCATTTTGAAAGTGAAAAATAATAAAATAAAGCCAATTATTAATAACCTTCAACCTTGTCATATTTGTTTATCAGCAAGTTATGTGATATTCGCTATTTCTTTCATAATATAAAAATACAATTTTGTTTCATTTACTTTATGACATTACCAACTTCAATTTTGTAAAGTTTCCTCCAAAGCTATTTTTTAAATTAATTTGTGATCAACAGAGCAATAATATTAACAATTTTAAAGTAACTTTCCGTGAACACTTGCATTTTTCTTTTTCGACCATACAATTCTCAGCACGTTTTCATCGTTATGATGAGGGTTGAGTCAACGACCCGCCGTTACCAATGGTTTCCAGCAGAACACGATTGATCCAACGTTGATCATGAAAATAGCAAAATAAAATTCATTAGAAATATGTTATGTGAGACTGAGCACTATCCCACTTCTGATGTTAGATTTGATATAATATATAATTATAAGCATATATATAGCTACTTCGCACTTAGCAAACCTTAAATGTCAGAATGGTTATTGGTAATTTATTGTTTATGAAAGTATTATGAATATGGTGTGTAAAGGAAGGATTTCATAAAGAAAAGCACAGAAAGACAAGACTAGATATTTATTATTTCAATTAGGCTTGTCAATAATTATTCATCTTTAATGAGAAAGCTATTGTCCGTTCGCAAAACTAGGTCTTCATGGAGAAGAAGGACAAGAAACTCCATGGAAACAGTATTATAGTATTATATCAACACATTTCTTATATTTCCACAATTTATAGTTATCTCAAACACTTAATTCTATCACTCAGAATAATAGCAACATAATAACAATATTTAAGGTATAATATAAAATTACGTAACTTACATGACACCTGGTAGATATATTTCACATCACAACGGCACTAGCACTTAGCCACTTGAACATCCACTGAGCAACTGCCTCGAGAATGTCATTACAATCCTTTTTATATCCTACCACCCCTTCCATTTACCCCTTCCCATTAAACATCAAGTGACAGTATTGTATCAATCGTTTCAAACAACCTGTTATATTAAAATAGCAATATAAATTCTAAGATATACTACAGTTACTATCAAATATTATTTAATTATTTATAGTATTATCATCGGTACGATTTTGACAAGTTAAGAGTGGTATATTTCATAAACACAATAACTAATCAAATTAGATACTTCTACATTGGTCTCAAGCTTCGTAAATGTGACAGATGTCAATATCCAACAAACAGTTATTCCAATAATCTAAAGGTTGTTTTACAATGATTCGATGATTTTAATCACAACCGAACTAACTTCCGGAATCAAGGTAATCTCAAGTATTTATTTTTAAATATTAGACACAATAATTACATTTATCTAACACGCGCAACACAAAGGCACCGCTCGTCGCGCGACGAGCGGTGCCTTTGTGTCACGTGCAAATCATGCGATTCGCATCGCATGGCGAGCCTTTACGAATTTAAGTCCTTTTATGAGGTCATCGCTATTATGGCGTAACTTTTGTGCTTTTCTCGTTGACTCCCATTTTATTTATGTGTAAAATATTTGCTATGTTTGTACTTAATTCAATCAATCTGTTCAGCCTTTTTCCAACTACGTTGGGAACGACTTCCGGTCTAACCGGATGCAGCGGAATACCAGTATTTTATATAAAGCGGGCTGCCTATCTTACCCTTTGTTAAGACTGGTTGTCAGACTTTTGGGCTTCTGACTTGTTCTCTCTGACGTTAATTGCTTTTTAAGAATTTCTACATGGTTCTCTATCGATACCTACTTAGGACTAAAAGGGCTAGGCTACTACTTTATACCGGCACAGATAATAAAACTGTAACATTTAGCTTCACGTTCGCCAATATTATTTATTTATAATTCCCTCTGACATACTTTTCAACGATCGAGCTCACTTAACCCCAAATGTTTTTCGCTATATTTATCATCAAAAAACCGGACTTAAATGATCTGGCGCCGCACAGTGGATCGTCCCCATACAAGAGGTCGGACATAGAATTAAAAATTGAAAAAGTATTTAATTGAAAAAAATGAAATATGCAGTTGCATTACTCTATTAAGGAACTACAAAAAATGTTACTACAATTTTTTTATTTGACCAGTACTTTATGAGCAATTCGATGAAAAGTGTTATTTTTCTATGGAAATTGTCACAAAAATGTCTGTATCTCATGATTCCCTCCTTGTTTCGATTTGCGGTTTTCACTACTGTTATCTACCCATTTTATGCCACATTTTCTTCAAGGACACATGGTGCCCCCAGCGACCCCCTTCCGAGATATTTTGCTTTTAGTAACTTTACTTTTTATTGTATAACTGATGATATGGAGGTACATTAAGTATATTCATTACTGAGAATAAGTCATCCCTAAGTAGTTCCTTAAATAACAGGTGCATTTACGATTACTTTAATGACTTATGAACGCTTCTGTTGCCATACAACAAACGCGTTAATGAGTCCTTAAGTGAAGATTCCCAGTACTTGCTTAATCTAATTAGTTATTGTAATTACTATGTTAACAGCCCTTAATCTCTGCATTGTGATTGTCTAATGTCATCATTAGCTTAGTAATGACTGAGTCGCATTTACAATAACACATCGAAAAGAAATAGAGTTTTATGATCAATAAGAAAATATGTAGGTATAAATATATTTTTTATTTATATAATATAACACTGTAAAAATAATTTAAAAATAAAATAACTATGTACCCTAAAACAAACTAAAAAAATAAACAACTACTAAAAACTAAATTATAATAGGAAATTAATTAATTAACACGACCATGTAGTTACTAACAACAATAGAAAAGAAAGAAAAAAACCATTTATTGGCTGATGGGTGGCATAACACAAAACAAAAAAAGAATAAAATTAAAAAAAAATCACAAAAACTAGAATAGAAAAAAAGAATAGAATAAAAAAAATACACAAAAACTAGAAATTAACAAAGAAACTGCTTGTAAAATAATAATATTAGGTACTATAAGACTTAAACTATATTTTCTTCATCTTCATCAATAACGACATCATGATCATTATCATCGTCATCATCTTCTTCAACGTCACTACATGCAGCAAGTGTATCAGTTGAAACGTCCGCGTCAATGAACTCCAATTCACTCTGATCACGTATGAGTAAATCGTCTAGTTCTCTAAATGAAGACTTTTTGGCTTTATTTGTCATCTTCGGTCGTAAGCTGGTGAGAAGAGGATCGGAAGATAATAGCAGATTATGAAGAATGTCTTCATTAGTGGCGATGCTACTATGCTTTCGTGTATGACATTCTCTAAATTTGCGAAAGTCCTTGTTTCTTGCTTCAGATGCTTCTTCAGACAAAAAACCTATAGGCACTACTGATAAGTGGTCCACTATCTGTGATCCATGAATCAGCAATTTGTGTAAACTTGCTGGCATGTTATACCATGGATATAATTCCACGAATAAATTTGCTGTTTCATCACAATATGATTTGAATTTTTGGACTTGAATTTTTTCGCCTGAGGAAATGCATTGCAAAATAACGGCGAGTCTTCTAATTAAATTAACATCTAATTTAGTAATTTCGGCAGTCGTTTCAGGGTTTGCAAAAAATCTTCTTGCAGCATTTCCAGTGTTTGTGTTGCCACTACCCTGCTTAACAACGTCTAGAAGTAAGCCTGTTCTTCTTCGGAAAGCTTCTTGAATGGCTTCTTTCTTATCTTTAACTTTTTTTTTATTTTCGTCACCTTTTGCTTGCCATGATTTTATGTCCATTCTGTAAGAAATGTGTAATAAACATTCCATGGACCGAATCCAAGCATGCAATGAACTAAATCCATGCTTGTATAAATCTGTATTCACGGGTTTAGCTCTCACTTCTTCCAAGTTATTCATTTCGCTTGGGCGAGCTTTGCACAAATCACACACTGCTGCCGATGTACCAGATATGATTGAATGTACCTTACCATCAATCATGGTTAGCCATAGATTGTGAGTAACAGTAGCATTGCCGCAATCAGTCGGGTTCCGTTCACGAATCTCGGTCTCAAATATTTCCATTTCAGCCTTAACATTCGCTTCCGTTTCTTTCATAAATGTAAATGAAATCGGGCGACAATATGTGGTTGACGATGGCCGATCATTCTGCCACACTATACTTCCACTAGAAGTCACTAACTTAAGTGGTACAAGACTTGCCATAAATACACTGGATAAGTCTTGTTCACTTGTTGTTGTCGTTTGATGGTAAATGCTTTGACTTGAAGCTCCATCAAAACCCCATTTACTGTGAAGCACAAGTTGTTCACCAGCATCAAAATTTGATTCAAGTGAATCGATCAGCCTCCTAACGGTGAGATCAAGGAGGGCTTGGATACGTATCTTTGCGGAAGTTTCAGTCACAGTTATGTCTTCTTTTGCCGGGTAGCATTTAAGCTTTTCTTTAACTAACAAGTAGTAGCTTGGGTATTTCGCATGACCTTCTTTTAAACTAAAGTCCCGAAGTGTGATGTAACGCCACTTGGATAACTGCAAGTAAACGTAAAGAGCAAGTGCTTTGTGAGTAGGAACTTCACGAAGCGGAGGATTCTGCTTAGTTTCCAGGACATTTATAACTGTTGAGACGTGTTCAGGATTTTCCAGCAAATTTTTCATTATTCTGGCTATATCATTTTTTCCGGCAGACTTAAGTATACTTTCAACAGTATGCAAAAGCTCATCCGGACGACTGCAACTAGTAACATTTTCATTAACACGTCTTCTTTTGTGTCTAGTTGATAAATCTTCAAAGCGTTTGCGAGGAGATGTATATGTTGAAGTAGATGCATCTGATTTTGATGGACTGACTACCTCTTCTGCCTCATTTTCATTTGCTTCTTCAGTGTCAACAACATTTTCTTTAAAGCAATCTGGCCAAACGATATCGGAATTTAACCACTCTTCGTTCTTGTTAATGAACCTGTCAACTGTCCTTCTTGATTGCACCCATTTGGTGTAAACCCTATAGCAAAATCGTCGACACCAGTTCTTGAGATCCGTCACATCACTTTCACTTAACTGGACGTTAGTATTCGACTTCAATGTGTTAAATAAATGGTCATAGTCACGAAGATCTTTATGATTACGAAGAGCAACGTAAAGATCTAGGTAAGTAGAAAACCCACGGAAAGCCATAATGACAACACTTGGTAGAAGTTATAATTACAACTGAATTACATTTGCTAAACACACTCAAATATATAGGGCAGCAAGTAGGCAACTAGCAATGAATTTGATAAGCTAATGATGACATTAGACAATAACAATGCAGAGATTAAGGGCTGTTAACATAGTAATTACAATAACTAATTAGATTAAGCAAGTACTGGGAATCTTCACTTAAGGACTCATTAACGCGTTTGTTGTATGGCAACAGAAGCGTTCATAAGTCATTAAAGTAATCGTAAATGCACCTGTTATTTAAGGAACTACTTAGGGATGACTTATTCTCAGTAATGAATATACTTAATGTACCTCCATATCATCAGTTATACAATAAAAAGTAAAGTTACTAAAAGCAAAATATCTCGGAAGGGGGTCGCTGGGGGCACCATGTGTCCTTGAAGAAAATGTGGCATAAAATGGGTAGATAACAGTAGTGAAAACCGCAAATCGAAACAAGGAGGGAATCATGAGATACAGACATTTTTGTGACCATTTCCATAGAAAAATAACACTTTTCATCGAATTGCTCATAAAGTACTGGTCAAATAAAAAAATTGTAGTAACATTTTTTGTAGTTCCTTAATAGAGTAATGCAACTGCATATTTCATTTTTTTCAATTAAATACTTTTTCAATTTTTAATTCTATGTCCGACCTCTTGTATGGGGACGATCCACTGTGCGCCGTCGGATTAACAGGCTTAATGTTGGCGCCAAAAGTATGGTGTCGGGCATTTTAAGTGTTGACAGTTAATTAATTATTATTGGTTGTACTCGTATTTAAGTTTAAACGTACTTGATTTAAAGTAGGATGAAAGCGATAATTTAAAAAGGTTTTCAGTTTATTTGTTAATGACCGTTTCTCTTTTTAGCGTAATGAGTTCTGAAATTCTGCGAGTTTCTTTAAAAATAAATGCGTAGAACTTTGAATCCTTATGAGGGTTCCGTATCCGAATTGTCCAAACGGAGCCCCTATTGCTGTCATTCACGTGTCCATCTGTGCGTCCGTCTATGCTTCGTCTGTCACACCAGGTTATACAGCCAAACGTTTGAAGCTACAATCTTCAAATTTTCACAGTATAAGCATCTTGTTGACCCAAAGCCATGCAAATTGTCAAAAAATATTTTTAAATGTTTTAAGGGGGACTCCCATACAGCTAAAGGGGGGCGCGAAAAAAATGTTTTGACCTACCCCATCGAGTGGGGTATCGTTGTTTAGAGCTCGTTGAGTAGATAAATAATGTATTTTTGTTTTAAAAAAATATTGGAAAACAAAGTAATGTGAAGCCACCAAAGTCAGCTTTATTTTTACAAAATTTTGTTCCGAAGAATTTTTTAATTTCCCATTGAGCTATGAACTTGAAATTTGGTGATAATGTTCATTATTTTACGTATATTTTAACAAATACCAATATATTGGTTAATCAGATTGGATAGGTACGGAACCCTAAATGTGTGAAATCCGACACGCACTGGCCGGTTTTTTATTTAAATGCGTGAATATTGGTCAGTTGCGAAACTACTGGGTAAATATTGTAAAAAAAAATCGTACAAATTGAAACTGAAAAAAATATCGGTTCTTTCTAGATCACCATGGAAACAAACATACCAGATTTAAGTACCTACGCAAATTGGCTGTAACTAGTCCATGATGAAGGAATGCCAAGGTCGATTGCAGCAATTAGAGGAGTCCGTTATCTAAGACATAAAGATACCGTGGTGGGAATCAGGCAGTCGAAATGTCAACAATCACGACGTTGTTTTTTTAATTTAATGTCTTTTTAACCGACAAAAAAAAACGATGTTATCATTGTAGGTTAGGTTTTGTAATGATTAATTTAATTTAATTATGTAAGTCGTGAAGATACTATACTGCATCTGAAATATGAATCAGCCAAAAAAAAAACATAATTAATTATAATTCCGTTAGAATTTTAAAAATCTACCATATTTTTCCATCGATCAAAAAATTTGCTAAAAATTCTACCAGCAAATTTTTGCCATAAATCATAGAACTATATTTAACACAATAGTTCCTGAAACTATTTAGACCTCTTTCGGTAACAACAATGTCCTTTCAAAAGTACTTAACAGTGTTGCAACATAAGAAAACGTGCGTGTCAAATGTGACGAGTAATGTTTTCGTCCGCTTGTCATTTGGTTTGTTTAGTCTACAGTACAGTCGCTGACAACAATGATTTATTGCCGAGTATGAAGAAGTAGAACGCATGGAATTAGTATACATACTATGTATATTATATACAGTAGACACGAGATATTTTGTTTCAATGTTGATACTTTAAACAGGACGTAATAAAGATTTTAGTAGCTGTAACAAAGATAAGTTCGAAGTTTTATGCGATGCTTTTTAAAACTGCAAGAACTGCAGCTGTCATTTTTTGGAGACATTTAAAACTGGTTTTTTATATCCACTTTATTCCATTGCAATGAACATGTAGGCTCATAGACCGCGGTCTATCCCCGAATACTAATGACAAAAAAGGCCGATCAAGATTCACTTAGTAAGCTAGCCAAAAGTCCAAGTCGTGTTAGCCCATCGTTTGCACTGGCGAAACATTCACAAAAAGACCGGCCAAGTGCGTGTCGGACCACGCACAATGAAGGGTTCCGTACTTGGGATGAATTTATCCCAAGAACAAACTTAACACTGTAGTTGATAAACATCTCCCATACATTCCAACTGTAAATGTAAGTTTGTACTCACAATATTGAGAGATTTACCATGTTATTTTAAGACCACAGACTTCTTATAGGTTTTTCTGTAATCTACAGGTAAAGATCTATTTTGTGTATTTTTTTTTTTTAATTTTAGGCTCAGTAGTTTCGGAGATAAGGGGGGAATGGTCAATTTTCGTCTATTTTCTTAAATAACTTTAAAACTCTTTATTATAAAATTTAAAAAAATATTTATTTGAGACCCTCATAGTAAACGGTTTCATTTGATATGTCACACGGTATAGTTTGCTAAACTTTTTTTTTCGTAATTTTTTATTTGCCCCCAAAAGTGACCCCCATATTCAAAATTCATTTATTTACTTTACCCGTCCGTGTTTGGGTCACAGAAATTCATATGTCCATTAGATTCGGAGCAAATTGGCTGTGACAGACGGACAGACAGACAGACACACGAGGTACGGAACCCTAAAAACATGTTAAAATCTCCGTTTCCATGGTTTTCTATCAATGTATCAAGTCGCGTTCGCATTGTCACACAACTTGTTGACGCGAAATATGTTTGACGTTTCATATCAGAACATGTTTCCACGACAATTTTACAACAAATCCTGACATCTGTCTTAAGACTTACTCATGTTTCGTGCAGTGCGAACGCAAATTCAACAAAACAAATTGTGAGTTTTGTTTCTCATGACAAGTATCGAAACATGTTGAATGTTTTCTAGTGCAAACGCATACTTAGCAAAACATCCTCAGCCAATGATATCAGTAAACCGGAAGTTTGAATGTATCCCAGATAAATAGAAAAGACTTCAGTAAATAGGAGAAAATCTCGTCCTCATTCGATCATTTTTGCTAAGAAAATAAAGGCCGGCCGGCGCTCACTAGGCGACACGACGCGACATGGCACAGCAAAGCACTAACATTTGTATGCCTTTATTTGAAGCCTTCCGTGGCATACCGTGATATGCAAGTCAAGTCCCCTTGTGACGATATCAAAGAAATGTGAGTGCTAAGGGTATGAAGATTCAAAATCATTTCAGCTTACGAAAATCCTTTAATATGCCATGCTGCGCTGTGCCGCCTGCCTTGTAGCCATTTATTCCAAAATCCTTATTACTACTCGTCCCACTCAAGTTTGCCACTGTCAGTTCCGCCTGCATTCCGCTGATTGGCCAACCTGCGTGGGACATGTTTAATTTAGACATATTTTAACAGGTTGCCAATGTTGTCATATCCTGTATTAGTTCCCAGACTTCCCACCAGAACCTAAAACTAATCACACTATCACACTAATAATAGAAAGGCGAAAGTTTGTGAATGTGTATGTTTGTTATTTCTTCACGCTCAAACGGCTGGACCTATTTGGATGAAATTTGGTATGTAGATATTACCCTGGATTAACACATAGGCTACTTTTTATCTCGGGTGAAACCGCGGGGCGCAACTAGTAAATTATAAATTACACGCGTAAACTCACGCCTTCATCCCATAGGCAGAAACTACAGAACGCCACCTGCTACAATCCTTACATACTCCTTCATTCAATGATATTTTGGTCATACACGTACACCGGTTGCGGTACTAATGAAATTAAAGCTGTAATAAATAAGATTTTATCGTGTAGACAGACTGTAGAAGATATTTATGATACAGTCTAAAAACCATGTTTATACTAACTCAGCTTTTTATCTCGCTCGCACGACACTGCTCGCGGACTGAGTGAGAGCGAGACTGAGACTTATTTTTCGGTTTGGAAGTAACTTTGTCTTTTTTTTTGTATCGAGAAAATTTCATGGATTTGTGTTTTTGTTAATTTCCTTATCCTTATTAATCCTCAACTTTACCATTTATACTGGTTTCAAAAATTAATGCTGCAGTATTTTCGACTTATCGGAGGATCATGCTAAGCCGTCAGAGGTAGTATATTATATGCTCTTAATGTAATCAGGCCAAGCACAAAAACCACTGCGCAGATTTTGGCATAAGGTTTGTCAGAAATATAAAACATGGAAATATTTTAAAAGGAAGGTTAATGTAGGCTATTATGTGCTACTGTTGCTTACAAATACGTCACAATAACATTGTAGGTATTACAAAAAGTTTGAGACATAATTCATTTTCCATTATTTTCCATTTATTTTCAATCCAGTCATGTATGATATGACTGGATTGAAAATAAATGAACAATTGAATACCTACACTGATACAAAGATATGAGATACATCCAAAATACTTATAGACTATAGTGTACCAATTTCTAATAGGTAAGCATAACATGCATTACTTATTTGATGATAAATATTGGTCGCCTAAGTGAGTTCTTATACACACTGAGCATAAATTTATGTTATAGACCAAATTCTAAATTAAAATCAAAATACAGCCAAAATTAAGATTACATAAAATCAAATAAAAATTAAAATCAAGATACAATTAAAATTAAATTATTATTATGAAGAATCAACAGAATCCTATAACTTACTAGCTCACCCAACCGTATCGCAGAAAGTGAAAGTTGTCAAATCTACGGATGCATTCAAATAATTTATATTACATCAAATTGCCATCCCTAGAATTGACAACTAGGAACAGTTGTATGGGAAAAAGAAAAGTGTGTTTTTTTACGTTTCTCTTGCAATTTTCCAAATTTTTCTCTTCATAATAACCTTCCTTGGACTCCAACAAATATTTGAAAAAAAAAATGCGCTTAGCAACACACTTTGCTATTCATTGTTATTTACATAGATAGATGATCGAGTTTGTGCTAAAAAAACTTATATATATTATGTCCCTGCAAGCCTTTCGGGTCCGATTGGGTCCGATAGACGAAGCTTAGAGTAAACTTACGCATCGATCTGTCAAAAAAGTCAAAATACACAAAAAAAAACCTCACTGATTTTGACAGATCGAGTTTTGTCTCTGTACCTATATAGATCACTTCTGAACTCTTTTGTTCTTACTATCCTTCTTTCTATTTCTCTGTCTGAAATCTTTATATCCAACGGTGGATTCGGATCATCGTTTTATCCCGAAATCATCTACTGTTGGGAATGGGTCTCATATCCTTTCTGACATACCTTCCCGGTTCCGTCGTCCCTGGTTTCTTTGCTTAACTTTGGTCACTATTCGGCCATTTTTTGGTGTGGTACCCAACTCCACTTGAGGCGTAGGTATCGCCTTGTCACCGATGTCATCAACTTTCTTTCGACGAATCCGTCGTAACTGTGCTCCGACTTTTAGCTGCAGTAAAATGACCCTTCAAAGAATTACAATCGTAATTTTATTGCAAAACAAATTAAGTACATACCGCAGCAGATTTCTCCTTTCAAGCCCCGCACCCTAATTCCGTAACACACTATCAATCGGAATCGGTTTCATTTTGACAGTTCAACAACATTCATTGTGTTATTTACGTTCTCGAGCAGACATAATTTTCTAAATTATGAAGCAATTGATTAGCAATTTGCTTCAAAATGATCCAGATTCCGATTGATAGTGTGTTACGCAATTAGGGTGCCGGTCGGGTTCATAAACACCACAGCTCGAAACACCACCACATTGCATCTTCAATCACAATTCCTATCAATTTTAATCACCTACATCGATCATGGTGACCAATGCAAATCAATTACAATGCAATTCAAACTGTAACTCACTGCAATAAAGTTTAATTTAGAGTCCGAGTGTTCGATATGGGGCCCTTAATAATAGAAATGTTTTGCATTAAAACAAAACAGTTATTATGTTATGAAAAACACAATAATACTCTTTGAAGAAAGCATCTCAATTATTGCCTTATATACTATAAATAGTTAAGATATACGTACTTACATTCCCTTTTAGTTACCTGTGTTCTTTCAACATGTAAGAAATCTTGCGGTGACTATGGTCTTAGCGAGCTAGAGTTGTCACTGTCAAGTGTCATTCATAGAAGTCTTCAAAATTCAACAGCAAGCGCCTTACTCGAGTATTATTGTGTTTTTCATAACATAATAACTGTTTTGTTTTAATGCAAAACATTTCTATTATGTTTCTTTCAAAACACAATAATACTCTTTGAAGACCTGTTTGATATCTGCTGGTGAAAGAATACCTGAAGGATGTAGACGCTATGTGAATTATAATATTATAATGGAATGATCGAATATTTCGGTCTGTAGGTATTCATTAAATATTCAAATAAATAATTAAGAGTTTTCCATCTATTTATCCTAGAAACTGCAAAAATGAACAAATCCCATGAAATGTTATAGAAACGTTCAACTGACATGCTATGAGACACAATTTAATCACTATATTGTTGTTACCAACCTCTATGAGGTTGGTCGACAGTTGAATCAAATCTATTTAAGTACCTTATTTAAGGTGAACATGAATTATCAAGCTTTAATGATAATCCAAAATCAATAAGATCTAAAACTGAATTAAAATCATAATCTCATTACTAAAGGATAATTGGATCACTCATATACTTAATTAACACAAGTTAGGTAATGTTGGATATGAGTACTTGGAAGTTATGAGATCAATCAACAAATATTTCTGAATCTCATCATTTTATAAAGATGTGGAAAAACAAAATCAATGTCATTCATGACACAGTTAAAATTCCATTGAAACTAAAATATATTTAGGACCCTTCTTTACACTAAGTACTTTGGTCAACAGATTAGTCTAAGTAGTAGACACATGTAAATGATCTAAGAAGGAATTCTAGTATAAGTCTCTTCATTTATCAATTAAAATGTCTTGAAATGTGAATCATGTACCTCTACACAAATATATTTAATAAATATTATAAATATTTTCATAGGGAATTAATAATTATCATAATGATAAACCCTATTCTCTCACAGAGAGGTGACCTTTGTCCCAAAAGTGGGAATCTTATAGGCTGGGCATTCTAAATTATCTTGAGAGGTAACCATCTCCTTTACTACTTTACAAAAGTAATAATTCTGTAAGCCTAGTGGCTCTTCCAGTTTGATTTCATTTGATAAACTATTCTCCAGTCAGCCTCCCGAAGGCTACCACAGACTACTTTATGTACCTCCAGAAGGCTTTTCGTAACTTAGTCTGTTTAAAAATATTTCAAGCAAACTTAGCCACACACGTTATTGTAAATCAAAATCAACAACGATTATGGTAGGTTTTAAGTAAACTTCTTGATTGAACCACACCTTGGTTGCACTGTTATTCAACATTTAAAAGCTGTGACTTACAATATTAGAGTATGTAAAACTCTTCTGGCAGCCTCATCATTCTGGAATTAATTTCATTTCATGACTTTCTGGGTAGTGGTTTAGCTAAGGATAATGCTTTTGAAACAATGGACACAAAACTGTTTAGATCTAACATCTGTTGGTTGGTACCATAATTATGTGCTTTATGCGTAAATATAAATAAATTGGGATCAGATTATTTAGGACTAATGCCATGCACTATGAAATTCACCTCTGAATAGGAGCTTTATAAGTAATTACTGTAGATTATCTCCAATTACACTTTAGCAAGGTTCTTGTCTACCAAGCCTTGCAACCTGATTGCCCCCCTCCCCCCAACTTTCCAGGGTAGGAGTTGCAGCTTATCAGGTTTAAGACGATTTTACATAGATCTTATACTGGTACTGACTCTCCGAGGCCTCGTCTCCAAATACGGGAGCCAGTCACATTGGGTTCAGTATGGGGCGATTTCTACATAGTACGTCCCCGTCCCATTTCCGAGTTCACATGACTGAGCACTCTCTCTTAAGTCGGGCGAAGAAAAACCCATGCTAGTTGATGCTGTCACCTCTGACTGAAAGCATCGCAGAAGCTTGCCAAGCCATCATTTGAGTCCCATATGACGTACTGTCGCACAAACGGCCGACTTATCTGACGTGAAAACGTCGACGCCGGGGACGCCCCACTTTGTAACATGGCCTCCGAGGCCTGGGGCCTGGAGCAACAGGAGCCACTTCTGCTGGTCTGTTCCTAGATAAGCGGTCGGCTAACCCGTTGTTACACTTTTAACCTCCCCGGGAGGTAAACCGCTAACAGAGTGTTCAGCTAATCTGCTAACTTCCATCTTGCAAATTAGGTTCAGAAACGCTAGGGGACGTATCCCTCGCTCATCTTAAATGTGCGACAAATGGTCTGTTGTCGGATTGAACTCTGAATCTAATATGTGCACTCTGAAAACTGGCTTTTTGGCAATACTGCATATATGGCAAACATCTCTCGCAAGTTCAAGTACAATTTTTTCTGGTTTGGTCAAGTTCCTGACTAGAGTAGGATATAATAGAATATTCTTTATTATGCACACCCTACCACTAGGGTGACACAATGGGCAGTCTTATCACTAAAAGCGATATTTTAAAGACATCCTTTGGACTCCCTTTGCATGAATATATTAGCCCGTTCATGTAGGCTCCTTACCCTTCCTCCACGGAAAGTGTGGACAGGAAGTGGGTTACTCTACCCCTGTGTAAGTGAACTGAGCTGTGGTCTATCAGTAGCCTCTGGCCACCACATTAACTCTATGCAAACCAGCGGGGCAACCTTTTTCCATTTGTCCTGGTCTGCCCTTCTCAAATATTTGTCTGGCAACAAGCATTCCCATACAGGGATAACAACATTTTTGTGTTAATGAACTATGAACTTGTTTCAGGGAACAAAGTGTTGATATTATTATCTTCCTTTCAACCTTGCCTGCAGGCCGGGCCTTGTGATTGGTAGCAGTGCTCAAAAGAAGGCCTACATATTGTAGCTCCTGATTCGAGGTTTAGAATTGACTTAGGAAATTCACTCGTCACCCAAGCTTTGTTAGGACCCAGAGTCTCCGGGACAGAAATCAAAAATGCATCTTTTCCTAGTGGACCAGTAGGAAATTATCTAAACTAAATAAACAAGAATGCAGATACCACAGGCTCTCAAATTCTCTGTCATTCAGTTGCCCACCGCTTCACATAACCAGGGCACTGAAGAAATGTCAAAAGGGTGTTCTGTCAACTCGTGTGAACAATTTCCCTTCATTAACATATCATTGCTTCCGTCTTACTTTTTAGTAATAACAGAGTGTAAACAATAGGCTATTTGATTATGATCATAATCTTAGATTTCTGCATAGACTATTATAGATTTAATTTGTATTAATTATTTTAACTAGTAGCTTTATTACTTAATATATATAGCTCAAAGTAGAATTGTATTGAATGTTAATATTTTCAGTATTTCATTTCCTGTTATGATCTTCAGGAACAGAAACAGGTTTGCAGTCTTTCATTCCCAAGCTTTTACATGGTTCCTTAGGCAGCCTGAATCTTGTCAAAATTATGAATCTTGGCCTAGTTATTGTTGCTATGATCCAATTTATCATATTTTTAAAATAATCAAAGAACTATTCCTGCTCTAAATAATATCTTGTCAGTTTTAAATTGTTTGGTGGCTGTATTTGTTCCATTTCTAATTTTGATAGAGCACTTATGATCCTGCTCATAATTATAAGATTTCCATAATTATTACAAAATATAGAAAAAATATACAGTATACCATTTTAAATTATATTTTTTTTTATTTAGTACTGCTTATTAGTTAAGTACCTATAAAACTTGATGTAAACTTTATTTAGTAGTATTTTAATGTTCTAATTGCAGATTAGAGTTCATAAGAGGTGCTGAACCTCTTTAATTAATTTATTTATTTATATATAGGTACTCCAACAACTTATGCATTAATAACATATTACAAAAGAACTTTATTTTATTAGTGTGGTGAGTTTGTCACTTAAAAAGTACACAGCTTAACCAGAAATAGTAAATATATACAAATAATTATTTTAAAGTGATTTAAAAAACTAACTTATCTTTTGTTACAATGAAAGTAACAATTGCATACCACCTGCGAGCATAAACAATAAAATTGTAATTTAAATACACTTCTCGATGGGAGTGTTTGGGACTTCCGAAAGGGAAAGTAGGATACAATTGTAGTGGGTAGGTTGCTGCCCAAATAACAAGTCCCTGTAGACCTTACTTTAGCAGCTAGCTCTGCCTGCTCTAAACCTACATTAGAAATCCCAGCCAAAACTCCCTCCGCGGGGGCTAAATAGTAGGATTTAGTTTTGTTGAGTGGCATAAGTACTCATTTACTTCTAATGCACTGTGTGAAACACATGGGGTGAGTGAGCATAAATGTAAGGTTTTCTTATAACGGATTATAACTTTTCATGGTTGAATGTCAAAAACTGCTTGAATAGCTTTAGCTCCTCTAGACATTCTGCATTTGCTTTAGGAATTACTACCTAATTATCATAATTTGCACTGAAATCTTTAAGTTGTAATATTTCTGTCTATTTAGTTAGACACAACCGGGTTGTTTAGAAAACAACAATGCGCTTCTAATGTAAATAATAGCAAGAAGCAGGTTAGAAGTTTATTGATAATGTGTCTGAGTAAGGTCAGTGGGTCGTCTTAGTAAGGTTTGGTGATATAATGTGGAAATTGTGTCATGTTAGCAGAAACTTAACACTTACTTGGCTACTCTTAGTACTCATTCGGTTGTAGGTAAGTGCATAGAGTAGGTCGGTCTTACAGGAAATCATTTCGATCTCATTACCCTGGTTTTAGCCGGTGGGAAGAGCGTTCTTCCCCATTGCAGCACTTAGGAGAATCGAAATACAAACGGTTGCTCTCCAAAGGCACTGGCGACCATGTATATCTTTTGAGGTATCGATCTCCACTTCGGCACTTCGCTGACTCACGATCAGCGTAACACTATATATCACTTACCACAAGCACTATTCTTATTCACTTTTAATAAAGTTTTAACTGAAACTTTACTCATTTTCGATTAAAATTATCGAGCGAAAATATTTTACGTATACATTGGCGGCAAAAATTTAGACGCTATGAATGACACTTGACAGTGACAACTCTAGCTCGCTAAGACCATAGTCACCGCAAGATTTCTTACATGTTGAAAGAACACAGGTAACTAAAAGGGAATGTAAGTACGTATATCTTAACTATTTATAGTATATAAGGCAATAATTGAGATGCTTTCTTCAAAGAGTATTATTGTGTTTTGAAAGAAACATAATGATGCATTATTATTCGAAATGCTTTTAGTTATGATTTATTGAATTGTTTGTGGGCAGGATGTAAGTGCTGAAGTGATTTTAGCTCAATGGTTATGGCGTCGAAATACTGATCAAGATTGTGTTTGAACCCAGCCGTTGCAATATGAACTAGCACATTATTCAATAAAATATAGTCCTGCTTTAGCCACACGACGTCCACTATCACAATAATATTATAAAGGCGAAAGTTTGTGAGTGTGTGTGTGTGTGTGTGTGTGTGTGTGTGTGTGTGTGTGTGTGTGTGTGTGTGTGTATGTTTGTTACTTCTTCACGCTCAAACGGCTGGACCGATTTGGATGAAATTCGGTATGTAGACAGCTTATACCCTGGATTAGCACATAGGCTACTTTTTATCCCGAAAAAATGTAGTGCTCCCGTGGGATGAGCAAGAAATTCAAATATATTTGTTACTCTTTCAAACTCAAACGCCTCGACCGATTTTGATGAAATTTGGTGTGGAAGTAGCGGACCCTCTGGATAAACACATAGGCTACTTTTTATCTCGAAAAATAGAGAAAGAACGAAAGAAAGAAACAGTATTTATTGTGACTAGCACAGGAACATCACCGACTAAACTAAGATCACAATAATAAAACTTTGAAAACAAAAATAAATAATCACACTATCATCATACTATATACTATATCACACTAATATTATAAAGGCGAAAGTTTGTGAGTGTGTGTGTGTGTGTGTGTATGTTTGTTACTTCTTCACGTTCAAACGGCTAGACCGATTTGGATGAAATTCGATATGTTGACAGCTTATACCCTGAATTAACACATAGGCTACTTTTTATTCCGAAAAAATGTAGTGCTCCCGTGGGATGAGCAAGGAATTCAAATATATTTGTTACTCTTTCAAACTCAAACGGCTCCACCGATTTTGAAATAATTTGGTGTGGAAATAGCAGACATCCTGTATACACATAGCACACATAGGCTACTTTACATCCTGAAAATATGTAGTGTTCCCGTGGGATGAGCAATTTTTTCGTGAATACTTTTCTCACCGATTACACACGTTTTAGTGTATCTCATAAACCGCGGGTAACACCGCGGGGCACAGCTAGTTGGAGATAAGCCTCGGAACCCTTTGATTATAACTTTAGATTATTTCTAGATAAGAGTGTAGCGCTGGAAGAGAAATAAAACAAACAGGCCAACTTTGTTATATTGGTGTGCGTGACAGATGACGTCTTATACTCGCGCTAGTATCACACTCATTTTGCTTGTATTGCGTGCAAATTGCGGTGAACAGTTAGACGCTATTTTTTTCGACGAGTTCACAGCTTTGACAGTCTAACTTGATATGTTTGTATCTTCTTTGCCTCCCTCAATAATCGCCGCAACAAATGGTCTAGCCGGTCCATTCTGAAAACCCATCCGTGAAATCATAGGTGAAGTGAGCTGTCATTCCGCTTGATGCTGGGGATTGACACTATTGACTGCTTACTTCACAGTTTCCACGGTGTGATTTTCACAGAATAGACTTGCCGGTCTACCCGTATCCAGCGAAATTCCCGCGGTCTCCATTCGATTCCATATCTATACCTGTATTTGAATTTCTAAATCTTCTACATGCCTTGTATAAGTTACTGCATGGAGATCGGCGCAAAAAGTTTTCCCCTTCCGTTCTCCCTTGTCAGCTGTCTTAAAATCATTCTCTCCCTTTTCATCATCCGTAACATAATCAGTACTTCTCTTTTGTGGTCTCCTCACCCCCAATTAACTGATGATCGTCACTCTCTTACAGCGGATTTCTCCAATGAAACTAAACGTGATCAGCACTTCTAAACCGCGTTCAAGAGCTGTCAGTGTCAATATTCCACAACAATTTTGACACTGACAGCTCTTGAACGCGTTCAGATTCATTGGTGAAATTGGCTCTTATAGTTTTTGCGCTCTAGCATGGTGCGGGTGACACATGTCAGTATGGCATGACTAGGTCAGTGACAATATGCACAATTCAATTTTATCGATAACGATTCTTACAGCAAAAATCTCGTTCTCCTAATAATTTTAAAAATGTCTTTGATATATCTTAGTATTATGAAATTTATTTTAAAATATGTATTTAATACGAAACATTAAAAAATCACATTCAAAGCACTACCGATATTTATTTAAAAAATTTTTTTTTTTTTCATTGTATAATTTTTTCGACTAATTTAACTCTATAGATGTCTAACAACAAACATTTAAAAATACGTACAGTAAACTTCTTTTTCTATAAAAAATATCGACTATCGACAAAAACCCATAATAGCAATACATCTCATCACTAAACATGTCTATGGCGTTACGTTACACGCCTATCACTTTGCTTCATTTTTCTTTAAAATTGATTTTATTTGTAGATAATAAAATTTTGGTAGGATAAAATATTTAATTTATTACAGTTATTATTTAATCCGTATTTTACGATTATGATATTTAGGGTGCAGCTAAAATATTAAATCATGATTGTAAATCGCGATAACGTTCAAAAGTGAAAAGGAACAGTTCGTCAAATGTCACCCGCACCATGCTAGAGCGCAAGAATTATAGTCAGCCTTTTATTCCTCCATAACATACCTAACTAAAATAGTTACAAGATAATAAATACCTACTATAGTAAACCGAATACCATCCTTTCAATGTAAATGGGTTCTACATTTATAAATATAATCCTCGATGAGGAATGTAAATACAATACAAAGGAAGTAGCCGATGCAATTACTACGGGAGTTAATTAGTGATTCCTAGAACCAATCAGTTATTTAGGTCGGTTCAATTCCAGGAAATTTCTGGCCTTCTTATTTAAAACGGTCCTCATATTATGTTCGTTTCAAATTCCTATAGCATTAAAAGCCAATTAATTTTGTTACAATGAATGAATAAGTGTGTATTTCGGCACTCTTCATCTTTCAACGACTAACGAATTATCGACAAATGAAATGAATAAGCAGATTAACGTTATTTTAACCGAATTCAAAAAGGAGGAGGTGGTTCTCAATTCGTCGGAACCTTTTTTTTTTTTTATTTTTTTTTTATGTATGTTCCCCGATTACTCGAAGATGGCTGGACCGATTTGGATTTTTTTTTTGTTTTATTCGAGAGGGTATACATCACAGTTGGTCCCATATATTAGGTCTTTACCTATGAAATTGCCGTTCTGCAGTACTGGCCATTTCAAATCAAAATAATTTTTGTTTGGCTAAGAATTCTAATTTCAAATTAATTTTATTTTAAAAACATGGATTTTTTTTTCTAAAAGTAGTCATTTGTTTATTGATTAGTGTTACATTTTCATGTCATTTCAATCTTTTTCGTCATCATGGATACGTTAAAATTCGAGTAATTATGGAATATGAGTACCGTCGCGGCAGCAACGCGGCACAAGCGGCACGCAACATCAACGACGTTTACGGAGCTAACACTACAAACCAACGCACCACTTGTTATTGGTTTGCTCGCTTCCGTTCTGGAAATTTCGACCTGAAAAATGAACCTCGCGGTCGTCCGAAGACTTTGGTCGACAATGACGAATTAAAGGCGATTGTGGAAGCTGATGATACACAATCTACGGCTGAATTAGCAGCAGCTTTCGACGTTAGCGTCAAAACAATATTGGTCCATTTGCGTCAAATTGGCAAGGTAAAAAAGCTTGACAAATGGGTCCCCCACGAACTCAATGATCGCCAGCGCGAAGTACGCGTCGAGACGTGCCTTGCACTGCTCAACAGACACACAAATGAAGGAATTTTGAACCGCATTGATACCTGCGATGAAAAATGGATTCTGTTTGATAACCGCAAGCGCTCAGCAAGTTGGTTGGATCCTGGTTCAGCACCTAAACAATGCCCTAAACGAAAACTTACCCCTAGAAAAGTGATGGTCACTGTTTGGTGGTCTAGCGCCGGTGTGATTCATCACAGCTTCTAACCAAACGGGGTGAGCATTACTTCAGATGTGTACTGTAAGGAACTGAACACTGATGGAGAAGCTGGCACATCTCCAACCAGCATTGGTCAATCGCTCGTCTCCGCTGCTCCTGCACGACAACGCGCGACCTCATACTGCACAGCAGACGGTCTCCAAGTTGCAAGAACTGGGGTTGGAAGCTCTCCGTCATCCGCCCTACTCACCAGACCTTGCGCCTACAGACTACTACTTTTTCCAGAATTTGGATAACTTCTTGGTGGGAAAAAAAATTCAATACCCGAGAGGCAGTACAAAATGCCTTTGAAGAATTTGTTGCCTCCCGTCCAGCTGATTTCTTTAAGAAGGGCATCAATAAACTGCCACTGCGTTGGCAAAGATGCATTGATTGCATGGGTGATTACTTCGATTAATACAAATAAAAAATGCATGAAAAAAATTCGTTTAAATTTTTTCATACAAAACGGCAATTTCATAGGTAAAGACCTATTATAAAATTGATTAACTTTGCTTCGGTAGTTTTTGAGTTAGCTTCCATAATACGTATTTTTTACCCACTTTTATATGGATGATGTTCTAGTTTGTTTTGCAGATAGTGGTATTAGAATTTGTGTGGGGTAGGTACACAACTAAAAAGTGAAAAATATTTTTTTTTTTACAAAAAAATACAACCGACTTCCAAAAACAACACTACAAAGTGAAAAATAACTTTAATTTCTGAAGTCGGTGGCAAAAAACGAAAATACATTTAACACCGACACCGACCGACTTCCGAAATTAAAGTTATTTTTCACTTTGTAGTGTTGTTTTTGGAAGTCGGTTGTATAATATTTTTTTGTAAAAAAGTTTTTCTATATAACTTTTTCGGTGTCGTCTGAAAGTGTTGACAATGATAATGAAATAAAAAAACCGACCAAGTGCGTGTCGGACCACGCACAATGAAGGGTTTCGTAGTTGAAAAGAATTTATCCCAAGAAACAAACTTATTGATTTTCGGACTTTTTATTTGTGCTGTGAGACCTTGCTTCCTGCCATTTTTCATGATTCTGTCAACGGGAAGTACCCCGCTATTGATTTATTTATTTGCGAGTATCAAAATATGTCGCATAAGTGGCCGTATTTTTTTATTGCGTTGACTTAGAACCTTGATTTTTTTTAGTGCTCTGTATTTTATATTCATTGCAACTTGATACGCATTCCTGAGAAAAAGGATTTGACAGACAGACACACGGACAACGAAGTGATCCTACAAGGGTTCCGTTTTTTCCTTTTGTCGTACGGAACCATAAAAATTAACATACACTCGAGTGAAGCGTCTGATATCGGCTTTAGGAATTAGGAAGATAGTGTTATCAATGCCATTTCTAGTCCTACATCGACCTAAACATGTGTGCGCATGAGTCACCTTATTAGAGAGATATTCCGTCATTCCTAACGTTATCGAATTCGGTTCGTTTTAGGTCACAAGTACAGTTGCATAATAATATTTTGTTATGGTTTTCTCTCGTGACATCACGAAATGCATCACCATCATCATCATTTCATCAGAAAGACGTCCACTAGTGGATATAGGTCTCCCCCAGCAACACAACGTCCATCGGTCCTGTCCAACGATATAAGAAAGAAGGTCCTGTCCTTCTCTCATTCAGCAGATTCCGCGCGTTCACGCTCTTGCGGTGGTAAAAACAATACAATATATTAGCCAATCTTTCCAAGTGGCTATTTCTCAGTGACTGGGTTGTGAAGGTCAGATAGGTAGTGGCTCCATGTGAAATACTGGTATTTAGCTGCATCCAGTAACACGGGAAGCCGAACCCAACATAGTTGTGAAAACTCTAGACAGATGATGATAACATTAGCAAGTCAGCGAGGCTGACTGCAAGTGTTGCGCTGGAGCTGCGTGCCCTTATTTAAATACTAGCTTTGGAAGGTAGGTAGGCCTTTGGTGTGGGATGCAACGTGTATTGACACCCTTGCGCCATCCCATCTTCCTAGCACGGTGGGCTGTGCTGGGGCGGCTGCTGCGGGTGCGGAAAACCTCAAACGGCGCAAATACTCTAATCTTATTGGGACTATGTTTGAGCCGTTTGGGGTTGAAACACTAGGGCCATGGGGTCCGAGTGCCCTTTTAGTTTTTCGGGACATCGCCAAGCGGTTGGTCGACTCTACACGTGACCAAAGGGCTGGCCTATTTTTTGGCCAAAGAATTAGCATTGCCATACAACGTGGCAATGCTGCCAGCCTTTTGGGCAATTTTCCTGTCGACAGCGATGCGGACGAATTTTTTGATGCCCTATGATTATTTCCCCTCCTTTTTTATATACTTGTACATATTTTTTGTTTTTAAGATTGTTAGATTTTAAATTTTGTAATTATTCATGGATAATAAAAAGTACTAGCTTTTGCCAGAATTCCTCCCTTGTTTACATTATAAAGGAAACCTCTGTGCAAAATTTCAGCTTTCTAGGTCCTAGGGTTTATGCTGGGCGTTGATGAGTCAGTCAGTCTGGACTTTTCTTAGTGTTTATATAGATTGCCACTCATGAGGTTTTTGTAATGGACTCCATGGACTAATCTATCTACAAATGGTGTATTTTATCAGTGCACTTGTTTACATTCGATAAAACTGCATTAGCTTTACTGCCTACTAATGCAAATATTTGATAGCACTTTATCAAATATTTTGTTGACAAGATCTTCCAGTGTGGCCTTTGCTTGCATGCACGTTAGTATATCCTATAACTGTTGGATTATAGCAGAAACAAACGACCCTACTTCAACACTATTAGTCCTTCTGTTTCTGACTCATAAATATAAGTTTTTATATCCGAGCTCGCCCTCAGCACTTGACTGAAATCCTGACTTTCTCATAGCGTCTGTACTCTTCTATTAGCCTCGCGTGAGACCACACGTCTCACGTAATATTAGTAAGTCACACCTTACTATATATAAAGAAAAGGATAATAAATATACTATTGAAATCCTTAGAACGGTCTCTCCTTTGGCTTTCCCCTTTAACCCTAACAATAACTATCGAAGTTGTGCCTGAATGAAGTGTCATGAGATTATGTACCTTATGTTTACCGATTATGTCAACGTCTTCCTATCCTTTTTCTATGTCACTTGGGGTCGGCGCAGTCGTTGTTTTTTTCCATTTTCCCCTGTCAGTCTTCCATTCTATCATTCATTCCTTTTCTTTCATATCTTTCGTCACACAATCCATCCATCTTCTCTTGGGTCTTTCTCTCCCTCTCTATCAAAATTTGCGTCACTATTTTAGTTAGGTACATGCATGAGTTTCAAACCTCTTCATCACATACCCATACCAAGACAAACGATTGCCTGTCAACTTTTCTGCAACTGAGGCCACTTTCAAACTTCCTCTATTATACACATTGCTTACTTTATCCAGTTGATTTTGTACCATAATGTGCAACTATTAAAAGTTCAATCAAGGTGAAATTTAAGGCCCCAGGAACCCCCAGACGTACACTTGTGTATAGGTTTTTAATGGTCCGTATCAATGTAGGTAATCCCAAAATCTCAGTTTTACGCCACGTTATGTATCCTACGTCATTAAGAAAAAAAAACAACATCGTTCTATTTTTAAACTGTTCGAAAACCGAATAGTTACCGGTACGAATACCGTGTTATGGCAAGAAATTAACAGCTCTATGTTAAATGGTACGCAAGTCTGATTGCGTCATAAGCCATGACCAAACAGGTTTTATATGTAATCAGTGTAATATAACATTGATAATACAGTTATCATCACGACTGTATTAATCAAAGGGATAGGCAGAGGTGTACCTATAGGTATTTCACCTACATTTGGCCAGTTATAAGTCTCATGTAAAAGGGGCAAGCCTGTTGCTATTAACAATCCAGGCTGCTACTAATGCCGCCAGGGTCTCGGGTGTTCGAAAGAGATACCGTGGCCCTGGCACAGGCAACTGAAGGAATACGGGTGGGATTTAGTCAACAAAAGTCTGATATTGATGATTTCCCATCCACAAAAAAAAACTGGCCCAGTGCGAGTCAGAATCGCACACGAAGGGTTCCGTCCGTACCACCGTACAATATTTAAAACTACATATTTTAAGAAAATACTTCAGTTAAAAATACACGTTTCTAGTATGGGAACCCCCTCTAATTTTTAACTTTATTTTATTTTTATTATTTATTGTTATAGCGGCAATAGAAATACATAATCTGTGAAAATTTCAACTGTCTATCTATAACGGTTCATGAAATACAGTCCGCTGACAGACGGACGGACGGACAGCGAAGGCTTCGTAATAGGGTTCCGTTTGGCACCCATCGGGTATGGAATCTTAAAAACAACAAAAAAAGGCTGCTACTGACAATTTCACAGTGGACAAACCCAATGACTGTTTTCCAACCTGGGGATCTAACCCATGTCCCATTACTTTTCCGATCCCTAGATCAACGAGGCATCCTGAAACAGTTAGGTAATTGAAGCAACCAACATAAAGGCCAGGCTATAAACAGGGTTAGTTTTCAATGACCAGCCAAGTTTTCACAGGGCGTTCTACCCGTGAATATGAACAACTTTTACTATGGGACTTTAAAATCACGAAAAAAAACAGCTGTTCAATACCTACTCGACCAAAATGTATGAAACAGCTGATTTTTTTTCGTGATTTCAAAGTTGGTCCCATAGTCAAAGTTGTTCATAATCATGGGTAGAACACCCTGTGAAAATTTGGCTGGTCATTGAAAACTAACCCTGTATACCCATGACCTAATAAGGTGTAATACGGGGTCATTGCACTCATCATTATTAACTACTTTTACTATGGGATCAAAACAGAAATCGTGAAAAAAATATCAGCTTCTCCATACATTTATGTTCGCATAACTCGACAAAATTTTCGAACAGCAGTTTTTTTGCAGGCCGTGACGTTTATCAATGTATGTGTTTTTCAACTATAATTTATTAAGTATTTTTTGGGATAAATTATTTTCGGAACCCTTCGTTGTGCGTGGTCCGACACGCACTTGGCCGGATTTTTTTTTTTATAATCCATCAGGACAGTTTTCCTAATAATCTATGGTCAAACGGGATTGACACACATCTACATAAAATTCTAAAACAGTCGACAGACATTTTGAAACAAAAGACCTTTATCCCTTCACATTATGCAAATAGAAACTCGAGATAAACCAAATACAAACTTCTATACACCACCTTATTTTAAAATCTTTACATACAACTTGTTTGGGTTTCGTACTTTTGTAGAGCCGCAAAAATAAAGTTGTCGAAGTTCCATATCGTAAATTTTGTATGGAAATTGACAGTAAGTGGTTAAATGATTTATACTCTGTTTGTTAAGGCTTTGTTAGGGACTTTGGACAAGGGCATTAGACGTACATAAAACCACGTATACAGCATGTATCAGAGAAGTGTGGTCATATCTAGAGGTTTGGTACAGACACAGACCATTAAACTGAACAACTTCCTCCATGGGACCAACATCGTAATCACGAAAAAATTATCAGCTGTCCCATACATGTCTATGGGTCAGCTGATATTTTTTTTCCGATTACGATGTTGGTCCCATGGCGAAAATTTTTCACTTTGATCCAAAGAGATTTAAGGATTGTTAATGTCTTTGTCTGTATCACACACTTAAATATGACCAAACTTTTGTGATACACGCTGTATATTATGTAAGCTTTAGGAGAAGTCCCACTAGCATCATAAATCAGTGTTTGTTTGTTTGTTGCTCAATCACGACGAAACTGCTTGACAGTTATTGATGAATTTTGGCACGAGATGTTGTATTGTGGTTTGAGCTCTTCAAGTTTCAAACGTTGAAATAAAATTGTTTCACGTTCATTCAATGTTTTTTTAAGATCGGTTCAGCGATTTAAAATAACTGCTAGATAAAATTAGCCTTCCATTGATCGCTACATTTACAATGATGAATTCCCAAACAATATGAAAGATATTTCAGCATCTGTATGTCTTCTTAACTTAGTTATTTTTCCCAGACTTACACTATAATAATAACGCAAAGCAGACAAAAATAATAAATCTACTCGAACACACGTTTTAAATAAATTTAAACCCAATGACAAAATAATAAAAGGTCATATTATTATGACATGTGTGACTGACTTATGCCACCAATTGTACTAAAATAAAAAAAACTAAATTGACCCAATTCACACGGCCATCTTGTATTTTTTATTGTTTTTTTTTTTAACAATATTATGAACTGACGTAATTTTTATTGCTGCCAGTTAAAAATATGGGACAGGCTTACTTTATTTTGTGGTTATAATATATCTGGGTTTAGCTGGAACCACCATCATCTGCCTTTTCCCAACTATGTTGAAGTCGGCTTCCAGTCCAACCGGAACCAGCTGAATACTGGTATTTTCCATTGAACGACTGCTTCACCTCTAAACCCCAGTTGTTACCTTGAGTAACGCTATATCCCTTGGCAAGCCTGGTTGTCAGATTTACGGGCTTCTAACTACCCGTAACGACTTTGAAAGATCTACGAATGACAGCCGGGATCAATTGCTTGACGTGCTTCAGCTGGCACCATAGAAAGCGAATCCATGATAGGATAGGTACTTAGATAATTTTGGGCATCTGACTACTCGTACATAACGACTGTCAAAGATCTACGAATGACAGCCGGTACAAGTTACATCGTAAAAAAACAAAACACATCAAAACCAAAACATAACTGGCGAAATGTGGGTGTACTATAGGTACACCCGGGTACGAGCAAGCTATACATTTCCAGTTTACACTGACCTCTCATTCTAAGGAAATCCTGTACAATGCGAGATCAGCTTCAATCTCAAAGCATTTATTTCAAATAAACCAATTACAGGCACTTTTGAATTGTCAATGGGTCGGTCAGTCAGAAAGATGAAGCTAGTTGCCCATTCCAAAGCGTAGTAGATCCTTATGGAGAAGAACGGGCAAGAAACTCCACGGACACTCTTTTAAATCATAATATTTTTACAAAATATTGGTTACATCGTTCATGTTGAAAATATACATGTGAGAACAATGTAGAAAGACGTGCACGTTAAAAAGCGTCCGTAATAAAAAGATAAAAACTAAAACAACTAAATTATACTGGAAATGCATAGCTTGATCTGTAGCAGTGCGTACATCTCTGCCTAACAACATACAAGTTATATTATTATGTTATGAGTTTATGTTATATTATAAGTTATATCGTAAAAATTCAAACCATGAAACTTTCTGGCAAGCACTTACCTACACTTAAATTAATATTAATTGAACTCATAAAACGCCATGTTACAGACCAAATGTTAAACAAAGCTAGTATACCTACTTATTATAAAATAAAGTCACTTTTCGTGTCTGTTTGAAGAACACTTCTAAACTACGCAACGGATTTTGTTTGATGCGGTTTTCACTGTCATTTAGAGAATTTATTCCGGAAGTTTTATATGTATAACACATACACATAATACATTAACATTAAATTTATTTATATATAGAAACCTTCATGTTTTACAAGTCGTAAAAACCGGGCCGGGTCGCTAGTACACACGGCTACATATCAAGCTATAGATTTCCAGTATAAGCTGATCTCGCATTATAAAGAATTTCCGTAGGATGAGAGGTCAGCTTATACTGGAAATGTATAGCTTGATATGTAGCCGTGTGTACATCCATAAAACGTTTAAATAAATAAATTTGTAAGTAACAACTTTCATTTCTTGTTTGTTTACTTAATGCATATGAATGTGCATACGGTACTAACAATATTTTTTAAATTTTTGTCTGGCTGCCTGTTTGTTCCGGCTAATCTCCGAAACAACAGGACCTATTTTGACGAGAATTTAATTGCATATATCTGGTGTTATAAGGGGTAACTTAGGCTACTTTTATTTTAGAAAAAAATAAAAAAAAATAAAACCCATGAAATTGTAAACCAAATCCGATTCAAATACAGTACATATTGACATCCACGCGGGCGAAGCCAGTCTTTAATAAGATTCAGATAATTATATAAAAGTTTTTAAAGCGTGGTATATCTTTGAGTGGTAACAAAATAATGTCACGCCTAAATTCCCCGATGAAGTTGGCAGAGGTGTAGTATATTCGCCAGTTATGTTGAAGTCATAAAGATGCATGAAGCATCTTTGTGGCAAAGCATAAAGGAGATCTAAGTACCTATTATATCCAGCAGTGGACACCTTTCAGCGTAATATGATGATGAACAACACAGCAGTAGGCATAATATTCATCAATACGTGTAATAAAACACATAAATCAGCTCATGCAATGAACCTATTGAGGCAATGCTGCCAGTCTTTTGAGCACTGTTCCCGTTGACAGTGATGCGGACGAATTTATGTTGCCCTATGATTCTTTCCCCTCCTTTTTAGCGTAAAAATTATCTTGCTTGTAAATAAAAGAACCATCTGATGGGAATAATAAATTATTACATGCACTCGGCTAACATAAACAGATGAAGCCGGCTGTAACTCTAGCGCAGCCATAAACCACCGAAGGAGGTTTAATGGTTTCACTAACAAAAACAAAATGAAAACATTAACTCGACGATGGAAGCAATTTGTAAATCGTAAAGGCGGAAAGGCATAGATTAAGCCGTTGTAAAATAGTGCAGAAGCGAAAGTGCACACAAGTAATATGAATGTGGCGGCGTCTACATTGCCACATACGAACTATTTTACTATGCATGACAATGACACCACGTCACGAAAAATCCTGCATCGCGCAATTAGAGTTTACCGCGCGACTAGCATATATACAACGTCCCGACATCAACCGTCACGATTACGTCATGAGACACGACACCCGTCTGGTCGGAGGATCCTCCCTTTTCTATGGAGGATGAGTGAACTTTACACCCTGTTCCTCATGCTTCTATAGATCTACATAACATGATATTACGCTTGTTTTTTCTGAAGGGTTAGGCAGAGGTGTACCTACCTATAGTTGAACCACATTTGGTGGCAGCTGTTGGTAGAAAATTACGCAGTCATCTTCAAAGATGCAGCGGCTGTCAATGGCTTGCGGCAAGATAAGTTTACGACAAGAATTTAAAAATAAAGAAAGAGAAAGAGCAATATTATTGCTCTTTATTTCTCTATCTTCCCTTTGTACGACACGGAAATGGAACCCAGACCCTCATGTTCAGCAGTAGCACTTGCGACTATTAAATCAACGAGGCAGAATTCTCTATTGCCTACCGTCAATTTAAGGGGATACAATGATAATTTTGTGTTTTTAAAATTCCTATAAAACCAAATGTACATCGTTAAATCCTTTGGATTTTCCATATTTTCCTTATCACACTAATATTATAAAGGCGAAAGTATGTGAGTGTGTGTGTGTGTGTGTATGTTTGTTACTTCTTCACGATCAAACGGCTGGACCGATTTGGATGAAATTCAGTATGTAGAAAGCTTATAACCTGGATTAACACATAGGCTACTTTTTATCCCGGAAAAATTTTGTGCTCCCGTGGGATGAGCTAGAAATTCAAATATATTTGCTACTCTTTCAAACTCAATCGCCTCGACCGATTTTGACGAAATTTAGACATCCTAAAAACACATAGCACACATAGGCTTCTTTACATCCTGAAAAAATGTAGTGTTCCCGTGGGATGAGCAATTTTTTTGTGAATACTTTTCTCACCGATTAAATAATACACGTTTTAGTGTATCTCATAAACCGCGGGTAACACCGCGGGGCGCAGCTAGTTTTACTATATTTTCTACTGTTGTACTAAAACCGAACATGATTACTTAGTTTTTTTTTTTGATAGAAAAAAAATCCAAAGTAGTACCGTCTATTTTCTGTTTTATACGATTATACGTAGGTAAACAGTTCCTTATTGTGCAGTAAAATTGGCTTTAAATCGAAGGTATTTAAATATATAATATGTTAAGAACTTACTAAGCTAAAAATTTAATGCGCGTTTAGTTCCGATGCGCGTGAGAGTCTTCTATCTCTCTCGCTTCAAACTAGACAGCCAAAACGCCATTTCACTCACACACCGTGCTAAATCACGCTTCAATATATCCTCTTAATTTTAGTTTATTTATAGTTTGTTTTATATTTACAAGACATGTCGCTTCTGCAAATATTCTTTGAACTCTTTGCGTGCGACGACCCATTTCTTACTAATGTTTCAGATAAAGTTGCCAATGTGTTTAGTTTTATTTTACGATTATTGAGATTTTAGTTGAAAAAATTATTGGCTTTATCAGGACATTGACCTCTTGGGACTTCGGGGAGTGGGAAAGATGTTTCAGTAGGTCTATTCTGTAAAAAGCTTACCGTGAAAACTTAGGTGAAGTGAACTGTCAATCCATCTGATGCTAGGGATTGACACTATTGACAGCTCACTTCAAGCTTACTTTAGTTTTTACGGTGAAATTTTTACAGAATAAATGGGTATCCCATGTCATTGTGATGGGCGAGCTAAAAGCAGTTAACCTGGCACATATTCGGACTCCGGGCTGCTCACTGTGCCCAGGACCTTACACTCACTACTTACTCGCGGTAGTTGGGCTTGTTTCCGCTGATCTAGCTACACCTTCCAACGAAGCGAGATATTCCATTTAGAGCGCCAATTTCAACGGAACTTGGCGTCTTGGCCTAACAACACCTAAGCTTACGGCACCTTTTTTTTATTAAGTGCTGTTTGGCGGAGCAATTTGGAAATATGTATTTAATTTCACGAACGGCACTTACGATAAAGAAGTTTCTAGTGATTTGTTATCAGTTAATTCTTCATATTTTTTTTCGCAATCACAGCTTTTTCATCCTGTCTATAGGTACTCCATTTAAGATTAAACATTTAAACAAACCTTTTTTACAGTCCTTTCAACCGATTTTGACTTCTATTACGTTGGTGGCATGACAAATGGCATCTGCAGTAAACAGTTGGTAATCTAACGACTTTTTGCCTTTGATGCCATCCTTAAACCTACGGAATAGATGTCAAAATTGGTTGAACGGATTGTAAAAAAGATTTGTTTAAATGTTTATTGTAAATAGAGTAGGTAAAGTAATGGTAATATAATTGAAGACGTGGATAACTGAGTGTGTACAGAGGCCAGCACATCAAGCTACTCCAAACTGTCAAATTTCTTTGATAGATTTTCAGCTTTATAACAAAGGAATAAGGTTCATATTCAATTGAGAAAATTTTACAGATTGGGGTAGCTTGTTGTGCTGGCCTATGTAACTAGTAATTAGTCAGTGAAATTAATTTTCCGTATCTTTTGTTCCAGATTACCAATTGTGCTGCTGTTCTGCGGGACAGTAGGCTTAGGTCTAGCGTATTCCGGACCTGACCTACCGCCCGGTCCATACTGTGGCATCACAAGACAATGCTGCAAGGATAGGGAGGATTCCTGCTCACATAGAATTCTAGGTAGGTTTTTAAGTTGGATTTCTTCATGTTGGCTATCAAACAAGTAAGAGAAGGATGACTTTGGAGAGACCCCATGTTCAGACTGTGATAGGATGACATGGTAGCAAACGAGTCAAGAAGTAGTAGCCTACAGATCTTTGTACCATATTATGCCACTAAGATTGTTGTTTTTGAGTTTGAGGTTAGTAAAGGAAAACATTGTGAGGAAACCGTGTCCAAGAATAAAAAAATCGAAACCTTATTGTGACATCCACCAAATCGTTCACCATTCTCACAAACACAGGAGGCCCATGTCCCAGCCATCCCAGCAGTGCAGTAAACATTGTAATAAATGTACCTACTACAGACAGTTCAAACTGAAGCCACTCGTAGTTTGTTGAGAAGCGACCACAAACGACCATAAACTTTGTTGTCGTCGAGTTTTCTCTCAAGACTCCGTGATGCGGTAAAAAGTAGAGGTCAGCTGGTATCTGAGGTGCAAGTCACATGAAACCTAGATCTCCTCTATGAATTGTTTGTACATTGATCAAAGTCTTTGTGGCTAAGTAATAACAGCCGCACGGGTCGATCGTTCAGGTTAAGCTACGCTTGCCGCGGTTGATTCGTGGATGGGTGACCATCTTTACATACCCGTCTGTGCCTCTGAAAACACGTTAAGTCGTTGGTCCCGGCAGTTATTCGTGGGTCTTTGACAGTCGTTACTTGTCGCCCGAAATTCTGACAACCAGTCTTACCAAGGGATATCGTATTACCCAGTTAATGGGTTGTGGAGGTCAGATAGGCAGTCGCTCCATGTAAAATACTGGTATTCAGCTGCATCCGGTTAGACTAGAAGCCGACCCCAACATAGTTGGCTAGGCAGATGATGATGACTTTGATCAAAGTCTGTCATTCTTCTGCAGCCGTTTTTCCAACTGTAAAAATTGATAAGGGTCAGCGCTGACCAAAGAGGTGACCTATAAGTACACCCACATTTCGCCAGTAATGTTTAAGTCCAATGCAATAGGGGGCGAGTGTATTGCCATCAGCCGGGCACACATCCAGACTCCGGGCTGTTACTGAGAAATTCCTGATGGATAAATGGAGAAATTATAATCACTGCCTGACCTTTTTTTTTTGTGGAGGGGAAATCATCAAATGACTTCTCCCGCTCTGGGTGGAGCGGGAAGGCGTGATAGACTTTTACTGACTAAAACCCACCCGTGTTCCTTCAGTTGCCTGTGCCAGGGCCACGGTATCTCTTTCGAACAACCCGCTACCTCGGCGGCATCGGCCCTGTCGGACCACATCATTGCTGACATCTCTTTAAGGCGCGCGTGGTACACAACGTGCCGTCGACCCGGGCCTGGTCCTTACCGGACGGTACTCGTCGTCCGCAAGCCCGCGCCTACGGTGGCCGGGAATCGGCAATAGATTCCCGCCGCCCAGGGCGTCTCCTGCGGCGGCTAGGGACGCGAGGGCGCGACTGTTGCCTCTCCCTCACGCGTTCCGCCTCCTCCTTCGCGAGCAGCACTGCTTCGCAGAAGGAGGTTACGGCCTCCCATGCATTCTCGCTCCGCACCATGACCTGGTCCAGGTTTGGACGCGAGAGATCGCCCAATCACTGCCTGACCTGGGAATCTAACCATCAAGCTCAGCAATTGCGCTTGTAACCACTAGACCAGACCAATGTGACCTATCCTAAAATGTTATTTTCTTTGATTTTTCAGATAGCAAATGTTACTGTGATGACTTCTGTAACAGGACATTAGGGCATGATGACTGCTGTCCAGACTATCCTGAGGTTTGTCTGGGGATCGTTGAGCCCAAACCAGAACCTACCATCCTGGGCTGCAAATATAGGGGACAGTTCTACGGCCCTGGTGAAATCGTTACTCAAGATTGTCATAATTGGTGAGTGATTTTTGTCTCTTGTATACCTAAATACCGATAGAAAAAAATAAAAGTAGATAAAAAAAAATTTGCTAGAAAAGTGGCACTTATTGTATCGCTTTTAGATTCGCATTGCATTAAAAACTCGTAACTTTTATTTGCATTCCCGCATTAGTGCGAGAAAGTACGTCACAGAATAGTACATTTTGATACATGTGGAGAATTTTTGTTATTGCATTCGAGGCGGAATTAACACCCGAGCGGTAGCGTAAGCGAGGTTGTTTTTGAGCGAGAGAATAGAAAAAAAAGAGAGAGAGAGAATGAAAATAACGTTTATGAACAAATTAACATTTATTTGTGTTCTAAATTCAATAATATTCGGATTTTCTATTTTTCATATTAGGCTGTTTATCGGCTTTATACCTTTGCTTCTCCTTCAACCTGGCGAAAGCAAAGCGCGGAAAAAAAGAAAATTAAAGTCATGGTTTCCTAATAATTGCTGACAAAAATATTTTTGTTATTTTATTTCTTCAAAAGTGTATTCATAAACGTCGTTTGACACACGTGGACATTTGTTATTGCAGTTCTCGGCTCAAAAATAACCTCGCCTAAGGCTCGGGTGTTAATTCCGCCTCGAATGCACTAACAAAATTCTCCACTTGTATCAAAATGTACTATTCTAGTCATAGATGTGCGCTTGCTTTTTTAATCTCGGTAGGTAAAGAGCCTTCATGTCTTTTTATTTAGGCCTAAACATTTTGTAAGTATGTGAATTCTTCTTTACAAATCCTAGGTTTTAAAATCGGAAAGAACTTTGGTGTATACTTTGATGGGGTTGTCTGGATCATTCATTATCTTCAGATGCGAATAGATTATTTTTTTAAGGTTTTTATTAACTTATTAAAGCAAACATTTAAGATCATACACTTTTTACGACTATTTAGTAAGTATTATAAACCAAAGAATAAACTTAAAAATAATATTACAATAAAAAAACAAAAATATTAATTTGAAATGGCCCACCTAAAAGTTACACAAATAACTATTATTTTGCCGTTACATTACGTTACAAATCTCTGACTACACTCTAATTCCTTACAATAAAACTATCGCACAATATAAACAATATCTTATGTTTACGAAGTAGTGCCACATAAGAATTCTTCGCAAAATAATGAGGTTTTCAACCCAGTTCCCTCTTGAATCACTCTCACTGCTCACGGATTAATCATAATCTAATTTTAAACCTGCTTTATTTTATGGCGCCCTGGTAATTTTTGACACTTTTATTTTGTCAACAGGCAATTAATTATTGAAAAGCAGGTGTTGCCAGCCTATATTAATTTAAAACAGGTTATTTATTGTGTTGTAAATGGAATTAGGTTGGCCCAGAACTAGCATCTTTATACCTGTTTATATTTTCTGAATTCACTTCTAGAATAATAAAATGTCGCACTTTAAAATTAACCTATTGTTTCCACTGCCAGCAAACAGACGTCCTCTCTGTGAGAGGGAGTGGGCTGTGATGCAGTACACGGGCCCAAAATGTGGGTAGACTTACCATTTCGAAATTTGAAAAGTCTTGACAAAAAGTCCGGATATTTTACTTTGTAGTCATTTTTTTTTTCAGTATTAATTTAAATTATTAATTTTTTTAAAAGAATATCTTCAGTAGAAAAGTCCGGATTAATGACAAGGCCGGACAAAATCCGGACGGATGACGATATTCAACGTTTATTTTTTACTATAGTCTCGCACCTGCTTCGCACGGTTTTTAAGATTTCGACAAAACATCGAGATTACACATTAACCTACCGGAATCAATTTTTTAAATGATTGTGAAAACCGCATCATAATCCGTTGCGACTTGCGTTGTCTAAAAGAACAATAACGCAGTCACTCAGCACAGGCAGACATAGATCTTTAAATAGACATAGTTTGATGCTGCGAATCGTATGTCGACTTCATAAAATATGATGTCTCAATCAGATGTCAAGATCAAACAGTGAATTGGCAACAATTGTTTGGTAATACAAACAAATTCAGAGTTCAAGGGCAATGCTTTAGTAAAGTACAACTGATTCAAGGTTGAGAGGATTTACATAATATAATCTATCAAGAATAATCTTCATCGCGCCTGTAATCCACGAAATGGTTATCAGAGGTGTGTGTATAGCCCTCCCACAAAACTCAAACTCAAGGCATTTACTTCAATTAAACTTAGTACAGGCACTTAAAAATGAAGGTTTTCTGAAATGACGTTCACTAGGTGGCAGCACTGAGACGTCAAGTCCGGGCACCTGTCAAAAGTGTCAAAGCGCCTATATTTTCTTTAGTCGTGACCATGGTCATGACTGAGTGATGAACGAATGAATGGTACGAATTATGAACGTGATCATATATATTTTATATTAATTGTTGAAATGAAAAACCTCTTGTCAACGTGGCGCTAACTGGTGGCGTGAATTTTCATGAAAACCCTCATTGTCAAGGAATCGATCAGTCACATTGATGAAGCTAGTTGCCCATTCCAAGGCGTAGTAGGTTCTATGCAGAAGAACGGGCAAGAAACTCCACAAAAACACACTAGGTTATGAGCGAGAAAATGATTGCTACCGCAAATTCAAAATTTCAAATCACAACTGCCATTCTTTGACAGTCGTTCGAAATGGTAAAAATACGAAAAATTTACGTAGTGTGTCAATCTAAACTATTTATTTCCTTGTACAGTCAAAAACATCATCATCCACAGTCCGACTTCACCCACTGCTGGGCATAGGCTTCTCTATTCTTGTGCCAATCCCCACGCTCCTGTGCCAGCCTCATCCAGGTTTTGCCCGCGATGGCAACAATGTCGTCCGTTCATCTCGCCGCCGGAGGACCGACATCTCGTCTTCCATTCGTTGGACGCCACTCTGTCACAGCCTTGCTCCACTTGTCATCGCTGCGCCTTGCCAGGTGTCCTGCCCGACTCCATTTAAATTCCATAACACGCTTTCCGATATCGAAGACCTTCGTACGTCTTCGGATCTCGACTGTACAATACGACAGATAAAACATGGCCGGTCCAAACATTGCGCAGAAGAGACATGGGACGAGTGTGAGTGAGAAGACATGCACGAAGTTCGGAGAGCCTATGCGCAGACCGGCAATAATTCATCGGCCGTATTGTACATATCTAAACCTCAAGCAGGTAATGAGTTTGAAGCTAGTAACTGGACAGAAATCAATACTCCGAGCTGCTTCTGAGAAAGTCATAATGGAAAGCCTAATAGATCCGAAATAAAAACATGAACTGATAACTTCTCTCTCAAATGAATTCCATCTCTATTCATGAGAAATCAGGGTCTACTTTAAGATAAAACGAGAAGAACAACATTTATAAATAACACAGATAAAGTTTATTAATATGTGCAGACAATCTGGAAAAGAAAGTCAACGGCGGGAGGAAAGTATCATATTATAGTTGTAGGTGTGCAATCCTAATCTTAACTAATATTATAAATGCGAAAGTAAGTTTGTTTGTTACCTTTTCACGCCTAAACCACTGAACCGATAATCTTGAAATTTTGCATATACTGTATCCAGACAGACGCAGTTAATCAACTCGTTGATTATGTGACTGAGAAGGTTGACACAAAGCAAAAATGTCTGGGTGTTTTTCTGGACCTAGCCAAGGCGTTTGACACTGTCTGTATTCCAACTCTTGTGACCAAGTTAGAACACGTTGGAATCCGGGGAAGGGCTCTAAGTATGTTTACAGACTTTCTCAAGGACCGGACGCAAAAAGTAAAGATTGGTGAAATCATTAGCAGTGAAGCCAGAGTTGATTATGGTGTACCTCAGGGTAGCTGCCTCTCCCCAAGTCTTTTCCTGCTCTATGTGAATGACCTATGCCAACAGTCTCTTACTAGGGGTAAAATTTTTAGTTATGCAGACGATACCGTACTTATATTTCATGGAGAGAGTTGGGAAGCGGCACGGCAAGCTGCAGAGACAGGCGTACGTAAAATAATCCACTGGTTGGAAGTTAACTTACTAACACTCAATATTTCAAAAACATCATTTCTGCAATTTACTTTCGCCAAAACTAAACCTACAATAATAAGCCTTAAAGCTCACTCTTGTGACCACTCCAACAATAGTCTTCCATGCTCGTGTCTTCCGATTACACAAAAAAAGACAATTAAGTACCTGAGTGCGATTCTGGATGAGGGACTTAACTGGCGTCACCATATTGAGCAAACTGCCTCCCGGGTCAGGAAACTTATTTGGGCGTTTAAGAGACTCCGGCAAGTGGCCGACTTTAAGCTTCTCCGTGTGGTGTATATAGCACTAGCACAATCAATCATAGGTTACTGTGTTACGGCATGGGGAGGTGCTTGTAAAACCTATATGATACACCTCGAGAGAGCCCAAAGGTCTTTGTTAAAAGTCATGACCTTCAAACCGTACCGGTTCCCTACAAAAACCCTATACGAAAGCTGTCAAGTGCTTACAGTGAGACAACTATACCTTATCAATCTCATAATAAAACAGCATGAAATCACTCCAGTAAATCACGCAACCAAACATAAGAGAACTGTAATGAATGTTTGTCGCGCTGTCAAATGTAATACCGCATCCGCTCGACGTCAACGCCTACACCTAGCTACTTATATTTATAATAAAGTTAACAGAATCCTCAACTTCAACCCACTAACAAAAAATAAAACTAAGATAAAACTAAACACATGGCTTCAAACGCTAGATTACCAACAGACGGAAAACTTACTTAGAGAACAATACACGTGATAATTAAATTAATTAAATAATAATGTAGGCAAACAAAATCAGATATCTAACCCAAAGTCCAGTCACGAAGCACAACCACTCATACACACACACACACACACACACACACACACACACACACACACACACACCACGTCACACACGCATAATACAACACATTAAACATACACACAAAACACAACAAACACTCACACATACATACCACTCAAGAGCATGCATGTACGTTTTATGATATATTTTAATTTTAATTTTTGTTGCATAATTTGTTAATGTTTCAAAATCGGGTGAAGACACTGACTCCTGTAACACAGGTACCACCTAGCACAGGAGTTAGGGCTTCAATTGAAAATGTCTCCATTTTTTTTTTTTTTTTTTTTTTTTTTATGTCAATAAAATATTTTTATTTTTTTTTTTTTATTTATTTTTTTACTGTATCAGGTGTACAGAAACGAAGATAGGGTACCTTTCATCCCGAAAGAAAATACTGTTCCCGAGGAAAACAACAATAACGTTCTTATGATAACAGATGGCGCCACGTGTATTTCGAATCGTGATTGGATTATATATATTACAAGCAGAGTACAACCCAAATTGATTTTCAAATTCTAAATTAACGCGAGCAAAGCCGCTGGCAAAAGCTAGTAACACATATAAAAGCAATAGTTTTCGTCTTAGACACAGTAAAAGCTAACAGAAGTCTAGCAAGTGAATGTAAACATAACATAACGCCTGTAATCCCCGAAGGCTTGGGCAGAGTGTACACACGACTACACATCAAGCTATACATTTCAAGTTTACACTGACCTCTCATTGTAAGGAAATCCTATACAATGCGAGATCAGTTTATACTGGAAATTTATAGCTTGATCTGTAGCCGTATGTACTACAGTACACATACATTTCGCCAGTTATGTTTTTAAGTGTCGAGCCTATTGCCATCAACCGGGCACAAATCTAGACTCCGGGCTGCTACTAAGCAATTCCAGATGTAAAAATCTACTAATAACACTATGATCGACATGGGAATCGGACCTCAGGACCATGAGGTCCTTAACGAGGCATTCAGAAATAAACTCAACAGCGGGAAGACAGTGGTAACATTACTATACTTTTAGGTGTAATAACGTTTAAAAGCAGTTTTCGTCTAGACACAATCAAAACTAACAGTAGTCTAGTTAATGAATGTTTTCCGTTTACAGTCCAGCCGTCGAGAAATTGCATTCTTGATCCTGTCAGTTTCATACTAACGAATATGTGTTTTGCGAATTTGATCTTTATTACTACTAAAAATTGTCCAACTGATTGGTGTTAGGAATGCATTCTCTCAATTGCCGAACAGTAGTTAAAATTCATCTTTCGTGCGATCTTAGGGGAGCTATACACAACATGATTCGGCTCAGCCGGGCGGCAAAGTCGGCTGTTACATACAAAATTTCAATACTACTCGATTACTTTGTTGGTCCCATGGAGAAAGTTGTTCAGTTTGATGGTCTGTACCATGCGCTTAGATATGACCATGTTTCAGTAAGATGGTTGAAGCCGTGATATAGTTATATACCTAGGGATAATGCTATGTACCGTAATATAGTTATATGAAAGTGGTTCATCAGTGGTAAGATGGTTGAAGCCGTGATATAGTTATATCCCTAGGGATAATGCTATGTACCGTAATATAGATACATGAAAGTGGTTCATCAGTGGTTCAGCTGTCAAAGTTGTCACTAATTTTGTTACCGCGATTTTGTAATGACGTTGCGCTCGCCGGCAGCTACCGCGGCACCGCTCGCTTCGCTCGTTCGGCTCGCGCGTAATTGGTCGGTGGTTTGTTAGCCCTATCAGCTATATTACTGGATCGTCTTCGTATCATAGTTATATTCCTAGTATGTAGCTATATTGCGGTATATAGATATATCGCTAGATATAACTATATCATAGTTTGAACCATCTTACTGCGACAACCACACATTTCTGATACACGCTGTATTTAGATATGTTATGCTCTGGTAAAAGCCGTTCGGCTTAGCTCGAATTGTGTCGAGCCGACCCGAAAACGAAGCAAGGGTAAAAGCCTGACGAAGTTTCCAGATCGGCACGAGTTGAATGAAACCCGAATACTTGTAGATAGTAATAAGCTTCGGACTGCTGAATCGAATGTGCCGACCGTAACAGTGTGTAACACCCCTTAATGTGTACTGCCAAAGACCTCTGCAGCTGTTGCCCACTTAGTAGTTAGGTCATGATCTGCATTTGCACCTGCGTAGATAAAATCCCTTTCTGCAAACGGGCCTTATCCTTATGATTCACTACTAGTTTTTTTTTAAAGGAACTATTATCCCATACTTGGGAAAAAGAACCGGCCAAGCAGAAGTTGAGCTCTGGTGGATTCCGTACCACCAAAAAAAAAACGGTCTTATTACCTACAAATCAAAGCTTTTTGTAACAAGATTGTAAGTATCGTAACTGATTACACGTTCTTTTTACAAAATTGACAACTTAATTCGGTACTAAGTTCGAAATTCAAAAATGGGTCCATGGTTTCCTCCTGGGTCTGAAGAGAAGCCTTGTATTGAAAAACAGACGGCAATTTTTACCTTCTTTTTTGTCATGATAGAAGCCATAAATAACACATATTTTGTGAAACGTGCTATCTGTCACGGTTATTAAGATACAGCTATGTGACAATCATATAAACGGACAGACGTACAGACGACGGTAGCTTAGTAACAAGGTTATATTTTCACACTCGGTACAGAACCATAAAAACAATAATGTTTTCATGTCCATTAAATATACCCGCTCTTAAACCTGACCAATCTTTCAAACACTTTGGAAACATCTAAATCCACACCGCTTTGAAGTAGTTGCGAACTGGATTATATCGCGTGAAACCGCAAGTTATTTTCATAAACCACAATGCAATTATGACAGTTTAGTAACCGTGTAACTGCATTCGTGCTAATGACTATTTATATTTAGGCATGACCCAGGTGGTACATCGCTGGCAAGCCGCCATAAGCATAGGCATGAGTGGGGATCTGAAAAAGTATCGATACTTGAGAAGTATCGAGTTGGTGCGATGCTTACCTATTGCATTTTATTCAAGCAACTTTTCAATTTTCTTATGCACTTTCTAGCATGGACAGTGAAAACACGGTGAGAAAACCGAGAGACTTGAAAGAAGAAAGAAATAAGAATGAAAGAAAAACACAAATATAACGCACATTATAAAACAAACAGTCAGAAATCCCCAAAAAACAATTTAAAAGTGTAAAGTTCAATACTCGTTCCTTCTGTATAAGAGAAGAAGCCATTTCCATGCTGTAAGAAACATTTTAGAAAATTAAAGGCTGTTATGATAAGATCACAATTAAAACAGTCGAAAATTGTGAAGGAATTTATTGCGAGGACACCGAAAACGACATATAAATGTTCTAGAACCAAAAATTCAAAGACATGCGATATCCAAGAACCCGTACTGGGTCAGTTACAGCCCAACCCTCACTCAGAAAAGAGCCCTTTGGTAAAACCCAGCAGTGGGAAAATTATGAGTGGACGAATATATGTTTAATATCATTCGATACTTGTAGGTATGGGCCATTTCATAAATGAACTGTTGATAAAGAAGGATAGTATTTCATTCAGCTCTTTGATACTGAAGATGCTCGCAATGACTTTACGTCAAAAGGTGACATTGACCTCTGTTAAGTATTGAAGGGAATCACCGAGAAATATCGGCTTATCTATTGACGTGATAACCCGTATCTTTATATCTGTTTGAATGCACTGTTGAGCAATCAATAAACAAGATTAAATACTTTCTCTTACGATATAATTGTGTCCTGTCATTGTGTAATTTTTTATTATATTTTTATTGAAAGGAACAGCAAACATTTACATTATAAGGACTTACAACTAACTTAAGAAACAATATTACTTAGTAATAATAATTATAAATTTATAACACACAACGCTGTCCACAGGTAGACACAAAAGTTTAAAAAGAAAAAAAAATGTGATCGCTAGGAGTTTTAGTAGCAGTACGTGCAAAAATTTGTTGTATAAATAAAGTAAATAAAGCTTAAATTTAGATAAAGTCTCTAGTTTCAGTCTGTCCTTGCTGTAAGATTGCGGAACTCGCTTCCGCCTAGCGTTCGCGATTTAAAAACTGTGTCTCTATTCAAGTATCGATTAAAAGAGCATTACCTTTCCTCTCAAATGTGAGTATTTATTTAAAGTATAGTATGTTTATATATTTTATTTATTTATTTATTTTATTTATTAAAACTTTATGCACAAGTAAAAAAATACTGTACAAAGGCGGAGTTAATGCCTGAGACATTTTCTACCAGTCAACCTTAGGGTGATGCAGAGAGAAAACATGGCAGGTGCAGCATAAGGGATAGATAACTCGAAAAAAAATAAATACTAATAAATAAATACATATATACATACATATAAACAGAATAAACTTTGTCAGGAGAAATAACGATAGGTAGAGGAGAAAAAGAATCCAGCAAGAATCAGCGCTGAGAAGATTCTGCCAACTTTATACGAATATGTTCACGTGCCTTCACTTTGAACGATAGCCGACTGGTTGCCATCCTGATGTTCAGAGGGAGCGCATTCCAAAGAAATACCGCCTGGACAAAGAAAGAAGAATGAATAAAACCAGAGCGGTGAGAAGGACATCGTAGAAGACGATTGTTGGTTGAACGAAGATTTCTACTATGGGCAGAGCACAAGTATTGAACATGGGAAGTCAGATAAGAAGGAGAAGTAGGCTTATTTAGTATGGAATACAACATAGACAGAGCCCTCAGCTCTCTGCGCTGACGTATGGGTAACCATTTTAAAAGCAATCGGTGTGCAGACACATGATCATACTTACGAAGATTGAAGACGAATCGAATGCAGTTATTTAGAAGGCGATCAAGTTTATTGAGGAGATCTGCATTCAGGTCATAATAACACACATCACCATAGTCTATTATGGGAAAGATTAGGGACTGTACAAGCATGGCCTTTATGTGTGATGGAAGAAGGTATTTCAACCGATTTTAGCTTTATGTATTTATTTAAATATATGTTAAGTTTTGCATTATACGTGTAGGTATATTTAATATTTTAGTTTAAGACTTCACATTTCATATTTTTCTCTTCTTATTTTCTACATTTCTTTTTCACTTCTCCTTTCGCAGGTCTGCTGGAAGAAATTTCTTGAGAAATAAGCAGTACCTTTGTACTTCAATTATAAATTATGTTGTGTCTATGTATTTTTCTGTGTGTACATAAATGGTCAAATAAATAAATAGAGATTACATAATATAAAATAAAATATGTCCCTATTAAAGACATATTTTCGTCATATAATATATATAATGCATACATTTATACGATCAGTCCTACTCATTTAGTTCTACAAATACCTCAATCAACTCAGCCAATCGCAGTCCACTGCTGGACATAGGCCTCTCCAAGGTTGCGCCACAACATCCTGTCCTCCGCCTACAAATACCTAGGAACTCCTATACTTAGTCTTTTTTCGTCAAGCGCTATACTAACCTTACCTTTTTCCATTTCAAACTCGTTTTGTTACATCATATCTTAACGATGACGATTAAGCATCAGAAAAAAAAAACAAACAATTAGGATACCCTTTGTCCATGGAACAAATCAAAGAATTATTTTTACCATCAATGGAATCACATTCACAATGACCAATTTTCTCAAGCATATGGCCATATCGAAAATATTGATTGTCTAGCTTTTGCCCGTGGCTTTGCGCGCGTGGATGTGGTAACGGGATCAAAAGTATCTTATGTGCTAATACAGGATATAGTCTATCACTGTGCCAAATTTCATCTAAATCCGTTCAGCCGTTTTTGCGTGATTGAGTTCCAAAATTCCAAATATATAAAACTTTTACATTTTTAGATATTAGTAGAACACTAAAGAGAATCAAACTAGGTACCAACAAAATCACTGCAATAACAAAAAAGAAAAATCATATTATTATACCAAATAGTGACGTCAATGAACGTTTGGCCATACCTCATATCAAAGCAATGCCAACAATAAAATCGAACCAGATTGCTAAAAATTGTGTCAATGTTGTTTCAATTCATCATAATCGGACTGTAATGGATATGAGAACGATAGAAGAAATATGTCAAATTAATTATCGAAGTTTTAAATTTATTTTTTTTTTGCATTTGGGCTATTTGTTATATAAAATACGGCAGCTACATCTACTTCTAAAAATCATAAATTCAGTCATACACTGACAGACTGCCGGATCTAGAAGAATAAAATTTTGCGCAAGAGTTCCTTATATAACGAAAGTGAGCACTAAAGCCGCTTGTCCACCGCCACCTCAACGGGACGTCAACGAGAAAGAGATGACGATGCCGAAGTAGCGATAACATTTACTATGGCCTCGTGTGCACCACACGCCGCCGTCACCGGGATGTCACATTTCGAATAATTTCATTTCTCGTTGACGTCCAGTTGACGTCGTGCGGTGGACAAAAAATGTAAGGAATGATTTTTGAAAATTCAATTCTTATGGGGGTGATAGTTTGTCATTGTTGCGGATTGGAAATCCCATCGGGCTCACGGCTCGTAAAGTACCTATAACTGTAAACTAACTAGAGCAAGCACAACACGGAGAGTTGTTGAAGGATATGGAGAGACCCCACACATCATTTTCCCACCCTTATCTAGATTTATTTGGGGTCGACGCAAGCACATCTTCTTCTTCCATTCAACTCTAATATCCGTCATCTCAGAAGTCACCCCCTTTCTAGCTATACCTTTGCCCAGACATGAAAAAGTTAGGGATTTCAAAAAAGAAGTCGGGAGGTGTCGTGCGACACCCGGTTGGAACGAAGTTCCTTTCGCTCTCATCTAGTATCGTCTCAAGTTTCAAGTGTCATGGCATAACACTTTTTCGTGACGTCACCATTTCTGGCAGTTTATTCCTACCACAAGCCGCGTTAAAGAACTTCGTTCCAAAAAGGGTAAGTACTAAAATAATGTATGACTGTGCCAAAAACACCTCAGGTTATGTCTGTTCAGGAGATGCCCGATGTATGATTGGATTACGCCCGTCACTCATACACGAACGCACTTGAGCAGTCTCATGTGCCGGTAATTTGAAATTTCAAACCAGAACACAATAAAGCTGCTTGCGGCAGAAATAGAAAATTATTTTACCTCCTACGTTTTGTTGTCTAAAATATAATCAATACGAGTATATTGTGCAAAATCCACTAATCCACACTAGCCCCGCGTGGTGGACTATGGCCCACTCTCTCCCTCAAAGAGGAGGCCATGTCCCAGCAGTGAGAAAATTCGAGGCTGATTATGCTATATGCAAAAGTATGTTCCGAATTTGTCTTACGACTGACAACATATTCAGATTTACACGGTTTCCAGTTTTTGACGATTTGTAATCTTCCCTATGCTCATTAACTGTCCTGTAATATACGACTGCACACGTACAATGGTCCACCTGAAGGATTAAATGCGGAAACCAAATCCTCGAACATAGAACATAGAATATCCGACTGCTGGTTACAGGCCTCCCCTATTCAGGGAAGTTTATTGTTATAAGGCATTAAACTTGTATAGAATTGAATGACGTCGTATTCAGAGTCGATTTCCTATAGTACAATTGAGTGGGTCCTATGGTCATATTGAACGCTAGGTGACATCAAGGCTGAAAAGGAAAGGAAAGTGCAACGAACTTGACTCTTACCGAAAGGCCTGGCCCGCATTAGCAGAGAGCAGAAGTGTATGGAAAGGGAGATGGAGGGCTTTGGCCTACAGTGAAAAAATACAGGCCAGATAGATAGATAGATGGCCTGGGGGCCTAGACAAAATCCCTTTTCTGTAAGCGTTAACGCCAACGGAAAGATCAAATTGTATGGAGTTGACAGCAGCAGTCACTTGACATCTCTGAAGCTAATGTCAACTCTATACAATTTGATCTTTCCGTTGGCGTTAACGCTTACAGAAAAGGGATTTTGTCTAAGGGAGCTGAAAGGTAGACCTAAATGTTAAGCGGAAGGATGACTACTTCACAGCTTTACTTGATCCGATCAAATAAAGCTAGAAATACTTGTTTCGAAACTAAACGTGTTTCCAATTCACTTGTGTTAGTATTGGCAGCCTCGGGGAATCCTGAGTCAGTGCGAGTAACCATTAGGAATTCATGCATAAATAAAGGGGTTAAATCATCAACATAAATACTGTATGCGAAATTACAAAATGCACATGATGTAATATTCTTCCAACTTGTTTTTTTTTTATTATTTCTGGCAATGCGGGTTGTATTATGAAGCCTCATTTTCGCGGTAAAATGAAGTTGCGCAAAGTTGTTGCAGCAACATGTTTGTGTGTTGCTGGCAATATGCATTAAGCTGCATAAAAGTGGAACACTGCCTCGCTGGTTTAGTGGTCGCTGAGCATGAAGTTCTGGGTTCAATTCCCAGGTTGGGCCAAGTGTTATTGGGTTTTACTATCTAGAATTTCTCAGTAGCAGCTCTGAGTCTGGATTTGTGCCCGGTTGATGGCAATAGGCTTGCTCCTTATTACATGGGACTGCAACATTACTGGTGAAATGTGGGTGTACTATACGTTACACCTCTGCTCAACCCTTTGGGGAAACAGGCGTGCTGTGGATTCACTCACGTCACTATTGCTAACAACCTTTTAGAGTGCTACGAGAACCTTTTGGCGCCTGAATGACATTGACAGGGGGCGTTGTTGGTAAACATTTTGTTAAATTGTCAAATAAATTGTATTGAAAAACAAGATGGCGGCGTTAATTCCGATTTTAGCCACGCGCCAAAAAATCCTTGTACCGTTTGAAGTCCTGTCTTTTTGCTTTTATGACGTTAATCATAAGTTTTAACTATAATTATCTGTCCGTGCCTTAACCTATTACAATTGGCCTATGGGTAGCAAGTGTGGCTGCCTTGATGATGCATTGAGTTTTGATACTCGGGCTAGCACAGCTGTCCCTTCAGAAAATATCAAAGCTTACAGTTTTATTTACATTATATTATCTAGAAGATACAGTGGGTGATACATGATAAGGATGACGTATGATACAATCTCCATTTACTTTATTAGTAATCTATTGGAGAATGTATCATTGTGAAATTCTTGGATAATATAATTGAAAGTTACTCGGAGTCACACTTGGTACACGTCATCTGTACGTGTGTCACAGTGCCAAACTACACCTTAACAAACACACTGATTGCATCATTATAAAAAGATGCATGTTTTTGGAATTAGTCATTTTTCAAAGTGGTCTTGGCAAATTACTGTTACATTTGCCAGCTCATTCGAACACGATTTTTTTTTAGTGTTTGGGCACTATTATTATTGTGCAGATATTTTAGTAGTCAAGTTTTATGTCAGTTTATTGTACACACATGGCAGCAGCACTGCAGGTCAAGTTACCACAAACTGTCAAAATTTCTCACTCGATTTTGAACTTAACTAGGAACATTTTAAGGTTTAAAATCAGTTTGGTATAACCTGATGTGCTGTTATCTGTACTTACATAATTTCCTACTGTGGAGGACTTGGAGAGTTTCGTTTGTCTGTCGCGCTTTTCAGTCTGGGTCTCTTGGCTCCGATGTTCAGGTCAGGGTTTTTCCATCTGAATAATTCCATCTGTACTAATATAATCAGCCTATAATGTTCCCACTGCTGGTACACAAGCCTCTTTTCGGAGAGAGGGAGTGGGCAGTAATCCAACACGCGGGCCTAGTGCGGGTTGGTAGATGTCACATTTTTGTGTCGAAATTTTGATTCTAGGACATGCCGGTTTCCTCACGATGTTTTCCTTCACCGTTTTGTTAGCAATGGTGATTAAATAATTCACACAAAGTAAAGCGCCTGTCAGGGTTCGAACCTACGACTGACTCGTAAGTCGCGGCCGTTACCACTGGGCCAGCACTGTTCCGTAATAGTAATTTACAGCCTAAATTATTATTCAATTATTATTTTATTGTATTGTTTGTATTTATAGGTTTTCGGTTTCTTTTTTTATAGTTGTGGTAGCCCCATAACTAGATTTTTTTACCCGGTCAAGAGTCATTGTCACATGGAGATTAAACACCACACTTCTGTCTTTCCCTTCGAATAACAGAGGCTTGATGAGTTACGTCATCCCGACGAAAACTTTTTTGCAACCCGCGCGTGATAACCTAGTTAGGCTGGTTTTTATTTTAGTTTAGCTTCATCATCATCTGCCTAGCCTTTTCCCATCTATGTTGGGGTCGGCTTCCAGTCTAACCGGATGCAGCTGAATACCAGTATTTTACATGGAGCGACTGTCTATCTGACCTCCACAACCCAGTGACTGGGTAATACGATACCCCTTGGTAAGACTGGTTGTCAGACTTTCGGGCTTCTGACGACCCGTAACGACTGTCAAAGATCCACGACTCACAGCCGGGGCCAACGGCTTAACGTGCTTTTCGAGGCACGGAGGAGTCTCGGTACGTAAAGATGGTCCAACCCCGGCAAGCGTAGCTTAACCTGGTTGATCGACCCATGTGGCTGTTATTACTTAGCCACGAGCTCCTCTATTTTAGTTTAGCTTAAATGATGAAATAAATACTCTACCGTCCCGAGAGCTAACAGTAAACGTAGGCTATGACATTCAACTGCTGCCAATATAATAATTATTGCAATGACACCGGTCAAAGCCACGTTTATAATTAAATGCCTAGTTTAAATTGCATTTAAAATAAACCTGTTTCTTTGGAAGGTGCTCAGAGAATGGACTGGTTTACTGCACCCTAACTGCGTGACACACTATCATTCGGAATCTGCAGTGCGATTCTGTATAACCATCTCACCGTGAATACTTAGGTGAAGTGAGCGTGGAGTGAGCTGTCAATAGTGTCAATTCCTAGCAAAAACAAACTCACTTCACCTAAATTTTCACGGTGAGATTTTTACAGAATCGACCGGCTGTTCCATTTTGACATTTCAACAACATTCATTGCGTTATTTACAGTGTTGAGAAGACAAATTTTTCGAACATATGCTCAAACTCAAACTCAAAGCATTTATTTCAATTAAACCAATTACAAGCACTTTTGAATTGTCAAAGAGTCGGACAGGTAGTCGAAAAGTTGAAGGTACATGCCCAATTCCAAAACGTAGATCTCTATGGAGAAGAACGGGCAAGAAACTCCACATCATCTGCCTAGCCTTTTCACAACTATGTTGGGGTCGGCTTCCAGTCTAACCGGATGCAGCTGAATACCAGTATTTTACACGGAGCGACTGCCTACTGACCTCCACAGCCCAGTAACTGGGTAATACGATACCCCTTGGTAAGACTGGTTGTCAGACTTTCGGGCTTATGACGACCCGTAACGACTGTCAAAGATCCACGAATGACAGCCGGGACCAAGCTTTACGTGCTTTCCGAGGCACGGAGGAGTATCGGAATGTAAAGATGGTCACCCATCCACGGACCAACCTCGGCAAGCGTAGCTTAACCTGGTCGATCGACCCATGCGGCTGTTATTACTTAGCCACGAGCTCCTCGGAGAGAAGAAACTCGGGCAAGAAACTCCACGGACACTCTAAATCCTGGGTACATTATTCTTGTTGCTTCCTATATGTGTGAACAATGTAAAAAAAAATACTGAAAAACAATTCAAAATATGTATAAGATTAAAAATAAGTCCTGGCAGTTAAGAGATGAAGCAATGGATTAGCAGTTTGCTTCAAAATTATTCAGATCGACAGTGTGTTATGCAATTATAGAGTCGCAAGTAGGGTACGCCGGTCTCACTTCTTTTTCCAGCGTTGTTATCATCACCATCATAGTAACTTCTCATTGGCCACTTCGGTGTCATCATCATCGTTTAATGCTGGACATAGGCCTCCCCCAAGCATCGCCGTAACAAGTCCTGACTTTCCCACATCCAACGGAATCCCGTGACCTTCATCCGGTCATAGATGGAACTTGTGGGAGGGCCTACCCACTAGGTGGTCCTGGGATCTCTAGATACGGCAAAAACAACAAAAAAAAAAACAATATTCCAACATAGAGCCCGTACCAGTTTGTATAAAAAGTGTGGTTATGACTATGTTGCATGTTTGATGTATAATATGTATATCTTATATTCCGTGGGTCGATAAGCTATTTAGAAAATCTAGATCTTCAAATGTGCTGTTGGTTCACAGAATACAGATGCTTCCATGTGCGAAATAAAAAGGTAAAGACTTAAATAAAATATTCCATACACGTTTTGCATTTGTTTGCTTCAAGTGTTTTATCTTTACAAAATTATATAAAAACCGCAAATGTATGTTCGTGTATTCGGTTTAAATTCAAGGTGAATGAATCTATAAGATGTATTAGCATCTTATGTGAAAGTGAGTTAGAACAGAATTTGTATGCTTTTTTTTTGTGGATGGGAAATCATCAAATGACTTCTCCCGCTCTGGGCAGAGCGGGAGGGCGTGTCAGACTTTTACTGACTAAAACCCACCCATGTTCCTTCAGTTGCCCGTGCCAGGGTCACGGTATCTCTTTCGAACTACCCGCGACCCCGGTGGCCTGTTTCACCACCTACGATTAAGTTCCTATTAACTTACTTGGCAGATAATCTCATAGAAATTCTGTTCCATTTTTGAATTTATTCGGTGAGTAGTGGCTATTCGGACATCGTGAATAGAATACTCGTTGAATAGAATAGGTCTTTATTTGCTTCGAATGTAGGTACATAAAAATAAGTTGTTAAATTATATAGGATCCATGTACATTCTGCCTTAATATAGCATGCAAAGTAGAGGTCAATATAGAGATTACAAAAAATTATCATCCTGCACAGAATAATAACATTTATCTACAAGTAATTCTGTAAAACGTTTTTTAAATTTTTAGCCCTTTAAGGTGAGTAGTGCTGCCAACTAGCGCCACCATTGAGAAAAAAACCATAAGTCAGAAGATAAATGCAACATTTTGAAATTTCCTTTGCTCACATTTTAGTCAGATGAGGTAGAATTTTTTGACCTCCCCTGATCTACCTCATCTGACTAAAAATGTGAGCATAGGAAATTGCAAAATGTTCTATATCTCCTGACTTATGATTTTTTTCTCAATGGTGGCGTTAGTTGGCGGCACTACTCGCCTTAAGTAGGTAGGTACTTAATTTAAATTCAGGATGTGCAGTGTGCACATTATCTTAGATGGTAGTGTACTTTATACAATACAAGTTTATTATCTAATAAACTGGGCAATTATTTCTCCTTATATGGAGAAGACTATGAGAAGCCCGAAAGTCTGACAACCAGTCTTACCAAGGGGTATCGTATTACCCAGTAACTGGGTTGTGGAGGTCAGATAGGCAGTCGCTCCATGTAAAATACTGGTATTCAGCTGCATCCGGTTAGACTGGAAGCCGACCCCAACATAGTTGGGAAAAGGCTAAGCAGATGATGATATGGAGAAGACTATGGCCTCTCCTTAGTCAGGCAGGGGCCATAGTCTTTCCATAGTTCTAAATTATCAGTTCACTCTTGGTCACCCAAACCCATAATCCAATATCATTGTTTCCATATCCTGCAACAGTCCTACACCAATCGGGGGTTGTCCTTGAATGCACTTGTGCGAACAGGGATAGTCGTTGGTTGGTGCCTCGTCTAACGGGCCTCTGCTCATTGGCTTCGGCCGCTCGTACGCCTTCCAAAGATCCGGGATCCCAGGGACCCGAGATATGTCAAGATAATAAGATTCTATGATCTTGTCAATCTTGGTTACTAGTCTTACGTCATAGAAATAGGATTTAGCCCACTTTAGCTTGACTAAGCTTAATTATTTCTTAGTAGTCCAATCAAATTGAATTGATCAATAATGTTTCTTAATGATCTAAATGAATGAATTAATAATTACTACAAACGTATTCATTCAAATCAATACCTAGTTAATTTGTTGTTTGATGAAGTTGATTGAATGTATGAATCAATTATTTTGTTGTGAATTACGGAAATTACATGTACAGTCAAGAAAAGAGATATCTAGACGGGTATACTAACATATTTGTATGTGAATTGCTTTATGTTCAATTTTATTTACATTACTTTGTTTTTTCAATACTCCATTGTAACACACCAACACAAAATTGTATATTGTCACGAAATTGAACATGAAGCAATTCACATACAAATATGTTAGTATACCCTGCCTAGATATCTCTTTTGTTGACTGTACACAAGTATTTCAATACCTTGAGATTTCATTGATTCTCCGCGTTTTGTAGTTAATGCTTCAGTAATGTAATGAGTAATGAACTAATGACGCAGATATTTTATTCTTTGCAGATATTTTTCGATATGATATTTTCTAACTTTGTCAGAGCCCTATGACTGCTGAAGGCAGCCCCCCTTCCCCCCTCCCCTTCCATACCCCCCGCCGCCGCCCGCCTATGGGGCGGGCCCTTCCCTTTTTCTTTTTTATTCCCTTTTTTCTTTCCCCTTTTTTTTTTCTTTGTGTGGTTTGATGCATTATGAATTATGGAACCTATTTTACCAATTACTGAAAATTAAAAAAAAACAGACGTGTCCATTTAAAATTTTGAGTAATTGAGCAGATTTAACCTTAAAACTATGTACTACCTTACCCAGCCGAAAATGCAAATCAGATATCGTTTTCGGCTGGAAAGGAAACCGTTTTTGGACGGATTCTTCTTATTAGCAAGCACAACCCGGCCCAATTACTCAAAATGTTGCCTTCAAAAAACCCAATTTCCGTTTACCATAAGGCAGAAAACATATAAATAATACATAACATTCACGTTCGTTTATTGAGATTGAAAGAAATCCCCATGAGCGACGTCGCGGGCAAAACCCAGTGTTTCAACAATGTTACATTGTGTAAAACTTGACGTGTTCTGATTACAAATGTTTTGTAACGTGTTTTGTTACTCTATTAAGTATTCATTGCTAGTATGATTCGGGAGCAAAAGCGGTATTGTGTTAAGGTTCCTTCAAACAGTCGCGACACGTGATATAATCGCGCCTGTTTGATGGGGCTTTAATCCGTCGTCAGAAGCCCGAAAGTCTGACAACCAGCCTTACCAAGGGGTATCGTATTACCCAGTCACTGGGTTGTGGAGCTCAGATAGACAGTCGCTCCATGTAAAATACTGGTATTCAGCTGCATCCGGTTAGACTGGAAGCCGACCTTAACATAGTTGGGAAAAGGCTAGGCAGATGATTAAGATGATAAGAGCTTCAGAAACGTAATTATATCTGATGAGAAGGTGGCATTTGATTCGCTATTTAAAATATCATTCTTAATTAACGACAAACGTTTTAATTAGGTACTAATCCAGTTTTGACATTCGTGTTAACAGCAAAAAAAGTATATCACAAAAAATCTGATATTTAATTAATTTTCTCAGCTGTTTTGATACTAAAATGATAATGAAGGATTATATGATTTATTTATTCATAACCCGTAATTGTCAGCAAAATATAAATCTTTTATTCGAGATATAATTTTTCAAGCATGTAATTAATTATGTTATTATTATGTTGTTGTTGTGTTTGTTATTGTTGTTTTATTTTATTGAGTTTATTTGTATAATAAATAATAATAATAATAAATATGTTTGGACATATCACACAACGCCATCTAGCCCCAAGCTAAGCAACCTAATGCTTGTGTTATGGTAACGAGATGGCTGATAAACTACTTATATACATTTTTTTTTTTTTTGTAAATACATACATATTATAGATAGAAAAACACCCAGACTCGGAACAAATACTTGTAGGTCGTACAAATATTTGTTCCGTGCGGGAATCGAACCCGCGACATGCTGCGCAGCAGTCAATCGCTCAACCACTGCGCCAACCGTGTCGTCAAATTTGTATATAATATGTCTCTTGACAATTTTCGGGACCCTGGGGTCCCGGATCTTTAGAAGGCGTAGGTACGAGGGGGCAAATAACAAGTAGTTGTCTTAAATACTTTCCTCACAAGAGGCATGTTTTTGGATCCTACTACTTCGTCTTAAATTATGTGATGTTACACTGTCTTGAGATAAAGTTAACTCATTGTCATTGTGATTAACCAGTTCAAGCGCTCCCCTGTATCAGATACAGAGTTATTAGCTGGTATTACATACGTTTGTGTTATACATCAACAATCTGATTGATACCAATCAGATTCACACACTCTTTTCACAAGGGTGTACAAAGTCAGAGTTATCAACTGATTTATTGCTATTTCTAGCCATAATCTGTGCAGACTCAGATTTCACTGGTCTATTTTATAAGAATTTAATCTCACCCATTATCACATCTCTGACTCCCACAAACAATGTTTATTTTTCAGGTATTGCGTCCGTTTGTTATAAATAAACAATCGGATTGATTCTTATCATATTCACACCTCTTTTCACAAGGGTGTACAAAGTCAGAGTTATCAACAGATTTATTGCTATTTCTAGCCATAATCTGTGCAGACTCAGATTTCACTGGCCTATTTTATAAGAATTTAATCTCACCCATTATCACATCTCTGACTCCCACAAACAATGTTTATTTTTCAGGTATTGCGTCCGTTTGTTATAAATAAACAATCGGATTGATTCTTATCAGATTTACACCTCTTTTCACAAGGGTGTACAAAGTCAGAGTTATCAACAGATTTATTGCTATTTCTAGCCATAATCCGTTCAGGCTCAGTTTTCACTGGCCTATTGGATAAGAATTTAATCTATCCATTACCACAATGATGTTATCGCATTGCATTACCACATCTCTGATTCCCACAAACTTTTTGTCTACCACATCCCATACACCTTATAACCTTTTGGTTCGTAACCACCGAAAATTTCCTTTGACCATTTTTGTCAAATTTCGTTTTATTTATTACTTTTATTTCCAAAATAAACAGTAGAAACAAAAACCTTTAAATGCTTTAGTTGTGGCTTAGTATTATGCCATAACTCATAAGTTGTGTTGTCCAACCTCAGTGCTTTCGTGAGACTGATATTTACTAACTAAGTAGCAATTAACACAGCCTCACCCCAGAACGATTGATCTATTTTAGATCCTTGTACCATTGTACGATTCCGTTCTGGAATACCATTCAAATCCTGAGTACCTATGTGGTGTGATAGCCAATACCTTTATGCGCACAGAACTCTTTAATTTCATTGGATAGAAATTCCCCTCCATTATCACAATATAAGTTAACAACTTTGGACTTATAAGACAAACAATTAAGTTAAGTCCATGTTAACAACATAACATAACTTCACGCCTGTATTCCCCGAAAGGTTAGGCAGAGGTGCACTATGGTACTTACGAGTACATCATACCACAAGCTTACAATTCTCAGACAAAAACGAGCTTCATTATTAGCTTTGCGACATTAACCACAAAACGTAACTTACATGTGATTTACAAGCTAACAACTAGGTCACAGTGTATTCGTCCACAAAAATTACAAAATAATTTGTTTCATCAATAGATTAACGAGGTATCCATATAGGACCTCAAACATCTGTGTCCACTTTAAATAGAGGTCGTTTCAAATCTTTTGTGTTCGATTTGTTAAATGGCAAACATGCTTGTTTTCCATAAATACAAGTTTCACACAATTTATCATACCTATGGCATAATAATATAAATTTTATCAATATCAGAAAATAGTTTCTTTCTTTTTATTTCCATAAATTGCCATGATTTGCCAATAGGTATGGTATGTCCCAACCTTTGATGCCACAATTTATAATTATTCTTTACGACTCTATTTAATGAGCATTCGCTATTTAAAGCATGTTTAAAAAAACTTTTTTACAAAAAATACAACCGACTTCCAAAAACAACACTACAAAGTGAAAAATAACTTTAATTTCGGAAGCCGGTGTCTAGTTAAATGTATTTTCGTTTTTTGCCACCTACTTCCGAAATTAAAGTTATTTTTCACTTTGTAGTGTTGTTTTTGGAAGTCGGTTGTATTTTTTGTAAAAAAGTTTTTATTTTTCACTTTTTAGTTGTGTATCTACCCCACACAAATTCTAATACCACTACCTGCAAAACAAACTAGAACATCATCCATATAAAAGTGTGGAAAAAATACGTATTATTGAAGCTAGCTCAAAAACTACCGAAGCAAAGTTAATCAATTTTCTATGGAACCAACTGTGATGTATACCCTCTCGAATAAAACAAAAAAAATCCAAATCGGTCCAGCCATCTTCGAGTAATCGGGGAACATACATAAAAAAAAAAAAAAAAGGTTCCGACGAATTGAGAACCTCCTCCTTTTTGAAGTCGGTTAAAAAGCAGTAAGTTAACTCCGATTACATTGTTCAAAAACTCACCCTTTTATTACCGGCTTACCATCACTGTACACAAGTACTTACACTGCCGTTTCTATCAAAAACAACAGACATTCCCATTTGCTTTACCTATAATAAGTTGTAGGGGATATCGGAACAGAAAAAAAATAAACCTGTATTATGCCTGGTATGTACGCCCATCTTACTGGTTATTTGTATCACTGTCCCAGTCATGAAAATATGGGTCTCTTTATCGGATTCCTCTAATTTTTTTTACTTGCAGCCATAAGTTCGGTAACAACACACGTACATACATAAACACACGCCTTCTTCCCATAGGGATAGGCAGAACTTACAGAACGCCACCTGCTACGGTGTTTACATATTTCTTTTATCTCGTTCACGTTCATACAATCATCTGGTCACAAGCGCACGCGGTGGCCGCCGGCCGGTTGCGAGTACTTCGCACCTGACCTTTCTGGAGAACATCACCAATATGTATGTCTTCCTAGGGTGTCCCTTCCCGGCGTTTCCACTCACATCTGCCTTGTAAATATCTAATCAAATATTTGGAAGTGTTTAATTAATTTGATGTCACTATCCAATTTTAAGTTCAGCAACCTTTTTCTAAGAGACAACTCTTTTAAGAGACAACTGCGTTGTTACGCTTTTCCTTTCAAAGATCGTTTTCACTTAATAGATTACGAATTCGAAATTTCCACACACTATACTTCAATCAACCTACCTAGTCTTCTCCCAACCATGTTGGAGTCGGCTTCCAGCCAACTGGATGCAGCTGAATACCAGTATTTTCCATACACTATACTTATCTCCACCAAATTGTCTAATGTTCCTTTTAGACCTTAAGCCCCCAATTTTAAACACTCGCTCTAAAATAACTTTTTATTTATCTGACTAAATTCACAGAAAGTTTTTTATTATTTAGTGTCCATTTAATTTCACTTTAAGTTATTTATTCTCACTTTGGCTTAACGTTCTGGGCCCATAACCTGTTAGGGTTAAAGGGGAAAGACCGTTCGTTCGTTATTTACTAATATTACGTGAGACGTGTGGTCTCATGCAAGGCTTATAGAAGAGTACAGACGCTATGAGAAAGTCAGGATTTCAGTCAAGTGCTGAGGGCGGGCTCGGATATAAAAACTTATATTTATGAGTTAGAAACAGAAAGACTAATAGTGTTGAAGTAGGGTCGTTTGTTTTTGCTATACTCCAACAGTAGGTACTCAAACTCAAACCGTCTTATTACAAAACAAGGTTCATCTTCAAACCTAGGTTTAAACCATGGACCCTTTTTTGAATTTCAAACTTTATTCCGACACATTAAGTGGTCAGTTTTACAAAACTGACAACTTAATACCGGACTAAGTTGTCAGTGTTGTATAAAGAACTGTATTTCTATCACAGCTAGGTTCTTATTACAAAAACTGGCTCGATGGTTTAAACCATGACAGAAGAAAAACCTCGTTTTGTAATAAGACCGAAAGCATTTATTATTGCTCTAAAAGAAAAACGTTTTTAGGGTTCCGTAGCCAAATGGCAAAAAACGGAACCCTTATGGATTCGTCATGTCTGTCTGTCTGTCCGTCCGTATGTCACAGCCACTTTTTCCGAAACTATAAGAACTATACTGTTGAAACTTGGTGAGTAGATGTATTCTGTAAATCGCATTAAGAATTTCACACAGTAATAGAAAAAAAAAACAATAAATTTTGGGGGTTCCCCATGCTTAGAACTGAAACTCAAAAATGTTTTTTCATCAAACCCATAGTGTGGGGTATCTATGGATAGGTCTTTAAAAATTATATTGAGGTTTCTACTATAAATTTTCTCTAAACCGAATAGTTTGCGCGAGAGACACTTCCAAAGTGGTAAAATGTGCCCCCCCCCCCACACCCTGTAACTTTTAAAATAAGAGAATGATCAAAACTAAAAAAAATATATGATTTACATTACCATGTAAACTTCCACCGAAAATTGGTTTGAACGAGATCTAGTAAGTAGTTTTTTTTTTAATACGTCATAAATCGGTCTATTAGTCGTATTAAAAACATCGATCAAAGTTACGACGAACTACAAGAACTTTTATATTATGTTACTTGCTGCTACGAAACCCTTCATGGGCGAGCCTGACTCGCACTTGGCCGCTTTATTTTAGAGAGTGATTAACATGGTTCTCACAGTACCTACCCATATGAATACAAGTAGAATATATAAGGACATTAGTCTCTTTAAAATTGTAATTAAATTAATTACCTTTCAATCACTAAGTACACCAATAACGCACATGTTATCAAATTTCCTGGCAGCTGGAAATGAACCTGTGACCTTTGCCGCACAAAAAAGCACGGAGCCCATTATTCCGTCAAGATGGCGCCGATCAAGCTATCAAAACAAGTTTGTTTATTTATTTATGCCCATATAAAACACATGTTCTCATAGGCATAAAAAAATTGTAATAAATTCAAATCATCTCTGCCTGCCTCGTTGGTCTAGTGGTCACAGCGGCTACTGCTGAGCATGAGGTCCTGGGTTCGCAGGTCGAACAAAGTGTTATTGGGTTATTGCATTAGGAATTTCTCAGTAGCAACCCGGAGTCTAGTTTTGTGCCCGGTTGATGGCAATAGGCACACTCTGGTGAAATATAGGTGTACCTTAGGTTCACCTCTGCCTAACTCTACGAGGATTACAGGGGTGATGTTGTGTTTATGTAATGTTATGCTGGGGCTACATTAGCGGACGAAGAATCGTGTCGCGTTGGCGTACTAAAAACATCGTTTACGGGTGGGTATACGCGATGTTCTTAGCTACATGGGACGAAATGAGGGTGCACAGGAGTGAGGCGTATTTATCGAAACAGTTAAAAAAAACCGGTTTTAAAAAGTAACAACATGGAACAGATATCTCAAAATCGAAAAAACAGTTCCTGCCTGTTTCGCCTGTTCCACAACCTACAACAGACATTGCCGTAACTGGTGTGTGTAACTGTGTAATATAACAAGCTCTTCTCTATCTAGCTTATGGATGTTTACTTTGTAAGAAAGAGAGAGATACAAACGAAACTGACCTGGAACAGTTTGGAACAAGCTCTATTCTCTTCCGACTTATTGTAATAGAAAGAGATAGCATCTGTTCTCTGGAACAAGCTCTTAAAAAAAACTTTTTTACAAAAAAAAAAATACAACCGACTTCCAAAAACAACACTACAAAGTGAAAAATAACTTTAATTTCGGAAGTCGGTGTCTAGTTAAATGTATTTTCGTTTTTTGCCAGCGACTTCCGAAATTAAAGTTATTTTTCACTTTGTAGTGTTGTTTTTGGAAGTCGGTTGTATTTTTTTGTAAAAAAGTTTTTATTTTTCACTTTTTAGTTGTGTACCTACCCCACACAAATTCTAACACCACTATCTGCAAAACAAACTAGAACATCATTCATATAAAAGTGTTGAAAAAATACGTATTATTGAAGTTAACTCAAAAAGTACCAAAGCAAAGTTAATCAATTTTATATGGGACCAACTGTGATGTATACCCTCTCAAATAAAACAAAAAAAAAATCCAAATCGGTCCAGCCATCTTCGAGTAATCGGGGAACATACATAAAAAAAAAACGAATTGAGAACCTCCTCCTTTTTGAAGTCGGTTAAAAAACAGAACTTAATAAATATTGTAATCTGTTACGAGTACAATCATAGAGTCTTTGGTTGAAATGTATCAGGCTGTTATTTTGGAACAGGATTTTGGAACTGTTATTTCCCTTGAACTGGAACAGGTGAAACAAGTTTCTAATTTTACCTGTTACAGACCACCTCGCACTAAACACAACAAACAAACAGAATAAACAGTTTTTCTTTCTTTCTTTCTTTTCTTTCACTATAGGTGCTCTTCCGCTCAACCCTCGCGGAATAGAAGTGTGAACGTGATGTTATGTTCAGTGTCCGTGAACAATTAAAAATATTATGTCAACAAAATCGTTAGCGAGACACGGAAGCCCTTTTGGTAAGCAATAGTTACGACTGTACGATTACCGAATAAATAAACAGTTCCAAATAAAAATGACATAACCAAACATGTCAGGGACGATTAATAAGAATTTATGTTAGAATAGAAACCTCTATCATAGTGTCTATAAATAACTTACCAATAGCCCTTGGTATAAACATACTTTTTACGTAACATATCATCACACTATATTCCTCGAAGTGTAGGCAGAGCAACCATATTTCGCTAATTATTTTTAGTCCCATGTATTGCAAGTCTATTGCCATTAATCGGGCACTAAGCTACTAGGAGAGCAGTGGTGGCCGAGAGCAATGGTGGTGCAGTGTTAACGGCCGTGACTTACGAGTTGTAGGTCGCAGGTTCTAACCCCGACAGGCGCTTTACTTTGTGTAAATTATTTCATCACCACTGCTCTCAAAACGGTGAAGGAAAACATCAATTACTCAGTATGTGCCATACAATCGAGCTTCTATGCGAACGCCCTCAGGGAGAAACCTGCCATAAGGTGATTGCGCTGTGGTAGCCAGCGAAATTCAAATTTTCTTGCGTTTTTTGCAATTTGCAGGTCAGTGTAAGGTTGTTTATTGATCGAATAACATCTCTCTAAGTTAGATTTCCTCCGGATTTGTCCGATTTCGGAAATCAGACAAATCCGGAGGAAATCTAACTTAGAGAGATGTATTGCTGATTTTTATGGTTAAGATTAATATCGCGAATCATATTTTGATCAAGATACAACCTGACACTGACCTGCAAATTGCAAAAAACGCAAGAAAATTTGATTTTTGCGAGCTGCCTTAACGCATCCCCCTTAAATAAAAACACAACAGCGTCTTGAAACTACGAAGAAAGAAAACACTGCAAAATAAATGGGGCAACCTTCAAAGATCATTAGAAGGCCGCTAAAACTAATATTTACACAATAAAAATGATAGCCCTAAACCGTTTACATTTCACTAAATTAGTAAGTATATAATATAAGGCTCATTTGTTTTAGGCGAAAGACGTTTTCGCCGAATCAATCAAATCGCCCTGACCTAAATAAGTGTGCAAATGTTTTTCTCTCGAATCAATCATGTGAGATATTAGTATAGCTCGCGACCCATTTATCAATCTGTCTACTTTGTAAACTGCAAGTGCAATTTATCAGTCTTTTGGAAAATATGGATCTGACGTTTCATATAGAAAATGTCGTCTTAATTCCACCAGATGCAAACAGATGAGATTTTCCGATGGACTAGTTAGTACGCGACATAAAGGCACCGCTCGTCGCGCGACACGCGGTGCCTTTGTGTCGTGTCGCGCCTGTTTGTAGGACCCTTAACATAAAAAACAATCGAGTTCTTTTCTGCAGTGGCTAGCCGCCATAAAACAATGTTTCCTGGCTGACGGATTTTTCTCACATTCATTCCCTGCACGATACTTAGGCCTTGTGCACGGTCTCAAGCGATGCGACTTGCGTCAAGCGACACGCGCTCGCTCTTCGCCCGTCGCTCCCCAAGTCACGTCGAAGTGACTCGTGGCACGCTTTAAACATCTTCTTTCATTTGTTTTGTCCGCGGTCGCTGTCGCGAGACGCGTTACGCTTGAGCGTGTAGCTCGTGACCACGGAGTTAGACTAGCCAGAAAGTTAAGGATCACAGAACGTGTCTCTTGAGTAGATGCACTCAAACTATGTCACTCTTGAACTGAGAGCATCGTCAGTAATTCAAAAGAAATGAGACAGCTGTTGGCAAGTTACCCACTGTTCACAGCTAAAGGGCAGTTACTAGTAAATTGATGCATAAATCACAAACTATTTTGTAATGGAAATGGATTATATTAACAGTTAGTGGCCCTGTTATCCGAGTAGACCAGAACAACATCAAATAATTTAAAAAACCGGAGGAATCTATTGTGACCTTGGTCTTTGAACTCATTAGTGCAAAAACGAGTATACGTAAAAATTTTGAAAGGCACCATCTACCATAAATAATATCATCTTATCTTAGAAATTAACGTCTTTATACCATTTAATTAACACTGACATTATTAAATCAGATTTTGTTAAAGCTTAAAAAAAGCAACAATTTAACCAAGTGTCGATAAAATTTTAACCTTGAGCGTCCCATCACTAATTGAAAGTGACAGTGACATTTAAACAAGTTCATCAGTCAACGGAATTGTCGAGTATTGCGCAACACTGCCTGCAGATTTTTGTTACGTGAAGATAACGTCATCAGTCACGACTATGACTTTGTGACGTCAGAGGCAATTTAGAATTTAAATTGCATTTTTGTTGCACTGAGTCATTATTTATATAATCACTGACGCGTCCCACTCCTCGCGCGCTTGTCTTTACTCTCGGCGCTAAGCAAACGCTACGTTGAAAATCCAGTGCGCGAAAAAAAATCGCCCGTTCCAGTGTGAGTCGTGGGCTACATCACAGCAACGCAGAAATTAGTAGGTATAGAAGTGGTATATCCCAAACGTTGCTCCTTCACAGAGCTCTAGGTACAAAATCTTACTTTATTTATTTTTTCTTACTTAAAACATACCTATACTAATGTATTCACCCAAAACGGGTGTCTAGACGCTGGCTGTTAGCTGGCTTATTATACAAAATATTAACTAAACAAACAGCAGTCCGTTTGTGGACAATTAACACTTATTTGAGTTTGTGCATACCGCATCTTTAACAAGCTTTGCCTTCGAATGCTAGAATGCTAATTAGTAGAATGATACCATGGTACTATCTACATAAATTTTTTAATGAACGAAGGAAAAGAATAAAAATCTTACAACACAAACTTAAAAAGTACTAATACCTACTCGTATTAGCTAAGTGTTAAATAGGTATTTGTCATAATTTTTTAGTTAAATTCTAATCAATCGCCGACAGCTTCCTCGCGTGCATGTCGGAAATTTCCCATGAGAACGTACTACCGGGATAAAAAGTATCCTATGTCCTAATCCAGGGCTTGGTCTACCCATGTGCCAAATGTCATCCAAATCCGTTCAGCCGTTTTAGCTTGAAACCGTAACAAGCAAACTAACTGTCGCATTTATTGAAACTCCCAGTTTTATTAGATTTTATTAGGTGTCAGAAATATTACGCAGCTTGCTTCTTTTCGCTTTACACTAAAAGCATGTGGGTGTAAAATTATGTACCTATATCGTTAGTTTACACTAGATTTTTCCCACACAATCATGAAAAAAAAAAAAAATTTTTTTTTTTAGTGCGGGTTGGTAGATGTGACATGTCTTAGAATTTTTGGTTCTAGGTCATGCCGGTGTTCTCACGATGTTTTCCTACACCGTTTTGAGAGCAGTGGTGATCAAATTAAATATACAAAGTAATGTGCCGGCCTATATTCGAACTAAAACCCTACAACTTGTAAGTCGGGGCCAATACCACTGGATGGCCCACTGCAATCACCCCGCTGGTTTGAAACTTCGGAGAAGAAGCCGATGCTACCCACAATTTCGTGTAGCATAGGCATGCTATGGTAACTCTACGGCCATGTTATGGTAAGCCCGAAGTAGACAGATTCAGAATTACAAATGATATTGATATAATGAAAAAAAAAAAAAAAAATGTTGTACCATGTATCTATCACATAATTAATTCATCTGTCACTTATTGCGATATAGTCATTTTATTCTAAATTATATAATTAATGTACATAAAAAATATTGTAAAACATTTAAAAAAAGTAACGGTGGAGTTTCTTGCCCATTCTTCTCCATCTAGGAACCTTCTTTCAAAAATACACACACCACATCATTCAAAAGTGGATCAAGCCAATAAAATAAATTCACACCTGGTCATTGAAATGTTATTTTTGTACGACAACGACTCATCCAACGAAGTGTCAACGCACTTTTTATTACATAAAACATTGGCGACCAAAGTAAATAGGACAATAACTAAAACATTGCTGTTTATATTAAAAGAAAAATAAATGCGCTTGGATTTATTTTCTTTCAGGAATTTCATGTAATACTGTAATTTTTAGCACATTAGGTACTTATAATATTCTACTATTATAAAAGAATTTTTAAAGTATTTTTAATGTTTAGATACCGCTATAAAGATCACGTTTTAATAGTCCTGTTAATTGGACGTTTTTTATGCGTTTAGTAGTTATTAATAATTAGATATTTAAATGAACAGTAGCTCTACGTTTTTGTTCAGAGAGAGCAAAAAATCTTAATAGATCACGAAACAAGATAAATGAGATATGAAGATATCTTTCATCAATAAACAATCAATCAATAGACATTATAAAACTTGGGAAAACCATCGACATTTTAGGTAGATCGTACAGGTACAGCCCTATGCCTATGAAGCTCATAGATTTTTTATAATGCTGGGGCTATGGCGAATATTCGCGTTATCGCGATGAGTGTGGCCGGGTACATCGTAGCATTGCGTAGTTAGTAAACGGGCGATGACGAATGCTTATCGGGGCACTGTCGGTAAATTGTCGCACATCAAAGGGTTTTGTCGCGACAATATTCGATTGCATGGCTACATCTGCGTCATATCAGTGCAGTTCAGACTTTGAAGCGTTGAACACAACCCAGCACGATGTCCGCGCCAACGCGACATGGATCTAATGTAGCTAAGAACATCGCGTATACCCACCCGTAAACGATGTTTTTAGTACGCCAACGCGACACGATTCTTCGTCCGCTAATGTAGCCCCAGCATTTTAACATAACATAAACACAACATCACCCCTGTAATCCTCGTAGAGTTAGGCAGAGGTGAACCTAAGGTACACCTATATTTCACCAGAGCGAGCCTATTGCCATCAACGGGGCACAAATTCACACTCCGGGTTGCTACTGAAAATTTCCAGATAGTAAAACCCAATAACACTTTGCCCGACTTGGAAATCGAACCCAGGATCTCATGCTCAGCACACTTGCGACCACTAGACCAATGAGGCAATGGCCTATTAAGCTCATTGAGTTTTTATCGTATAATAAAAAAAAAACAATAAAGTATTATTTTTTTCGAAATAAATGGGCAATTTAATCGCTCTTTATGTGTAAGTTTTTGCTCGTACTTTTTATTTAAAAGCGTGCCAGTTTTTATATCCGCTGAAGATCTTCAAACAGATTTTTTTCTTACTATGAAATCACTTGAGTTGAGTCATTTTCGTGTTCTTTTCAACAACGCTCTATTTTTATTAAAATTTTAAACATGTTATTATACTTCAGCGGAGCAATAAAATACTCCAACATTTTCAGTATTAGCATCATGAAAATAATGTTTTTACATGCAATAAATTACAATAAAAAAAATTACATTTGTGTAAAAAGATTTAAATTTAAGTGTATTATAAACAGGGTTGGTGACCATCTTTACATACCGAGACTCCTCCGTGCCTCGGAAAGCACGTTAAGCCGTTGGTCCCGGCTGTCATTCGTGGATATTTGACAGTCAGTCAGTCAGTCAGAAGCCCTAAAGTCTGACAACCAGCCTTACCAATGGGTATCGTTTTAACCAGTTACTGGGTTGTGGAGGTCAGATAGGCAGTTAGCTCCATGTAAAATACTGGCATTCAGCTGCATCCGGATTGACTGGAAGGCTAGGCAGATTGATTGTAAAAATATTTAAACTTTTCAAGACTACAAAAGCTCCTTCTCTTGAAGGAACTGGAATCTAAATCCATCAGATTACCTTCTTCTATGACCTACCAAAATAATTACTGTAATCAATCCTTCCCCAGTTTTCTTGACCTTTTCCTACGTGTTCATAATATCGTATTTCAATTCCTAAGACCTCCTGCTGGTTCTAAAACAGTCTGACTAGTTTTAAAGTAAATTAACACTAAACACATTAGCAAGTCTTAAGGTCGTTTATTGCATAAACATCAGTCGTTCTAACCTTAGTCTACGTAAATTAATCAAAAATGTATTGCGTCACACAATAACTCACAGAGATAGGTACAACACGATTAATAAGTGTAAGTACAACACAATTTTGCCATTCCTGTAGATATACAGGGTCAAATTAAATTAGCTAGCGAAACTCTGAAGACGTATAGGGTTAGTATCGATATCTAAACACGACAAAAACAAAATTAAAAAAGAAGACAGTGATGATTTTTTTTTAATTTGGGGTCATCTTGTTGATACTTGGGGTACCTATGAGTTGAGAAATCTGTTTTTGTTTAATCGTGTTTAGATATCTGTACCCATCACGTTTGTGAAGTTTACACAAAAAATAACTGTTTTAAACTGATACCTATTTCACCTACACGGCGGTTAAAGACCCAAAAAAAATCATCAAAATAAAAAAAATTTTGCTCATGTCTAAATATCGACATCCAACACGTCTGCAGAGTTTCGCTAGCTAATTTAATTTGACCCTGTATAGAAGCCGATTTCTACTTACCAGGCTGAATCTGAGATTTCCTATGGAAGACCTGAGGATCATAAACTAGTATTCCAATTCATTGTTTATGTTCTCAATTGGAGGCTGGTTAGACTGGAAACAGGCCCAGACTTGAAAAACCTTTGTTATTTTCCAAATTAGATGAATACCGGTTATATCAAAACATGTTAAGCCATAAACTTTAACTCGTTGAACAACAGATGTGACATCATTTTATGTTTAAAATCCAACCATGGACTATTTAAACAAAAAGGTAAAAATATCACTGATGCCCGGTTTCTGAGGAATTTAAATGGAGTTTATCCATTCGATAGTGATTATTGTGGTTCGATATCGTGTTTCTGAAGTATACAATATGGAATAATTTAGCTTAAAAATCGAGTGAATTACTATTTGAGGACCTCAAAAACGGAGCATAATGAAGGGATGTCGAATTATTAGCTATTGAGAGGTTCAGCGCCGTTTAAGAACTTTTCAGAAACCGGGCATGACACATTTATTTTTAAACATGCAAGTAAGGGACAATGTCTGGCTGATTATAAAATTTGGCAGTACAGTACCTATTGCAAACCATATTTTTAGTGTTGCAGAGCTAAAGCTGTTCTATACAGGGAAGCATTGAGCTTTGATCAGCACGATTTCAGTCTTCTGTCTTCACGATATTCTTTCTCTTAAAATTGCAGACATGTTGTACAGAGGTTGGAATAAGATATAAGATAAAAAAGTATTGCAAACATACACCCTGTAAGAGCACTGCAGAACAAAACAAAATTAAGAAACATTACAATACATAAAATGTCATAACATGTGACATTGTTTTACAAAAATCAAATCAATAAAATTTATTAGACTGTAATTATTATTGTTGTTTATTGTTGCTTTTGCTATCGAATTATATTATTACTAGCTTTTGCCAGCGGCTTCGCCCGCGTGGATGTCGGAAAATATCCCACGGGAATGTACTACCGGGAATTCCTTCCTTATTCCTTGTCTACATTATAAAGAGGTTCCCCTCTGTGCAAAATTTCAGCTTTTTAGATCCAAGGGTTTGGGCTGGGTGTTGATGAGTCAGTCAATCAGTCAGTCAATCAGGACTTCTCTTTTTATTTATATAGACAAGTATTAAAATAAGTAAGTAAGTCAAAATAAAATTAATTAATTCAAGTAAATTAAATACATAAGTAAGAATGGTGAGCTATTTATTCAATTACTTTTTGTTTAAGTACCTACCTCTTTTTTTCAAGAAACTCTTGCGACGTGTAGCAAAGCGCCATAATAATAATAAAAAAAAAACCACCCTGAGTAATAGCCCTCCTCCCTTCTATACAGGGTGTCCCGTAATTAATGGATAACCTCTTACGGGGTCATTGTACTCATCATTATGAACAACTTTTACTATGGGACCAAACCTGAAATCACGAAAAAAAAATCAGCGGTTCCCTACATTTTGACGAGTTATGAGAAAATAAATGTAGGGAACAGTTGATTTTTTTTTTTCGCTATTTCATGTTTGGTCCTATAGTAAAAGATGTTCATAATGATGAGTACAATGACTCCTTAAGAGGTTATCTATTAATTACGGGACAGCCTGTATATCATGCTTCCCTTGATCTGTGCGAGTGTCATCCAGGTCAGGTCTTCCCCACGATCTTCTAAAATCGTGTACCTATGTTTAAATCTGACTGAAATAGTGATCCTAATACCGATGACTCCCTAAGCTTATTAAGTCACGAACATAAAAGTTTACATAACTATAATGTATCCGAACTACTTGTATTACAATGTTTATTTATTTAACCGCCTACCCGTTTCAATCAATGTCAATGTCAGATATGATTGACAGCCGTGACGTCACTTGTTATGCCATCAATCATGTAAAATGACAGCGCCAATCTTGGTCATCTTTTTATGGCATAGGTACTTGTTGGCGTTAATTTGTTGATAAAGAGATCTTGGAGAATACACATATTGTCCTCCTTTGCGTAGCGCAGTCGGGTAAAAGGCTAAAGAAGACTCAATATTTAAAAGATTTTTTTTTTTTAATATAAACAATAAAAAAAAAATCATGGAAGTTTTTCACTACTAACTTTCTCACACATCATTAGATTTATAGAGCTACTAGCTTCTGCCCGCGACTTCGTCCGCGTGAAATTTCTTGTTCCCCGACCCAGCCCACCCGTCGCACCCTATCCGCGCTAATACTTAATTTTTTCTTAGTTCTGACTTTTATTTCTTTTTGCTCGGCTCCTAAGAAGGTTCAAACATACAAACAAACTCTTCAGTTTTATTGTTAGTTTATAGATATGGATAGATATGAAGACAAGGATTGTCCTCGAATCACAGGGTGTTTAAAATTTCAGCTCAATCTAATTCCGGGCACTATTACTTACAAACTCAAACTCAAACTCAAAGCATTTATTTCAAATAAACCAATTACAGGCACTTTTGAATTGTCAATGGGTCGGTCAGTCAGAAAGATGAAGCTAGTTGCCCATTCCAAAGCGTAGTAGATCCCTATGGAGAAGAACGGGCAAGAAACTCCACGGACACTCTTTTAAATCATAATATTTTTACAAAATATTGGTTACATCGTTCATGTTGAAAATATACATGTGAGAACAATGTAGAAAGACGTGCACGTTAAAAAGCGTCCGTAATAAAAAGATAAAAACTAAAACAACTAAATTAAATATTGAAATTAAAAATAAGCCATGGCAGCTAAGAGACGACCAGTCCCAACTGATGGCGCCCGTTCACGAACATGACGCATGGATCAGCACCATTTAGCTGAACCATTTTGAAGGGAACATGTCCATAACTCTATAAAAAAGCTATTATGTACTTACACAGTAAAGAATACACATTGTATGTCATAATGAACAACTATGTCATGTACTTATGTAGTTCATTCGCTATAGAATGAGATGACTCTATTAGATACCGGAAATTATGTGGCGAACCGTGATTGCATGTTTAACTGCATCCTTTATCAAAGTAAATAGGAAACTAAATTACAAAGTTAGTACTTACTTGTCTTCGGACAGATTACGTTGTAAAAAACCGATTCATAATTCTGACAGCCCAATCAGATAATAAGCCTTTTTTATTATATTAATATATGTCGTAGATATTCTAAAAATATAAAATCGTTGGTTATTAGATTAGATTTTAGTCACGCACCTGATGAGCTAGTTTACCTACCAGCAAATCTAGAAGACGATTCACACCTGTATTTATATGCAAATTATCATAGATCTCTTTGAGTCAGACGAAACAATAATAAATTATTTCCCTCGGTAACAGAACAGTTCTCACAGTTTTTTTTTGTCTATATTTCGTGATGGAAATAGACGGTTGACTTGAATTTTATTTTGTTTTATTGGCCAAGCGAGCGTAGCGAGTGAAGCGTCTCTGCTTCAAGTCTGGAATAATTTGTTTTCGTCTGTCAGTTTGTTGCTACTCCTCCTTTCAAACAAAACAAATATATCTAAATCAGTTCAGTCTTTTGGGAGCTACGATGCCACAAACAGATACAAAGATACACACACACCCCTCTTTTTCCGTCGGGGGTTAATGACAGTTCAAATAGGTATAAACAAGGTGTAATTTAATTATCAAACAAAACCTGAAATCGCGAAAAAACATCAGCTGTTTCCTACATTTTGACGAGTTAACAGCTGTTTTTTTTTTGCGTTTTCAGGTTTGGAACAGGTAAAAGTTATTCGTAATTATTAGTATAATAACCCTTTAAGAGGTTGTCATTTATTTAAATTACATCTTTTATATAAAATACTAGCTGACCCGACAGACGTTGTCATATCTTGGCTATGAATATTCTAATTAATTTTATAAGTTTGAGTCACTGAACGAGATACAATAGAAGTTTTATTGTTATTATTGTTAGATACTTACGTCGGGGGCGTTTAATGTCGGGACATTTGCGGCCAAAGTGTTAAATTACTCGTATTAACCTCCCCCATCATCTTCCTGCCCTTATCCCATATTACTTGGGGTCGGCGCAACACGTTTTCTTCTTCCATTTTCCCCTGTCAACCGTCACGCTATCATTCACTCCCTTCTCTTTCATATCCTCACACAATCCATCCATCTTTTTTTTTTTCATCTTTTTTTTTCTTTACATTGTAACCTGTAATTTAAATGGTGTGCATAATAAAGAGTATTCTATTCTATTCTATTCTTTGGCCTTCCTCTGCCTCTCCATCCGTTAACATGTATATTCATCAGCTCAAAATATTTTCCTATATAGCACAAATAGGAAGACGGTAATTACAAGTTTAAATAGCACATAACTATGTAGTATAATTATTATTAAGTAATTAGAACTGCAGCCTGCACTATACACAGTACTATGACACGGCTATATTGCTTCCTCATTGGACGGTTATTACAGATCTAGATAACTTAGATAATGATTTAATTAAGACGCAGATATATGACAGCGGCTTTGAGTCCATAGTTTGCATGTTTTGTGATGAGCTCACGCAACGCGTCGTACGTCCACCCAGAAATAGGACTCGCCCATCAAGGAGCGAGGGCTTAGACGCATTATTAATTTAAACTGAAAGATAAATAATTAAATTATCTTTAAAATGGTGAAGGTTTCATAAAAATACGCTTGATAGTTTTGCTTGATTCTCAGTTTTTTATCCGTGTTAGACATAACTTTACAAAATATTTACACTATGTAATGTAAAAAAAATCTAAAATATTCACATATTAAGTTATTAACCCGTCGCGCGCCAATTAGCAGACACAATTGAAATTCTATTGTTATCTGTACACATGGTGTACAATCGACATTTTAAGAGTTAAGGCAATGTTCTTATTTAACATATATTTTATCCAATTCACTAACAATACTCGTTTAGACGTGATTTTCAGCTTAAAATCATTAAAAGTCGCTTAATGTCGTCTTAACTGTAAGTATAGTCATACTTTTAAAGTTTGTTGCATAAAAAATACTGTCCATGAGTAAACAATATTAATTTTTTTTTCCAATGCAAAGGATTAGCAAACAAGTGAAACTAAGTAAAAGCTTGTACAAAATAAAAAGTGTTTACTTATTCACAAGCAGATTTTTTATAAATAAATTTACTTTTAATATAAATGTAAAAAAGAAGCTCGTGGCTAAGTAAGAACAGCCGCACGGGTCGATCCCATCAGGTTAAGCTACGCTTGCCGGGGTTGTCCAGTGGATGGGTGACCATCTTTACATACCGAGACTTCTCCGTGCCTCGGAAAGCACGTTAAGCCGTTGGTCCCGGCTGTCATTCGTGGATCTTTGACAGTCGTTGCGGGTCGTCAGAAGCCCGAAAGTCTGACAACCAGTCTTACCAAGGGGTATCGTATTACCCAGTTACTGGGTTGTGGAGGTCAGATAGGCAGTCCCTCCATGTAAAATAATGGTATTCAGCTGCATCCGGTTAGACTGGAAGCCGACCCCAACATAGTTGGGAAAAGGCTAGGCAGATTGGTTTAAAATAAATTTACTTTTAAAAAAGTAAAAACCGACTTGAAAAACCTAAAACAAAAAAAATAACTTTTTTTTAAAACTTAACAGCTTCTGAAGTCGGTACCAAGCTAAGGTGCATTGAAGAACTGAAGACACCGACTTCAGAAGCTGTTAAGTTTTTTAAGAAAGTTATTTTAGTCGTTTTAGATTTTTGAAGTCAGTTTTTAAGTAAATTTATTTTTCTATTTTTAGTTGATTATACAATTACTTAAGTAAAGCCCAAGAGAAACGAAATGAAGAATCACCAAAATCCGCTTAGAAATAACGGAGATACATTTATGCATACAACTTCGTATATAAGAATAACCTAATGTATTATATACTAAAACCTTCCTGAGAGTATTTAGATCACGTTACTGAAAGAATCTTCAAAATTGGTTCATTAGTTTTTGAGAAAATCCTGGACATACATACATAAGGGTCCAATACAGAACCTCCTTTTTTGAAGTCGATTAAAAAAATAACTTTTGTCATAGATAGGTACCTACTCCAAAGCATGTTTTTGGTAGACGTAGCTCCCTTATTACTTATTGGTTTTCTAATGACATTTTCTTGTGCCATTCGATATGAAGAATTTTTTTTCACCAGTTAAAATAATACAGGATGATATTATTATAACGGTATCAAGATGACGGATGACGGTAAACGTGCAAAAAGATATTATGACTAAACATTTAATTAAAGTCTTCTAATTACAGTGAAAGCAAAATAATAATAAACATGCGTTCACTGTCTAATTATCACTTCAGTACATTTCAAGCGCATTGTATCATCATGCAATGAACGCATTCAATGCGCACATTAATTTGTTAATTCAGTATTTTACAGAACTATTAGCAGTTCTGACATCATCCTGTATAATAGTCTGCCTTCAGAACCTTGAGTTTTGTTAGACGAAGTGGTTTAGAAATACAAAAAAAAGTGAGGGGAAGGGTTTTTTAAAATAAATTACAACAACATTGGTATCAAATAAAAGCTAGTAATGAGACAATTCCAAATAAAGTAATTAAACTAAAAAGATTGAAATAAAAAAAATATTTTAAAAACAAAAAACCCGACTGCAAAAACACATAACTGACAAGAGAAAAACAAGCACTATAATCTATGGAATTTTGGTATTGCAGGCGGGCAAACAAAAGTTACACCATATTTCAGGTTATTGGTTTGTCCCCCGCCTGCAATACCACAATTCTATACTTAGATTATAAAATTATAATGCTTGTTTTTCTCTTTTCAGTTGTGTTTTTGCAGTCGGGTTTTTTGTTTCTTCCATACTTCTCTAGTCGTCATCTTAGTAGTCACCCCGTTTTAACCATATTATCTTTCACATGGTCCATCCATCGCACTTGCCATTATGTAAGGAATAAAAATAGCGCCAGGAAACAATTCATCTAAAACTAGTTTCGACTTCAATGAGAATTTCCGAAAAAATACCGTTAAAAACCATTAGATACTTTAAAACAGGTAGGTACTCGTACATACCAAATTTGTTTCGCTTCCTTTGTAAGTAAAAAATAAAAACCGAAATAATAAAAATGAAGTGCACAAAAGTTAGGTCGTTGACCGATGTGCTAAGCACAAAGTCCGGTCTAGACTTGTATTACTTACTGCTCATGTTTGTGTCACGGTGTCAAGCTTTTGTTATAAAATACGCGAATAAAACTAATAAAAAATATTGAACGACTTTGGGTTTTTTGTGTTGTATTTTTACTGTTTAGTTGAAAGAAAATAAGATATCTTGGGATCATTAAAAATCGTTTTTGGTACTGTTATTCAGACATGAATGAGGATAGCTATACGAGTAACGGAAGACCTTTTTTTATTTTTTTTTATTGTGGAGAAATGCTCACTGCACTACTGCGGGAGATAGTACAGATATGTGGGACTCAAACCCATTAAAACTCCTCGGTGTCCTGCTCTGCCGCTTGCGGCACGCGTTAGCACTCATCCGTGAACCCGCCGAGTGGGGAAGACCTAAGAAACGATGGATGGGCTGTGTGATAGATGGTATGGCTAGAATCACACAGTCCATCCAGTGACTACCGAGATGACGACTAATAGAGAATTATGGAAGAAAGTACATGTTGCGCCGACTTCAAATAAATTGAGATAAGGGCAAAGAATGATGACCTCAATCAATCTGTCAAGCCTTTTCCCAACTATGTTGGCGTCAGCTTCCAGTCTAACCGGATGCAGCTGAATACCAGTATTTTACATGGAGTGACTGCCTATCTGACCTCCACAACAACAACAACGATACTGACTGTCAGACTTTCGGGCTTCTGACGACCCGTAACGACTGTCAAAGATTCACGAATGGCAGCCGGGACCAACGGCTTAACTGCTTTTGAGGCACGGAGGAGTCTCGGTATGTAAAGTTGGTCACCCATCCAAACCCCGGCAAACGTAGCTTAACCTGATGTATTGACCCGTACGGCTGTTATTACTTAGCCACGAGCTCCTCCTCCTCCAAGACAATGATGACTAGAATAATATACTTATACACCATTATCTTTCAGTGGGAAGACCACCGTTATTGAAAAGAACGTCATTCTCCTGCAGGTCTTAGTATAGAATAGAATAGTTCTTTATTTGCACAGAAAGTAGGTAGTTCCACCGACACACCCCGTCGTATCACGTCGCCTGCCCGCGCTATTACTTCGTTTTTGCTGAGCGTTCTTTCTGACTTTTTTTCTTTTCGCTCGGCTCCTAACGTGATTCTAAAGCCTGTTTAACCTTCCTCAAGAATTGGGCTATCAAATGCAAACATATTTTTTCGAATCCGGCTGTTTATTCCAGAGATTAGCGCGTTCAAAAAAACAAACTCTTCCAATTTATTATTAGTATTGATTTGTCGACGCAAATAATAACCGAGAATGCCAGTTTAAATCATTTTACTAACGATTTTAATCTTAAATGTGTTTTACAACGTTGTGTGTTAACTGATACAATTCGTTTAAAATTGGAATTAAATATCGATCTAATTATAATAAAGAACATATTACATTAAAGTATTTATAATCACATTATTTATGACGTCTAGAATAGTTAACATGAATATTTGATGACTTCAATACAAATAAAAATCGTTTCCATTTCAGTGAAAGGCAGAATATTGTTATGGACGTAATATTGAAATGTTATATTCTTTTCTCGCATAGTGTCACATGTCACCTTCTCTAACTGTCATTTTCTGCATAATGCTAGAGTTATAATCTATATACATTATACATATATATATATATATATATATATATATATATATATATATATATATATATATATATATATATATACAGTATGGGGACCGCTTATATGCAATAATTTCTAGGACACATTTGGTATCGCCTTTTCTGACGATATACAAAAAATGAACGAAATCGGTCCAGTAATTACGTCAAAAAGTAGAGTTTTCATTTTGATCAAATTTAAACACTCTGTAGAATTGGATCACTAGGTCAATGATTCAATGAACCCTTTAAAATGCGACGTTGCCACTCAGTGCAATCTATCACGACGCTGTTACGTACCTATTCTACTTATTTGCCGAAATGTAAAATCAGTACACCTGCACGACAGGCTGGAATTTAATGTAAAAAAAAAATAATTCAACGTTTGAGTGCGTGCGCAAAACTAAGCGTGTACGGGAGACGCAGCCGCGGACCGCGCCGCCCGACGACACCCACATTCGATTAATACTGTAACGGTACGGCCCACTACCTCTCACAGACACAAGACCAGTACAGACTGACTATGAAATTTAATGTTAATGTGGTTTTTGTTTCGGTATACTAGTACTTGGAATTTCCTATTGAACAACTTCCTTGGCCTGCCATGGTCGAAACTTTGTTTTGTTTACACAAACATAATCCATCACTGGGACGCGCCAACATTTCCTGCGGGTGTACATCGGCAGCGGTGTCTTTTGGCGGCTTCTTTACACAGAGCGGCACGAGCCACGCGGCTTTCTTCAAAGACGATTCAGCGAAATAATATTGCGGGGGGCGCGCGGGTGCGGGGTGCGCTCGCGCCACGTAGGGAAGCACACCTGTTATCGACTATTAGCTTCTGTTAAAAGGAAACTTAGGTGGTGCTATGGTGTTTTAAGAATTATTGTCATAATTCTAAAACCCACTATGCCCTGAGTATTTAAAGCTAAACAGCTTTTTTGTTTATGTGTGTTCTTATTAAATATTATTAAGTAGATTTAGAGATAAAATGCATAAAGTAAACAACAACAATTTATGAATTGTTTTCGCATGTTACATAGTTAGTTACCGACCGGCTTCCGGTTGATCGACAGACCCGATTGATACTCAGGATTACTCAGGAAGTCACTAACTTAACGGTAGTTTCGTAAACTGTTCAATCGTATTTTTAATGTCCAATTAATATTTTTAATTGTTAAAAATAAATATTCAAATTACACAAAGATACTTGTATTCTAATGCCTTGTTTCGGTAGAAAGTAATTATGTGTAAAAAGTTATCGATAAGCGTTAATTACGATAATTGCACCATGTGCCCTACATTATAATATTTTTTCGCCATCTTGGAAGTTGCGTTCCGCTTTGTCAGTTCACCGCTAGTCTTTCGGGATAGTGTGTGTGTGCGCAGAGATTTCGTCTACTTGCGCGCATTGCTTCAAAACGTGAATAGCAAATACCAGTAAATTTAGTGCTTAGTTAGTTTAATTTTTTATCAGTGGAATGGACACTTATTAGTTTATTAGTTATTTGACTTTGTGTGTGTGTAAATTGTGTTTTTAAGTTTTTTGTATACATTTTTTAAGGTGAAATTGACACTTGACTTTTGTGTTCGCGTGTGTCTTTTTAACAAAATGCCAAGACAACAACATTTTTACAGTGCTGCAGAGTATACAGACATGGTGTTATTGTATGGCGAATGCGGCCAAAATTCAGCCTTAACTCCCGCTCATCAATACCGCTTTTCCATTAATGTGTGGGCAGGTATTCACGGAGACCAAATAATCGGCCCCGTTTTTATCAACGGAAACCTCAATGCACAGAAGTTTCTGGATCTTCTTAACGGCCCAATAACCGGCTATCTAGAGGAATTGTCTGTGGTAGCTTACAAGCGGGTTTGGTTCCAGTAAGACGGAGCTCCTCCACATTCCGTACTCCTCGCGAGAGAGCGGCTTAACACCATGTTCGGCGAGCAATGGATTGGTCGCTATGGCCCCCGCAGGTGGCCAGCTCGGTCACCCGACCTTACGCCTCTCGACTTCTTTTTATGGGGCTTTATTAAAAATGAAGTTAATTCGCGTGTCTCCGAAACCGAAGATGAACTGCGCAATCGTATTGTCGCCGCCTTTGACAAATTAAAAACCATGGCTCTGGATCCTGAACGAAATTTGCTGAGCAGGCTTCGGGATAACATTGTGCGGCGATGTAACTTGTGCATTCAAAAACGTGGTGGACACTTTGAAAATGAGAAAATTTAAGTTTATAAATTCTTTTTGGAACTAATGTGTAATATTGAAGTATTTAGTTCAGTTCAGTTATCGCGAAATAAACACGTGGCGGTACAAATGAACTTAGTGGATTTTATTTTCGTCGCACATTGTCAAACGAATCAAAGTGCCGGCGCCGACAAAAAAGCCGCCATGCCGCCCGCGTGCACCGTTGCCACTCTTCGCTCCTGGGGTCAAGGTACGTTGTCTAAACAGAGTGTTTACTTTAAGTGAATTTATTTTGATATTTATTTTGTTTGAAAATTTAACTTTTTTAATTTTCGGTTTTTTATTTATTATTTAATTTTTCTATACTTCTATGGAGTAATATTCCTTGAGCTTTCAATTATTGCCAAGATGCCAATTCCATACTGTATATATATATATATATATATATATATACGTATGGGGACCGCTTATATGCAATAATTTCTAGGACACACTTGGTATCGCCTTTTCTGACGATATACAAAAAATGAACGAAATCGGTCCAGTAATTACGTCAAAAAGTAGAGTTTTCATTTTGATCAAATTTAAACACTCTGTAGAATTGGATCACTAGGTCAATGATTCAATGAACCCTTTAAAATGTGACGTTGCCACTCAGTGCAAACTATCACGACGCTGTTACGTACCTATTCTACTTATTTGCCGAAATGTAAAATCAGTATACCTGCACGACAGGCTGGAATTTAATGTAAAAAAAAAATAATTCAACGTTTGAGTGCGTGCGCAAAACTAAGCGTGTACGGGAGACGCAGCCGCGGACCGCGCCGCCCGACGACACCCACATTCGATTAATACTGTAACGGTACGGCCTACTACCTCTCACAGACACAAGACCAGTACAGACTGACTATGAAATTTAATGTTAATGTGGTTTTTTTTTCGGTATACTAGTACTTGGAATTTCCTATTGAACAACTTCCTTGGCCTGCCATGGTCGAAACTTTGTTTTGTTTACACAAACATAATCCATCACTGGGACGCGCCAACATTTCCTGCGGGTGTACATCGGCAGCGGTGTCTTTTGGCGGCTTCTTTACACAGAGCAGCACGAGCCACGCGGCTTTCTTCAAAGGCGATTCAGCGAAATAATATTGCGGGGGGCGCGCGGGTGCGGGGTGCGCTCGCGCCACGTAGGGAAGCACACCTGTTATCGACTATTAGCTTCTGTTAAAAGGAATAAAGATAGATAAACAAAAAAACTGTTTAGCTTTAAATACTTAGGTGGTGCTATGGTGTTTTAAGAATTATTGTCATAATTCTAAAAACCACTATGCCCTTAGTAAAGCTAAACAGCTTTTTTGTTTATGTGTGTTCTTATTAAGTAGATTTAGAGATAAAATGCATAAAGTAAACAACAACAATTTATGAATTGTTTTCGCATGTTACATAGTTAGTTACCGACCGGCTTCCGGTTGATCGACAGACCCGATTGATACTCAGGATTACTCAGGAAGTCACTAACTTAACGGTAGTTTCGTAAACTGTTCAATCGTATTTTTAATGTCCAATTAATATTTTTAATTGTTAAAAATAAATATTCAAATTACACAAAGATACTTGTATTCTAATGCCTTGTTTCGGTAGAAAGTAATTATGTGTAAAAAGTTATCGATAAGCGTTAATTACGATAATTGCACCATGTGCCCTACATTATAATATTTTTTCGCCATCTTGGAAGTTGCGTTCCGCTTTATCAGTTCACCACTAGTCTTACGGGATAGTGTGTGTGCATTTCGTCTACTTGCGCGCATTGCTTCAAAACGCGAATAGCAAATACCAGTAAATTTAGTGCTTAGTTAGTTTAATTTTTTATCAGTGGAATGGACACTTATTAGTTATTTGACTTTGTGTGTGTGTAAATTGTGTTTTAAAGTTTTTTGTATACATTTTTTAAGGTGAAATTGACACTTGACTTTTGTGTTCGCGTGTGTCTTTTTAACAAAATGCCAAGACAACAGCATTTTTACAGTGCTGCAGAGTATACAGACATGGTGTTATTGTATGGCAAATGCGGCCAAAATTCAGCCTTAACTCTACGTACTTATCGTGATAGGTACGGCGCAACTCGCTCATCAATACCGCTTTTCCATTAATGTGTGGGCAGGTATTCACGGAGACCAAATAATCGGCCCCGTTTTTATCAACGGAAACCTCAATGCACAGAAGTTTCTGGATCTTCTTAACGGCCCAATAACCGATTATCTAGAGGAATTGTCTGTGGTAGCTTACAAGCGGGTTTGGTTCCAGTTAGACGGAGCTCCTCCACATTCCGTACTCCTCGCGAGAGAGCGGCTTAACACCATGTTCGGCGAGCAATGGATTGGTCGCTATGGCCCCCGCAGGTGGCCAGCTCGGTCACCCGACCTTACGCCTCTCGACTTCTTTTTATGGGGCTTTATTAAAAATGAAGTTTATTCGCGTGTCTCCGAAACCGAAGATGAACTGCGCAATCGTATTGTCGCCGCCTTTGACAAATTAAAAACCATGGCTCTGGATCCTGAACGAAATTTGCTGAGCAGGATTCGGGATAACATTGTGCGGCGATGTAACTTGTGCATTCAAAAACGTGGTGGACACTTTGAAAATGAGAAAATTTAAGTTTATTCTTTTTGGAACTAATGTGTAATATTGAAGTATTTAGTTCAGTTCAGTTATCGCGAAATAAACACGTGGCGGTACAAATGAACTTAGTGGATTTTATTTTCGTCGCACATTGTCAAACGAATCAAAGTGCCGGCGCCGACAAAAAAGCCGCCATGCTCCCGCGTGCACCGTTGCCACTCTTCGCTCCTGGGGTCAAGGTACGTTGTCTAAACAGAGTGTTTACTTTAAGTGAATTTATTTTGATATTTATTTTGTTTGAAAATTTAACTTTTTTAATTTTCGGTTTTTTATTTATTATTTAATTTTTCTATACTTCTATGGAGTAATATTCCTTGAGCTTTCAATTATTGCCAAGATGCCAATTCCATACTGTATATATATATATATATATATATATATATATATATATATATATATATATATGTATATATATATATATATATATATATATACATATAAATATATTATATATATATAAAAATTACCCTTGGTCATCGCTTCACGCGTGCACGGATGGAACAATTTAGCAAATTTTTTTTCGTTGTGTTTATGATTGTCAGGAGAAGGTTTTTATGACAAAAAAAAATAAGAAAATTTCGCAGAAAATTGGAAAATTTCAGAAAAAACATTTTAACTTCACGCGTTTACATTTCAAACTAGCACTTCCCGCGCGGCTCTGCCCACGTGGTTAACGGAAAATATCCCACGGGAGCAAAAATCTTTCCTTATTCCTTGTCTACATTATAAAGGCAACCTCTGTGCAAAATTTCAGCTTTCTAGGTCCAATGGTTTGGGCTGGGCGTTGATGAGTCAGTCATGACTTTTCTTTTTAAACCAATTATAGACACTTTTGAATTGTCAAGGGATCGGACAGTCGGAAAGATGAACCTAGTTGCCCATTCCAAAGTGTACTCCACGGATACTCTTCTAAATCAAAATATGGTCACAAAATATTGGTTAAATCATTCAAGTTGAGATTATACACGTGAGAACGAAGCAGAAAGTTAAAATCGTCCGTAATAAAAAAATTAAAAAAAAAAAACAATAAAAAAATTAAATTAAATTCAAATAAAAAAAAAATGTGTTTATTATCTTAAATCTATACAATTAGTTGCCGGGGTTTCCCAGAAAGTAATCCGAAGATACTTGTGATGGGATAAACCTCGAAATAAGCCGTGGCTGCTAAGAGATGCCCTTCAACTAATTAATGATGTACTTAACTAATATTTTGTAAAAATAGGTCATATAAAAGAGTGTCCATGGAGCTTCTGCCCGTTCTTCTTTAAAGGTCTCTCTTCTTTAATCTACCTACTATGCTCTGGAATGGGCGATTACCTTCTTTTTTTTTAAATAACCGACTCCTTTGACAATTCAAAATGCTTGTAAATAGTTTGAAATAAATGCTTTGAGTTTGAGTTTAAAAAAAATAATTACTCCAGGAAGTTGTGAAAATACAAGAAAGTCATAGTGTGACCGTCCACATGGCGCTGTCCTATTATGTATACCTACATTTTGCGATAATAATTTGGGATCACACGAAATCATCAAATTGGTACTTTGGGAACAGAATATCCATACTAATATATATAATGCGAAAGCAACTCTGTCTGTCGGTTACCTTTTCACGCCTTAGCTGAGATAGGATACTTTTTATCCCGATCGGTAGTACGTTCCCGTGGGATATGAAGATTGTAAGACTGTCATTGCATTGTATAGACTCAATCTCCTTTGTATTATATAAATGCATAGCACATGTGTGAGTACTATGTACATACTCTAAAGCTACCATTTACTGGGTACGTCTTTGTTTGACTTGAATGTGCCCTGGCGGCTGAGAGTATGTGACACTCACTCTAATTTCTCGCTGATGGTGGCGCGTGTTGGATCATTTAGCTAATCCATGCGTCAGGTTCGTGAACAAGCGCTGTCAGTGAAGGCTGGTCATACCTTAGCGGCCACGGCTTATTTTAATTTAATTTAAATATTTGAATTGTTTTTTTTAAGGACGCTTTTAACGTTCTGCATCGTTCTCACATGTAAAATTTCAACATCAATGATGTAACCATTATTTTGTAACCATGTCTTGATTTAAAAGAGTGTCCGTGGAGTTTCTTGCCCGTTCTTCTCCATAGGTACCTACTATGCTTTGGAATGGGCGCCTAGCTTCATCTTTTTGACTGACCGACCCCTTGACAATTCAAAAGTGCCTGTAATTGGTTTAATTGAAATAAATGCTTTGAGTTTGAGTTTGAGTTTGATATATTCCGACTACCACGCGGGCGAAGCCGCGAGCAAAAGCCCGCTACTCTAATTAAAACATGTTGTTATCATAATCACAGAATAAACACATTACATCAGTATACCAATTAAAAGCACATGAGTAATATTCTCAAGATTACAAATTAAGTACTTCCTGCATACAAGAATGTGTGTTTCTGTCGAGTTTTAAGTATTTACTAAGAACTTTCCGTTATTGAGAGACTGAACCGATTAAAGTGGCACTTATTATTGTTGAAGCCTACTGATTAATTAATGATTTAATACCAATAGGTAAGTTACTAAATAGTTGCTATAGTGTTAATGGACATGTTATCTTAATAACACATTTAAGTAATTTTAAAGTATCTGTTTACATATTGGAATTATATACATACATCTATACTTATTATAAAATAAATCGCTTTTCGTGTCTGTTTGTGTGGCCGAAGGTTTTTGATGCGGTTTTCACTATCATTTAGAGAATTTATTCCGGAAGGTTTACCGGTGAACATTATTATTAAACAATTACAAGGTCGACTATTATAGACCGTGAATAACTAAATAATTTAGTATTACACAATTTTACGGCAAACCATAAATAATCCTATAATTTAGCATCTTCTTTTAGAAAACAATACGTTATTATATTGATTACTTTGACATTTAAACACCATAAATTATTTCAAACCATGTTAATGGGACCTAGTTTTACTTAGTATGCGGCAGAAAAGGGAACTAAAGTTACAGAACAGTCTGTACTGAGTTTGACGTGTAAAGTGACGTTTACCATTGCTAGTGGCACCAAAGTAACAGTTCAGGGTATACTGGATGCCTTTGTAGTTTAGACGTTCGATATTACTATTTTTGCAATAATGCATCATGCAATTATATATCGTAAACTACCTTTAGTATGTCGATAAAAATGCCTTTTTCCAGGTCATGGTCTATCCGTGTGCCAAATTCCCTCCAAATTCATTCAGCCGTTTTAGCGTGAAAGCGTTACAACCAAACATACTCACTTTCGCATTTATAACATTAATATTATGATGCCACATGTGTACAGGGACGTGCAAAACGCTCTGAAAAGAGTTATTTTGACGGCAACGAGCAAGCTTGCGGGCGATCATATTCGCCCTCACATACAACGCCCTCCACTCCCTGTCGATGTCCGCACCATCCCTCAGGTCAGAGGTCACGATATGTCCGAGATATTTAAACTGTTGAACTCTTTTTAACTTGACACCGTTCAATATAATAGGTGGAACAGTATCCGGGCACCTCCGATCCCGGGCCTGAAAGACCATGCATTCACTCTTCTTTGCGTTATAGAGCAAACCGTGATCCAGCGCGTAACGCTCGCAGATGCCCAGCAACCTGGACAGACCACACACCGAGGCACTCAGCAGCACCATGCCATCCGCATAACTAATATTGTTGACACAAACACCGTCAACATGGCAGCCAACACGGATGCTGCTGAACTCCTCTATCAGTGCATTCACGTACAGGTTGAAGAGCTTCGGCGAGGTCAGCCCTCCCTGCCTCACCCCGTACTCCAACCTGTACGGCTTCGACAGAGAACTCGACCATCGAACGATGTTGACCTGGTTAAGATACCAGTACTTGAAAATTTCTATCAGTTCGAGAGGCATTGAGATGTTATAAAATTTTTGCCATAAGATGTCATAGCTAACCAGGTCAAACGCCATCGAGAGGTCGATAAATATGTGTGCTCCTATCGGAGTAGTACTTGACAGTTTGCTTTAACCCGTCGCGCGCCAATTAGCAGACACAATTGAAATTCTATTGTTATCTGTACACATGGTGTACAATCGACATTTTAAGAGTTAAACACAAAATAGCTGACTCAGTAGACAGTCCCGCTTTAAAACCAAATTGATTGTCATGAGTGTTGACATACCGGTCAAGCTATGCATTAAGCAAACTGCCAAGAACTTTAGCAAGCACTGTGGCTAGTAAGATTGGCCTGTAGTTGATCATTTCACTTAGGTCACCGGTTTTACTCTTCAAAAAATTGGTACCACCACGGTCCTTAAAGACTGTCACATAAGTATCACTGACCACAGGACGACGCTCTATAAATCCAAACATTTTCTAAAACTTGATGTTGTCACATTTACGGCCGGGTACTTAAGGCCCTATGATTCGGCGCTCGAGCGGCGTACTCAACTGAAGTAGGCTTGCGAGTGGTTGCCTCGCGCATATGATAGGTATTTAAACATAGTCATTACTTTAATAATTTTATCACGACAAACTCAGAAAATTGTGCTAAACAATCTTACTACCTTACCTTTTCATTTATATAAAAAATAAGAAAAAAAAACGTCTGTTTTGTAGCTATGAGATGGATTAAACACTACGAAAAGGGGTAAATTTAGGATTTTTTTCTATCCAGCAAAATAAATCTAATCGTGTTATTAAAAGCGATTGGCTATGCGCCTGATGCCTTAAATAAGATTTTTTTTTTCAGAATTTTCTAGCACTGTTTTTAATGTTTCCCATGGATTTAAAAAAACTTGTAAGCGCGGTCTCTGTCGGATCATAGCGCCATAATATGCCACTCGGTTTCTTCACGCGTTACGTGTCGCTGTCGGTTGAAAGGCAACGCAAATATTGTCCAAGTAACGGAGATATCATCATAAACAATTAGCAAAGCTCACTACAAAAGTGACATCTACAAAATAGATCCAACAATGCGTTGTTGACGTCAGCCAGTTCAGTGACGTCATCAGCATCTTGCACAAGTCATCCGCACCTAATAAGGAAACTGATATGTCTCAAACCATTCATTCATCGCAAACAAGGGATGACAAGCCGATAAAATCAAACACCGTCGTTTCACGCTAAATTCAGAATATCATCAATAAAGTAAAACAATAATATCAGAGAGTATCATTGAACATCATTCATCATTGCTTCAATTATCGCCATACTGAGGCTGGAGCGATGTATCGATAAACAGACGCCTACGATCGATAAACAATGTCATTATCGAGTATCGACCTCGATATGTCGCGTCCCTATTTATTAATGCAAAACAGATGGGCTCAGAAGGTTTATTGATGGCTGAAGGGCTGATTTTAAGCTATACTTGCGCATTGTTCTGCGTACTCCTATTCAAATAACATAGTCACCATTATCGTGTGACATAAGCATATAATAAATTATTGTTGACGAATTATCAGGTCATCAAAATGATGTGCAACAAAATTATTCATGGGAATTGGTAGCAAGAGCCATTACTTCGGCGAGGACGAGAGAGGTAGTATCAAGTTTTACGAAACCTGACTGAATAACACTTCATTGTAATGTTACGTAGATTCAGAGATAGGTCAAAGGACTCCCATGGGAGGAAAAGGTTGTTATAAACCACCCTGAACCCCAAGCATTAAGATTGAAAAAAAAAACCATTTTATTGTTTTGTTTATTGAAATATACAACAGGCCTTAAAATAGAAGGATATAACAATTGGAATCTACCTGAACTAGAAATAAACCTGTATCTCAGGTATCTATTTCATTCAAGTATACCTACTCAATTTACTTATAAATATTATCAAAGAATCCAACAAAAATGTAAGTAACTTGGCTGGCTGTAAGCATAAATAAAGTCTAGATTTAGGTAAGATAGTTTTTCCGGTGCCACCTTTTTCTAACAATGACTCGAAATATATGCCGCTTATTCTTCGATCAATTGAATTGATCGAAGCGCTTACGGAAACTTATTATACTATTCCGTTTATTCATTTTCTTCCTCATTAGACACATTTTTAAATATTTCTTATAAAGTCCAAGCTAGTGGTAGTTAGGGCTCCAGAGACAGGAACCTCCTCACATGCGGGCCGTATCCGTATCGAGAAGTACTGTCTTCTGAATCAAGCCTATGATCCAACCGCCTAACGAGAGCCTTATTTTTATTTCGTAATAATTAGACTTCTACAAAACTTAACTCTTGTCTAGGCCCTGAGTATCGACCTTATGATGTCATAAGATATTGAATGGCATTAGGATAAATATAACGTTTATTGTTATGCGACTCAGAATTGTGCCAACGCACACGGTTGATTCATTCATTATTTTGTAGCTGGCGCAGAAACTTTGCAGGTAACACGGCTTTTTATGTTATTATGACTGGTCGATATTTGTGATGTTAATTCCCAACAAGGATATTAGTTTTTCCTCTTGTAAGTTGTATGTAAGTCAAGTCAACTCATGGATTTCGTCGACAGAATCATGCAGGACTTTCCTCAAGTCTTAAATATTAACACAACACAAACAGTCACATCCAATCCGTCTGCCCTTACCAAAAGATTTCTTTATCTATTCTTCATTTGAAGAAGATTAGATAGGTTCACTTTTGACCTCCATCGCACTGAAAGTAAACAATAATGCAGTAGACGTTGGTGCACACAAATGACCTGAAGATTTCCAACTTAATGCCAAAGTGCCTTTCGATATTCGAAAGGCACTTTCTCTCGTCTTGAAGATCTCCAGATTTTTAAGCCAAGTTCTTTCCGATAAACTCAAACTCAAACTCAAAGCATTTATTTCAAATAAACCAATTACAGGCACTTTTGAATTGTCAAGGGGTCGGTCAGTCAGAAAGATGAAGCTAGGCGCCCATTCCAAAGCATAGTAGGTACCTATGGAGAAGAACGGGCAAGAAACTCCACGGACACTCTTTTAAATCAAGATATGGCTACAAAATAATGGTTACATCATTCATGTTGAAATTTCATATGTGAGAACGATGCAGAACGTTATAAGCGTCCTTAAAAAAAAAACAATTCAAATATTAAAATTAAATTAAAATAAGCCCTGACCGCTATGGTATGCCCAGCCTTCACTGACAGCGCTTATTCACGAACCTGACGCATGGATTGGCTAAATGATCCAACACGCGCCACCATCAGCGAGACATTAGTGTGAGCGTCACATACTCTCAATCGCCAGGGCACATTCAAGTCAAACAAAGACGTACCCAGTAAATGGTAGCTTTAGAGTATGTACATAGTACTCACACATGTGCTATGCAATTATATAATACAAAGGAGATTGAGTCTATACAATGCAATGATAGTCTTACAATCTTCAGCATCTCCAACAGTATCTTCAAATGTTAATTAATTAGTTGTGGTTGTGGAGCAGGACCAGCATTGAGCCAAGCATTTTTATCGGTTATGTAATCCCCAAACTTATAATATGCCTGCCTGCATAGTGTGCGTTTTATACAAGTTTTGAATTTAGTCTCATTGAGTTGAAGTATGTGTGGAGGTATTTTATTGTAACATTTTAAACAGTATCCCATGAACGACGTGTCTACTTTAGCTAGTCTGAAACCTGGTTGAGCTAATAGGTCCCTTTTTCTAGTACTATAATTATGCCTTTCACCTCTTTTACTAAAAAGATGTAAATTTTTCCTTACGTACATGATATTTTCGTAGATATATTGACAAGGTACCGTCATGATGTTAATTTCCTTAAACAGTTCCCTTAGAGAATCGCGCTTGCGGAGATTATATATGGCTCTAATGGCTCTTTTCTGCAGAATAAAAATTGACTCGATGTCTGCAGCCCGTCCCCAAAGTAAAATACCGTAAGACATGATACTATGAAAGTAACTAAAATAGACTAGCCGCGCAGTATCTACATCAGTAAATTGACGGATTTTTCTGACAGCATATGCTGCTGAACTTAGCCGTCCTGCAAGTGATGTTAAATGAGGACCCCATTGTAGCCTAGAGTCGAGCGTGATCCCCAAGAAAACGGTTTTATCGACGAATTCTAGTTTCTCTTGATTCAATACTATCTCACAATCACTACTTTTTACATTTGGTAAAGAAAATCTAATGCACTTAGTTTTTTTTCCCATTTAATACTAAATTATTAGCAGTGAACCAATTCTGGACCTGCAGTAGGGCGTTATTAACTTCGTCAAAATTTGTATCACGTCTACCTACCTTAAAAATCAAGGAAGTATCGTCAGCAAATAACACCATTTGTGGTTGATTTTTTAATAAATGGAGTAAATCATTAATATACACTAAAAAGAGGAAAGGACCCAATATTGAGCCTTGTGGAACACCCATTTTTACATTTAAACCAAGTGAAGTGATACCATTTATTTGAACTTGCTGTTGTCTATCATTTAAATAAGATTTTACTAAACTGAGCGCAAGTTTTCCAAGTCCGTAATGCTCAAGTTTCAAGAGTAGGGTTTCGTGATCGACGCAATCAAATGCCTTGGAGAGGTCACAAAAAATTCCTATGGCGTCTTGGGCCTCTTCCCACGCGTTAAAAATGTGTTTTAATAAGGTTACACCGGCGTCGGTCGTACAACGTCCTTTGGTGAAACCAAACTGTTGATCGTGAAGTATTTTATTCGTGTTAAAATGATTGAGCATTTGATTAAGCATTACTTTTTCAAAAACCTTGCTGAAAACTGGCAACACGGATACGGGTCTATAATTATTTGTGTCCTTACTGTCCCCGGATTTAAAAAGTGGTATTACCTTACTGTATTTCATTAAATCCGGGAAAACTCCCTGATCCACACACAAATTAAATATTAAGGCTAAGTAAGGCGCTATAGTCTCAATTATGGAGGTACAGACTTTAATAGACATTCCCCAAAGATCTTCGGTCGGTTTGATCTTAATTTGCTTAAAAGCTTTTATTACTGTTATGGGGTTAATGTGCTTAAAGTTAAATTCAATCGGGCAGGCCGAAACGTTCGCCTTTACTAAATCAAAAGAAAGTGAGGGCGAGGAGTTTAATATTTCAGTAGTTTTAAGTGGGATACTGGTAAAGAAATTTACAAATTCTTGAGCAACTTCTTTGCTATCGCAAATGAGACCACATGACGTCTCCAGTGTGTAATCAAAATTATGCTTTTTGATCCTATTAGTTTCATTATTGATAATTTTGCAAACTGTCTTAATTTTATTCTCTGCTGATTTAACCTTGTTGCTAATGTATAAAGCTTTAGCTGCCTTACAAGTATTCTTAAAAATTCTAGAGTAAGTAGAAACATACTTATTAAAAGATTCCGTGTTAATATAAGGCTTAAGGCCATACAGCTCGAAAAGTCTTTCCCTACTTTTCCTGAGTATTCTAGTTGCCCAGTCACTAAATAAAAACTTAGGGCTTATAGTTTTTGTGATCTTCTTAAAAGATTTATCGAACTCTGTTTGGACTACCGAAAAGAATTCTTCATACAAAATATTAACATTGTTCATTGTTAGTTCTTGGTCATTTAACTTACCAATTAAAGTGCTATTAATTTTTTTTAAATTAGCAGATGTTATTGGTCTGGATTGTATCTGCACTTTTTGTATTGGTATGTTGGACTCAAAAGTTACAGTTTGACCGCTGTGATCAGAAGGGAGATAATTAACGATGGATTTATCTAAATAGTCACAGCAACAAAAAACATTATCAATACATGTAGCAGTAGTCGTAGTAATTCGGGTTGGTTCTACAAACACATTTGACAAATTGAATGATTTAAACAAATTTAACAATCTACTGGTATTTGAATTGTTTTCTAAAATATTAATATTAAAGTCACCACAGATAATTACTGACTTATTACCAGCTGCTAGTTTTGCCAAAACTTCTTCCATTACTGACTCGAATATGGAGTAGTTTTGATAATTTGGAGGTCTGTAAACGCACACTATGACATGCTTATCCAGCTCAACACAGGAAAGTTCAATGCTATGTTCAACCGATAGTTCAACTATGTCTGTACGAGTTTTTGATTTAATACAATTTCGACATACTAATTATGTCTGAGTTAATATTAAAAGCTAATAGCCTAGCTATTTGACGTCTAAAACTACTGGGCAGATACACCGTATCCCTAGTCGAGCTTAGCTTATCAACAAAAATGTTGGTGTCAAAAAATATAAACTTGTCACTATGGTGACTAACTATGAATTGCATGTGACTATTTAACATATGAATGTAGTTGTTTTGTCTGTTTGACAAGTATTCAAAATATGGAAAAGCACACATAATTATTTTTTTACAATTTAACTTCAATAGCTCGGTGACACTATCAGTAATATCATCTTTTGTAACATTAAGGCTGTTACCTATAAGTGTAGTAATAATGGCATTAGGATCATATTTATTCCTAGTTATTGAAGCCATTATTTGTTTGTGGGAAGCCTGAGGCATACAATAGTTTTGAGAAGAATGACTCAGGTTATTGCTAAGTAATTTTCCTAACCCTTTTCCATATATTCGAGGATATATGTTATATCTGGGTTCTGTGATGACCTCAGACCCTATTAAATGATAAATGATTTATTTGTGTAAGTAGGTTCGTACAAACACTTTTACCCGCTAGATGAGGTCTGCGTTTCCCATCTGACTACTCTGAGAAGAAAGGCCGAAACAAACTCAACAAACTCAGAGGTCACAGTCTCGTTTAAAGCCCAGACATAATCTTGGTCAGATCATGTGCAGACCATGTAGATTGGTGTCTGTAATGGTCTTTCGAGGAAAGAACCACATAGATGGAGTGGATCTGTCCAGTCAGTGCACGCATTTGTCAGTAATCGTGCAGCTCAAAATAAAAACACAAATTCTCTCCACTACTGACAATTTGGAACTAACATGATGCTCCTACAACTCTCTGACCTCGTTATCTTTTCAACAGTGTATGCGTGCACCCGGAAGGCGAAGAACACTACTGGAACTGCGACCATGACCCATGCCTGATGAGTGACGACGTTGTCAGGAACGTCAGAGAAGCCGAACTTGGATGGAGAGCCGTTAATTACACCCAGTTCTACGGGAAGAAACTCAAGGATGGGCTTATTTACAAACTTGGTAAGTAGTTTTTCACATTATAACAAAAATATTATTAGTAGCAATCACACCGGTATCGGGAGCAGGGCTCCAGAGAGAGGAACCTCCTAGGTCCTCCAAGGACCAGGAGTACCGCATTCTGTATCAAGCCTCTGAAAGAAAGAAAAAGTATTTATTGGGACTCGCACAGGAAGAATATAGACTACACAGGGTCAAATTAAATTAGCCAGCGAAACTCCACATACCTACGTCATGGGTATCGATATCTAAACACGACAAAATAAAAATTATTTTTGATGATTTTTTGGGGTCAATGACCGCTGGTAGTTTTGTTACTTGAAGTGTGAGTTGATAAAATCTGTTTTATCTTCTTGAGATATCGATGCCTTTCCGGTCTGTGAAGTTTACACAAAAAAAAACAGATTTTTAAACTGATATTTTATGTGACTACACTACCGGCTGTTGATAACCCCGAAAAAACATCAAATTAATTTAATTTTGTTTTATCGATACCATCACGTCTGTGGAGTTTCGCTGGCTAATTTAATTTGACCCTGTATATTGAAAGAAAAATAAATAAAAACAATGAAAATTCGCTTAATGCTACTACTTAACGGGAGCCTCCATGTCTTGGCCAGGCTCATCTATTCACCTACCTTTTTCCCAGAAACCATTTGCCGCGGAGATTCACGTCATTTTTAAGTAGAACGTCTAGAATCTTAAAAGTTTTATTGTGCTGCTACTCATATAAGTAAAATATCGTTAATATTGATGTCTGGGAGGCTTAGCAACACGATCTTCAGTGGGTACATATCAATACAATTCATTTTAAACAAGTCCTGAACTGCGACATACAATCCGATATGAGACAATGCATTTTCATTAAAATAACTGACAGCTTTAAATAGTCAAATCATACCATCATGAACGTACTTCATGAACTTTTGTTTATTGCTTGCGGAATAAGATTTAAAATGGTATGGCATACCCACGGGCATACCTTATAAATCATGCTTGCAATAGGTGAATTTACATAGTAAATGAATCAGTGCCATAATCATTAATTTTGTGGTCTCCATAGTGTCCAATTATGTTGACGTTTATTATAGGGTGTCTTGTAATCAATTTATAAGCTACCAGCTGTTACTGCGTCTAATTGACCTATTCAGGTGTATGTTTCAAAAAATCCTTTCTCAATACACCACTAAGGAACATTATCTTCTTTCAGCCTTCAGCGGTTCAGGCTGTGCCTTGTCTGAGGGTGGCTACCACACTTGTAGGAAAAAAATACTTGAAGAAAAATGTTCATAATTGAACGTTCCGTCCGAACCTTAAAAATACCAATAATGATGTATGATTAAATACCTAATTCCTAAAAGTCGTGAGTATATACCAAGGTGTAAAACGCACGTCATTGTATAGAAAGAAAGAAAGAAAAAAAATAATAATTGGAACACGCACAGGAAATACAGTTAAAAAGGAGCATATAAAAGTAACAAAATAAACATTAAAAAACAAAATTAAAATTAAATAAAAATTCAAACTAAAAAGAGAACTGTGCGAGGCCAAAAAGGCTCCTATCTCAGCATAAAGCTGCAATATTTCTGATAGGGCCTGTGTGATGCCACGGACATACCCATGGACATCCATTAAAAATCCCTAGGGGAATAAAATAAAATACACACATTAGAATACCTTGAAAAGAAACTCACATCGTTAAGAACAACTTTTACTATGGAACCAAATCTGAAATCGCGAAAAAAAAAACAGTCGGCTGTTCCCTACATTTACGTTCGCTTATCTCGTCAAAACGTAGGGATCAGCTGATTATTTTTTCTCGATTTCAGGTTTGGTTAAAAGATATTCTTAATGATGAGTACAATGACCCTTTAAGAGGACTACCTATTACAAGGTTTAGGTAAGTTAAATAACACACTAGTGTTATTTAACTTACCTATACCTTGTAAAATAAACCGGACACAAGAGAATACCAGACAGCCTTAGTTTTCAACGACTAACAACACAACGACTTTATTGCCAATAGTCGCATACCCATTTAAATCTAAAGACCTATTGAAACATGGACATTAGTAGGTACTTGAAAGTAGACCGATCTAGACAGCTATTGAGGTAGGAACAAAAGGTGAAAGTATAGTCAGCTTGTCGCGAATCACAATGAAATCAGATCTAGGTACTGTAAGGCCCATCGTCCACGATGATACTCAAATGAAATGTCAATGAGTAGACAAAATGTCACAGCATTTCAATGTTTCTATGCTGATCTGTACATGACGCGACTTACGCTCATAATTATTTTATTTATTTATTTTATTTTCTTAATTTTAGGAAAGTTTACAGCTAATATATTTCCATATCTAGTACAATGTGAAAAAGATGGCCAGTTACAAGCCTCCACCAACGATTAAAGTGAGTAACATTAACAAATACCTACGCGAAAACAGCGACGTAAGAAATAACTAAAGTCTCACGCCCAAAAATGCAATAAAAAAGTTAAAAATAAAATGGTTATACATCGATAAAACAATTATTCAAACTTTTCTTTAATTCCTTAATGCTACTAGTTAATAATAATGCGACCGTCACGAAAATCTGTAATTTTCATCTGTATTTGACATTAAAACGCAGATATGCCAACGGCCTTGAGTGGTTCGGGCGGCATAGCTCGCGTGTTCTGTGCTGAAGTAACGTAGTTTGGGAGAGTGCTGATAGCGTAGAATTATAGCCAACAAGCCAAAGAATAAGAATAAAGTAGTTTTAAAGCAAGACCTGTCGAGACTTGGCCAAATTTTAGCAGTTTCTGTTTCATTCCATACAACAAAAATTGAAAATATTTTTTTCCAGGCAAACTATCAATTTTAGAGAAAAACGTTTCATAACAATTATTCATCAGAATGACAGATCTTTCGATGGGTATTTTTTTAAAACGGAATTTGTAAAAAAAATCCCAATGTCCCTCATATAGCAATTTCGATCCACCGTGCGCCATCGCGCCATTTAAAATCCTAGTGTCGTAATATTCTGGCTGTACATTTTTGATTTGAGTTTGTAACTGGTTACTTTTGAGTATTGTCGTGGACGACGGGCCTAAGCGGTATCGCCCGCGGCTTTCATTGTGATCGGATACAAGTTGACTGGTTTGAATTGAACGAATAGAAAGAATAAGTGGGATTAGATACCTACAGTGACTTTGAGAAAGGACAATGGCTTAGTTCGATTTTGAATGCCATACCAACCGATAAATAATTACTGTCATATTTTCGCTAATTTAGAATTGAGGCCGTACTATGACGTGAATAAGATCATGGATCCATCATGGTACCAGTGTGAGAGAGAGATGGAGCTATAGCACCATCCTTTTTTCTCAACGCAACCATGATGGATCCATGATTTTTTTCCACGTCATAGTACGGCCCCTGGACATTTCTTAGATTATCATACCTACAGGTTATAGAAGAAGCTCAAGTTTAAAATTTTCAAGAGTGAAAATCCATTAAGCGTCCTCTCAGTGTGATTCGAAGATGCCTCTTCTCAAACCGGTAGACATTAAGTAGGATTTCTTTGTATTTTGGGAGCACATACATATACAAATCGTTCATGCATAAGCCACAGCCTTAGGCAATGGAAATACGAGTATGTGTCCCATGCAGAAATTTAATGAAACTCGCGACCCATATTGTACAGTGCAGCCGCAGCGACTAAGCTTCCAAGTACACCCTTCTGTTGGGGAGTTTGTTGCGCCACTTTCTTCTCAGCCTTCATAGGGCACTAGGATTTGGTGTAGATCTGGCGTTTTGGGGGACCGTCTTATGTAATTCTGACGTACAAAAACTGCTGATTCTCAGCCTTGTTTGAATAAATGACTGATCTTGAATTCTGAATCTTTACATATCCAGACTCCTCCATACCTCGGAAAGCACGTTAAAATCCACGAATGACAGCCAGGACCAATGTCCTGGCTGTCATTCGTGGATTTTCGTTACGGGTCGTCAGAAGCCCGAAAGTCTGACAACCAGCTTTACCAAGGGGAATCGTATTATTACCCAGTTAGTGGGTTGTGGAGGTCAGATAGGAGACTTCCTATCTGACCTCCACAACCCACTAACTGGGAGCGACTGCTCCATATAAAATACTGGTATTCAGCTGCATCTGGTTAGGCTGGAAGCCGACCCCAACGTAATTGGGAAAAGGCTAGGCAGATTGACTGATCTTGAATTCAACCGAACGAAATCCCTACAAAATTAAAAAGTTTCCAGATTTATATTTCCTTTTTTTTAATTTCAGGTACTCTACCACTGAGCCCCGAGACTTCCCGCCTCGGCCCCATCAACATTGACAAAGATATCTCTTACCCACGCGAGTTCGATGCCAGGACCCACTGGAAGAGCTACATCTCGCCTGTTGTTGATCAGGGCTGGTGTGGATCTGACTGGGCTGTGTCCTTAACTACTATTGTTTCTGACAGGTACGTTTTTAGGGTTCCGTACCTCAAAAGGATAAAGGTAACCTTTATAGAATCACTCGTGTGTCTGTCGGGCTGTCCGTCTGTCATAGCCAATTTGCTCCGAATATATTGGAAAGATTGAGTTGAAATTTGGTTGAATTTCTGTGACCCGAACACAGACGTGTATCTTATACAACATAATTTAAAATATGAGTCACTTTTGGTGCCAAATAATAAAATTTAAAAATAAAGATTTGAAAAATGTACCGTGTGGTGTGAAATATTAAATGAAATAGAAAATAGACGAAAATTTACCATTCAAGTGAGAGGGGCCTTGTCTCCGAAACTACTGAGCCTAAAATTTTGAAAATAATACAGAAATTAGTTCTGTACTTACAGATTACCTACAAGAAAATTCATAAGAAGTCTGTAGTCTTAAAATTACATGACAAATCACTCAATATTGTGCGTACAAACTTAATTTACAGTTGGACTTGGAATGTATGGGAGAACATTCACTCACAAAGTTAAATTGATGTGACGCATATTTTCCCCAAAACTTGTTTTTTACTTTGTTTATTTTATTTTGTTGTCTTTTGCGTCATGTTTACCGCAAATAAACGTATTTTCTTTCTTTCTTTTCTTTCTTTCAAATTTGTTCTTGGGGATAAATTCATCCCAACTACGGAACCCTTCATTGTGCGTAGTCCGACGCACACTTCGAAAGTATCTTATAAGTGCTTATGTGAAATAAATTATCTGACTTTGACGTTTGGCCGATTTTTGTTTTTTAGTTTTCGTGAATCTAAAATGTTCCTTATTTTCTTCAAGCGACACAAAATTACTTTTTTTTTGCTACTGGGCATGTCGTGTAATGTAACTGCAGAACAGGAGACATGAATAAAACGTTTCATTAATTGTGATGTCTACAGCTCCAGGCAACTTCTTAATTTTTAAATGAATAATTAATGACTCCCCTCCCAACTAACAAATTAATGTTTTTGTGTTTTGTTTTTTTTTGTTTTAGTCAAGTTAACGTTATACATTTTCATTTACGTTTTTAAGATTGGTCGCAAAAACGTACATGTAAACGTCTAAAAAACGCGAAAAGGGCCCAAATTATACGACATTAATATCGTTTAGTAGGTATATAGAAGTCAGCCAATGACCGTTGAACGTTACATAAAAGTTAAATAAAAGTACAAAGACCGAATTTTTGGTCCAATACTTGTTGTGATGAGACCCTTATGTGACCGCGTATGTCACATTGCAGTTGTAATGACGTTGTACAGTGTCAAACAATACGAATCAACGACAACCGTTTTGATTCGCGTGTTTAATATTGTGCGTGTATGAAAGAATAAGAGAAAAAGTAAATGAAGTTAATTTCCATGATTTCAAAAAATCTATAATGTATCTACATTATTTAAGTTAGTGTGATATAATACTAATTGTGATAGGTATTTCTTCAGGGAACTTTAGTTTTATGACAATGTGTATATGTGTTGTTGTCAAGTTTTTATGCCCTCCTCTATCTCTTTGTAATTCAAGGGATTTAGTTAATTATTCAAGATATGTTTTCATAATAAAGCTCCAACCATCTTGTCTAAGTTATATGGCGACCTCTATAATACACTAATATAACAAAAAGGTCGCATATACTTTTCCTTGAGACCATGACGCCCCGGCCATTTTCAGCTGACTTTAGATTTCTCTCATCATTACTTACTTTTTAATTGAATCACTTTTGAATGACAAAATAAAATAGAAATGGTTTAATTAAAGTGTGGGTTTGACCTATAGATGATTTAAAAGTCTACTTAAAGTTATGTACTACCGTTGAAATTCAACATTTTAGTCTCATACAAGTCTTAATTAGTCTTCCATATGACTAAAACAGTTTTGTAACATGTAAAGGTCCTGCACAAACTTTTAAGGGGTGTTTTAATTATATAAAAGTTAAACGGCTGACACCATTATATGACGTCGTATAAGTTAGTCTTGAAAACGTTTACTCAACATATGCACTGACACCATTGTACGACGTCGTATAAGTTAGTCCTGAAAACGTTTACTGAACATATACACTGCATCCATTATACGACGTCGTATAAGTTAGTCCCGAAAACGTTTACTCAACTTTATAATAAGACATAAAAGTCGGGTGACTGAAACATCGTAAGATGAACGTCTATTTAACGTAATAGTTAACTAAATACCGATATATAACCGTTTTATAACATGAAGTCGTATAAGACTGGAATTATACGACGTTTTTGCTAGTTGGGCTTGTTTTACTAAGCATCGACATTATCAACTGCATCTCATATCTTCAAGATTTTACAACAAACAAAGTCAGATTAAATTAAGCATCAATTCTATGGCTCATGTTCAAGAAATTAAAAAATAAACCAGACCTCAGGAATGCAACGCAGCCAGTAATATAAGAATGATACGCGATTCTTATTTCTCCGTATGCAAACTGAGACGAGGAGAGGCTAAAAATAAAGGCTTGAGGGCCCTCGCCTTCACTCGAGGGTGCCTCCATCCGCAGGTAGAGGCAAGCATGCAAAAAGTTGAATTATGTTACAGAATAGTAAATACAGTAGTTTATCTGGGCAGTGACCTTGAATTAATTACCTACGGCCACTCGGTAGGTAAATAAAATACGCGTTCGTCCGTGCGTAAGTCGACGTTCGCATGAACGTAAAAATATCGCGGCGATTTTTTTTCGCGCACGATTTTCAACGGTCTGCTTAGCGCCGAGAGTTGAAAATCTAACACTGTGTCTATTAGAATGCACTCTGTTATTGTTAAGTTGGATTCTCAACGCTCGGCTCAACAACGAGACTTAAAAATCCAGTGCGTGATAAAATCCCGCCACGATATTTTTACGTCCATGCGAACGTCGGCTAACAACAGCACCCTAATTGCGTAACACACTATCAATCGGAATTGGTTTCATTTTGAAACAAATTTGTAATCCATTGCTTCATATGTTCGAAAAAAATAACGCAATGAATGTTGTTGAACTGTCCAAATGAAACCAACTCTAATTGATAATATGTTACGCAATTAGGGCGCTGTTGCCTACTGGTCTATACTGAGATTTCGAAGCGCTTCGTTTCGGCAGTTTTCTATGAAGATGTAATACTGCTTACTTTATTATACTGTGGTTATAAATGGAAGCGTAAGGTCGCCCGTCGTTTGTTTTTGTTTTTCATATTGTTTACTTTTGTAGCATTGGAGACTATTTTTGGAATTTGATTGTTACCTATTCTGGCATTTAATTTTATTAAGTTAGGGTTTTAGGTTCTGTAGGTACAGTCCTACCAACTGATCTGTGAACTGTAAGAGGACGCCACCGTCGATGCGTCGACACAATCGAATGACATGCGTCGGCACAATCGAATGACATTTCAACATGACGGCCGTAGTTCCAATTTTCGCCATTTCACAGATAAGTTGGTAGTGATTCTTGCGCTCTAGCATGGTGCGGGTGACACATGTCAGTATGGCATGACTAGGTCAGTGACAATATGCACAATTCAATTTTATAGATAACGATTCTTACAGCAAAAATTTCGTTCTCCTAATAATTTAAAAAATGTCTTTGATATTGATATAATATCAATAATATTATGAAATTTATTTTAAAATATGTATTTATTACAAAACATTAAAAAATCACATTCAAAGCACTACCGATACCTACTTACTAAAAAAAAAAATTTTTTTCATGGTATAATATTTTCGGCAAATTTAACTCTATAGATGTCCAACAACAAAAATTTAAAAATACATACAGTAAACTTCTTTTTCTATAAAAAATATCGATTATCGATAAAAACCCTTATGGGTTTGGGGATGTATTGCTATTATTAGCAATACATCTCATCACAAAACATGTCTATGGCGTTACGTTACACGCCTATCACTTTGCTTAATTTTTCTTTAAATTTTATTTTATTTGTAGATAATAAGTTATTATTGAATCCGTATTTTACGGTAGCTGCACCCTAGAATATTAAATCATGATTGTAAATCGCGATAACAAACAAAGAGTGAAAAGGAACAGTTCGTCAAATGTCACCCCCACCATGATAGAGTGCAAAAATTATAAATAGGCTTGCACAAACACTTTAACACGTTTCCCCCGACGTACTTGATGTAGCGCTTCTAAAGAATGTCAACCTTCGGTTGGACTCTATAGAAGCGATACATGAACTAACGTCTGATCATCGTCCCGTGATCTTAAATCTGGCCCCCCGCATAGGTCTCCGCGATCCCTCTCAACCTCTCCCCACCCGGTTGGTGACGGACTGGAGGAAAGTAAGCGAATGTCTGAAATCCTCCTCATCTCCCCACTTAGACTCTATTCCTGATCAGTTCGACTCTCTCGCTGACACGACAGCTGCGATCGACTCATTCACGGAGCACGTACAATCAGTCCTGAACGATTGTTCAAGGGAGGTTCCAGCGGTGGAGGACCATCGCTGGAAGCTGCCGGACGATGTACGTGCCCTGATGAATGAGAAGAACGCGGCTGTCCGTGCCTACAGCAGCTTTCCCTGCCGCTTGAACAAAGTCCATATGCGCTATTTGCAGAAATCTGTAAAGAAACGCATAGAGGAACTGCGTTCCACGCGGTGGGACACGATGTTGAGTGAGCTCGAGCCAACTCATCAGGCCTTCTGGCACCTACAGAGGAAACTCAGGTCCTCAGAGACAGCTTCTATGCCCCCCTTAGTACGCCCAGACAATACCATCGCTTTCGATGATATCGACAAGGCCGAATGCCTTGCCGATAGTCTTGAGGCCCAGTGCTCACCCAGCTCTCAACCAGTAGACGAAGCCCACCTCTCTGAGGTTGACGCTGAAGTCGAACGTAGAGCCTCCCTTCCCCCCGTTGAGGACCCTGATTGTCCCTTGCCTCCCGTCACTCCTGACGAGGTGCACGAGATAATCAAGGGTCTAAAACACCGTAAAGCCCCCGGCTCAGATGGAATCACCAATAGGGTGTTCCAACTTTTCCCTGCCCGTTTGATTATGCTCATGACCATCATCTTCAATGGTGCCATGGGTAATAATATCTTTCCTCACGCCTGGAAACAGGCTACCGTTATCGGTATCCCTAAGCCCGGCAAGCCTAAGAGCGAGCCCTCTAGCTACCGGCCTATCAGTCTGCTCAACGTCTTCGGCAAAATCTATGAGAGGCTTATTTATAAGCGTCTCAGAGACTATGCCGAGACAAAGGGTCTCATTCCCGACGAGCAATTCGGTTTTCGAACCCAGCACTATTGCGTGCAGCAGGTCCACCGTATTGTCGAGCACATCAGCGTTGGGTTCCAACGCGGTGCGATGACTGGTGCTGTCTTCTTTGATATAGCGAAAGCCTTTGACAAAGTCTGGCACAACGGCTTATTATATAAGCTGTACCAACTCGGTGTGCCGGATCGTCTCGTGCTCATCCTACGAGACTTTTTGTCAAACCGCACCTTTCGCTATCGCATTGAAGGAGCACTTTCCTCCCCCCACCCTATTCGCGCAGGAGTCCCTCAGGGCTCTGTGCTTTCCCCCCTCATATCCTCCTCTTCGCCAGCGATATCCCGAAGAGTAAAAAGGCACAGTTGGCGCTGTTCGCTGACGATACGGCCATTTTCTCCAAGGGAATTCGCCCTGACTCGATCGCTCGCACCCTCCAAACCGCAGTCGATGCCCTCGGCAAGTGGTTTCGAAAGTGGAGAATCGAAGTCAATCCCGATAAAAGCCAAGCCATTCTCTTTACGAGACGGCGTAGTCGGCTCACCGCCCCTCCTCGGCCGATCACCATGTTTGGCAAGCAGATCCCTTGGGAAAAGCGAGCCAAATATTTAGGTGTGACGCTCGATAGTCATTTAACATTTTCAGAGCACATAAAGCAGGTTCGTTCGCGGGCCTACTTTGCTCTCGGCCGTTTACACTCCGTTCTGAATGCACGCAGCAAGTTGTCCCTTAAGTGCAAGTTGCGTATTTACACAGCGTGCATTCGACCTATCATGACCTATGCGGGCCCAGTCTTTGCGCATGCAAAGCCCCACCTCATCCATAGGATGCAGACCCTTCAGAACCGTCTCCTCCGAAAGGTAACGGGAGCCCCCTGGTTCGTTCGGAACGCGGACCTCCACCTTGACCTTAAAGTCCCGACCATCCGTCAGTACTTGAAACGCCTTTCCAAGCGTTTCTTTGATTCCGCCGTGAAACATCGCAACCCCTTGGTTGTCGAAGCCGCTAGCTATGTCCCCAGTAGAATCAGTAGTATCCGCCGTCCGCGACATGCCCTCACTGAACCCGATGACCCTATCACCCTCCTCCAGGAAAGTAGTAGGTAAACGCGGTGGGCCTCGCCGCCGAGGCCCACCGCGTTTAAGACCATCTAACGTAAATGTAAATTCATGTCCCTTGATCGGTTTAATCGAGCCAGCTGGTAGCGTAGCTGAGCCTGTAGCTTTAAACTCCCCTGATAATAATAATTCCCCTAACTTGATCCAGCCTATTGCTTTGCCTTGTATATCATTGGTCAATGACAACGACTCCCTAAGCCGAGGTCCGTACCCCACAGGGGGTGCCCTTAGTGCGCAGTCGTTTAGTTTATAATTTAGTTAGTATTTTATGCCCCTGGCTGGAGGCTTTTGAGCTCGCTTAAAGGCACCCACAGGAAAGTCCGGTTAAGTAGTCGGGACCTCTCATGGTCACACTACGAGATGCCATTCCAAAAAAAAAAAAAAAAAACTTTAACACGTCAAAAATGAATAATGTTTTTAAAACTAGATGAGATCGGTGTTTCCTATCGGAGAAGAAAGACCGCAACAAATTCAGTACCTAGTCACAGTCTCTTTTGAAGTCCAGACCAGATAATCTTGCTTATTAGTTTAATCAATTATTATTAGGTACACAAAAATATCGATAAAAAAGTATCGATTTGCCCGATTCGGGCGAGTAAATTCGGGCGAATCGACTAATAAGCCGATAATTTTGGTAACATCATATGAAAGGTATTTCTCTTCTTGGATTTTAGTGGATGAACAGACGACGATTTTATCGGTTGTTAGAAGCATAGGTTAGAAGTATAGATGGCCCTAGGCCGTGATGATCAGGGTAGAAAATGAAATGTTTACTTAAATAGATAAGGGCGAGGTAAGCACAAAAAGCATTTTAAGGCTCCCGCAGACAGGCACAACGACGTGACTCTGGTGAAGCAATTTCTATGAAATCTTCTGAAGTCGCGTCGCGCCTGTCTATGGGAGCCTTATCACGAGTGAAGTAGGTAGATACTTAGAGTGTTAATCAGAGGTGTCCGATTACCATATTTTGTTAACTAATGGTTCGTTCTATTTATTATAGATCTAGACAAATAACACCAATTCAGCAAGTGTGTGTGTGTGTGTGTGTGTGAGCAGTGGTGGCCCAGTGGTAACGGCCCCGACTTACGAGTTGTAGGTCGGAGGCTCGAACCCCGGCAGGCGCTTTACTTTATGTAAATAATTTCATCACCACTACTCTCAAAACGGTGAAGGAAAACATCGTGAGGAAACCGGCATGACCTAGTACCAAAAATTCGAAGACATGTGACACCTATCGACTCGCAGTGGGCCCGCGTGGTGGATTACTGCCTCTCACCGAGAGGAGGTCTGTGTCCCAGCAGTGGGAACATTATAGGCTGATCAGCAAGTGTGAGCGAATTCAAATAACACTGAGATACAGTCGAAAACCAGTATAAGCTGGCCTTGTATTCTATTGAAACTCCGCACTACGTTAGGCCAGCTTAAGGTTAAAGGACCACGGACGTGCGGCCGACTGATGTACAAAACCGCAAAACGAACCCGTGCTGTTTGAGAAACGTGCTTTCTTGTTTTGCACTTTCGATTGGTCACGGAATCGTGACGATTTCGAAATGGTTTCTGATTTACTGCTAAGTGGTTGTTTTATTCATAACAATCTGCTTAGCCTTTTCCCAACTATGTTGGGGTCGGCTTTCAGTCTATCCGGATGCAGCTGAAAACCAGTATTTTACATGGAGCGACTGCCTATCTGACCTCCACAACCCAGTGACTGGGTAATACGATACCCCTTGGTAAGACTGGTTGTCAGACTTTCGGGCTTCTGACGACCCGTATCGACTGTCAAAGATCCACGAATGACAGCCGGGACCAACGGCTTAACGTGCTTTCCGAGGCACGGAGGTGTCTTAGTATGTAAAGATGGTCACCCATCCACAGACCAACCCCGCCAAGCGTCGCTTAACCTGATGGATCGACCCGTGTGGCTGTTATTACTTAGCCACGAGCTCCTGTTCCGAGCTCGAACGATGTAACGAATTGTATGATTTGGATGGTCACATTTTATCTTGCCGATGATGTAGCACATCGATTAATGTTGTACCTACCTATAGGAGTAGCTACTTATATGTGCTTTTTACCCGATTTATAATAATCAGCCTATAATGTTCCCACTGCTAGGTCATAGGCCTCCTCTCTTGAAGAGGGAGTGAGCTGTACCTAATCCACCACGCGGGCTCAGTGGGGGTTGGTACATGTCTCAAGCCTTCGAATGTTTGGTTCTAGGACATGCAGGTTTCCTCACGATGTTTTCCTTTACCATTTTGAGAGCAGTGGTGATGAAACTATTTATACAAAGTGAAGCGCCATAATGATGCTGATTCAATCAATCTGCCTAGCCGTTTCCCAACTATGTTGGGGTCGGCTTCCAGTCTAACCGGATGCAGCTGAATACCATTATTTTACATGGAGCGACTGCCTATCTGACCTCGACAACCCATTAACTGGGTAATACGATACCCCTTGGTAAGACTGATTGTCAGACTTTCGGGCTTCTGACGACCCGTAACGACTGTCAAAGATCCACGAATGACAGCCGGGACCAACGGCTTAACGTGCTTTCCGAGGCACGGCGGAGTCTCGGTATGTAAAGATGGTCACCCATCCACGGACCAACCAATAATGATGCTGATAATTGATGCGAAATTGAGTCTATATCCGTCCAAATTGGTTTTAAACCGAAATTCGGCAAAAACCTGAAAGGTCGAATCCTTAAAATTTTCAAACTAAGTAGGTGGACTGCGCAGATATTTAATCACAAAAAAATCAACTACAAATTTTGGGGTCGGCTTCCCATGTAACCAGATGCAGGTGAATAAGTACCAGTATTTATCATGGAGCGACTGCCTATCTGACCTCCACAACCTAGTTACTGGGTATCGCGATTCACAAAGTCTAAGTCCAACATCAAATAAGCATAATTTTAATCTTACTAATTAAACAAATATTTGCCAACAGATTCGCAATCCAGTCCAACGGTGCTGAGAAGGTGATTCTGAGTCCTCAGTGGCTATTGTCTTGTATGGGGAAGCAGCTGCAGCAAGGATGCCGCGGTGGAAATATCGATGCTGCCTGGATGTTCGCCAAAAATCGTGGGTAAGTAGAAATTACTTAAGGTTTTTCTTACGTCTCAGCATACAACATATAGAGAGCGAAGAGTCTCTGCTTCAATTTTGACATTATTTGCTTTCGTCTGTCAGTTTGTTGCTACTCCTCTACATGTCTTATTTTAGGTACCTACAACCGATGGACTTTATAGATTTTTTGTTGTCGTCGGCGATTTTCGATTGCAGGGTCGAGGGGTACTTTCTCCAAAAAGGGGGCTACTGAATATATCCGGCTTATGAGATTCGATTTCGATTGTTTTTTTCTTATTATTTCTTTTTTTACTTTAAATTGGTCTCATAAAAATTTGGTGAAGATCTGATGATAAAAATCCCGTCTTAAGTAGTATAAGTAGTAGTAGTATCTTTAGTGGTTGCAAAATGTTTGTGTTCGCGAGGTCTAGTGTTCGTAGAACTAATAGTTATTAAATGTCGTGAATACATCAAAGAGTGACGATGCATTAGGCTCGGGAGAAATCATAACGAAAATACGGGACAGAAGTCGTGGGAACGTGGCATAATCAGCTACATAACGCGCGGAATGGATTCCACGCATTTTTACGCCTATTTTGGGGTAATCTTGTTACTACCACGTGAGCCATACTCTTAGAAATATCGCGGCGATTTTTTTTCGCGCACTGGATTTTCAACACTCTTCTTAGCGCCGAGAGTTGAAAATCCAACACTGTGTTTTTTCGTTGCGCTAGAATACACTCTGTTATTGTTCTCAACGCTTGGCTCACAACGACAGTTGACAATCCAATGCGCGAAAAAAAATCGCCGCGATTTTTTTTACGTCCGTGCGTACGTCGGCTAAGAGTATGGCTCACGTGGTAGTAACAAGATTACCCCAAAAAAGGCGTAAAAATGCGTGGAATCCATTCCGCGCGTTATGTAGCTGATTATGCCACGTTCCCACGACTTCTGTCCCGTATTTCCGCTATAATTTCTCCCGAGCCTAATGCATCGTCACTCTTTGATGTATTCACGACATTTAATAACTATTAGTTCTACGAACACTAGACCTCGCGAACACAAACATTTTGCAACCACCAAACTACTATATTTTTATCATCAGATCTTCACCAAATTTTTATGAGACCAATTTAAAGTAAAAAAAGAAAAAATATGAAAAAAACTATCAAAATCGAATCTCATAAGCCGGATATTATATATCCAGTAGCCCCCTTTTTGAAGTAAGTACCCCTCGACCCTCCAATCGAAAATCCCCGACGACAAAAAAAAAATCGATAAAGTCCATCAGATGTAGGTATCTAAAATAAGACATGTACAGTCCTACCAACTTATATGTGAACTGAAAGAGGCGGCACCGTCTATGCGTCGACACAATCGAATGACATGCGTCGGCACAATCGAATGAAATTTCAACATGACGGCCGTAGTTCCAATTTTCGCCATTTCACAGATAAGTGCGGATAAGTGTAGGTAGAGGAGTAGCAACAAACTGACAGACGAAAGCAAATTATGTCAGAATTGAAGCAGAGACTCTTCGCTCTCTATGTCAATAATAATAATACCAGCCAATAATTGTCTCACTGCAGGGCAAAGGCCTCTTCTCATTAAGAGAAGACAACACTTTTGATACAAGAAATTCGTTCACTTGTTTCAGCCAAGCACTGACGTAATTAGAGATCTTCTGTCAATTTTTCTCCTAATATAACCAATCAATTTCTAACCACCAGGATAATCGACGAAGAATGCTTCCCTTACACTGCCAAGGTCACCAACTGTCCCTTCAAGAGGCGAGGAAGCCTCCTGACAGACGGCTGTACTCCCGTGCTACCCCAACGCACTTCGAGGTACAAGGTCGGACCCCCCAGCAGGCTAATTAAGGAACAGGACGTCATGTACGATATTATGCAGTCTGGGCCTGTGCAAGGTTTGTTTTGTTTTTAAAAGATACCTAAATAAGTATATTTTTTGTAGGTTTTTGGATGGCAACATTTACTTTAGCTGATGTGTTGCCACCCAGAAACAAAACCGAAATTTCTCATGTGCCGCAGTCTGTAGGTACACACAGCAGATGCAGGTCAAGTTACTACAAACTGTAAAATTTTCTCATTCGATTTTGAAATTAATTATCAACATTTTAAGCTTTAAAATCATTTGGAGAAATTTGACAGTTTGGTATTACCTGATGTGCTGTTGTCTGTACATCGGCACCCATACCGTGTAAAGCCTCGTACAGACAGGCGAGACAAGCGACGTGACACAAAGGCACCGCGTGTCGCGTGACGAGCGGTGCCTTTGTGGCGCGCGCGATTCGCGTCGCGTGTCGCGCCTGTTTGAAGGAGCCTTAAACCGGCACACAGCATAGCTGCTTGGAGAAATGTGTGTAGTGGTAGACTACCTATCTAATAACACCAAGCAGATTTCATCTGCGAAGCAACGTAGGTATTGATTGTTGGTACGCACGGCTACAGATCAAGCTATACATTTCCAGTAGCTGATCTCGCATTATATAAGATTTCCTTACAATGAAAGGTCAGTGTAAACTGAAAATATATAGCTTGATGTGTAGCCGTGTGTACAGTCAGCAACAAAAGTCGATTAACACTTGCAGTTTTGTAATCTTAATTATTAAGCGAAATATTTAATTCAAATCGGAACACAAGTACTTAAAATTTAAAAACATTCATTCTTAACAGATAAACGAAAAAAAAAGCACTTTAACGAATCATTTTGTGTTAATTTAGATAATTTCAAAAAGCAGCAGTGTTAACTGTCTTCTGTTGCTGACCATACATACTTGTGATTGCAAGTTCGGTATTTTTGTAATTCGAAGCTATAGGTTGAGAAAGCTAAGCTAAATCATCGTACCTAATAAAAATATTTTTCACACCACGTCCTGCTCGTTTATCAAATTTATATCATGCAAACATAAAGTAAGTCATTATAGCCCTAGGCTTATAACCTAGACTAGACCCTAGGATCTAGCCGGGCAATAATATTGTACTGAATTTCATTACCAGCTAGTCAATAATGAGATTTGAATTTGGAACCTGAACTAAAAAAATTCGTATGAAAACCTTTAGGTACAAAAAATAATATTCGAAAATCGAATGGCTTTTTATTACCTGGCAGAAGGTGTGAGAAGAGTTGTGTATTCTCGAGGGGGATAAAGGTGTCTTCGTCTTGGGCGAGCTTGAATCCTTCGCTACACTCAGGATTCTAAGTAGTACCTATTAACTCCCCCGCTGCGCTCGAGAGCACTATAAATACCTACTATAATCCTTCCATTCCTTCATTACACTCATTTCAGTATAACGCCCGTGACATAAGACACTGCTTTGTCCCCTTGAAGAATAATCTACTATTGTTTAGTTTACGATAACTTGCAAAAATATGCTGCCAAATGGCCAGTAGGTAAGTAGCCTACGTACAGATAATTTGAAGAATGATTTCAATCATTATAGATTATTGAACTATTTTTATCAACTTTTCAACCTTGGTACCTAGTGCTATCATAAAATATATGTCTACTAGATGGTTATCCTTGTTTAGTTAAGATAAGAAAATCACGGCACTTCACTGGTTTTATGAGATTAAATTTTACAGTAGCCATAATGAGGACTGTTTACGTAGTATTTTTTTATTATTTGAATTAGGCCAGTTATCTTTATGAATGAGGCCGCCATATTGGTGTCGCTAGAACTGAAAATCTGGGCTCACCTTGGCGCGACCTACTTACGTGGTTCACATTGAAAGTTTTTAGAAAATAAAAAATGGAATTATGTGGAAGCCTGTTAATATTTTAATTGCTTTCGAAGTAGTCTCCGTTCCTTTCTAAGCACCGGTGCATGCGATGGAACCATAGATATAAGAAAGAAGAAGAAGTTTTTTATATTTCTATGGATGGAGAATCGTAAGAGCTGGCGTTCTGTAGTTTCTGCCTACCCCTAAGGAAAAAAGCGTGTTTTATGTAGGTAGTTATGTCCAAATCTTCTTGGGCGGCTAGAGTTGACCCTGGCTCAGTGTTTGTACCTAGATATGCCTAGATAAACTTAGAGGAATTCGTTTTATGAACCCTGAAGATGCCGTGGCTGCGTTTGAAAAAGGCTTGGAAGAAATCCCTAACCTTTCTGAAGAAAATCAACTCCTTTTAGACAATTCGGTAGAAAACCTAGGGTTGTCGGTCGGGTTGTTGCCACCCAAGTTTAGTTATCAGATTGATGTCATCTGCCTCGTAAACCAATTCAGTTCTCTCACACAATTTTTCCTTGTTGAGTCAGTATCTTGTTATGCGATGAAATTCTTAGATCTGAATGTGTTTTGATAACTATTTAGACAGATAAGATAATTTTGGCATGCCAGAAATGTGAAACTTTGTTTTGAAAACAAAATTGCGCATTTAAATAGTTCCTTTCCATAACTTAGCGAGATTTATTGAATTAAGAGTTGGTAGGTATGCCACATGCCTACCCAACTTGTTTCCTAAGTAGATGTTTTAAAAGGCCATTATTCCCTTTATTTTCTCAGACAATATTTGCCTAGCCTTTTCCCAACTATGTTGGGGTGGACTTCTAGTCTAACCGGATGCAGCCAAATACCAGTATTTTAAATGGAGCGACTGCCTATTCGGCTTCCACAACCCAGTTACTGGGTAACAAGATATCCCTCGGTAAGACTGTCTGACTTACGAATGATAGCCCGGACTAACGGCTGAGTGTGCTTTCTGAGACACGAAGGGGTCTCGAATTCTCGATAATAAGTAGGTAATGGATGCACATCCATCATCTACTAACCGACCACGGCAAGCGAAGCGTAGCCTTCGATCAAGCCGTCCGGCTGTTTTTGAAATGAAAACTTCTAAAGGCGCGTTGAGCGATTTTTGGTAGGGGAAATCTTATGGGTTCGCGTCACCGCGTCACCGCGACATGCTATGCATAGTTTTATTTTACGAGTTTCAACTTCTGACGGCTGTCCCCATGACTGCCAATTTTTTATTTAGTCATGACGAGCATTATTTTCTCAAACGTCTGGTGGATAGATAGCATATTATTATGTCAAATACCGGTAGGTGGTGGCGATGCTCTTTGTTATTTATTATCCTACTAATAATACAAAAACATTTCAGTAAGTAGGAGACACATCATAGAGAAAAATGATTTCTTTAAAACTGACATCAACACTTTATTCCTACTTTAAAAGACGGTTCCCACTATTGGTACACAGGCTGCACAGGCCTCTTCTCTATGAGAGGGAGTGGGCCATAATCCACCACGTTGGCCCAGCTCGGGTTGGTGGATGTCACTAATGTCTTCGGATTTTTGGTTCTAGAATATTCCAGTTTATTCACGATGTTTTCCTTTACCGTTTTAAAATCAAATTTTGTTCTTCCAGCTATAATGACGGTCTACCAAGATTTCTTCCACTACCAGGACGGTATTTACCGTCGTTCACGCTTCGGTAACAACGAGCTGAAGGGTCTACACAGTGTCAGAGTCATCGGCTGGGGAGAGGAGAATGGAGACAAATACTGGGTAAGTTTTGACAGCAAATGTGAAACTAGCTGACAAAACTATTTAGCCTCAATATCTCTTGTTTAAGTATTGAAACTGGAAGTCAATTTCGCAATATTTGAAAATAAGCAAGCCGATTACCTCTAAGCCGACGTTCGCTGGATTTTCAACTCTCGGTGTTGAGCCGAGCTTCGAGGATCCAACAGTGCATCCCAGCGCGTCGAATAAACACACTGTTGGATTTCAACTCTCGGCGATAGGTAGAGCGTTGAAAATCCAGTGCGCGAAAATAAATCGCCGCAATATTTTTAAGTCTGTGCGTACGTCGGCTTGTAGAAGCTGAGTCAGAGGCGACTTCTAAAAAAAAATTTTTGAAGAAAAGTCAAAGTAGGCACTAACTAAAACAATGTTATATTTATAACTAGGTGCTAAGAGAGAGAGAGAGAGAGGTGCTAGGTGGCTAAGTTTTGATCTAAAGATGATATAAGAGAAGGCAGGACTGAGGTCAAAACATTTGTACGATTTTCCAAATGTGCACGTCACGTGCACTGAAGATCCTTGCATTGCTTCTTTCCAACTATACTCCATTACAATAAGATTAGACATTTAAACAAACCTTTTTTACAGTCCGTTCAACCGATTTCGACTTCTATTGCGATGGTGGCATAACAAATGGCAGCTGCAATAAACAGTTGGTGTTGTAACAACTTTTTTGCAAAGGCAAAGGACGCTGTTACAAATGGGTAGTCAAATCATTACTTTTTTACACAAAAGTGTGTTTATTAAATAAAATGCTTTGTATTCTTAAAATGTTTTTTGGCCGAATTGTTGATAGATGTGGATGGTACGATTCTGAACTATAAATATAATTTTAGATAGGTATATTTTCTCAATAATTGTACCGAAGTAAAAATTTTCACTCCGCTACATTTATTGAGAAATTGTTTCTTAAAAAAATTATATTTATAGTTCCTAATCGTACCTTGCATATCTATCAACAATTCGGTCAAAAAACATTTTAAGAATACAAAGCATTTTATTTAAAAACATAATTTGTGTAAAAAAAGTAATGAATTGACTACCCATTTGTAACAGCGTCCTTAAGCCTACGGAGTAGAAGTAAAAATCGGGTGAACAGACGGTAAAATAGGTTTGTTTAAATGTCTAATCTTATTGTAAATGAAGTATAAGGTATCTTTACCAGAAAGAAATAGATTTTGATATAATTTTCATATATTTCCCAACTAGGTAGGTATCTATTATACCAAAGAAACGATGGATGGACTGTGTGAAAGATGATATGGCTAGTAAGGGAGTGACTACCGGGATGACGACTAATAGAGAAGTATGGAAGAAAAATACATGTTGCGCTGACTCCAAATAAACTGGGATAAGGGAACGAGAACGACTATGACATTTTCCAATTATTTTAGGATCTCTGACCATACCAAAGTTTTAAATATTTTGCATAGGTAACGTATCAGTATTTAATTTTGAATTTCTCTTCGCAGATCGTAGCCAACAGTTGGGGCACATCATGGGGTGAAGACGGCTACTTCCGCATCGCTCGCGGCGAAAATGAATCGGGCATCGAATCGTTCGTGGTGAGCGTCCTGAGTGACGTCACGGAGGCTTTCCGTCGCAAATAACATCCGACCCACCTGGTCACCCCACTTTGTGTCACCACCAGATTGATACATACCAACAGGGGTATCTTACTGCTGAATAGTACTAGGGAATTTGGTTAGCGACGATAGTAGAAGTGTCAACATTTTTGGGGGACGAAAATTATTGGGGAGATAAAAAATATTTTGGGGTCGTTGAAATTCGGGTACTTATTTTTGAGCATAATGATAAGTAACTAAGTAGGTTCGACCTATACGGTGTAATTTTTGGATAAAAGGGTATAAAGGTCACAAAAGTATAGTAATACTTTTACTAAGGGTATTCTTGAAATTATTAGTGCCTCTAAAATTAACACACAGCAGCAGGTCAAGTGACTACAAATGTCAAATTTTCTCATTCGATTTTGAACTTCACATCAACATTTTAAGGTTTGATATCATTTGGAGAAATTTGACAGTTTGGTATAACCTGATGTGGATGATGAATTAAGTAGGCAGGGGTTATCTTCGCTAACCAAAATCGAGTATCACAATGTTCTATAAAGCCGGCGATTAAATTATTTAGAGTATGATCTCCGACCGATTCGGTATTAAAAGATTAAAATTATATTTTTATATAATTAACCATAAATCTTTCGACTAAAATTGGAGTAGTATAGACACGCATAACAATATTTTAAAATATAAAGGACGAGGTATCCGTAGGGAATGGCAAAAAAAATAGAAAGTAAATTATATTTTTTGCTCTGGCAATTTAAAGTTACAAAAATCCCTGACAACCCAGTGTTGCCATGTAAAATAGTGACTTGCACTAATACCTACATACCAACACAAAAAAAATGCTTTTATTTTCATATTATGTTAAGTATTATATTCATATTTATTGTACAGTATATAATTTTTGTGAATCTTTACTGCCATGTTAGAAGTGGACACTTACTTAAGTTACTTAAAGAAATCTAACTAGTCTTAGGCACATTTAAACTTTAGATTAAAATGATGGTCATCTCAAAATATGCTTATAGACAATAACTGTTAGTGTAGCAATAACAGGCGCGGATCTAGGTTTTCGCTCAAGGGGGGACAAATTTTTCTCTCTGGAGGACTTAGGGTAGATTTCCGAAGCCATGAAAGCTCTTTTTAATCGACTTCAAAAAAGGAGTTTATTTAAACAATCTTCAGCATCTATTTTCCGTAAACTCAACATGCGTCCCCTGTGACTACGATTTGTCTACATATATCTTAGTGATATACTATATACAAAGCAAAAAAACAGGTTATAAAACTCATGTTTGTCATAATTAGAGAGTTATGTGGTGGAGAATGTGCGCGCCTGCGATGATGACTTTATTTTTAATTACGGTTTTATATTTACCGATAATATAACGATTTAGTTTTAGAACATCGCTACAGGAGAAAAATGGCTCTATTAGAACCCTTTAGGCCTTCATAGATGCACACAAAAAAATAGTCACACACCTTTAATAATAAATTCTTTATTGGCAAATTAATCAGGTTACATAAAAAAATTTAAACCCCGACCTTTAAGAGTATGCCAGACTTTACATACGGCTACATATCAAGCTATACATTTCCAGTACAAGATGATCTCGCATTGTATAGGATCTCCATACAATGAGAGGTCAGCGTGTGTACACACAGACCTTTGACAGACTTGTAATAATCGTCGCGGCCTAGCCTGTGCTCATCGGCTACATCTTAGTGATAAGTATGGCCACTGAAACCACGTGAATTTGATGACGCTTCGATGGTTACAAGTTTGTTTTCACCGCAATATGCTCCTGTATCAATGTTCTAAGAACGTTAGTTTTAAGGAATGCAATGCCAATAGCAACTTACTTTTTAAGCATCTGTATTTGAAATGTAGAAAAGAGTTTGCTTAAACCAGTTAGAGATCATAGTAACGGCCGTGTAGAGGTGTTGAAGCCATAATTTTTTCATTATGAGAAGGATGGTGATATATGCTCAATCTCTTTCTCGCACTGAATCAATGATGGCCACTTAATGATACGGCCCCAGGATACGTGAAACATTTATAAAATAAAATACATAATTACGTATCGCTTTAAATTATGTAAACAGTTCAATAAATATAAAATTCTCTTTTCGTAAAATCAATCAAGGTAAATTCAACATTTTTATGTAAAAAAGTATAATTATTAATCTTATCTTTATACATTTTGAAGTGGGCCAAGCGAAAGTAGAGCCATCTATATTTTTTGTTCTTTAATAATATACCAGTTGCCGTATGGCTATAGCCTTAAATATATATTATAATATATAGTAAGTAGCATTGTAATTATTATAATTAAGTAAAATATAATATTTATTTTTAAATAGTACTTACAATTTATTGTAATTTAAGTTTCAAATAAATAAAATTTCAAAATCATTTTGTGTTTTATTTTAATAGATAATTTTCTATAAGTATTAAATTATAGGATTACTCTTGAATTATTATTTGAATTTGAAGTTAATGACTTGTCATTATGAATACCGAGTACCTACATGATAATTATTATGCAATAACTGGGTGCCTAGCCTTTTTGCCCAATTACATTGTGGTCGAGTTCCAGTCTAACCAGATGAAGCTGGATACCAATATTTTACATGTGGTTACACAACCCAGTTGCTGGGCAACACGATACCCCTCAGTTGTCAGACTCGGGATTCGGGCGACCCGTAACGACGCCCCTCCCTCTGTGCGTAGAAAAGCACATTAAACGCTTTCAATGACACTAAACGGCCATAGACGTCATAGCAATAAAACTAATCTAACCTGTTTGGTCGGTGCCCTAACTCATATTCCTAGTAAGATAGTTATGAACCGCGCTATATTAGGGATGTACAGTACAACTATTTTCTTAATGTCCCTCGGCAAACTTCGTGTTTCGTCAGACTTTAGCAGCTCTACTCCCATTTTTTTAAATAAATTACATTGAGTTAAAAGAGTATTAATAGCTCTATATAAGTACTTCCAAGTCGATTGAGAGCGTCTGGTCTGCACCAAGTGCAAAGGGCAACTGATAGAAATCCGACAAATGACGAAACACGAAGTTTGCCGAGGGACATTAAGAAAATAGCTACAACCATCTTACTGCGGCATAAACACTATTTATTTAGACGGTGCAACTTTTATTGTTGCTTGAACTTATGGTATGCCACAGGCAATAAAATTGCACCGTGTAAATCAGGCTTAACCTAAGATTTAAATCGTTAGATTCGCTCTACCGCGTCGAAAGATGTTCGCGTTTCTGTTTCGTTTTGACACCTCTGACACACAGTGTCGCAGTCGCCATGGAAACGCCGTAATACGGAATGTGTGAGCTCACTAATCTCACACTTTTTGCGGGCAAATGTAACGATTTAAATCTTTAGGCTTAACACATTGTGACTATATGTATATATTACGAACATAATAGTAGATTTTACTCAACGGAGGACACTATACTCCTTCCTTTCATATTTTATTTCACATCAACACATGGGCAATAATGAAACGTCAGAAGCAGAATAATCAAGCTACAGTAGTTTATCTGGATAGTGACCTTGAATTAATTATCTGCGGCCGCTCGGTAGATAAATACGCGTCCGTCCATTCGTAACTGTCGCGCGCTCGAACTGTTGCGTACTGGTATAATATATTTCGATACGCGTCGTTTCGGCCGTTTTCTATGAAGATAAACTACTGCAACATTATTACACTGTGTCAGAAGCTAAGTACACAGTTCCAATTGGTCGTTTCCTATGGAGAAGAGTACTGCTGAAGTATAATAGATCTGAACCTACACTCAGATTTTTAATTCGTCGGAATTCTGACATTTCGGAAGTGTTGCCAATAATAAAACGGTCCTACGAGAAACGGAACGCATTTAAGCGAAATTAAAAAATATATTTCTTTTAATTGGTTTCAATTAGAAAAACGAAAACTTAAAAATTGACTGATACTTTTAAAATGGTAATCAGATTTTTTATTATCAAATTATTGAAGTTACAATAATTAGTAAGGTAATTATTTTTCTTTCACAGGAATCCCTGTCCACTAATTCATAGGTTACAAACCTTTTTTAGGAATACCTTTTTGTTTTTAAAATCTTCGCTTCTCGTAACTATAGACAAACAACGATGATGATATTAGTGATAATAATAAACCTAAATAATATATAAATTAAAAAAAATATGTTCTTTTACCCTTTTTTTCCATTTAGCCATATAAAATTAATATTTTAGTTAGTGTGCATTGAATACACACCACAAACACTATTTACATTGTCATATAGTTTATTTGATCTCATTCTCTTTTATATTTTTTGTTATTATATGTCCAAAAAATTACAGACATTAAAAATCAGACTGTAATGCTGTATACTGTAACTTTTAATAATTGTGTTAATAAAATAATGCGTCAGGCCTGTCCTTACCGAAACAGACTCGAGAGAGAACGCGATCGCAACACTCGTATTATGAACACAAGCTTCTGCTCGCAACTTTGGACCGCGTGAAATTTCTTGTTTTACGACGCATTACGAGTGGATAGTCAAATCATTACTTTTTTAAACAAAAGTATGTTTATTAAATAAAATGCTTTGCATTCTTAAAATGTTTCTTCGACGAATTGTTGGTAGACGTGCAAGGTACGATTCTGAACTATAAATTTAATTTTAGATAGGTACAGTTTCTCAATAAATGAATCGAAGTGAACATTTTTACTTCAGACTTACGCCAGACCCTGGTGTTTGCATAAACCGGCTCAATCAAGACCGAATGTAATACCGCATTTACACATTTGCGCGAGTGACGAGGCGAGCGGCGAGTCGGGGCACGAGCACGAACATTTAAACAGTGATTCGCATCGTGATTCGCGGGTCTTTTGGGCACGAATCAAAGGGAAACGAGTGGCGACACGAACTAGACTAGTCTTCACACATTCGCTCAGACGTTCACTTCATAGCAAACGACCAATGAAATAACATCTCTCGTTAAAGAGTAAGTATATTCTTTGAGCAACATCAAAATGGACTGGACTAATAAAAAATTCTTTTAATTATTTAAAAACAATAATGTTTTAATTATTTTTTGAAAAATTTTCTTTTATGTAATTATTTTTTGTAGCAGCTCTAAATAATTATATTAATATTGCAAATGCAATGCAGAAGCCGCTAGAATGACGACGTCGTCCATTTCATGAAGCTGAAGTAGATTATGTAGCCTAAAGTCACACGAATATCTCGCCGAACAATTCGTCGAATGGCGAGGCGAATCACGAGCACGAATGTGTAAATGAGGTAGGTACAAGAAGTTTTACTGACTATAAACAATGAATCCTAAATACAGGGTTATTGGTAAAACATCAACAACCTCTTAAGGGGTTCTTCATTATGAACAACTTTTACTATGGGACCAAACCTGAAATCGCGAAAAAAAATTCAGCTGCTCCCTACATTTTGACGAGTTTGATATAGATAAATGTACTGAACAGCAGATTTTTTTTTCCCGATTTCAGATTTGGTCCCGATAGTAAAAGTTGTTCATAATGAAGAATACAAAGACCCCTTAAAAGATTGTTGGTGTTTTATCAATAACCCTGTATTAAACAAAAACACGACTAGCTGCTCGATGCTCCTGGTTTGCTGGCTGCCTTTATTTTAGCTGCTTTCTCCACATTCGCTGCTCTTGTCTAGAACAAAAAGTATTTTATTAAAATTAATAGGTATCATCATCTGCCTAGCCTTTTCCTAACTATGTTGGGGTTGGCTTCCAGTCTAACTGGATGCAGCTGAATACCAGTATTTTACATGGAGCAACTGCCTATACTACTGTACTTCGATACCCTTGGTAGGACTGACTGTCAGACTTTCGGGCTTCTGACGACCCGTAACGACTGTCAAAGATCCACGAATGACAGCCGGGACCAACGGCTTAACGTGCTTTCCGAGGCACGGAGAAGTCTCGGTATGTAAAGATGGTCACCCATCCACGGACCAACCCCGGCAAGCGTAGCTTAACCTGATGGATCGACCCGTGCGGCTGTTATTACTTAGCCACGAGCTCCTCTTCACTTCATTCACTTTAAAAATAAATAATTAAATTAAAATAAAACTTTGATTTGATTTGATTTGAAAACAAATATTTAAGGGGGCTCCCATACAATAAACGTGATTTTTTTGCCGTTTTTATAGATAATGGTACGGAACTCTTTGGCCGGTTTTTTTTTTTAAAGAAGGCAGTATGAAACAGGAATAGAAATTGATTTTTAATGTTAAAAGAGGTCTGACGTACGGTGAGCGCTGTGTGAGCTTTATCTATTAGTAAGTTTTGGAGTTATTATTTTGGAGTTTTTTTTTTTTATTGGTTAAGAAGTCTACTGTTGAGCATGAGGTTCTTGGTTCAATTCTCAGGTCGGGCAAAGTATTATTAAAATCAAATGAAATTGTTTATTCAGTAAATAGGATATCGGAATCACTTTTACACGTCAAATTAAAATATATATATATTAAGTAATTAAAAATAAGCTAGATGAAGTCGACATTTCCTATCTGACCTACCCCTGAGAAGAAATGCCGAAACAAACTCGGGGGCAAAGTCTCTTTTAAAGTCAATAAAAATATATTCATAAAAAAAAAAGTAAAAAAAAAAAAAAAAAAGTTAATAAAGGTAGGTTGGTTGGTTGGTTGGTTGGTAGGTTGGTTGGTTGGGTTGGTTGGTTGGTTGGGGGTAGGTTGGAGGGGTGGTAGGTAGTAGTAAATAAAGTATAATCATGGTCAGATCATGTAGATCCATGTCTGAAATGGCCTTTTGAGGAAAGATTTCAAATTTGAGTGGACCTGTCCAGTCAGTGCAAGCATTTGTCAACAATTGTGTAGCTCAACTCAGGATTTAGGGATCTCAATAACTCGACGAACAATACCAAAGAAAGGACACTGAGTTTTTCCATCAGCAATTTCTCAGTAGCAGCCCGGAGTTTGGATTTGTGCCCGGCTGATGGTAATAGGCTCGCCCCCTATTACATGGGACATAACATAAATGGCGAATCTTGTGTATTCTGCGGATCAGCTCGCGCCTACCATCATTTTAATTTTGTATTCTGCGTGTCAGCTCGCTGTGACATCTACCAATCCGCACTGGGAGGACCGCGTGGTGGATTACAGCCACGGCCCACCCCCTCTCCCAGTGATGAGGCCTGACTCCCAGCAATGGGAATATTACCGCTGACAGCTGCGCGCACAGATAACGCATTCTGCGGCGTGGGAGTCGGTACTGTCGCGGAGCGGAATGCGGGAATATTGTCATTTTCTGTATATTTTATTTAAACCTATAGATTTAACTTTATATTTTATTTATTTTTTAATTGCATATTATTTGTTACATGCTGCACCGGTCGACGTCATCGCGTCAACGCCGGCTATCGCTGAAAACCAGCGCTGGGGCTCCGTTTCGCATGGGGTCGCGGCATTATGCTGAGCGGTAGCCGTTTTGCGTAGATGTGACGCATATTTTCCCCAAAACTTGCTTTTTACATTGTTTATTTTATTTTGTTGTCCTTTGCGTCATGTTTACCGCAAATAAACGTATTTTCTTTCTTTCTTTCTTTCTTTACAGGCTGATTATGCGTCGGCTCGCGCCTCCGTTCAACCCGGCTAAAAAGATTGAGGACTACTGTTTTTAAGTACCTAATGAAATGTTATTTATTTATTTGTTTATAAGGCACTTCAACGACTTTGTTCGGGGTTGGGGTGAGTTTAAAGATAAACTAAGATTAAAGATTATATAATGTTATCTATATTTCAGTACAAATGGGATAACGATTAAAACTAATGAGGTGAATGAGATGAGATTGAGTCGCGCCCGGTATGCTATCCGAAAGCGTACTGACTACTTATTCTAAGTAATACATACTAATTAAAGGCATGGAGCGCGGTGTCGCAATTACGCTGACATGAAATTATTGTTCGGTGATTGACCCGAACAGACTTGCTCACTAAAACATAAAAAAACAAGAAGACATCCAGTTTTAGGTATTGTGAATTCGTCACTTACAGAAGTGCATATCCCTGGCATTGAAACAATTAAGGGACGTGTAAGATATCTAGCAATATCTTATTGAGTTGGTTCATGTTACAAAATACAGCAAAAAATGAGCATGTTCACAAATACAGAAATGTTAACAAAATAACAAAACAAAAAAAAGAAGGAAATGTAAGTGGACACAATTATATATACATATATATATATAGGAAGCATAAATTTTATTTTGAATGCCTTCCTATATGCCCTTTCCTTGCCAATCAAGAGTGTAAATGTGGAATTTCAAAATTACCTGTAGTGACTGAACTCTTTTGTGCAATGACATCATTGAATTTGATATGGTCACCAGTTTTTCTCTGTTGGTTGCTATGTCTGCCAACTGAAATAGAAAGAAAATTTATTCAAAATTTATTAAATTCTCTCCCCTTGAGACCAAAATAGGCTCTAAAAATTACATGATTTCTTCTTAGTCCCCAACTCCTCAAAAGAGGCTTTGAAAACACAATCATTCTGCCTAGCCTTTTCCCAACTATGTTGGGGTTGGCTTCCATTCTAACCTGCTGCAGCTGAATACCAGTATTTTACATGGAGCGACTGCCTATCTGACCTCCACAACCCAGTAACTGCGTAATACTTGGTAAGACTAGTTGTCAGACTTTCGGGCTTCTGACGACCCATAACGACTGTCAAAGATCTACGAACGAATCAACGGCTAAATATGCTTTCCGAGGCACGGAGTCTCGGTATGTAAAGATGGTCACCCATCCACTGACCAACCCCGGCAAGCGTAGCCGATGCCGGTGCTTAACCTGATGGATCGACCTTAACGGCTGTTATTACTTAGCCACAAGCTCCTCTATTACGTCACGTTACAAATTAATGAAATGAAAAGCAGTCCTTTTGGATATCATGAATTCATAATCCATTATGTAATTATGACTATACAGTCATAACTCTTTTATAATGTCTTTCGATATAACATATCATAGAAATTAATTGACACATTGACCTGAATGTTGACAGGTGTACCATATCTATCTTGGTCATATTCTTTCTTTTGCCAAAGAGCATCAACAGACAGAGACATCGAGAAGAATACAGCTTCCACACATCCACACAAACCACACACACCGCGCATACCCATTTGTCAATGAACTGTAAGAGGAAGGCGCCTGTGTCTGTAACACAGTTTATACTAGCACAGACACAGACGTTCACTCTGTCTCAAATAATTATATGATGGCGTTTGTTATTTTTTTTGTTCTTTTTAATTTCATGTTTTGATTGAGATGGACGATTTGTATTTGTATTTTTGTATTAGCTTGGGTCGCATTTAGAAAACTGGACAACATTCTGAGATCAGCTAAAATTCCACTATGTCTGAAGTCCCACCTCTATAACCAGTGTGTTCGGCCCACCATGACGTACAGCGCGGAGCTGTGTGTGTCCACGTCTCAGCAGACGTGGACACTCACACAGGAGGCTGTATCTAGACTAAGAGTTGCACCAAGAGCCATTGAACGTTCCATGCTTGGCATCAGGTTAATAGACCGAGTTCTAATCGTCGAGATCCAAAGATGTACAAAGGTCTTCAATATCAGAAAACATATTACGGAACTCAAATTGAGTACGGCAGGACCCCTGGCAAGGCACAGCAATGATAGGTAGAGCAAGGCTGTGACAGAGTGGCGTCCAAGGAGTGGAAAACGAGATGTTGGTTGTCCGGCAGCAAGATGGGCGGACAACATTGTTGCCATTGTGGGCACAACCTGGATGCTGGCACAGGAGCATGAGATTGGCGAAAGAAAAGAGACGCCTATGCCCGCAGTGGGTGAAGTCGCCTGACTTCACCCACTGCTGGGCATAGGCATCTCTGATGGGTGAATGATAATGATGATGATACCAATCTGCCTAGCCTTTTCCCAACTATGTTGGGGTCGGCTTCCAGTCTAACCGGATGCAGCTGAATACCATTATTTTACATGGAGCGCCTATCTGACCTCCACAATCCATTAACTGGGTAATACGATACCCCTTGGTAAGACTGGTTGTCAGACTTTCGGGCTTCTGACGACCCGTAACGACTGTCAAAGATCCACGAATGACAGCCGGGACCAACGGCTTAACGTGCTTTCCGAGGCACGGAGGAGTCTCGATATGTAAAGATGGTCACCCATCCACGGACCGACCCCGGCAAGCGTAGCTTAACCTGATGGATCGACCCGTGCAGCTGTTATTACTTAGCCACGAGCTCCTGATGATGATACCATAAACATTATTTTGATGAAATAGAAGTAATGTACAAAGTAATTTACCAGTGCATCAAGCATGACATCATTCTGTAGGTCTTCAAGTTTTCGCCTCTCTGAAGTGAGCATACTCTGGACAGCATCTTGTTTTTCTCTGAAATAATAGATACATTTTCTACAGTTTTAATAATAAACTACCCAGGCAGATAGCGAAATAAATTGGCTTTAAAGCTAAATAGTTAATTAAGAATTATAGTTATGAGGGATTTAAATGCTATCACACAACAAGGCCAAGGCTGATGAAAGAGATTTACCAAAATTTGTACATTATTTCAACTTATTATTATCTCTGTTGCACCCGCGGAGGAGCTTGTGGCTAAGTAATAATAGCCGCACGGGTTGATCAGGTTAAGCTACGCTTGCTGGGGTCGGTCCGTGGATGGGTGACCATCTTTACATGGGTTGTGGAGGTCAGATAGGCAGTCGCTCTGTGTAAAATACTGGTATTCAACTGCATCTGGTTAGACTGGAAGCCGACCCCAACATAATTGGGAAAAGGCTAGGCAGATTGATTGATCTCTGTTGCACCCGCGTAAATATATTGCCGTCGCGATCACACAGATGCAATGACCGCCGTCTTACGAGCGCGACGACAATATATTTACGCAGGAGCAACAGATACAGTATTAGCAGGTTGATGTACGAATTTCTTCCTGCTCCGCGAACGGACTTTAGTTAGTATTATAACTTACGTTAATTCCTTTAAATGGGTATTAATGGTTGTTAGCGGTGGTTCATACATCTCCATGATACCTTTGGCTAGTAGTTGCACAGTCTTTGCTTCTTCTTCGGTTGAACTGAAAATGGTTTTGATAATGTACCAAAATAAACCAACATATCAAACACAAACAAAGTGGTTGTAAGAGATTTTGGGGATCAAAATCCGTGCATACCTTTCCATTTTGTTGTACGGTGTCTTTCCTGCTCTTAAACAAATGTGTATAGAAGGATTTTCAATTATATTTACAATAAAAATTCAAGTTTTATTGTTTGTGTTTCCTTACTGAAACTAAAATTAATGACTGCTGATGAAGACATTTTATAAATGACATACACTTGACAGATGACAGTCAACTTAACAAAACAAAATCTAAGATGGTATTCTCGCCCAAAACACTAATATAACATTTATAGGAAAAATTAAACACTTCCTCACACCAATTAGCATTGCAGCCATTGCATTCGCTTGGGCTAGATAAAAACCGCGCAAACCTCGCTGCAGTCGCAGCCCCACAGTGCATTATGTAAACACACCGGTTGTGAATTTCTTCCATAATGACGTTTAAATCTATATGTTGCCAAGTTTTGTACGATACGTTTAGTTGAATCCCACTATAATCCCTTAAAACAATATTTCTGTTATCGAAATCTAAGAAACAGTACGCAAAAGTCACGTGGAAAGTCTTGTAATTATATAGTTAGTCCAATAAAAAGTCTTGTAAAAACACACTTATTTACTTTTACCGTAATTGGCTAGAGTAATCCGGTTAACAATATTGAATTCTGAGGTAAACGAAACGCAGCTTTTTTATGGCCGCTAGATTCCCCTTGTTTTGACGTTCTTTCATTTCATTTTTCGTAAAACGAGAGGGGATTTCTTATTATCGACGGTATAACGAGCACGATTACGCTGCAATTTATCCATCAATAATACAACAAAGCCGTCAAACTGGAAGTTCTGCAGGTTACGAGAGAGGACGCCGATATGACGTCCGTGGCTAGGAGACGAGAACACGAAGATTCCGGAGAATATTCGGACGCATCGCAGGATATCAGACACAATAACTCCGGGAACGTAAGTACCTACTGGGTCTAGTCACAATAGCGTAAACTTTCGTTTTGGCGCTAAAAAGTATTACGGCTTACTTTCTCTCGGTCGTTCGCGTGACGGAATGTCCATTTCTTTTAGTACTATTGAGGTCACGAATTGGGCACCACTCACTGAAACGCCGCCGATGTGTTTAGACTATTTTAGAAACGTTGTCGCCACGTAGATTGTAAACAAAAAGAGTTTTGTATGGAAAATGCAGTTGCTAAAAGTGGAAGGATGTTTGCAGGATGGTGGTCAGCACGAGTCGGATTATGACTCCCAGGGGAGCGACTCTGAGCATTCTGACCAGGATTCCGAGAACAAGGTACAGTCACTTTTACTACTTTATTAATATTCAACTTTTTTCAACTTCATGTACCTACTGGAACATTTGTAAACTGTAAATATTTAAGTTGTAAACATTTATAGTGAAAAAGTGTATGATTGATTCATTTGTAAACTTAATGTAGTGACCTATGACTGGGTCACTGACGCTAATTAATTGGAAACTAATACCTATCAGGTACAGGTAGTACCTACGACAAACATTGCATGTTGCTATAGGATTTCTTAAATCTAAATTCTCAAAGCATCATCAAACTTTCTTCTTGAAATGTTATCTTAAAACCAAGATTTGAAATAATATTGTGCCAGAAGTAGAGCATAATCATTTGATTTGATTTGATTTGGAGAATGATTCTTGTGAAGTTTCAATATCGCTCCAGATGTGTAAGTTCTTACTAAGTGCAATATTTTCCATGGTGTATTACCAAAATTATCTTGGGTTATTTATGAGTTCACTTTAGACGCATAAATAGTTGTTTTGGCTTTAGATATGGGTTTGAAAGTTTACCCATAAAGCGCATTCAAATCAAGATTCAACTCAAACTTGTTCAATTTTATTCTTGTTCTTATTTCTATAACTTGTTTAAGTATGAAGGTCAATTATTGAAATCTGGATAATCAAACATTCAGTACTTAAATTATAAAGTACATTTTCTTTAAAAATTTGCACACTATTAAAATAATACTCATTGATTAAACAGAGTTACTTCAGAAATATCATACTAATATCCGCTAAAGCATGTTAGTACTAGAATTATCTGAGGTATCAACTCTGAGCTGCTACTGAGAAACTCATCATCAATCAATCAATCTGCCTAGCCTTTCCCCAACTATGGGGTCAGCTTCCAGTCTAACCGGATGCTGCTGAATACCAGTATTTTACATGGAGCGACTGCCTATCTGACCTCCACAACCCATTAACTGGGTAATACAATACCCCTTGGTAAGACTGGTTGTCAGACATTCGGGCTTCTGACGACCTGTAATGACTGTCAAAGATCCACAAATGACAGCCAGGACCAACGGCTTAACGTGCTTTCTGAGGCACGGAGGAGTCTTGGTATGTAAAGATGGTCACCTATCCACGGACCGACCCCGGCAAGCGTAGCTTAACCCGATGGATCTACCCTTGCGGCTGTTTTTACTTGCCACAAGCTCCTCCGACCATGAGAAACTCATCATCAGAACAAATTCAGCTGTAAACAATACCTTATTCTTAATGCCACTGCAACTATCATTATTTCGCTTTTATAAAACAATGCAAACAAACCATCTCAACGTTTTTAAGTCATCTCAGAACTCAGCTTGAGTCTAATCGTGAAAACAATACAGCCCTTAAGACAGCAGATATAAATAAACTTGTTCTATTTTTAAAATGTACCTACTTTATGACCTAGTTTTTGTTGCATACCTACATTTGTAAGTTGTGAAAAGTAATTGTCTAGTTTTAAAGAAAAGTAAAAGTGAATTCTAGTCAATTATTTCTAAATATTTCAATAGATTGCTTAAAACTCAAACTCAAAGCAATTATTTCAACTAAACTTACAGGCATTGCCCATTCCAAAGTGTAGTAGGTTTCCATGGAGAAGAACGGATAAGAAACACTTTTAAATCTGTAGGTATATAATATTAAAAGTAACCACCCGGTTAAGGGTCCAGAGCCAAACCTCCTTGCTAAGCATGGCATGTTAAAGAGCTTTTAAAATTTTATTGAGCTGTTTTAAATACTATTCAAATATTAGTCAAGAAGATATGCACCGGCCATGTTTTGTCTCTGCATCACCCTAAGGCTGACAGGCATTAAGACCTTCAATTGTGTCAGCCTATGTAAAATTTCTACAAAATTTTTCTAGTGGGCTTCTATGGAGTAGAACGGATAAGAAACTATATATTCTTAATTTAAATCTGTAGGTATATTATCATTGGTTTAAAATTAAAAGTTACCACCCAGTTAAGACTGGTAGAAAATGCCTCAGGCATTAAGGCCGCCCATGGTGGAAGCCTGTATAAAAATTCTACATTTATATCTGTTATCATAATAAAGAATATTCTATTCTGTTCTATGAAAAAGTCAGACCAAGCTAATAAATTGTAAGTAATGAATTATTACAAAAATCCCATGTTAATATATTTTATTTATTCATACATTGTATCGGTAAATATTTTATGCATGTTATTATCTCTGAATTCATTCATGTTGCAACATTATGACATCATTCATCCATAGATAATTACGAAGTATCATAGACAAATAGCGCATTTATATTCAAGGGGGAATTACCTTTTTATATAGTCATAATGATTTATTTGTTTTTATTGGTGAAGCAGAATAATATTGATTGATTCAAGAAGTACTTGCAGTGCAGCGGGAGCAGTGGTGGCCCACCCAGTGGTATCTGCCCTGAATTACGAGTCGAGTCAAGTCGAGTCGTGGGTTCGAACCCAGGCATTCACTTTACTTTGCGTAATTTATTTATCACCACTGCTCTCGAAACGGTGAAGGAAAATATCGAGAGGGTGTCCTATAACCGAAAATTCGAAGACATATCGCCGCCTTAGTGCTTGAATAGCCAACCGACCATTTTGTGAGAAAATTACTTTCTAATGTCAATCCATCAATCTGCCTAGCCTTTTCCCGACTATGTTGGGGTCGGCTTCCAGTCTAACCGAATGCAGCTGAATATCAGTATTTAACATGGAGCGACTGCTTATCTGACCTCCACAACCCATTAACTGGATAATACGATACCCCTTGGTAAGACTGGTTGTCAGACTTTCAGGCTTCTGACGACCCGTAACGACTGTCAAAGATCCACGAATGACAACCGGGACCGGCTTAACGTGCTTATCGAGGCACGGAGGAGTCTCGGTATGTAAAGATGGTCACCCATCCACGGACCAACCCCGGCAAGCGTAGCTTAACCTGACGGATCGACCCATGCGGCTGTTATTACTTAGCTACGAGCTCCTCCTCCTCCAAATGTACACTTTCATATCATAATTATTTTAATGACTCAGAAAGTGTTACAATGTGGTGTTAAATTGGCCATGAAGGTATATTGACTTAAAATAATAAAATCTTTTTGTGCCTACAGTATGCCAAAAGACATTAGTCAGTAATTTTAAATGATTAGAGTTTGCACCCTGCACTTGCAATATGAGTAATCCAAATATGATCGGTGTTGTCGGTATACACAAATGTGAAACGTAACATGAAAATAATGTCACATTGAAACAAATTCGTATAGTTATTGTGTTATGGCGCCTCTTCACAATCGGCGATCATAGACAATCAATCTGGCTAGCCTTTTCCCAACTATGTTGGAGTCTGCTTCCAGTCTAAACGGATGCAGCAGTATTTTACATGGAGCGACTGCCCATCTGACCTCCTCAACCCAGTAACTGGGTAATACGATATCCCTTGGTAAGACTGGTTGTCAGACTTTCGGGCTTCTGACGACTCGTAACGACTGTCAAAGATCCACGAACGACAGCCGGGACCAACGGCTTAACGAGTCTCGGTATGTAAAGATGGTCCACGGACCAACCCCGGCAAGCGTAGCTTAACCTGATGGATCGACCTTGCGGCTGTTATTACTTAGCCATGAGCTCTTCGGCGATCACAGACGATTAATTACCTGAAAAACTAAACTACGGAACGGATTTCGATATTTGGCATGGAGATTTTAGAGGCATGAGGAACAGGGTGTAAAGTTCACTCATCCTCCATTGAAAAGGGAGGATCCTCCTACCAGACGGGTGTCGTGTCTGGTGGGCAACTGCCCGACGGTTGATGTCGGGACGTTGTATATATGCTAGTTTCGCGGTAAACTCTGATTGCGCGATGCAGGATTGCGTGACGTCAGTGTGACGCGTAGTAACGTAGTTCGTATGTGGCGATGTAGATGCCGCCACAAGATAAACGGCATCCTGGGGAAGGACATAGGCTACTTTTTGTCTCAAAAGTAATCTAAAAGGGGTGATAAAGGGGATGAAAGTTTATGATTGCCGATTGTGAAGAGGCGCCATTACATTTTTATGTTGCATTGCATAAAGGCTCCTATAAACAGGCGCGACAGCTCCTACAAACAGGCGCGACACGCGACATAATCGCGCGCGACACAAAGGCATGCGCGCGATTATATCACGTGACGCGCCTGTTTGTTTCGACGGCTGTCGACCATTTTGTGTTACATTTCACCAATCTTTACCGGGCATATAGTGTTATGCCACATGAAACGTAAGGAAAATTCGTTTCAACTTGCGTATGTTACAATTCTTGTTACGTTTCACATAAACGTGTATCCACCACAACATGTAAAGGCTCGTACACACAGGCGCGTCAAATCATTCGCCATTGCTCCTTGAGTCGTGTTACGCTTGAGTGTAAACTCGCGTGCGACAAAGTAAGCGATAATTATTGCAAAGTTGTGTCTACCATGTAAATATCTAAGTATAGGGACACTGGGATGGGAAGCACGGTTATCCAACCGCTCAGCCACTGTCATCTAGTCCCCCACTTGAATAACGTGTCCATTTGTACCTACCGCAACATGATCTGTTATTAAAAAAAAAAAAGAATTAAGTAGTAATCCAGTTTGGCTACACAGAAAGGATAGACGTGAAACGAGAGATCGCGGAACGTTATGACCGTTCTGTTAACCCTTTTGTGAAAATAACGGGAGGGGACACTAGAAGGACACACCTACACTGATCTTGTTTGACCATGAACGGTCAAACTTAGTATTTGTAACCGGCGAGTATGTATATCGTGGCTCAGATTCTTGGCTATTTAGTATTTTTAGGATCCTAAAATAAGAATTATTCGCACGTATCAACGCCTCTATCGGTGGATAATCTAACTATTTTTTACGATATGATCACTAATGTTTGGCCACATCATGAAGTAGTCGTGCGTTTAACTGTTAATGTCGAACACTTCATGAAATTATCAATTCTAGATCTGGCTGCGACAGTATAAATGAATAAATGCATATACTCCCAAAGTTGTAAGAGGAGCTCGTGGCTAAGTAATAACAGCCGCACGGGTCGATCCATCAGGTTAAGCTACCCTTGCCGGGGTTGGTCCGTGCCTCGGAAAGCACGTTAAGCCGTTGGTCCCGGCTGTCATTCGTGGATCTTTGATAGTCGTTACGGGTCGTCAGAAGCCTGAAAGCCGGACAACCAGTCTTACCAAGGGGTATCGTATTACCCAGTAACTGGTTTGTGGAGGTCAGATTGGCAGTCGCTCCATGTAAAATACTGGTATTCAGCTGCATCCGGTTAGACAAAGCCGACCCCAACATAGTTGGGAAAAGGCTAGGCAGATTGGTTTGACTCCCGGAGTTGTAGGCAGTGGCGTATATAGAATATTTTGCATAATACACTCGCATTTCGCCAGATGCATTATATTGTAAGTCCCTTGTATTTTTTTTACTAGACCCTACTGACCTACTCCTGGGCAGATGCCTCCCTTACTCCTTCCACTTATTTCGATGTTGCAGTTCATCTTACCAATTCTTATGAAGTAGAAAGTGAGAGAATGGAGTATGATAAGGCTCGTAGCTCGTGGCGTTTTGTAGTTTCTACCTACCTCCAATTGAGGAAGGCGTGAGTTTATGCATGTATGTATTATGTATAAAAAAACATACAGCCTAACATATACAGGGTGTACCGGAAAGGAAGGGTGTGGTACAAACCATCAAACTGAACAACTTTATTACTGGATAATACGATACCTGGACCTGGATAATATGGTAAGACTGGTTGTCAGACTTTCGGTCTTCTGAAGACCCGTAACGACTGTCAAAGATCCACGAATGACAGCAGGGACCAACAGCTTAATGTGCATTCCGAGGCACAGAGGGGTTACGGTAATGGTCACTCATCCACGGGCCAACCGTGGCAAGCGTAGCTTAACCTGATTGTTCGATCCGTGTAGCTGTTATTACTTAGCCACAAGCCCACTCTGAAGTCTAGATTATTATCTTTATTTTGTCCTACATCTGAGATCAAAACAAACAAAACAGCTTTGACTAACGGTTCTTAACTTCAGTACAATGCTGGCCATGTAATATCTGCCATTCTATTCCGACGACTATTATTTATTGGATACAATTTCAGTTTGATCTGTTTCTCTTTCACACTCACTAATTTATTATATTGCTTCTTCTTACTCGCTCATTGCGCGTAATTTTCGATATTTTAGAAGGAAAGCTGCATGTCATTGTCATTCACAGCCCAACTTCACCCAATTTGGGCATAGACCTAATTAATTATAATTAGCTAATAAGTAAATAATCATTTTCCTTTAGATTGTTAATAAACTTGACACAATCTCTTTAAGTTCATAATGTTATCACTTCAGCGGTTTAAAGGTTGATTTGATTTGATTTAACCCAATGACTCATTTTAGAGAAATGATAACTAAGCCACATGTAATGATTTTCCCTACAACAATACATGAAAACACTGGCAATACTGAAGGAGTATTTTGAAACCGAAACAAAAATCAATCTGCCTAGCCTTTTCCCAAATATGTTGAGGTCGGCTTCCAGTCTAATCGGAAGCAGCTGAATACCAGTATTATATACATGGAGCTACTGCCTGTCTGACCTCCACAACCCAGTGCCAGGGTAATACGATACCCCTTGGTAAGACTGGGTTGTCAGACTTTTGGGCTTCCGTAACGACTGTCAGAGATCTACGAATGACAGCCGGGACCACCAGCCAACCGACAGCTAAACCTGCTTTCCGAAGCACGGAGGGATAGTCACCATCCACGTACTAACCGCGACAAGCGTAGTATTCTAACTTATTTGTTTGACATGCAAAAGTGTTAACTAATCTTATCAAATCTAGTTACAATATTACCAGAACTAAATACACCGTTAACCTTCAGACGCTACGCTTATAAAAAAAAAACTAATTGAAAGGACATACATTACCGACCCGTGCCCTTATAATTATGTATTTATTTCTATAGGCGTATTATATTATAATCTCAACCGGTTTTTTTATAACACTTAGTCCATTATAAGGGTGTTTTTACACTGCTGCGGCGATCCGGGATCCGGCAATAATCGTTCAGCTCTTCAGTGTAATTTTACCGGTCCGATAATACAGTTAAAGATCACGTTTTGCCGGACCGTGGTTGATGGTCTTGATGTACAATGTCAATGTTCATTTGTACACTTTGCATCTTATTTATCGGATGGAGCGCCAAGTCGATGACGCGTAGTATGTGGGTCTGCACACACATAAAAAAGGTGAATAGTTGTAGAAAGAACATGTTTCGTTTACACCTAAAACATGTTGTAAACACTAGTTGTATGCAAAACTTGTTAGAAAACCTGCCAAAATATCAAAAAGTGAACAGTTGAAGAAAGAACATGTTGTCAAAACAACGTACATCATCATCATAATTCTTCCGCCCTTATCACAATTTATTTGGGGTAGGCGCAACATGTCCCCTTCTTCCACAGTTCATCTCATCATGTCACCTTGGTAGTCACTCCCTTTCTAGCCATATCATCTTTCATATAGTCCAACAATCGTTTCTTTCGTCTTCCCCCACTTTCTGAAACAATGTACAAATAAACCAATTATGATACATGTTTACACGACATGTTTTTGACAAGTCTTTTACAAGATTTGTTGGATACAAGTATCGCAACTTGTATATAGGTATGAGTGTAAACGCGGGTTTATAGGCCAGTCTAATTTAGCTCTTTGGCTGAACTAGCGTCCGTCATCCGGTGCCGTGTAGAACCAGATTTTTAGGCTGGTTAAGAACCAATGTACAGCCAGCCTAAAAATCTGTAGCCCAATCTCCATATTATAAATACATACCTACAAGAAATCAGGTTTGTTTTACGGTCACTAGACCAAGGCTAAAGAATAGTCTACTTATATGCAAATGTATAACATGCTTCACATTATAATAAGTTTCTTTTGATAACATAAATTAATGCAAAAAGAAAATACTTTTTGCACAACTGCTTAGTATGTGCTGTAGTATGAATTAATTAATTTAATTGTGATGTTTATTAACCGACTTCAAAAAGGAGGAGGTTCTCAATTCGTCGGAACCTTTTTTTTTTTTTTTTTATTATATTTTTATGTATGTTCCCCGATTACTCGGAAGATAGCTGGACCGATTTGGATTTTTTTTTGGTTTATTTGAGAGGGTATACATCACAGTTGGTCCCATATAAAATTGATTACTTAACTTTGCTTCGGTAGTTTTTGAGTTAGCTTCAATAATACTTATTTTTTCCTCACTTTTATATGGATGATGTTCTAGTTTGTTTTGCAGGTAGTGGTATTAGAATTTGTGTGGGGTAGGTACACAACTAAAAAGTGAAAAATAAAAACGTTTTTACAAAAAAATACAACCGACTTCCAAAAACAACACTACAAAGTTAGAAATAACTTTAATTTCGGAAGTCGGTGGCAAAAAACGAAAATACATTTAACTAGACACCGACTTCCGAAATTAAAGTTATTTCTCACTTTGTAGTGTTGTTTTTGGAAGTCTGTTGTATTTTTTTGTAAAAAAGTTTTTTTTTGTTATTTTGTTCATTCGTAGCGTCATTTTATAAGTTGTTGTAAGACCAAAGAAACGGACTGTGTGTGTGTGTGTGGTCTGTGTGTGTGTGTGATGGCTAGAAAGGAGGTGACTACTGAGATGACGACTAATACAGGGTGTAATTTTAATCACCATTATCAACAACTCGAACTCTACTCTCTCTCTACTCTTAAGGGGTCATTGTACTCATCATTATGAACAACTTTTACTATGGGACCAAACCTGAAATCGCGAAAAAAAATCATCTGTTCTATATATTTTGACGAGTTATGCTAGCATAAATTTAGGGAACAGCAGATTTTTGAGTTTGGTCCGGTAGTAAAAGTCGTTCATAACGATGAGTTCAATGGCCGCTTAAGAGGATAACGGTGATTAAAATTACACTCTGTAGAGAGAAATGTCGTGATGGCCCAGTGGTTAGGGCCTCGCCTCTCATGCACGAGGTTGTGGGTTCAAATCTGGGTAAGTACTAATGTGACTTTTTCAATTCATGTGTACTTTCTGAGTTTATCTTGGACATTACTGACATCGGTGACGGAAAACATCGGAAGGAAACCTAGACTTACAACTAGACTAGACTACTACTACTAGATTAGACTTACTTATGTTTGTGCAGAACGTGCACAACGAGCGGTTCTTAAAGTGACGCTTTTCAAACCTAGAGACTACCCCACTAATCAGTTATATTCTGAGGCCGAAGTTCTCACAGTAAGGCAACTACATGTCCTTCGTTCAGTCTTGCGGAGACACTCCAGCCTTCTATTAGATAAAAAGCTGCTTCTAAGACGTGAGGATTTCCCTATATGTAAAACAAACCCCTCTCGTTATGCATTTACAAGTTTAGTCGACAATTGTTGGCTCAAAGTTCACGCATGTATAATAAAATAATAAAATGATTCCTTTATACAAATATAACTTACATGAATTTAAAAAAAAAATAAGAAACTGGCTCTTATCCTTATGATGAGACAGAAAATTTACTGGCTATACAATCATAACTTTATCAAACCTACCTTGTAAGAAAGCTTATCAAACAATCACACTTCACATACACACCTCCCTACACACACACTACACTCATAAACACACCCCTAGTTACACAAACACAATCTTTCACTCCGTCTGCTGTGTTAACAACCACTGTAAAATAACAATAAAGTCACGGTTGTATTTTATAAATTGAAGCCGTAAAATCTCCGACTCCTAAGATACAGGTCTGCGTACCTAGTTTAGGAGCCCGGAAAGCTGACTATAATTTTAAACATGGTAGTACAACCTACTGAGGAGCTTGTGGCTAAGTAATAACAGCCGCATGGGTCGATCCATCAGGTTAAGCTACGCTTGCCGGGGTTGTCCGTGGATGGGTGACCATCTTTACATACCAAGACTCCTCCGTGCCTCGGAAAGCACGTTAAGCCGTTGGTCCCGGCTGTCATTAGTGGATCTTTGACAATCGTTACGGGTCGTCAGTAGCCCGAAAGTCTGACAACCAGTCTTACCAAGGGGTATCGTAATACCCAGTCACTGGGTTGTGGAGGTCAGACAGGCAGTCGCTCCATGTAAAATACTGGTATTCAGCTGCATCTGGTTAGACTGGAAGCAGATTGATTGGTAGTACAACCTACAGTTTCCATATGCCATGTACTGTGTTGTTTTTTTTTTTTGTTCATGTACTAATAAACTTATTTTAATATTATTTTATTATTATTACTTATAGTTAATATAAGTCTGAAATCGCCAACCCGTCTTGAGCAAGCGTAGTGATCAATGCTCGTGCCTTCTCTGTATGAGAAGAGACCTTTGCCCTGCTGTGAGACAGTAATTAGGCTGGTATTATTATAGAGAGAGAAGGAATAGGATAGAGAAGTATGGAAGAGCGAGACACGTTGCGCCGACCCCCGAATAAATTGGGATAAGGGCAGGAGAATGATGATGAATGTTGACGTGGTATTTAGAAGAATGTTACTGAAAATATGTAGTATTCAAACAGCAGCCCTTGATTTAAGCGTTATACTGATTCAATAATGATAAAGGATTAGTAAATACAATTTCCGATTCCCCTGTCCTCATCATCTGCCTAGCCTAAACCCAACAACGTTGGGGTCGGCTTCCAGCCTAACCGGATGCAGCTGAATACCAGTAGTATACATGGGGCGTCTGCCTATCTGACCTCCACAACCCATTAACTAGGTAATACGATACCCCTTGGTAAGACTGGTTGTCAGACTTTCGGGCTTCTGACGACCCGTAACGACTGTCAAAGATCCACGAATGACAGCCGGCACGGCTTAACGTGCTTTCCGAGGCACGGAGGAGTCTCTGTTCTGTATGTAAAGATGGTCACCAATCCCGGCAAGCATAGCTTAACCTGATGGATCGACCCGTGCGGCTGTTATTACTTAGCAACGAGCTCTTCCGATTCCCCTCCTCCTTCGATTCCTCTGCCCTGTGATTACATTATGATTCATAGTGGTTGTTTAACTTACCTAACTATTATGTCTGCTTCGCGGTGAAAGTGTTAAAACTTCGTGGTATAAAGTAGGTATCTACTTAAATACCCAGATTTTTAACGATCTCATTATATTTGTTAATTAAAGTTTACAGTCGAATTTTTGCTAACAACGGAGCGTAGTTGTAATAACTTTAGTTAGAGGAGCTCGTGGCTAAGTAATAACAGCTGCACGGGTCGATCCATCAGGTTAAGCTACGCTTCCCGGGGTTGGTCAGTGGACCAACCATGACCATCTTTACATACTGAGAGTCCTTCGTGCCTCGGAAAGCACCTTAAGCCGTTGGTCCCGGCTGTCATTCGTGAATCTTTGACAGTCATTACGGGTCGTCAGAAGTCCGAAAGTCTGATAACCAGTCTTACCAAGGGGTATCGGATTACCCAGTCACTGGGTTGTGAAGGTCAGATATGCAGTCGCTCCATGTAAAATAATGGTATTCAGCTGCATCCGGTTAAATTGGAAGCCGACCCCAACATACACACACCGGCAAAATTAGAGGAACACAAAAAAAAGGTGCCTTTTTTTAAACACTTGTGGATATTTCGACAAGTGGTTCTGTTATTTGAATGATTACCCTTTTTTCATACAAAATTAAGGGCATTTTGGCCAGTTTTCAACCTTCTAACATAAATTATACCCCCTTAAGCGTTTATTTACAATTTACGCTTCGAAGTGCTTTTGATAAGAAAGTTGGTTTATGCAGTCAATGGTGGCCCTAGATCAGTTTGTTTGTTTTGTTTGGAGAGTTAACATTGTATTGCATACAGAATGAGTGATTTGCCAGCAACAGAAGTCGCCAGGGCTGTGACAATGATTGAGGAAGGTCACACCTACCGTTCAGTCAGTCGAACGTTGGGTGTATCAGTATCCGTGATCCACCGTAATGTGCGACGATACAGACAGACAGGATCTTACGTGCGCAGGCGAGGCCAAGGCAAAAAACGTGCAACCAGTGCCGTAGACGACCGTTTTATAAAGGTGCAAACTTTGAGAAATCGTCGTCAAACGGCTGTTCAGACCCGAAATCTTTTGGAAGAAGTGCGTAACGTACGTGTTAGTGAACGAACAGTGAGGAGAAGGTTAAATGAGGTTGGCTTGAAGTCATACGTGCCAGCAAAAGCGCCTAAACTTGAGGTGAGCCATCGAGTAGCAAGATTAGCGTTCGCTCGTCAGCATCAAAATTGGTCCAATGAGTGGAGTCGAGTATTATTCTCTGACGAAAGCCGTTTTTGTGTAAATTTCATCGACGGAAGGGAGAAGATGTGGAGATATCGAGGAGAACGTTACTGTCAAGCAAATTTTTCGGAAACAACGTCTTACGGTGGAGGGTCTGTTATGGTGTGGGGTGGTATAAGTTTGACGGCGCGCACCGCTCTGGTCATCATCGATGGCGGTTCTCTGACTGCACACAGATACATAACTGAGATCCTAGAGCCCCATGTTATGCCTTTTGCACCATTCATAGGATCAGATTTTGTGTTTATGCACGATAACGCACGGCCCCACACTGCGCACATAGTGTGTGATTACCTTAATGAGATCGGTATAACCCAGATGGACTGGCCAGCACGATCGCCCGACATGAATCCAATAGAACATGTCTGGGACATGATTGGACGAAGGGTCCGGGCAAGAAATCCAGTCCCTAGAAATGTTGAAGAGCTGAAATTGGCGCTGGTTGAAGAATGGGACACTTTGCCTCAGGAAATGATTGAAGGTGTCATCAGGAGCATGGGTAGACGTATCCAAGCCCTTATAAGGGCACGAGGAGGCAACACGCGCTATTAATGCTTTTTATTTTACTTTTTTCTTTTCATTTTGCTCTGTCTTTAAGCATTACCTACAAAACATCAACATTTTTCACTTAAGACTACTTTTATTGTTTCTTTTTGAATAAATCCTAATAAACCCTAATTTTTCTTTTTTTTTCTTACATAAAATAAACAAACAAAGCCAAATGAAGCGAAAACAATAATTAAAAGACATTAAATCTCAAAAACCAATGTATTTTTTTTGTGTTCCTCTAATTTTGCCGGTGTGTGTAGTTGGGAAAAGGCTAGGCAGATTGATTGAGTTATATAAGAGTATAAGATCCTTTCAAAACATGTTATAAAGGTTTTAGATTGGTAACCAAACTGATCCTGCGGGGTTATTGCGTATACACTACGGCCGAAATATTTTGGCGAATCCGAACTTCGCGCTGAAGGCTGCGCAGTAACATTTTTTAGGAACCAAATGGTGACTTGAGGCGAGTGTGAGTGAGGGAACATGCGCGAAAGTTCGTAGTGCCTATGTTCAGACTCGCCAAGATATTTCGGTCGTAGGGTACCTACAATGGCAATGTCTTTCATTTTGACAATATGGTATTTTACTTTATCAGAGAAAAAATATATTATTTAGATAGTTTAGGCAAAAAGCAGTCGGAAAATGTTTTTTAGTTCATAAAGTAACAATATAAATTTTAAAATTCAATTCAAAGTTTTCAGTTTTCTTAATCTGTGTTATAACACCATGAAAGTAGTCGCCATGTTATTACGTCATACTGCTGTATAAATTAAAAAGTGTCAACTGTCAACTGATTAGCGTATTTATAGTGTTTATTTACTAAGCGAATTGACGTCATGACCACAGAGCAATATGGCGTCCACTGCGTCCAGCGTTTTCGCGCGAAATTTGAAAATGTAAAATTTCATTGATTTAATAAAAATTTTGTATTTTTTTAGTGGCTTATTAGCACTATAGAATCTAATTGAGACACTTTTCAAAAATAGGGACAATTGTGTTACCCTATTCAGCAACATTCATTGCGTCATTTACTTTGTCGAGCAGACGAATTTTTCAAACATGAAGCAATGGATTAGCAATTTCCTTCAATATCCATCGGGTAGTCATTGAAAGTGTGTTACGTAATCGGGGTGTTGTTTTGAACTCTGAAACCAGGCAAAAATGATTAAAAATGCTTTAGTAGGAGATAGGCTTTTAGGGTGACAAAATGGTGCATATCAGTAAATTAAGTCTGTTTATCGTTACAGGAGACCGAACGCCGGGTAGACGACGATGAAGACCGAAGCAACCCGCAGTACATCCCCAAGAGGGGAACCTTCTATGAGCATGACGACCGAACTGCGGCCAGGTAACCAACTATACATTATATACCTACACAGAGAAGAAACTATAAGTACTCCATTTGAAGTAAGATTAGACAATTAATTAAACCTTTTTAGGGTTCCGTACCTCAAAAGGAAAAAAACGGAACCCTTATAGGATCACTTCGTTGTCCGTCTGTCTGTCTGACACTCTGTCAAGACCCTTTTTCTCAGGAACGCGTGGAGGTAATATGTTGAAATTAATATCAAATACGTAGGTCTACGGTACCTTGGAGCTCTAAAAAAATCAAGCTTCTAAGTCAACGCAATGAAAAAATATGGCCATTTAAGTTGGTACGACATAATTTGACACTCGCAAGTAAATCAAAATCTACAGGTACTATTACCATTAATAGAATCATGAAATTTCTCACAGCAAAAGTAAAGGAAAAAATCCGAAAATCGTAAATTTGTAGTTTTATCATTAAAAACTATTTTTTTTGCGAATTAAAACTTAAATTTGCAGTTGGAATTGAGAATTGACCGTGACGCATACAATGTTAAGTCTGTTTTTGGGATTAATTCTTTTCACTACCTACGGAACCCTTCATTGTGCGTGGTCCGACACGCACTTAGCCGGTTTTTTACAATCCGTTCAACATGATACATTTGAGATACAGTAGTTGGTATTGTAACACGTTTTTGCTTTTAATGCCATCCGCCTACGGAATAGAAGTCATAATCTATGGTACGAAAAAAAAAAGTTTTATTTAAGTAAATTTCTAATCTTATTTCAAATGAAGTATGAGCTGCTAAAGAGTAGTCCTTATGAAAGGATTCCAGAACGTTCTTACGATTTTAGGGAGGGTTCATAACAGCTGCAGGGGTAGATCGACCAGAGAAATGTATGGGGTTGACATGCTATCGAAATGTCACGTGATCATGTCACTATGAAGCTCCGCTAATTTTAGATAGGTACAGATTCTGAATAAATGTACCGGAGTGAAAATTTTTGAAAATGTAGGTACTTATCTAAAATTATATTTATAGTTCACAATCGTACCATGCACATCTATCAACAATTCGGCCAAAAAACATTTTAAGAATGCAAAGCATTTTATTTAATAAACATACTTTTGTGTAAAAAGGTAATGATTTGACTACCCATTTGTAACAGCGTCCTTAAGGAGGATGGGCTAAGGTAGCCCGCGAAATTCAAATTTTCTTACATTTTTTGCAATTTGCAGGTCAGTATCAGGTTGTATGTTGATTAAAATATGAGACGCGCCCGTAGCTAATATGGCTTTACAGAATTATAATCATTAGAATCAGCAATACAACTCCATAAGTTAGAATTGACCTCAAATATAGCGATTTCATGAAATCATGAGGTTTGAGGTGAATTCTAACTTGTATTGCTGATTCTAATGATTATAATTCTGTTAGCTACGGCCGCGTCTCATGTTTTAATCAACATACAACTTGATACTTACCTGGAAATTGCAAAAAACGTAAGAAAATTTGAATTTCGCTGGCTACCTTGGCGCATCCCCCTTAAGCAGTTTTGTTGGGGTCGGCATCCAATCTAACCGGATGCTGCTGAATACCTGCAATTCACGTGGAGCCCCTGCCTATCTGACCTCTCCAACCCATTTACTGGGTATAATAATAAACCCTTAATCCCCCTTGGTCATCATCCGCTTAGCATTTTCTCAACTATCCTGTGGTCGGCTTCCAGTCTAACCGAATGCAGGTGAATACTAGTATTTTACATAGAGCGACTGCCTATCTGACCTACACAACCCAGTTACTGGGGTAATACGATACCGCTTGGTATTATCATCATTCTCCTGCCCTTATCCCAATCTATTTGGGGTCGGCGCAAAATGTCCTTTTTTTCCATACTTCTCTATTATTCGTCATCTCGGTAGTCACCCCCTTTCTAGCCATGTCGTCTTTCACAGAATCCATCCATCGTTTCTTTGGTCTTCCTCTACTCTTATAGCCATCGACATTCATACTCAAAACTTTCCTCACGACATTTTCCTCACTCACATTACTGGTTAATAAAGTCTTAGGATCAGATAAGCTATAATATTCCCAATATTAGTTTGAAGAGTTTCAGTATATTTGCAGCTTTCTATTGCCGCATCAGTGCACAGTTCGGTCATTACCGCTCCACTGGTTGTAATTATGAATGCACACGCATTGTTTGCAGTTATTTAATGCTATGTGTGGTGCGTTTGCCTAAATGTTTTTGTATGTATGATTGATAAGTTTATTTAGTACCTAAATAATTAGTTAGTCGAACTACACTTCTGGACACATCTTTTGGCCCACCTTGTATTTTCAGTTTCGTTTGGTCCTAGCTAAAATTTTATATTAGGTCGAGCAAAAAGTTTTTATGCAGTTTTGAACCTGGCACATTCACAATTTCATTCAATAGTCTTTTTTTGAATTTCGAACACAGAATTTAAAGAAACAAAAGACAATTTGGAGCCTGTTTGTTGATATCAAACAATCGAATACTAAGAAAACTTGGTTTTATTGGTTTACTTGGATTTAATTCTTGAAAAAGTGATTGATATCTTTGGTTTTGCAACAAACATTACTTATTCTTAACATTAAGGTGAGGTTCTATCAATAATCTATGGATACTTCACCTGATGTCGCCGCCCAAGCTGTGGCACTTATTCAGGCCGGACACAGCCAAAGAAACGTGAGTGCTCAACTTAATTTAAGTCGATCTGCGGTCCGAAATGTTTATCGGAGGTACCTAGAGACTGGCGGCTTTGTTCGTCGCCAAAGAAGGCCACGATCTCGGGTCACAACTGAAAGGCAGGATCGATTCATCGTGACGACCAGCTTGAGAAATCGTCACCTTACCTCCATTGAGATACAAAACCAACTTCGCGACTTCCACGGAGTATCTGTGAGCGCTCGAACTGTTCGGAGAAGGTTAAAAGAACGCGATATGGTACCACACAAGCCAGCTAATGGCCCCAAACTAACGCGAGCCCACCGAACAGCGCGCCTTCATTTCGCACGCAGTCATTTAAATTGGACACAGCAAGATTGGAGCCGTGTACTCTTTTCTGATGAGTCTAAAATTGTGTTACATGGCAATGATGGAAGGAAGAAGGTCTACCGACGTAAGGGAGAGCGTTTCGCACAATGCTGCTTTGAAGAGAGGGTTGCCCATGGCGGTGGCTCATGGACTGTCTAGGGTGGTATATCCGCGAGCGGCAAAACTCAACTTGAGGTTGTTACAGGACCACGGCTGCCAACATTAAATGCTGAAAGGTACATTCGTGAGTGCTTAGAACCTCACGTGATACCATACGCGGACTATGTGGGCCAAAATTTCCTTTTTATGCATGATAATGCAAGAGCATGCAAGCCCATGCGGCCGGCATCGTCAGGGAATATCTTCGGGATGTGAACATCACAGTTATGGACTGGCCAGCCAGAAGCCCAGACATGAACCCCATTGAGCACATGTGGGACGAGCTAAAAAGACGTGTTAGGACTCGTCAGCCAGTTGCCCAGACGATGCAGGAGTTGAAAACTGCCATAGAAGAGGAATGGGAGATGATCCCTCAAAATTTCATAGAGCGGTTGATAAACTCTATGCCTAATCGTATGAGAGCTGTGGTAGATGCCCATGGAGGCAACACGCGTTATTAAATTAAACCTTTATTTGATAAAACATGTTTTTTATTCAAAAATCAATTGCCTTTAACAAGGCGCATATCCGACTTGTTAGGCGTAGCTCCATGTCGTATGGTATTCTGAATTCAAATTTAAAACAATACGATCGAAAAAGATGGTAAAATGTATCAGGTTTAAAACTGCATCAACAGTTTTTGTTCAATCTAGCAATCATATTTCGGTAGGGGCCATCGAAACCTAAACTCTAAGGTGGGCCAATAGATGTGTCCAGAAGTGTATTTCCATTAGGTTCTCCATGCCTAAGCACAGGTGATTCAAGCTGTTCACCAAAGATTTGTTTTTAATCATATGGATAGGTCCTAGTGCGCTTGCGCATGTTTAACTCATTTTTAACCGACTTCAAAAAGGAGGAGGTTCTCAATTCGTCGGAATCCTTTTTTTTTTTTTTTTTTTTTTTTTGTATGTTCCCCGATTACTCAAAGATGGCTGGACCGATTTGATTTTTTTTTGTTTTATTCGAGAGGGTATACATCACAGTTGGTCCCATCTCCCATATAAAATTGATTATCTTTGCTTAGGTAGTTTTTGAGTTAGCTTCAATAATACGTATTTTTTCCCCACTTTTATATGGATGATGTTCTAGTTTGTTTTGCAGATAGTGGTATTAGAATTTGTGTGGGGTAGGTACACAACTAAAAAGTGAAAAATAAAAACTTTTTTACAAAAAAATACAACCGACTTCCAAAAACAACACTACAAAGTGAAAAATAACTTTAATTTCGGAAGTCGGTGGCAAAAAACGAAAATACATTTATCTAGACACCGACTTCCGAAATCAAAGTTATTTTTCACTTTGTAGTGTTGTTTTTGGAAGTCGGTTGTATTTTTTTGTAAAAAAGTTTTTAGCTTCCGCTATCTAATCTTATAGAAATGACTGTTCTCTTTATAAGTCACCATTAACTTGTACTTATCGCGTTATGTTTGCTTGTGGGAGGGCTATGTCAAGCTGTGGATGTCATTCGACAGAATGATGATAATGACTTCTATAGTTATGCTGTGCCCCGCGGTTTTACCGAGTAAACCGGGATAAAAAATAGTCTATGTGTTAATCCAAGGTGTCAGCTACCTCTTATACCAAATTTTATTAAAATTGGTTCAGCCGTTTAAGCGTGAAGAAGTAACAAACATACAAACACACACACAAATTTTCGCCTTTATAATATTAGTGTTATAGTGTGATAAATAAAAAAGAAATAAATTTAATTCAGACACTTTTTTCGTCCAAGATTTGTTTCAATTAATTATCTTGGGTTCTGATGTGGTTTTCACCATCATATAGAGAATTTATTCCGGAATATAGAAATCTCGATGTTATGTCCAGTTGTGAATACCGTGCGAAACGGGGGCGGGTCGCTAGTTAAATTATTAATTATGTTATGGGGGTTATGTACTCATTAGTTGTAAGCAAAGCCTGTAACTGTGTGTACATTGTGCAATAAATAAATATATAATTACAATGCAAATCTAAAACATAAACAATACCTAGCCTAGCATATTAAGAGCCTTATGTATGATTTTAAATAATACAATTTCTATAGCTACTAGAACTGCCGAATTTATTTAAATACTTTTATTAAAACGGTTTATAACACAATAACTAAAGACACGACTTATACACAGTGTCCGGCAATTAATGGATAAACTTGAAATAGCATATAATAGACCTTATGGCCGTTCTAAAAAAATATACAAAAAAATATATATCCCAAGTAATTAGTACCTTCTTTTTTTGTGGATGGGAAATCATCAAATGTCTTCTCCCGCCCGCTCTGGGCGGAGCGGGAGGGCGGAATGTCAGACTTTTACTGACTAAAACCCACCCGCGTTCCTAAAATTGCCCGTGCCAGGGCCACGGTATCTCTTTCGAACAACCCGAGACCCTGGCGGCATCGGCCCTATCGGACCTCATCACTGCTGACATCTCTTTCATCCCAAGTAGTACCTAAGATACGATTTTTTTATAAAAGATTCTGTGCAATTTCTAGTCAAAATATTTACTGCCTCTGTCGACATAGTCAACGTACAATATTATAACAACATATAACCGATGTAACTCATTCATTTGTCGTCGTGGTGAAGAGAAAATATAAAATCAGGGTGGGTTATCATTATCACTATCAACTTATCACAGAGCGGGTCCTCTTTGCTTATTATCTATGAACAATATCATTCATCTGAACTGCCTATTCACACCTTATCTCAAGCACATACATTTCTCTTTACAGTGGCGAAGAATCCAGCAACGCAACGTCGGAGGCTGCCTCAGAAAAGAAGGAAGGCACCGAGCCACCCACCGAGCGTCGCCGGCCGCCGCGCAAATCTGAGATCGTCAACAAGTGGTCGCACGACAAGTATAATGAGAACGAACAGGTCAGAAACAATTCGATTCATAGAATTAATCTATATCTATACTAATAAGGAAGGCTATAGGCTATTTAAGTTCCTGCTAGGAGCCTTAGGAGCCGAGCAAAAATAAAAAAAAGGTGAAAGGACGCTAAGCGAAAACGAAGTAATAGCGTGGGCAAGCGATGTGATGCGACGGGGTGGGTCGGGGGACAAGATAATTCACGCGGACATAGTCGCGGGCAAAAGCTAGTAATAATAATACCAGCCTAATTATTGTCCCACTGTTGGGCAAAGGCCTCTTCTCATACAGAGAAGGCACGAGCATTGATCACCACGCTTGCTCAAGACGGGTTGGCGATATGAGTCCAGGTTTCACATAACTGGCGAAATGTGGGTGTACGATAAGAAGTCCAGGTTCCCGGGTTGTTCGAAAGAGATACCGAGGCCCTGGCACAGGCAACTGAAGGAACATGGGTGGGTTTTAGTCAGTAAAAGTCTGACACGCCCTCCGCCTAGAGCGGGAGAAGTCATTTGATGATTTCCCATTAACAAAAAAAAAAAAAAAGTTTTCCTCACGATATTTTCCTTCACCAAAATGTCTAAGATAAACTTAGAAAGTACCTCCTAGAGGCCGGTAACAATACAAATTTAATTGTGTCTCATAACATGACAGTTTAAGGTTGATCACTTCGAGTCCTTTATTTTGTTACCAACACAATAATCTATTATGTTGTTTTAGATACCGAAATCTCGTGACGAATTGGTGGCGATCTACGGGTATGATATTAGGAACGAGGACGCTCCTCCACACGCGAGGCGCAATAGACGATATGGGTGAATATACTTTAACATTGATATTTATTTGTTACTAGCTGACTCGTCAGACGATGTCCTGTCAAAATTTCAATTTGGATTTTTCGACTGTAACTTTGGGTTTTTCCTAATTTTATTTTTTTCTAAACCACCCCAGTATTAAGCCGATCAAAACAAAAAAAAAAACAAAAAAATTAAGTGGTCCAGCCATTTTCGAGGTTTTGCGAGATGTGGCAATAGGATGATGACTAAAAAGGTTTCTTTTGTCCGTCATGTAGATTATTAGAAAATATTGGACTCGTATTTTTTCTTTTTTTACAAAATCAAAAGATTACGGCGATACATTGAGTTAAAACATCGCGTGACGTCACGTGTAGCTAGATTTTATACGTACAAGTGACGTAGCGAGCCCCCACTCCCCAACTTTAATGCGTGTGATATAAGTCATTTTCTATTAATATGATAAAGCAAAAAATACGTGTTTAATGTTTTTTTATTATCTGACTGACGGGCCAAATAGAATTTCTTTTTTTTTTTTACCCAGGCATCATCCCTATTGATTTTTATATACATGGTGAATTTTTCAAGTGGGCGTGGATGGCCAAATCCGAAACTATGACGAATATTGTTGCAAAATAATAATGAACAAATCTTGTTAATTATTATTTTCATCAATGAAGACGTTGTGTATATTATCAGATAATTATTTTATATTTGGCTCTACCGTTTAATGACATGCCATGGTTGAAATAATGGTCTTCAAAGAATGATTTATAGAAATTATATTGTGTAAAATTTTCTATCATGCATCAATATGGAGGTTCCGACAGTCGTGGCGGTTAGTGGAAACTAATGTATCAGCATGCCGTGTTTTACTATTATTTCATTATATGTATTTATACAGGGTTACTAGTAACTCGACCACTGCGTTGCAGGACGTCATAATAGGGTTCAAATGCAACAAATTAAGCCACCAAAAGTAGTTTCTTTTATCGGTTTAGGCGCATTAGGGCTAATTCTCATTTTGGCAACCGATTCCCAAATGGACTACTTCTCATTATGGCCACTTCTCATTTTGGCTACTTCTGATTAGGGCTACTTCTGATTAGGGCTACTTCTCACTTGGGCTACTTCTCATTAGGGCTACTTCTCATTAGGGCTACTTCTCATTAGGGCTACTTCTCATTAGGGCTACTTCTCATTAGGGCTACTTCTCATTAGGGCTACTTCTCAAAATTTGGGAATGTTTATTGAAATAAGTACTGTCTTTATGTATATAAACATGTTTATTCATTCATAAGAGATCAATTACATTATTTTAAGAATAAATCAACGTTAATTGAACCAATATAATAGGTAAGAATACAATATTATAAGTATTACTTCTTGTAATTACTTTAGTCCTGGTTTAAAATTAACATTTATTTATTTATAACATACACAAATCAATAGTTAAAGGATAGGTAAACATTACTAGGTGTCACTTCTTTTAATTACTTTAATTTCAATAAAATCGACATAAATCCACACAATAATCAACAAACAATATTAATTAGGTATATCTTTATATAAGCATAAATGAACACAATAGTAAAATTAACAATCAGTATTAATTAGATTCCTTTATATAAGAAGCTGGTAATAAGTTATTTTCTTTAAAAATGTAATAACTGTTATTTGACCATTTTTTAGTTTCGTATTTTATCATAATCGCCGGCTATCGCTGAAAACCAGCGCTGGGGCTCCGTTTCGCATGGGGTCGCGGCATTATGCTGAGCGGTAGCCGTTTTGCGTAGATGTGACGCATATTTTCCCCAAAACTTGCTTTTTACATTGTTTATTTTATTTTGTTGTCCTTTGCGTCATGTTTACCGCAAATAAACGTATTTTCTTTCTTTCTTTCATAATCTGCATGAATTGGTTTTCAGTTTCATTCAAAGTAACAGATGCATTGCATTCGACCCTTTTGTTTGTACAACGCCACAAAACACTTTTATCTTGGTTAACTTTTCGTTTTATTGTATCTATATCCATTGTGCAACAGAGCGTCGTTACCTCTTTGATTTTTCACAAACACAAGTTCTTCTTCCATCTTTTCGAATAATAAACAACAATAATTGAGACAATTCACCGTTTTACGATCGATCAAAAAATAAAATTAAGGCACCCACATTTTCGATAACATAAATTACTTAGTACCCACATTTTAATCCTAGTCAAGAATGTAACTTTTTATTTATTAATAATGCGTTAATAATGACAATTATTACTCTCGTGTATCTAGAACTAATGAATTATTAAATACAATGATTTCCTGGTGCATATACTTTATTATCTATAACTTATATTTATTATGGACGTATAAGATGGATGGCAGTATTGTGCCTTTACTAGAAGATCGGCTAGGAAATAACAGATGGCGCTACGTGTACTACGCGCCGTCATATTGATTTGTGTATGTTATAAATAAATAAATGTTAATTTCAAACCAGACTAAAGTAACAAGAAGTAATACTCATAATATTGTATACTTACCTATTACATTGGTTCAATTAATATTGATTTATTCTTAAAATAATGTAATTGATCTCTTATGAATGAATAAACATGTTTATATACATAAAGACAGTACTTATTTCAATAAACATTCCCAAATTTTGAGAAGTAGCCCTAATCAGAAGTAGCCCTAATCAGAAGTAGCCCTAATCAGAAGTAGCCCAAGTGAGAAGTAGCCCAAGTGAGAAATAGCCCAAGTGAGAAGTAGCCCAAGTGTGAAGTAGCCCAAGTGAGAAGTAGCCCAAGTGAGAAATAGCTCAAGTGAGAAGTAGCCCTAATCAGAAGTAGCCAAAATGAGAAGTGGCCATAATGAGAAGTAGTCCATTAGGGAGTTGGTTGCCAAAATGAGAATTAGCCCTAATGCGCCTAAACCCTTTTATCGTATACGAAATTAAGTTTTTTTTTTCATAATTTTTATTTTTGTCAGACAAAAATGTTAAATTAGCCCTTTAGCCGATATCATATACTAATTTATAAACCCAAAACCCCAGGGGGGGGGGGGGGGGGTCAGTTCCGAACCCCATAGGTTCACTTTTTCCATCGGATGTTTTTTTTACGTTTATATATAATATTATATAAGCTGAGGTTAGTGATCTTTGCTAAAGTTTTAGGCATTTATGAACTTTTCAAAGGTCTGCTACTCCATCAGCTATATTACTAGCTTAAATTCCAATATAGTCGCTCCGTAAATCATTTTTAAATTGGATTTTTCATATAAAAACGAAAAATCGAAGTAACTCAAAAACTTCTGATATTCTGTAGAACATTTGGTGGCTTAATTTGTTGCATTTTAACCCTACTATGACATCCTGCAAGAAAGTGGTCCGAGTTACCCCTGAGTTAACCCTGATTAATAAATTGTATAGCATAGACATAATTTGCTTTCTGCCTGCATAATATTATAACAATAAAATACTGTAAAATAAACGTTAATTTAAGATAATATTAGGTAGGTACTTGCTTACATGTAGAGATTCTTATCGCATACAATCCTTTGTTTTTTGGAAATTGTTAAATGAAAAGCTTTTTTTAAGAATTGCCTATGGGTGTAAACTTTCTCTTGAAGATACTGCTTTATTCGTTTTTAGAACTTCACCCTAGGGTAGATGAAAACTGATGGACCTGCCGAATTACTTACTCCTTATTGCATTTTCATCCACCCGTGATCGCTGATCCATTGAAAACGGTGATTTCTTCTCGAACTGTCTTTGGTAACAAAAAAAAAAACAAATAGTTTTATTTGTAGAAAAACGAAAAGTACAGATTTTAATATTTACTCTTTCCAACCATTTATTTTACTTTTGACATAAGCACGCCTATGAAGTTCCTTATTTATTGACAGGCTACCATAGACAAAAAAATAATACTACAAGGACGCTACGGAGTTCCTTATTTATTGACAGGCTACCATAGATAAAAAAAGCAATACTTAATGGACGCTAAAGTAAAATTTGAATGGTTGGAAATATTAAAATAAAATAAAATGAACACTGTCTTGCAGTCAACGGCGTCGGTTTTAGGCGTTCATACCCTTACTATTCTCGAACTGCCTTTGGTCTCAACATAACCGAATCACCCATTTAACCTGACCTTCTGCCAACAGCCGCGGCCCCAACAAGTACACTCGAACTTGGGAAGACGAGGAAGCTTATAGAAGACAATCAGCCGCTCAGCAACAGCAGTTACCAAGAAAACCCCCCACTGCTGAAGATTTCCCAGAGCTTGATGCTAGCAGGAGACATGGGTATGTAGCTTTGATAATGGCTTGCACATCGATTGTACCCTGAACTGGCGTACTCAAGTCGCTAGGGTCAGTCAGAAGGTAACTGGAACGCTGCGGGCTTTGTATCGGCTGAAAAATTTATTACCATCCAGTACCAAGACAATGCTTGTGCAGTCCTTAATTTTCCCTATCATCGACTATGGTGATGTGTGCTACTATGACCTGAATGCAGATCTCCTCAACAAACTTGACCGTCTTCTTAATAACTGCATTCGATTCGTTTTCAATCTGCGTAAATATGATCATGTCTCTGCGCATCGGGCGCTTCTAAAGTGGTTGCCTATACGCCAGCGCAGAGAGCAAAGGGCGCTGACCACCTTGTTTTCATTTCTTGACTCTCCCTCTTCCCCTAGTTATCTAGCTCCCCACTTTCAGTACATTTGCGCCAACCACAATAGAAATCTACGTTCATCTCACAATCGTCTTCTTCTATGTCCCACTCACCGTACAGACTTCATTCACTCTTCTTTCTTCATTCAGTCCATCTCTCTGTGGAATGCGCTCCCTCAGGAAATCAGGATGGTAACCAACCGATTATCCTTTAAAGTTAAAGTTCGTGAGCACATTCGCAAGAAGCTGGCAGTATCATCACAACGGTAATGTTTTTCCCATTGTTTGTCTTATTTGTTTTAGTTTATTCGTGTATTAGTGTATATTTATTTGTGCTTATATTTATATATAATTAGGTATACATTATTATATTTATAGTTTGTATAGGTATATGAGTGTCTATATATTTGAATAAATATTTATTCCTTAATTTTTCATCATTGCACCTGCCACTGTTTGTCTCTGCATCACCCAAAGGTTGACTGGTAGAAAATGCCCATGGCATTAAGTCCGCCTCTGTACATTTGTGTGCTTGAAGTATAAAATAAATAAATAATGACTAGGTTCTGCCCGCGACTTCGTCCGCATCAAATTTTTTGTTCCCCCGATCCACCTCGTCTCAAAGTATCGCCTGCCCGCGCTATTACTTCGTTTTCGCTTAGTGTCCTTTCTGACTTTTTCGTTTTGCTCCGCTCCTAAGGGTCGTAGCGTTATGATAACCTTCCTCAAGAATTGGGCTATCCAAGAATTTTTCAAATCCGACTGGTAGTTCCAGAGATTAGCGCGTTCAAACATACTTCAGCTTTATTAGTAGTTATAGACTAGCTTCTGCCTGCAACTTCGTCCGCGTGAAATTTCTTGTGCCCCCGACACACCCCGTCGCATTGCATCGCCTGCCCGCGGTATTACTTCGTTTTCTGACTGTTTTACTTTTTCCTCGGCTCAGGGTCGTAGCGCGATGTTAAGTAGCCTATAGCTTTCCTCAAGAATTGGGCTAGCAAAAAGAAGAAGAAGAAAAATTTCCAAATCGGACTCGGTAATTCCAGTGATTAGCGTGTTCAAACATACAAACAAACAAACAAAAATGCAAACTCTTCAGCTTTATTATTAGTACTAGCTTCTGCATGCGACTTCGACCGTGCAAAAATTTTCGGCATCAGAATCGTTCCCACACCTCGTAGCAATAACTTTTTATCTAAAAATATTCAGTGTACAGTTTTGACTTCGTTACAATTTTATTGTATGTAAACGTAAAGACTAGCTGTTGCTCGTGACTTCGTCTGCGATCCAAGATGAAAAGTAGCCGATGTCCTTCTCGAGGTCTCAGGCTACCAATCTGTCAAATTTCATCCAAATCCGTTCAGCTGTTTTAGTGTGAAAGCGTAACAAACAAACAAACTCCGCGGACATTGGTGTGGGTTACATGTTTACCTCTATTACCCTCGTTTGTTATTTATTAAAATTTGTAACGTGTAACTGTTTTATATCCCAATAAAATAAATAAACTCAGTTTCACATAATATTAGTTAGGATTAATCTCTTTCTTTTCTCAACAGCAAACCCCGCACCCCGCGCCCCCGCTCTAAATCCCAGCCCTCAGTCAACGAGGCGCCTATAGAGAATGGCTCGCAGCTTCGTCGCAACGCGTCCATCAAGACTGCTAAGAAGCCGACGGTGAAGCAAGGCACCGGCCGCGTCGCGGTGAAGGCGCCTAACAAACAGCCGGTCAAGGACAAGATGCCTGCCTTGGAGAACCTCACCATTACTGCCAATGTTACCAACAAGTGAGGCTTTTGTTCATTATTCGCGATAATTATAGCAAAAAAAAGCGGTCAAGTGCGAGTCGGACTCGCCCATGAAGGGTTCCGTAGCAGCAAGTATCATAATATAAAAGTTCTTGTAGTTCGTTGTAACTTTGATCGATGTTGTAATAATAGACCGATTTATGACGTATTAAAAAAAAAACTACTTACCTACTAGATCTCGTTCAAACCAATTTTCGGTGGAAGTTTACATGTTAATGTACTATGGGCCAAAGTTCCTCATGATCATCTCAAAGGCGATAATCGCATGCACGGCTCACGACTCGATCGTACAATGTTCGTTTGTCACTAGCTGCGCTCTCACAGGATTTTTTTCTTAAGTGAGCAAGCTTAAGTTTTGCCCTAATAATAATAGTTTTGCATCTAATGATGTGAATTAGAGAATGATAAAACTAAAAAAAAAATATAATAATTTTTTTTTAGTTTAAACTAAAAAAAAATAATTATATTTTTTTTTTTATTATTATTTCCTTTATTCCATTTATATACATATATTTCACATTTTTAAATATTTTTTTATAAAAACATGAATTAAAAAATAAAAAAAAAACATTTAAAAATACAAAACATAGTAGCCCACCGGTATCGGGAACAGGGTCCAAGCTACCGGCGGTCAGGGCTCCAGAGAGAGGAACCTCCTAACAATGCGCGCCGTGTCCAGAAGTACCGCTCTCTGAATCAGGCCCTTAATCCAGCTGCCCAACGAGAGCCTCCTTAGATGTTGGTCGAGGCTCTTGGCGATTAAGCCATTGGCTGATACGACTATCGGCACAATGATCGCTGAGTCCACATCCCACATGTCGACAACCTCGCGAGCCAAGTCAAGATACTTGATTTGTTTATCTTTCTCGGCTTTCACGAGGTTCCCGTCATGCGGGACTGTTATGTCAATAATCATTGTGCGCCGCTCTGTTCGATCCACCACCACTATATCAGGCTTATTGGCAACAATAGTCCTGTCAGTGATGATGGATCGATCCCAGTACAATGTGATATTTCCATTTTCGAGAACTGGGTCGGGCACATACCTATAGTACGGCACTTCCGATTCCGCAAGGTTGTATTTCAGTGCAAGTTGCTGATGGATAATCCTGGCTACAAGGTTGTGTCTATGCAAGTACTCTTCGTTAGCAAGACGAGAACACCCGGAGATAATGTATCGGATTGATTCTCCCGGACGGTGGCATGCCCGACAGATGTCAACCGTGCCGTCTTTCACAATATATTTCCGGTAGTTGTTCGTCATCATAACTTCGTCCATAATTGCACAGACAAAACCTTCGGTTTCCCCAAAGAGGTCACCGGAACGCAGCCAGGCTACGGACGCTAACAAATCTACGTCGGGTCCATGTAGGGCCCGGAAAAAGCGTCCGTGAAGCTCCTTACTCTGCCATACCTCCCTGCGATCGTTAGTGTCAAGCACTACAGGTTTGCGCCAGTTCTCTTTAGCCAAGGAGAGCGGAGTGAGGCCCTTGTCCACCGCGACCACATCTCGATGCATCCCCACATCGGCTTCTAGGAAATATTCCCTGAGACTGCATATCTCGCGGTTGTGGAGAGTCTTAGCGTTTAAAAAGCCTCGGCCTCCACACTTTCGCGGGATATACAGTCTCATTACCGATGACCGTGGGTGATGCATTCGATATGCAGTCAACAGCGTACGGACCCTCCGATCCAGGGCGTCGAGTTCCGTCTGAGTCCATTTGAGTACGCCGAAAGAGTACATCAAAACCGGCATGACCCAACCGTTGAAGGCTTATTATTATTATTATTATTATATATTTTTTTTTTTTTTTTTTTTAATTATTTTTTTTTTAGTTTTATCATTCTCTAATTTTAGAAGTTACAGCCCCCCCTGCAACTTCTAAAATAAGAGAACCTCACACGTATAGGTTTGATGAATATTTTTTTTTTGAGTTTCAGTACTTAATATGGGGAACCCCCAAAATTTATTGTTTTTTTTTTCTATTTTTGTGTGAAAATCTTAATGCGGTTCACAGAATGCATCTACTTACCAAGTTTCAACAGTAGTTCTTATAGTTTCGGAAAAAAGTGGCTGTGACATATGGACGGACAACAGACAGACAGACATGACGAATCCATAAGGGTTCCGTTTTTTGCCATTTGGCTACGGAACCCTAAAAAGAAGATATGGGATCTTTACAACAACAACAACAACTTAAAAAAAAGGGAAACAACAACAACTGTTTGTTACATAATTTGCTTTTGACAACTATTTTCATGAGTAATTTTGATGTAGGAGTGACGTAGGATAAGGTACACACAGAATATTTAAGCTGCAGTAGTTTGTCTGGGTAGTGACCTTGAATTAATTACCTGCGGCTGCTCGGTAGATAAATACGCGTCCGTCCATGCGTAACGTAAGTGTTTATCCAGATTATAAACTACCTGTGTGCGAAATTTCATCGAGTCAACAGTTTTTGCGCCAATCTGGAACATACATCCAGACAATCAATCTGCCTAGCCTTTTCCCAATTATGTTGGGGTCGGCTTCCAGTCTAACCAGATGCAGCTGAATACCTGTATTTTACATGTAGCGACTGCCTGTCTGACCTTCACAACCCATTAACTGGGTAATACGATACCCCTTGGTAAGACTGGTTGTCAGACTTTTGGGCTTCTGACGACCCGTAACGACTATCAAAGATCCAGGAATGACAGCCGCGACCGACGGCTTAACGTACTTTCCGAGGCACAGAAGAGTCTCGGTATGTAAAGATGGTCACCCATCCATCACGGACCGACCCCGGGAAGCGTAGCTTAACCTGATGGATCGACCCGTGCGGCTGTTATTACTTAGCCACGAGCTCCTCAGCACGAGCTCCTCTGAGAGAAACAGTTACAGTTACTATGTTACTATAGTATTATATACAGGGTTACTTGTAACCCGACGTATTCCTTGCAGGACGTCATAGTTGGGTTAAATTGCAACAAATTAAACCACCAAATGTTCTGCCGAAATTCAATAGTTTTCGAGTTAGTCAGATTTTTAGTTTCTTTTTTTTTATGAAAAATACAATTCAAAATGTTTACGGAGTGACTTTACTGCAATTTAAGTTATTGTCATAGTTTTTAGTTTATTTTTATGAAAAATACAATTCAAAAATGTTTACGGAGTTACTTTACTGGAATTTAAGTTTTTATCATAGCTGCTGTTGTAGCAGATCTTTGCTAAAAATTAAAAGTTGTAAATTGCCTAAAACTTTGGCAAAGATCACTAATTAAACATTTTATTTTTCGTAATTTATACACTTCTGGACACATCTTTTGGCCTACCTTGTATTTTCAGTTTCGTTTGGTCCTAGCTAAAATTTTATATTAGGTAGAGCAAAAAGTTTTTATGCAGTTTTGAACCTGGCACATTCACAATTTCATTCAATAGTCTTTTTTTGAATTTCGAACACAGAATTTAAAGAAACAAAAGACAATTTGGAGCCTGTTTGTTGATATCAATCAATCGAATACTAAGAAAACTTGGTTTTATTGGTTTACTTGGATTTAATTCTTGAAAAAGTTATTGATATCTTTGGTTTTGCAACAAACATTACTTATTCTTAACATTAAGGTGAGGTTCTATCAATAATCTTTGGATACTTCACCTGAAGTCGCCGCCCAAGCTGTGGCACTTATTCAGGCCGGACACAGCCAAAGAAACGTGAGTGCTCAACTTAATTTAAGTCGATCTGCGAAGTCGCCGCCCAAGCTGTGGCACTTATTCAGGCCGGACACAGCCAAAGAAACGTGAGTGCTCAACTTAGTTTAAGTCGATCTGCGGTCCGAAATGTTTATCGGAGGTACCTAGAGAATGGCGGCTTTGTTCGTCGCCAAGGAAGGTCACGATCTCGGGTCACAACTGAAAGGCAGGATCGATTCATCGTGACGACCAGCTTGAGAAATCGTCACCTTACCTCCATTGAGATACAAAACCAACTTTGCGACTTCCACGGAGTATCTGTGAGCGCTCGAACTATTCGGAGAAGGTTAAAAGAACGCGATATGGTACCACACAAGCCAGCTAATGGCCCCAAACTAACGCGAGCCCACCGAACAGCGCGCCTTCATTTCGCACGCAGTCATTTAAATTGGACACAGCAAGATTGGAGCCGTGTACTCTTTTCTGATGAGTCTAAAATTGTGTTACATGGCAATGATGGAAGGAAGAAGGTCTACCGACGTAAGGGAAAGCGTTTCGCACAATGCTGCTTTGAAGAGAGGGTTGCTTATGGCGGTGGCTCATGCCTGACTGTCTGTCCTGACTGTCTGTCCTGACTGTCTGGGGCGGTATATCCGCGAGCGGCAAAACTCAACTTGAGGTTGTTACAGGACCACGGCTGCCAACATTAAATGCTGAAAGGTACATTCGTGAGTGCTTAGAACCTCACGTGATACCATACGCGGACTATGTGGGCCCAAATTTCCTTTTTATGCATGATAATGCAAGAGCCCATGCGGCCGGCATCGTCAGGGAATATCTTCGGGATGTGAACATCACAGTTATGGACTGGCCAGCCAGAAGCCCAGACATGAACCCCATTGAGCACATGTGGGACGAGCTAAAAAGACGTGTTAGGGCTCGTCAGCCAGTTGCCCAGACGATGCAGGAGTTGAAAACTGCCATAGAAGAGAAATGGGAGATGATCCCTCAAAATTTCATAGAGCGGTTGATAAACTCTATGCCTAATCGTATGAGAGCTGTGGTAGATGCCCATGGAGGCAACACGCGTTATTAAATTAAACCTTTGTTTGATAAAACATGTTTTTTATTCAAAAATCAATTGCCTTTAACAAGGCGTATATCCGACTTGTTAGGCGTAGCTCCATGTCGTATGGTATTCTGAATTCAAATTTAAAACAATACGATCGAAAAAGATGGTCAAATGTATCAGGTTTAAAACTGCATCAACAGTTTTTGTTCAATCTAGCAATCATATTTCGGTAGGGGCCATCGAAACCTAAACTCTAAGGTGGGCCAATAGATGTGTCCAGAAGTGTATTTTTCTTAGACAAAAATTGGTTAAGTATTTATTTGATTATATAAACATAACCTAAAAATAACAAAAATATATACTAACATAAAACTAAAACTATTCACAAACTAAAACAAGGCATCGAAAAATTCATCCGCATCGCTGTCGACTGGTAAAGTACTCAAGAGACTGGCGGCATTGCCACGTTGTATGGCAATGCTTAGCCTCTGGCCAAGGTAAAAGCCAGCCCTTGGGTCACGGGAAGTGTCAACCAGACGTTTCGACAAAAATTACACACAAGAAAATACTGAATTTTGGCAGAACATTTGGTGGCTTAATTTGATGCATTTTAACCCTACTATGACGTCCTGCAAGGAATATGTCGAGTTTACAAATAACCCTGTATAGATATAAAATCAAGTTATAATTTCCAGTCAAGGTCAGGCCCCGCGCAAGGTGAACGCGACGGTCGCTCAGCTACGACCAGTGCCCACTGATCAGGCCAGGAAGAAACCCAACGCTAATGCACAGGTGAGCCAATGAACTAAACAGGCAACTGCTCATCATCTGCCTAGCCTCTTCTCAACTATGTGTTGGGGTCGGCTTCCAGTCTAACCGCATGCAGCTGAATACCAGTACATTACATGGAGAAACTGCCTATCTGATCTCTACAACCCAGTTACTGGGTAATACGATACCCCTTAGCAAGACTGGTTGACTGTCAGGCTGACTGTCAAAGATCCACGAATGACGGCTGGGACTAACGGCTCAACGTGCTTTCCGAAGCACGGAGGGGTCTTGGTATGTAAAGTTAGTCACCTATCCACAGATCAACCGCGGCAAGTGTTGCTTAACCTGATCGATCGACCCGTGCGGCTGTTATTACTTAGCCACAAGCCCCTCTAAAATAGTACGGAACAAACACCAATCAAACTCGACACTAATTTAAGATAAAATTCAGCATAATTTTAACATTACAATTGCAATAGATAGCCTACAATAGACATGAAATAAAATATAATTTAATTAATTTAAAAAATATATTAGCAGCCTCAACCACAATCGAATCCTGCGCCAAATAAGTCCCCGCCGCAGCAACAACCCGCCCCGCAGCAACAACAACAACAGAAGCCGCAACAGAACCAACAACAACAACCGGCTACCGGTGAGTGGGACAACATATCTAATGGCGCAATTACACTTGGTCGTTCTCTCGAATTCGATTGCCTATGGAATACAGGCAAACGACCAAGTCCAATTTTCCTTTAAATTCTATCAGTGCTTTGCAATTCGTTACTATGAGTAGTCTCGACTTCATTTTAATCATAATCATAAATTTATTTTCAGTAACCATACAACTTCTACAATTTAAAAAAAAATTGATTACATTTTTCAAAAAATCTTTTTTTCATTTAACAATCTTAGTAAATTGTTGTAAAAAACTAAAAAAAAACACGCTTTAATACCTTTAAACTGAACTAAAAAGTAAAAAATAAATTTTTGAATATAAAAATTAAGTGATTAACGAGAAAATTAATGTCATTGTAAAAAAAGCGGGGGGTGCTTTCGAATTACAGTGTAAGAATGCCGTAAAAACACCCCACGCTTTTTTTACAATGAATTTTCTCGTTCATCACTTTATTATTATATTCAAAAATTTATTTTTTACTTTTTAGTTCAGTTTAATGGTATTAAAGCATGTTTTATAGTTTTTTAAACTATCATTTATTTTTCATTTTTTAGAGATAAATCGTTAATCCTGATGATCCTGATCAAAAAAAAAAAAAAAAAATGGGACAAAATTTTTAAATTATTGTATTGTCATCAAGCCCTGATAAGTGTGCAAAATTTCGAATTAATCTGACCATTTAAAGTGGGTAAAAATCGAGTACAAAAATTCCGTTACATACAAACATATAAATAAGTGAAGCTAATAAAACCGTGTGAAAAATTTGGACCCGTGTGAGCGAGAGAGCTGACAAAATGCGACAGCCATCTTAAGGATGCTTTTAGAAAGATAAAAGTTTTCCGGTACCCATTTATCAAGATTGTAAAAAGTCAATAAGGAGAAAAATTACAATAATTAATTAAATTTGTATTTCACTCAGGTGGCGGCAGTAAACGCTACAGCAGCTTACGTCAGCGCCCACTCGCCGACTCCTACTCGCCCCAACAACCTCAGCAACCACAACAGCAACCACAACAACAGCCCCCAGCTCAACAGCAACAACAACAACCACCACATAGATATCATGCTGGTATGTATTTATTACTTTCGCGATTAATATTTGGGCATAAGGGGTGCTTTTTTCATCTACCGTTAATTGACTTGCGAGCAGTGGTGGCTCAGTGGTACTTGTAACAGCCGCGACTTACGAGTTGTAGGTCGTACGTTCGAACCCAGTCAGGCGCATTACTTTATATAAATTACTACATCGCCACTGCTCTCAAAACGGTGAAGGAAAACATCGTGAGGAAACCAGCATGTCCGCTAGAACCAAGAATTCGAAGACATATGTCTTCTACCAACCCGCACTGGGCCCGCGTGGTGGATTATGGCCCACTTCCTCTCACCGAGAGGAGGCCTGTGTCCTAGCAGTGCGAACATTGTAGGTTGATTATGTTAATTGACTTCGCGTTGACGTCATAGGCGTGATCGTAATAAAACTAACGTCGCGTTGCTGCAGGGTTATCGTCGCGTTAGCATGGCACCACCGAGATAGTCGAAATATCGTGCGCCACGCGTCGTTGTGTTGCACTCGCATGTCGCATTTTCTCAGAAGTTGATAAGAGCATTAGAGAATTAACTGTGAGAAAGAGATGGGAAGTGTGAGACTACGATTCTTTTGTAGAGAGGCAGGGTAGCGATGATAGCTGAAATAGTGTATGTGTCGCAGTAAGATGGTTGTAGCCATGATATAGTTATATCCCTAGGGATATAGCTATCTACCGGGTTATACAGTTATATGAAAGCGTTTCATAACTATCTTACTAGGAATATAAAGTATTAGCTGCGCGTCGCCGTTTCACACCCATAGACCGGGATAAAAGTAGCCTATGTGTTAATCCAGGGTATAAGCTATCTACATACCAAATTTCATCCAAGTCGGACCAGCCGTTTGAGCGTGAAGAAGTAACAAGCATGCAAATACACACGCACACACAAACTTTCGCCTTTATAGTATTAGTGTGAGCGATTAGATTCGTGCGATTAAATGGTTAGGTTAGAACTGTGACCAACTGTGCGCCACCAGCCGAGCGAGCGAAGCAAGCGGTGCCGCGGTAGCGGCCGGCGAGCGCTACGTCGAAATTGGTCGCAGTAGTAAAATTAGGGCACTCCGGCAGTTCTCATAAGAACTATATCACGGCTACAACCAACTTACTGCGATATATGCACGTCAATTAGAGCTTGTAAAAACACTATGTATATACTAAGAATCAATAATTATTTATTTGCAGAAAATACTTGTGAGAAAATAAATAAATAAAAAATGACAAAATTCAGGATTTTGTGATTTCTGTAGGATATTTCCGTACTAATGATATTGATTGAGGTTGTTGAACCTAAATTGCACTGTTTAATCCGATCACTGCTTATATGCACCCAACATTGTACTTATCTCTCATTCTGTTCGCTCAGGTCCGGCCGGGTTCGTATCGGATACCGTGCACGCTCCCTCCTCACAGCCGCACGCGCATCCACAACACATTATACACCAGGTAACTATGCACACAATGTTGAATCATATGATTATGGTACTAATAATAGTTTAAAATTAGAAAAAAAAAACATGCGCACAAAATTCATAGCGACTGAATTTCGGCCACGGCGGCTAATCTGAGCGAAGACTAGCCATGTGCGCAGGAGAAATTATAGTGCAGGTGCGTGTGCGCAGACACAGGTGCTCTCCCTCTTCCCTCACTCTCATAGTCCTCAGGTATGGCACTCCGACACTCGCGGGGGGGCTCTATCACGCACAAGAGCAGGCGCCACGTACGCGCGGGGTTTGGGGGTCCACACAGCCCAGTTCCAACCTCCACACTCGCGGGGCTCTGTCAAGCGCAGGAGCAGGCGCCACGTGCGTGCGGTGCTCGGTCTCATGAACTGCTGAGCATGGGCTCCTGGTCCGATTCTCAGATCGGGAGTTAGTAAATAAATAAATGATGAATGTCTCTCCCCAGGTACTAGCGAACAGCGCGGCGGGTAACCACGCGTCGTCTCCGCCGCACGCGATACCCGCCACACAGCAGCAACCACAACTTGCGCCACAGGTAACACTACTGTAGCAAGCAGGTCTATTCTGTACGCACGGCTACAAATCAAGCTATAGGTACATTTCCAGTATAAGCTGATCTCGCATTGTATAGGATTTCCTTACAATGAGAGGTCAGTGTAAACTGGAAATGTATAGCTTGATGTGTAGCCGTGTGTACAAATCTCACTGAAAAATTGGGTGAAGTGTTCCAACGGTAGAGATCCGAAGACGTACGAAGATCTTCGATATCGGAAAGCGTGTTATGGAACTCAAATGAAGTTGGACAGGATACCCGGCAAGGCGCAGTGATAACAGGTGGAGTAAGGCTGTGACAGAGTGGCGTCCAAGGACTGGAAGACGAGATGTCGGTCGTCCGGCGGCGAGATGGGAGGACGACATTGTTGCCATCGCGGGCAGAACCTGGATGAGGCTGGCGCAGGAGCGTGGGGATTGGCACAAGAATAGAGAGGCCCAGCAGTGGGTGAAGTCGGACTGTGGATGATGGTGATGATGAGAATGAAATGGTGAAGATGGAATGTTAGCTCACTTCACCTAAGTTATCACGGTGAGATTCTTACAAGAATAGCACTGCAATTTTCATGACACACGCACGGAGACAGACGCTAACAACCACAATACTCTAAAGGCCTGTCTTTCATAATTTTCAGACCTGGTAGACTGTGCAAGTCGCCCCCTGCCATTTTATCCGTATATTACATAACATTGGTCAGACAGGGGACATGGTTCTTCCATAGTTCAAGGTACCCAATCCACTATAGCCACCCAAACACATAGCCCGATGTTTTGTTTCCATGTTCTGCTATAGTCCTGCACCAACCGGGAGTTGTCGTTGGGTGCACTTGCATAGTGCATACAGGGATAATCGTCGGCTGGTGCCTCCTCGTCATTTAAAATTATCTAAGGGGCCTCTGCGAGTTGGCTTCGGCCCGTCGTAAGGCTTCCAAAGGTCCGGGAGGGTCCGGGTCTCGAGATATTTATATCAAAGATATTTAAAAAAATAATAGAAAATTTTTGTATTTGTTAAATTGCTTAATTATTATAAAAAATCCTACCCCACTAATACACACGCCCCTATATATATAATTACGTATATTTTATTATCGACACCAGAAATATGGGTAAGCACCACGTTTGTCCATATTTCTGGTGTCGGTATCTCAGCCGCAGTTGCCCGCAGGTGCGCCTGGGCATGTTGGAACAGTCGCAGATGACGCAGGTTCCGCATCCACATCATAATCTACATAATATACCTGCGCCACATACTATGGGTGAGTCAAATATTTATTTAATTTTTGAAACTACTCTACGTTCATCCTTCCCCATTAAAACGTAAAACTTGTACTGGGGGCTCACTATGAGCTCTTATAGAAGGGCAGAAGTTGAACGGTTCCAGTGTGAGAGAGAGACGGTGCTATATACGACCACCACCACCACCACACCACAACCACCATCCACCACCACCATCCCCTACCACCATCCCCTACCACCATCCTTCACCACCACCACCACCAACCACCTCCACCACCACCACCACCGCACCATCCTTTTTTCTCAACGGATCCATGATAGATCCATTATGTTTTTCACGTCATGATCTGACAATAATTGTAGTTTTTGACCGAGCGAGCGAAGCGTCTGTGCTTCAAGTCTGGCGAAATTTGCTTTCGTCTGTCTGTTTGTTGCTACTCCGCTACACGTCGTATTTTACAACCGATCTGGACGAAACTTGGTATACAGGGTTTTTAATTTAGAATAACATTATTAGGTACCTAGTAGTATTAGGTTTTTGATTTTCTGGTTAGGTTTAGAATTATTTGTCTTCGGGGATTTTTGATTAGAGGGGTACTTCCTCCAAAAACGGGGCTACTGGATATCTCCGCCTTATGAGATCCGATCTCGATGGTTCTTTTTTATTTGAAAGGTACTTTAAGTTGGTCTCATAAAAATTTGGTGAAGATCTGATGAAAAAAAGAACTTTAGTGGTACTTCTCGCAAAAAAGTTTGTGCTCGCGAGGTCTACGGTTCGCAGAACTACTACAGTCTGATTTTTTATTCGACGGAATTCTGACATTTCAGAAGTGTTGCCAATAATAAAACGGTCTTACTAAAAACGGAACGCATTTAAGCAAAATAAAAAAAAAACTTTCTTGAATTCAAGGTTTCAATTAGAAAAACTAAAACTTAAAAATGAACTGATATTTAAAAATGGCAATCTGATTTTTTATTGTCAAAATTATTGAAGTTACAGTAATTAGTAAGGTAATTATCTTTCTTTCACAGGAATCCCTGTCCACTAATCCAATCAATCTGCCTAGCCTTTTCCCAACTATGTTGGGGTCGGCTTCCAGTCTAACCGGATGCAGCTGAATGACATTATTTTAGCTGCATCCAGTTAGACTGGAAGCCGACCCCTGTCCACTAATCCATAGGTTTAGGAACACCTATTTGTTTGTAAAATCTTCGTTTCTTGTAACTACAGACAGATCACGATGATGATATTAGTGATGATGATACCTAAATAAACATTAAAATTTTTAAAAATATGTTATTTACTCTTTTTTTTCCATTTAGCCTTATAAAATTAATATTTTAGTGTGTGAGTGATTGTCATATAGTCTACTTGATCTCATTCTCTATCATATTTTTTGTTATTTTATATCCAAAAAAATCTAGTCATGTTAATAACTTCTCTAAAGGACAACACAGAAAAGGTTTATGATATCTGAAGTGTCAAAAAATTACAGCTGTCAGAATTCCGTCGAATTAGAAATCAGACTGTAATATTATACAAGCCATGAAATGTTGTGCAACCAATTTATTTATTTATTTATTGCTGAATGGGCCTCGATCATGCCTGATGGAAAGCGATGGATGAGGTCTATGATAGAACGAGCGTAAGCATAACCAAGAGCATAGCTAAGATTTATTTCTCTCTCCATTTTTTTTGTCCAAACGGGCACTAATGGTTGACTTCAAATGAAAGAACGTTGGAACGTAAAAAAAAACTAAAACTTATAAAAACAATGTTTTCTGCAGGTCAAATACAGCCAGCACAAGGATATGCACCGCCAGCCATGATGCCCGCTCAATATATGCAGGTAAATGTTTGCTGCAGAATTTTAAGGAAAATTAATCATTTAAAATTGTTTACCGGCCCATGACATAAGCTTACTATTAACTAACTACTTGCCTCCTAGGTTTTGTATCGCCAATCAGCTATGCTCTTAATGCGTCGTCATCATCATCTGCCTAGCCTTTTCCTATGTTGGGGTCGGCTTCCAGTCTAACCGGATGCAGCTGAATATCAGTATTTAACATGGAGCGACTGCCTATCTGACCTCCACAACCCATTAACTGGGTAATACGATACTCCTTGGTAAGGCTGGTTGTCAGACTTTCGCGCTTCTGGCGACCCGTAACGACTGTCAAAGATCCACGAATGACAGCCGGGACCAACGGCTTAACGTGCAGTCTGAGGCACGGAGAGGTCTCCGCATGTAAAGATGGCCATCCACGGTACAACCGCGGCAAGCGTAGCTTAACCTGACCGATCGATCCGTGCGGCTGTTATTACTTAGCCACGAGCCCCTCTTAAATGCATCATCAGTACTAATATTAATTCCTTTTGATTTCCAAGCAGCAAAGCAGCAGCGGTGCAGTATTCCCCGGTCCGATGTACCCAGCGGCGCCACACGCCCCGCCCCACGCCCCGCCACACGCCCCGCCACACGTCCCGCACGCCCCGCCGCATGCACCGCCGCACGCCCCACATGCCCCGCCACACGCCCCGCACGCCCCGCCGCACGCGCTTCCAAACGCCCCGCTGCACGCGCCGCAGCATCCGACTTATCCGCAGCAGATATACGCAGCGCATCATAATTACGTACGTATTCTCTTTGATTTTTTATTTTAAAAATCTACTTTTGTAATTGTTTTTATCTATACTTTTATCAAAACAAAGAAACCTGTCATTAAAATCGCAATTCACGCACGAGAATCTTTCGTCGCCGCCATTATTGGCATACTTATGCCTTGTTCACACGTACCGAGTAGATGGGCGAGACTGTGCTCTCGGCCGAGTGCTCGGTAAGTGTAAACACATCACCAAGTCCTCGGCCGAGCACTCAGCCGAGTTAGTTGTATTTAAAAAAAAAAAAAAAACTTTATTAAGGACGCTGTTACAAATGGTTAGTCAAATCATTACTTTTTTACACAAAAGTATGTTTATTAAATAAAATGCTTTACATTCTTATTTTTTTTTTTGCCCATATTGTTGATAGATGTGCATGGTACGATTCTGAACTATAAATATAATTTTAAATAGGTACATTTTCTCAATAAATGTACCGAAGTAAAAATTTTCACTCCATTACAACTATTGAGAAACTGTACTTACCTATCTAAAATTATATTTATAGTTCAGAATCGTACCATGCACATCTATCAACCGTGTGGCCAAAAAACATTTTAAGAATGTAAAGCATTTTATTTAATAAGCAAAGTTTTATGTAAAAAAGAATTGATTTGACTAACCATTTGTAATAGCGTCCTTAAGCGTATTTGTCACTCGGGAGTTCTACTCTCACCAACATTTTCCAGAGATCATTTTTCGTACGTCAGCTTTTTTATTACACGTCCGAAAAATGATCTCTACAACGTGTCGTTTTGCATCCTCGTCAAACTTAAGTGTGTGGTATAGACCATCAAACCGAACAACTTTTTCAATGGCACCAACATGGTAATCAAAAATAATCAGCCGTCCAATACATTTGCGTCGAGTAGGTATTGAAGTTTTCTATAGAACAGTTGAAAATTTTTTCGTGAATACGATGTTGGTCCCATGGAGAAAGTTGGTCGGTTTGATTTTCTGTATCACACCCTGAAATTTGACGAGGGTGCAAAACGACACGAAACACTGCACTGCACTGTGAAACGTGCAAATCCCGTAAATTTCAAGAAATTGTATGTCTGTGTATAGACGGGTGGCGTGACATACTACAATTGTGCGGAACAAGAGCCGCCCGCGCCCGTGCGCACGCAGCGACGCCCCACCGCAGCTATACCCATCGTTAGCCCGCACCATGCTGATAGGTAAGTGCTAAACATTTACCGTACGAGGACGTTACTAAGACAGGAACTAAGAAACGCTACTTCGCACGTTTTGCCTAAGAGTTTTTCCTGTCATCGTGCAGAACTGTCAAATGAGGCGTCCATTTATAACGTGAGGCGTTTTAGAGTCGAGCAGAATCTCACCCAATCTCACGTGGGGGAGCGGGCAAATATCCCTTTTTTTTCGCAAGAAACAGTATAAAATTACGAAAAACTTGAGTAAATACTATACATAAAATAAGTAAGCAAATTATGTTTATTTAAATTAAAAAAAATCAACGCAATTAAGCACAGATTAACACATTTTGGAAAATCTCACGAAAGATTAGGAGGAGCGGGGAGGGTCGAAAAACGCCAAAATCGCCTCACTTAGTTATTGGACGTTACCAAACTCGTATGTGCAAGATATCAAAGCCAAATAAAATGCTTTGCATTCTTAAAATGTTTTCTGGCCGAATTGTTGATAGATTTGCAAGGTACGATTCTGAACTATAAATAGAATTTTTTAAAGAAACAATTTCTCAATAAATGTACCGAAGTGAACATTTATATTTCGGTACAATTAATTAGAAAATGTACCTATCTAAAATTATATTAATAGTTCAGAATCGTACTTTGCACATCTATCAACAATTCGGCCAAAAAACATTTTAAGAATGCAAAGCATTTTATTTAATAAACATATTTTTGTGTAAAAAAGTAATGATTTGACTACCCATTTGTAACAGCGTCCTTAACAGTTTGCGTTGTTCAAATGTTATCAGTATCACTGACGTGATAACATTGGATTTTCCAAGAAAGCGGTATCGTTAATGATAGCCGTCATAAAATATACAGGGTCACATTAAATTAGTTAGCGAAACTCTGCAGACGTAATGGCCGACTGTATTTTCTGTTTTAAATCAGCAGGCCAGCACATTCCTCTGAAAAGGACAACATAGACAGGATTGTGGAGAACATGTTCGTTAGGAAACCCTGGCCAGCGACACATGGAGCTGGTAAGTTACTTTTTTTTCGTTGAAATTTTTACTTTCGGAATTCGTTTTAGAATTTAGATGAAATTACGTTCGCCTGTTTTTTCGCGCGTTCTCTCCTTACCTTACATAATTATGTGTGTTTTAAAAATAATACTTTCACCCCATTCCTTTGCAATAAACGAACTGTTAAAAATTATGTAAACTACTAAGGGCCCTGGATTAAATGAAACCTCCTTCTTCTTTGAATCTGCGCAGAGTAGGGTAGTCTGCGCAGATCCAAATAAATGCAAGGTTACATTTTGATCGAGTGGCGGGTATTTTTAGTCAAATTAATAACTGCCTAATAAAATTATGGAATCGGGCGTAATATAGGGTGTATCTATTGATACACGAAATCTCTTAAGGGGTCATTGTACTCATCATTATGAACAACTTTTTTTTTGTAGTGTTTAATTATGTCTTTTTTGTTACGAATTTTTGTGGTGTACAATAAAGTGTATATAAATAAATAACATACTATGGGACCAAACCTGAAATCGCGAAAAAAAAATCAACTGCTCCCTACATTTTGACGAGTTTGATATAGATAAATGTACTGAACAGCTGATTTTTTTTTCGCGATTTCAGGTTTGGTCCCATAGTAAAAGTTGTGCATAATGATGAGTACAATGACCCCTTAAGAGACTTCGTGTCTGAATAGATACACCTTATATATAAGATTAGTCCGTTGTTTGCTTCCAAATTAAGTTATTTCTTTCCCGGTGTATATGTCGCAGCCAACTACCTTAATTAGCCGTTTGTAATTAGCGCTCCCCGGCCGCTGCCGCGGTACCGCTCGCTTCGCTCGCGATTGGTCACAGTTCTAACCTAACCCATTTGGTTGGGGTGTCCTGGCTTAGTTACTGCGACCAATTCAGCTCGCGCGTGATTGATCACAGTTCCAACCTAACCTATACATAATTGAATATATTCAGGCCACTAGTTGAACGGCGCCGTTTAGTCAAAAGTCTAGGCTGTTAACTGAAAAGCTAATATTAAGCTAGTTGGCTGCGACATATAGGATGTACCAGAAAGGTGTGGTCAAATTTAAGGGTGTGATAAAGACCATCAAACTGAACAACTTTCTGCACGGGACTAACATCGTAATTATGAAAATTTTATTTACTGTCCCATAGAAAACTTCAATTCCTACTCGACGCAAATGTATGGGACGGCTGATTATTTTTTCGCAATTACGATGTTGGTCTCATGGAAAGTGTGATACAGACCATCAAACTGAACAACTTTCTCCATGGGACCAACATCTTAATCATGAAAAAATTATGAACTGTCCCGTAGAAGAAAACTTAAATTCCTACTCGACGCAAATGTATGGGACGGCTGATTATTTTTTCGCAATTACGATGTTGGTCTCATGGAGAGTGTGATACAGACCATCAAACTGAACAACTTTCTCCATGGGACCAACATCTTAATCATGAAAAAATTATGAACTGTCCCGTAGAAGAAAACTTAAATTCCTACTCGACGCAAATGTATGGGACGGCTGATTATTTTTTCGCAATTACGATGTTGGTCTCATGGAGAGTGTGATACAGACCATCAAACTGAACAACTTTCTCCATGGGACCAACACCGTAATCATGAAAAAATTATGAACTGTCCCGTAGAAGAAAACTTCAATTCCTACTCGACGCAAATGTATGGGACGGCTGATTATTTTTTCGCAATTACGATGTTGGTCCCATGGAGAAAGTTATTCAGTTTGATGGCCTGTACCACACCTTTCTGGTACAGCCCGCATATACCGCATAATGGTATGATTTTAACTTACTACCATAGAAAAAGCTATAGATTCTACCAGTCCAAAAAGTAATAAGTCTTTCTCACTCACAAAGATTTGCTCTGGGCGAAGTTATCGTTGCAAGCGTGGCTGCGTTCTCGAATGCAATAGAAGTCTTTCCATCACGGAAAACGGAAGAGTAGCACAGGGATAGAAGATCCCATTTAAAGTTGAAATGATTTTTATTTTACTGTTAGTATTTATCATTTTATTAGGTATTTAATGCCTATTTACATCGAGAAATTTATTGCTAGTTAAATGCAATAATCAAAAGCGATATTGAACTTTTGTTATTGCTTTTTTGTATTGCATTCGACGGGCAATGAAATTGCTCCGTGCAGATGAGCTTTTAGTAGAAAGAAAATATACTTAGGTGTTTTGTAGAATCATATTAAGTTGTACTTAAATATAGAAACGTAGGTAAATTGGTAGTTATGTGTAGTTTAATGTCATCTTCATTTCAATTTGTTATTTTCAAAATAAGTTAGCAGTAGAACTCGTCTAAGCTGAAATGAGGCGCCCCACTTTTGCATTTACCGCACCCTTAGGCTGTAAACTAATGTATAAACCCGAAAACCCAGGGGGAGGGGGGAGGGTTATTTTTTCCATCGGATAATGTTTTTTTACGTTTATATATATGATATAAGCTTATATACCTAATATATAAAGGATTTTTCCTTATGCACACATGGGGTGCAGTCGACACTTAGGGGGTTTGGTTATTTCCCGGAAGTTTTGGTGCGAGAGAGCTTGAAGACAAAGCGACCAATCGGCGACAAGAAAAAAATACTTAGCGCCATCTCGTGGCAAAGTTTTCAGCAAGGAACTCCATCATTGACAGCTAAATAAAAGTAACAAACACTTAGCGCCATCTACGTGAAATTAATTTGACAGTTTTCTTCACCATTGAATAAGTAGTGGGGCGCGTCATTTCAGCTTAGGTGAGCTCTAACAGTTTTAAAACTATTACTTACTGCTAACTTAGTATAACTGTTATCATAAATACGTTCACATCTACATCATTCGGTTTTTGAAAGTCATTCGTTCAATTTAATCACAGTGGCTTTCTAAAACTGGCTATAATTTCAACAAAACACAATTATCTTTAAACACAATCCACAGATTCAAAAGAAAAACAGCCCGACAACCGTAGTTCACAAGAGCCACCAAGCAAAGAGTCTTCCCAACCTAACAGCCTAACATCCAGCTCTATCTCCACCGACTCCAAACCCTCAGAGAGTAGAGAAGAGAAGACAGAAGAAGTAAAAGAAGAGAAAGAAGAAAAGAACGAGACAGTAGAGTCAGCTGTCACGCAGGAGAGTATAGCAACAGATGCCTGACTGGTAAGAATCAGGTTGTACGAATGCTATCAAGCAAAGTACTTCAGCCGGAGATAAAATATTTTATTTTAAGTCTGACGGTCACGCTTTTAGGAATTGTTCTGGGGTTAACCTAAAAATCGAAATAATAGTTAGTCTAGTTAAAAATTGAGTTCCTTTCCACTGCTTGTTACTTGACAACAAAGAACAACAACAAATACGACAACGACAATGAATATAAAATACGTAATATTAAATACGTTCATCATTCGTTTCATTCATTCGTTCATCATTCAGTCACGACTTTAGAAAATATAGGCGCTTTGACACTTGAGCCCGGACCTGCCGGTCTATTCTGTAAAAATCTCACCGTGAAAACTTAGGTGAAGTGATCTTAAAATGAACTGTCAATAGTGTCAACCCCTAGCATCAGGTGCAATGACGGCTCACTTCACGCTCACTTCGCCTAAGTTAACACGGTGAGATGTTTACAGAATAGCACTACGGTAGTGCTATTCTGTAAATATCTCACCGTGAAAACATGAGTGAAGTGATCTTAAAGTGAGCTGTCAATAGTGTCAACCCCTAGCGTCAGGTGAAATGACGGCTCACTTCACGCTCACTTCACCCGAGTTATCACGGTGAGATGTTTAGAGAATAGCACTACTGACTTCTCAGTGCTGCCACCTAGTGAACGTCATTTCAGAAAACCCTCACTGTTTCTAAAGAGAATTTTGTTGAGAGAAGCGCAATTTTAAATTGGTCTAACTATACTCGGCGGTAAATATGGTACATCAAGTTTAAAAAAAGATCGATTTATTGTGTGCCGTCTCTGTCGCTCATACCGGCACCCTAATAGCGTAACACACTATCAATTACGATCTGAATGACTGAAGCTTATTGTTAATCCATTGCTTCATATGTTCGAAAAAATTGTCTGCTCAGCAACGTAAATAACGCAATGAATGTTGTTGAACTGTCAAAATGAATGCCTTTGCTACTGTAAGTGTGTTACGCAAGTACCCCGGTGTAAGAAAGTCTCTTTCTATTGCTCGATGTGTCATATTTACGCCCTTCAACTGTAAATCGGGAAATTTCGGAACAAAAGTAAAATAATCCTCATTTATGACAATATTGAATGCAAATAATGGATAATGAGATATTATAGTCAATAAATAGGTTTTCAATAAGTTGTAAGGCCAACAATTATTATGTTTAACGTCAATTCTAAGACGAAATATTGACGTTAACTTTACCCTTATTTTGGGCTCTGCCGTAATCGGGTAATATTTATGAATATTTTGTCGAATTAAACCGTCAACGAATTGGTATAATACACTTTTAATCACTGGTTTAGGAATAAAATTAAGTCTTGTAAATTGTAGTTGTAATTTAAATTAATAACCTACTATAATTATACGTAAAAAAATCTATAGATTTTAAATAAGGACAATAGGGAATATATAAAGCAATTAAATCACTATGGTATTTTCATAACCTTAAATATCTCTTCAATTTAAAGGCTCCAGACCAAGTCCTAGTTTTGTTATGGTTTAAGAATGTTTTACGATTCCATGACCGACTCTTGGCCTAGCTTATATAAAACGTTGGGTGTCAGTGTGTGTGGAATCTTATTTAGCGTGATCGTCAGACAATCTAAATTATAGTAGTTTTCAAATTATGTACTATTTTGGCTGTGTTAAAGTCTGTGCGGTTGTAAAAATAATAAATCTGTAGTTAAATGTTGACTTAGTTGGATATTAATCAGGGTTGCAAGATTTAAATCAAAATTGCCAGAAACAAAAAAAAAACACTCAACAGAGTTTAAAAAACAAAAAATGTTGCTATAAAGACAGTAACCAAGTTTTTTCAAATAAAATCAATATAATAATCAGCATATTAGGTTCCCACTGCTGGGACACAGGCCTCCTCTCTGTGAGAGGGAGTCGGCCGTAATCTACCACGCGGGCCAAATGCGGGTTGGTAGAATGTCACACAATTTTAATTGTCCACTTGGCCCATAAATCATTTATAACTGTAATTTAAATCAAGTCAAAACCACCTCGTTTTTTGGTTAATTAAAATTAAAAATGCATGAATTCTCTCAGCCCTGATACAAATTAACTTAATATTTCTGTTTGAGTCTTTAATCTAGCGTAATATTAGATTAGATTTTGCGTTTCTTTGCAAATTTATAATAAGGCCAACGATTGGAAATGCCAATTTTCGGCCTAATTGACTTAAATGTAGAACTTGTTAATAAAAATCTTCGAAATCATACGATAGTTTAGAATTGGTCTAGCTTTAAGTGGACTAGCGACGAATTTAATCGCTATACCGTAGACCATTCTAGAATGAATACACATCACACTACGGCTAGGAAATGGAAACCATAGAAAAAGAAAACTCGCAAATCTATTATTTTTTACAACCAAACTGATGACTTTAAACAATAAGAATGAAAATAGCTAAATCCCTTGTAATCTTTGTGATGCTATCATATCTTTGTTGAATTGTGTTCAATTATTAAGATAGATGCTCTGAGGAAACCCGCGAAACTCATTTGTTTTTCTTTTCGTTCTCATTTTTCTTGAAAAAATAACGCTTCTTTTTTAAATGAACTTAGATGTCTGTATTAATAATTTTAATGATTATTGTTCAGGAAATAAGCTATCGTTAAGGTTACGCTAGTCAGTTATTATTACATACTAACGTCATGTGGAGTTTACTCCACTGTTTGACAGTGCACATTAAAATTTATATCTATTTGTCTCGTCGTTATCTAGCCCTGTAAGGAAACAGAATGAGCGTCGAAACTTCCATATTACTACACGTTAAAATTTTAACGCATCGTTGGGCGTAAATAAGTAACTCCCTGAGTATGAAAATGGCAAAATTGTTATCGTACAGGGATAGATAATTTATTCAAGAATTTAAATAACTTTATTTTGTATTGTATAAATACATCCAGAAGTTTTTCATAATATCTATACGACCAAAAGTCTGTTCACGAAATTTTACGTTTTCGTTATATATCATCAGCATCACCTATTTCACATTCTCATACCCTTTCTCATACGATGTTATGTGAAATAGCATACTTATTAGCCACGCCCACCAACGAGTTTGAGCCGTCGACTAGCGCAACCTTAAATGCGTGATTCATTTTGATCAACATACGACGTAACACAGAGCTGCAGTTGGCAATAAAACGTTAGGCAATTAAAATTTCGCGGGCTAATTTGGAGCATCCACCTTAAAAGGGAAGTAGATGTTTAAGTCTCAGCTAGTTTGTCTGTCGTGCGTCGTCTGTATGGGAATATGCTTGGTACGCACGGCTACAGATCAAGCTATAAATTTCCAGTATAAGCTGATCTCGCATTGTATAAGATTTCCTTACAATGAGAGGTCAATGTAAACTGGAAATGTATAGCTTGATGTGTAGCCGTGTGTACAGCTGCCAATTAAATTAAAGGTATGTCGTTAAGTGGAATAAATTATTTTATATCAGTGAAGATTTTTTATTTCTGAAATTGTAGGTAGATATGAAAATATATATATATATATAAACTTCCTTCGAATCAGGCGGATGGTAGGTACGGATATTAAGGTCGTCGAATGGTCTTATAATTTTGTTCAAAATTAAATTCTGAAATGGTGTTATTATAGTGAGCGTTTTTTTAAGAACTTTGATGCTTACTTCAGCCTAATGTACAGTCGTATAGGTACCACAGTATACTCCAAACAGTGTTCTAATTCTGGGATTGCAGTGAGATGGGCGAAAGTATTTTCCGAATCTGACCATACACAGAAAATGTGGAAATGGTAGATCAAGCTGTATGAAGAAAATAGTTACTCTGTGGTCACACCGTTTTCTTAACAAAATGATGGCCAAGAAGCACAGGGCATTGTTTGGCCTTAAAAGGGAAGTAGATGTTTAAGTCTCAGCTAGTTTGTCTGTCGTGCGTCGTCTGTATGGGAATATGCTTGGTACGCACGGCTACAGATCAAGCTATAAATTTCCAGTATAAGCTGATCTCGCATTGTATAAGATTTCCTTACAATGAGAGGTCAATGTAAACTGGAAATGTATAGCTTGATGTGTAGCCGTGTGTACAGCTGCCAATTAAATTAAAGGTATGTCGTTAAGTGGAATAAATTATTTTATATCAGTGAAGATTTTTTATTTCTGAAATTGTAGGTAGATATGAAAATATATATATATATATAAACTTCCTTCGAATCAGGCGGATGGTAGGTACGGATATTAAGGTCGTCGAATGGTCTTATAATTTTGTTCAAAATTAAATTCTGAAATGGTGTTATTATAGTGAGCGTTTTTTTAAGAACTTTGATGCTTACTTCAGCCTAATGTACAGTCGTATAGGTACCACAGTATACTCCAAACAGTGTTCTAATTCTGGGATTGCAGTGAGATGGGCGAAAGTATTTTCCGAATCTGACCATACACAGAAAATGTGGAAATGGTAGATCAAGCTGTATGAAGAAAATAGTTACTCTGTGGTCACACCGTTTTCTTAACAAAATGATGGCCAAGAAGCACAGGGCATTGTTTGGTTTTATTGGTACGCGTCTAACCCATGGCCTCAAATTGACGAAAGCGGAATCAGGTTGTAATCGACGGGTTATCAAATATGCCCGACTTAAAAAAAAAATTGTTTTTTTTTCTATTGCGATCTCAGTGCTTTTCTTTTTATTTTTTATATTATAAAATTGATGACGACACTTGATTTTATTTCCATTAATTTTTTTAATCACCGGTTTAAAACTTTTTTTTTTTTTGTCAAGTTCATAAAGTAGTAACTATCACAATAAATATGTAAAAACACCAATTAGCTGTATGTCGTTGATATAAATGTTCTACACTATATCGTTACGGTGTTATTAATAAAAATAAAAGTTAAATAATATTTTTACCAAATTCACACTACGTTTTTGTCGTATGTAAATTGGATGTCGTTTAGAAGTTAGTACTCGTAATCGTGTTGTCAAAAAAAAAAAAACGTGCGATTGGGGAACCCCCGTAAGGATCGAAGTTCCTTATGCGAGACTCGCACGCACACACACTCTTATGTAATAGAAAGAGACCGAGAGAGAGAGAGAAAGTCGCATGAAGGAGCAGAACGCTTCTACGTGATGATTTCTACCAGTCGACTCCTCCCGCAAGCCGCGTAAAGGAACTTCGTTCCAATAAAATCGCCATCGTATTGTAATGTTAAAATTTTCAAATTTTGTATGAAATAAACGCATATCGAATATCGAAATACTTAATAAAGTAATAAATAATATTAAAACATAAAACTTTTAACTTAGTGTGTGATTATCGTGACGGGTAATAAAGGATATATTTTCGACATTGCCCCGCAAACTTCAGATCATGTTTAATTCGTATTCACATTGGTGTATGGCGTTTTCAAAAGCCTGGAGATGTTCCAAGTTTCAACCACAAAAGCCAGTACAATCCGTAGGCCTGTTCTCGATCGCAGCATTCCAAAAATGGAGTACTATTTTAAAACATCTCTGATGGTTGTGGATTTGAAACTTCTATCGTCGCTCGTACTGACACACATGTCAAAGAAATAAATGAGAACCTATACAAAAAAAAAAAAAAAAAAAAACAATGTATTATAAAGATACTTCAGATGCCTTAATAATTTGTTTATATCTGCTACAAAATAGACTATAATTCTAGGATTGAGGCTCCATTCATATAGAGCTATTTTATTGCCGGTAAAACACAATAACTTGGAGCAATATTAATAGTTGCACCATGGAAACTATGTGTGAATCACTAAGTAATTGCTCCAATGTATTGTATTTATATTTGCACCGGCTACCGGTTGCCTTTAAAATGGTAGACTTACTTGACAGCTAAAATATTAATGATAAAAATGTGTGTTTTGTATGTTCCTAAAATAGCATGTATGAATGTTAGTCGTTAATGTTATTTCATACAAAATCTCTTTAGTCTTTGTTTGTGTTTCGAGATTTCTGACTACCCACTTATGTTATGGGTGATCTTAGAGACCTTTTAGTACATCAACCTTCTAATTTTAGGGTCTCCCTACCATTATGACGTAACATGTGGTTGAAAATAGTCTATGAAACCTTTCGTGACAGATAAGGTTAGGTACACCACACCGATTGAAATGAAATTGTCAATATACCTATTTAATTTGCCAGTGAAAAAATAAATTAAATGTATCTAAATTCTAAAACGAATTAGGCAATATACACATTAATGACAAACAAATGATTTTTTACAATCTAATCAATTATTTTGAAGTTTTTTTTTTGTTTCATACTAAATTTGGAAAATATATTAACATGTTACGCCGTAATGAACGGAGTCCAACACCACATTATTATGTATAAAATATAGTTATAAACAATGTTGTACGCAACTAGTCTTTTTTATAAGTTTGAGCTAAGACCCACGGACTAGAAAATAAAGAAGTACTCCGCGCCACGCGTATCGAAAGTGAAGCAACCTTACCGATCTATGTGTGCGTGTTTTGACAAAGACGCCATGATGTCACGTAATGGCGGCCAGTCGGCATACTATGATGTAAATGTGTGCGTGAGGCGCATGTTTGTACAAACGATCCCGGCATACTTACTGTGCTTCACTTTCGATATGCGTGGCGCGGAGTCCTTCTTCTTTTTCTAGCCCGTGCTAAGGACCATGTTCTTATTTGTTGAGAAATTGGGCCAAAAACATATTGACGATATGTTTAGTACCTTCTTAGAAAAATATCGTCAATGTTAACTTTTAGGCCATTTGGTAAAAGTCTGAGCATGGTCTAAAATAATATTGTTTAATAAAAATTTTAATCATTGACAGATGACACGTAAACTGGCAATAATTACACTTGAGTTTTAAACGATATTTTTTAATAAAACGAAGGGAAAATGTAAAAAAATAATGCTTTTGTAAACTAAGCTGGTTATTTATTATGATAAGTAAATCTTCTAAAACTGGTATTTTTGTTTTATTTTACTAAAACCTTTATACGTTTCCCGTTGTTTGGTTGGGACGAGAAAAAAAAACAATAAAATGTTTTTGTAAGTATTTTATTAATTACCACATACCTGCGGAGTAACACATAATAGCAATGCCTTTAATATTGTCAATTCAACAACGATCATTGCGTTATTTATTTCTATTTACTTTGTTAAACAGACGAACTTTCAAACATAATAAAATAATTATGAAGCAATTTCTTCAAAAACTTTCAGATTGTTATTTACCCGTGTTACGCAATTAGGCCGTTTCTTTTTCAATAACACCTATTTATTAAGCTGAGCGCCCACTGGTCCGCGTCGGCCGCAATGCACGCACAGCACGCAACTGACTGGTTTTTCGTATGAAGAAATGAAAATGCGGGCGGTACCGGTAGTGGACGCAGTGCTATATGAATTTGTACAAAGCAAACCGAAATCCGTTGCGTGCCGTGCGTGCGTTGCGGCCGGCGCGGACCAGTAGGCGCTCACCTTTACACATTTGTCATAAAAATGTAAATCTGAATATTATCGTTATTACATAGGATTATCTTAAATGGTTATTAAAAATCTGTTAATTCAGTGTTGCTAGTAATATTGTTTTGTCATTCAACACGTTATAATAATTACATTTCCAGTCATATAACTTACATTTCCTTTATACAAACTACCTACTTCATAAAAATTGTCCTATGATAGACATAATATCTAGATATAAAATTATATCAAAAATAAACTTAATACGAGCAAAAAGTTGGATGTAATGGGATTATACAACCCATTGCAATATGGCTTCTATCTATTTTATGCTAAATAAAAGTACTAACTATTATTTATTTAAGGCAACATTGTCTATTTGGTTGATTCATGAAGAAAAACAATTTTAATACAAAAAATATTGTCACGCTAAAATGTGTTGAGCAGATATTTTTACCGGTGACTAGAAATAGACAATGTGACCAGTAGTCTTAGATAAACCTAATATTTTAATATGGCAACATGGAATGACATGAAGGAGGCCGTTTACAAAAGAGATTCTTATATTGAACTAATATCTATACAATGAGTAATACTGAATTTTGTAGATTTGCTACAGAACTCTAGCAACGAAATGAATCATGAAATTACTTATAGTAAGTACTTACCTATGAATAACATGCCCATTTCTTTCACATTTATTTAAAAATAATTACATATCAAAATCTTATAAATAACGTCCATAATCTTTACTTAAAATAAAATAGCTGCCTAGTTTTTTAGTTCTAACAATTCCCGCCATTTTATTTTAACTGTCAGTTTTTACACAAAATGGCTGATGTTGACAGATTCAAATCACGATACAATGCGATTCAACTAAGAATAGGAATGACCTTTTAGGGCCTATTTCACGATGTCCGAATAGCCAGTACTCACCGAATAAATTCAAAAATGGAACAGAATTTGTATGAAATTATCTGCCAAGTAAGTTAATGGGAACTTAATCGTAGGTGGTGAAACAAGCCCTTAGCAAAACAGCACCTTTACTCATTTTGCACCAAACTCAGTGAGATATAACAAAAACAGAGAAAAACAAATTTAACTAAAATGGATAACAACTTGCAAGCCGTACCTATATTTCAAGTTTCATTTGACAGGTCGACGAGATCATTAACGGTCATAGTCTTACGGCCGGACCCAATAACCTATCACCAGTTTTGGCATAGGTACTGGAGATAGAAAAACGTATCTATCTATGGTTTTCACGTCCCAATAAACTAAGACAGATAAAACAAACAAACACGAACGAAAGGAACGTAAGGACAGATTGAATTATATTATCTATCATCAGTAGCGATCTGTCTTTTACTGACAGTAGGTTATTGGGTTCGGCTGTTAGTTGGATCGCATTGTACTTACGAATTTAAATGCACAAGAACATCGGGTCTAACGCCGTCATCTTGTTTTTCTGAACATTGCACAAAACAAATTTACCAACAGCGCCACCTTGTCAACATCATTCAAGCGCCGAAAGATCCTTGTAATTAGCACCGTGTAAAATTCAGTAGGTATCTGGTCATCTACAATTATGATTTTACTTCTTTTTCACATAGGTACTTTATTTACCTACTTACTAAAATACAGGGTCAAATTAAATTATCTAGCGAAACTCCGCAGACGTGATAGGTATCCATAACTAAACGTGATAAAACAGAGAAGACGTTAATTTGATGATGTTTTTTTATCTGATGATATTTTTTAGTAACTCAGACTCAGTGCTTGAAGCACTACCAGCGGTCATTGACCCCCCAAAAAAATCATCAAATCATTTTTATTTTGTCGTGTTTAGATATCGACACACATCACGTCTGCGGAGTTTCTCTAGCTAATTTAATTTGCCCCTATATAGGCACTGGGCACTTGGGCCTATTTCACGATGTCCGAATAGCCACTACTCACCGAATAAATTCAAAAATGGAAGAAAATTTGTATGAAATTATCTGCCAAGTAAGTTAAAAGGAACTTTATCATAGGTGGTGAACCAGGCCCTTGACCTACGAAAAATCCGCCATTTTATAGGTGGGTGAGTACCTACCTATCAGGCCAAAATGGCTTCACATATTCAGCATCGCAAACTCATCAAAAAGTAATTTCTCTAATAGGAACATAACCTAAACGTGATTCGTCTCCACTACATCTTCTTCATCCTTCTTTTTCGTCTTCTTTCCTTCTAGATCTGCGTAAATGTCTTCTAGACTCCTCATTTTAGTCTCAGGAACGCAGAAGATGAGGTAGAATACGTTTGCGAGGCATATGAAACTGAATACCCAGAAGGTAGAGTGGTAGCCTATCCAGACATTGAGGGGGGCGAACAGTTTGAGGAGTGCGAAGTCAGTGGCCAGGGATATTGCCATGATGAGGGTTGCTACTGTTCCTCGGAGCTGAAAGTAAAAAATAGTTTGATTAGAAAGCAGAACAGTAGTGCTATTCTGTAAACATCTCACCGTGAAAACTTAAGTGAAGTGAGCGTGAAATGAGACGTCATTCCACCTGATGCTATTAGGGGTTGACACTATTGACAGCTCACTTTAAGATCACTTCACTTATGTTTTCACGGTGAGATATTTACAGAATAGCACTACAGGGACACACTTAAATTATTACTTATCTATATAATTATCTAAGTATTTAAATTTTAATCACATCCAAAAAAGGAGAAGGCTATGCATTAGACGAGTTTTATTCTTTTAAAAGGTGTTCAAAGTTGCAACTTTATTAAATGATAAATGACTCGCTTTAACTACAGGCTCTGAAAATCCTGGAAAACTGATTTATACTTTCGGGTGACTGCAGTGACTTCCTTAATTTACTACCTACCCACTGGAGATAATCTCATCCTTTTGCAGTCTATGCTAAACTTAGACCTCTCCCATTTCCAGCTTTGAATCCTAATTAATTAGCGACTATATAAATCTACTCCAAACAAAAGTACCAGGCACACAAAACCACAAGAATCTAAACTCCAAACATACCTGGAAGTTGAACATCTCAGTCATTATAACGAAGGGCAGGGGTTGCAAACCGGATGCGTCAGCGAATATGCACACACATAGCGCGACGATCGGTACCCAGCCCGGCATGAAGACTCCTATACTTTGTAGGTAGAACCAGACTCCTAGGAGACACATGCTGAAGCCTGCTACCACGCTTGTTACTGCGAGAAGTGGCTGGAAAGGAAAAAAAAAGTTTTGTAGCAAGGAGGTGTACTATACTAGGTTCATTGTAGGTAAGATATGAGCGATTTAGGTACGATTGATTAATACATCTTAAGAGGATACATTGAAGCGTGGTTTAGCTCATGGCATTATGGCTGTCTAGTTTGACGCGCGAGAAAGAAGACTCACGCGCACCGGAACTAAACGCGCTTCGTTTAAATGTAGGTAGGTACATTTATGACAAGATGCTATACCTAAATAAATTTTTAGCTTAGTAAGTTCTTAACATATTTAAATACCTTCGATTTAAAGCAAATTGACTGCACAATATGGAACTGTTTATGTACCTACCTACCTATAATCGTATAAAACAGACAATAGACAGTGCCACTTTGGATTTTTTTTCTACATAGAGTCGATAAAACAGAAAATAGACGGTGCTACTTTGGATTTTTTTTCTAAGTACCTACCTACCTATACGTATACCTAGATAAAATTTCAAGTAGGTAAGTAAGTACTTAGGTACCTAATCATGTTTAGGTTCTAGTACAGCAGTAGACAATATAGGTACCTAGTCAAATAACACATGGATAATCCAAATGATTTAACGATAGGTTCACATTTGGTTCTAAAGGAATTTTAAAAACACAAAATTTATTAACGTAGGTGGTTAAGAGTCTGTGTCTGTTCGGATAGGCAAGTCCATAATAGTCCTTAGTCCTATTTACCTATGCTCCATTTACAATAAGATTAGACATCTAAACAAATCTTTTTTACAGTTCGTTCAACCGATTTTGACTTCTATTCCGTAGGCTTAAGGATGGTATTAAAGGCAAAAAAGTGGTTACAATACCAACTGTTTACTGCAGCTGCCATTTGGCATGCCACCAACGCAATAGAAGTCAAAATCGGTTGAATGGACTGTAAAAAAGGTTTGTTTAAATGTGTAATCTTATTGTAAATGGAGTATAGAATGAGAGGCCGTAAAATATTAAGTAGGTACCTACATTATTTGAAAAATAGATGGATGAAACTACCTGTTACCGTTTACGATCTCCTGGGTATAACCTCTACGATATAACTAGATACCTACCTAGGTCAAAAGAGTTTTTATAACCGCCTCCGGCAAAGCGGTAGCAAATATTTTTTTAAAGATATTTTTCTACATCTAGCAATTAACAACGCTAAAACAAAATGCACCGATAAGTAAGTCTCATAGATATATGAAAGAAGGTAAGTCTACTACCAATCGTTCAATTGATCTAAGTTTGGTTATTTGGTAAAAGCGTCACTACGCAATGAAATTTCGTCTTCAATGACCTAGTTCTCGACAGGTTAACTAACAGACCAACATTTGCTTAAATAATCCGATTGGTTTCGATGAGAAATGGTTTCATTCTCAGGGTGCGGCTTCCTTGAAATGGCTCCATTTCCCAAAACGTCTTCATCCATTAGGAATACCTACTAGGTGTGTCAAGACATGATGTTACAAATTTCTATGACTGGGTTCTGGGTTATCTTTTATTTCCTATTGGCATTCTTGACAATACAAAAAGCTAAGGTAGCTACCTAAGTCACGCTATTATAAAACCCAGTTGTACCTACCTAAATAATAGAGTGATTAGCGAAATTATTGGTTTGATCGCGTACGTTAGGTACCTACGCACGGCTACAGATCAAGCTATAGGTACATTTCCAGTATAAGATGATCTCGCATTGTATATGATTTCCTCACAATGAGAGATCACTGAAAACTGGAAATGTATAGTTAGATGCGTAGCCGTGTGTACATCGACAAGAATTCATTTGATTGTCTTCAATTTGTGTTCCATAATCTACCTTAAGTTCACTCATCTGACAGACAACGCACAGCACGCGCAGGTCCACGTCGAGGAGCGGGTACCCAATCTTCCTATTTTTAACCGACTTCAAAAAGGAGGAGGTTATCAATTCGTCGGAATCTTTTTTATTTTATTTTTTTTTATTTTTTTTTTTATGTATGTTCCCCGATTACTCGAAGATGGCTGGACCGATTTGGATTATTTTTTTTTTGTTTGAAAGGGTATACTTCCCAGGTGGTCCCATGATCATCAAGTCAGGATCTGATGATGGGATCCTGGAGAAATAGAGAGAACTCTTCCAATTTTATAGGCACACTTGAAGCGATTTGGATAGTTTTTGGAAGAGTACTTTCTTGGAGTGGTTCCATTTCAATTTGGTGAAGATCTGATGAAGAACTTCTGAGATAGGCAACGGAACTCCTCAATAAATGATAGCAAATGGACTGGGATTGCTGAAATCTCATGTCTGTTTGTTGTTCACACCAGTTCATAACATAACATCACGCCAGTAAGCTGTGAAGGGGTAAGCACATGTGAACCACTAAAAAGTGAAAAATAAAAACTTTTTTACAAAAAAATACAACCGACTTCCAAAAACAACACTACAAAGTGCAAAATAACTTTAATTTCGGAAGTCGGTGGCAAAAACGAAAATACATTTAATCAGACACCGACTTCCAAAATTAAAGTTATTTTGCACTTTGTAGTGTTGTTTTTGGAAGTCGGTTGTATTTTTTTGTAAAAAAGTTTTTTATAAATCAATGGTCGGGGTGCTCCGGCTTAGTTACTGCGACCAATTCGGCTCGCGCGTGGTTGGTCACAGTTCCGACCTAACTTTGCCTAGCCTTTTTCCAACGAAAATTGAATAGGTATCATACAGGCTGCTAGTTGAACGCCACTGCCATTTATCATCAACCAACATCATTGTCATTTCATTGTTTGTTTTTGTCATTTTTCATTTTTCATTTATTTTTATTTTTGCTGTCATTTTTTTTATTTTTTTTTTAGTCTGTTAACTGAAAGGCTGGCTTCGACATACATCTTTTCGAGGCTGACTGTATCATCGTATGTTATAAGGTGTTATTAGTTTTCTCGGCATTTTCCACAAGTTTCCATGGGGTTAAGTATTGACCTACACCTACTAGTGGAAGTTACATAAGTTGTGTTTTATTGTTCTTGTGATTGTCTAGTTTTATAGATGTCTGAATGGCTTCTTGTCCTACACAAGCTGTAATCTAGATAATGACAAGCTCGGTTCTGATTCAGCAATTAACTCTTGCAGCCCAGGCTCTTGGCTCGCGTCTTCTTTTTAGGGTTCCGTAGCCAAATGACAAAAAACGGAACCCTTATGGATTCGTCATGTCTGTCTGTCTGTCTGTCCGTCCGTCCGTATGTCACAGCTACTTTTTTCCGAAACTATAAGAACTATATTGTTGAAACTTGGTAAGTAGTATTCTGTGAACCGCATTAAGATTATCACACAAAAATAGAAAAAAAAAAACAATAAATTTTGGGGGTTCCCCCCATACTTAGAACTGAAGCTCAAAAAAATTTTTTCATCAAACCCATACGTGTGGGGTATCTAGGGATAGGTCTTCAAAAATGATATTGAGGTTTCTAATATAATTTTTTTCTTAACTGCATAGTTTGCGCGAGAGACACTTCCAAAGTGGTAAAATGTGTCCCCCCCGCTGTAACTTCTAAAATAAGAGAATGATAAAACTAAAAAAAATATATGATGTACATTACCATGTAAACTCCCACCGAAAATTGATTTGAACGAGATCTAGTACCTAAGTAGTTTTTTTTTTAATACATCATAAATCGTAAACCGCAATTTACCTTTCATTCAATCAACTCAATTATTAAAACATCGACCAAAGTTACAACGAACTACAAGAACTTTTATACTATGTTACTTGCTGCTACGGAACCCTTCATGGGCGAGTCCGACTCGCATATGGCCGCTTTTTTTTTAATTCCCTACTTGTATTATTTGTTTTGGAGTACCTACTAAGGTACTTACACATCTCTGCCTAACGTTTCAGGGTGTACACCTGTACAGGCGTGATGATAGGTGTGTGCTGTATTGAATTAAAAAAATAAATTACCGCTCTAGGATAAACTTCGATTATCCTGTAGGTATTAGATACCTTCGTCTACAGAAAAAAATACATGCAGGATACAAAACTTCATCTTTTTAAGCCTACTTTGACTTCAATCGGCAAATCGAATCTGAGTCAACCGCTCTTCACTTTTCGAGTGGTTACCAATGTTAGCTTGACTTTTTACACTTAATCAAACTTATGTAGTATCACTTAATTTTATTTGTGTAAGAGTGCAGGCCGGATAGCACGGCACGCTAGCATTAATGACATCATCCGTCGTGATCTTGTCACCGCCGGGGTGCCAGCTGTTTTAGAACCCAACGGCTTGGCACGCGACGATGGAAAGAGACCTGACGGAAAGACCATAATGCTTTGGAAGTTAGGTCGGCCTTTGGTATGGGATGCAACATGTGTCGATACCCTTGCGCCATCCCACCTTCCTAGTACAGTGGGCTGTGCTGGTGCGGCTGCTGCAGGTGCGGAAAACCTCAAACGGCGAAAATATTCAAATATTTTTGGGAGTTATATTTTCGTGCCGTTTGGGGTTGAAACACTAGGGCCATGGGGCCGAGTGCACACTTGGTTTTTCAAGACATCGCTGAACGGTCGACTCCTCACGTGACCAGAGGGCTGGCTTATTTTTTAGCCAAAGAATCAGCATTGCCATACAACGTGGCAATGCTGCCAGCCTTTTGGGCACTTTTCCTGTTGACAGCGATGCGGACGAATTTTTTTGATGTCCTATGATCCCTTCCCCTCTTTTTTTATATACCATGTACATATTATTATTTTAAATCTTTTAGTTAATTTAATATGTATCTACATACAAATAAATAAACAGTGATATGATTCTGAATGAACATAACCATTTTATTTTAAGTTTATTTTACATTTGATTTTAAATTATTTAAATAATAATTTATATTATAAAGAGTAGTAATTAATATTAAATTATTTAAGAAACAGGTTGGTACTTAAATGTATACATACAAAACCAAAAGCAACGAATGTCATAGCTGACGTTCGCACGGATGTAAAAATATTGCGGCGATTTTTTTTCGCGCACTGGATTTTCAACGCTCTGCTTAGCGCCGTGAGTTGAAAATCCAACAGTGTGTTTTTCGACGCGCTGAGATGCACTCTGTTGTTGTTAGGTTGGATTCTCGATGCTCGGCTCAACACCGAGAGTTGAATATCCAGTGCGCGATAAAATCCCGCCGCGATATTTTTACGTCCGTGCGAACGTCGGCTAACAGTCATGAGAATCGGCTCATTAGAATAATGATTGCCACGTGCTTGGGTTTGTTGCCAAATTAATGAAATTCCAAAAGACTGTTCAGTTATTTATGGGTTTCTGCACACTACAATTTGCGTTTTTATTTGCTCAGAAAAAGGTTTGATTCATCTGTTTTAAGCACGGTTATCGGTAGATACGACCACTTCCACAATTTCGCCCGAAAGTAAGGTAGAGCCTAGTCATAATAGGGTTTCTTTGGGAAAGTTGTTTGTTATCATGAGTACAGTCATGTGTTTAAAAATAAGTCAGCTGCTCCACGACACATTTTGACGAGTTATGTAGGGAACAGCAAATTTTTTTTTCGCGATTTCAGGTTTGGTCCCATAGTAAAAGTTGTTTGTTATCATGAGTAAAATCATGTGTTTAAGTATCGGTCACTAATTACCAGTCACCCTATATAGTTTAAGTGAGAGAGTTGTAGGTACATAATTAGTTACAATGTGCAATTGGTGAGCAAGTGGTTTTAGATTAAAATGATTTGTAGGTACTTAGTTAATTCGTTGATGGATAGTACTTGAACTTGGTTCGTATTCTAATTAGGTACCATCCCTCAGAAACCTACTAAGCACTGCGGTAGGTACTTATAAATAAAAAAGTAAGTTCAAAAACTAAAACCCGACTACTGAAAAATCACGCTCTAAAAGTATGAAACAAGAAACTATTCTCATCAGAAATTTGAAAAAGGCAAAAAATTAAAAATCGGTCACACTGGACTGGCTGGACCAATTCGGCAATTTTTTTTTCTCTAAAATTCGTTGAAGTCCGAAGATGGTTCTTACGACGAGAAAAATTGTAAAAGTTGCCGGGAAAATTGGAAAATTCGGGAAAACTTAAAAGTGCATGTTCTATGGGAATTTTATGTGAATTATTGAAATTTGGGGAAGACAACGTCTGTCGGGTCAGCTACTTACTAATAATAAAGCTGAAGAGTTTTGTTTGTATGTTTGAACGCGCTAATCTATGGAACTACCCGTAGGATTTGAAAAATTCTTGTTGCTTTTTATAGCCCAATTCTTAAGCAAGGCTATAGGCTATTTAACATCACGCTATGACCCAAAGGAGCCGAGCAAAAAGAAAGAAATGTCAGAAAGAACGCTAAGCGATATCGAAGTAATTGCGCGGGCGAGCGATGCGATACGACGGGGTGGGACGAGGGAAAAAGAAACGCGGACGAAGTCGCGGGAAGAAGCTAGTATAAAAAAATTAAGTTGCCCAAGCCCATTGCCTGGATTTTGCCTACCAGGCCCATTGCCTGGATTTTACCTATGTTATGCCCATAAGACCTCAGCTAAGACATAGGTAGGTAGGAAGGTACTTTTTTAACCGATTTCAAAAAAGGAGGTTCTGTATTATGTTTGTTTGTCCGCGATTTTCTCAAAAACTAATGAACCGATTTTGATAATTTTTTTACCATTGAATCGCGCCTGTGTTGTTAAGAAAGATCACAGTCAGAGTACAGAAGCCCTAATAACATCTAAAATTAGCACATTCAATGAGACAAATGCATAATAGCTAAAAATAAAAAGTTTATCACTCATTCATAAGCCAATAGACATCTTTAGACAATTCAAACGTCGCAAGCGTTTTGAATAACTAAGTAACAACAGATGTACGCACGCCTACAGATCAAGCTATACGTTTCCAGTATAAGCTGATCTCGCATTGTATAGGATTTCCTTACAATGAGAGGTCAGTGTAAACTGAAAATGTATAGCATGATGTGTAGCCGTGTGCACAAAACACCTGATCGAAGTCAATGATATCCAACTACTAAATTTGGGGGCAAAACAAACGTTCCCACATATTTTACTTATTGACATAACTTATAAGTGGCTAAGTTATAACAGCCGCACGGGTCAATCGATCAGGTTAAGCTACGCTTGCCACGGCGATTGGTCCGTGGATGGGTAGCCATCTTTACATACCAAAATCCCTCCGTGCCTCGGAATGCACGTTAAGCCGTTGGTCCCGGCTATCATTCGTGGATCTTTGACAAACGTTACGGGTCGTCAGAAGCCCGAAAGTCTGACAACCAGTCTTACCAAGGGGTATCGTATTACCCATAGATATATGAAAGAAGATATTTCTATGGTATTACCCAGTAACTGGGTTGTGAAGGTCAGATAGGCCGTCGCTCCATGTAAAATACTGGTATTCAGCTGCATCCGGTTAGACTGGAAGCCGACCCTAATGTAGTACCTAGTATAGTCTAATAACCTTCGTCTGCTCCTACGAGGAATATCTATAGAGGAAAGAAACAAATGAATAGCCAATTCTTACCTTCCTCCCAGCCCTGTCAACTAGCTGGCACGCCAAAAACGACCCAAAGATCTGCACAACAGCGAGCAATATCGACTGTTTGTTCGGGGACAAGGCAATGCGTGTGTCAGGATCCCTGCTAGCTTCAGTGAAGATGTGGCTGGCATAGACCAGTACAGCGATGCAGCCGCAGAACTCACGGGTGAGGTTGACTATGAGGGCCACCCAGAACGCTTTGACGGTCGTCTTATCAGAAACTGTTGGAGGAAAAATAGTCTTTAGAATCCTGAGGACATGGGTGAATATTTCACAAAGATAAAAACATAAATACACAAGGTGTAACAAGGCCCATCACATAGCTATTATTTACGTGTGACTGACACTGGCATGATCACCATCAGGGATTTTAATTTTCATATCACAAAAAATCGTCGAAATTGTCGCTAAATATCAGAATTTGTGGGTCACTCAAACTCAAACTCAAAGCATTTATTTCAAATAAACCAATTACAGGCACTTTTGAATTGTCAATGGGTCGGTCAGTCAGAAAGATGAAGCTAGTTGCCCATTCCAAAGCGTAGTAGATCCCTATGGAGAAGAACGGGCAAGAAACTCCACGGACACTCTTTTAAATCATAATATTTTTACAAAATATTGGTTACATCGTTCATGTTGAAAATATACTTGTGAGAACAATGTAGAATGACGTGCACGTTAAAAAGCGTCCGTAATAAAAAGATAAAAACTAAAACAACTAAATTAAATATTAAAATTAAAAATAAGCCATGGCAGCTAAGAGACGACCAGTCCCAACTGACGGCGCCCGTTCACGAACATGACGCATGGATCAGCACCAATTAGCTCAACCACTGGTTCAAAAGATACAAGGGTTTATAGCTGGCTGATCTGGAGAGCTCTGCAGCTTGGCCACATTTATATCTCAAAAACTAGAGTTTATCGTAAACTCTTCAATCTAGCTCTTGGATTATACCTTAAAAATTGAACTCATTATATCTTCTAAACTACGACCTGATTAAATCTGTGACTTGGCAAAAAATTCTTCTATTATTCCTGGCGAGATCTTCGCTAGGTGCCCTAGTTTTTAGCCCTAGCGTATTGTAAATAGCATAGAGCCCTTTCTCAAGAATTGGACTATTAAATGCAAAAAGAATTTGCAAATCCGACTGGTGATTCCAGAGATTAGCGCGTTCAAACATAGTTTTATTATAAAGCTGAAGAGTTTGTTTATTTTTGTTTGTATTAGATTTTAAATTTCAGGAAAAACAAATTAATAAAATGCTAAAACTTTCAATTTCTTTGTTAAAAGGTTCAATGTCGGGAAGAACAAGTGATTCTCGGCTTCGTTAATAAGCTTTTATGTCTAAAGCTAGCGTGAGGTTATAACATGGAAACATTGTGGCTTCACTTCCCTTGATTGTCAGAAATGAGGTACAGTAGCAGGTCAAGTTACTACAAACTGTCATATTTTCTCATTCGATTTTGAACTTAACCGTCAACATTTTAAGCTTTAAAATCATTTGGAGAAATACAGTTTGGTATAGTCTTTTGTTTTTTTTTTGTGGTTGGGAGTTCATCAAATGACTTCTCCCGCTCTGGGCGGAGCGGGAGGGCGGGTCAGACTTTTACTGACTAAAACCCACCCGTGTTCCTTTAGTTGCCTGTGCCAGGGCCACGGTATCTCTTTCGAACAACCCGCGACCCCGGCGGCCTGAAGTGTTGTTGTCTGTACCTACTCGTAATGCATTTTTATTCGGCGTTAGTTAAGCTACCTAGGTAGTAGGTTTTACCCACAAACATAAAGTATTTGTTCTGTGGTTTTACCTACGGTAGAGCTACAGGATGTTGTTGCTTGGGAGGCGCTGGTGTTAGATGAAGCATGTTGCTATAAGTAGGTACCTATTCGTAATTACGAGTATAATGGTACTCACATAAATGTCACTTTTGAATGTCAAAAACTAGAAAATAGAGTTTATTCTAGTTGCCCAGTTGCCCCTTCCAAAAAGGTAGTTTCGTATGGAGAAGAATGTCTTTTAAAATGTTTTACAATATTTTGTTTTATAACGATTATTAAGACTAGACCAATACAAAAAAACAATAGTAGTCATAACATAGTAGCCCACCGGTATCGGGAACAGGGTCCAAGCTACCGGCGGTCAGGGCTCCAGAGAGAGGAACCTCCTAACAATGCGCGCCGTGTCCAGAAGTACCGCTCTCTGAATCAGGCCCTTAATCCAGCTGCCCAACGAGTGCCTCCTTAGATGTTGGTCGAGGCTCTTGGCGATTAAGCCATTGGCTGATACGACTATCGGCACAATGATCGCTGAGTCCACATCCCACATGTCGACAACCTCGCGAGCCAAGTCAAGACACTTGATTTGTTTATCTTTCTCGGCTTTCACGAGGTTCCCGTCATGCGGGACTGTTATGTCAATAATCATTGTGCGCCGCTCTGTTCGATCCATCACCACTATATCAGGCTTATTGGCAACAATAGTCCTGTCAGTGATGATGGATCGATCCCAGTACAATGTGATATTTCCATTTTCAAGAACTGGGTCGGGCACATACCTATAGTACCTACGGCACTTCCGATTCCGCAAGGCTGTATTTCAGTGCAAGTTGCTGATGGATAATCCTGGCTACAAGGTTGTGTCTATGCAAGTACTCTTCGTCATAATAATAATATGTCCAAAAATATAATGAAAGATAGATTATGATGAAATTCGGGCACTGGAATTGAGAACTTTCTCATAGAAAGTCTCGAAAAATCATGCGTGTCTTTAGGTTCACGACATCTGCGCTTGCGACAGTCAACAACATTGTTAAACGACAGCAAGACACGCCCACAAATTAAAAAAAAACAATTACAAGTACCAAGAACCGTAGACAAAGCCAGGAACCCATGAACGTAAGGCGATTGACACCGCCGCAATGTTTAACCCCAAACAAAACGTTACCAATTGACATTTGACACATGCAAAATGACAGGAGCGAATTAAATGGCCGCCAGAATTGAGAGTGATGGTGGCTGGTCAAGAATCAAGGACATTTTGGTCGCCACGCTTTATAAAGAGGTCGGGTCAATCAGTACGTCATCAATTATTGATATCGCACTCATATTAATAGCTACACGTGAATATTTTGTTATTTGTTTAGATTTAGATTTGTTTAGATTTGGTTTAGGTCTTTCATAGCACGTCTTATGGCATGTCGTCCACCAGGACAGGCTGACAGGCTGTGGGAACCGTCGCATTCGATGAGGCCTGCGGTGGCCTGTTTTTGGAATACTCGGCACAGGCCGCAACAAGCCTCGACAGGCGTAACAAACCTGGCGCGGCCTGACAGTTAACGGGTCGTGGGACCGTGGCTTTTGATCTCATCATTTTCTTGTCTTGTCCCTCGTTACTTAGCAAAACATGTTTACTTCTTCCATTCTGCCCTTTTTTCTGTGGGGAAATCCTCATGGATACTCTCCATCTGAGGAGAAAGGAGCTTATGTTGGACTCCTAAAGACTAAAATCCCATAGTTCGTTCCACTACCATGAGTCGGGGACCTGGAAGAGACTTGAACATTCGGCGAACCCCCGACTGGCATCAGCTTGCCTTACCTAGAGGGCCCCACCACCAAATGTGACCGATCCCACGAACGCTCTTCCTAACCTATAGGCGCGCATGGAACACTGCGCATCGTCTCTTTGGCTCCATTTTTAACCGACTTCAAAAAGGAGGAGGTTCTCAATTCGTCGGAACCTTTTTTTTTTTTTTTTTTTTATGTATGTTCCCGATTACTCGAAGATGGCTAGACTGATTTGGATTTTTTTTGTTTTATTCGAGAGGGTATACATCACAGTTGGTCCCATATAAAATTGATTATCTTTGCTTCGGTAGTTTTTGAGTTAGCTTCAATAATACGTGTTTTTTTCACCACTTTTATATGGATGATGTTCTAGTTTGTTTTGCAGGTAGTGGTATTAGAATTTGTGTGGGGTAGCTACTACAACTACAAAGTGAAAAATAAAAACTTGTTTACAAAAAAATACAACCGACTTCCAAAAACAACACTACAAAGTGAAAAATAACTTTAATTTCGGAAGTCGGTGGCAAAAAACGAAAATACATTTAACTAGACACCGACTTCCGAAATTAAAGTTATTTTTCACTTTGTAGTGTTGTTTTTAGAAGTCGGTTGTATTTTTTTATAAAAAAGTTTTTTGCCCTGTCAATATTGTCATGCTATCATTCACTCAGCCTTTGATCTAAGTGTGTAATTTGAATAGTGACCGTTGCTTTTAAATTGTTTGATTCTAAAAAGATAATGCTCGTAGTACTTCTCCTGAGTCTGGATTTGTTTCTGGTTGATGGAAATAGGCCCGCTCTCTAATTACAGGGGACATAAACGATCAGTCAGGTTAAGCTACGCTTGCCGCGGTTGGTCCGTGGATGGTTGACCATCTTTACATACCAAGATACCTCCGTGCCTCGGAAAGCATGAAAGTCTGACAACCAGTCTTACCATAGATATATGAAAGAAGGAGATATGCCCGGTAGTTGAAAATGTATCAGAACCCGATGTCGCTAGGTTGGCCCCACCACCGCGCCACTACTACACATGTAGTTCAATAAAAGCAATAGATACAAAGTCGCGCACACACTTGCAATTCATAAATCAGAACATACTACACAATCAATTATAAACCTTAACTCGTCACACACAGCGTGCATTTACCATGCACCGTACAACTTACTCACACAAAAACATCTGGCGCTATTATTGTGTTGTGCAAAAAGCAATTTATTTTACATATACGCTAGTGATTGACTAAATCGGAAAGTTATCGATACTTCCATTTATTAGTACAAGAAAAATTTGGGGTCCTGAAAATAAAATAAAAAATGATATGTCCAGAAAGTATTATATATTTTAAATTTAAAAAAAATGTATATTAAAAAAAAACACGAATCGATAAATTAAAACAATCCGGTTAAGTTGGTTTAGGCTGTGAAACCATAGGAATTGTTGAACCCTGTTATGATGTGTTTACTGACTGACCTGTAAAGTGGAGGTATTTGTTCAGTACTTGACGTAGGTACTCTTAATTTTGAGATTGCCCATTCAAAAAGCCTGTTTGCTTTAGAGGCCCGAGTTTTCTTAAAGTAAATTGAGCATATGGTGCTATAATTTGTTGGGAACCAGTTAGGTGGCCTTCCTGTGGCATCAATCCATTCTTTTTTTGTATTTGTATCTTTTGGGAAGCTAAAAAGGTACTATAAGAACTTATTTATCATTTACATAATAAGTATCTTAAGCTATAGTCTATAGTCTAGGAACTAGTTGACCGCTGAGACAGGGGTGAGGCGGCGGTTCGCAACGCACGTACTGAGTAATGCGCCCCCGCTCCTCCATCCCACCGCTCACATACCGGCGCGGTCAACTAGTTCCGCGCGGTCTATACTTCTTAACCTCACGATGAGTAAGCAGGTAGCAGGCAACAGGCGAATAGGCTTTTGTTATTAAAAAAAAACCCTTAGTTAAGAAATAGTTAAATATATGAAAACAAACACATGCCATACTCATGCATAACAAATAAATAGCATGAATATGTTGACTTATTTTAAGCAAAAATCACTAATATTTTATCTGAACCATACCGATTACTACAACGCGTTCGAATCTTGTGGTGCATAGTTAAAGACTTTAGCGGAAGTAAAATACCAAAACCAAAAAAAAGTAAGGAAATAGCACGAAGATGCGATAATTTAAACCCAAAAACACTCCAAAAAACTAAACTAACTAAAAAAAAAAAAAAACTTACTTTACGACCGTTGGTTATGCATTTCTCAACTAGGTAAAATAATCAAAAACAGTAAAAAAAGATTATTTTACATTCTCAAAGGTTTTCCAACCGTACTTAAACGTCATCTTTTCAAGTGTTCCAACAGGGCTAAAACGGTTGACAAATTGAAAAATAAACTATAATAGCAATATAATATTCGTTGGGCAATCGACATTATTATCGATAGCCTACTTTAGTGGATCTTAACCTCATCACTATCTCGCCGCAAGACACAGCGGCTGTACTATGCGACGCTCCGCGTAAATGAAGTATCGTTTTGTTATTTTTACATTGCTTGTCCAGTCGCTTAGCGACATACTTAAGACAGTGGTTAAGGAGCAATGTATTTGCTGCAAAAATAGTACAACCGCTGCGATATTTGAAAACAAAAATAACGTAGTAAAAGAAAGAAATATTTTACGATTTGTTGTTTTTTATGATTTTAAAGATAAATACAGTAAAATACTTTTACTTACATATGGTAAGTGATTCCGTGAGATACGAAGTTTTTATTATCACTTCGGTTTATGCAGCAAACCACTGAACAACACGGCATTTTTATAATTTATCGTGACCACGGTCGAAAGCGTACTAGTTCGCGGAAACGGCCATTTGGCGAGTAAAGGCACAGCGTGCGCATAACGCGTGGAAACAGACACGCCTCCATGCCACTTCTCCTGTTTTTTATATTTCTATGAGTCTTACCAAGGGGCATCGTATTACCTACCAAGTAACCGTGTCGTGGAGGTCAGATATGCAGTCGCTCCGTGTAAAACACATTCAGCTGCATCCGGCTAGAATGGAAGCCGACCCCTACATAGTTGGGAAAAGGAAAAGATGATAATAAACTTAACTAGGGAATGAGTACACGTCTGCCAAACTCTTCGCAGAAAACAGGCATAGCGCGATGTTGTGTTACTTTTCTGGAAAACACATTTCAAGACAACAAGCTCTAAATAGGAGCACTAAGTACTAGGAATTTATTAGACAACTAAGTAATTTGCTTGCAACAACGACGAGGCAAAATATTTTTCGGGACTAGGTACGGTCAGCAACAGAAGTCGGTTAACACTGCTCCTTTTTCACACCATCTAAATTAACACAAAATTATTCGATAAATTGATTTTTTTTCGTTTAACTGTTAAGAGTTAATGTTCTTATACAACTTTCAGTATTTCTGTTCCGATTTGAATTAAATATTTCGCTTAGTAATTAAGATTTAAAAGCTGCTAGTGTTAATCGACTTTTGTTGCTGACTGTACCTTTTTTTTATCGTGGAGAGATGCTCATGCATACTGCACTACCACGGGGAAATAGTGCAGTTATGTGCTAAAACTCCACGGTGAAGTCCTCTGCCGCTTATGGCGGGAACACGGGCACGCGTACCTCTGACGCAATTTTCGCACTAATGCCTTTTAATGTCGAGTACACACTTCTTCCTGAACGAACTGCTAATTATTATGGCACTGAGTTTGTAGGAAGTAGATGACAACACAAGCCTATTCCAATTTCCGCGTTTAAAATTAATTGTTTGTTTGTATTTGTCAACGTCGTAGGTCACACACAGGACGGTTTGTTTTTAGCAAACATTCAGAGCAGTCAAAGGCGAATACATAATGCAGATGATTGGGGGCCGCATGTTCTGCTCTATCAGTACTTACCTACTCTGAACTTTTCTGATGGTGGGTTGAATGTGGGAAAGGATCTGATGATGGAGTAGCAAAAAAATGAGGCTAAATTTGTGTCGGGGTGGGGGGGTGGGGGAGGGGGTAAATTTTAAGTTTGACTTTTAACTTGTGTTTAGATAACAGCTGTCAGTTTTTTGCCTCTCCTGAAAATTTATCAAATTTAACTTGCGCCGAGCGACGCTATATCGCTTCCCTAAGCGGCCCGTACGGCGCGCGGTATTAGCTCAATATTCACAAAAATTGGTTTCTTGGATTGTCCAATATGGCATAATGCAATGAAACTATCTGACGCAAAAAATACAGTGGACAGAGAAGGGTTTCAAGAAAAATTTTAACCGAATGGAATAGTAAAAAATTGTTTGATATAATAAAAAATTTGGAAGTTGCTCCAAAACAATAAACTTTGGCGTCGGCCATCTCTGTATTTTCAGCGATAACGACATTCTTTTGTTAAAGAATTTAATAGAATTAGTAGTTTTTTTAAACTTTAACCGGACAATTATTTAATTTATTGTGTATATTCTGAATAAGCTGAAGAAAACCCAGAAAATAAATGCACATTCGCAGCTTAGTCACATCTCGGCAACACAAATATTATTTTAAATTTTCAGCCTTATTTCAAGCCAGCTAATGGTGACAATAGATTACGTGCTTGTGTGCCGTTTAAAATCGTAGTCAGTCCACGCCTTAAATGAAAAATACTCACACAATAGTTTAGGCGAGAACTTAAGTTCACTAGTTGTCTGCTCAATGATCAGTCGGTCCACTTCTTCGGAGATAGACTTGTCATCTACGGGCAGGGACCGCAGCCAAGCTAGCACCTTTGCTGTTTCCTGAAACAAAGTTAAACAGGTTGTAATAAGACCGACCGACCGACCGACCCACTGACCGACCGACCGACAGTTGTCTACGCATTCTGTACATTGTGCAAAAATAATTGTTGGGATGCGACTTTTATTTTTGGTGTGAAAAATCGCTGTCTATGGCAGCGTGCAAATGTACCATCGGCGAAATCGGAAAGTTTGTCGATGGTACATTTGGACACAAAACATTGTGTTTATGGATGCAGCGGTACAGGAGCTGTGGGGGTATTTAAAGTAAATAATAATAATAATAATCGTGACAGCTATGGTCCAGTACAAAAAAAAAAATACAATGACGGGGAGAACAAGTGACTTTCGGCTTCTTTTTGCATCCGTTATTTAGGACAAGACCGAAAATACAATACTTATGTAATTAAATTGATGATAGCAGTTTGTATCTATTCATTTGTCCCACTTCTCACTGTAAAATATCTTTTTCGATCGTACAGTCGATAATGTATAACTTAGTCTAAGTGCACAGCAATCTTACGGCAATAAACCCTTTTTACACAGTCGTTGAGACGATTATTAATCATTTGCAATTACAGTACGGCCGATTTATCTTGGCAGGTCCGAACATAGGCACTAAGTTTCGCGCATGTTCTCTCACAAACACTCGCCTCGTGTCACCATTTGGTTCCTAAAAAATCTTACAGCGTAGCTTTCTGCGCGAAGTTCGGACCTGCCAAGATAAATCGGCCGTACTGTACCGACTTAATTAAAGTTTATTAAATATTGAAAACATTGATTCAGACTGTAATTTATAGGTACCTATTCCACGTGCTGGAGCAGACGAGGCCTCGAGTGAAGACTGTGAATCGGTATATTAGGAGTGCCCGTCGAGTTTCTTGCCCAAATTTCTCCATTGGAACCTACTACACTTTGGAATGGGCAACTAGCTTCATCTTTCTGACTGACCGATTCCTTTAACAAATCAAATGTGCCTGTAAATGGTTTCATTGAAGTAAATAAATACTTTGAGTTTAGTTAGAGTGGCGTGTAACCCCCCAGCTAGATGGACCGACGGTTTGGACGGGTTGGATGCGGAGGGCGGTGCTTAGGGGAGGCCCTAAGCACCGCTACTAAGACCGGTTCTGTGCTTGTCTCATTCAGCGACTTCTGCGACCTTTACCAGGTCATCGGTCCACCTTGTGGGAGGTTTTCTAACGCTACATTTTCCGGCACGAAGTCGCCACTCCAGAACCTCTCGGCCATCTGTTTTGTGCCCTGCCCACTGCCACTTAGGTTTGGCAATTCTTCGGGCTATGTCGGTTACCTCGGTTCTCCTGCGGATCTCTTAATTTCTGATTCAATCACGTAGAGAATCTCCAAGCATAACCTTCTCCATTGCCCTTTGGGTGACTTTCAGTCTCCTAATTAGGCCCATTGTGAGCGACCACTCCAAACCAATGCATTATAAAAAAAAAAATGGTACAAATTTTTCTTTCTATCGTCAATACCAATTTATAATTAATTCTTCATTCAATCTTACCTCATTCTTCCCGCACTTGACCAAGTACGAGGGTGTCTCCGGCAGTCGTAGCAGGATACAAAAGTGGATGAGAGGAATCGCGAGCAGTATCCAGAGCACTGTGTTGAACGGCAGCAGGTCTCCCAGAATGAAGACTAGCAGGTTTCCAGCGGTCTGGGGGAAAAATAAAGAATTTTAGAATAGTTGGGCAAAAGGCCGATTGACGGTTATCTAGGAACTGGGAACTGGGTGGTGTCTACTTTTCTTTACTCTACGAAAGATAGAAAAGGAAGAAAGAAAGATAAAGTATTTATTGGGTCTCGTACAGGATTTATTAAGATAATTACTTACACAAACTTTATAATTATTATGGCACAAAAAGAAATAAAAAAAAAAAACAACAGCCTACAATAATAAAGAAAATTGTTCGTTAGGTACGAGGCTAAAAGGCCCAACATCTCAAGGTGCAGCGACGTTTAATTTGCAGAGATATGAGTGATTTTTTTCCAATGATAAACTTTATAATTATTATAGCCAAACAGAAAATAAAAATCTAAACAATAGCCTACAATAGTAAAAAAAAATGTCCCGTCCGAGGCCAAAAGGCCCCACTATCTCAGTACCTATGGTACAGCGACATTTAATTTGCAGTGAAATGAGTGATTTTTTTCCAATGATAAACTTTATACTTAGGTACATTATTATTAGGGCCAAATAGAATATTAAAAAAATAAAAAATAACAGCCTATAATGATAAAAAAAAAATTGTCCTGTACGAGGCTAAAAGGTCCCACTATAATATAATAATAATAATAATAAATATCTTTATTTCCCAAAACATACAGATAATTGTGATTGTAGTTTACAACTATGAAGATATGTGATTTACATAATAACATCTAAACGCTGCAAAATCTGTACACAAAAGATTAAACTCTGTCTCTTAAACTAGGGTATCCTGTATCTTAAGAGACAGTGTCTCACAATGAGGTTCCAATTAATATAGTTACGAGTATGTGTGAGTGGACTGTGTCAGTATTTCATCAGAAGGGGGAAATAAAAAGTAAAATGTTTTAATTTACATCTGCTATTAAATTATGTATGAGTATGAAAGAGAACAAAAGGTGAGGGTGAAAGAATGTGATTGTTGGTGTGTATAGGTGTTTATGTGTGAGTATGTATGAGTAGGTGATGAGGTGTTTGGAGTGTAAGTGAGTAGGGGAGTTGTATTATATTCAAGTGTGTTTGGTTGCGAGGAAAGAGTATTCATGCACGCATGCATAAAGTTGGGTGAGTACTTATTAGGCGATGTAGGTAAGTAAAGTCTCTGTTGCAGCATAGTCCTGTTTAAGAAGCCATTCCGTCACTTTTAATTTTAGGTTGTGTTTGTTGAGGTCTAAGATATTCAGTTTTTTATGAATCTTTTTGTAAATGTAAGCGCTAATTACGTAATACTGATGCTGTGCGAACGAGGTCCTGTGTTGGGTGCCGGAGGGAAGGTTTGTACGCTTGGTTGGGTTAGACGGGGGAAGGCTGCTATGTTTCCTAAGGACAGATTGAAGCACAAAGAGCTGACGAACTGTAAGAACCTTGCAGTCCGCGTACAGTTGAGTTGTTGGGTATCTATGGGGCTTCTTAGCCATTACTTTTAGTACTGCTCTTTGTGCTCTCTCTGCCTTCAGGATGCAACCTTTTGTTGCTGCACCCCAGACAGAGATGCAATATCCTATGACCGATTGGCATAATGCATAATACACCATTTTCAGAATAGCGGCATTAGCAGAGTTTCGAAGGGATTTAAAAATATGTATAAGGCGCAATGTTCTAGTCGTGACAGCTCCAAGTTGTTTTTTCCATGTAAGTCCGTCGTCTATATGGACTCCTAAGTACTTTACGTTGTCACTTCTAGTTAGTGCTGGGCACCAGCATGGAGATGATCGGTTAAAGCATGAATGGGCAGTAATTGAAAAACTGTGTGACGGTGCGGTCTTTCGCCTAATTGCGAAAGGGATGTAGGAGGTTTTGTTTATGTTTAAGGTAAGAAGATTAAAATTGAGCCATTTCATTACTTCTGCTACAGCCGACTCTGCCATAAATTTTATACTATCCCAGGTAGAACCATGAACTAAGATCGCGGTGTCATCAGCGTAAGTATATATCTTAGTATTTGGGAGATTCATTTTGCAAAGGTCGTTAACGTAAATTTGAAATAAGGTGGGACCCAGTATGCTGCCTTGAGGGACGCCGAAAGTAACAAACTCCTCATCACTGAGGTGGGTATCAATTTTTACTCTCTGGGTGCGATTCTTGAGATAATCTTTAAATATTTCAAGTGCCATGCCGCGTACACCTAAGTGTTCTAATTTTGAGATAAGGATGGGAACAGAAACTGTGTCAAATGCCTTGGAAAGCTCTAGAAATATACATATGCATTTTGTCTTCTTGTCCAGATTTTTAGCAACCTCTTGTGTCAATCCCAGCACTGCATCCTCTGTTGAAACACCAGCTCGGAAGCCATACTGGTTGTCTGCTATAATTTTATATTTTTCCAAAAAGGTCCTGAGACGATTGTTTAAGATCCTCTCAAGGATCTTAGAAAGTGTCAGCAAAACTGATATAGGCCTATAATTATCGACACAGATTCTGCTCCCTCCCTTGTGTATAGGATAAAGTAACGCCTTTTTAAGAGCATTCGGGAACACGCCCAATTGCAGACAGCGATTGTATATGAAGGTAAGTGGCGGTATCAGTGCATGGCGACAATTTTTCAATAAAAAAGGCGAAATACCGTCCCATCCAATAGCACAGTCATTGCGTAACTGTAGGATAAGCGACTCTGTTTCAGATTCATCTATATCTAAGAACCCAAGAGAGTTTACAGGGGAGGGGGATATACTACTTAGATGAGACTGGTCATTAGTGTGAGGTGAAGGGTTGGGGTTTTGTGATATGATGTTGTCAGCCAGCTTTTTTCCTACATTACTAAAGAAATTGCATACCTCATTGACGGAAGATTTAGGATCATTGCGTATTTTTAATAGCTCAACGGGGCATGCACATTGCTTCGTGGTGTTGGTTATTTCCTTTATTGTTTTCCATAAAATCTATCTCAGTATTGTGCTGCGACATTTAATTTGCAGAGAAATTAGTGATTTTTTTCCAATGATAAACTTTTTAATTATGTATTATGGCACAAATAAAAAATCTATTAGCCTACTACGAGTAATAGCCTAATAAAACAATTGTTCTGTATGAGGCCAAAGGGCCCCGCTAGATAAAATGATGATGTAGGTGAATGATGATGATGATGGTTTTCCAATGATTAAAGATGATGGAGAAACGGCTCATGTGCATGTAATTTCAACGGTACTCTTTACCTATCAACTATGGGTTACTCACCCACGCAAGATTTACTTAAACTTTTTTGTGAACATCTTGGCATCATAATTTTGCGGAGCCATCTGTTAGAAAACTTAGTAAGAAAAGAACAAATGACCAAATTAATCTCTTCTACATTTTAAAATTCAAATAAATAAAAGTGAAGAGGCATGCACCAAAAAATTATGAAATATCTACCTACCCAATCAATCTACCTAGCCTTTTCCCAACTAATATATATTGGGGTCGGCTTCCAGTCTAACCAGATGCAGCTGAATACCAGTATTTTACATGGCGACTGCCTATCTGACCTCCACAACCCAGTAACTGGGTAATATGATACCCCTTGGTAAAACTGGTTGTCAGACTTTCGGCCTTCTGACGACCCGTAACGTCTGTCAAAGATGCACGAATGACAGCCGGGACCAACGGCTTGACGTGGTTTCTCCGAGGCACGGAGGAGTCTCGGTATGTAAAGATGGTCACTCATCCACTGACCAACCCCGGCAAGCGTAGCTTAACTTGATGAATCGACCCGTGCGGCTGTTATTACTTGGCCACGAGCTCCTTCTCCGTGTTTGAGAACCTGTACGACGAACATAATCTATTACCTAAGTGTACCTAGAATTTACATAACAATTTACCTTACAACTAAAATCATAGCAGCACTTCTTGTTGAACCGAAAACATAGGTATTTGCTCATTAGCATATCTCAAACAGAATTCTACGGGGATTACCAAATACTCAGTAAGTACGTAGACTTATAAAAAATCTTCCTCGAACTGAAAGAATAACAGGAAAAACGTACGTCTTTGTTTGAAGGGGGGAACACCTGAGTTATGTCTTCTCCTTATGAAAAATAACCGATATTTTGCCGTAGGTATTTTCCATAAAATTATCGTGTTCGTGTTTTACCTGTCACGAATTTCATTTTTTTTTTTTTTTGTTTGTAATTAGGATCAGCTATTGTGGTCTAGCAGGAATACTACACTATCATTTATGTTCTTATAATTATATAAAAATCAATTGCTGTCCGTTAGTCACGCTAAACTTAAAAACAGCTTGACCGATTAGATTTCTTTTTTGTTTTGTTTGCTCTAATACAGGGGTGGTTTAAAAGAAAAAAAAAAGGACATCTGGCGGGTTAGCTAGTTTTTAATATCTGTGAGTCAAAGATAATATGTCTAAACCCAACTATGTCGGGGTCGGCTTCTAGTCTTACCAGATGCAGCTGAATACTTTTACATGGAGCGACTGCCTATCTGACCTCCACAACCCAGTTACTGACTAATATAATACCCGTTGGTAAGACTGGTTATCTGACTTTCGAGTTTCTGACGACCCGTAACGACTGTTCTTACGGAGGAGTCTCGGTATGTAAAGATGGTCACCCATCCACGGACCAACCGCGGCAAGCGTAGCTTAACCTGATGGAACGACCCCTGCGGCTGTTATTACTTAGCTCGTGGCTCTACTAACTAAAACTAATCTATAGGTAGATACCAATAATAAAGCTGAAGAGTATGTTTTTAGTTTTTAGGGTACTTAAAAAGGAAAAAACCGAACTCATATAGGATCACTTTGTTGTCCGTTTGTCTGTCTGTCTGTTTGACGACTGTCTATCAGTTTGTCACGACCCTTTTTCTCAGGAACGCGTAAAAGTCATCATCTTCTTCCTGCCCTTATCCCATATTACTTGGGGTCGGCGCAACACGTTTTCTTCTTCCATTCTCCCCTGTCAACCGTCACGCTATCATTCACTCCCTTCTCTTTCATATCATTCCTCACACAATCCATCCATCTTTTCTTTGGCCTTCCTCTGCCTCTCCATCCAACAACATGTATATTCATCACTCTTTTAGTCACATGCGTTTCGGCTCTCCTCATTACATGCCCATACCAAGACAAACGATTTTCTTTCAACTTTTCTGTCACTGACGCCACTTTCAAACTTCCTCTTATATACTCATTTCTCACTTTATCAATTCTCGTCACTCCATACCTCCATCTCAACATTCTCATCTCCGCTGCATGCAATTTTTTTTCATCCGTCTTCTTCACTGCCCAGCATTCCGATCCATAAAGTACGACAGGCCTTACACTTGGGACTTGTAAATTTTCCCCTTCAACTTGAGGGACATCCGTGGGTCGCAAGTTGTTCCTGTAACCTGTCGCCATTTCATCCACCCTGAGCTGATCCGGTGCGTTATGTCTCGGTCTACTTCGCCAGTAGTAGACCGTTAAAATTAATATCAAACAGGTACGTAGTTTTATGGTCCGTTAGAGTTCTAAAAAAATTAGGATTCCAAGTCAACGCAATAAAAGGATAAGGCCATTTTTGCGACATATTTTGATACTACGAGTAGCAAGCTCCTAGCAAGTAAATCAAAATCTATAGGGTACTTCCCGTTGACCTAGAATCATCATTTCACAGAGAGGAGGCCTGAGTACAGTGGGAACGTTAGCCGACATTCGCACGGACGTAAAAATATCGCGGCGGGATTTTATCGCGCACTGGATTTTTTTTTCTGCTCTCGGTTTTGAGCCGAGCGTTGAGAATCCAACTTAACAACAACAGAGTGCATTCTAGCGCGTCGAAAAAACACCGTTGGATTTTCAACTCTCGGCGCTAAGCAGTGTGTTCCAAATCCAGTGCGCGAAAAATAATCGCCGCGATATTTTCACGTCCGTCCGAACGTCGGCTTTTAGACTGAACATGCATAATATTTAACTGCATGAAAATCTTATTTATCTCTGTAACGACTAGACGGGTCATTAATGTAATTAATAATTAATATGTTTACAGATAACAGATGCACGTGCTGGTAGGTACATAACCGTTTGTTTTGTCTATTTCTCGTGAGATACTAGATGTCAGAATATCGTAAAGAGAAAATAGCGTCCGGTGGCGTATCGTGGGCTTTCTCTTCGCGTGACGTACTCTGTGATCCTACCACCATCCTTTATAGCGGTTTTATTGGTACAGATGTTCTATGTCACGATGTCCGTTTGGCTATGAATGTTGTAAGTATGTTACGCAATAGGGTATTTTACTCTATATGAGAAAATCTAAAAATATATTATATAGATAGCTTAGGCAAAAAGCAGTCGGATAATGTTAGTTTTATTTCATAAAAGAACAATATAAATTTTAAAATTCAATTCAGTTTTCAGTTTTTTTTATCTGTTTTCTAACACCATGAAAGTAGCCGCCATGTTATTACGTCATACGGCTATGTAAATTAAAAAGTGTCAATTTCAACTGTCAACTGATCAGCGTATAAAAAGTGTTTGTTTACACAGCCAACTGACGTCATGACCACAGAGCAATATTGCGTCCAGCGTTTTCGTCAAATTACGCGCGAAATTTGAAAATGTAAAATTTAAATGCATTTGTATGGCACTTATCGATTGGATAAAAATTTTGTGTTTTTTTTAGTGGCTTATTAGCACTATAGAATCTAATTGAGACACTTTTCAAAAATGGGTGTAATACCCTATTGCCCCGCAGACGAGAGAATTAAATAATAAGAATATTAATGGCCTTGAATTTTTTTTTCACATTCTATGCTAATTCTGCATAATAAGATGCAACAGATAAAAAGTTACGTGAGCAAAAAGATCAAGTCAAGATCAAGTTACATTTGTGCAATGACATATTAGGTACCTTATAATAAGTCATTGTTTCTGTCTCTATTTTAGTATATATTGGTGCCGATTCTCTTGTGAACGCACTAAACTAAAATTAGAGAATCGCTATCTTTTACTAACAGGCAGCGCGAGAAAAGGACGGCTATAGCTATGAACTAAGTTGGAGATGTCAAACTAGTTCACGTTTTGCGCTTCACCGTGTTTTTTAGTCGACATGTTTTTACGTGTCATCTAAATGTCTATGGAAAAATTAGTTCTAACTAATTTGACAGCTCTAATTTACTTCCGTCCCTTTGTTGTCATAATAGAGAGAAAAAGTTAGCAATATCCTAAATTAAGTTTAGTTTGTGCACAACAGAATCGGCACCATTGTCTTATTATTTGCAACAAAGACAGCCCCATTTTATGTCAGGCAAATCACTGTCCATTCCAAGGCTTATGGTAAGCTATATGTTGTAGTGTTTGAATTTACGAGCAATATTATACGCACAAGATCTCAAAGGAACAATAATAATATGAGAAGATTTGTTGTGCCCATTTCTAATAATAATTACTATGGTCAAAGGTGTAGAAGTTTTTTAGTCCCAACTATTTTTTAACCGACTTCCAAAAAAGGAGGAGGTTCTCAATTCGGATGTTTGTATTTTTTTTTTTTATGTTTGTTCGCGCATAACTCCGTCGCTTACCAACCGATTTGAAAAAATATTTTTTTGTTGGAAAGGGTATACTTCCCAAATGGTCCCATTTTTGTCAAAATACAGTTCTGATGATGGGATCCTGGAGAAATCGAAGGAACTCTTCAAATATTATAGGCACACCTATAGCGATTTGGGTATTTTTTATAGTAGCTCGTGCATTTGCTCTCGGAAAGCACCACTTGGTGAAGTGGAACTGATGATGAAGACCACAGATTGCTACCGGAACTACTCAATGATAAATATTTCACGGGTTGCGATTCGATTACTTTAATATGGTTGCTAAGCAATTTCCGCTCGTCACACAATGCGTGTGGTGAGTGGTTGTTGAGGAGTTCTCCTGGTTCTTACCAGCAGAACTCCTCAACAATTAACGTCCCAGCATCGGGAAAAGCAATATTTTGTAACATGTAATGAGCAATTGACATTAGACTATTGTAACTTATACAAATTATAAACAGACCCACTAAAAAGTGAAAAATAAAAACTTTTTTACAAAAAAATACAACCGACTTCCAAAAACAACACTACAAAGTGAAAAATAACTTTAATTTCGGAAGTCGGTGGCAAAAACGAAAAGTCGGTTGTATTTTTTTGTAAAAAAGTTTTTATGTATAACTGTGCTGAGACAATAAACTATTTTTTTCTAAGACAGTAAATTATTTACAGTCTCAGAAAAATGCAGGCAACAGTAAGCATAAGTACATTTGACTCGAGATTGAATTCGTTTAACAAAAACGAATTTGTATTTGCTTTTTTAGCCTCACTCTCAGTGTTCCGTGCGGTCTAACTGCCTTTCTTCTATAATCTGAGCATTAACCTTTATTATTTTGGTCAAAGGAGTGGTTATTTATAATAAATACTACAAAGCCTTGATTTTTTAATCTGGTACTGGCAATCTTTGGGCAGCAGCAGTCCAATAGCATTAATTAAAAAAAATATTAATTTAATTCAGGCATAATACATAAAATATTTCACGAAAAAAAAAAAAGCGCGGGAAACTTCGTACTTGGCGGACGCGTCTTTTTTGAGATAATATTTATAAATTTAAAAACCCTAAATATAAGATCAGTAGTCGTAGTTTTAGTTTTCTATTCTCTTTTACTTGTAGTTTAATTTTAGTGTTATTATATTTTCATCGGTAGTGGTAAGTTTTTTTTTAGCTATTTGAATTAATAATGAAAGACCCGCCTGATCCGGGGGATTTCGTGCCCCCGGCAGGCAATTTTGTTACTATTTCCAATGAATCGGGCATGGATACCGATGGGTCGTCTTCAGCTCGACATTTGAAAAGAAGCCGTGTTCATGTGTGCAAGCACTGTAATAAGCGTCGCCGTATCCGGAAAAACCACGGTTCAGCGTCTTCGGGTTGTGGTTGCATGGACTCTACTCTAGAACCTACTGCATCAGAGCCTAGCTGCTCTGAAATAATCGTCCCTAAGGAAACAACTAATACTTCTAACAAAATGCCCAATATCCCTACTCTGCCCTCAGTTGTTCAATCTCAGATAGGTCGGAAAACATACGACAAAACGGACAGCGCGCCTTTTGTCATTCATGTACAAAAAAATATTATTTCACCAGATGATGGATCGACACTGCACCCAATCACTTTTGGCAAGTTCCTAAAACACAATGCCTTCCAAAACATTATCAATGGGAGTGTCAAAAAAATTGGACGCAATAAAATTTCTTTATCGTTTTCGAATTTTCTGAACGCAAATTCCTTTATTACACATAATAGTCTTGAAACATATAATTACAAAGCTTTTATACCTACTTTTAATGTTACTAGAATGGGTTTAGTGCGTGGTGTTCCTGCAGAATGGTCTCCGGAGGAGGTTATTGATAACATAACAGTACCTATAGGTTGCGGGCCAATCTTAAAAGTCAGACGCCTCAATTTTAAAACCACTGTTGATGGTACAACAATTTGGAAACCATCCCAATCCATAGTTGTTACATTTGATGGGCAGGTTCTACCAAAGAGAATTTTTATGTGCTATAATGCATTACCTGTAGATTTATATATTTTCCCTACTGTACAGTGTTTTAATTGCTGTCGTTTTGGTCATACTAAAATTCAGTGTAGGTCCAAGCCTCGTTGTTATAAATGTGGCCAAGGCCACACTGGGGACAGTTGTGAAAGAGAACAAGAAAGTGCATCGTGTTGCCTTTGCTCTGGTTTTCACTATGCTACGAATAAGTCTTGCCCAGAATTTTCTAGGCAAAAATTAATTAAAACATACATGGCACAAAGTTCAGTATCTTATGCTGAAGCGGAAAAACTTTATCCACCAGTAACTAAATCATATGCTGATACACTTTTATCTTCTCCATCCAAAAACTTTGCACATACCCCATCAATCTCTTCACCTAATAGAATGCCTGCTTCAAGTAGCTATAAAAAGACTGTCTTCCTCAAACCACGCTCCCCTCCCAAATCTGTACAAGGATATAATAAAGAGGCTCACAATGCCATTATTAAAGATTATGACATTCCCCAACCATCAAATGGTTGTGCTCTTTCTAATAATAATGGAAAAAACGACACAAATTTTTCCATAAATGATTTTCTTTCTGCATTACACAATCTTCTTTCTCAGTTCAACATTTCACCGTCCAACGTTGCCCCGTCTTTCAATGTATCTCAATCCAGTCATACTGGACAACACATCCAAAATAATCCAGTGGAACTGCCGCAGTCTAGTAAACAAAAAGAGTGATGTTATATATCTTTTAAACAAATATGAGCCATTTGTCTTTGCCTTTGCAGAGACTTGGCTCAAATCTAATCATAGTTTTAAAATCAACGGTTATTTAACCATTAGAGAGGATAGATCTGATGGGTATGGTGGAGTAGCTATACTCATCAAGAATTCTATACCTTTTTCTATCATTACATTACCTCCTCATAGTGAGGAAATCTCAATTGTAGCTATTAAAGTGCATCACACTTGTCTTGTTTCTATTTACATTCCTCACCCTTCCTCTTCTGTCCTTCAAGAGATGAATAATCTCTTTTCTTCTCTTCCAAAACCTTTCTTAATATTGGGGGACTTTAATTGCCATCACCAATCATGGGGTTGTTCAACTTCTAATTGTTATGGCGATGAATTACTTGATATAATAGACTTACATAACTTATGCATCTTGAACTCGGGAGCTGCCACACGTCGCTCAGATCCCACTCAGAACCAAAGTGCAATCGACCTTTCTATCTGTTCTCCAAACTTAGCCTCTTCATTAACTTGGCATACTTTGACCTCTACTTATGGCAGTGATCATTTTCCAATAGTTATTTCTTATCCTCTTTCAAAACCAAATGCACCATTAAGGAGATCAAACTTAAAACATAAACTACCTAATAGAAATAATAATGACTGGGACAAATTTAGGAACATTGTTGACAGTAAGCTTTGCTCTTTGCCTGTTATCTCTGATGGCAATGAAAATAGTTGTGCTGAAGCTTTAGCACTTATATTAATCGCAGCGGCAGATGAAGTTTTTCCTGAAAAAAATAACAATATTAGTACAATTCCTTCCCCTCCATGGTGGGATTCAGAGTGCACCGAATTGGTTAAAAAACGGAAAGAGGCTGAATACAATTATAACCTTGATATGTCTGATATTAATTTTGAAATAGTCACCAACTTAATTAATGTAACTTGTAAACTTTTTAAGAAGAAAAAATTTGAGTCTTGGCGTAATTTTTGCTCATCAATTTCTCCAAATACTCACCCTACCACTGTCTGGCGCAATATTCGTAGATTTAGGTCCATTTATAACAACCCTTGTCCCATTCCTGATTCTTTAGCCAGTGAATTTTTAGATAAATTAGCACCGCCATGGGTACCGGATGAGGTTATTAACCTTAGCCTGCCTCTCGTATCCAATATCCAAGATACTCATACGACACTAAATCTTCCATTCACTCTCACTGAATTAAAAGGTGTTATTCATAAAACTAAGGATTCTGCACCGGGCATTGATGGCATACCGTATTCCTTTTTTGCTAATATAAATGATGACGTCCTCATTTATTATTTAAAGCTTATTAATTCTATCATGAATTCAGGAAACATCCCTGTTGAATGGAAACGTCAAATGGTGTTGCCATTCCTTAAACCAAATAAAACTCCATCTGACGTTTCTTCATACCGTCCCATAGTCTTGTCATCAATCCTGATGAAATTAGCGGAGCACTTAGTTAAAAATCGCCTAGAATGGTATGTGGAAAGTAACAGTCTTTTGGCAGAATCACAATATGGTTTTAGAAAAGGTAAAAGTACAACTGATTGTTTAAGTATTTTAACATCGGATATTCGATTATCCTTCTCTAATAACCATTCCACCATTGCAGTTTTCCTTGATATTAATGCAGCTTATGATAATGTTGTATTATCAGTTTTACTAAATAAATTAAAAGCCTTGCAGGTTCCATTGATTTTGTCGAATTTTATTATTAATATCCTGACTGAACGCTCTGTTAACATGATAATAGGAGATCACGAGGTATCTCATCTTGTATGGAGGGGTCTGCCACAGGGTTCTGTGCTCAGTCCCCTTTTATACAATATTTACACTTTTGATCTAGACTCGTCTTTAATTACTAACCATGTTAAAGTTCTTCAATATGCCGATGACTTATTATTATATTCTTCAAGCCAATCTGTTGAACAAGCTCGCTGTGCCATCAATTCTGCTTTATCTAATTTGGAGTTATGGTTACATCTAAACGGTTTGGATTTATCCACGTCTAAAAGCGCGGCTGTTTTATTCACCCGGAAGAGAAATATTCCCTTAGTTAACCTCTTTTATAAGGATATACCTATTCCAGTTATAGATAAATTCAGATATCTAGGTATAATACTTGATTGTAAATTAAGTAGTGTTCCTCATTGTGATTATATTGTCAACAAATGTGAAAATCACCTAAACATGCTTAGATGCCTCTCTGGTGTGTGGTGGGGTGCACATCCGTTTTCGTTGAAACTTATTTACAACGCAATTATCAGAAGCACTCTGGATTATGGATTGTTCGTTTTAGAACCTGGTAGTATCATGGCTTTTAAAAAATTGGATCGTATTCAGTCTAAAGCATTACGCATTATTTCGGGTGCCATGAAGTCTAGTCCTATTAATGCTCTCCAAGTTGAATGTGGGGAAGCTCCTTTACATCTTAGAAGACAATTCTTATCAGACAAATATTTGTTCCGGATTCTTCAGTTCTCAACTCATCCTCTCATTCCTAAACTAGACTCTTTAGTGTTGCAGATTGAATCTTCAGATTACTGGTCCCATAAACGTGCGCCTTGTTTAGTTATAAGCTATAAAAAATTCCTTTCACTTTCTTCTCCTATTCACCGTTCCAATAAACTTCCCATATTTAACTGTAGATATGAGAGTTTACAATTCAGCCCCATCATTAAATTTAACTGTGTACGTAATAAATTAGATCCCGATTGTCCTAAAAGTTTTAACAATTTCCTTGCTGATCACTTAGAATATCACCATATATTTACGGATGCTGCCAAGCGTTCTCCGATGGGTTGTGTTGGGATAGGTACTTACCATTCTCAATACAACATCGTACAAAAAATAAAACTGCCTCAGGAGACTTCGGTTTTTACGGGGGAATGTTTCGGTATTTTAAAAGCCATCGAATATACTCGTGTTTTTAAGCTCAAAAAAACTATAATTTTTACAGATTCCCAAAGTGCTCTTCTAGCCATCAACAAATCCCCTTTCGAACACAAATCGCAGTTGCCAATCATTTATTTAATAAGAGAATTTGCGTTCAGAACCATCTCTGAAGGTAATACTTTGGAATTTGCGTGGATTCCGGCTCATGCTGGAATCCATGGCAATGAAGTGGCTAATACACTCGCCGGTGATGCGGTGCAGTGTGGGGACTTAGCTCCTTATACAAATTTCAGCACTGATCTTATGATCCTACCAAAGACTTTTCTTTGGGACACCTGGAGGGCAGCTTGGGATATCGGAAGCAAGTCTAAGGGTCGTTATTTTTCATTAATTCAACCCGATGTTCCGGAAAAACCGTGGTTTGGCAGGGCAAAGTTTGGCAAGATGGAGACCTCTGTATTAATACGGATGAGACTGGGTCATGTTTGTTCTCCAGCCCATCTTGCCAAACTTCATATCATCGACGACCCCATGTGCTTGTGTGGCACAGACGTAGGCGACCTAAACCACATTTTTTTCTCCTGTCCTTTATATGACCGTTCTTCTTTTTTCAGTAACCTCTTGTCCCTCAATACTCCTTTTCCTACCTCAATACTTTCTTTACTTTGTACAAATAGCTTCCCTGTATATAAATGTATAGTCTCATTCATTATTTTAAATAATATTAAGTTGTAAATTTTCGTCGTTGTAATTTGATCATTATCATTATTTTATCACCGTCATCCTATCCTAAATCCCGTTTAAAAATCATTATAATATTTTCGTTTCCCTACCTTGACCTATGAACTAAACGTGACATTGGCTAAATGCACAAACCGTGCGAAGCCAAAAGAAAAAAAAAAAAAAAAAAAAAAAAAATATTTCACAATACTGCCACAGAATATATCAGAATAAAATGTCATACAAAAACCCGTCAGATGCCCGTTATATTGTACTTTTTTTTTTTTTGTGTTTTTGTTGAGGTTCGTGCAGATTCGTCGAACGAACGAAATCTAACTTAAAGAGATGTATCGATATTTTGATCAAGATACAACCTGACATATAGACCTGCAAATTGCAAAAACCCAAAAAAAAGTGAATTTCGCGAGCTACCACAGCGCATCCCCCTTAAAGGGAAAACTTTTTCAACTACCATGGTAATTGGTGGTGGTTCTGGCGTTTGACTCGTTATTCCTTTGTCCTATTTTTACATGGGGTCGGCACAATTTTTGTCTCCTTATCAGTCCCCTCAACCAACCTCAACCTTTTTTTTTTGTAAAAAAGTTTTTTAATAACCTTCCAGTCGATATAAACAGTTGTATCACAAAAACTGCCTGTAAAAATAAAATTCATAATTACCTCCTTAATATTTTTTGTCAAAGTCTCACTGAATAGTAGTTTATGTGAAAAAGTGTCACTATTATAAAAAATATTAAATGTACAAAGAAAAAGGGGGCTACGTCTGCCAACAAACTGCTTTGCAGTTTGGCAGAAGTAATAATAGGTCTTTACCTATGAAATTGCCGTTTTGTATGAAAAAATTTAAACGAATTTTTTTCATGCATTTTTTATTTGTATTAATTGAAGTAATCACCCATGCAATCAATGCATCTTTGCCAACGCAGTGGCAGTTTATTGATGCCCTTCTTAAAGAAATCAGCTGGACGGGAGGCAACAAATTCTTCAAAGGCATTTTGTACTGCCTCTCGGGTATTGATTTTTTTTCCCGCCAAGAAGTTATCCAAATTCTGGAAAAAGTAGTAGTCTGTAAGCGCAAGGTCTGGTGAGTAGGGCGGATGACGGAGAGCTTCCAACCCCAGTTCTTGCAACTTGGAGACCGTCTGCTGTGCAGTATGAGGTCGCGGGTTGTCGTGCAGGAGCAGCGGAGACGAGCGATTGACCAATGCTGGTTGGAGATGTGCCAGCTTCTCCGTCATTGTGTTCAGTTCTTCACAGTACACATCTGAAGTAATGCTCACCCCGTTTGGTAAGAAGCTGTGATGAATCACACCAGCGCTAGACCACCAAACAGTGACCATCACTTTTCTAGGGGTAAGTTTTCGTTTAGGGCATTGTTTAGGTGCTGAACCAGGATCCAACCAACTTGCTGAGCGCTTGCGGTTATCAAACAGAACCCATTTTTCATCGCAGGTAACAATGCGGTTCAAAATTCCTTCATTTGTGTGTCTGTTGAGCAGTGCAAGGCACGTCTCGACGCGTGCTTCGCGCTGGCGATCATTGAGGTCGTGAGGCACCCATTTGTCAAGCTTTTTTACCTTGCCAATTTGACGCAAATGGACCAATATTGTTTTGACGCTAACGTAGAAAGCTGCTGCTAATTCAGCCGTAGATTGTGTATCATCAGCTTCCAAAATCGCCTTTAATTCGTCATTGTCGACCAAAGTCTTCGGACGACCGCGAGGTTAATTTTTCAGGTCGACATTTCCAGAACGGAAGCGAGCAAACCAATAACAAGTGGTGCGTTGGTTTGTAGTGTTTAGCTCCGTAAACGTCGTTGATGTTGCGTGCCGCTTGTGCTGCATTTCTGCCACGACGGTACTCATATTCCATAATTACTCGAATTTTTAACGTATCCATGATGACGAAAAAGATTGAAATGCGATGAAAATGTAACACTAATCAATAAACAAATGACTACTTTTGGAAAAAAAATCCATGTTTTTAAAATAAAATTAATTTGAAATTAGAATTCTTAGCCAAACAAAAATTATTTTGATTTGAAATGGCCAGTACTGCAGAACGGCAATTTCATAGGTAAAGACCTAATATGTATTTGAAAAAATATTTTTGTGAATAAACACTTTTTTTTTTTTAATTTATTTTTGTTAGTATTTTTGTTGTGTAGGTACAGTAAAAAATATAAAAAATAAAAAGATAATAATATTTAAATAAATAAATAAGTCATAGGCTGCTTTTTCTGTTAATACTGTAGGCATATTCTTGGAAATAAATGAATACGAGGCTTTTGGCTATTTTGTATTAAGTATCCTTTCTTTCTTTTTAAACAAGGATATTTGGAACTTTTTGAACTTTCGCGATTTGTACACATAAAAAAATTGAGAACGGGTCTTCTCGCGATATTCCTTTTTTACGAGGTAAACAGGTACTTACTTAAAAGGAATATCGCGAGAAGACCCGTTCTCAATTTGTTTATAAGGATATTTTGGCGTTTGACCAAAATCGGATGTTACCTAACGCCGCCATCTTGTTTTTTTGATACAATTTCAAAAAACGATTTTATTAAATTAAATGCTTTTATAAATGTTTATTCAAAAGCCAAAAGACACTAGTGTACTCGTGACATAAAATGCTTATTGGGCCGCCATCTTCGATTTTGATTTTGACACCATTTTCGGCAAGAGCTCACCCCCGAAAACCAAAAGAATTTTTGCGGTGCGACGGTATGGGCAATTCCTGGGCGGCGGGAATCGATCGCCGATTCCCGGCCACCGTAGGCGCGGGCTTGCGGACGACGAGTAATGGGCAGCTCGCCGTTCGGTAAGGACCAGGCCTGTGTCGACGGCGCGTTGTGTTCTACGCGCGCCTCAAAGAGATGTCAGCAGTGACGGGGTCAATTGGGCCTATGCCGCCGGGGTCGCGGGTAGTTCGAAAGAGATACCGTGGCCCTGGTACGGGCAACTGAAGGAACATGGGTGGGTTTTAGTCAGTAAAAGTCTGACACGCCCTCCCGCTCTGCCCAGAGCGGGAGAAGTCATTAAATTTGATGATTTCCCATCCACAAAAAAAAAAAGAAAAAAAAAGGGTAATTCATCGCCGGAGCCTTACGTATCTGTCTTAAATATCAAGATAATCCTGATACTCGTAGATAGATAGATTACACGTGGTACCTAGCAGGTACCAGTTTAATCAATAAATTACAATATTATTAATGGTATTTTAATACTAAATATTTATGAATCTGTGGTGCATGCTGTAACCGTAAACGTTTATCTTAGAAGAGCAATTATAAAAGGATGGCAGATTCTAATTAATTACTATACCTACCTTACATTGTAGGTTCTTGTTGGTCCCCCCGGTGGGTTCCCGCATTTTCGAGGCGGGGGGGCTCAGTAGCCGTGGCTTGGTTACCCACGGTGAAGCGAAGAGGAACCCGAGGAGGCGCCGCTCGTCAGGGCTTTTCCAGGTAAGCTGACGACGTAGCGGCCAATAAGTAGGTTGCGGTGCCGCTTGGGCGACATCGCAACTGAGGCGGGCATGATGTCATAAGAGAGGCATCGCGGTTGAGGGTTGGAGGCCGCGGTGGGAGAGAAGTATTGCGGTGCGCCGCTCTTCCGACCTTCCGTGGGTTCACCACCGTCTGAAGGCGGACGCGGTTGGGTCACAGGCGAGGAGGAGTATCGGTATGACGTTGGCTGCTCTCCCTAGCCTCTGCGGCCGAAAAGTGGTAGGCGGTGCGCGGCGGGGCCATTACCCGAACGGACCCGTCTGACCAAGGGTTTCCAAACACGGAGTCGTCTGGCGCCCATGTGCTGGTTTGATCCATGGGGTGGTCACGGCGTGCAATGTGTTCTGGTGCGCCGATGATGGGAGGTACTCCCCAGGGAAGGGTCCGGTGACGAACTGCCGCAGTGGGTTGAGTGCTAACGCGTGCCCGTGTTTCCACCATAAGCGGCAGAAGAGGACACCGTGGAGTTTTAGTGGGTTGGAGTGCCACATAACTGCCTTATCTCCTCGTGGTAAAGCAGTATGCGTGAGCATACGACCACGCAAAAAAAAAGCAAAGGTCCTTGTTAGTATTTTTAATAAAATAGGTAAATTAATCAATGACGCGAGTTTTTCTAAACCGCATGGCAACGCGAGGACCGCTCAAACTGATGGCATTTCTATATCAATACTACATACATCATCTGCTAAGTACGTTTCGTTAAATGTCTTAGCTCAGATTTCATTGACTAGGTGTTACATCAGCTTAATTACCCCGCACATCATTTTCCTACACACGAATATACAATAAGAAATCTAACAACACATTCGTAATGAAGCCATTATTATACCTACTTTACCCGTACATTGATAACAATAGTCGCACACAGGGTTTCCCCAATCATGATAGAAATAAAATACCTATACCTATTCTAAAAATAGCCCTAATTATTGTAATTATCTCTCTTTCCCACACGTTTTACATCCTAAAGGTGAGAATACACATGCCTGTAACTTGCACAAAACTACGCAATTAGCTGAATGCTCCCAGTCGCTCCCACATGGATTGCCACCGGGTGGCCCGACTTCAAATCGCTGTACACTGCGGCGTGGATTCCCAACCCCCAAACCACATTGGAAAAGTCGACCAACAACCCCCTCATCGCAGCCGTAAGATAGACAGCGATGAGGGGGGTTGGCGATCTACGACGCAGTGTACAGCGATTTGAAGTTGGGGCAATAACTTCCCAATCGCCATACGGTAGCAACTGGGTATTTTATTGCCGATTGCCTCCTGATGGCAATCTATGTGGCCTTGTGCCATAGCAAATTCTGATTGGTGAATGTCACAATGGCATGCCAGCTACTTGCATAGTTTTGTAAATGCTACAGGGATGTGTATTCCAGCCCTAAGTGTCCGTGATTAAGGCACATCGATTATTACAAAAACTTCGGCGTACAGCGTCACCTCTTTAAACGTCAGCATGGTACAGCGTCATCTCTTTAAACGTCAGCATTGTACAGCGTCATCTCTTTAAACGTAAGCATTGTACAGCGTCACCTTTTTAAACGTCAGCATTGTACAGCGTCATCTCTTTAAACGTCAGCATTGTCCAGCGTCATCTCTTTAAACGTCAGCATTGTCTATCGTCATCTCTTTAAACGTCAGCAATTTACAGCGTCATCTCTTTAAACGTCAGCATAATACACACGATGCTAGGAAGATGAAATTGAATTGCATTGGAGCAGTGACATACATAGACTGTGGAGTAAAACGATCCGATTGGATAGTAGCTACGCCGGTCATACCAGGCTAGTCCACACGATAGTACACTATAAAGTGGTTCACGCTAGCAGTTCACAAAAGAACCCTATCCTATTTTTAGGGTTCCGTACCTCAAAAGGAAAAACGGATCCCTTATAGGATCTCTGTCAAGACATTTTTTCTCAGGAACGCCTGAAGGTATAATTTTGAAATAAGTATCAAATACGTAATCTATGGTCCCTTGGAGTTCTAAAAAAATCAAGCTTCTACTTCAACGCAATAAAAAATACGGCCATTTATGCGACATATTTTGATACTCGTAAGTAAATCATAACCTATAGGGTACTTCCCGTTGACCTAGAATCATGAAATTTGGCAAGAAGCAAGGTCTCACAGCACAAATAAAGAAAAAAGTCAGAAAATTGTTCATTTGTTATTTTTTCACATAACAAATTTTTTTTTTAAAATTACAATGTTATGTTTGTTTTTGGGATACTTAAATTCTTTTCAACTACGGAACCCTTCATTGTGCGTGGTCCGACACGCACTTGGCCAGTTTTTTTTTTATCTCTAGACACTTTTAATATATTATATAATAAATAATATTTATTACACAAAAAGTATAAACATGTTACACAATTTCTCTTAGCTAGTGCTAAATAGTAAATTAGTTACAATTGTGCCTTTAATAATTTACTTAATAGTAGCATCTGCTGCCGAACTAGGTTTATAGCCTAGTGTTTCAGCATGCAGGGAGATTTCTTGAAATCGGTCAAATAGGTGGTTTTTTAAAGCAGTGTGTACCTCATAAACCGTAAATAATTTTGTCAAATTAAAAAAATATGATATTTCAACTCTTCTTCGCATACAGTGATGGAACTCAAAACATAATTAAACATACTTTAATGCACCAAAAAAATCTTAAAACATACCTCTTAATAATCATTAAAAGCAGTTTATCCCTTCATTAACAATTATAATTATAATTAAAAATATACCATAAAATTTCAAATTCCAAACCGCATCCAGAAAGGATTATTTATTATTAAATAGTTAATTTCTAATTTTATACGATTTTATTTGTAGGTACTTTTATGACATAATTCCGGGGCGCGTGAGAGTCTTCTATCTCGCGCATCAAACTAGACAGCCATAGCGCCATTTCACTTACACACCGAGCTAAACCACGCTTACATGTAGGGCCTTAAGCCCTCGTACTAGGTATGCAAATATGAGAAGGGTGCTGTCCTCTGAGTGTGTAAGGTGAAGGAGATGAGTGTACTCGTATGTGTGAGAGGGTTTAGAGAAAATTAAATAGATTTAGCTAGTATATTCTTATATGGTGTCCATAGATTAACAAAGCCGACAAGTTTTATCACTACTTTAAGATAGATGGAAGGTATATTTTCAGTAAACTACAACTCTAGTTTTCTATCTCTGTCACTACGTTACTAGCCTGATAGTCCTGTATATACGAGGTTAGTGACTAGTTTGCTAGCTTACTATAGTCTGTTTTTTTTAACAAACGAGTACTGAGTTATGGCTCTCGCACATTTCCGATATTGACAGAGTGAGATGGGTAATAGTCGGGGTGGGGCCAACGCCTTTGTTTTGTTTTGAAATTGTTAAGGCTCGTTCATATTGAATTATTGTACAGGTGACATGTCCGCCATGACTCACACACAAACAATATCGTCTGGTTCACTCACTAAAACACGTGCGACGCGCAGGTAGTCGATGACTCAACTGAATGTACATGTAACTTCAGCGTTTGGTTTCGGTACTTGTTTGTTAAAAAAAACAGACTATAGCACTATCTTGCTATCCCAGCTTTAGAAATTTATCTCGTGTAACCCGTGCATAATTGGCACTTCAGAAGGGGCGTCCGACAAACCTACTCGCGTGATAAATTAAATCAGTTCACATGCGTCGACGTCGTACTATTGAACTTGACTTGTAATTGAAGACGCGTTCACGTTGCTAGAATATATTGGCACCTAGCTTCGTGGTGGGAATTTCAACGCGCGTCTGCATGAATTTTGCACCGCTGCTAAGTCAGCCCATATTAAATTTAAAAGTAGCGTCAGCTAAGACATTCACGATCGATGTAAAACCGTTGATCATCATTGCAATGTAGGTAATTATTATCGAGATAATAGTTACGTTGGAATGACTTACTTATGGATTTACGTCATTCAATTGATCGTGAATGCGCTGATTTAGAATAGCGTTACCATTGAATTGAGGGGCTCATGCCACTCATGGGTAATGTTTACGCAAATGCCTACCAATTTGTGGGGTGATCAAACTAATGAGTTTTTTTTATACTGTCTTGTCTGCTTGGATCGTAGATGAGTTTTTACACGACTGCCAAAAAGGAGTGTACTGTTTTCAGCGTTCATGTATGTTTAGGACTTCATTTATTCCACTATAACTTTTGAATGCCTGAACAAATTTGGATGTATGGGGTATCGTTAGAATCCTTACATCATCCCGAGTGACACCGGCTATAATGTATCGAAAAAGTTCAATATGGCGGCAGTATGACTACATTTTCAAATGTGAAAAAATTCTTCAATTATTATAATATGGGTATCAAATGGAAGGCCTTGATGAGCACATTCTAAAAAAGGCTATATAATTAATAGGCATACATTTTATATAGGTAGAATTTACATGATAAACAAACGTTTCATCTTTGGTTGCAAATGATTTAATCAGACTTTGAACTACAGCATGATACTGCGTCATTGCAGTCGGGAGAACTCTTAGATTTAAAAATGTTCCACAAAACGGTCCCCCGACAGTAATGACAATTTTATTTATCTGTTTAGTCAGGGAATACAACTTGTTTTTTACTTTTTAGTTCGTTTTTTGGCATGGCAGTCGTGTTTTTTAATTATTTATTTTAATAACATCTTATCTCAGCCAAGTCCTATTTAAGGGAGCGTTCATTAATTACTTGAGGCGATTTCGGCGATTTTTCGCAAACCAAAACCACTATATTTAGTTTCAAGGTAACACTACTATTTAGTTTCAAGGTAGGGCCTTAAGGGTAAGTAAAGCGTGCTTTACTTAATGAAGTCCAAATAATAGGCATAGCATGATAAACATTAATTAATCCTGTATGTGACTTTTGCAATACTGATGCCTAGTTTCTGATTAATTCTCAATAGCTATTGATTCGACAAAATTATCTATGTAAGCGAATTCCTACCTTATGCTCGGTTTTTAAGGACTTCAAATACACCCTCGATAGTAATTAACTCTAATTTTAAGGCGAGTAGTGCCGCTAACTAGCGCCACCGTTGAGAAAAAAAGCATAAGTCTGGAGATATGAAATATTTTGAAATTTCCTATGCTCACATTTTTAGTCAGATGAGGTTGAATTTTTTTACCTCACCTAACCTACCTCATCTGACTAAAAATGTGAGCATAGGAAATTTCAAAATATTTCATATCTCCAGACTTATGACTTTTTTCTCAATGGTGGCGCTATTAGTTAGCGGCAATACTCACCTTAAAATTCGAGTTAATTACAATCGAGGGAGTATTTGAAGTCTTTAAAAATCGAGCATAAGGTAGGAATTCGCTAACCTGTAATGTGTTCGCTACGTAATTACTAACCTGTGAGAATATAACGAAGGTGCCAGTCATGCCTCGGATGCTGTCCTCACTGATCTCTTTGACGTAAAGGGGACACACAACGAAGCCTCCTCCCGAACCGAATCCAATAAGAGCGCGGGCGCCGATCAGCGCGATCGGGTGCGCGCACATCAGCTTTACTGCCCAGCCGAGCTGTGGATAGAAACTTGTTTTTAAATTCAAGGTACATAGGTACATATCATTGTAGGTACAGGAATAGAATTACAAATAAAATTGCTAAACAATCAAACAAAACAGCATTTTCTGATTCGACGATTTAGTTCGAGAAATGCGAAAGTTTTAAAGATGGAATTGTTCAAAAATGATGGTGCAAACATCCAACTGAGTTGGATAAGTATGTTTCCCATAGGTTTGTACGTACCTATAATTACTAACTAGAGTCTCGTTGCCATTTTTCAGTCACAGCACAGTCACAACTTTTTTAAGGGTTCCGTACCTCAAATGAAAAAAACGGAATCCTTGTAGGATCACTTCGTTGTCCGTCTGTCAAACCCTTTTTCTCAAGAACGCGTAGAGGTATCAAGTTCAAATTAATATCAAATACGTAGGACTATGGTCCCTTAGAGTTCTAAAAAAATTAAGCTTCTAAGTGAATGCAATAAAAAAATACGGCCATTTATGCGACATATTTTGATACTCTCAAGTACATCAAAACCTATAGGGTACTTTCAGTTGACCTAGAATCATGAAATTTGGCAAGAAGCAAGGTATCAGATCACAAGTAAAGGAAAAAGTAAGAAAACTGTTAATTTGTAATTTTATCACATGTATTTTTTATGGATTAGAATGTTAAATTTGTTTTTGGGATAAATCCTTTCATTATGCATGATCCGACACGCACATGGCTGGTTTTTTGTATATTCGTCGAAAATAACACAAATATGTACCTACTTACAGAAAAAAGAAGATGTAGTGATAAAAATTTAAAAGAGTACGCTTAGATGGTTAGGTCTTGTTGAGAGGATGAATGAAAGACGACCAACAAAAGCTTACAAGGCAGATGCGAGTGGAAACGCCGGGAGGGGACCTTATTGGTGATGTTCTTCAGAAAGGTCAGGTGCACAACCATCGTGCGTGTATGATCAGATGTATGAACATAATCGAGGCAAAAGGAGTTTGTAAGGGTCGTTGCAGGTGGCGTTCTGTAGTTTCTGCCTACCCCCATGGGAAGAAGGTGTGAGTTTATGTATGTTTGTGTATACTTACAGAAATAGGTAAAGAAGCAAACAACAACGCATTCTTCCTTCCAAACTTATCAGCAGCGACGCCATACACGAACACAGCAATAGGTGCAAAGATAAACATGATGGAAGCCATCCAGGACACGTCCTCTTCAGACAGAGGGGAGTTCGATGGGGAATAGTCCCCCATGAGCAGCGCCTTGTTGGGGGATATCCACCCCATGGCTGTTCCGTACGCCAGGATCGGCATACATACTGGAATGGGAGAAAATTGTGCGTTAGTTACAGGCGATTTTATAAATGACTATAGCGTCCAGCCCCTGATTTGCACGTTGTTTATGACGTCACAAAACAGCAAAATTTCTTTATTTTATGTAAGTTTCATACTAACGAATTGTACACATAAACCTTCCAGAATAAATTCTCTAAATGATGGTCAGGAACCACATCAAAATCCGTTGCGTAATTTAGAAGAACGCGGTCACACAGACTGCGCACTGACCTTAATAAGACTCGTTCATACCAGGTATCGAACTTCGTGAGGTAAGAATCGCCAGTCGATTTATCGCACTCATTTGTAAATGCTTTGTTTCCACATTCAACCGCTCCGGTATTAATCTCGCTTCCAGTCGAGAAACTCTCCTATTGTAAATGTGCCTTTATAGTAAGCTTGACTTGATAGGTCTTCTTATATGCTTCAATCTGCACGTACGAAGCAGCTGAATACCAATATTTTACATGGAGCGACTGCCTATCTGACCTCCACAACCCAATAACTGGGTAATACGATGCCTCCTGGTAAAACTGGTTGTCAGACTTTCGGGCTTCTGACGACCCGTAACGACTGTCAAAGATCCATGAATGACAGCCGGGACCAACGGCTTAACGTGCTTTCCGAGGCATGGAGGAGTCTCGGTATGTACCTAAAGATGGTCACCCTTCCACGGGCTAACCTCGGAAAACGTAGCTTAACCTAACGGATTGACCCGTGCGGCTGTTATTACTTAGCCACGAGCTCCTTATTCTACTTATATGCTTATACCTAGATAAGTATAAGTGGCTAAGTTTGTGGCTAAGTTTGTGGCTAAGTAATAACAGCCGCACGGGTCGATCGATCAGGTTAAGCTACGATTGCCGCGGTTGGTCCGTGGATGGGTGACCATCTTTACATACTGAAACCCCTCCGGCCCTCGGAAAGCAAGTTAAGCCGCTGGTTTAAAAGAGTGTCCGTGGAGTTTCTTGCCCGTTCTTCTCCATAGGGATCTACTACGCTTTGGAATGGGCAACTAGCTTCATCTTTCTGACTGACCGACCCATTGACAATTCAAAAGTGCCTGTAATTGGTTTATTTGAAATAAATGCTTTGAGTTTGAGTTTGAGTTTGAGTTTGGTCCCGGCTGTCATTCGTGAATCTTTGACAGTCGTTACGGGTCGCCAGAAGCCCGAAAGTCCCACCAGCTTTACCAAGGGGTATCGTATTACCCAGTTGTGGAGGTCAGATAGGCAGTCTCTCCATGTAATATACTGGTATTCAGCTACATCCGCTTAGACTGGAAACCGACCCCAACATAGTATTTTGAATAGTCTGCCGGCAGAAATAAGGAGTGAAAACAAGAGAAACAAATTTAAAACTAAATTAAAAGAATATTATTTAGAAATATCTAAGTCTACAGTAAAACCTTTAAAATTGTGTATAAAGACTCGCCAGACCTCACAATCAAACCACTACCATGGTTTTGTGGGGCTTAGTTCATAATTTATTTAAAATTGTGAACTTATAATAAATAAATAATAGTTGGGAAAACGCTAGACAGGTAATTAAACGTCCCAACACTAGTGCATAGGCACCTACTGATCCGTAGGTGCCACTTGTGGAATAAAATTTTAAATAATAAACTATTCCACTAATGGCTCCTGCGAAAAATATTTATAGGTGCCGTATGTGGAATACCTCAGGTGCTATTACCTCAGGTGCCATTAAAGCGGGTGCCCAATGTGGCGTACGTCGATAATACCTAGGTTTCAATCAAGCTTAATTATCGCACGTGTTTGTAATTTCTCTAGTTTCCATTTGTTCCACATTCAATTACACCAATGTTGCTATAAGAGAAAAATACATAATGTATCGTAGTATTTATGGTCCTGGCGAGACTTACTTTTCACTCCAAATCATACGGTTGCCTTCGTTTCAGTATAATTATCGTTATTTAATTATTGAGGCATGTTACCTCCATTCATAATAATTATTTATCGTTAAAGGGGCAGCTTTTCTCGAAAACCAATAAGAACATGAAAAATGAATATTGAGGTGTTTCTTGTTCATGGCAATTGTTTTATTGGAACGAAGTTTTTTAATACAGTTTGTGGTAGGAATAAACTGGTAGAAATTGTGACGTCACGAAAATGCGGTAAGCCGTCAGTTTCAAGTGTTAAAAGTTTTGGTTTTTGTTTTTTTTTAATACAGAGCCCATAGAGAACTATAATAGATGGCTCTGTATTAATCTATAAATTGAAGTGTTTGTTTGTAATGTCAAAATAACAGCTTTTTACTTAATGCATATGAAAGTAAATACGGTACTCATAACAAAAAAAAAAACAGTATTAAAATGTTTGTCTGCTTGTCTGTTTGTTGAGGCTAATCTCCGAAACGCCTAGACCAATTTTGACGGGACTTTCACTGGCAGGTAGCTGATATTATAAGGAGTAATTTAGGCTACTTATAATTTGGAAAGAAATTAGGTTTCCGCGCAAAAAAATAAAACCCATGAAATTGTAAACAAAAAGTTGGATTTGAAAAATTATTTTTACATTTGGCAACCCGATTCTCGAGGATGGTTAAATGCTATTTAACATCACGCTACGACCATTAGGAGCGGAGCAAAAAGAAAAAAGTCTGAAAGAACCCTAAGGGAAAACGAATTAACAGCGCGGGCGGGCGATGCGACGCGGCGGGCCGTGGGAAGAGGGAGTTTTATTAAAATGTGACGCGAACGCAGTCACGGGGCACAGCTAGTACATAATAATTAGCGAAAGGAAATTCGTTCCAACGGGGTGTCCCACGACACCTCCCGACCTTTTTTAATTTTTTTTTTGTTGGATGAGCCTGCTCTTGACCTCGATCTCGTCCGATGGAAAACGATGGATGAGGTTTATGATGGAACGAGCATGCCACAAATTTTATTTGCAAATAAATCTACAATTCCGTACGCAAAGTAGTCATCAAATGGTCGTAATTAAGTAATTATGTGCAGTGCATGTAATGTAATCTTTCCGTCCGTTGAACTCAATAAAAAGGCAGTATAAGCAAGTTGAAAATAGATACCTAGAGTAAATATAGCCTATGCCTTACTTGGGACTAAACACCTAAGCAGGTATGCGTCCCTGGTACCTCTAGGCACGATTGAGGTATTTTTAGATGTAACAGAGCTTGTCTATGACTCACGTCTTTGATTCGTGATGTGTCTATGGAATGAGGAGGGCAATTTGATTTTGGAATCGATGGTCATTTGTTTTTTTAACGTTATTTTTGGTGTTCGATTTTATTAGGTCTAAGGCAGTATAAGCAAGTTGAAAATAGATACCTAGAGTAAATATAGCCTATGCCTTACTTGGGACTAAACACCTAAGCAGGTATGCGTCCCTGGTACCTCTAGGCACGATTGAGGTATTTTTAGATGTAACAGAGCTTGTCTATGACTCACGTCTTTGATTCGTGATGTGTCTATGGAATGAGGAGGGCAATTTGATTTTGGAATCGATGGTCATTTGTTTTTTTAACGTTATTTTTGGTGTTCGATTTTATTAGGTCTAATAGAGGATTTACAAAGGTTTCAAATAGTGCTTTTAAATATACCTAAGCTTTCCTAAAACGTAGAAAATTAATTGTTGTTAGCATAATCATAAAAAATTGTGTTTGGTCAAAATGGACAGGGATGAAATACAACACGTACCGCATGTTTGTGGTATGTGTTGTATTTTATCCCTGTCCAATTTCTTTCAAAATCAGATCATATGTTTGTTACTCAATCACGCAAAAACGGCTAAACGGATTTGGATGAAATTTTGCACGCAGACAGTTTATAACCTCGATTAACACTAATAATACTTTTTATCCCGGTAGTACATTTCTGAGGGATAATTTCCGACTTCCACGCGGGAGCAGCCGCGGGCAAAAGCTAGTTAAGTATCTATATTTATAATAACCTTAGCAGTTTGTGCTCGCTCACCACTAAACGATGCCAACTCGTTAATAAAGTTACATCATCATTCCTTACTTAATCGCTAACCTTTAGAAATGAAAAATTCAAACAAAATATGGGAAAAACTGGAAACTGCATTCGACTAAAAGAGAAAACGTGAAAAGTTGACGTTATGAACTTATGACAAACAAACAGACGACCGCTCGACCGGTTTGATAGATAATCCTAACTAATCAATCTGCCTAGCCTTTTCCCAACTATGTTGGGGTCGGCTTCCAGTCTAACCGGATGCAGCTGAGCGACTGCCTATCTGACCTCCACAACCCAGTAACTGGGTAATACGATACCCTTTGGTAAGACTGGTTGTCAGACTTTCGGGCTTCTGACGACCTGTAACGACTGTCAAAGATCCACGAATGACAGCCGGGACCAACGGCTTAACGTGCTTTCCGAGGCACGGAGGAGTCTCGGTATGTAAAGATGGTCACCCATCCACGGACAACCTCGGCAAGCGTAGCTTAACCTGATGGATCGACCCGTGCGGCTGTTATTACTTAGCCATAAGCTCCTCTTAACTAATATCCTAACTAATATCCTAACTAATCCTAACTAATATCCTAACTAATATCCTAACTAATCCTAACTAATATCCTAACTAATATTATAAAAGCGAAAGTAAGTTTGTTTGTTACCTTTTCACGCCTAAACCACTGAACCGATCATCCTGTTGTATATACGTTGTCAGATGTACAGAAACGGACACCGAAAAATAGTACTGTTCCCGAGGAAAACAACAATAACGCGTTTTTATGATAATAGATTTTTGATAATTGATGTATGATTCATATGTCATTTGAGTGAATTCGCAAGGACACTGTTATTTATTTTCTGTTATAATATATGTAGTGGATTCTGTACGGAACGTCAAGTTGTGTGTTGTGTTTCGACTTCTCCCTGGCGGCGTCAGCGTTGTATGTTACGCTGACGACACGCTGGTCCTGGCGCAAGGGAGGTCGCACCAGGCGGCGGCCGAACTAGCGACACGCGGGGTTGCGACAATAGTAGAGAGGATCCGGCAGTTGGGTTGGGTCTGACAACCAGTCTTACCAAGAGGCCTCGTATTACCCAGTAACTGGGTTGTGGAGGTCAGATAGCAGTCACTCCATGTAAAATACTGGTATTCAGCTGCATCCGGTTAGACTGGAAGCCGACCCCAACATAGTTGGGAAAAGGCTTGGCTGATTGATTGATTTGCAAGTTAAATTGACATATAAATAAATACTTGGTTGCCATGTCAAAGTAAAAACTTCGTTCCATTTTTAACCGACTTCAGAAAGGTGTTTCTATATTCGAACCCTATGTATGTATGTACGTAGGTTTGTTTGTCTGCGATTTTCTCAATAACTTACAAACCAATTTTGATGATTGTTTCACTACCGTGATCTACATACTTTCAGGAAGGTTTTAGTATATAATATATTATGTAATTATTCCTATGTACGAAATTATATGCATAAATGTACTGTATCTCCGGCATTTCTAAGCCGATTTTGATGATTCTTCTTTTCGTTCGTCAAGACGAACGAAAAGAAGAATCATCAAAATCGGCTCAAGGGCTTACTTATGTAATTGTATATTCAAATAAAAATCGAAAAATAAACTTACTTAAAAAAAAAAGTAAAAACCGACTTCAAAAACCAAAAACGAATAAAATAACTTGCATAAAAAACTTAACAGCTTCTGAAGTCGGTGTCTTTAGTTCTTCAATGCACCTGAGCTGGGCACTGACTTCAGAAGCTGTAACGTTTTTTATGAAAGTTATTTTATTCGTTTTTGGATTTTGCATTCAGTTTTTTTTTTTTTAAGTAAATTAATTAAATTACACGACAGATAAATGAGTTGTCATAATAATTTATTCGGCCGCTAAACATAACAGATTTGAATTTACATACTAACCATAGATAATACACTATATAAAGTAACTACCACCTTCTTGCACATTTTTAACCAGTACAGCCTTTTCGACACTGACCTCTATTAAAATACGCTGGACTGGCTATCCCTTAAAAAATGACAGCTATTTGCTGTGCCGATTCAAAGCGCCCCCAGTGACAGGTGTGAGAGTTCTGAGAACTAATAAGATTGCAAATGGCCGTTGTTTGTTAATTTTACGCTAAGTGTCTCTACAGAATAAAAAGTTTTCTAAAGTGTTTACTGTGATTGTGATATAAATTAAAGTGTTGTAATAGTGACAGTGATTGTATCATAGCTTGTATTGTAATTGTAATATTTCTATCATTGTGGTCGATATCAGAAAAGTTTTTATCGATAACAAACCTTTTGTTATACATCACTAGTATTAGTTCCATTCCCCCACACTGCTGCCGTCAGCGCCTAAATGGCGATTTTCAAATAGGCACATGAAATTGATAGCGATAGCCAGTCCAGCGTATTTTGATAGAGGTCAGTGCTTTTCGAATAATCTCGAAGAAGGTTGTCAAAATAATGTACGAATCAAAGAAGCATGTTTACGAAAATAGTTTTTTTTGTATTTACTACCAACGCAGACAATGCCTGTATTAAATTATAGCGTTCTAACGCAGTTAACACAAAGAAATGACCAGTGTGATTGAAGCCACTTCATTATTAATTACTGGCATAATAATACACAAGACGACTGTTCCAATTGTTTAATTTACAATACAATTGCTATGGGAAAAATATTCTATTTTACTTTCGATGACTGAGTAAAGGCTTGTTCTTACAACGTGGGTTTTTTAAGGTGATATGTTGAAAAAAATGTGCTTTTTCTTTATCGTGTACCTTATTAGGTTTATGAAATAGGGATTCAACATTTTGGTGTATGTTTTTTGACTATATGACCTAGTATCCTAGAAAAGGAATACACGATACAATGAAATTTTCTCGATACAAAAATAATGCAAAGTTCTATCTAATTTTATGATTTTTGATTACCAAAGCGTAACGCTTATGAGTTATTTAATGTAGTTTACTTTAAAACGTAGAAAGTAGTCGTATCTAGGTTTAAGGAAAACAGTTTTAGTTTTAATAATACTTTTTATTTAAAAAAATACAACCGACTTCCAAAAACAACACTACAAAGTGAAAAATAACTTTACTTTCGGAAGTCGGTGTCTAGTTAAATGTATTTTCGTTTTTTGCCACCGACTTCCGAAATTAAAGTTATTTTTCACTTTGTAGTGTTGTTTTTGGAAGTCGGTAGTATTTTTTTGTAAAAAAGTTTTTATTTTTCACTTTTTAGTTGTGATACCTACCCCACACAAATTCTAATACCACTACCTGCAAAACAAACTAGAACATCGTCCATATAAAAGTTGGGAAAAAATACGTATTATTGAAGCTAACTCAAAAACTACCAAAGCAAAGTTAATAAATTTTATATGCGACCAACTGTGATGTATACCCTCTTGAATAAAACAAAAAAAATCCAAATCGGTCCAGCCATCTTCGAGTAAACGGGGAACATACATAAAAAAAAAAATAAAAAAAAAGGTTCCGACGAATTGAGAACCTCCTCCTTTTTGAAGTCGGTTAAAAAAAGACGGCAAATCGATTTAGCACATACGTTGTTTTATTCCGAGCGCACACACAATATCGCCATCCCTTCTTTTGCCTATCAAAAGTAATGTCATCACTCTCGTTTATTCAAAGATCAGCATAACATAAGCATAATCAGCCATAACGTTCTCATCTGCTGGGACACAGGCCTCCTCTCAGTGAGAGCGAAGAATGGGCCGTAACAACAATGCGGGCCCAGTGGGGGTTGGTAGATGTCTTCGTATTTTTCACTCTAGGACATGTCGCTATTTCCTCTAAATTAGACAACTTTTTTTTCCAGAAACTCAATTAATCCTATGTTGGGGTCGGCTTCCAGTCTAACCGGATGCAGCTGAATACCAGTATTTTACATGGAGCGACTGCCTATCTGACCGCCACAACCCAGTAACTAAGTAATACGATACCCCTTGGTAAGACTGGTTGTCAGTTGCCATCACTGGACACTGCTCATTAAACAAACACTTCCACACAATAGGAATAACGGACAGTCCTCTGTGCAGGGCCTGCATGGAGGCTGAGGAAACCATTGCGCATGTGCTTTTTGAATGCACGGGCGTCACCCAGATTAGAACAGAAACTCTCGGAATATCCCGATCTTTCACAGATGTTCTTAACAAACCCGGAGATTTGATTAAATTCTGGAGGGAGGTGGGCTGGTTGGAATAAACCCCCGACGGCCGCCATGGCCCACGCACAATGGTCCACATGAAGGACTAAGTGCGGAAACCAAATCCTATAACATAGAACATAGAACATAGACTGGTTGTCAGACTTTCGGGCTTCTGACGACCCGTAACGATTGTTAAAGATCCACGAATGACAGCCGGGACCAACGGCTTAACGTGCTTCCCGAGGCACGGAGGAGTCTCGGTATGTAGGTAGAGATGGTCACACATCCACGAACCAACTACGGCAAGCGTAGCTTAACCTGATGGATCGACCCGTGCGGCTGTTATTACTTAGCCACGAGCTCCTCGCGTAATAATCATACAAAAATATCATAAAAAAAATAACATATAGTTGAATTGAGAACCTCCTCCTTTTTGGAAGCCGGTGTAAGGAAGATTTTCATCTCAATGCGTAATGTTTGTTTATTATTCTACTTTATTAATTTGTGTATTATGTATGTGACGCTTATAAAACATCGCAGAAAAGAACGCCAGGAGCGCCCACGTGGTGATAAATAATTTGGCACGAATTTGTACAGCTGTATAAAACAATGATCTATGAAACACTATGTAAGGCCAAACTTTAGCAATAATTATTGCCTACTTTTTTTGGTTGAGAAGAATGACTTAAAAGAAGGAGATTCAAATTAGTTTTTTTTTAACGTACATTCATGTGGTGCCGTTGATAACCATTTCGGAATTTGGAATACTTCATGTATCTATATAGAAATCATAAAAATCATCTGTCTTTATTTCCATGGAAGGTGGGAAGGACTTTAGTGTGGGACGCAACGTGTGTCGATACTCTTGCGCCATCCCATCTTCCTGGCTCGGCGTGATGTGCTGGCACTGCTGCTGCCGCTGCGGAAAACCTCAAGCGGCGGAAGTATAATAACCTTAACGGAAATTATATTTTCGAGCCGTTTGGGGTTGAAACCCTTGGGCCGTGGGGTCCGAGTGCTCAAAGTTTATTCAAATCTCCAAGCGGCTGGTTGACACTTCCCGTGACGCAAGGGCTGGCTTTTACCTTGGCCAGAGGCTTAGCATTGCCATACAACGTGGCAATGCCGCCAGTCTCTTGGGTACTATACCAGTCGACACCGATGCGGAGGAATTTTTCGACGCCATATTTTAGTTTTTTAATAGTTTTAGTTATGTTAGGATATGATTGTTATTTTTAGGTTATGTTTATATTATTACATTTAAATAAAGTAGATATCTATATAGAAATAAAAATCAATTCACTAAATAAAATAAAATAAATAAAATATTAAAATAATATTCAATAAATAAAAATCAAATCAATAAAAATCAATGTATGTAAGCGCATCACTTCACGTATTTGTAATTGTCAGGACAAGGTTTGTATGAAAGAAAATGTTTGAAAAAATGTACGGAAAAGTGAAAAATTTTGGTTAAAAATCTTCACATAAAAAGTGAGTTAGGGAGATCTTCAAAAATTTTGACAGAATAAATTGACAGTTGACGTTTAGTTGTTTAGTTTCTTACATTGTTTTATCTGTTATATCCGAAAAAAAAAATTGTTGCTTTGGTTGTTTTGTGAAAATAGTAGTAAAAAAACTTGTAGGACGTTTAGATATACTTGAAATTTTTTTAAATACCAGCAATAGCAGTGGAACTCGAGTGTGTTATCGTTGTGTTATCTACGAGTATAACTCAATTGCCTTCAGTCTTAGTTTATTTAATTGTTAACTTTTTTAAATTGTTTAATTGTAAAGTGAAAGTGCATTTAAATATTGTTTTTTTTTTTTATTTTTTATTGAAATTTGGACAGAACAACGTCTGTCGGGTCAGCTAGTAATAAAAAAAAATATTTCAACAAACATAAAAAAAAAAATTGTAACGTACAAGATTTCACCCACTTAACTGTTGCGTTGTGTTTATGGTGTCAACGTACGTGTCACGTCATCTGTTCGATTTAACATGACGTGTGACTCAGGATTTTTAATTTGTCGGTCTTTTTCTAATTTCAGATGAGAATAGTATCTTGTTTCATACTTTTTAGAACGTGATTTTTCAGTAGTCTGGTTTGAACTTTAAATTTAAATTATTTTGGGCTTTTGTTTTAGTGATAAAGTATTAAAATTTCCAGAGCCACTTTACATTTTTAAAGAACAATAATTATTACAAATACAATATGTATTTTGGGTAGGTTTGGGGAGAAAATATGTTTGGCTCACATCTGAGGCGTGATTTTAGAAATTATTGCCAATTATCGGGTGCATGCAAGCAAAGCTGCGAGCAACAGCTAACAAAATCTATATTTTTGAAATGTGCTAATTAAGCCCTTTCATTTGATGACCAAGGTATCATTAAAAAAAAAATTTTTTTTAGTTTATGACTAAGTCCTATAAAGTAGTCTAGAAGGCACCACATTCAATTTAATGTGACGTCACATAGCGGACCAGCGGACGATCAAGACACTTCCAACGATACCTCATTTGTCAAATTATGATAAGTAGTTTAGAAGTTATGATGATTATATACATACCGATCAAAATCATAACCCACCTTTTTGCTTCGCCATAGTCAGGTAAAAAAACACAAACCCGACTGCAAAAATATAATAAAATTGAAAAGAGACAAACAAGCATTCTATTATAATCTATAGCAAGAATGTTCGTATTGCAGGCGGGGACAAACAATAACCTGAAATACGATGTAACGTTTGTTTGTCCCCGTCTGCGATACCAAACTTCTATACAGTGTGTCCCTGGATAAATTTCACAGACGGAAATGGGTGAAACTAGACCATAACACATCTACAAAATAATTTTAAAAAAATCTCAAAATCGAAATTTATTGAAAAAATCGGACAAAAATTAAAAAATTTCTTCAAAGAAACGTGTTTTTTACTTGACAACTGTTTTTAAAGGGTGTCTTCTCATTTGTCATGCAACAGCTATTATCAGCCATCATTATTATTTTTATTTTAGCGAAATTCACTCAATTAATAAAAAGTTAAAAACGTCTTTAAAAAAGTTAAAAAATCGATATGTAATAATTATTACGTTTTTTTTTGTCGATGAATAATGTTCTAGTTTCACCCATTTTCGTCTGTGCACTTAATGCAGGGACACACTGTAGAAATAAAATTATAATGCTTGTTTTTCTCTTTTCAGTTATGTTTTTGCAGTTGGGTTTTTGTTTTTTACCAATTCCAGAAATACTGTGGGTAAATTATTATTATTTTGTCTATGAGATCGGTAGATAGCTTAGGCAAAACCTTCACAGCAGGAGTCCTTGAAAACGCATCAATGGAAAAGAAAATATAATAAAAAAAATATGCCACATCCAATGTTTTTATTATGATTCTGTTAAGCAAATCACGTGCGCAAACGAATGGTTCTAAAAATATAATCAGGAAATAAACATCTGAAAATGACAATGTGCTTTGTTTTCTGAAATAAAGGTTTTAAATAGGTTTTCATATGGAAATGTTTTACGTTCATAAACTTGTTTTGATATTGATGAAGCGTGTAAATAGTCTCATCAATAGCGTAGTTTTAAGACTAAGAAAATTACTGGCGGAACAACAAAAATAAAAACAATAGGGCGGAACCTCAAGAACAAAAGTAATTTCTGAATGTTGAATCGACCACATTAAACCGACATCACATGGGATGAAATATGCAGCAATTTAAGCCCACATACCTTCTCAATCCAGAGACCCCACTCAGATCCAAGAAGACGAGCTCGATGACCATCGATGCACGCGTGTCTCTTAGAATAGCTGCCGGCCGGCAAACTCAATCTTTGAATATCCCTTGATATATTCGTCGAAACTTCAGATCCAACACAGCACTTTATGTTCTTGTCGAAGCACAGAGTCTCGCCTATTTATTTCTTGAGAAATTCTAAAATTTCACCATAAAAGTATTTTTCTTCAAAAGCGGAGCGAGGGACACATGATATATTTTTTATTGACCGAGGCGGAAGTGCAGGAAATCAGGACCCAATCACACAAATAATACACTATTATACTCGAGTCCTTTATTTTCGTTAGCTCCATCTATGGGCCATGTTGCGAGTAACTCGAGAAAGTGTCAGTAATGCGGGCCGCTGCTTCCATAGAAAGTGGTGCGAGGATTCAACAAATTAGAAATTACATTATTTAATTATTTTTATAATTGAAAAAGCCATTGACGCTTCACCAGATATTTTCTCCTCACTGGAAATCGTGACTTAGGAAGTAGGTGAAAGATTAATTAGCTATTAATTGTGTACCTAATTAAAAGTTAACTGCCCCGTTGGTCTAATGGTCACAAAAGTGATTGCTGAGTATTGGGTCCTGGGTTCATTTCCCAGGTCGAGCAAAAAGTGTTATTGAGTTTTTCCATTAGGAACTTCTCAGTAGTTTAGAAGTTGGTGGTGTGATGCTTTCGTGCCTCGGAAGTACGTAAAGCCCTGCGTACGTAAGGTCCTGCACCTAATCTCTCCCCGGTCGTGTCGGATTTAGGGCTTCCAATCTCGGGATACCGACATCTCGGTATTGCGGGATCCCTCGTCATTTTCCAATCCCGCGTGATGCGGGATTACGGGCGCAGGATCCGCGGGATTTGTGGGACTGTTCCACGCGCGCCTCAAAGAGATGTCAGCAGTGACGGGGTCAATTGGAGCTATGCCGCCGGGGTCGCGGGTAGTTCGAAAGAGATACCGTGGTCCTGGCACGGACAGCTGAAGGAGGGTGGGTTTTAGTCAGTAAAAGTCTGACACGCCCTCCCGCTCTGCGGGAGAAGTCATTTGATGATTTCCCATCTACAAAAAAAAAAAAAAAAACGGGACTGAATTTTCAGTTCAAAATGTGTTTTTTTTGGTTGATTTTTTTAATTTTGTTTTAGTGTACTTTTTGAAGAAGATAGATTTTTGTTTTTACAGTATTTGTTTTTTGTGAAGAGTAAACGGTGTAATTTGATTGATCTCATCATACTAATAGTAATACATAAATAAATGTGCAGTTAGTTGATTAATTCATTATTTTATTTGCCTTATATAAATATGAATATTTTCAATATGCGGGATCCTGCAAATACCGAGATCCCGCGGGATTGAAAATTCGTAGTCCCGCAAATACCGAGATTGAATTCAGGCTGCGGGATTGGAAGCCCTAGTCGGGTTGCCGTCCCATCCGACTATGAGAGCAAAGGAACAGAGAGTGCAGATGTGATTGCACACTGTTAGCGCGGGGAGCAAATGAAAGAGTGGACTGTATCAAGTAAAGCTTGGTATGATTTTCTTGGTATTTTTTTTTACCGTATGATTTTATAAAATATAACTTCCCGGAAAAACAATTAATGATTAAGCTTAAGAGAGGAGTATCGTCCGTCGCGATGGAGTCAGTGGAAGCGAATGATCGTCGGGTCGAGGCTGACGATGACGCGCTGATCAAGCCACCTGCTCATACAGACCACGCAAGGTATTGGGTTCGATTTCCAACACATACACTTGTGCACTATAACATCTCCTGCACGTGGCTAATCTCCGTTGAGATGGCCACTGGTGCTGGAATTCGATCGGGAGGCTTTTAAGGTAAACGCAAACTTATCCGCGCCGAACGAAACGAAGTTCGTATTAATCCTTCTGGCGATTCGTCCAATTTAGTGTGTGAAGGTTTAATTGGATTTCATACAAGTAATTCTAAAATTCGATTCATTCGGCTCCGTTCTGCTTCGTTCGGCTCTGATAAGTGTGCGTTTACCTTTAAGTTAAAAGGTAAAGGGTAAACTGGGCGGAAATAAGAAAGTGACAGAGTAAATTACTTCCACATGAGAAAAACGATAGCGCGACAAGAACCAAAATAAAAGCGTCAAACCAAATAAAAATTGTTTAAAGATAAATTAAGCTATCTATCAAAAATATTTTCAGCCAGAGTTTTATATATCCAAAAATTAAATCCATTCAATGACATGAATGTGTGAAATAGATGGTTACGAATAAAGCCCCTCATTTATTTTGGTGTTGCCTTACCGAAAACCAGCGTCAGGCACTAAGTAGTAGTCTGGCATTTCTTTGCTGATCTGCACGCTTAGCATGACCGCCATAGAAACGGGTTTTGTCGACGGAAGAATAGACAAAATGGCAGATAGTACAAATATATTTACGCATACGCGTCTAAGCATGGCAATGTATAGTTTTGTCTATTCTTCCGTCGACAAAACGTCGTCATGCTACGCGCAGCCGCACCGCGAGGAATATGTCGCATTAAGATGGTTGTAGCCCTGATTTAGTTATATCCCTAGGGATATAGCTGTCTACCGGGATATAGTTATATGAAAGCGGTTCATAACTATCTTATTAGGAACATAAGTATATTATTAGGGCCCTCTGACCAAATAGGTTAGGTTAGGTTATTAGAACTGTAACCAACTACACTCGAGTCGAGCGAGCTAACGGCGAGCGCTACGACGTAAGTGGTCGCAGTCGTAAAATTAGGGCACTCCGGTAGATGGCTATATCCCTAGGGATATAACCATGTCACGGCTAAAACCATTTTACTGTGACATAGACTTTCCTGCTAACGTGCGTTGCTGCACAATGGAATACACTTTCTATTTTATTTTATTTTGCCGAATATTGTGTGCCATATAATCAGAGGCTAAATAAATATTTTATTTTAAGTGAAACTTCTAGGCAGCGATTCGATAATTGGACCAGAATTGAGAATGAAATTTCAAGGACGCGTCACGTTTAGGCACATTTTGTTACATGAGAGAGAAGAAAAATATAACTCTTTCTGTCTCTCACACTAAATCTTTCATATTAAGAAGTTTAATTTCCACCACGTGCACGTGTGTGTGAAGCACGCACAATTTTTTTCTCTTTCTTTTCTTTGTCATGGTAAAAAACGTATTATGCGATACGATGTTGCGCAACATTTTTGCAGAAATATCGTTTTGTGATGCTAGAAACATTTTTCTCAGTAAAACTGTATGAAATGATGTCGGCGACAGTTGCACGCAATTTTTTTTTTCGTTTATAAAAATAATGCTGTGGTATTTAGATGTAGCTACCATGCATAACATTAATGCCCGCTTGCACCAATAATCACCAAATGAATTTAGCGCTAAACGAATTTTAAATATTGTCAAAAGTTGATTTTACAGTAAAAGGAAACTGGGCGACTTTGTATAGGAAGTGGTCTATTACGGTTTAGATATTTGTGTAGGGATACTAATTAATGGGTATAGATGAATTAGTATCCCTTGTGTAAAGGGGCATCAAAATGTGATCCGGTTTTTTTTTTAACAATCAATATTTATAATTTTATTAGCTAAAATAAAAACTTTTTTACAAAAAAATACAACCGACTTCCAAAAACAACACTACAAAGTGAAAAATAACTTTAATTTCGGAAGTCGGTGTCTAGTTAAATGTATTTTCGTTTTTTGCCACCGACTTCCGAAATTGAAGTTATTTTTCACTTTGTAGTGTTGTTTTTGGAAGTCGGTTGTATTTTTTTGTAAAAAAGTTTTTATTTTTCACTTTTTAGTTGTGTACCTACCCCACACAAATTCTAATACCACTACCTGCAAAACAAACTAGAACATCATCCATATAAAAGTCGGGAAAAAATACGTATTATTGAAGCTAACTCAAAAACTTCCGAAGCAAAGTTAATCAATTTTATATGGGACCAACTGTGATGTATACCCTCACGAATAAAACAAAAAAAAAAAAATCCAAATCGGTCCAGCCATCTTCGAGTAATCGGGGAACATACATAAAAAAAAAGTTTCCGACGAATTGAGAACCACCACCTTTTTGAAGTCGGTTAATAAAAGATGTAATATTTTCGGAATGTCACATTCGAAATCCGCCATAAGCAAACGAATTGTAAAGAAAGTTGTAAATCTATTGAATGAACTAAATACAATTCAATTTCGTTAGAGTGAAACTTACCTGGCATCTTACTCTAAAATCTAAATATCTAGGTATTTAAGGCACTTTCCCGCGTATTTTCAATTCTGTTTGTGACTCGGAAATAGCCGCAAGTAAGCAAACAGTTGCAAGCATTCATCAAGTAATAAGTACTTTCGTACCATACTACCACATTTCGTTTGAATGTTTTAAAAAATAATAAAAAAATCTTTTGGAAGAAAGCAAAGTTTTCTTTTTGGCCACGCACACAAAATCAACCTGCCTAACCTTTTCCCAATTATGTTGGGGTCGGCTTCCAGTCTAACCAGATGCAGCTGAATAGCTGAATACCAGTATTTTACATGGAGCGACTGCTCTGATCTCCACAACCCATTGGGGTCGCGGCATTATGCTGAGCGGTAGCCGTTTTGCGTAGATGTGACGCATATTTTCCCCAAAACTTTCTTTTTACATTGTTTATTTTATTTTATTTATTTTATTTTATTTGATAGGAATAACAAACAGCAGTATATTACGCAGTAGGCATACAATATATAACTTGCAATAAAAGTAACAAATACACTACTCAAGACGTTATCCACAGATTACCATACAGAATAGCTAGCTGTTAGCAGAGCAAGTTAAAAAAGCACTTATATTACTTATTAACTATATATTAGGGCTATGATCTCTTAAAATAGTCATAATTTCACTCTTAAACACAGCTTGGCTGAGAAACATAATATATTTTGTTGTCCTATGCGTCATGTTTACCGCAAATAAACGTATTTTCTTTCTTTCTTTCATTAACTGGGTAATACGATACTCCTTGGTAAGGCTGGTTGTCAGACTTTCGGGCTTCTGACGACACGTAACGACTGTCAAAGATCCACGAATGACAGCCGGGACCAACGGCTTAACGTGCTTTCCGAGGCAAGGAGGAGTCTCAGTATGTAAAGATGGTCAACCATCCACGGACCGACCCCGGCAAGTGTAGCTTAACCTGATGGATCGACCCGTGCGGCTGTAATTACTTAGCCACGAGCTCCTTACAGAAAATACAAAAAATAAAAAAGGAGCATTTAAAACTAACAAAGTACATATTTTTTAGAAAAAAAAAGCAAAAAAAAAAATTATAAAGACCTGTGCGAGGCCAAACAGGCTCCTATCTCAGCATAATGCATTTTTATTTAATATAGCTTTATTAAAAACGAAGTCATGCAGTCATGGAGACTGCCATCAGAAGTGAAAACTTAAATGTAAAACTATGCATAGCATTTCGCGGTGTCGCGGTGACGCAGTGACGCGAACCCGTAAGATTTCCCCCTACCAAAAATTGCTCAACGCGCCTAAAGAAGTTGTCACTTCGTTTTTTGGTAGCAGCCAATCTTATGGTATGGCTTCGTGTCACTACCTACATGCTAATGAAAACAGATATCTGTACACTACGGCTTATTTATCGTGGCAAGTCTGAACATAGGCACCAAGAAGTTTCGCGTGTGTTAAAATATTATTTTCATTTGTTTTTTTCTTTTGTTTTTTGTGTTTCACGACCTGTGTCCAAATAAACGTATTTCTTTCTTTCTTTCGCGCATGTTCTCTCACTCACACTCTCCTCAAATGGTGACATTTGATTCCTAAAACATCTTACTGCGCAGCATTCTGTGCAAAGTTCGGACCTGCCAAGATAAATCGGCCGTACTGTACCTATATCATCAGCTTCCATAATCGCCTTTAATTCGTCATTGTCGACCAAAGTCTTCGGACGACCGCGAGGTTCATTTTTCAGGTCGACCAGAACGGAAGCGAGCAAACCAATAACAAGTGGTGCGTTGGTTTGTAGTGTTAGCTCCGTAAACGTCGTTGATGTTGCGTGCCGCTTGTGCCGCGTTGCTGCCACGACGGTACTCATATTCCATAATTACTCGAATTTTTAACGTATCCATGATGACGAAAAAGATTGAAATGCGATGAAAATGTAACACTAATCAATAAACAAATGACTACTTTTGGAAAAAAAAATCCATGTTTTTAAAATAAAATTAATTTGAAATTAGAATTCTTAGCCAAACAAAAATTATTTTGATTTGAAATGGCCAGTACTGCAGAACGGCAATTTCATAGGTAAAGACTAATATACATAGTTTTAAGTTTTCACTTCTATTGGCAATCCCCTTGACTGCTTTTGTTTTTTGATTATTCTTTTTTTAAATTAACTCTACATTTTTTTTTTATTACTGACAGCTGATGTCCTTACTACAAACATTGCGCTCTGATTGACATAACACATAACATAACATTACGCCCCACAGGGTAAGGCAGAGATGTAGGTCCTACATATGGTACACCCACATTCCGCCAGTTATGTTTTAAGTCCCATGCAATACGGGGCGAGCCTATAGCCATCAACCGGGCACAAATCCAGACTCAGAGCTGCTACTGAGAAATTCCAGATACAAAAGCCCAATAACACTTTACTCGACCTAGAATAAAATACCTATATTTTTTAGGGTTCCGTACCTCGAAAGGAAAAAGCAGAACCCTTTTTTTTTTTGTTTTTGTGGATGGGAAGTCATCAAATAACTTCTCCTGCTCCGGGCAGAGCGGGAGGGCGTGTCAGACTTTTACTGACTAAAACCCACCCGTGTTCCTTCAGTTGCCCGTGCCAGAGCCACGGTATCTCTTTCGAACTACCCGCGACCCCGGCGACGGAACCCTTGTAGGATCACTGGTGTGTCTGTCTGTCCGTCTGTCACAGCCAATTTGCTCCGAATCTAATTTGAAATTTGGTACACATATATGAACTTCTGTGACCCAAACACGGACAGGTAAAGTAAATAAATTAATTTTGTATTATGGGGGTCACTTTTGGGGGGCAAACAAGAAAATAAAAAAAAAGTTTTGCAAACTATACCGGTGTGACATGTCAAATGAAAGGGTTACTGTGAGGGTCTTAAATATTTTTTTTTTTTATAATATTTTTATTATAATTTTAAAATAAATCGTTTTAATGTTATTTAAGAAAATATACGAAAATTGACCATTCTACCCCTTATCTCCGAAACTACTGAGACTAAAACTTTGAAAAAAAAATACAGAAAATAGTTATTTATCTGTAGATTACAGCAAAAACCTCTAAGAAGTCTATGGTCTCAAAATAACATGGTAAATCTCTCAATATTTTGAGTACAAACTTACATTTACAGTTGGAATGTATGGGAGAACATGTTTTTCAACTGCAATGTTAAGTTTGTTGTTGGGATAAATTCATCCCAACTACGGAACCCTTCATTGTGCGTGGTCCGACACGCACTTGGCCGGTTTTTTTTTCTATTTAAGTACCTATAATACAACATTATGTAAGCACCTACAATTCTGTTACAACATTAGTGAAAACCAGGCGTAATGAGCAGTTTATTAAATAAATAAAAAAAACTCAAATCTTTCTAGCAGCCTTCAAAGAAACCTTTATTTAAAAAAAAAGCTATCTACTTGCGTCATATAATCAAAAAAAAAAAAAAAACTATAATCAGACTGTAAATAGAATGTTTGCAATAATTGCTTACCAACAATAGACATTAGAATCTGATTGTGTTTGCTGCCAGCCTTCTCTTCCTTTGCAGAACTAACTTTATACACTTTGTTCACCATTTTTATTATTTATAAAAAAAAAAACACCCTACAAAAAATATCACAGAAACCCTTTTCAAATCACGCAATAATTATTTCAAAAATAATTTGTTATAAAAAAGACAGTCAATAATAATAAAAAAAAAACTATTTGATATTCGAATGTTATTTAAAACAAATAACGGTTGCAATTTTCGAAATTTATATTGTTCTATTTTCAACCGCGGCGTGCGTTTCGCGTGGTTGTGTGACCACGATGTATGCGTTCGCGCACTGCCCGTGCTAGTTATTAGTTATTTATATATGGCATCTCGCAGTTGACCACTAAGGGTCGAGACTGCTCAACCGGGCGTTTCCTGTGGGTTCTTTAAGCGAACTTAAAGCCCCCGGCCAGGCCTAAAACTAAGGTAAATTATTAGTCGACTGAGCGTCGCTAATAATAATATGACAGCCAGACGGGGCAGGCTGGATGCCCGTGCTATCATTATCCCTAGCTTTTATATTGGCGTTACGAGATGATGGTGAACATCGTTCATATCCGGAGTAAACAGAAGTTGTTAGAGTTCTCATAGTTATTATTCATTAAAGTTTAGGTACAATGACATTCTGATAAGGTGTCAAACCTCTTCTCTTGTACACTGAACGACTTTACTATAGTAACCTCTAGACTGCTATGTTATCCAGATCTGCCTGCGTATTGTTATAGTTAATAACTAAGTACCTAGTTTTAATATTTTGTTCAGTTTTCTTTTGTTATGTACCACTCTATCAATTTAGGTTAGCCTGTAAAGATAGGATGTGATGTTAAATAAATAAATAAATAAAATACTGAAAAGTCCCTAATTTTTCATGACAACAAAAAGAACAAAAAATCCCCGCGTTCCTCATGAAATGATCATAGGATCGCGATCGATTCGATGTTGCACTCAAATATTGCGGACAGAAAAATGCACTTAATATTAAAAACAAAACACTTTAAGTACGCACGGCTACAGATCAAGCTATACATATCCAGTATAAGCTGATCTCGCATTGTATAAGATTTTCTTACAATGAGAGGTCAGTGTAAACTGGAAATGTATAGCTTGATGTGTAACCGCGTGTACCTACAATGATAAATAGCCCGATAGTTAATGTTGTTTTTTTTCTGTCTCTAATGAAAACATTTTATCAATCTAGAAGTTGGTTCACCAATAAAAAACTAATAGAGGCCAAGTGCGAGTCAGACTAGCAAACGATGGGTTCCGTACCACAGGACAATTTATTTAACACTACTTACATGTTTATGTTATTTGTTGTTATAGCGGCATACATATGCTGTGAAAATTTCAAGTGTCTCTACATATAATATAGCGGTCAGTGTATAGTGATAATAATTCATTAATATTAATCCAAACTTTAATTGACGTTGAAACAATTGTAATCTACCCAGTATAATTCTTAATTTAATCTAAATAATTTTACTCTTATTAAATTAGTACCTTTTATTTTAATGTCATGATGACTATTTGTAATGAGGAGCTCGTGGCTAAGTAATAACAGCCGCATGGGTCGATCCATCAGGTTAAGCTACGCTTGCCGGGGTTGGTCCGTGGATGGGTGACCATCTTTACATACTGAGACTCCTCCGTGCCTCGGAAAACACGTTAAGCCGATGGTCCCGGCTGTCATTCGTGGATCTTTGACAGTCGTTACGGGTCGTCAGAAGCCCGAAAATCCGACAATCAGTCTTACCAAGGGGTATCGAATACGATGAAACCCAGTTAATGGGTTGTGGAGGTCAGATAGGCAGTCGCTCCATGAAAAATAATGGTATTCAGCTGCATCCGGTTAGACTGGAAGCCGACCCCAAGATAGTTGGGAAAAGGCTAGGCAGATTGATGACTATTTGTAATGGATTGACTATCAATTTATAATTCAGATTTTTAAAGATTATGATCTACCTAATTGTTTGTATATTATTATGACACTATATTATAATTTGCATGCTAACAAAAGCCGAATATGGTGAAACCGTACTTATGTAACATCTTTGTAAACCCATATTATGCGAATAAACTGATTGATTGATTGAGTGTGACAGACGGACGGACGAACAGCTGAGCCTTAGTAATAGGGTCCTGTTGATACGTTTTCTGTACGGAACCCTAAAAAGTAACTGTTTATTTCAGCTAATTAGCATCAATTTCGATCCACAATCCCGGAAAGAAATTTTTTTACTGTCTAGAAATTATTTTATGTCATGACAATTTTATTCTGAGTAAAATACTCGTATATTATGTCGGCTAGACATTTGCGCAACGGGTCGCAGTGTCGATTCCCGCTCAAAGCAAATATTTGCATGGCCTAGGTAAGTACAGAGTTGTTCCGGGTCTGAGTGTTTCTGCATGTTATTTTGTTCTGTAAACAAGAAATATGTGTGTTTAAAAAATCTATAGACCCTGCAAGATTTCCTAGTAATAAAAAATAACTTTAAAAAAATCACTAACAAGCAAAAAAATAACTTTTGTTTCGGAACTCGGTGTCTTTGGTTTAGTATTTTCGTATTTTTGCCTCCTCCTTTTTTTTGAAATCGGTAAAAAAATACTGTGTGTTATTAAGTCAACTACCAGGCCCAGTTTGCAATAAATCACCCGGTTCTTTACCTTCCGCATCTGCTCTGACCTAGCCGCCTTTTAAAGATCGTCTTTTCATCTGAGAGCATCATCTGGCTTAGTGGTATAGGCACTTTAATAATAATAATACCAGTGTATTATTAACCCACACTACAGGGCAAAGGAGGAGATTGTTGAGATGGATGTGTGGAGTGACGAAAATGTATAAAGTAAGAAACGTGTTTAGAAGGGGAAGTTTGAAAGTGACGCCAGTGACAGAAAAGTTGAAAGGAAATTGTTTGGCTTGGTGAGGAAACGCATGTGACTAAAAAAGTGATGCATATAAAATGTTGATGGATGGAGAAGGAGAGGAAGGCCAAAGAAAAGATGGATGGATTGTGTGAGGAACGATATGAAAGAGAAGGGAGTGAATGATAGCGTGACGGTTGACAGGGGAGGATGGAACAAGAAAACGTGGTGCGCCGACCCCACGTAACACAGGATAAGGGCAGGAAGATGATGCAGGACAAAGGTCTCTTCTCATACAGAGAAGGCACGAGCATTGATCACCACGCTTGCTCAAGATGGGTTATTGGATTGGGTATATTGGCACTGACCAAATTTACTTTGTGTAATTTATTTCATCACCACTGCTCTCAAAACGGTGAAAGAAAACATCGTGAGGAAACCGGCATGTCCTAGAATCAAAAATTCGAAGCAAACTGGGCCAGCGTGGTGAAAGAAAGAAAGAAAGAAAAACGTTTATTTGGACACACTTCGTGAAACACAAAAGCAAAAGAAAAAAAAAATGAAAATAATGTTTTAAAACAAAAGTGTGTGCCTCACGGCTGCGCCAAAAAGGTTCATTTCAGCATTAATGCCAGACAGATGCTGCCTGACGCTGGTTTTCTAATGAACCTGTAAAGACAAGTGACGAGGAGTACAAACAGTTTCAACATACCTAATTGATAATTTATATATTTATAAATAAATAAACTAGTAATCAAAATATAATTACAAAAAAAGATATAAAAAAATAAAAATAATAATTTTGTACTTGATCTAAATAGTATATATATTTTTTATTTTTTCAACAGGGATCTATTCTAAAGACATTATTTTACTAAAAGGTAACATAACTAAAACTATTAAAAAACTAAAATATGGCGTCGAAAAATTCCTCCGCATCGCTGTCGACTGGTAAAGTACCCAAGAGACTGGCGGCATTGTCACGTTGTATGGCAATGCTAAGCCGCTGGCCAAGGTAAAAGCCAGCCCTTGGGTCACGGGAAGTGTCAACCAGCCGTTTGGAGATTTCGTTGAACAAACTATGTGCACTCGGACCCCACGGCCCAAGGGTTTCAACCCCAAAAGGCTCGAAAATATAATTACCGATAAGGTTATTATACTTCCGCCGCTTGAGGTTTTCCGCAGCGGCAGCAGCAGTGCCAGCACAGCACGCAGAGCCAGGAAGATGGAATGGCGCAAGAGTATCGACACACGTTGCGTCCCACACTAAAGGCCTTCCCAACTTCCATGGAAATAAAGACATGATAGTATATAGATATTTAGTTATATATAGTCATATCTAGATAGTTTTATATATTATATAAGCATTTTAATGTATATGAAATATAGTATGGTGGATTATACACCACTCCCTCTCACACAGAGGAGGCCTGTGTCCCAGCGGTGGGATCTTAATTAGAATCCCATGCTACGCTTGCCGATACTTACGCGGTTTTCACTTGAGGACTCGTCTGCTTCAACGGCTATCGGTTCTCCACAGACTACTCCTGGCTACTTGTATTGTATTAATAACACTGAATAATGTAACTGCCTCGTTGGTTCCCGGGTTGGGCAAAGTGTTATTGAATTTATCCATTAGGAATATCTCAGTAGCAGCCCGGAGTCTGGATTTGTGCCCGGTTGATAACAATAGGCGCGCCCCCTATTACATGGGACTTAAACATAACTAGCGAAATGTGGGTGAACCCTTCGACGAATACAGGGGTGATGTTATGTTATCACACTAATGTTATATTATAAACGCCAAGTACGGAAGACGAAGCCAAAACCCTCCTACACTTACACTACCAACTCAGCTGGCCAGCTGTACTGTGCTTCTTGCAACCGAGTCTTTAAGACGAAGTTCAGTTTTGCTAGCCACATCAGAGCTCACCGGAATAAAGACCCAGATTAAAAAATATATAGGAGTCGCCATCGCCGGATACGGTGTGGACGACATGATGATATAGGCGAAAGTTTGTGAGTTTGTATGGTTGTTAATTCTTCACGCTCAAACGGCTGGGCTAATTTTGTTAAAATTTGGTATTGATGTTATGTTATCACACTAATATTATAAAGGCGAAAGTTTGTGCAACATAACATCAATACCAAATTTTATCAAAATTGGTCCAGCCGTTTGAGCGTGAACAAGTAACAAACATACACACATACAAACTTTTTAACACCCTGGATTAACACATAGGCTACTTTTATCCCGGTTTACGCGGGTGAAACCGCGGGGCACAGCTAGCTAGTGTGATATAAAAAACGTTTCACATGTACTATAGGTATTAGATCATGAGCCCTTGTTTTGAACTTGACCGATTATTTCCATTATTGGCTCAATTAATTGTTGTTATTTTGACCTGTTAGATGCTCGTCTATATGTTTTTCGCGCAAATCAATCAAGGCAATATTTCCGTGGACAATGATTGAATGACGCGGCGGTAAAAATAGATAGCTATACATTATTATTATTAAGACATTTATTTCAGACGTAGTCCATAATAATATACTGTTAGTAACACAAGAAACCTTATAATCCTATTGTTAGTACATACAAAAAACAAAGCCACAGAAAGAAATAAAAATAAAAATCACAAAGTGGCACCGCACAGGAGTGCCAGTTTATGGCAAGCCCTGGACGCGACCACCCGCAGTGTGTAGTCGCATCCAGTGCTGCCACATCGGCGAGTCCCAGCGGCCCACGAAAACGCTCAGAAGGCTGTTCGAGCTGGCCCGCATGCGCTTTATAAGAGACGCACAACGCTTCCGCATGATTGCATGAAAACCATCCACACTTTTCACCGCAAACATTGCTGAAACATTCCTGAACGCGTTATTATACTGTACACGCAGAGCACTGTATGTACGCTGCGTGTACTTAGTTCACAGGCTACGTACGTATACGTAGGTGCCGAAAAGAGAACTTTCTAAAATGTTTCTTCCTCCTTATTTTATCCCCTTGAGTGTATGATTTGTTCCCTCAAATATCCCCAAAAGCCCGCAATCGAAAAAAAAAAATATATTTATTTCCATCTCTAATAATGTGATATCCTACTAATGTTCAATTAATCTGCTTAGCCTTTTCCCAACTATATTGGGGTTAGCTTCCAGTCTAACCGGATGCAGCTGAATACCTGTATTTTACATGGAGCGAATGCCTATCTGACCTCCACAACCCAGTGACTGGGTAATACGATACCCCTTGGTAAGACTGGTTGTCAGACTTTCGGGCTTCTGACGACTCGTAACGACTGTCAAAGATCCACGAATGACAGCCGGGACCAACGGCTTAACGTACTTTCCGAGGCACAAAGGAGTCTCGGTATGTAAAGATGGTCACCCATCTACGGACCGACCCCGGCAAGCGTAGCTTAACCTGATTGATCGACTTAGCCACGAGCTCCTCTTTGATATCCTACTAATGTTATAAATGTGAAAGTTTGTATGTTTGGATGTTTGATACTCATTCATCACCAGCCTAGCTTTTTCCCAGCTATGTTGGGGTAGACTTCCAGACTAACCAGATGCAGCTGAATACAAGTATTTTACATGGAGCGACTGCCTATCTGATCTCCTTGCATGTTCTTTCCTCAACACGCAAAAACGCTGAACGCATTTGGATGAAATTTGGCATACAGATAGTTTATAATCTGTATTAAAAATATGATACTTCTTATCCCGGTAGTACGAGTATGTTCCCGTGGGAAATTTTCCGGCATCCTGGCAACAAGGGTCGACCTCGGGTTGGGACGCCTCATCTTCCGACGGTAAACAAATCGTTTCTTGAGTCCACGGGGGCGGGTCTTCTTCCATCTTCGGTAAGCACGCCCGTATCGCCTCCCAAAACGCCTGATCGGCACTAACAAATAGCAAACGGTTCTTTAATGCATTATCCTATCATCTTATTCACTGGACACAAATATAATTGGACCTTAAGCGTCTTTTTGTTTTTGTAGTACGCACGGCTACAGATCAAGCTATACATTTCCAGTATAAGCTGATCTCGCATTGTGTAGGATTTCCTTACAATGAGAGGTCAGTTTAAACTGGAAATTTTGTATAGTTAGTTAGTCATAGTATAGTACGCGCGGCTACAGATCAAGCTATAATTTCCAGTATAAGCTGATCTCGCATTGTGTAGGATTTCCTTACAATGAGAGGTCATTGTATACTGGAATGGTATAGCTTGATGTGTAGCCGTGTGCATGCTAGTTAGTGTAACAAGTGTTAAATTGTTTAATGTCATATCACTTTTGCACTTCACTGACCAAGCAAACTTTTACGACCTTCCAATACCCAATTTAATATCAATTTTAAAAAAAAAACTTTATTGGCATAAAAAAATGTGTACAAGCAAAGTGAAGCCTTGACTCCTGCGCTAGGTAACACCTGTGTTACAGGAGCCAGATCCATCCATCCATTCGTTATGGAGATTTTGTTACCGGTTTTTACAAAAAAAGTATTTTATGACATCAGAGAACCAGTTGTTGCTGTTGTCTTGAGACCACTGAATGATTGTTATAGTAATTGGACTATAGAAATGTGTCTGTGGTGGAATGAGCGTACAGTTGGTTTGAAACGAAAGCGGCGGCCAAAGCCGCGGGAAAAAGCTAGTCTCTTATAATCTCAATAATCATAATCACAAAAAAGAATTCGGGGTGCGTAGTACACGCAACCGGCGCGCGTATGACCAGATATATGAACGTAAACGAGGCAAAAGAAGTATGTAAGGATCGTAGCAGGTGGCGTTCTGTAATTTCTGCTACCATGGGCAAAAGGCGTAAGTTAATATATGTACGGTCAGTAACAGAAGTCGATTAACACTGTTACTTTTTGACATCATCTAAATTAACAGAAAAGGATTCGATAAACTGGTTTTTTTTCGTTAAACTGTTATGAGTTAATGTTGTTAAAATTTTAAGTACTTCTGTTCCGATTTGTATTAAATATTTCGCTTGATAATTAAGATTAAAAAACTGCAAGTGCTAATCGACTTTTGGTGCTGACTGTACTAAAAAAGGGTTCTATCTGTCTACCGCCTCTCTGCAACTACATATCATAATTCTTACCGAGACCAATTTTATTTGATTAATAAAAATTGTATGATCCATTTGTATTATATTATGTTTCATCATCATCTGCCCAGCATTACCATTAACATTATTTACAAAATAATACATATTATTGTAATACTATCTTCCACAATTCGATTAAATGTAGTGGTTTGTTGTACAGGCTGAGTTTTTGCGATGAGGAAAATCATTTTGATAAATATCCATTTCGTTTTCTTTACCAAACATATCTTTATTATTTAATAGTCAATAAATTACGTGATAAGAAAAACTTAGACAATTACTTTTATATGTCGGAGGAGAATGTCGGCGTTCGTTGCCGAACTAGTCGTCGTCCATTGTTGTAGCCGAAATAAGACTCATTAAGCACTCTACAGATGTAATTAGATCGATTTAACAAACAATCGGTTAGAAAGTAGCACATACGATTCGAATGGAACTGGATTCGTATCGTAACGCGGTGAGGTCGGGGCGAGGTTGATAGCACATGTCCGTTCAGTTCGGTGTCTAATCTCGAAGTCCTCGTCAGGTACAGGAACCTTGAATGACAGCCGTCATCTGTCACTGTTATTTTCCCCCGCAAACTCAAAATGACACTGACAGCTCGCACAGTGATGCCAACCCCATTTCCTAACACACCGAAGTCGGTACAACTTCAGAATCCACGACATACTCGTATATACACACATCAAAAGTGTCTAGGGATCAAGCATTTTTATGCGGATTTCTTGAGATTGAGATGTGGCTTTGTAATAAATTTATGATTTTATAAATTTATATGGATCCTTTTTGGTGCATTTCATAATTTGAATCAGGAACTGTGAATCAAATTCGAGTAAAAGATGAAAATCAGCTGTCAATATTTTCCCTATAAAAACATACAACGCATTGAAGACATTATTAGTGCTACTGTTTCCCTACTACTGATTAAAACCAACGTTATTATGGAGCGGCGACGTCATTTAAGCAGGGAAGAAATGCTCAGAGCCGTGGGAATGATAGAAGCTGGTTCCCGGCAACGTACTGTGGCTTTAGCTCTGAATACAAGTCAGAGTGTTATCAGTCGACTTTGGACACGTTACCGAAGCACTGGTACCGTGGCTGAGCGCCATGGAGGACGGTATCGCTGCACCACACGGAGACAAGACCGATACATTCAAATCTTAACTCGAAGAGCTCCAACTATAACCGCCATGATGTTAGCCGTGAGGCTTCATCACTCTTCAGGGAACTTAATTAGCGACCAAACAGTCAGAAACCGCTTGCATGAAGTGAACCTTCATTCCCGAAGACCGCTACGGGTACCACCTATAGCAATGCACAATCGTAGGATTCGATATCAATGGGCTCTTGAACACAGAAATTGGGCAGAAGAACAATGGCGTTTCGTGTGCTTTTCTGATGAGTCTCGTTTTGGTATGAGACCGGATACAAGACGTATACGACACTGGAGAACCCCTGGACGCCAACAGCACTTAAAATCTTGCCAGGAAGTCCATCCTTATAGTGGTGGAACCATCATGGTATGGGCGGGTATTTGGATCGGCGGAAGAACTGAGTTGATTTGGATCAGAGGCAACCTCAACGCTCAAATTTATGCTGAGACGATTGTATCAGACGTCATCGTTCCTCTACAAGTGCAAATCGGTCCCTTATTTCAGTTAATGCATGATAATGCACGACCGCACACCGCAAGAGTTGTAAGACAGACTCTCGCCGCAGCTAACATCAATGTCCTGCCCTGGCCTGCTCAGTCGCCAGACTTGAACCCGATTGAGCATGCATGGGATATGCTACAGAGAAGAGCTCTGCCGAATATGGAGGGTATCCAGTCGCAAGAAGACCTTTTTTTGTTGTTGCAACGAACATGGGCGGCCATTCCACAGCGTGATTTGGATGAACTCATTTTGAGTATGCCAAACCGATGTTCTTGTGTTGTTAGTGTTTGCGGTAGAAACACGGATTATTAATTGTTTAAGTTACCCAATAAAATTTTAAAGAAAACTGTTATTTCAGTCTTTTTTTCGAACTTTAATGTTAGTGGTTCAAATGTCAAAAATCCCTTTATTAGGAAAATGGCAAATTTCTTTATTAATGCAAAGGTGACTTGGTTTATCGTTACTGTGACAAACGAAAACACTTTATTTGATGAATCCTTAAAGAAAATTTTAATTAATATCAATCAGGAGAAAAGTTATTGCAAAAATATATGTTGATCCCTAGACACTTTTGATGTGTGTATATTTTTGAAACTTGTTTTTAGGTATTTTCAGGTTCTTTTGTACATTCATTTTCAGGTTCTTTTTCTATGTAAAGAAAGAAAGAAAGAAAGAAAGAAATAAAAATATTTTATTTGGGACACGCACAGGAAATACAGCTAAAAAGAGGGTATAAAAGTAACAAAATAAACATTAAAAAACAAAAAAACAAAAAAAAAAAGAAATCAGACTAAAAAAAAGAGACCTGTGCGAGGCCAAAAAGGCTCCCATCTCAGCATAAAGCTGCGATATTTAAAAAATAAATACCGCAACGCTGGTATTCTGATACGTGTGTGTGTGTGTGATGCCACGGACATACCCACGGATATCAATTAAAAATAGCAAGGGGAATAAAATAAAATAAAATACAAACACTAGAATACTTGAAAAGAAAAAACAAAAACCGTCAATAAGGTGTAAAGTTCGACTCACGCTTGACGCCCGACGGTCCAACCTCACTTGTCTATGCTATAGACTATTGTCTATATTTCTATGACAAGCGATGAGACCATGCATGAGACGCGGGCGCAGGCGACTGGCTGTCAAAGTGTCAATGTGCATAAATGTAAAAAGGAAGTAAAGTTTTGACACAAATAAAACAGTGAGTGAATAATTATGTAACTATTGTATGCCCTAAGGGTGGGACATAGCTTTTTTTTTTTCTTTATTTGTGGATGGGATATCATCAAAAAATTACTTCTAATGATTCTTCTAATGAGGGCGTGTCAGACTTTTACTGACTAAAACCCACCCGTGTTCCTTCAGTTGCCCGTGCCAGGGCCACGGTATCTCTCTTTCGAACAACCCGCGACCCCGGCGGCATCGGCCCAATTGACCCCGTCACTGCTGACATCTCTTTGAGGCGCGCGTGGAACACAACGCGCCGTCGACCCGGGCCGCAAGGGCGGGACATAGCTGATCATTATTTAATTATTTAAGACCTGTATTACCTATGTGCCTACCTATGATACACAATAAAGATATTGATTGATTACACAAACAAAAACTAAACACTCCAAAGTACTACAGCACTACTTACTGTTTATTGTACAGACGCCAGCAGGTCAAGCCACCCGAAACTGTAAAATTTTCCCAATCAACCTTGAACCTAATGCTTTAGCGAATAAAGATGAAACTCTATTAAAGAAATTTGACAGACTGTAGTAGCTTGATGTGCTGGCGTCTGTACATAAACATCATAATGATGTGATAATTTTCCAAAATTGAGCTCATGTCTCTTAAGTTTCTACTTTTCCTTTTTTCTCATAATTCAATGTTCACTACCGTGCCTCGGAAAGCACGTTAAGTCGTTGGTCCCGCCTGTCATTCGTGGATCTTTGACAGTCGTTACGGGTCGTCAGGAACCCGAAAGTCTGACAACCAGTCTTACCAAGGGGTATCATATTACCCAGTTACTGGGTTGTGGAGTTCCATATAAAATACTGGTATTCAGCTGCATCCGGTTAGACTGGAAGCCGACCCCAACATAGTTGGGAAAAGTTAGGCAGATTGAATTCAATGTTCACTGCTAAAAGGAGATCATTAATTTTGGGCTAAATATTATGAAAGTAAGACAAACACCAAAAAAAGTTATATTCCGTTAGAACGTGTTATTCTCTTCACTTTTCACTATGAGACCAAATCTGTGGGGTCATTCCCTGTGCTGACAAACGAGTTTGAAAAATACTGTTTTTAGCATGTTTATTAAAAAAAGAATCGTAGTAAAAAAAAAACAGAATTAAATAATGAAATTGTATTGTTTCGGATTTTTTTTTTTGGCTTTTGACTCACAGGTTTTACAGGAGATCATTCACCGTCCATAAAATGTTGGGCTAAATCTATATCTAATGATCTAATGATCTAATGATCTAAGGATCTAATGATCTGCTTTAATTGCAGGTATAGGTACTCTCCTTGTATACATTACTCATAATTCATTTGCAAAATAATTTCTTAAGATCTGCGGGAAAATCCATCGTTATCAGTAAATGTAATTAAATAAAGACTTGGTCTTGAGGTCAGTCGTGTACAAGTGATAAGAGAACACGGTTCAGGGGAATCCTTTCTGCTGTAATCTACCTAGTTTTTTTTACTATATTCTTGGTTCTTGCAATGGGCATGGTTCAAAGTAATGCTAACTGCGAAAAGGGGTTTTTATAAGGTGTAACTTAAATAACACATAACCTCTTAAGGGGTCATTGTATTCAACATTATGAACAACTTTTACTATGGGACCAAACTTGAAATCTCGAAAATAAAATCAGTTGTTCCCTACATTTTGACGAATTATGCGAACATAAAAGTAGGGAAGAGCTGATTTAATGTTTAGTCCCATAATAAAAGTTGAGTACAAGTTGAGTACTGAGTACAGTGAGTTATTTCAGGAGGATGCGCTGTGGCAGCCCGCGAAATTCATTTTTCTTGCGTTTTATTCAATCTACAGGTCCGTGTCAGATTATATCTTGATCAAAATATGATACACGGAAATAAAACATATGTATTTATATAATTTTAACCATACAAATCATTAATACACCTCTCTAAGTTAGATTTCGTGCAGAGTTATTATATTACGTTCGTTCGACTAATCTGCACGAAGTCTAACTTAGAGAGATGTTTTGATGATTTTTATGGTTAAAATTATATAATTACATATGTTTTATTGGCGCGTGTCATATTTTGATCAAGATACAACCTGACACGGACCTGCACATTGCGAAATACCCAACGAAAATTGAATTTCGCGAGCTACCACAGCGCATCCCTCTTAAGTTAGGTACACCTTGTATGGTTTGTTCCAAAAGTGTGTGATGAAAGTATAAACAGTCCCTGATCAGGTTAAATTCTTATACAATCACTCCCAAAAGGGAATTAGTAACACATTCATCCGTATTTAGGCTTCAACTTTCTGTCTCACCACTTTTCCCAACAATCAAACAATAATTTTGATTAGGTATATTAAGTACCTAATTGTGATTAAAAAATTATCGCTGAAAATGGAGGTTATAAAATTAACCTCAAATTTCAAATGAAAAACAGCTTTAACGTTTGTTAGAAACTCTTTCTTCGATAGTCGGATTTCCGGAATCGATTAATCATTTTTATATATTAAATTTGATAGACATTCATTATGATTAAATTATTATCTGTATTTAAATTTAATAACAATATTTAAATACTGTTTACATTAATATTAAAATTAAGTGTTATCGCACGCACTACTTCCGGTTGTACCACCACGTTTTATGATAAATATCAACCCAGGTTATTTCCGGTAACAAAATAACAAGTGGTGGGAAGTAGTGCGCACGATCGGTAGTCAGTCGACGTTGAACAGTGTTGAACAGTGGAAGTGTAAGTGATTTTGTAGAACATTTGAAGTGTAACTTAAGTGTAAGAAACTTAATAAATATTTCTATCCTGACAAAATTGTTTAAAATTACCCTGAGCTCTAATACGTTACTTTAAATCAGAATTAAGCCTTATGGTTAAGTAATCGTCGCGGGTAGTTCGAAAGAGATACCGTGGCCCTGGCACGGGCAACTGAAGGATCATGGGTGGGTTTTAGTCAGTAAAAGTCTGACACGCCCTTCCGCTCTGCCCAGAGCGGGAGAAGTCATTTGATGATTTCCCATCCACAAAAAAAAAAGGGTTAAGTAATCAAATCAAAGTTCTATTTGTAAGAGGCACTACAAATTGAGAGCAGTGGTGGCCCAGTGGTAACGGCCGTTACTTAAAAGTTGTAGGTCGTAGGTTCGACCCCAGACAAGCGCTTTACTTTGTGTAAATTATTCATCACCACTGCTAACAAAACGGTGAAAGAAAACATCGTGAGGAAACCGGCTTGTCCTACAAATAAAAATTCGAAGATATATTTGTGACATCTACCAACCTGCACTGGGCCCGCGTGGTGGATTGCAGCCCACTTTCTCTCACGGAGAGGAGGCCTGTGTCCCCGCAGTGGGAACATTATTAGGCTTATTTTGCTACTAAAAATTAGTATCCACAGGTAATTTGTTTACATTTTCATAAGATACTTTTGGAATAGACCACAGGTTCAATATCAAAAATGGCGCAAGCCGTGCTAGTTCAGGTACAAATGAGCGCACGTCAAAGGTACACACCAGTATAAGCTGGCCTCGTTCTTTTGAAACTCTGTACTACGCTAAGCTAGCTCAAGATCAAAGTATTAACAAAAGCTGAAAAAAAGTGTTTTTAGGGTTCCGTATCTCTGGGCACGCCACAATTGCGGCGATAAGTCCCCTCTTTGAGGAGTGGTTGGAGAGGCGCCACGGCGTCCTCACCTTCCGCCTGATGCAGGTCCTCACCGGACACGGTTGTTTCGGGAGGTTCCTGTTTCGGATAAGGCGGGAGGAAACGCCCAGGTGTCACCATTGTGTGGATCGCCCGGAGGACACGGTGGAGCATACAGTGGAGGTCTGCCCGGCTTGGGCGAGGCACCGCCGTGTTCTTACGGAGGCGATCGGCGGCGGCGATCTCTCGCGTCCAAACCTGGTCCAGGTCATGGTGCGGAGCGAGAGTGCATGGGAAGCCGTCACCTCCTTCTGCGAAGCAGTAATGCTCAAGAAGGAGGAAGCGGAACACGTGAGGGACAGGCAACAGCCGCGCCCTCGCGCCCCTAGCCGCCGTAGGAGATGCCTTGGGCTGCGGGAATCGATTGCCGATTCCCGGCCACCGTAGGCGCGGGCTTGCGGACGACGAGTAATGGGCAGCTCGCCGTCCGGTAAGGACCAGGCCCGGGTCGACGGCGCGTTGTGTTCCACGCGCGCCTCAAAGAGATGTCAGCAGTGACGGGGTCAATTGGGCCGATGCCGCCGGGGTCGTGGGTAGTTCGAAAGAGATACCGTGGCCCTGGCACGGGCAGCTGAAGGAACATGGGTGGGTTTTAGTCAGTAAAAGTCTGACACGCCCTCCCGCTCTGCCCAGAGCGGGAGAAGTCATTTGATGATTTCCCATCCACAAAAAAAAAAAAAAAAAAAAAAAAAGGGGTTCCGTATCTCAAAAGAAATAACGGAACCCTTTTAAACGATCACTCGTGTTTCCGTATGTCTGTCACAGCTAATTTGCTCCGAATCTAATGGACCGATTAAGTTTTTCTGTGACCCCAACATGAACGTGTAACGTAAATAAATGAATTTTGATTATGGGGGTCACTTTTGGGGGAAAAACAGAAAATTAGAAAAAAAAAGTTTTGCAAACTGTACCATGTGAAATGAAACGGCTTACTGAAAGGGTCTCAAATCAATTCTTTTATAATTTTGAACTAAATTGTTTTAAAGTTATTTAAGAAAATAGGCGAAATTTGAACAATCCCCCCCTAATCTCCTAAACTACTAAGCCTAAAATTTTTAAAATAATACACAAAATAGTTTTATATCTATAGATTACAGAGAAACCTATGAGAAGTCTATGGTCTTAAAATTACATAGAAAATCTCTCAATATTGAGCATACAAACTTACATTTGCAGTTGCAATGTATTATTTTTTTTATTCGTTATTTTTATACCTACCAATAATTTGTTTATTCACTTTTCCGTCATAGTTTTTGTCTACGGTATTTTCCAAGCGTAATACCTAGTCATAATTAATTATTGCTAAGCGGTCCCCCGAACCGATCTATTGTCATTAATTTCTATTGTAGTACCCACATAATATTGTCGCTTCTATTCAATTATTTTCATTTGGTAGACGATCAATTTGCGCAACAATGTGTGTGTATTAATCACGTAAAAATTGACAATTGCAACAGTCAATTTTCTGCAGTATCGTAACAAAGAGGCAAAAACGTTAAATAAAGATAATAAGGAAAACAATCATGATCGGGGATTCCTGCGATGAACGTATTCCGATCACGATTGTACGTGAATCGAATGTTTGTTTCCTTTGCGAGCGTGATGCGACAACGCGATGTTAATCGATGTGAATGAGTAAAGGCGATCACCCAAACTGGGATCTTTTTTTTTTGGCGGCCATCAATAGATTTGATGACAAAAATTTTTTTTTGTCCGTCATAATGATTATTGGACACGTATTTTTTCTTTTTTTAAGTAATCAAAGATTACGGCGATACATTGAGTTAATAAAATGTGGCATGAAGTCACTCCTTGCTAGGTTTTATACGTAGGTTGTTATTGTTGTGATGTAGTGAGCCCCCCACTCCCCAACTTTAAAGCGTTTTATCTGAGTAATTTTTATTAATATTGTACAGCAAAAATACGTGTCTAATATTTTTTATTATCTGATTGACGGACTAAATAGTTTTTTTTTTTTTTATCCAGGCATCATCCTTATTATAATGATAAATTTTAAAGTACACAGAGAACGCATTATTGTTTACTAAATCAAAGTGTGAAAGATGAGAACAATTTGGGTTTGGTAAGAATTAGAACGTCGGCGACGGGAAACAATTATTATTATTTTGGTATTTACGCGCTGCAAGTTACAGCGTTGTTGCCATACAAACAAAATGTTTCTACTACTGCCACCGTTCAAATAAAATGTAAATCATTGCTGGCCGCCGACTTTTTTTTTATGGCAAATCGTCGAACAAAATGGATGATCTCCTTTGGCATTGAAGAAGATTCATGGAGTATATATATATTATTACATAATATAAATCAAAGTTGCTTTTCGTGCGCTTCTAAACTACGCAATGGATTTGCGATTTTCACCATCATTGAAAGAATTTAATAGGTCTTTACCTATGAAATTGCCGTTTTGTATGAAAAAATTTAAACGAATTTTTTTCATGCATTTTTTATTTGTATTAATCGAAGTAAGCACCCATGTAATCAATGCATCTTTGCCAACGCAGTGGCAGTTAATTGATGCCCTTCTTAAAGAAATCAGCTGGACGGGAGGCAACAAATTCTTCAAAGGCATTTTGTACTGCCTCTCGGGTATTGAATTTTTTTCCCACCAACAAGTTATCCAAATTCTGGAAAAAGTAGTAGTCTGTAGGCGCAAGGTCTGGTAAGTAGGGCGGATGACGGAGAGCTTCCAACCCCAGTTCTTGCAACTTGGAGACCGTCTGCTGTGCAGTATGAGGTCGAGCGTTGTCGTGCAGGAGCAGCGGAGACGAGCGATTGACCAATGCTGGTTGGAGATGTGCCAGCTTCTCCATCATTGTGTTCAGTTCTTCACAGTACACATCTGAAGTAATGCTCACCCCGTTTGGTAAGAAGCTGTGATGAATCACACCGGCGCTAGACCACCAAACAGTGACCATCACTTTTCTAGGGGTAAGTTTTCGTTTAGGGCATTGTTTAGGTGCTGAACCAGGATCCAACCAACTTGCTGAGCGCTTGCGATTATCAAACAGAATCCATTTTTCATCGCAGGTAACAATGCGGTTCAAAATTCCTTCATTTGTGTGTCTGTTGAGCAGTGCAAGGCACGTCTCGACGCGTACTTCGCGCTAGCGATCATTGAGTTCGTGGGGCACCTATTTGTCAAGCTTTTTTACCTTGCCAATTTGACGCAAATGGACCAATATGGTTTTGACGCTAACGTCGAAAGCTGCTGCTAATTCAGCCGTAGATTGTGTATCATCAGCTTCCACAATCGCCTTTAATTCGTCATTGTCGACCAGTCTTCGGACGACCGCGAGGTTCATTTTTCAGGTCGAAATTTCCAGAACGGAAGCGAGCAAAGCAATAACAAGTGGTGCGTTGTTTTGTAGTGTTAGCTCCGTAAACGTCGTTGATGTTGCGTGCCGCTTGTGCCGCGTTGCTGCCACGACGGTACTCATATTCCATAATTACTCGAATTTTTAACGTATCCATGATGACGAAAAAGATTGAAATGCGATGAAAATGTAACACTAATCAATAAAAAAATGACTACTAAAATAAAATTAAAATAAAAGTAAAAGTTTTTAAAATAAAATTAATTTGAAATTAGAATTCTTAGCCAAACAAAAATTATTTTGATTTGAAATGGCCAGTACTGCAGAACGGCAATTTCATAGGTAAAGACCTAATATAATACATTTAAACTGCATAAATGATAAAGAAATCTGTTTTGTCAAGTCGTATACACCATGCGAAGCAGGAGCAGATCGGTAGATCTGCTCCTGTTCTCTGTAATTTCTGAATCTGTAATCTGATCTGTAAGTAATGACAGAGCCGCATGGGTCGATCCATCAGGTTAAACTACGTTTGCCGGGGTTAGTTCGTGGATGGGTGACCATCTTTACAAAACCGAGATTCCTCCGTGACTCGAAAAGCTCGTTAAGCCGTTGGCCCCGGCTTGTCATTCGTGGATCTTTGTCAGTCTTTACGGGTCGTCAGAAGCCCGAAAGTCTGACAACCAGTCGGGGTACCGTATTACCAATTACCCAGTTACTGGGTTGTTGAGGTCAGAAAGGCTGTCGCTCCATGTAAAATACTGGTATTCAGCTGCATCCGGTTAGACTGGAAGCCGACCCCAAAAGGCTAAGCAGATTGATTGAATTACGATAATTTTCGTTTTTAACTAAAATTTTATTTTTATCTACAGGGAGTCCCCTTGCAGCCAAAATCTTGCGTGATTATTTTAACAACACCAACACGGCTTGGTGAGAGCAGTCACCTCCATAAGATCGACGACCTACTCTGCTAATCTTTCAGATAATATATCTAATAACAATAAAAGTGATGAAATGGAGTTATCTATATTATATAAAAAGTGTAACTGATTATAAGATGTAATTGAACTAAATGAAAACCTTTATTTAAGATACATTATGTAAATATTGCAATAGTTTACAGGTATACTCGATCTCGAAATTACATAACCACCCTAAAGTTGAACATCACTTGTACGGTCAGCAACAGAAGTCGGTAAACACTGCTACTTTTTGACATCATCTAAATTAACTCAAAATAATACGATAACCTGCGTTTTAGCGTTTCGTTTATTAGATAAGAGTTAATTTTCCATAAAATTTACATCTGTACCGACTTTAATGAAGTATTTTTCTCAATAATTAAGATTTAGAAAATTCAAATGTTAATCGACTTTTGTTGCTGACTGTACGTCATAAAATGACAATTTTATTTCATCTGACAGTTAGATACTTTTAGGCAGGTGTCACACACCCTAGCGAAACCGCAGTAGTTTCGCTTTGACTTGTTCGTTGTACGACAAGCGATACTGCCTGTTCTAACGTACAGAAATATGTACATTAGAACAGGCAAAGATAATCATAATCAAATGATTATGATTCTCTTTCCCGCGTGATTTCGCCGATCTGCTTGAAAGCCGGTTACACCTCCGCGCTCAGTTCGCTATTCTATTGCAGTGCCACGTTTATTTCTCACGTAGTATATGTGGCAGTCTGCATGTTTTTAAAGCGAAACTTTTTTAAATTTGTTTGGATATCTTACATGGATGTTGATTTTACGGAAAAACTAATGCAAGAGATCCAAAGTAGACCTATAGTGTATTTACTAAGTCTAAAGCAACGACATTTTGCTCCGATTAGCATAATCAGCCTATAATGTTCCTACTGCTGGGATACAGACCTCCTCTCTTCGAGAGGGAGTGGGCTGTAATCTACCACGCGGGCCCAGTGCGGAATGGTCATAGAAATATGGGGTTGGTAGATATCACATGTCTTCGAATTTTTGGTTCTAGGACATGCCGGTTTCCTCACGATTTTCCTTCACCGTTTTGAGAGCAGTGGTGATGAAATAATTTACACAAAGTAAAGCGCCTGCCGGGGTTCGAACCCACGACCTAAAATTCGTAAGTCGGTATCATTACCACTGGGCCACCACTACAGTAGTGCTATTCGTGCTATTCTGTAAACATCTCACCGTGATAACTCAGGTGAAGTGAGCGTGAAGTGAGCCGTCATGCCACCTGATGCTAGGGGTTGACACTATTGACAGTTCACTTTAAGATCACTTCACTCATGTTATCACGGTGAGAAATTTACAGAATAGCACTACTGTTGCTCCGATTGCTACAATTTACAGAATAGCACTACTGTTGCTCCGATTGCTACAATTTACAGAATAGCACTACTGTTGCTCCGATTGCTACAATTTACAGAATAGCACTACTGTTGCTCCGATTGCTACAATTTACAGAATAGCACTTTTGTTGCTCCGATTGCTACAATTTACAGAATAGCACTACTGTTGCTCCGATTGCTACAATTTACAGAATAGCACTACTGTTGCTCCGATTGCTACAATTTACAGAATAGCACTACTGTTGCTCCGATTGCTACAATTTACAGAATAGCACTACTGTTGCTCCGATTGCTACAATTTACAGAATAGCACTACTGTTGCTCCGATTGCTACAATTTACAGAATAGCACTACTGTTGCTCCGATTGCTACAATTTACAGAATAGCACTACTGTTGCTCCGATTGCTACAATTCAACTGTCTCGCATGATGATCCGCTATTCGAATCGCAACATAACATAGTAATTTTTCACAAAGGAATTTGGAGTCACTATAGCGGTTCCGCATTATTATTTTCGCATCAGAGGTGTGCTAAGGCTCTTAACCTTAGTAAAGTTGTAATTTACTGGGAGTTGCTGTCATAAGTGATAAAGCAGTTACGAGGTCGACTATTTACAACTTTTTCCTTCTATTTCAAAAGAAACGTGGAAATGCTAACAAGAATTAATTATATAACACATATCTATTTATGATTCTATGGAATTATAAATAAATTATATTATGTATTATGTAATCAGATTCCGCACATAAATACCTATGGGTATGTGCGGAAAATATGGTTTCCATCTATTACTTACACAGAAATCCAATTCTGTACAATGCACGATTTGTCTACTGTGCAGTTTTTATGCAATCGGTATAAAAAAAAACTTTTTTTACAAACTCAAACTCAAAGCATTTATTTCAAATAAACCAATTACAGGCACTTTTGAATTGTCAATGGGTCGGTCAGTCAGAAAGATGAAGCTAGTTGCCCATTCCAAAGCGTAGTAGATCCCTATGGAGAAGAACGGGCAAGAAACTCCACGGACACTCTTTTAAATCATAATATTTTTACAAAATATTGGTTACATCGTTCATGTTGAAAATATACATGTGAGAACAATGTAGAAAGACGTGCACGTTAAAAAGCGTCCGTAATAAAAAGATAAAAACTAAAACAACTAAATTAAATATTAAAATTAAAAATAAGCCATGGCAGCTAAGAGACGACCAGTCCCAACTGACGGCGCCCGTTCACGAACATGACGCATGGATCAGCACATACAAAAAAATACAACCGACTTCTAAAACAACACTATAAAGTAAAAAATAACTTTAATTTCGGAAGTCGGTGTCTGGTTAAATGTAATTTTCGTTTTTTGCCACCGACTTCTGAAATTAAAGTTATTTTTCACTTTGTATGGTTGTATTTTTGTGTAAAAAAGATTCTATTTTTCACTTTTTAGGTGTGGTACCTACCCCACACAAATGCTAATACCATTACCTGCAAAAGAAACTAGAACATCATCAACATAAAACGTGGAGAAAAAATACGTATTATTGAAGCTAACTCAAAAACTACCCAAGCAAAGTTAATAAATTTTATATGGGATCAACTTTGAGCTAAACCCTCTCGAAAATAACAAAAAATTACAAATCGGACGACTCTGTAAAAAGGTATGCGTGGTAATAAATATAAAAAAAAAAAAATGTCGAATTGAGAAGCACCTCCTTTTTTATCGTCGGTTGAAAAAACCACCAAGCTAGGAATTAATAACGTTCCCTAGGTATGTGGAACAGTTTCAGAAGTGGGTGTTCCTGACCGTTATCGTCTAATTTAAATAACTTGAACAAAAAAATCGAATCTCATCTTTTTATTGAGGTTGGTTCAAAAGTTGCTAGAATAGGAATGATGACAATTTTTTTTTTGTCTGACATGAAGGATAATAAAAAATATTGGACACATATTTTTTTTTTTTTACGTAATCAAAACATTACGGCGATACATTGAGTTAAAATGTGGTATGACGTCATTCCTTGCTAGATTTTGTACGTAGTCTGTTATACACACTCCCCAACTTTAATGCGTTTTTTCTTAGTACTTAATTTTTTTTATTAACATTATAAAGCAAAAAAGACGTGTCTAATACTTTTTACTACGGACTAAATACAATTTCTTTTTTTACCCAGGCATCATTCTGGCATCGGCATTTATTAGCTTGCCCGGATAAACAGTGCAAAAAGATCATAGTTCCTAATAGTACCTAAGTCTGTGTTTCAGCCTTCTGAATATGTGTGCCTTCTGTACCAATCTACCACATATTATTAATTATGTACCAAAGAGTATGTTTGTTTTTCCTTAATATATTTTTCTAGAACTACCCCATGTACGCAGCTTGTAACCACAACGCATGTTATCAATTATTGTATAATGTATGTACGATGAAATTGATGAACAACAAGTTACAAGCAACAAGGATGATTTATACTCAGTATACGTTACATAATGCAACGTAGGAGCTAAGGAATTTTAGACAACATAAGCTGGCCCTGATTTGACCGACATAATCTAGTTTTAAAATATTATTGGCATGTCAAAGTGTACGTATTTAAAAGTTTTTCTTTCAACTCTAGTCTGAAAATTCAGAAGATTTTTAATAGGAAATGCGGGCGGCGAGACTTTTGAAAATTAGGTTTTTTAAGAAACTATTGTTGTCGCTCTGCGAATGCTCCGCCTTCAAATTCGTGCGATAAGGACAACTGCAGATCCGACTGAATAGCCTGTGTAAAAATTCATATTTCTAGGTTTGGCTCTCGCCTATTTCCTCCTCCAATATTAGACCAATTTAAAAGATATTTCATAAACTTAATAAGAAGGATAAATATACTATGTCCCTATGTTTTTCTTTTTTCGTTAATAGTTGTCAAATTTGTACACTAGGCCTCTGTTCACGCGGCGATAAGTCCCCTCTTTGAGAAGTGGTTGGAGAGGCGCCACGGCGTCCTCACCTTCCGCCTGACGCAGGTCCTCACCGGACACGGTTGTTTCGGGAGGTTCCTGTTTCGGATAAGGCGGGAGGAAACGCCCGGGTGTCACCATTGTGTGGATCGCCCGGAGGACACGGTGGAGCATACAGTGGAGGTCTGCCCGGCTTGGGCGGAGCACCGCCGTGTTCTCACGGAGGCGATCGGCGGCGGCGATCTCTCGCGTCCAAACCTGGTCCAGGCCATGGTGCGGAGCGAGAGTGCATGGGAAGCCGTCACCTCCTTCTGCGAAGCAGTAATGCTCGCGAAGGAGGAAGCGGAACGCGTGAGGGAGAGGCAACAGCCGCGCCCTCGCGCCCCTAGCCGCCGTAGGAGACGCCCTGGGCGGCGGGAATCGATTGCCGATTCCCGGCCACCGTAGGCGCGGGCTTGCGGACGACGAGTAATGGGCAGCTCGCCGTCCGGTAAGGACCAGGCCCGGGTCGACGTCGCGTTGTGTTCCACGCGCGCCTCAAAGAGATGTCAGCAGTGACGGGGTCAATTGGGCCGATGCCGCCGGGGTCGCGGGTAGTTCGAAAGAGATACCGTGGCCCTGGCACGGGCAGCTGAAGGAACATGGGTGGGTTTTAGTCAGTAAAAGTCTGACACGCCCTCCCGCTCTGCCCAGAGCGGGAGAAGTCATTTGATGATTTCCCATCCACAAAAAAAAAAAAAAAGCCTCTGTTCACAGAAAAAATTTTGAGGGTTCAAGTTGTTTTAAAAATAAGATATTATCAAAAAGGAAAACATAGGGGCATACAAGTAGCCAATATTTATATTTCTGTAAAAAAATCATTGCTTTGTGGTAATTAACCAGAAAGAAAACAAGCGAGAGCGTTTCTATTGAGAAAAGAGCACCTGCATTTCCTCTGAACGTTTTCCTGTAACAACATAATATCATAAAGTAACTCGTAGCCCATCTCAAATGATCATCCTGTATATTCGAGGTACAGATACTGAACACCGCTACAATAAGCACCACCAAAATTGCGTAGCACACTTTTAATCACAATCCGAAGGATTTTGAAATATATTCCTATTATAAATTTCCTTCATATATTTGATAAATTCATCTGCTCGACAACGTAAGTAATGCATGTTGCTGAACTGTCAAACTGAATTGCATTGACATCGTAGGTAAGTGTGTTAACATTTACATCTACGAGTATACTTACTACTAATAAATCTGAAGAGTTTGTTTTTTTGTTTGTTTGTTATTTTGAACGCGCTAATCTCTGGAACCATCAGTCGGATTTGATTTTTTTTTTTGTATTTGTTAGCCCAGTGTTTGAGGAAGGCTATAGGCTATTTAACATCACGCTATGACCTTTAGTAACCGAGCAAAAGAAGTCGAAAAGAACGCTAAGCGAAAATGAAGTAATAGCGTAGGCAGGTGATGCGATGCGACGGGGTGGGTCGGGGGAACACAAAATTTTACGCGGACGAAGTCGCGGGCAGAAGCTAGTCATTCTAATTTCGAGCTACGGGTTCTTAACAGAGGGTCTGTTATCATTTGATGTATGATGTACAATAATCATTTGTAGAGCAGTGGGCCAAGCACGGTCGCACGGAGTAAATATCTGTAAACGTAAGGTAATTTCGATCTTTATTTAAATATTAAATACAAATACAGCATTTTTGTTTTTTACACAACAAGCACAATAATTAGTATCACCCATTGATTTGAAAAAAACTACATCAAGTTTATGTGCTAAACGAGTATTTCCAATTCAAAAATCCTTTAAATACTTCTCGCGTCCGTGTTAGACATACAGGTGATGTGCAAGGTGATACTTAAAATTTGGTACAAAAACGCTTGCTATGCAAGTTCCCAGAACAGTACTCTATGAACGTGTAACGTAGCGTAACCTAAAGCTGTTCTAATTCAAATCACATGCAGTCAAATGTGTGAATCAATCGTACTCATTTTAATTGGTTCTCTTCGCTCAGCACGAGTCACATTGGCTAACAGTTGACGATGTTTGGGCGATCAATAGTCACGAGATGAAAAGAAAAAGGCTAAGAAAGATTTAAAAATTATTGTTTTGCCTAATTGCCGGCACGAGTCGTGAGCACAAATTCCATATTAACCTTAACTGCCCCCGTTAGCATGCTCTTGTATCCCGTTTTCTATCTGTGATATAAATATGCTTGATCATACGAGTATATTAATTTGATTGCTCCCGCCCGTGTGCTAACTGCCGTGATAGGAAATAAGATTTATTAGGTTTAACCACTTGTGCGACCGCGGGAAGTTTGTTCCCCAACAGTAGATTGTCCGTGAGAATAAAGTTCCCAATACAATCTTTTTTTACTTTTAACCTTGTTCCACCACTATTAAGTAGTAATAGATAATAGATAGGTACAGTTTCTCAATAAATGTACCGGACTGAAAATTTTTACTTCGGTACATACTCGTATATTGAGAAAATGTACCTATTTAAAATAATGTTTATAGTTCAGAATCGTACCATGCACACATCTATCAAAAATTTGGCCAAAATCATTTTAAGAATGCAAAATATTTTATTTAATAAACATACTTTTATGTAAAAAAGTAATGATTTGAACAGCGTCCATTTGTAACAGCGTCCTTAAGGTGATATGTAAAAAGCAAACTGGACGGGAATAAGAAAGAAACAGAGTCAATTACTTCCACATGCGAAAAAAACAGAGCGCAACAATGCACTGGAACCAAAATAAAAGCGCCAAACCAAATAAAAATTGTTTAAAAATAAATTAAGCTATCTATCAAAAGCACATTTTAAATGAAATTTTGTACTGCAATTACTTAGGATTTTAGAACTACAGAAAAATATAAAAAGTAGAGTTTTTGCTATATATTATATATTTTTGCTATATATTATATATTTTTGCTATATATTATATATTTTTGCGAGGAAATTTCACTCAATGCGTTTTCCTTCAGTCAGAATATTAATCAATTAATCAATAAACATATATCCAAAAATTAAATCAATACATGATGTATATAATAGTAAAATAAATGGTTACGTAAAAGGCCCCAATTTGTTTTGGCATCACGCAAAAAAAAACAAAAAAATTCGTGAAAAAATTCCTTTTTAAATTTTTTCACCACAGTATTCACCGAAAGAATGGAGAGAGGTGTATTATACAAGATCAACTTAATTAAAAACTTTTTTACAAAAAAATACAACCGAGTTCCAAAAACAACACTACAAAGTGAAAAATAACTTTAATTTCGAAAGTCGGTGTCCAGTTAAATGTATTTTCGTTTTTTGCCACCGACTTCCGAAATTAAAGTTATTTTTCACGTAGTGTTGTTTTTGGAAGTCGGTTGAATTTTTTTTTTAAAAAAAATTTTATTTTTCACTTTTTAGTTGTGTACCTACCCCACACAAATTCTAATACCACTACCTGCAAAACAAACTAGAACATCATCCATATAAAAGTGAGGAAAAAATACGTATTATTGAAGCTAACTCAAAAACTACCAAAGCAAAAATAATAAATTTTATATGGGACCAACTGTGATGCCATCTTCGAGTAATCGGGGAACATACATAAAAAAAAAAAGAAAAAGGTTCCGACGAATTGAGAACCTCCTCCTTTTTGAAGTCGGTTAAAAATACTTAACCCTTTATAAAGGAAAGAACTGGAAAAAATATGAAGGTTTTGCAACCCGACTGTATTTCGAAATTATTTTTATATTTCTATAAATGAGAAGCTATTTACTTAAATTGTACTTCGTATTTGTTAAATGAGTTGAAGAAATGAGTTTTAAGTATTCGTTTTTGTAATTTTGTTGTTAATGACAACTGCTTATTGCTTTTTAAATGACTTTTCTCTCAACGACGTGGGTGTTGGACCAGAAAGAAAAATCGTCGACGATTTTTTTTCTCTCAACTTCAATAATTTTAGCCAAATTTATGAAGTAAAGGAATAAAGTTCCGATTATGTTTTTATTTTTTACTAGCTCCCGCTCGCGGCTGCACCCGCATGGTATGTCAGTAAATGGTAGCATATGTCCTTTCCTAGGATTCAAAGTACACCCATGCCAAATTTCATCAAATCGGTTCAGCCGATTAGCTTGAAACCGTTACAAACAAACACATTCGCATTTATAATATTAATTAAGATTAGGATTTCTGCTTGAGTATACTCGTAGTTTCCGATGTTTTTGTTGGTATATTGGCGTGTACACACGGCTACACATCAAGTTATACTTCCAGTTTACACTGACCTATCATTGTAAGGAAATCTTATACAATGCAAGATCAGCTTATACTCGAAATGTATAGCTTGCTGTAGCCGTGCGTACTAGCTGACATACATTATGGCAAATAATTTAATTTAATGTTTTGTGTTGCGTAATGTAAATTATTTTGTATACTATTGTATAGAATCAAGTTTTTCTAACTGAACAGACAGCTGTGTCGCTAGGGAGTTTGTTGCGCCACTTCTTCTTCCCAGCTAAAGCACTAGGAAGTGGTGAAGGGCGGGCGTTTTGTGGGGACTGTCTTATATAATTTAAAAAAAGAGAAGTCCTGTCTGACTGACTCATCAACGCTCAGCCCAAACCCTTGGACCTAGAAAGCTGAAATATTGCACAGAGGTTCCCTTTATAATGTAGACAAGGAATAAGGAAGGATTTCCCGGTACTGCCTACGTTCCTGTGGATATTTTCCGTCATCCACGCGAGCGAAGCCGCGCGGGAAGTGCTAGTTCAAAATAAGGAGCTGAATGCAACCTGTTAGTTTGCGAAGGGCTATAACTTATACCCTGATATGCGATCGTCGTGTTCATCCTTTTCAGCGAACCCGAAGCGTCGTCGACGCGTACACAGAGGGAGCGTTCATGGTTTCCCCGAATGAACGCGTCAGTTAAGAGGCAACGATATTGCTGATCTACTAGCCAAGCAGGCCATAAGTGATGGAATTCCCGTTAACTTTTCTCCTTACTTTACTAACTTTATACTTATCTAATATCAAACAGGATTGTTGTTCGCTTTGGAAGGAGTACTTCAATAAAAGATCACAAGAAAAAGGAATCTGGTACAAAACGATCCAACCACATCCCTTGAACTCACCGTGGATAGATAACCTGTTGAACAGATGTGATACTGTTATCGCACTAAGACTTCGTTCCGGACACATTTTATGTAATAAGTTCTTATACCTAATGGCAAAAACAAGAACTACACTCGTCACAAAATAATAGGTCCCTTTTGACAGCCCATATCGTTTCATATGCCAAAAAGAGACAAATATAGCGGGACAAAGAGGGACCCTCACGTCAAAACGGGCCTCTTATTTTTTGACAACTATAGTAATTGTGATTTTTGTATTAATTCCGTTGATGATGTTTATCACATATTAACCGAGTGTGTCCGCATCGAGGATTTTAGAAATAGCTTAGATTGTAGGATTAGAGAGATAGGTTACTGTAATAGTGCTCTAGCTGTGCCACTTTCTGATGCAGCTAGAGTACTTTACAAACTAGCTATGCTAAGATTATGTCAAAATTGTAATTAGTATGATTTTGTTAAGTCAACCAGGGCGGCATAATCGCATGTGCGACAAAGCCCGTTCAATTCGAATAAAAAAAAAAAACACGTCAGGTGCGTAGGTACTCGTCCGACGACGGTCACTTATATTGACATGCCTTGAAGAACCGCTCCGATTATCGCTCCGTGCTCACCTTATCATAGACCGGAGTCACCACTTGCAAGTGACACTGTTTTTGAAAACTTGACCTCATTCTCACCTTGTTATCACAGTTTCGGTACTTTACATACTTCTCACTAAAAGTAGGTACTTACTAGGGGAGGAACCGTCTACTCTAGAGCAATTGAAATTATAGGCAGTGATTCTGAGAACTAAAATAATTGCTCAATTATTCGTTATCAATTTAATAATATATTAGTTTCTATAGTTAGGTTAAGTGGCCAAAGGTATGGTACAGAAAGCAGTACTTTTGAACACAGCGGCGTTATAGCCTATTTACGTTCAAATTCATAATATTTTATCTTCTAGGTGTATAAATAAATAAAATTGAAGTGTCTGTTTGTAACGTCAAAATAACAGCTTTTTACTAAATGCTTTATGAAACTACATACGGATACATTCGTTGTTTTCATTGATCACCATAGTTAGTAATATCTGCGTGGCGCGTTGACCTGATTTTATTACTTACTAGCTGCGCCCCGCGGTTTTACCCGCGCAGACCGGGATGAAAAGTAGTAATCTAGGGTGTAGGTAAGCTATCTACATATCAAATTTCATCCAAGTCGGTTCAGCCGTTTGAGCGTGAAGAAGTAACAAACACACTCACAAACTTTCGCCTTTATAATATTAGGTATTTACCTATGAAATTGCCGTTCTGCAGTACTGGCCATTTCAAATCAAAATAATTTTTGTTTGGCTAAGAATTCTAATTTCAAATTAATTTTATTTTAAAAACATGGATTTTTTTTCCAAAAGTAGTCATTTGTTTATTGATTAGTGTTACATTTTCATCGCGTTTCAATCTTTTTCGTCATCATGGATACGTTAAAAATTTGAGTAATTATGGAATATGAGTACCGTCGTGGCAGCAACGCGGCACAAGCGGCACGCAACATCAACGACGTTTACGGAGCTAACACTACAAACCAACGCACCACTTGTTATTGGTTTGCTCTCTTCCGTTCTGGAAATTTCGACCTGAAAAATGAACCTCGCGGTCGTCCGAAGACTTTGGTCGACAATGACGAATTAAAGGCGATTGTGGAAGCTGATGATACACAATCTACGGCTGAATTAGCAGCAGCTTTCGACGTTAGCGTCAAAACATTATTGGTCCATTTGCGTCAAATTGGCAAGGTAAAAAAGCTTGACAAATGGGTGCCCCCACGAACTCAATGATCGCCAGCGCGAAGTACGCGTCGAGACGTGCCTTGCACTGCTCAACAGACACACAAATGAAGGAATTTTGAACCGCATTGTTACCTGCGATGAAAAATGGATTCTGTTTGATAACCGCAAGCGCTCAGCAAGTTGGTTGGATCCTGGTTCAGCACCTAAACAATGCCCTAAACGAAAACTTACCCCTAAAAAAGTGATGGTCACTGTTTGGTGGTCTAGCGCCGGTGTGATTCATCACAGCTTCTTACCAAACGGGGTGAGCATTACTTCAGATGTGTACTGTGAAGAACTGAACACAATGATGGAGAAGCTGGCACATCTCCAACCAGCATTGGTCAATCGCTCGTCTCCGCTGCTCCTGCACGACAACGCGCGACCTCATACTGCACAGCAGACGGTCTCCAAGTTGCAAGAACTGGGGTTGGAAGCTCTCCGTCATCCGCCCTACTCACCAGACCTTGCGCCTACAGACTACTACTTTTTCCAGAATTTGGATAACTTCTTGGCGGGAAAAAAATTCAATACCCGAGAGGCAGTACAAAATGCCTTTGAAGAATTTGTTGCCTCCCGTCCAGCTGATTTCTTTAAGAAGGGCATCAATAAACTGCCACTGCGTTGGCAAAGATGCATTGATTGCATGGGCGATTACTTCGATTAATACAAATAAAAAATGCATGAAAAAAATTCGTTTAAATTTTTTCATACAAAACGGCAATTTCATAGGTAAAGACCTATTATTTATATTAGATTCAGTGCACTTTTGTCTACCGCGTTAGCCGGGTGTATTCGCCGCCGGGGTCGCGGGTAGTTCGAAAGAGATACCGTGGCCCTGGCACGGGCAGGTGAAGGAATATGGGTGGGTTTTAGTCAGTAAAAGTCTGACACGCCCTCCCGCCTCTGCCCAGAGCGGGAGAAGTCATTTGATGATTTCCCATCCACAAAAAAAAAAAAAAAAAAAGCCGGGTGTATTCATCAAGATTTAATCAACATTTTAACACTAAGAACAGTGTCTGACAATGAGACAGTAAGTAATGTTCAACATAAACATTTGCTTCTCCTCCTTGCTACGAATCCCGACAGTGGCACTTATAAGTAAAAAAAAAAACAATTTTTAAAAATTTCGTCTATCTGTCTGTCAGTTTGTTCCGGCTAATCTCAGAAACGGCTGGACCGATTTTGACGGGACTTTCACTAGCAAATAGCTGATGTTATAAGGAGCTAAGGATCTCCAGCGCTGGTTTTCAGCGGCAGCCGGCGTTGACGTAATTAAGTGTTAGGTTAATATAATTTTAATGAATTAAGATGCGCAGAAGCAAGTATTCTATCCAGCTTCGGGAACTTTCGTGTGAATCGACTACTAGGCTTAAGATGACTAGCAGTGATGGGGTCCAGTAGGGCCGACGCCTGCCGGGGTCGCAGGTAGTTCGAAAGAGATACCGTGGCCCTGGCACAGGCAACTGAAGGAACACGGGTGGGTTTTAGTCAGTAAAATTCTGACACGCCCTCCCTCTCGACCCAGAGCGGGAGAAGTCATTTGATGACTTCCCATCCACAAGAAAAAAAGGGGGTCCTCGAGTTCGCTTAGTGTGAGCTCATTTACACTGTTATTGAAAATACAATTAATTTTTGAACATCACAGAAATCTACTGTTCCTTGCTGTTAAGGGGAATTAAGAAATTAATTAATTTATAATTATTCTAATTAATTATAAATTAATTTAATTACCTAATTAAAATTAATTTAATTCTTAATTTACACATACACTTCCTGGGACATATTAAGTGTCTATTAATGCAATAATTAATTAGAAAACAGGGACGTACGGTTTTCAAAGACATAATAATAATAAGGAAGTTGTTAGCGCGGGGAGCAATGAAAGAGCGGACTGTATCAAAATTAAGACTGGTATATTGTCGTCTAACAATACAAATAGTTCCCGAACAAAACAATACTAATTAACTTTAGAGAGGAGCGTCGTCCGTCGCGGCGGAGTCCGTGGAAGCGAGTGTTGAGCCGTGTCCCCCGCTGCGCCGCGCCTCTGCTTGCCGGAGGGCGGTGGCGCGTTGATCACGCAGCTTGCTCGTGACGACCGCGCGCAAGTTGTTGGGTTCGATTCCCAACATGCTGCCCGGGTTGAAGCGTAGGCATCAAAGATCTGGAAGGGGGCAAATATTATTGAAAGCCCTCCTTATGGTGCCCCTTTTTGTCTTCACCTCGGCCACTCTTATGATTCCGTCGCTGCCAGGGTGGACCTTTATGACCCTTCCTAAGGACCAGAGTAGCGGTGGAAGAGCTCTATCCTTGATGACGACAAGAGAACCAAATTTCAGCTCTGTCTTCGAAGCCCGCCACTTCACCTTCTGTTGCAGTAGAGATATATACTCTACTGCAACAGAAGGTGAAGTGGCGGGCTTTAAATGATGGCCTTTATAATTTTTGAAGTTGGTACCTCTGCGGACATTTTCGACATTATTACTATGGTAATAAGTTTCAAAAGTGGTTCACCGCAAATGCGAAGGTAGAAACCAAGGATTGAGCTACAGTCTTTTCACAGTTACTTTATCTCTGATGCTGCATCACTGTCTAAATCACAGTGATCTTTATTCTCTCTCTTAAGGTTGCTGTTGGTTTGCTGCCACTGATAAGTCTGTCACCTTCACAATGATTTTTATTTTCGTTATTTTAAGGTTGCTGTTGGGTTCCTGGCACTGACAAGTCTGTCAAAATCACAATGATCTTTTTTCTCTTTGTAATAAGGTTGCTGTTGATTTGCTGCCACTAACAAGTCTGTACGAGCACGCTCGACAATTTTATGCTGTCGCCCGCGATCACAAATGTACTTACGTTTATACATTGTTACATGCCCATTAGTGTAATTAATTCAGTTCAATAAATCTGCTTGGTGAATACACATGTCGGTGTTTTCTTCCACATTACACATAAGTACGAATTCCCGGCGCACATCGCACCACAGCGGTAGGACCCCACAAAGTCTGTCACTTTCACAATGATTTTTATTCTCGTTACAATATGGTTACTGTTGGGTTGCTGGCACTGACAAGTCTGTCAAAATCACAGTGGTTTTTATTTTCTTTGTAATAAGGTTACTGTTGGGTTGCTGGCACTGACAAGTCTGTCAAAATCACAGTGGTTTTTATTTTCTTTGTAATAAGGTTACTGTTGGGATGCTGGCACTGACAAGTCTGTCAAAATCACAGTGGTTTTTATTTTCTTTGTAATAAGGTTACTGTTGGGTTGCTGGCACTGACAAGTCTGTCAAAATCACAGTGGTTTTTATTTTCTTTGTAATAAGGTTACTGTTGGGATGCTGGCACTGACAAGTCTGTCAAAATCACAGTGGTTTTTATTTTCTTTGTAATAAGGTTACTGTTGGGATGCTGGCACTGACAAGTCTGTCAAAATCACAGTGGTTTTTATTTTCTTTGTAATAAGGTTACTGTTGGGATGCTGGCACTGACAAGTCTGTCAACTTCACAGTGATCTTTATTCTTTTTTTTTTTTTTAAGTAAGCGTCTCGAAGTAAGGATTTTTTTTTATGCATTTCGAACTTGTACACTTAATGCTTTAGGAATAATGTTCACATTCGTTTGCCACCAAGTTAAAGCGTGGTCTGTGCATCTTGCACTTAAAGATGTATTATAGAAAAAAAAAGAAGGACTCCGCGCCACGGGTATGGAAAGTGTAGCACCGTACCGATCTATGTGTGCGCGATTTAACAAATACGCCGCCGCCGCCGTCGTGTCTTGTAATGATAGCTGGTCGGCATACTATGATGTAAATGTGTGTGTGAGGCGTGTTTGTACATACTTACTGTGCTTCACTTTCGATATGCGTGGCGCGGAGTCCTTCTTTATTTTCTAGTCCGTGTACTAAACATTTACATAGTATGATTTTTGAGTGAAACATATTAATGTAACCTCCATTTGCTAATCAAAATACAATTTATAGCACCGATTATAACCGAGCTTGTTCTAATTGGTGTCCTAAGTGGAATACCTCAAAATACTCGTATATTTACAAAACTAGAGGTCTACTTTAATTAAAATTTTGGAAGCGTCATCCATCAGTGTCTGCTTTACAAGAGTTTTTTCTTACAATGGTGTTTTACAGTTAAACAAAGAACTAACTAATTACGAACTTTAATTTAATTAGGTATTGTACTTGAATAAATTCTACTTGAAAAGAAGAGCTCGTGGCTAAGTAATAACAGCCACACGGGTCGATCCATCTGGTTAAGCTACGCTTGCCGGGGTTGGTCTTGGATGGGTGACCATCTTTACATACCGAGGCTTCTCCGTGCCTCGGAAAGTACGTTAAGCCGTTGGTCCCGGCTGTCATTCGTGGATCTTTTACAGTCGTTACAGACAGTCGGTACAGAAGCCCGAAATTCTGACAACCAGTCTTACCAAGGGGTATCGTATTACCCAGTTACTGGGTTGTGGAGGTCAGATAGGCAGTCCTCAAGAATTGGGCTATAAAATGCAAAAAGAATTTTTCAAATCCAACAGGTAGTTTCAGAGATTAGCACATTTATACAAAAAAAGTAAAACCTGACTACTGAAAAATCACGCTCTAAAAAGTATGAAAACAAGAAAATATTCTCATCTGAAATTAGAAAAAGACGGACAAATTAAACATCCGGAGTCACACGTAATCTGTTCGATTTATAATTTGTCGGTCTTTTTCTAATTTCAGATGAGAATAATTTCTTGTTTCATACTTTTTAGAGCATGATTTTATTATTATTATTATTTATTTTATTTCAGATAATTAAAATCCATAGGTACAATACAATACATTAAATTAAACTAAAATCAATAAGCACATATACACTACCATTACATAAAATTTAAATAAAATTGTATTACACAAAAATAAAATAATTTACAATAAAATCAAAATCAAAATTGTGTCAGTAGGTTACTAAAGATGTAAACAATGTTATTTATTTATTTATTATTTATTTATTATTCCCAACACAACTAACATTACAGGTTGCCCCAAATCGGTAGCGTGGTCTCAAACAATAAGTAAAGCAACAATAAGTACTTAAAGTAACAATAAGTTAAGTATAACATAACACATGTAAAGTGTATGCAAGGCGCGCGTCAAAGGTGCTTTACCCAGCAGGTTGGTCCGGCCGCGACGCACCGCCAGTAACCGCGGTCTCCGACGACGCAACGAACGAACGAACGTGTCGACGACGAATGTGTTAGTAAATGCCCAAACCAATGCGCATCCATTTGTTTTGGATAGGGCAATCTGCACGAGATACAATCATCTGCAGGATGCCGCTGCTGCTGCCTGGCACACGCTGTGACAAGGAAGCTACCCTTTTGCGCACAATCGCATGGAAGCCGTCCGTTCGCGCCTCCACAAACATACCACGACCGCAGCGCGCACCCCCGCGCGACACACCAGTCAAAGGGTCAGCTGTTGCACGCCTCCACGCACGGCTGCGCTTACGCGTTTTCTTAGCGTCATACCTATCTTGTTTGCATTTAAACCGACACCGTTGTATTTACTTATTTCTATCATATTATACATGTTATACAGTCCGCTCTATTTCAATTACCTCTACCATGACCTATCGCCGCGAACACTTACTAAGTTATAAAATAACTTGTATTAAGGGCACTGGTACAAGCCCATACATATTTCAGTTTCACGAATAAATTGCAGACAGAACAAGTGTTTTAAACTAAAGATAACATAGACCATAATTACAGGTTTTGGAAAATTACTATTTATTTATTTGATATTTGGATTATTCTTGTTTGTTTGTGTGTGAGGGTGTGTGTGTGTGTATGATGTGTGCGTGGTGTTGTGGTGATTATGTGTTTGTTTTGGTGATGGTGTGTGTTGTGTCGGTGCAGAATGTGTTATGATCTCGGTGGAAGGGGTTAGGATGGGTTTTATCTTTATCTTTATAATATTAGTCCAGTAATTCCAGAGAAAACCCAATAACACAGTCCGACCCGGTAATTCGACGGTGAACCACTTTTCGACCTTGTAATAATAGCAATAAGGTTGAAAAGAGGTTCACCGCAAATGTCCGCGATGCGCTGGTACATCACGTACTTACATAATATTATTACTTACTAGCCGTTGCCCGCGGCTTCGCCCGCGTGGATGTCGGTAATTATCCCACGGAAACCTACTACCGGGATAAAAAGTACCCCATGTGTTAATCTAGATTATAAACTATCTGTAACTAACATCCAAACATCTTCACAAACTTTCAGATTTATAATATTATAAGATAAGATATATTTATCATCATTCTTTTTTTATTCATTATTTATCATCAGTTCATTCTCGCACACTAAGCTAACGGCCCGTTATCGTTTACTCTCAAAACAATAATCAAAAAATATAGTTTAAAGTTTATTTTGGAAGTTAATGTTGTTAAATATCTTCACTTAAATCTCCAGTAGACTCAGTGTTGAAGTATCAAGTGCTAGTTCACCCATTTAACGATATAAAACAACAAAATACAAATCTCTTTTAAAATTGAACACGTGTTCCGCGAGCTGTGAAGTGATTTACTCGAACGCGTAAGTGACGCGAAAAACAAGGCGCTTGGGACGTTCTTACCGTAATCGTTTTGTGTGGCCGCTGCGTCGTCGCTAAGCATATCCATCGCTGCATCGCGCCTACTGCATGACTAGACGCTACCGCTGTGCGCACTGCTTGAGTCGCTTTTTGGTACAGGTGTGGACTTGGCCATCGAGTAAATTGAACAATTATTAGATTGAGAGAAATATTTTATGCAAACTATGGAATTCATGCTGTAATCAAAGTATTGATGACGGACGTAGCGAGCTGATATGTTGTAAATGTAGTGACAACTATCATATTGCTTGTACTTTTCCTCACAAGGGTGGAAATTGGATTCCTGATCAGAAGGTACGTTCATCGTGGCTGTGCCCTGCTTGTTCCGGAGGTGCATTAAGAGACAATAGGGACGAGACACCCGTACGGTCTAACCCTAAAGCTAAGGAGCGAGTAGAGGTCTCGTCATGCCACCAAAATGTTACCTTGCGAAAAAACTCTGCTGCCAAACAGGGCGATTTGATTTCGATGTCGAAGGAAACTTTACGTAACATCATCAAGGAGGAAATAAATGAAGCTTTCACAAGCATTAATAGTACTCTTAAGGACCTCAGAGCGGAATTTTCAGATTTGCAGAAGTCTGTAAAGTTTATAAGTGAAAAATACGATACAATTACTAAGAGAATTGCTTGTGTTGAAGAGCAAACGAAGACTGTCAGTACGTTGGAGTTGGAGATCACTGATTTAAAAAATCAATTAAAAGTTTTTAATATTAATATGGATAAGCAAGAACAGTGGGGTCGACGATCAAATATCGAGATCATAGGGTTACCCGAGAAGAATGGTGAAAACCTGATTCAGATCGTGTCGAAATTAGCATCACATGCCAAGTGCCCCCTAGATCCTCAAACTGACATTGACTTCGTCACTCGCGTAGCTCACATGAATAAAGATGTCAAGAAACCCAAGCCGGTTATTGTGCGTTTCCTTGCTCGATATAAAAAGGACAACTTTTTGGCTCGTTTGAGGGAAATTAAGGACTTGAAAGCGTGTGACATTGGCTACCATGATAACACTTCTCGAATTTTTTGTAATGAACATCTGACAAGTTATAAAAAGTCGTTGCTGAATAAAGTAAAAAAAGTTGCTGAGGAAAGGCACTACAAATATGTATGGGTAAAAAATTATACAATATTGGCACGTAAAAGCGACTCCAGTGCAGCGATTAATATTTCTTCTGAAGATGATTTAAAAAAACTTGTTTAATAAGGAATATCTGTGTGATGTATTCGTTTTTTATATCAGCTACCTTTTGTTTTGTATTTTTAAAGTTATTTTTTGAACATGGTCAGGGAACAGTGAAATATATTGAGAATATACTTTGTTTTGTGTTGTTTGTGGTTGAGAGGTTTCTTTCACAGTTAAAGATAATACATTTTCGCGCACTAACTCGTCGGGTTGTTAATTCAGTTTGTTTCAATATTGTCAATATAGATAACACTGTGGTTAACTCCTTAGTTTTAATGTTATTATGTTATATTGTCATTTTCTTGCGTTCGGTATTAACTTAAATATATATTATCAAAATGTTCGTGGACTGCGCACCAAAACTAATTTATTTTTTAATAATTTGTTGCTCTGCTCATATGACATAATTTGTCTTACCGAGACCTGGCTTTTGCCAAGCATATTTAATTCTGAGTTATTTGATGATAGGTATAGTGTATATAGATGTGACCGTGATTATGACTCGAGAACCGAAAAAATGGGTGGAGGGGTTCTTATTGCCATAAGAAAGGGCATAGAGGTCAGTAATGTAAGCATAGTCCCATCAAGTAATTTGACATCTGCAGATATTTTATCCTTATGTGTACTTGTTAAGGCACATTCACAACTATATAGGCTCAGGTTGTTTTGTTGTTATTTTCCACAATGTGGCCTCCAGCTCAATGATGAAAGTGTTTTTTTCGATCGAGTCTCACAATGTGCCCTCGAGCACCCAAGCGACCGTTTTATGTTGATTGGTGATTTTAATATTAGAAATGCACAGTGGATCAGAGCAGACTGCAGTCATCCTGTTTCATTGAACGTGTTACATGGGGATTGTTTGGCCGAGTCATTATCACGGTTCCTGGCGTTTAATGATTTTATGCAAAACAACTTGATTGCTAATGTGAATAACAGGCAACTGGATTTAGTTATCGGTAACTGTAATTGTGATGTATCTAGATCTGCATTTCCATTGGTGCATGAAGACCCACATCACCCGGCTTTAGATATCTCGATTTCTAATTTAAGTTTGCATATATTACGATCACCACCTAGAATATTACATCTGTTCGGAAGTGCTGATTATGATTCCATTGATGACGTGCTCTCTCGGGTTGATTGGGATGCCCTCTTCGGGGACCATGATATTGACCAATGCCTTGATAAATTTTATAGTGTCTTGCAGGAAATAATAAGTGTATACGTACCAGTAAAAACTGTTTATAACGATAGTAAATATCCAATATGGTATTCTTCAGCGTTAATAAAAATTTATAAAGAAAAGTTAAAGTACCATAGAAAATGGAAACGCTACGGTCAATATGGAGATTATTCCACTTTTGTTTTACTCAGGGAGAGACAAAAAAGAGTGGCAAAGGACTGTTATGCTTTGTATTTAGAAAAAACCGAAGGTAATATTTTAAAAAATAGTAAATGTTTTTGGACCTATATTAAATCTAAGAAGGCATCCAATACCCTGCCTGATAGTCTTTGTTTGGGAGATACTACTTCCTCGGATGGGAAATTAATTGCTGATCTTTTTAATAGTCACTTTCAGTCGGCCTTTGAGAATGACGTCTCATCCCCTATAATTACCAACTCTGATTTGAGTAGCAGCACGTCACTTAATTTTGGAAATATAGATATCCCGTATGCTACTGTGCTGAAGTATCTGAAACACCTTGATACGAGGAAGGGTGGTGGCCCCGATGGCATCCCTCCTCTGTTTTTGCAAAGATGTTATAAGCAGTTGTCTGTTCCTTTACATAAGTTGTTTAATGCGTCTTTGCGATCCGGTATTATGCCAAAACTATGGAAAAGATCCTATGTTGTGCCTATTTATAAGAATGGTGATAGACATGATGTAAAAAACTATCGCCCAATTTCTAAGCTTAGTGTTATACCGAAGTTGTTTGAAAAAATTATTTGTGATATTATTACTCCACTTATTAAACCTATATTGATACCTGAACAACATGGATTTGTTAGCAAGAAGTCCACTGAAACTAATTTGTGCGAATTTATTGATGTTGTGACTAACGCTATGGATAAGGGTTGTCAGGTGGACGTCGTGTATACCGATTACTCTAAAGCGTTTGATAAAATTTCTCATAAGATGCTTTTGCACAAGCTTGAGTACATCGGTATACATGGTGATTTACTTAGATGGTTGGAGTCTTACCTTCGTGATCGTAGTCAGGCTGTTACTGTCAAAGGCTTTTGTTCATCTTTTACGCCCATAACTTCTGGAGTTCCACAGGGCTCGCACTTAGGACCTCTTTTATTTAATATTTATATAAATGATGTAATCTCAATCTTTCGTCAATGTAACTTCTTACTATAATTATGCAGATGATAAAAAAATCTATAAAATAATAAAAAGTAGTAATGATTGTCAAGAACTTCAACACGATCTTGATAAGTTGTGTCGCTATTGTGAAGACAATATGCTCCACTTAAATATAAAGAAATGCAATGTTATAACATTTACTAGGAAAACAAAATATATAGAATACCAATATAAAATAAACAACGAAGTTGTCACTAGAGTGTCCGAAGTGCGAGACTTGGGGGTTTTGTTGGACAGCAAATTAATTTTTGATCGCCATGTAACCTCTATTATTAATAAAGCATCTCGTATGCTGGGATTTATTTTGCGTGTAACTAGAGATTTTAAACATATATCTACTATCCTACTTCTCTATAAAGCCATTGTCCGGCCAATTCTGGAGTATGCATCTACAGTGTGGAATCCACAGTATCACGTCTATATTGACCAAATACAGGGGATACAAAATAAATTTATGAGACACATAACTTGGAGAAGGTCTAACTCTCAAGTTGTAATTAAACTCCCATCACTGGAAACCCGACGAACCGAGCGTGATTTAGTGTTTCTCTATAAAATTATATGTAATCAGGCGGACTCTTCGTATCTTCTTAGTAAGATATGTTTCAGGTGTCCGCGTATTAGTACTCGTAAGAAATCTCTCTTCTGCATTCCCTTTACCAGAACTAACTATGGTGCTAACACATTTGTAAAAAGATCTTGTCGTTCATATAACAAACTAACGGCTACTAGTGAATGTGATTGTTTGGATATTTTTCACGTTTCCCTCTCAGAATTCAAGAAGTCTGTTCGAAACGTTCTTGCAGCAAAATTATGATTTGTTTTTTTGATATTTTTAATATTATTGTTGTTCTTTTCATTTTCATTGTTTAATCATTTTGATATGTATTTTTTTTCCTTTTGATCGCGGCCGTTGTACCTTCTAAATTAACAAAATTTGTATTAATAATGTGTGGAAACTATTTTGGATTATGTATTGCTATTTTGTACCGTTTTCTTATATTATTGTATCTGTTTGTTTCCCAAATAAAATAAAATAAAAATAAAAATTTATTTGTCAAAAACACGTGTAGGTTTACAATCAGTTGGAATGATTACAAAAAAAAGAAGTTTCAGCATGTTTTGCCTAGAAAGGCTACAAATTGAGTGATAATATAATTCCAAGTACATACAAAAAATATAAAGTAGTTTAAGTTAATAAAATAATAGTAACAATTAATGTCTAAAGATCATCATTCAAATAGTCGTCAACACTATAGTAACATTTATTTATTAAAAGTTTCTTCATGCTTTTACTAAAACTATTGATATTCAAATCTTTGTATGCCTTTGGTACCTTATTGTATAATTTTGGGGCCATACAGAATACACTCTTACGCATGAGAGCTTTTTTAGCACCGTGTACACGAAGTCTCCGATTATCACGTTGACTTCTTTCGGAACCATCTGAAGACCTCGGAAACAATTGAGGATTTTTTTTAACAAACAATACCGCTTCTAATATATACAAGGAAGGAAGTGAGAGAATTTGATGTTTTATAAAATATGGTTTGCAACTGTCTGTAATTTTAAGACCGAACATAGCTCTTATGCATCGTTTTTGCATTCTAAATATAACATCTTTATGTGTCGAGTTTCCCCAGAAAATAATGCCGTATCTAATGATCGATGCAACAAGTCCGTGATAGGCAGTAATCAATGTATCCCTATTTACGATTGGGGCGAGTTTGTACAATGCGTAGGAAGAACTACTAATTTTCTTACTGATTTCTTCAATGTGATCCTTCCAATAAAGTTTTTTATCAATGGTTAGTCCAAGGAATTTGGAATTATCTACTCTGCATATGGTGTGATTTTTATATCTTAAGTTAATGTCATTTCTTACTGGTATTCTTTGACTAAAATGCAAGATTTGGGTTTTCTTTAAATTAATTTTTAGATTATTATTGTCTAACCAGTAAATTATAGAAGCTAGAGCATTATTAATGTCAAGTTCATAAGTGTCAATTTTCTTACATGCTATTGCGACTGTGCTATCGTCTGCAAAAAGAGTCATAGGATGCTCAATCGATTTCGGAAAGTCATTTATATACACACATCAAAAGTGTCTAGGGATCAAGCATTTTTATGCGGATTTCTTGAGATTGAGATGTGGCTTTGTAATAAATTTATGATTTTATAAATTTATATGGATCCTTTTTGGTGCATTTCATAATTTGAATCAGGAACTGTGAATCAAATTCGAGTAAAAGATGAAAATCAGCTGTCAATATTTTCCCTATAAAAACATACAACGCATTGAAGACATTATTAGTGCTACTGTTTCCCTACTACTGATTAAAACCAACGTTATTATGGAGCGGCGACGTCATTTAAGCAGGGAAGAAATGCTCAGAGCCGTGGGAATGATAGAAGCTGGTTCCCGGCAACGTACTGTGGCTTTAGCTCTGAATACAAGTCAGAGTGTTATCAGTCGACTTTGGACACGTTACCGAAGCACTGGTACCGTGGCTGAGCGCCATGGAGGACGGTATCGCTGCACCACACGGAGACAAGACCGATACATTCAAATCTTAACTCGAAGAGCTCCAACTATAACCGCCATGATGTTAGCCGTGAGGCTTCATCACTCTTCAGGGAACTTAATTAGCGACCAAACAGTCAGAAACCGCTTGCATGAAGTGAACCTTCATTCCCGAAGACCGCTACGGGTACCACCTATAGCAATGCACAATCGTAGGATTCGATATCAATGGGCTCTTGAACACAGAAATTGGGCAGAAGAACAATGGCGTTTCGTGTGCTTTTCTGATGAGTCTCGTTTTGGTATGAGACCGGATACAAGACGTATACGACACTGGAGAACCCCTGGACGCCAACAGCGATTAAAATCCTGCCAGGAAGTCCATCCTTATAGTGGTGGAACCATCATGGTATGGGCGGGTATTTGGATCGGCGGAAGAACTGAGTTGATTTGGATCAGAGGCAACCTCAACGCTCAAATTTATGCTGAGACGATTGTATCAGACGTCATCGTTCCTCTACAAGTGCAAATCGGTCCCTTATTTCAGTTAATGCATGATAATGCACGACCGCACACCGCAAGAGTTGTAAGACAGACTCTCGCCGCAGCTAACATCAATGTCCTGCCCTGGCCTGCTCAGTCGCCAGACTTGAACCCGATTGAGCATGCATGGTGTTGCGGCGGCCTAAAGCCTTGGGGTGAAAATCGAAATTTTCTTAGTGGACTGTATGAGGGGCGGTTCGGTGACACAAGTAGGTGTTTTGGTGGTGTGGGAAAATGATGATGGTACCTGCCTGGTGAGCTATGGCGACACGACGAGAAGGGTTTCCTTAGCCACGTGGCTGGCGCGTCCAGGATATCACGTACGGACGAGAATCTGCACTTTCCACAACACACATACACGCACTTGCACTGTTCAATAGCAATCTTCGTTCTTCGCGGTGAAAATATGAGTCCTTTTTCGACTTGGGATTAATTTTTACCCACAGGCGTCGATGTTGGTTGAGAACTGGCGGATCTTCTTGGCGGCAGCGAATGCGCGCCATTGCGGATCTTCCTTCTCGCTCTCACTTAGGCATTATAAGGGTTGTGGAAGGGAGAAGGAAAGCGGAAGGAACTTTATGTTACACAGATACTAATTAATTAGAGTTGCCAGTAATTAGGCATGAAATATAAAATAAAGAAAGTAATGGCGTTAACATTCCTCGCGGCCTTAAAGGGTCACCTTTAAAGAGAATAATATAATAATATATACAGTGAAATTACACTTAAATCTAACTAAAGAGGGAATGGACTGAATAAGATATTACTGAGTAGGAATGGGGCATAAGCGGACCACAGGTCGCACAAGAATCCCATTAGAAGTGCGTACTGAAACGACTCGCGTGCTACCGTCTATAGACGTATGCAACTTCTCAATAACACCTAGAGGCCAGGATAGAGGAGGCGCATTATCATTAACTATCACTACTACAGTGCCTTCCTTAATCATGTCTCCATCAGGTTTATTCCATTTTAAGCGTGATTGTAAACTATGAAGATACTCGCTTCGCCATCTTTTCCAGTACGACTGGACTAATTTATCCATAAGAGAGTGTCTTTGAAGCAGGTGATCAGACAGTAAACCTACTTCCGCAGCGGGTAACGAGTTAAGCGGTACAGTATGTAAAAAATGCGAAGGGGTAAGAGCTTTAGGCTCTTCCGGATCAGCGCTAAGAACAGTAAGAGGTCTGGAGTTCAACAGGCACTCTATTTGAGAGAGAATTGTAACTAATTCTTCATAAGATAGGAGTTGTTGACCTATTGTCTTGAAAAGGTGAGTCTTCACGGCCTTCACCATGGACTCCCAACATCCACCAAAGTGCGGTGACGCGGGCGGAATAAAATGCCAATTAATGCGATGCTCAGCGAGCTCCTCTTCAAAGCGCGGGCGGTATTCTTTATTTATGAAATTATACAAGTCGCGTAAAAACGAATTAGCTCCTCGAAAATTGGTCGCGTTGTCCGAATACAAGCATTGTACCGGTCCACGGCGGGATAAAAACCGTTTCAACGCGGCTATGAACGACACAGTCGTAAGATCTGTAGCTAATTCAATATGAACAGCGCGAGTAGTCATACAGGTAAAGATACATAAATAACCCTTGCGACTCTTCGCACCTCGAGTGCGTACGGGCACATACTGTATAGGGCCAGCGTAATCACACCCTGTATGAGAAAAAGCTTTGGTTGCAACATTTACTCTAGATTTAGGGAGATCGCCCATAATCGGCGGACCATGAGGTCGCGGTCTCCACCTGTGACATGCGTTACACTTGTGGATTCTATGACGAATAATGCGTCTAGCGGACAAAATCCAATACTTATGGCGCAATAACGACATAGTGAGTTCTGGACCTGCATGTAAATATTTTATATGATAATAGTCTACGAGGATTTCAACTATGCGATCATGTCGGGGTAACACTACCGGGTGTTTAGTACTATAGGCCTCAGCCGAATGAGTTAATCGACCCCCAACGCGGATTAAATCATCACCATCTACAAATGGCTTGAGTTTAATAAGAGCGGGTGAACAAATTTTATTATTTTTTAACTCGGAATAATCTTCCATGAAGTGTTTTCTTTGAACATGACGCAACAAAATGGTTTCAGCGAACTCGAGGTCGCTAGCGGTAACGGCGTCAGTCCGACGCGGGAGTTTTTTCATGAAGCGGTATATGAAAACAACAATACGCAGCAGTTTAGTCCACGACGACGTACGTTCTGCGAGTGCGAGTAGAAGCGAATTTTCCGAACTTGAATCCGCGACTATGGGATGCGCGTGGACCTTTTCTTCCGGAATGGGTTCCGAATTCAAGTCTGTAACCTTATGTATGGGCCATTCGGAAGGGTCGCGCTTAGCCCAAGCGGGTCCGTGCAACCATAATGGGTGCTCAATGAATTTGTCAGGTGTTAAACCACGTGACAAACAGTCCGCTGGGGTTTCAGTACCAGCTACGTGGTAGAAATGTTCCGCGGGGACGTTGTCTACGATGCGAACGACACGATTGGCCACAAACGTGTGCCAACGATGCGGAGAAGAATTTATCCAGCAAAGAGTCACCTTTGAATCGGTGAATGCGTAAATAGCGGTAACATTATAACGCGGATTATAAGTGTCATGAACACGGCGAAGAAGTTTAGCGAGGAGTTCGGCACCACAGAGCTCCAGTCGAGCGATAGTCAATGGTTTAACCGGCGATACCTTCGACTTGGCACAAACCAGCTGAACGACTACGTCATCGTTGCGAGTGACGTGCGCATAGATGACAGCGCCGTAGGCGCTTTCACTGGCGTCGGAAAATCCAATGAGGCGAAGAATACAATTTTCAAAAATACCTAAATGGCGCGGGATTTTAAAATCATTTAAAAGCGGCAGGGCAGAGCGAAAAGTTTGCCAAATATTTATGATGTGACACGGGGGAGTGTCATCCCAATCGAGCTTCAGTAACCACAATTCTTTGATAAGTAGTTTAGCATAGAGAACTACAGGCGCAACAAGCCCCATGATGTCCCACAGTCTAGCTACGGCCGACAGAATAGCACGTTTAGTACACGTGTCTGGCGGTGCGGAAATAAGAAATTCAAAACAATCATTTGACCTACACCAGCGCAAGCCGAGAACCTTTTGTTCTACCGACTTGTCGAATTCTAGTTGTTCGGTCAACCTATGCGACGCGGGAATACTGTTTAGTACAGTTTGAGAGTTACTGGTCCACTTGACCAACTCGAATTGACCTCCTCTAAAGAGTTTAATCAGTTCGTGCGAAACCTGGACTGCACGTGATTCGGAGCTTACGCTGTAGACTACGTCATCCATATACAGCGAATCCGCGATGATAGCGCTGGCGCGCGGGAAGTGATGACCATCGTCTTGAACCAACTGTTGTACTGTGCGGATCGCATGGTAGGGACTTGACTTGAGACCAAAACAGACACGGTTAAACTGATATAGAACCAGAGGATCGTTTGGACTAAAACGATATAAGATGCGTTGAAAGCGACGATCGCTTTCTCTTACTTCAATCTGTAAGAACATTTGTCGGCAATCAGCCGAGAGCGCGAATGCGAACAATTGAAAATTCAGAATTATAGTAAACAAGTCACCCTGTAAATTTGGGCCACTGTGTAAAATATCGTTGAGAGATAATCCAGTACTCGTTTTAGCACTAGCGTCTAACACGGAGCGTAGTTTTGTTGTTGTCTTATCTAAACGTACAACTGCGTGATGCGGAATTACATAGTCAGGACAACTACTGTCTGAACTATCGAGCGGAGCAGGAGATAAATATCCATTATCAATATATTCGCGAATGACGTCATCATACGCAGTACGTAACTCGGGTGCGGATTCTAATTTCTTTTCTAGGCAGAAAAAACGTTTTTTCGCGATATCGAGTGAGTTCCCCAATGAGAACACATCGCTGCGAAACGGTAGGGCTACAGAGTATCTACCTGTGTCCCCATCGCGTTCCGTGGTCGAATTATAAAAGTACTCGCACTCAAGTTCGTCGAGCGATTTGCTCGTCGAAAGAGTGACGGGCGCTTCATCGACCTGCCAGAATTTTTTCAACGCCGATTCTAACGAGTCTTTGTCGG